>CM060931.1:684421974-685878224 GCA_030765085.1 Allium cepa
CTCACCCGGGCCTCGGAGGACAGCAACTTAGCGATGGCAACATCCCTCTCCGATCGATATCTCAAGCGGTCAGCCTGGAGAGACCTCCTCATTTCCTCCATCTCTTCCTTTAGCCGGGCCTGAGCAAGCTCTGCGGCCTCAAGCTTCCCACATAACTCCTCTACCTGCTCGAGATCCGCCCTCAGAACCTCATCCACCGTAGCAATGGCTATATCAATCCGCTCCTTGCAGGCGGCCTCCATCTTTCGTAGTTCTGCCCTACTATCCTCTTCCATAGTCTCCTTCAACCGCTTGGAGGCTGCCTCGTGCTGAGAAATCTAAATGGCTTGATCGGCAAGCTGTTTGGCCTGATCAGCAACCTTTAGCCGCAACCGAATATTAGCACTCCCAATCTCCTCTCCAGCCTTGACCAGACGGGCATGATGCCCCATCAACTTCCTGGTCTCCTCCGCGACCCGATCAATATTAGCCTTGGCTTCGTCCCCTATGGTAACTATCCGAGTAGTAAGCAAATCGAGGTCTAAAGACTTAGCCTCATCAAGCACCCGTACCATGGGGTTGCGGGGAAGAAGGTGCTCACCCGTGGCCTCGTCAAAAGAGATATCCTGAAAAATCGGGTCCAGATCCAGATGGCTGGCAAATGGGTTGCGAACCAAACCAGGATGGTCTATCGAGGTGACGGTTGGATTTTCGGACGGATGTGGGGAAGGCATAAGATCAGTATCCTCCTCAGCAATATCATGGATAGGCTGGATTGGAGGCTGAGGGCCAGGTGAAGGTTCAAACGAAGATCGGCCCCTCTTTCTCTTTTGCATATCTTCTTCAATAACTCCGAGAAGAGGGCGATATCTGACCGCATCTCCAGGACGGCTAGCTGACGGCTTTAGTTTGGCGCAAACTTTGAGTAACTTATACTGTTCAAGGCGGTGCCGAATATCTGATGTCTTGGCCACCTTACCCATTCCTGGAATAAGAAAAAACCAAATGCTACAAGCATGCATGAAACTACGACTCAAGAAGCGTGTGAAGTTAAAAGGAGTTAAGAATTCACCTTGAACCGCCGGAGTTGCCTTAGCTGAAATACTCTCAGAAGATAGGCTGGCACCGGACCCGGCCTTATCAGACCTCTTCGATTTCTCCACCAAGGCCGATCCTTCCTCCAACCCCTCAAAAGCCTGGCGGAAGGCATCATCCGTCCACTCTTGAATCTCGCCTGCTTGCCCAGGAGGCAAAGCCCCGGCGCCATCACCACCACCATCACCTTCTCTGTCGTCTCCGCTCTCGGCCTCTCTTCCTACATCGCCTCCTTCGCCTTCACCTCTATCCTCCTCCACGTCTTCCTCCCCCGGAGTCATTGGGCACGTGCTAGGGGAAGGGCCGTCGGACTTCTTGAGCTTCTTACCTCCGACAACTTGAGGTTTTGTAAAAGGCTTCCTCTTGCTGCTCTTCGCAGTAGCCCCATCTTTAGCTTTAGCAGCCCTTTCCTCGGCTGTATCTCTCTGCTTAACCATGGATTGACGTGGCAGAATCAGGTTGTGCTCCAGGAGAGTGGCATTCCTGATTAGGTAAGAAGCCGACTTGTCCCTTCCAGAGATAGGCTCTATCTCCGCGGCCATCTGTACCAGGCGATCATTCTCCACGACCGCAAAGCCACCTGTCGCTAGCAAGAAATAAAAGCATATAAGAAGAAGCATTGTAATCAGGACAAAGAAATTACAAGTGGAATTCAACTTACAGCTAGAAGTGAAAAGGCGAAAAGAAACAGAGTCGTCCTTGACGAAGAACCATTCCTTCTTAAACATGGTAAACTTCGAGTATAAGTCCAAGACCGGCTTGAAGGACACGGCCGACTCTAAACTAATGTACGGAGTCCCCTTCTTGTAGCCCCTCAGATTATATAGATATCGGATTTCCCGGTTAGAAGGGGACGCCCATATCTCCTTTGGAAGATAACGAATAGACACACTAAGTTGTGACTTATAAAATTGAAAATGGAATACAAAGCCCAAAATTAATATTTTGATGAATTGGAAAATGAAAAGAAAATCCAAACTTGAATTATAAAATAAATTTGAACTTATTAAAATTTAATGAAGAGATTTTGAGATTAAAAATCAAGTGTTGAATTCTGACCAAGGGAAGAATTAATTAGATAATAAATTAGTTAATGAAATTGAATTGTGAGTTATGATGAGGTTTGATAATAAAACTCAAGTTATGATTAAATTGAATTTGACTTAAATTGTTGATGAAGTGGAAGTAATTGAGAATGAAGTTGAATTGGGAGTTCATAAAATTGGGTGGTAAATTGAAAATGGATAGCGGATCCAGAGCTTGAGTTATATATTGTACTTTAACTTGAAGTGTTACCAAACTAAATAGATTGGGAATGTATCGAATAAAAATGTGATTGGAGTAAAATAGTAATAGTTGAATTGTAAATAAAAATCCAACTAAGTGGAAATAAAGTAGAGATGGCCTTGTAATCAATTAAAATAAGCTTAAGTATAAAATTTGATTTAAGCTAATGGATGGAGGAGAGTTGAAATTGAAGTTAACTTAAAATTAAGTTTAATGATATTGGATTGAATTTAAATCAAGTAAAAATAAATTGGAATCAAAATAGAATTTGGTGAGCCATAAATAATATTTAAAGAAATGAAAATTTCTAATAGATTGTGTGGATAAACTAATTATGTTGAATAAATACATGGATAGAATAAATAAGAATCAAAATGAAGTGTGGTTTAAATAAGTTGAGAAATGATTATGGAATGCAATAGCTTGGGTTGCCTTCGAGCTAAATACAATAGTTTGGAATAAACAAATATGGAATGAAATGTAAATAAATGGAATGTGTCGAGCTAAATAAATGATTGTGAATGGATTAAAATAAAAAGGAAATTTAATAGGTAATGAAGAAAAACCTAAGTTGTTGATGGTTTTGAATAAACTAGTTTGGTTAATAAAATGAAAGGCAAGTGAATGGATTCAAATCTGAGATGCAATGAAAATGAGAATATATGGGTTGTGAATAAATTGAAAATGGAATAGAGTTAAGTATTAATTGAGTTGAAATCAATTTAAATTGGTTATAAACATAAATACTTATTTATTCACATAGATCTCGTCAAACTGCATAGAATAAATTGTCATTGGATGCAAATAGGAGTAATTAAAAATTCTATGTGTTGATAAGGGTAAAATAAATTGATTTTGAAAGAAACTGAATTAAATATGAGTTCAGTTTGCTTAAGAATAAATTAAATGTAAGCGATTGAGTTTTTAAACCATTCAAATTGACGAAGTGGTATACAAATGGATTGAAAACCATTCAAATTGAATGAAAATGGTTTATAAATTTATTGAAACAGTTGGATTAGTATAAGAATTGTATAAATTGCCTACGGGAAAATGTTTAATGTGCATTTCTTTTAGAATTCATATGTTTTAACCCCTGTAACTAAGTGAAACTGCATATATTTGGCACTTACATGTTTAAATTGAGTATGTACAGGTACCTGGGAGCCGTGTGGCTGGATTTGGTTGTCCTATTGCTAAAAATAATAAGCCGCTTACTTAAAATGCTAAGTAAGGTACGCCTACGCAATAAAAATAGGAAATATGAACTGTTTTTTATTTTTCCGACCGTGTGGGTCGATGTATATATATTTATCTCTTTTGACAAATTGCAAAAGCTCCTCCGTACAAAGGAGACTCTGCCAAAAATTTTCAGAAATTTTGGGAGTTAGAAATTTTTTGAAGATTTTTGGAGAATTTAGTTAACAGCAAAAAGATTTCAAATCGGAAATTGAAATAAGTTAGTAAATGGAGCTAATTAAAATCATAACATGAATCAGTAGAAATGAAAAATAAAATTTAAAGTTTAGAGTGAAAATAAATTGAATTCGTATGGAAATGAAAGAATCAATGTGAGTAGAAATAGAGACAAACTAAAGTGGTAGGATGAAAATGAATATAAGAAACATGTGAAATTCCCTGGAGTTATGATTTGAATAATGGCGGCTTCCTCTCCCCTTTTCCCGATCCCTCCTCCTCCCCCTCCATCTCTCCCTCCTTCTCCTTCTCCTCCTCCTCCGATCCATCCTCCTTCTCCTTCTTCCTCTCATCTCTCTGTTCCTTCTGCGATCCCTCAATCCTCTACTCCTTCCCCTCATCTCTCTGTTCCTTTCATTTCTCCTCATCTATCTTCTTCGATCTCCTTGTCGTCTCCTTTTTCTTTGTCAGGTTTGAATACATGCTTAGATTCTGGAAATCATCCTTCCTCTGTTTTGGATAAGCATTTTCCACCTCTGAATAATAATGTGCCCTCTGATTTGGATGTTAATCAGGATAGTTTGTCCTCTGATTCTTTGTTTCAATGGTCTTCGTTGTTTAAGAAGAAACCTAAGAATGCAAGATCTTTTGTTCCATGGCATTTTGATATCTTGAAGAATGGTATTCCGAATGTTCTACCCGAAGAAGTTAAAAATGAAGGTATGAAATTTTGGAGTAATCATCTAGTTGGTTTTTTCTTGGATGGCCCTCTATCATATCTGACTGTTTCTAGGCATTTAAAAAGCGTCTGGAATTGAAAGGAGAAGTTGACATTAAATCTGACAATGAAAATTTCTTTTTTAACTTTTCAAATGATCAAGATCGGTTGAAGATCTTGCAATCTGATCCTATTTTCATTAAAGGTAAAATGTTCATTATTTCTACATGGGATCCATCTTATGGGTATTTCCAAGAATCCATTAAAAAAGTTCCGGTATGGGTTCATTTTTATAGGATTCCTTTGATTGCATGGACTTTAATTGGTATAAACTGGTTAGCATGTCACGTAGGAAAACTTATTTGTCTTGATGATAGTACTGAAAGATTAACTAGGTTCAAGTATGCTAAAGCTTTGATTGAAGTATCCCCGGATCAAGAATTACCTGATTTCATTCCCATTGATGGTTTAGGAGAATGATGTCCTTATGTCAAAGTTGAATATGACTGGAGGCCAAAAATTTGTAGTAAATGTAAAGTGTTTGGTCATGAAACACTATATTGTTCAGGGAATACTAAAATAAATGGGAACAATTTACAAGCTGGTATAGATACTGTGGTTAACAGAGAGTTCATGAAACAAGCTAATGATGGTGAAAAGGTACATATATCTAACAATAATGGAAATTTCAGGATGAAATCTTCTAAAGTGTGGAAAAGGAAGGAAAAGGAGAAAATTAGAGTCAATAATTTGCACTCTAAATTGGATGATCATTTAGATGTTAGTGAAGCTATGAATGAAGGTTTTGATCAGTATAAACAAAAGGAAGTGGTATTAAATGATGAAAATAAGGACTCCGAATTAATTTCTGAAGTACTGGGTAATAAGGAAAACATTCAAACATCAAATGCCTTTTTAGTTTTATCAGATTTAGAAGAAGGAATATCCAATTATGAGTCTTCTGTTGATACTGAGAGTAATATAGTTGAAGTTAGTGGGCATGTTTCAGTTGATATTAAGAATAGTAAAAAGATTGATAATAGTGTGCATGTTTCTGTAGATACTGAGAGAATTTCAGTTGATGATAGTGTGCATGCTTCTGTTGTGCACTCTGAAAGTTTAAGCAGTGGTTCTGGTAATAAAGCTACTCATAACAAATCAGTGAGCATTGAAATAAATCCAGAGCAAACTTCACCTTATATCAATATATTACCTCCTAACCATCTGATCCTTCCTCCTCCATGCAATTCAGGGAATAATACTGATGATCAAATGGCATCTAATGAAAAAGGAAGAAAAGGAAAAAAGAAAGTCTCTTTTCATGAAATTACAGAGGATCTTAACTATGGGAAAAATTATACTATTGATGATATTTTACCAAGAAATAACAAAGAGACTATATCTTGCAAGGATGCTTCTGCTCAATCCAGTAGCATTAGACATACAAGGAAACATCCATCTATACTCATTTCTCCTAAGCAATTATGATGTTAAACAAAAACATAGCTTTTTGGAATATCAGAGGATGTCATCTATCATCAAAACAACTTGAAGTGAAGCATTTTATTAAAAATCAAAAAATTCATTTACTAATCATTGGTGAAACTAAGTTAAATAAGGATAAAACTATTTTGGCTTGCAAATATATTGCTCCTGACTGGAAATTTGATGATAATCTTCAAAGTGCCCCATATGGAAGATTACTGGTTTTATGGAATCCTGTTGTATTCAATCTGACAAAACTAAAGGAGGATGATCAGTTCATTCATTTCATTGTTGATTCTCTATCATCAAAAATCTCATCTTCTTACCTCAGTCTATGCTCAAAATAACCTTGAAAAAAGAATTTCTTTCCTTTCTTATTTCCCATCCTTTTCTCATCCTTCTCTGCCATGGATTGTAATCGGTGATTTCAACTGTATGTACTCCTCTGATCAAAAAATTGGAGGAAATTCTCTCTCTCTTAAGGACATAGCACCTTTAAAACAATCTTTTATCAACTCTTCTCCTTGTCATATTCCTTCTTTTGGAGCTGTTTATACTTGGAATAATAAAAGTAATCATGGCCCTAGAACCTTTTGCAAGCTTGACCGTGCCTTTCATAATATTCACTCTTTTAATCTCTGGCCTAACCTCTTTTGAAAATTCTTAGAATCCACTGTTTCTGACCATTCACCATTCATTTTATCTTAGGGGATAATTCTGCTAGTAGAAATCCTTCTTTTAAATTTTTCAAAACCTGGACTAATCACAAAGGTTTTCTTAGCATTGTTGTGCAGGTTTGGCAGCAAGAAATTTATGGTAATCCTTTTCACATCCTGAAATCTAAAATGCATAGATTAAAGATGATGCTTAAAAGTTGGGCCAAGGAGAATTTTGGTGATGGCTATAATGTCTCTAATGGTATAAGGGAGAAATTAATTAATACTCAACAACAGCTTCGTGATGATCCATTGAATTCTTCTTTAGCCTTTCAAGAAGCAGCCTTATCAAGGAATTTGATTGAAGCTTTAGAGTTCGAAGCTTTAATGATGAAAGAAAGACTGCATGTGATTATTGACAAACAGGGGGATAGGAACACCAAATTTTACCATAATATGATCCAAATCAAAAAAAGCAATGAAAGAATAATGAGTATTTATGATATGAATGGTGTTATTCAAGATAGTGATGCTTCAATATCTAAAGCCTTTATTGATTTTTTCTCTTCAACTCTTGGCAATCCAACCCCTATGATCCCAGATCTGTCCCCTTTCTTCTCTATGCAACTACCCTACCTGAGTGATAAGCAATCAAGTGATTTGATAAAAGAAATCCAACCTGATGAAATTAAATCTGCAGTCTTCTCATTAAAAGCTGATAGTAGTAGAGGCCCCGATGGATATAATGCATTCTTTTTTTCAACACTCTTGGAATATTATTAAGCATGATGTTAACAAAGCTGTTCTTTTCTTCTTCTCACACAATAAGCTATCAACTGGCATCAATTCTACTAATATTGTCCTCATCCCAAAATCTCCAAATGCTAATTGTGTCTCTGATTTTAGACCAATCTCCTGCTGTAATGTTTTGTACAAGATCATTTCCAAAGTCATTACTGATAGATTTCAATCTATCCTGCCTTTAATAATTTCTACAAATCAAGTGGCATTTATGCCTAATAGAAACATCAGTGACAATATTATGCTTACACAAGAACTTTTAAGAGGATATGGATCAGAGAATATTTCACCAAGATGTATGTTAAAACTTGATATACAAAAGGCCTTTGACTCTATATCATGGAGCTCTATTATAGCAATCCTATCGAGAATGAATTTCCCCAAACCCATGCTTGCTTGGATTTATACATGTATTTCAACATCTCATTTTTCCATTTTAAGAAATGGTTGCTCAAAAGGTTTTTTCAAAGGTACATAAGGGGTTCGGCAAGGTGATCTTATATCTGCATATTTATTCATCATTATAATGGAAGTTTTAAATTCTATGTTTCTTGAACATGTGAAAGCAAAGAAACTAGAGGTACACCCAAAGTGCAAGGATCCTCTCATCACCCATTTACTTTTTGCAGATGATCTTGTTATCTTCACAAAGCCAACATCATCAAATATAACTGCTATTCTTGAGATAATGGATAACTTCTATTCACTTACAGGGTTAAAGATTAATTTCAACAAATCACACATTTTGGTTGCTGGCCTTAGTCCAAGGTTGAAATCAGAAATTATTAATTTCTCTGGCTTTAAAGAAATTCAGAATAACACAAAATATCTTGGTTTACCTCTTATATGTGGCAGAATCACAAAATCTGATTGTCTACCTTTGTATGAGAAAATTACAAGTAAGCTTTCCAGTTGGCCAAATACTAAACTATCTCAGGCAGGAAGATTGGTTATTATACAGAGTGTTGCATCTGCCATGACCAATTATTGGATGAGGCATTTTATTCTTCCTAGTAAACTTATTTCAATGATAAATAGTGCTCTTAATCATTTCTTATGGCATGGTGATCCATTCTCAAAAAAAATGGTGCCAATATCCTTCAGCAAAATTCAATTGCCAAAGAAATATGGAGGTCTGGGAATTGCAAATCTTAAGAAATGGAATTCAGCAGTTTTTTCAACATACTTTAATAAGATTTTATTAAAAGATGAAGATCTTTGGACTCAGTGGACTATTAAAAATCTCATTAAAGGTAAGGCTTTCTGGTTATTGGATATTCCTAATTGTTGCAGCTGGGGTTGGCATAATATATTGAAATTAAGACCTTCTTTTTTACCTATCATTCAATGCAATCCATTTGTTAAAAATGATCTACTGTTTTGGTCCACTCCATGGGCCAAACCTGGTTTAATTCTTCTGGAAAACCTTCCTCATTCTCTAGTTATGTTGTCTGGCATATCAATCAAAACCAAAGTATCATCTCTTATTTCAGATGGGTCTATTACTCTACCTTACTGTAGTTCCTTTCAAGTCCGATCTCTCTGGCGACATATACAATCTCTGTCTCTCCCTTCTTCAGACATTAAAGTTTTATGGACTAATAAAAAGAAAAAACATGAAGTTTCTTTAGTTTATAAAGCTCTATTAAATCAAACAGACATTTTTCCATGGGCCTCTAGAATCTGGAAGGATAAATCCCCTGCAAAAGAAAATTTGATGTTATGGAAAATCATGGCTAATGCTATCAACACAAAACAGAAATTGGCAATCATAGGTATCATTAACAACGAAGATTGTGTTTTCTGTCATAGACATCCTGAATCAAACACTCATATTTTCTTTGAATGCTTTTATACTTTTGGGATCTGGTGTAGACTATTATCTAATGGTGATTTTCATAAACCAATTAAAAGCTCGAAAATTGAATGGTTTAATATTTTCAAAGCTACTCAGTGGAAATCCCCTAAGTCCGATGTCATGATGATTATGCTGAAGGCTTTTGTTTATGAAATTTGGAGGGAAAGAAATAGGAGGATCTTTGATTCAAAGGAGGAAACTGCTTCTGCTGTTTTTAATATCATTGATAGGAAAATTCGAAAAAGGATAGGCAGGTTATAATATTTTTATATGTTAGTTTGTCAATCATGTTTCACTTTGTCTTTCTGTTATGAGATGTTATTTTTGTAATTGACTGTAAGTGATGTATTTCATGGTATGTATGTGCATGTAAACGCAATTGATTCATCAATTTAATTAGGCAAGGCTCCCTTAGCCCATTGCTTTTAAAAACATGTGAAATGCTTATGTTAACTTAAGTAAGGAATGGTCAATTCTAAATTGGAAATTGAATATTGCAAATAGATTCTAAGTTGATATTTGGATAAATAGATATTGATATTGGTAAGGAAGTCAATAAAATGTTTTGGAATGTTGTGATTGGATATTACTGCTTAGTCGGATATGCAAGTAATATAAAGTGAAAAGAGAATTGATTTTGATTTCAGAAGATAAATTTGAATTGCCCGACAAAAGGTATGTATTTGAATTTGGTATGAAATTTGATTGGGATTTGGATTTGGATTGAGCCACTTGGCGTTTTGTTTTCTTTTTGGATTTGGGAGGCCGTAGAGCCATTTTGTAGTTGTACCGAGCTAGCCGCGCAAAGGAGACGCTGGCGAAATTTTTCGGAAATTTAGGGTGTTAGAGAAATTTTGAGAAAATTTTGATAATTCAAATTTGGTTTTAAGTTAAAAATTTGAATTGATAAGTAAGAAATTTTGTTTGAGGCTTATGGGTAAGTTGGAAAGGTTAGGAAGAGGGTTACTAAGTCTTTTGATAAAAAGATTTGTTTGGTAAGTTATTAAAACCTATTTGGGGTGAGGGAATAGTTAACGGGATATAGATCATTCTTCCTAACTAGTAATTTCGGGGATGAAATTCTTTTAAGGGGGGAGGAATGTGACGACCCGGAATTTTCGAGCATTTAAAATCGGAATATTTAATTGATTTTAAATATTCAATATAATAATTTTAACTTGAATTTCGAATTTCACCATTTATTTGATAATTTAAACTATTGAAATAAATAATTCAAAGTTGGGTAACCTATTGAATCTAGAATTTTAAGTCTGTTAAAAATAATTTGAAGGCTTGAAAAATTTATATTGATAATACTGAGGATAATAGAGGTCGTAAAATTGAAATTAACAGTGATTTGTTCAGTTTTAAAATTTATATCGTTTAAATTGAATTTAATAAAAGCCTTCCGAGGCACGGTCTCGGAATTCAACGAAACCAGTTCCATTGGATCCGTAATATTGTATTATTATCGGATTTCAAGTTTCATAGTGATTGGAGTTGTTATGTGAGCATATGATATATATAAACGCGCTGAGAGTTTGATTGATAATAATCGATTCGAATTTGAAGTAAAAATAAGTGGACACTGTAGCAAGGCGTCTTCAACACGCTTCCTTTGCCTTCTCAATCACGCTATACCCTATCCTGTTTCCTTTCGAACACGAGACCCTGATTCCTTCAGTTCACTTAACAATTCGAAAAAAAAGTAATGGCCGAAGCCCAAACTTCTCAAATAAAAATCGAGATCTTTAAAAAAATGGCAGAATGAATCGAATTGAAATCAAGTAAAGGAGGCCGAAACCCTTTCCCCTTCAGTTTATCTTCAAATCAAAACTTCATGATGGCCGAGCTCCATCGCTCTTTTCTTCACCGAGAAATAAATCGTTGTCGATTTAAATACTGTTAGGCTGAGTATCCTTAGTAGCCGATGAGTAGGAGGGTGAGCGAACGTTCGATTTCAGGTAGGGGCAAGCGCTCGCGTTACCTTATTGAGTAGCAGTGAGGGTTTTGTTTTGGGTTGGCGATTGAGAGTGCTCGAACTCGAGCACTAGAAGGTGGACATCTCGGCAAGGGCAATCGCGTAGGTGTGAGCACGAACTGGAAATTCGAGATTTTGGCCGAGATCGTTGCTTGAAGTGATGACCGAAGCGCAGTCGTGGTTTGACTTCGGCGAACTCATAGGCAACTCTTGACTGGAAGTGCCGATGGGCTAGCATGGGGAAGGTAATCGTTTTTCTTCTTCGATTAGACATGATTTAAATACAGATTGTAGGATATATAAGTTTACGACTTTTTTTTTGGGTTGTTAGGTACAGGAAAAATAAAATAAAATAAATAAATATATATATATATAGGTGTAGTTTTCAATTTTAATATATACACACCTGACTATTTTAATTTAAGAAATAAGCTAGAAAATTTATTTTAAGTTTACAGTAAGTCTGCAAGGATAGTTATATATAATTATAGTTTGTTTTCAAAATTTTATTAAATATGTGGTTACAGAAATATAGGTACATATTGGATTTTGGAAAAGAAGGGATATGTAGGAATTTATAAAAAAAAATTGATTTATGCAGTTTATACTAGTATACGCAGTTCAAACAGAAATTCAAAGATGCATATACATCTAGAAATGTATTATGGTAACTAGGTTGATGAATAACCTATTTAATGAATCGAGTCACTAAAATATTTTATCAAACAATTAGTTGAATAAAATCATTGGTTGATTAGATTATTTTGAACATTTTATTCTAATGATAAAAACTATTCATTTAACTTGTTACCAGGAATTTAACAGTAAAGTAAAATTGGAATTTTATTAACCCAATGATTTAAAGTTTAAAATGAATATTTATGGAAATTAATTGTTTATTTATAGTTTAAGTATGGGTTTAAAATTAATTATTTGTTTAGATGAAATCTTTATTTAAATGGGAACTATTAAAATGAAATCACTAGTAAATTAAATTCATCGAAGAAGAATTTAATTATTCGACTGGTTCGAATATTAATGAAATTGTCTAATGTTATACAAGGTTAAATTCTGAAAGGAATCAAGCCTGTGTGGATCGGATTACAAATCTTGGGTCAAAGGTGAGTTAATCTCACTCAGTTTGAATTTAAATCTAAATGATTAAATTTAAATAATTGATTGTATGGTTGAATTGATTGTTGTGATATCATATAGTATAATTTGAAATTGGCATATTATGTGATGCTAATGTCTGTGGATGCAGGGAAAACAGGTTGGATTGATCCAATTGGACCCCTCAACTTTTATTTAAATTATTTAATATTCTTTGTTCTGATTATTTGATATTCTATAATGAGCTATGTGGAAGTATTGAATGCTATGGCTGGGTTGATATAATTGGGCATAATGAATTACCAAAATTATATATATAAAAATTGGATTGAAAATAAAAGAAGTGAATCTGTAAGTAAAGTAATTATAGAATAAATCTAAGAATGAATTGGAGAAGGAATAAAGTGACTTTAAATTTCTAATAAATAAATTATGAGTATAGAAAGGAAAATTTGAATAAACAGGAAGTTAATGAATTTTGAAATTCAGCGTTATTATTTAAAAAGAACAAAACATTTATTAAAAATTCAGGATTTAAATTATTGGAAAGAATAAAGAAGAAATTGAGAATAACCTGAAATTTGTATATTTCAGTTAAAAGGGTTTGAGATCAAACATGGAATAATAATAATAAAGTCCATAACTAAATGATTTTTGAAATGAACTGATAAGTAAAGAAATTTATTATAAATGGAATAAATTGGAAATCAACTTGGGAAATGGATTTGAATGATTGAGATTTGGAATTCTCCCTGGATAACCAAGTACGTTTTCAAAGTAAATTCTTAAATATAAGCTAAAAGATTTTAAAGTTGTTTTTAAAGGTATGTTTTGTAAAATTTATTATTCTAATATTTAAAGCCTTAAGTAAGTATTTCCTTTTAATTTATTATAAACAGTAATTATTTAAAGAATGACTTAGTATTATGTTTTTTTTTAAAGGTGAAAACCTAGTTTTATATTTATAAAGTAACCTTATTTTCAAATATTCATATAGTATGTATTTTTAACAAATTATTAAAGTGATTTTAACTTGAACGTTTAAAGTATATTTTAAAAGTAAAGTGTTTTTAAATTATTTTAAAAATCTAGATTTGTGCTTGGTGATTCCAGTGGAAATAGAAATACTTGGAATTTATTCTGAGAATGGCAGATAGTTTTGAAATCTGTTTCCAAAGGAATATGAAAGTGAAAATATATCTTGTGAAGATGTTTTTGCAATAAATAAATAATTTGGGGAAATTATTTATTGTTGATGGATGTTTGTGAATAAGAAATTGATGGTTAAATAACCGACTATCAATATTGGACAAATACGTTGATCGTTTCGAAGAGTCCGGGATCGAGATTTATTTCTCGAAAACCACTTCGATCCGGTTTGTACGTTTCATGAAAACAATTTTGGATTCGAAGATGGAGCAGTGAAGTGCAAGGGCTAGTCGCTACTAATCCTGAGGATATTTTCAAAATGGATGTAGTAGGAATAGTGCCTTCGGTTCCGTTCGAACCCGGGACGGACTTGTATGGATGAATGCTTGCGAAAACATCGTCAGGTGGATGATGGGCATTCTAAGATATATGTTCTATTAAGGTAACGCTTAGCCTCAAGCCTCATCAAATGGGAATGACTGAAAATCAGGAGTTATGCAGCAAGGTTAGGTGGGTAGCACCCAAACAGGGTGAGGTCATTCCAGTCTAGATTTCCCTTTTTATTTCGGCTTAGTGGGCGATTGCTGATCCCAACCGCGGGGTGATCCCACTCAAGATTATCCAGTAAGGGGTAGTCCTGGCCTTGTGTTGCAGGGGAGCGGGCGTACTCCTCGGTACGGTGATCTAGGCCCCGTACTGTGACAGGTGGTACCCCAGTGCCTAGTCATTGGTTGCAAATCCATTCTCCCTACGAGCCTTGTACGAGTTTTGTTTGTATTACCCAATCTATGGCTAGTAGCTGGAATTTAATCATGTAACAATTTCCGCTATTTTATAAGTATTTGTATATAGACCCTATTATAATATCAGAGGATTTCTATAAAAATTGTTTTAGCTATCGTAAGGTAAAAGCCCGGCATGTTTATTTATGGCGTGGTCTTACGAGATGCTTTTGTTTTCAAAGGATTTTTGAAACTTTAATAATCAATTGGGTGTGATTTTCTCACGCTGGTATTCCAGACTGACTCGGGTATTATTTTACTGTAATGCTCGGGTCAGACCGAGTATTATAGGATACAGGATATGATGCTGTGGAGCTCAGGAGACGAACTGGATGGCGATACGTACTCCCGTACTTGTGTCTATATATATATATATATATATATATATATATATTTCGCTGTTTGAGTTGTGTATCTTGAGTTGTTGTGTATCCATCGCATGATATTGATGTTGAGCTGTGATTGATGTACTCTGATGATGTAATATATATATATATATATATATATACACAGAAATATTTGATTTTTGAGTAAAGGCCATTTATTAGCTATTATATTTTATTCCGCTGCGATGGTTAGATTCTGTTGTTGATTTCTATTCTCTTCTTCTACCTCTTCTTCTCTAACCCAAATGGTTTGCATTTCTGTACAACTTGAGTTGATTTAGGTAAAATAGTATTGACTCAAGGGGTACGGATCTGCGGGTCGTTACAACGTTATCAAAAAATATATACTTTAAAATGCTTAAAATAAAACTATTAGACACTTTATTTAACATACTAGTTATGAAATTTATAATAATTTCTTACGTAAAGCTTAAGCCAAAACTAATTTTAAAATAAAGTCATTTTATAAGGTATGAATATTAATTAATTAACTTTTAAATCATAAAACTAGTTAAACCTTTTAAATAATTACTACTATATTTAATTTAAATAAATATTTACTCAAAAAATTTGAAACAATTTAAAATAATAAAATTTCTTTAAAACATCTTTTTTTTATTAAAAACGACTTTAGAACCCCTGACTTATTTTTGAAAATCTTACTTTGGAAATATTACTTTCAGGATATACGCTTTCCTTTCACACTTTTAAAAATAAATCACTACTTATTTTTAAAACAAATTACTCATTCATTTGTAAATTCCCGTTCTGAATTTATACTTCCAAATTACCCTCTGATAAATATTTCACTTTATTTCTAAACCCTGTTTTTAAATTTCACAATCTCGTTCTCCTTTATTCATAGTTTCAACACTTAGTCGGTTTCAAATCGACTTTTAAAAACCAACTCCATTTTTAAAATAAACCCCTTTACTTAACCAAATTTATTTCAAAACTCATTTATCCCATATCCATACCTTTATTTACGATTTAAATTCTTATATAAATCGAAAATTCCAATTTAATACTTATTTTAAATTATCTTTCTTTCTTTTCTTTTCTTTTTTTATTTTTCCCGAACTCATTTCAAATCTTAAATTAAAAAAATATTTTCTTTGTACTTTTCAAAATAATATTCTTAAGTCCTTATTTTAAATAAAATTATTTTTCCCATTTATTTAAAATCCTTATTTTTCCCATCCTAGAATTTATTATAGGATTTAAAATCAAACCTTTATCCCTTTTCCAAAATCATTCTTTTAAATTATTTGGATTTACTAAAATTAATTTACTTAGAAATTTCGCTTTTTAATTTCCTTTAAAAATTCAACTTTATATATGTTTCATTTTTCTCAAATTCCAATGCATATTCAACTAAGCCACAACATTCAATAAATTCAATTCCTAATATAATCAATATAATTCATCATAGATTATCATATAAATCATATTACTGCATATAAATAAATTTAGAATTTTGAGGAATCCAGTTGGATCCCTCCAGCCGTTTCTCTACATCCACAGATGTTAGCATAACAATTTAAAATACCAATCCCACTTCGAGGGGGATATCGTGGTATAAAGGGTCATCCACTATTATGCAGGGCGCATAGGGTCTCATCCGCTATATAATGCGGGAAATCAATCACTCCAATATATATATACATACTAATATATAATATACTATGTCCAATCAATTAAATCATTCAACCAGAAATTTTAAATTTAACTATTTAAATTTAAATAATAATCCAGATGAGTGAGATTAACTCACCTTTGCTATATTTGTAACTCACTTCCATTCCGGCTTTGTTTCAATCACGATTATCGACTTGTACAACATTATATGATTTATTAATATTTGAGATAATATACAATAATCTTCCATTTAACAAATTAAATTGACCTATAATTTAATTTGTACTATCATTTGGTTTTAAATAATAATTTGATTTTAAACAAAATTCCTTTAATAAATTATCTTTAGTAACTAAAATAATTAAATAAGTTGACTTAAACATTTGTACTCCAAAACCACTATATAAAAAATATATCAGCAAATTAAAATATGTAGATGAAAATAGGTATATATATTTTAAACTACATATATTAGAGAACTAGCTATATACATTTCAAAAATTTACTTTTTATAAACTCTACAACATTATAAAAATTTCTTTTTTGATTTCCAACTCTTATCTATATAAAATAATTTGTATAGATATTTTAAAAACTATTTTTTCAGTAAACATATGATTAATGATTTACTTTACTGTAAAAACATTACGCCCTTGCTATATAAAAATATATTTTGTAAAAAAAAACTTCATTTCTTCTGGATTAGATAAAAATTTAAAACACCTATCATTAACAAAATTAATTAACAAGCATTGACTAAAATTAGATTTATTAAAATAATTCCAAGCTAAAATAATTACCAGAACCACCTCGACTCCCCACGGCGTCGCCGTAACCCTACCGCGAAACCCTCAAGTCGAGGCCTCATCCCGTCTGTATGTGAGCACAACTGCAAACCCAAATCAACGTGCCATCCAATTTGCGACCATCCCCCGTTAGCTTGCCCAGGCGAGCCGCCGCCTCACTTGAATCGAGGATCCCATGACCGCATGCTCGACATCCAACCTTCGTCACGAAAGCCATCGCCTCCCCTAATCCAAACATCGAAGTCTCAACCTCCAAATCGAACGAACCCACTTGCGACTTTTGCCAAAGCCATGCCTCATCATCGATTCAATTTTTGCTCACGAAGCCCTGATTGCTTGAATGGAATTTCATTTCCCTCCCTACGCGATTGAATCAAATCGCGAACTGACTTTATTACATTTTTTTAGTTTTCTTGATCGGCTAAGCTTGAAATTTCCTTTGAATGGAAAAAAAATAAGAAAGGGGAAATGGATTCGCATCGACCATTAAATTGCTCTGATGTGGATTTGATTTTGAATGAAATTAGCCTTCGTTTGCAAACGAATTTGATTTATTTATTTTTACAAAGCTCGGCTGTCCTAATTTTAATTTTGAAAACTAACGCGTGTCAAGAGAAAGATGCGAAGTGTTTTGAAGGGAAGAACGTGTATAACTTGTCTTGTAAAACATTATTATATTAAATACATACATACTATATTTAAAATTTAAATTTAAATTTAAATCATTGAGAAAACGAACCCTAAAATCTTGATCTCCTATCGAGGCGTGTCGCTAGATGTTTATAATGTTATGCCCCTTTTAAGAACGCGATGGGAAAGGTTGCGAGGCCTAACTCGATCGTATGGAGAGGATTGCTTTTTGGACCCATTTATTATATTGAATTTTCGACAGAGATTTAAGCGCGTTTATCTACCGTACGGCCAAAAGATCACTCCAAACAATACGAAAATTGAAATCCGATAATAATACACTATTATGGATCCAATGGAACTAATTTCGTCAAATTACGAGACTGCGCGTCGGAAGGCTGTTTTTAAATATTGATTGAAATTCTATATTTTCAAAACTGAACTAAACATCCCCAAATTCAAATTTAAAACTTCTATTATCTCCAGTATTATAAATATAAATTTTCCAAGCCTTTGAAATATTTTAACCAACTTAAAATCCAAGATTTACTATTTAAACCAATTTCAAATTATTAACTTCAATAATTCAATTATCTAGTAAACAACGATATTAATTTGAAATTCAAGTTGAAACTTAACTTTTAAATATCTAAAATCAATTTCAATATTCCAATTTCAAATATCAAAAATTCCGATTGTCACATTCCTTCCCCTTTAAAAGAATTTCGTCCCCGAAATTGCTACTTAAGAAGAATGCTCCAACCCATTTACTATTTTCCCCAACCAAATAGTTTTTTTAACAACAACCAACACAATCTTTTATTAAAGATACATTAACATCCTTATTAACTTTCCAAACCTATCCATATTTTCCAAACAACCTTATTTACTCAACAATTTAAATTTAAATTTAAAAAATTAAATTTTAAATTATAAAAATTTCTCAAAAATTTTCTGACTCCCTAATTTTTCGAAAAATTTCGCCAGCGTCTCCTTCGCGCGGGTAGATCTGTACAACTACAAAATGCCTCTACGGATCCACATATTTCAAAAGAAAACAAAATGCCAAGTGGCTAAACTAGAAAATCATCAAATTTCATACAGAAATTTAAGCACATACCACTTAGTTGGACAATTTATATTTATCTTCGAAAATCAAACATCCATTTATCCTTTGCCTTTAGATACCTGTATATCCTACTTAGCAATAATATCCAATTGCAGATTTTAAAATCGTTTTAAACTTTCTTTAATATAGTTTCAATATCTATTTCGTTCAAGCCTGCACGATGCACATATATCATCTGTACGCAATACAAAATCCAATCGCATACCCGATCACACAATTTCACTTCCGAACTAGTATCGTCCACCCTACTTCCTAGTGCAGACTCAGATCTGGTTTCTTGATCAGAAACCGTCATTCTCCTTGCATAGTCACAAATTAAGATAGAGAATTTCAGAACCAATCAAAAATCCATATCCAGAGTTCACCAACGAAAATCGAGTGAAAAATCCCATCTCGGACCGATATAACTATCTCGAAATTCTGTGCTCGAATCTGGATCAGTTCGCTATGCGAATAAAATGATATACGTATATCCTAAATATTTATCTCTATTGCTTATTAACTAAATCAATTTTCTCCTTATTCACTTTCATTTTCATTTCCATCCACTTATTTACAATTTCCCATTTCACAATTTCCCGTTAAATCTCATTCAATCATTAACTTAGAATATTTTCCCAATACAAAATTTTTATTTAAGAGTTATACTTCTTCTTAAGTTCAATATAAATATTTTACACACTTAAATATTTATTTTCACTTCACCACTTAAATTTTTATATCTATTTTCATTCAATTCCATTTAAATTCAATCTATCTTCCAATTCTTAATTATTGTATTCTATTTATTTCATCTCAATCCTTTTTATTTCCATCTTTTATTATTTTTAGTCCACTTCAAATTAATTCTATAACTTCACTTTGCTATATACAATTTAAATATCTTCCCCGTATTCAATTTCAATTTATTGGCTTACCATTTAAATCAATTAGTTTACTTACAAATTTTAATTTCAATACTTTGTTTTGTTTAGTCCAACATGACTAATTTTCCATTTTACTTTATTTAACACAGTTCAAATTTTAGTTCCAATATTCAACTTCCATTTTACTTACTTACTAAATTTACTTTATTTAATTTAATTCAATTGTATTTCATTTCTATTCAATTTTTTAAACTTATATAAATTTTCCAACCTAATTACATTTCATTTACAAATCTCTGTAATTTATTTCATCTAATTGGTTTACTTCCCTTGCTAAATTCGCTTCAATTAATTAGCTTACCTTCCAACTTATTTGGGTTTCACACTTACTTTTATTAACCCTTTTCTAGTTGAATCTTATTCCAACAAAATTTCAAATTTCTGTAAGTTATTAAACTTATTTATATTCTGCAACATTTTAAATACGATTCCAGAGTCTTTTAAACAATTACTCAACATTTCAAAATCATCTTTGAAATCAATTATATCCAAAACCAAACTATTTCAAAATCAAACTCAATTTCACAAATAATCCCAAATCAGAACATTCGGGTAGCAATTCTTCCCTTGGAAATTTGAAAATGAACATCGATGATGCTGCAGTCATTACCGAAGTTATTTTCCAACAACCGAAGAGAGTTAAATGCTAATATCTCTTTATAACCACTTATATATATTTAAATTCGAAATCTCACCAGATTTCAAATCCATTTTCAAATTCCACCTTCCAACTCATATTCAAACATTACTTTGGAAATTTGTTCTTTTTTATTTTAAATTTTAGTTATAAATCACATTTATAGTTTACATTTCAATTTTCATTCTATTAATGAATTTATTTCCTTAACCTTTGATTATTGTCTTAACTTCTTATTCAATTTCACACTTAGATGATAATAATTTAATATTATCACTTCCCAACAACCAAGCAACCATATCTATAATAATTTACAAAATTATTTATTTTACATACAAAAATAATTTGGGAAAAATTTATTTCACTTACCCTATTTTAAAACAATACTGCATCGATTTATCTTGTTTAAGAGTTTAGAAATCCCTATCGATACAGTTGGCCAGATTGCATCGACCAGAATCTGTAAACACCCAACCGATAAGTCAACACAATATAAAAACAATTTTTATATTCACTAACAAATACGCGCTTATTCACTAACAAATATGCGCACATATCTATTAATACACTCAAACTCATTGTAGAGTACTATAGACACTATTTCCATGAGTAATCCCCGCCAGAGCCGACGTTCTCGCTTAACTTTCAGCTTCGATACCAATATGTAACAACCCGATTTTCGACGTCTGAAAATCGGCATCAATATGCCCACTGTATCAAATGCCGAACAATCGAATGCTGGAAAACCAAATCATTAGGGTTATAGAAGAAAGATATAGAAGAAGAAATAGAAAACAATATCAGAATCTCATAAACGTAGCGGAATAACATATAATAGATAACAACATATTTTTATACGAAAGATATTTAACTGTTTATATATATTACATCAACAGAGTACAACATCAACAGTTACACAGCACTGGACAGTTATGATGACTTATCCCTAGAGAAACTGTTTATGTAGCAAACCATACATAGTGGATAATACATAATACGTGTGATACGTCTCGCCATCCAGCACATCCCCTAAGCTCTATAGCAGTCCATCCAAAATCTGTATGCTATAATACTGGGTCTAACTCGAGCATTATAGTTAAATAACAACCGAGTCAGTCTGGAATGCTAGAGTGAGAAAAAACGCTAAACTGGATTATTAAAGTTTCGAAAAATCCTTATGAAATTAAAGGTATCTCGTAAGACCACGCCATAAATAAACATGCCGGGTTTTTACCTTACGTTAACCAAAACATTTTTAACAAATTTGTCCGATATTATTATAGTGTCTATACAAAGTAAAATAGAATCTAGCTGAAATGCTTACATCTCACGTTTCAGCATAGTTGGGCACAATCAAAACCATACAGGCGCTTATTGGAGATTGAATTCCATATAATGGCAGGGTTACTGGGGTATCGCCCGTCACAGTACGTGGTCTAGATCACCGTACCGAGGATCCACGCTGATCCCCTGCATCATAAGACCGGTGCTACCCCTTACTAGATGGTCTGAATAAGATCACCCTGTGGTTGGGATCAAAAACCACCTACACAGCCGAAATAAAGGGACCTTTAGACGGGGATGACCTTACACTAATTGGTCGCTGGCCACTTAGCCTTGTTTACAACTCCCCTGTTTTAGCCATTTCTGGTTGATGAGGCTCGAGGTTAAGCGTTACTTTTTTAGCACATATTCACTTAGAATGCTCATCGTCCTTCTGAAGATGTTCTGAAAGCATTCGTCCATACAAGTCTGTTCCGGGTCCGAATAGAACCGATGACACTAATCCTACTACATCCATTTTGAAACCACTCTCAAGATTAGTAGTGACTAGCCCTCGCACTTCACTACTCCATCTTCGAATCCAAGCTTTTTTCTTCCTCACGAAATGTTCAAACCAGATATAATTAGTTTTCGGGAAATTAATCTCAATCCCGGTCTCTTCAAAACGATCAGCACATTGGCCGGTATTGATAGTCTATTATTTAGCTATCGAATAACATACACAAACAACCATTAGCCTTAATTATTTCCCAAATTATTTAAATATTTCAAAATATCTTCATAAGATATTCTCTACATTTAATTCCTATGGAAATATTTTTCAAATCACTTTTTATCTCGTGGAAATAAATTTCCACCCAATTGTTTTATTTTCACCGAAAACCACCAAGTCTTAATGCTTTAGATTTTAGAATAATTTAAATCACTTTATCCAAAAATATATACTTTAAAATACTTGAAATAAAACTATTTAAACACTTTATTTAAAATGCTAGTTATGAAATTTATAATAATTTCTTATGTAAAGCTTAAGCCAAACTAATTTTAAAATAATGTTATTTTATAAGGTATAAATATTAAATAATTAACTTTTAAATCATAAAACAAGTTAAACCTTTAAAATAATTACTACTATATTTAATTTAAATAAATATTTACCTAAATTTTTTAAAACAATTTAAAATAATAAAATTTCTCTAAAACATATTTTTTTATATTAAAAACCACTTTAAAACCTCTTAACTATTTTTGAAATTCTTACTTTGGAAATATACTTGGCTTTTAGGATATACACTTTCCTTTCCACACTACTAAGGATAAATTACTATTTATTTTTAAAATAAATTACTCATTCCCTTATAATTTCAGAATTATAAATTCCCATTCTGAATTTATACTTTCAAATTATCCTCTGATAAATATTTCACTTTATTTTATAAATTTCACAATCTCGTTCTCCTTTATTCACAATTTCAACACTTAGTCGGTTTCAAATCGATTTCAAAAAACCAACTTCACTTTTAAAAAAATCCCTTCACTTAACCAAATTTATTTCAAAACCCATTTATCCCATATCGATACCTTTATTTATTACTTAAATTCTTGTATAAATCGGAAATTCCAATTTAATGCTTATTTCAAATTATCTTTCTTTTTTTTTCTTTTTCCTGAAATCATTTCAAATCTTATTTTTTTTTTTAAATATTTTCTTTGTACTTTTGAAAACAACATTCTTAAGTCCTTATTTTAAACAAAATTCATTTTCCCATTTATTTAAAATCCCTATTTTTCCCAACCTTGAATTTATTATATAGGATTTAAAATCAAACCTTTATCCCTTTTCCAAAATCATTCCTTTAAATTATTTGGATTTTCTAAAATTAATTTACTTCGAAATTTCCCTTTTTAATTTTCTTTAAAATCCAAACTTTTTTTATATTTCATTTTTCTCAAATTCCAATGTGTATTCAACCAAGCCACGACATTCAATAAATTCCAATTCCCAATATAATCAATATAATTCAACACAGATTATCACATAAATCATGTTGCTGTATATAAATAAATTTAACATTTTGAGGAATCCAGTTGGATCCCTATAACCTATTTCCCTACATCTATAGATGTTAGCACAACAATTTAAATTACCAATCCCACTTCGAGGGGGATGCCGCGGTATAAAGGGTCATCTGCTATTATGCAGGGGGCATAGGGTCTCATCCGCTATATAATGCGGGAACAATCACTCCAATATTTATATACTACTATACAATATACTACATCCAATCAATTCAATCATTCAACCAAAAATTTAATATTTAACTATTTAAATTTAAATAATAGCTCAGATGAGTGAGATTAACTCACCTTTGCTATATTTGTAACTCACTTCCATTTCCGTTTTGTTTCCTTAACGATTATAGACCTTGTACAACATTATATGATTTATTAATATCCAAGATAATATACAATAATCTTCCATTTAATAAATTAAATTGACCTATAATTTAATTTATTCTATCATTTGGTTTTAACTAGTAATTTTAATTTTATTTTAACTAAATTCCTTTAATAAATTATCTTTAGTAACTAAAATAATTAAATAAGTTAACATAACAATTTTTACACCAAAACCATTACATAAAAAATATATTAGCAAATTAAAATATGTAGATAAAAATAGGTATATACATTTTAAACTACATATACTAGGGAACTAGCTATATACATTTTAAAAATCTACTTCATTTCTATGGATTAGATAAAAATTTAAAACACGTATCATTAACCATATTAATTCAGAAGAATTGACTAAAATTAGATTTAGTTAGAATAATTCCAGGCTAAAATAATTACCAAAACCACCTCGACTCCCCCACGGCGTCGCCGTAACCGTATTGCGAAACCCTCAAGTTGAAAATTGGCCTCGTCCCGTCTGCATGCAAGCACGACTCCGAACCCAAATCAGCGCGCCATCCAATTGGCGACCATCCCCTGTTAGCTTGCCCAGGCGAGCAGCCGCCTTACTTAAATCGAGGAACCCATGACTGCATGCTTGACATCCAGCCTTCATCACGAAAACCATCGCCTCTCCTTAACCAAAACATCGAAGTCTCGACCTCCAGATCGAACGAAGCCACTCGCGAATTTTGCCAAAGCCGTGCCTCATCATCGATTCAATTTTTGCTCGCGAAGCCCAAATTGCTTAAATGGAATTTCTTTTCCCTCCCTACGCGATTGGATCAAATCACGAACCGACTTCATTATATTTATTTATTTTTCTCGATCGGCAAAGCTTGAAATTTCTTTTGAATGGAAAAAAAAGAAGAAAGGGGAAATGAATTTGCATCGGCCAATAAATTGCTCTGATGTGGATTTGATTTTGAATGAAATTGGCTTTCGTTTGAAAACGAATTTGATTTATTTATTTTTACAATGCTTGGCTATCCTAATTTTAATTTTAAAAATTAACGCATGTTAAGAGAAAGATACCAAGTTTTTTGAAGGGAAGAACATGTATAACTTGTCTTGTGAAACATTATTATATTAAATACATACATACTATATCTAAAATTCAAATTTAAATTTAAGTCGTTGAGAAAACAAACCCTAAAATCTCGATCTCCTCTCGAGGCGTGCCGCTAGACGTTTATAATGTTATGCCTCTATTACAAACATGATGAAAAAGGTTTTGAAGCCTAACTCGATCGTATGGAGAATATAGCTTTTTAGACCCAGTTATTATATTGAATTTTCGTTAGAGATTTTAGCGTGTTTATCTACCGTACGGCTAAACAATCACTCCGAACACTACAAAAATTGAAATCCGATAATAATACACCATTACGAATCTAATGGAAATGGTTTCGTCAAATTCCTAGACTGTGCCTTGGAAGGCTATTTTTAAATATCGATTCAAACGCTATATTTTCAAAACCGAAAAAAAAACATTCCTAAATTCAAATTTAAAACTTCTATTATCTCCAATATTATAAATATAAATTTTCCAAGCCTTTGAAATATTTTTAACCAACGTAAAATCCAAGATTTACTATTTAAACCAATTTCAAATTATTAACTTCAATAATTTAATAATCCAATAAATAGCGATATTTGAAATTCAAGTTGAAACTTAACTTTTAAGTATTTAAAATCAATTTAAATATTCCAACTTCAAATATCAAAAATTTCGGTCGTCACATTCCTTCCCCTTTAAAAGAATTTCATCCTCGAAATTGCTAGTCAAGAAGAATGCTCCAACCCATTTACTATTTTCCCCAACCAAATAGTTTTTTTAACAACAACCAAAACAATCTTTTATTAAAGTTACACTAACATCCTTATTAACTTTTCAAACCTTTTCACAGTTTCCAAACGGCCTTATTTACTCAAAAATTTAAATTTAAATTTAAAAATCAAATTATAAATCATCAAAATTTGTCAAAAATTTTCTAACTCCCTAGATTTTCGAAAAATTTCGCCACCGTCTTATTTGTGCAGCTAGATCGGTACAACTATGGGCCCCCATATTTTAAAAGAAAACAAAAGGCCAAGTGGCTAGACCAAAAAATCATCGAATTTCATACAGAAATTTAAACACATACCTCTTAGTTGGAAAATTCAAATTTATCCTCAAAAATCAAACATCCATTTATCCTTTGCCTTTAGATACCTGTATATCCTACTTAGCAATAATATCCAATTGCAGATTTCAAAATCATTTTATATATTTCTTTACAATAGTTTCAATATCTATTTCATTCAAGCCCTTACGATGCACATATGACATCCGCACGCAATACCAAATCTAATCGCTCACCCAATCACATAATTTCACTTCCGTACAAGTATCGTCCACCCGACTTCCTAGTGCGGACTCAGATCTGGTTTCTTGATCAAAAATCATCATTCTCCTTGCATAGTCACAAACCATGATAGAGAATTTCAAAACCAATCAAAAATCCATATCCAGAGATCGCCGACGAAAAGCGAGTGAAAAATCCCATCTTGGATCAATATAACTATCTCGAAATTTTGTGCTCGAATCTGGATCAAATCGCTATGCGAATAAAATGATATACGTATATCCTAAGTATTTATCTCAATTGATTATTAACTAAATCAATTTCCTCCTTATTCAATTTCAGTTTGGTTTCTGTCCGCTTATTTACAATTTACCATTTCACAACTTCCAGTTAAATCTCAATCAATCATTAACTTAGAATATTTTCCCAATGCAAATTTTTACTTAAGAATTTTACCATTTCTTCTTAAGTTCAAAATAAACATTTTACACGCTTAAATAATTATTTTCACTTCACCTCTTGAAATTTTATATCTATTTTCATTCAATTCCATTTGAATTCAATCTATCTTCTAAATCTCAATTATTGAATTCTATTTATCTCATCTCAATCCATTTTTATTTCCAACTTTTATTATTTTTAGTCCACTTCAAATTAATTCTATAACTTCACTTTACTATGCACAATTTAAATATCATCCCCATATTCAATTTTAATTTATTGGCTTACCATTTAAATCAATTACTTTACTTACAAATTTTAATTTCAATACTTTGTTTTGTTTAGTCCGACATGACTAATTTTCCATTTTACTTTATTTAGCGCAGTTCAAATTCTTATTCCAATATTCAACTTCCATTTTACTTACTTACTAAATTTACTTTATTTAACTTAATTCAATTACATTCCATTTCCATTCAAATTTTTAAACTTATATAAGTTTTTCGACCTAATTACATTTCATTTACAAATCTCTTTAATTTATTTCGTCTAATTGGTATACTTCCCTTGCTTAATTCGCTTCAATTAATTAGATTACCTTCCAACTTATTTGAGTTTCACACTTACTTTTATTTAAACCTTTGTAGTTGAATCTTATTTCAACAAAATTTCAAATTTTTGTTAGTTATCAAACTTATTTATATTCCGTAAACATTTTAAATAAGATTCCAGAGTCTTTTAAACAATTACTCAACATTTCAAAATTATCTTTGAAATCAGTTATATCCAAAACCAAACTATTTCAAAATCAAACTCAATTTCGCAAATAATCCCAAATCAAAACATTTAGGTAGCAATTCTTCCTTTGGAAACTCGAAAATGAACATCGATGATGCTGCAATCATTACCGAAGTTATCTTCCAGCGACTGAAGAGAGTTAAATGCTTTTATCTCTTTAAAACCCCTTCAAATATTTTTAAATTCCAAATCTCACTAGATTTCAAATTCAATTCAAAAATATTTCCGAAATAATATCACTATTATTTCTCCAAAAACTTTGAAAATCATTTTCAAACTCAAAAGGAACTCGATTTTCAAATTCCAAATCCTTTCAACTCATATTCAAACATTACTCTAGAAATTCCTTCTTTTTTATTTTAAATTTTAATTATAAATCACATTTATAATTTACATTTCAAATTCCATTCTATTAATGATTTATTTCCTTATCCTTTGATTATTGCCTTAACTTCTTATTCAATTCACACTTGGATGATAATAATTTAATATTATCACTTCCTAACAGCTAAGAAACCATATACTATAATAATTTACAAAATTATTTCTTACATATACAAAATTATTTCATTTACCCTATTTTAAAACAATACCATGTCGGTTTATCTTGTTTAAGAGTTTAGAAATCCCTATCGATACAATTGGCAAGACTATTAATACACTCAAACTCATTCTAGAGTACTACAGACTCTATTTCAATGAGTAATCCCCACCAGAGCCAAGGTTCTCGCTTAACCTTCAGCTCTGATACCAATCTGCAACAACCCGAGTTTTGACGCCCGAAAATCGACATCAATATGCCCACTGTATAAAATGCCGAACAATCGAATGCCGGAAAACCGAATCATTAGGGTTATAGAAGAAAGAGGTAGGAGAAGAAATAGAAAACAATGTCAAAATCTCACAAACGCAGTGGAATAACATATAATAGATAACAATAGATTTTTATACAAAAGATATGTAACTGATTCTATATATTACATCAACAGAGTACAACATCAACAGTAACACAACACTGGAAAGTTATGACTTGTCCCCAAAGAAACTGTCTATGCAATAAACCATACATAGCGGATAATACATAATACATGTGATACGTCTCGCCATCCAGCACATCCCCTTAGCTCCATAGCAGTCCATCCAGAATCTACGGTCACACCCGAGCATTATAGTTAAATAACACCCGAGTCAGTCTGGAATACTAGAGCGAGAAAACACACTCAACTGGATCATTAAAGTTTCGAAAAATCCTTTTAAAATCAAAGGTATCACGTAAGACCACGCCATAAATAGACAAGCCCGGTTTTTACCTTACGATAACCAAAACATTTTTATCAAATTGGTCTGATATTATTATAGTGCCTATAGAAAGTAAAATAGAATCTAGCTGAAATGCTTACATCTCACCTTTCAGCATAGTTGAGCACAATCAAAACCGTACGGGTGCTTATTGGAGATTGGATGCCATACAATGGCAGGGCTACCAGGGTACCACCCGTCACAGTACGTGGTCTAGATCGTCGTACCGAGGATCCACCCTGATCCTCTGCATCACAAGATCGGAGCTACCCCTTACTGGATAGTCCAAATAAGATCACCTCACCGTTGGGATCAGCAACCGCCCACACAACCAAAATAAAGGGACCTCTAGACAGGGATGACCTTACCCTAATTGGTTGCTAGCCACTTAGCCTTGTGTGCACCACCCTTGTTTTAGCCATTCACGGTTGATGAGGCTCGAGGTTAAGCATTACCTTTTTAGTCGGTTATTGATAGTCGGTTATTTAACTATCGAATAGCAACCACAAACAACCATCGGCCTAAATAATTTCATAAATTATTTAGTTATTTCAAAATATCTTCACGAGATATTCTTTACACTTTAATTCAGTTGGAAATATTTTTCAAATCACTTTTCGTGGAAATAAATTTCCACCCAATTGTTTTATTTTCACTGAAAACCACCAAGTCTTAATGCTTTAGATTTTAAAATAATTTAAACCATTTTATCCAAAAAATATACTTTGTACTTAAAATAAAACTATTTAAACACTTTATTTAAAATACTAGTTATGAAATTTATAATAATTTCTTATGTAAAGCTTAAGCCAAAACTAATTTTAAAATAAAGTTATTTTATAAGGTTTAAATATCAAATAATTAACTTTTAAATCATAAAACTAGTTAAACCATTAAAATAATTACTACTGTATTTGATTTAAACAAATATTTACTTAATTTTTTTAAAACAATTTAAAATAATAAAATTTCTCTAAAACATTTTTTTATTAAAAACCACTTTAGAACCTCTGACTTATTTTTGAAAATCTTACTTTGGAAATATACTTGGCCTTACAGGATAAACATTTTCCTTTCCACACTTTTAAAAATAAATAAATATTTATTTTTAAAACAAATTACTCATTCCTTTATAAAATCCCATTCTGAATTTATAATACCAAATTATTCTCTGATAAATATTTCACTTTATTTATAAACCCTGTTTATAGTTTCACAATCTCATTCTCCTTTATTCACAGTTTCATCACTTAGTCCGTTTCAAATCAATTTTTAAAAACCAACTCCATTTTTAAAATAAATCCCTTTACTTAACCAAATTTATTTCAAAACCCATTTATCCCATATCCATACCTTTATTTATGATTCAAATTCTTATATAAATCGAAAATACCAACTTAATACTTTTCAAATTCTCTTTCGTTTTTTCCCGAACTCATTGCAAATCTTAAATTTTAAAAAAAAATCTTTGTACTTTTCAAAACAATATTATTAAGTCCTTATTTTAAATAAAATTCTTTTTCCCATTTATTTAAAATCCCTATTTTCCCATCCTTGAATTTATTATATAGGATTTAAAATCAAACCTTTATCCCTTTTCCAAAATCATTCCTTTAAATTATTTGGATTTACTAAAATTAATTTACCAAGAAATTTCCCTTATTAATTTCCTTTAAAAATCCAAAATTTATATATATTTCATTTTTCTCAAATTCCAATGTATATTCAACCAAGCCACGACATTCAATAAATTTCAATTCCCATGTATATTCAACCAAAAATTTTAAATTAACTATTTAAATTTAAATAATAATCTAGACGAGTGAGATTAACTCACATTTGCTATATTTGTAACACACTTCCATTCCGGCTTTGTTTCCTTCATGATTATTGACCTTTTACAACATTATATGGTTTATTAATATCCAAGATAATATACAATAATCTTCCATTTTATAAATTAAATTGACCTATAATTTAATTTATACTATCATTTGGTTTTAACTAATAATTTGATTTTGAACTAAATTCCTTTACTAAATTATCTTTAGTAACTAAAATAATTAAATAAGCCAACTTAACAATTTGCACCCCAAAACCATTATATAAAAAATATATTAGCAAATTAAAATATATATAGATGAAAATAGGAATATATATTTTAAACTACATATACTAGAGAACTAGCTATATACATTTTAAAAATCTACTTTTTTATAAACTCTACAACATTATGAAAATTCCTTTTTTTCATTTCCAACTCTTATCTTTATAAAATAATTTGTATAGATATTTTAAAAACTGTTTTTTCAGTAAACATATAATTAGTGATTTACTTTACTGTAAATACTTTTCTCCCCCGCTATATAAAAATATATTTTGTAAAAAAAACAGTAAATTCATTTCTCTGGATTAGATAAAAATTTAAAACACCTATCATTAACCAAATTAATTCATAAGCATTGACTAAAATTAGATTTAGTTAAAATAATTCCAGGATAAAATAATTACATAACCACCTCGACTCCCCACGGCGTCGATGTAACCCTACTGCGAAACCCTCAAGTCAAAAATTGGCCACGTCCTATCTGTATGCGAGCACGACTTCGAACCCAAATCAACGCGCCATCCAATTTGTAACCATCCCCCATTAGCTTGCCTAAGTGAGCCGCCGCCTCACTTGAATCGAGGAACCCATGACCGCATGCTCGACATCCAGCCTTCGTCATGAAAGCCATCGCTTCCCCCTAACCCAAATGTCGAAGTCTCGACCTCCAGATCGAACGAACCCATTCGCGACTTTTGCCAAAGCCGTGCCTCATCATCGATTCAATTTTGGCTTGCGAAGCCCAAATTGCTTAAATGGAATTTTGTTTCCCTCCCTACGCGATTAAGTCAAATCGCGAACTAACTTCATTATATTTTTTTAGTTTTCTCGGCTAAGCTTGAAATTTCTTTTGAATGGAAAAAAAGAAGAAAGGAGAAATGAATTTGTATCGTCCATTAAATTGCTCTAATGTGCATTTGATTTTGAATGAAATTGGCCTTTGTTTACAAACGAATTTGATTTATTTGTTTTTACAATGCTCAGCTATTCTAATTTTCATTTTAAAAACTAACGCGTGTCAAGAGAAAGATGCCAAGTGTTTTGAAGGGAAGAGCGTGTATAACTTTTCTTTTGAAAAATTATTATATTAAATACATACATATTATATTTAAAATTTAAATTTAAATCGTTGAAAAAACGAACCCTAAAATCTCGATCTCCTATCAAGGTGTGCCGCTAGGCATTTATAATGTTATACCCCTATTATGAACACGATGGAAAAGGTTTCGAGGCCTAACTCGATCGTATGGAGAAGATAGCTTTTTGCACCCTGTTATTATATTGAATTTTCGATAGAGATTTTAGCGGATTTATCTACCGTACAGCCAAACGATCACTCCAAACAGTACGAAAATTGAAATCCGATAATAATACACTATTACGGATCCAATGGAAATGGTTTCGTCGAATTCCGAGACTGTGCCTTAGAAGGCTATATTTAAATATCGATTGAAATGCTATATTTTCAAAACTGAACAAAACATTCCCAAATTCAAATTTGAAACTTCTATTATCTCCAGTATTATAAATATAAATTTTGCAAGCCTTTGAAATATTTTTAACCAACTTAAAATCCAAGATTTACTATTTAAACCAATTTCAAATTATTAACTTCAATAATTTAATTATCCAGTAAACAACGATATTTCAAATTCAAGTTGAAACTTAACTTTTAAATATTTAAAATTAGTTTAAATATTCCAATTTCAAATATCAAAAATTACGGTCGTCACAAAATATGTATAAATTAGTTTTAATATAAAATAAGTTTGATAATAAGATTTAATTTAATAAAGTTTGGTATAATTTATATAATATGTTTAAGTGTTTATTTAAAATTATATTTTCCAATATAGAGTTTATGATAATTTTTAATAAATTAAGGTTGGGAAGATAGATTTGTAATTGATTTGAAGTGGTATTTAATTAAGAATTTTATTCCGTTAAATCGATTTGAAATTTATTGAATTTGAGATTTTTAAAGGATATGATATTATAACTTGATTTATGTTTAAGGTGATTAATGAATATTTTAAGTTTAAAAAAAACTGAAGGAAATATTTAGTTTATTTTCAATTTGGGTTTTTTATGATATTGGATTTATTAAGTGAATATCTCAAACTAAATAATAATGAAGTTAAATTAAGAAATATACGAAATGATCAAATTTAGTTTTGAAATTGTGCAATATTTAAAGCTTTGAAGTATATTGAAATTGAAATAGTTTATTTTGTGGTTCAAATCTGTATTTAAAATCGATATAATTTGAAATGGTTTATTGAGAAGTTGAATTTAATTGGAATAGAAGACTTGAGATCGTATTAAATTTGAATATTGGAATTCAAGTTGATTTGAATAGATTTATGGAATTTGAGGAAGCCATTTTATTATATAAAGTATTTTTAAATTATAATTAAACTATCTATATATTTAATATGAATTATTTTAATATAAGTCAATTTAATATAAACTATTTTTATATAAACAATTTTAATATACTAATTATTTTAGTCTAAACTATTTTAACTTATAACTATTTTTATATATACTATCTATTTTATAATTATTTTACACACACACACACACTATTATTAACATCTAAACTGTTTAAGTGGGAGGTTATGATTTCAAAGTTATGAATTTCAAAGTATTATGTTATCAAGTGTTAAGATTTCCAAAATGTTATAGTTTCATGCTTTATAATTTCGGAAGTGTTGTAACTTTGAAAATGCTATGATTGTGGAAATAGATATATTTGAAGTGAAGAATGATATTGTTTTGATATGGTTTTGAAATCGATATGATATTTTGGTTTTGAAGTATAAATTATTTTGAAATGACCACGGTGTTATAATGACGTTTGGTTGTTAATAGCATATATTACTACATAGTAGATAGTTCGATAGATCCTTAGAGGATGGGTATCCCAAACATCCTTTAAGTTACTTGTATTTCACTTGAGTTGGATTTATTGATATAAGAACGTTAATCCTGACTCAAGCATTTTGTGTTTTTCTTTGCGCTCGGGTCAGACTGAGTATCACAGCAATTGGGACTCACCTTTGGAGTTGGAGCTTCGATTGGTGATCCATCTATCTATCCGTCTTTATGTTATTCAGTTGACTCCACTGACATATTCGGGTTTTTTATTTGACTACTGTATTCGAGACTTCTGTTATATCTTGTTTTAACTCTGTTATATGTATATAGTAGCTTCACGGACTACTATTCATTTGTTTCCGCTGCTTATTTTTATATTACTCCGTGTCTGTGATTTTGTGATTTGTTTATTTACGTATATGCTGAGTTTTGCCAAATTTAAATTAACAATCTGATATTTTGAGCAATTCAAGTCCGACATGTGTAGATGCGAATGCTTGAAAATGTTAGGCTATTACAGTTGGTATCAGAGCTAGGTTTCAGACAAAACTTAGCATATAGAGTAAATTTAATTACAGAATTACTTTCGTTCGAACTTGAATATCTTCCTCTTTGATTTAGATCTCCTTTGAATTTCGGGACTCCTCTTTTATTCTGGAATCCATCTTTGTCTTCCTATTCATGTTCTTTTATTTAGGAGTATCCCATAACTCCCCTCCTATTGATCTCTATAATGAATCGGCAGTCTCGCCAATCTTGGAATGATTTGTAAAGATGTGAGACTCTTTTACAACGGACATTGATTTAGTGGAGATTTCTGTATCCTCGGTTTAGATGCTGCTATCTTTTACTATGCCCAAACTCTTGCAAACGGATGCCGATTTGCCTCAGAATTTCTGCATCGATCTTGTTCTCGAAGTAACAGTTGACCCAGCTAAGGTCACCCGTGATTAATATAAGGCTATCCATCTTCATCTTGTGTAATTTAATTATCATATCTTCCTACCGAGTCTATTTTCTTGATTAGATTTCTCTTCGATTAGGACTCCTCTAATTTTTAATCTTATATGGCGTTTCATACAATGAAATTGATTTTGGAAAATTTTGACTCTTGTATAAGACGGACTTTATATAAGTATAAGATGATTTTCAAAACTGTTGATTTTGGAAGGTGTTCGATTTGAAGAGATAAACCATACATAGAATGGAATTTACATAAGAATGATTTGATATATTCGAGATTATTGATTTAGGAAAGTGTTAACCCGCCCTTTTACCGGGCCGTGGACAGGCGGGTTTAACTTAATCGACTGCACGTTCGTCGAGGCTGGTGTACGATGGATTCAGTCGACTGGATGGATGGATGACGCAATGTGCTTGGAAGATGGAAATATGATTGGATAAAGATGAATCAACTATAATTTGGGTCTAGGAAACATGGTTCGGCATTAAACATGGTTCGGTATTAAACATGGTACGGCATGATGGAGGTTCGGCATACCTCACCTCGCTCGGCATTGCACCTCGCACCTCCATACCTCGATAGATCCATACCTCCATACCTCGGTAGATCCATACCTCGTTAGATCCATACCTCCATACCTCGGTAGATCCATACCTTGGTAGATCCATACCTCGGTAGATCCATACCTTCATACCTCGGTAGATCCATACCTCCATACCTTGGTAGATCCACACCTCCATACCTCGGTAGATCCATACCTCCATACCTCGGTAGATCCATACCTCGGTAGCTCCATACCTCGACACCTCGATACCTTGGTACCCTTGGTGGGCCCAAACTACTAAGGAGGCCCAACAACCTAGTTTTGCCTATAAATACAGCATGTGGGTCTCCAGATGAGAGGACGACTGGTTCTTCTTCTTTCTGCTCTCTTACTTTTTACTTTCTAAGACTAAGACAAGTCTACCACGTTGTAACTGTAATGGATTATTACATCAATAAAAAGAAAACTTCTGGAGTGGACGTAGGCCGGAGTTAGCCGAACCACTATAAAATCTGTTGTTCTTTACTTCTTTCATTTTAATTTTAACTGTTCTTCATATTATTACTCTCTACACACACTCTATCTGTTATCGGTGACTGTTAGTTGGTGCTTTCATATGGATTTGGGTGTTATTGACCAATTTTGGTGCTTTCACTGAGAATTGAAGCGCTCAGGAATTTTGGAGTAATAAACTTGGACTTGAAGGAGCAATGGCTAGGCCATCAACAAGATAGCAAGTGACAGAAAGGAGAAATCAGGAGGGAAGTCAAGAGGCTTCCTATGGAGCTAGAGTAGGTCAAGTATCCATCTACATCACCAGAGAGGAAATGGAAATCACGATGAAAAGACAAGAGGAGATGATGCATGCTCATCTCAGGCAATTTGCCCAAGCAGGAAAGGCAGGGGCTCAGATCCGTGGAGCTGGATCTGAAACGCTCAACCAGCAAGCAGAGGGAATGGCTCAGCAGGGGGAAACCCCCAATCAGCAGACGGCTATCAATCCGGATGGATCTAGACTCGGGGGCATACCACCAGGAAATGTTGGACCAATCCATAGAAAGACTATCACCTACCTTGAACGGAGATGGCACTGGATCTGGGCAACGACACCTCATTATCAACTAAACAGGTTTATGGTTTTGATTAGTAATAGAACTCAAAGTAATCCGACTAGGTCACTTACACTCGTAGGGGATCGAGGACGGTCCCTAGGCGTGCTCTGGATGACAAAAAACCGTGCTACTTGAGTCTATGAAATCCTACTTTCTTTTTATTTTTCTGCAAACTTTGGTTCCCTTTTTCGTATTTTTGACGTTTACTTTTCTTTGGTATTGTTTTAGAGTTTGGATTGAACTCCCGATTTGGTTGGTTTTCTGGTTTGCCATTTTGGCTTAGACATTTGCTTTTTCTGATTCTCTTTTGGAGTTTGGATTGAACTCCTGGTTTTGTTTGTTTCCTGATTTGGATTCCCGTTTTTCTGGTTTGGTTTTGGAATTTGGTTCGAACTCCTGATTCTGTTTGTTTCCTGGTTTGAATTTTGGTTTGGATATTGGTTTGGATTTTCGATATGGATTTTTTGTTTTCTAATTTGATCTGGATTTTGGGTTGGCTTTTGATTGGATTTTTATCTGGTTTTTGGTAAACGGTCATCGGGTATGGATTGTGTCCGGCAAGGGGTAAGTCTTTTCGCGAAAACGCAGTGAATTGACTTATTCAGGTCGTCGAGTATGGACTATGCTCGGCAAGGGTCCGGAGAGACCAGGATTCGGCCTAGGACTTAGGCCCCATATCATCGGTTACTACTTCAGGTCGTCGAGTATGGACTATATTCGGCAAGGGTCCGGAGAGACCAGGATTCGGCCTAGGACTTAGGTCCCATATTATCGGTTACTATTTCAGGTCGTCGAGTATGGATTATGCTCGGCAATGGTCCGGAGCGACCAGGATTCGGCTTAGGACTTAGGCCCCATATCATCGGTTACTACTTCAGGTCGTTGATTATGGACTATGCTCGGCAAGGGTCCGGAGAGACCAGCATTCGGCCTAGGACTTGGGCCCCATATTATCGGTTACTATTTCAGGTCATCGAGTATGGACTATGATTGGCAAGGGTCCGGAGATACCAGGATTCAGCCTAGGACTTAAGCCCTATATTGTCGGTTACTATTTCAGATCGTCAAGTATAGACAATGCTCGGCAAGGGTCCGGAGAGACCAGGATTTGGCCTAGGACTTAGGCCCCATTTTATCGGTTACTATTTCAGGTCGTTGAGTATGCACTATGCTCGGCAAGGGTCCGGAGAGACAGGATTCGGCCTAGGACTTAGGCCCCATATTATCGGTTACTATTTCAGGTCGTCGAGTATGGACAATGCTCGGCAAGGGTCCGGAGCGACCAGGATTCGGCTTAGGACTTAAGCCACGGTAATACTCAACATCCAGGGACACATGATCATGGTCGTCAGGTGTGGATTGCGCTTGATAGGAACCCAGAGAGGTTACAGATATGAATATCGGCCATGAACGGCAGAGGATTTGGATATTGACCCGGAGAGGTCCTAAAGTCGGTTATTGGTTATTGGATATGGATGAAACATGGACTTTGGATATCAGATTCGAGGCTATTCAAAACACACCTTCCAACTGCAAGGCATGTTTTGGGGGGCAAATGTTAACCCGCCATTTTACCAGGCCATGGACAGGCGGGTTTAACTTAATCGACTACACGTTCATCGAGGCTGGTGTACGATGGATTCAGTCGATTGGATGAATGGATGACGCAATGTGCTTGGGAGATGGAAATATGTTGGATAAAGATGAATCAACTATAATTTGGGTCTAGGAAACATGGTTTGGCATTAAACATGGTTCGACATGGTGGAGGTTCAGCATACCTCACCTCGCTCGGCATTGCACCTCGCACCTCCATACCTCGGTAGATCCATACCTCCATACCTTGGTAGATCCATACCTCTGTAGATCCATACCTCGGTAGATCCATACCTCCATACCTCGGTAGACCCATACCTCGGTAGATCCATACCTCCATGCCTCGGTAGATCCATACCTCCATACCTCGGTAGATCCATACCTCCGTAGATTCATACCTCCGTAGATCCATACCTCCATACCTCGGTAGATCCATACCCCGGTAGCTCCATACTCGACACCTCGATACCTCGATACCCTTGGTAGGCCCAAACTACTCAGGAGGCCCAACAACCTGGTTTTGCCTATAAATACAGCATGTGAGTCTCCAGATGAGAGGATGACAGCTTCTTATTCTTTCCGCTCTCTTACTTTTTACTTTCTAAGACTAAGACAAGTCTACCACATTGTAACTGTAATGGATTATTACATCAATAAAAAGAAAACTTCTGGAGTAGACGTAGGCCGAAGTTATCCGAACCACTATAAAATCTATTGTTCTTTACTGCTTTCATTTTAATTTTAACTGTTCTTCATATTATTACTCTCTACATACATCCTATCTGTGAGCTGTGATTGGGATTTGGTGCTTTCATCTGGATTTGGGTGTTAGTGACCAATTTTGGCGCTAACAGAAAGTGCTTTATCTGAAAATGAAATCTTATATATAATGGAATTTATATAAGTGCGATATTTGAAGCTATGATTTTGAAAGGGTACTATATATGGTATATTATATTTTGAAGTAAGTGGTATGGGGAAGTACCCTCCGTGCAGAAGTATAGTATGATATGCTTCCACACAGATGGACTTGGGGAATCCAGGAATGGATTCGACCGATAAACCCTAATGGACATAAGTGAATTCAAAAATGGATTCGAACTGATATGGTTGTACGGACATAAACTCATGAGTTCCTCGATTTTTTTTCAAGGTAAATGGTTATTTAGTTTACACAATGGAGGCACTTTCGATCCTGGGATCTATTATTTATGGATCTTCCGAAAAGGAAGTGCATCCATTGTATAAATCGTTGAATCAGCAACGTACCATGACAGTAGGGGTCGATGGTCCCTTGTTTACGAAATGGTTATGATATTTTTCTGGAATCCGAAAAGTAGAAGAATCTTCTGGAAAGTTTTATGTCCATTGCGTAAATGCTGGATCAGCAGCGGGCCACTGCTATCGTATTATCATTGTTTGACATTAGATTTTGAGCGGTACTTCTCATATCTGTTTTTAAGTATTTTTCGCTGGGTGTTGAAACAGGTCTACCAAGTACTTGGAGATTTCTAGTCTTATGCTTGATCAATGTACGACCAGAGTCTACAAGAACGAGGATAAACATGTTAAGGCATCAAGTTATAAAAGTACTATGATAAAGTATTATATAAAGAATATTTTGGTTATTTTTTTCTTTTCTTTCTTTCTTCTTTTCTAAATACTTTAAAATGTTTATGGCATGGTTTATTAGTGTTGTAAATATTGTGAGAAATTATTAATTCTGTAAAATATATTTAATGTAAATGATTATTGACTTATCAATAATGTTTGAAAAGTATCTTGAGATAAAACTAATAAATTTATAAATATTGGATTTCATAAAAAAGTTAAATTTTGTAATAAATGTTAATTGAGATAAATTGAATAATAAGATGATGAATAAATGAAATAAATTTTGCATGATTATATTTTATATATAAGTAAATTTTTCGAAATTTAATAGTCAACTAAATTGGTTGTTGCAAATGATAATATTCGATTTTCATTCATTATTTTATAAACCATTGATTATTCCAACAAATAGATAAATGAAATTATTAAACACGGCTTATAAATTGATTTGGAAATTTAAATGAGATGACAGCCGCATCATTGACATTTATTTTCGAGTTTCAGAGTGGAGAGACCATTTTGTAGCTTTGCTACACTTTTTTTTTGGAAAATAAATTGATTTGAATTTCTTAAGTATGAATTGAGTTATAATATATATATAGGTGTATGTTTGTAGATTTGATTTGAAATTATAATATGTTTGTCTCTAAACTATTTGAAGTTGGTTGGAAATTTATTCTTAAATTTTACTAAAGGATGATTTCAATTATAAATTGAAGCCATTTTTTTTGAATATATCTTTAAACTTGAAATAATTGAAGGGAATTCAATTTAAAACTAGATGCAATTTATATGATTTAAATTGACAATTTGAACTATCAAATTGGAAGTGAATGACTATTTATTTATTTAATAAAATGGATTAAACCAAATTGCTGAATATTAATTAATTTAAATTGAAATTTGTATAGTTTTAAATTAATTGTTTTATTTTGTGTTTCAAATCTTTTTTCTTTCTGGTTGTTCTACTCTCCTACCTCGTTCCTTTTCGAGGACAAAACATTTTGAGTGGGGAAGAGTGTGACACCTATAAATTTAATAAATTTTATAACGTATTTAATTGAAATTTTGGTAAATTTTAAATATTTGAATTTTTAAATAATAATTTAATATTTGGAATACGTCTTTATAAACATAGCAAATGGTAAATTTTCATCAGATAATATGCAATTTTAATTTCTTGTGTAGTGTTATTTAAATTCAAATCAGTAAAAATTGATGATAGTAAAATGTTTTCCAAACCTAGATATTTTTATATAATACATTTGTAAATCTTTTTCCGAGTGAGACGTCATAGTTTGTTTCCCAAATTTTAAATGTGACCGTTTATCTTATTTTTGGAAAATTAGCAGCATTTACGGAACCGATTATCTCACTACAAGGTGAACAGTGATTACCGATGGTAGAAAACCATCGGCGGCAGTCGGAAGCCGTCGACGGCCGTCGGAAAATAAGGCATCGGGGATCAGTTTTTCCGACGGCTTCCGACACAGGGCGCCGAACATATTTCCGATAGTTTCTGACGGCTTTCAACGGTTTCCGACGGATTCTGACAAGTGTCGGAATCCGTCGAAAAAAATGACATACAGGCTGTCGGAAGCCGTCGGAAAATGACCACCTGAAAGCTATCGGAACCCGTCGGAAATCTGCTGTATTTTTTTATAACTGCTGCAATATAGCTTTCCATCCAAATTTCTCATCCAATTACTACTGCACCAATACTGCATAATCCAGTATACAATATTTCAACCAAATATCAAAACCCAAACTACACAAAATTCATCAAACACACAAATACCTCAAATTACATCAAAATAAAATACTTAATATACATAACCATTCCAACATTCACAACAACCCCAACAACAAGTGTTCTACCATGTCATACATACGCAACATAACACAAAATCATTAACATCCACATCTTCATACAACCGCACAACCAAGTGTATCAAATATAATCATACAAAAATCCATAACTGCCTCCACCGTATAACAAATCATTCAAAACTAAACAAAAACATAATGAAAAAGAAAGCAAGCAATGAATCAATCTCCTCCAGATCCAGAGCCAGCCGAGAAAGGAAAGCGGCCACCAAACTGCTGCATGTACTCTAGAAACTGTGTGGTCTGCATAGCCTGTTGGCGGTTCTGCTCCTCCAGTTGGGACAGTCCAGCCCACTAATCTTTTATATCTACTAGATCGCTCTGAGCTCTATTCCGCCGACCCCGTCTCTAACTGCTGGTCTGCAATAAATATTTAATTTAGCTATGTGATCTCTATAAGTGTATGTGCATATCTATGTAAGCTAGTAAGTAACATAACGTTCATATCTTCTGCCTTCTTGTGCTTTACTGGTGTGATAAAGTCATTTGGTTGGTTTGAATTCAAATTCATTATGGAGGATTTTTCAAGGTTCAAATATTTTAAATAATGGAAAAATGAATAAAATTCAAGTTTATAGTTTTGAAAAGGTCAAAGTATCATATTTGAAGTATTTTAAGATAAAATTATATAATCCAACATAAAATTATGACTTAAATATCAGCAGTAAAATTAATTATTTACCACTTGATTGCCGAATCCATATCATCTGCCATGCTCTGCTGGATCCATAACGGACTCAAAAATAGTGTCCTCCTCCTCAGTCGTCAGCTGATCTCGACCCGTATCAGCAAGGAGTTTCTGGCGCTACTCCATAAAATTTTCCTGCATTAACAAATTAATAACATCATATCTTATTTCATTATAGTTTAACAAGAAGAATAATTAATAACAATTACCAGAATTCTTAATCTCAAATATCGAGTCCCTGTAGTTCTTGCGCATCTTCTTCATCCAGTATCCTCATGCCAGCAGCATATCGTCTGTCTGGATGTCTATCTTAGCCCGTGTTTCACGATAAAAGGTAAAAAAAGATTACACTGTAAATGATAAACAGTAGAAAAATGACAAAAATGAATTAAAAATGGAAAATAAAAAAATATACATACTAGGGCATCCTGCCATATACACTCTATGATGTGAGGAGGGATGTTATCCCACTTCGGCCAGCAAACACTTATCCTACTGCGATAAGAAGCTCTAGAGACATCCTGCACAACCTTCGAGGGAAGTAGGTCGAACCCCTTGTTTTTAAATACGACAAGTACATACGTATATCATATAAAAAATAAGATGCTGAATAAAATTTAATTCTTACCCCTCTGCTCTAGGGACTAATGAAACTACTGGACGCTGTGACTCATGCGATGGGCCACTGCCATCGCCTCCTGATGATCGGGAAGAGCTTCTACCTCTATATGACATTATGATAAACCTGTGACATATATACACATCATTATATAAGAGAATAATAACATGATAATGAAATATATTTCATATTTAAATGACATCAACGGTATAAATTGCTTAATTAATGACTGAAATGGAAATACAAATGGAAGTGTGTTATACCTGATTCATAATGGGTGTACTGTTCCGACGATAACCAGATTTCATTGCATTTTTAATAAAAATTGCTAAATAAATGACAAATGGAAATGACATAAAACATGTAAACAATGGTAAACATATTTGGTTTCATAGTCACATCAATTTCATAGTACATCAAGAATAAAACACAGTTACATCAGTTGCAAAAAAATTAGATTCAGATTTATATCAGTCATCATCGTCTTCTGATTTAGATTTGGTCTCGTTTTCTACGATATTTTCCTCCGCACTGTCAAATGCTTCTACCAAAACATTTGATTCGCTGATCAAAGGACCAACATCTGTATGATCGCCTGTAATTATTATTTCGTTATTTTGCTCAAGATCTGCCTGATAAGCTTGTTTGTCTGAAATATTCTTCCAATCGAATGTGAATTTGGCCTTTGTTTTAAAAACTGCAGACCAATCTGCTTTATCTCTATTTAGAGACGGATAAGGAGCATAACAAACCTGCAATGCTTGTTTAGCTAGTACTAAAGGATCATACTTGTGATAGTGCGATGTACGCTTTATTTCGATAAGATTGTAATCCTTGTGCACATTAATTCCGGAACCTAGAACATTGCTTGCATCTAAATAGAAACACCTCCTCCGCGGGTCGTGAGAAATATGTTAGTTGCAAAATTTGTGTTAGAATGCCATAAAATCATTTAATTGATTTTTTGGATCGTCGTTACCTTTAACAAATACACCAGGACGTTTGCATAATTCTTCTATACTATGTCTTGATTTCAGATCATCCTTCGTCTTCCCTTTCACATTCAAAATTGTGTTAAAAACATTATCAAATACATTTTTCTCATTGTGCATCACATCTATATTATGACGAAGCAGAAGATGTTTCCAATACGGCAACTCCTAAAAAATAGTTTGTTTGCACCCGTTATGAACAACTGATTTGTCTTCAATTTCTGTTTGCTCTCTAGTTTCATATATCTTTGGATAGCCCCTAACAAGTTCATGTATGTTTTCGCTTGACCATATCGTCGGTGGTTGTATGGTTTCTACTCTATTAGCTAAAAAGTCTTCCTTGTCTCCTTTGAAGGGATGATTTACATGGAGAAAACATCGATGACAGTCAAACCATGAAATTTTCTTACCATGAGGTAAAGAAAACGCTCGTGTTCATCCATGCAATGTGGACATGCTAGACGACCGGCAGTGCTCCATCTTGAAAGCATTGCATAGGCAGGAAAATCACTTATAGTCCACAAAAAAGAAGCAAACGTACGAAAATTTTTCTTCTTGGACACATCGTATGTTTCTACTCCTTCATTCCATAGTATTTTTAACTCCTCAATCAACGGTTGTAAATATACATTGATTCCTTGTGTCGGATCGTCTAGGCCAGGAATGACAACCGTAAGAAACATATATTGCGTTTTCATACACATCCATGGAGGTAAATTATACGGTGTGACGATAATGGAACAGGATGAATATTTAGAACCAAATTGAGAAAATGGAGAAAAACCATCCGTACATGATCCTAATCTAACATTTCGACTCTCCACTGCAAAATTTGGATACTTTTACCGAAATGCTTCCATGCTTCTCCATCGGCCGGATGTGTTAACGTATCCTCTTCCTCCGTTCTCACGTTATGCCATCTCATATTAGATGCAGTTACAGAAGATGCATATAATCTTTGAAATCTTGGAGTTATAGGTAAGTAATGCATACGCTTGTATGGAACTTCCTTCGCCTTCTTTTCTCTTGGTTTGTATCTCTCCTGGTTACAAATTTTAAAATTTCTAAGGTTGTGTCTTCTTTCCAAAACAACATGCAGCCTTTTAAATATGTATCTATTTTTTGATAAGGTAAACCAAAAGCTGACATAAGTTTTTTAACTTCATAGTGAGTTTCACACATTAGATTATCGGGCGGCATATGTCTTTTTGCAGCTTGTACAACATCCGTAAACCCAGCTTCAGTGATGTTGTATTTTGACTTCATCGCAATGTACTCTGCGATTACTGACAGCTGAGTGTCGCTTTTACAACAATCCCAAATAGGTTTCTTAGCAGCATCTAGTAAATCATAAAAAAAATTCTTCAATATTTCCATCATCGTCGTCAATTTCAACCATAGGAAACACTGATCGTGCTGCATCTTCGACCATATTTTCTATATGGGTTGTCATAACTATTTCGTTAACGACACTTTTAGACTCTACAGGAGTATTTGCCACAACTTCTCCATGTTGATCCCAAACATAATACTCGGGTACGAAACCGTTTTGGCCCAAATGAACTTTCACAATATCTGGTAACAAATACTTCAAATGTCTACAGCTACTACATGGATAACGAATTTCTGGATCGTTTCCGTTGTTACTTAAAGCGAATTCAACAAACACGTTTATACCATTATAAAAAATCTTCTTTTATTGAACCCCTCAGTCCTTTTCTTTGGTACATCCATCTCCTCCGATCAACAAAATAATCGATCATTTTTCCTATTGTTAAAATGAAAAGTTCAAAATTTAATATTTATTTTCAAGAATACAAATTCGAAAAAGATTATTTTCATGGTCGTATAACATTTGAATTTAAAGAACTACTTCACAAATTTAAAAATATTTTCAAATAGGGCACATTTTATTTTTTAACGTATCGATATAAAAAATTGTATAATTTTTTTTTCCATGGTCAGGCATCCTACTTCCCATTACAAACACAGTAAGCATTTTCATTTCGTATATTACTTCGTCATAAATGATTCAACAAAATTTCGGCAGCATTTCCCTTTTGTTCCTTGCATTGTACACAAATGCGTGTACGTAGGAAACAAAAAAGAAAAGTTAGGCCAAAATTTTGTGAACCGTTTGAGACGAAGTAATATACAAAATGTAAATGCTTGCTGTGTTCATAACTTGTCCAATACAGAGACAAATCCAACAAACATTGTACCAGATGAATATAAATGGTCGTTTTTTGAAAAAACGACTATTTATGTAACGATCATGTACAACACTCGTCAGACGGGGCCAAAAACTGTCTAAGGGACATTAGTTAATTAAATGTGTGCATTTTGCGAAAAAATACAGTTTTACTAACTGTTCACATTTACAAAAATATATTTTAATTTAACACATTTATTCGACGTACTACATCAACTTAAGGTTGGTTTAACATTTTTGTCATTTTTAAATACACACAATTATAATTAGACTCATGCATTTTTTTTCATAAGTCAATACGTGCACAATATAATACTCCTAGCTCGTTCATTCATTTTATCTTATTCCAACTAACACAATAAAATGATGGTAGCGCTACACACATATACAATCGTAGAATCAAGGCATACACAACGATTTACATATACATGAACAACCACAAATTATACATGTTTTTCACAATTTCACGATAAAAGATAAAATAGGTATACCATGTGATGCTATAAACTGTTATTACGCTATTGGAAACAATTGCAATTACTAATTAATCCTAATTTATCAACTAAAGCAAATTTAGATTTAGGGTAAAAATTTGATTTTTGACGAAAATAATATATTATACCTAAGATTGAGAGCAATGTAGGTTGATTAGACAGCCATGGAGGATCCTGAAGCTCGAAATTAGGGATTGAAAGCTTGGAGAAGGGAATTGTGTTTTTTGGTAAAAATTTTCATATGTAATACTGAGGAAGAAGAAGGCTCGGCTGTGCCCTATAATTCGTGAAATTCCGACGGCTTCTGACGGCCGCCAACGGCCCATCGAAAGCTGTCGAAATCAGCCGTCGGAAGCCGTCGCCCGTGCTGTCGGAATTAGAGCCTTTTGTAGTAGTGTCTACTTTTGATAAGATGATTGTACCACTGATATTTATATCCTGTTGTGATCGTCTCGTCGTGCTGATCTCTACGGTATATGCAATTCTGTGTTTTAAAGTCCGGTACGCAGCAAAATCCACGAAAACGATTCTGTATCGATACTAGTTGCCCTTTTGGTTCTTATGACTTTTCATTTTTTTTCACCGTACAATACCAACAATTGTTGCATTTATATCTCCTAAATTCCCGTGCTTGACTTTTCTTTTTCCACCGGTTCCAATATTTTTATTCATGGTCTGTTCTATTTTCTTTCTAACCCTTCACTTCTTTCTTCCATCATCAGGCTTATAAACATCTTTCCATGTAGCTCACAACACCCCTCCTCCATAGCTTCCACGCACAATAGCACCTAGCCTCTCCGACCAAACCCCTTATCTCCACTGTGTTCACCTTTCTGCAACGCCCACAGCCCAGGCCGAACTACCGCCTCCATCCCCACCATGGTCGAAGCCTCCTTGCCACGCCACCCTAAACCGACTCCCCAGATCCACCTTCATCCTCCCTCCTTCTCCTGTGCTTTGCCGAGCCTCTTCGAGTTCTTTTTTTTTTTGCAAGTATATATTGCAGGTTGTTTATAGTTAAATATATATTATTTTATAATAAAAGTGTGTGTGTGTGTGTATATATTTATATAACGGTTCTTATATATTTTTGTATACTTTGTATAATATATCAATGTTGTATTTCAGTCTTGTATACATTAGATAATGAGGTATGTATGTACGTGGGTATTTCCAAATATACTTAAAAGATCCGATGATATTTGTTTTTTTAGTATTTATTTTTGAAGCATATATATAAACATATATAGTCATCGGCCTGCATAAGTTTATACTAGTTTTACTAATAATAGTTGAAATATATATATATATATATATATATATATATATATATGTTTTAATATAAAATACATGTTAGTGTACATATCTACTAGTTATAAAAGCTACTTTTATACAGTTTACGATGTTAGAGTTTACAGTAAAAGTGCTATATTGTATATTTAGATGTATATATATGTTTTACTATGTTATAGTTAACTATGTGACTTTTTTTACGTAGTCAATTTATACATATTGTTATGATTTAAAAATATATACATATATAAATTATGTTCTATTATATATATAGGTCTACATATGTCTATTTGGTTACATTTTTAGTGTCTGTACATAAAGTAGCCTGCTATATCTCTACTACTAATAAAGAAAATTCGGTTAACTAATTTACTTGGTGTCTTTTAAAATTCCAAAAATGGCCCCGCTTTCCATTTACATGTCTACGCTCATACGGTTACTACCATATGAAAGAATTTTCAATTTGTATAACTAATGGCTCAAATAAAATATCAATGTGTACAATAATACAAACAGGCCGTGTGCTAAGCGCGGGCCCATACTAGTATATATTAGTTATATATATTATGTTAATTTATTTACTTAAGTTATGTAGTATTTTCAAACAGTTTTATAATAATGTATACAATGTTTTATATATATAAGAATGTATACTATATTCTGTCAAAAAATTATATATATATATATATATCATTTGGTTTCAAAATAATTTTTCTTCATATGGGTTTAAGATTTTGTTTTGCTAATGGTTTTTAAGTATAAAGTATATAACTTTGATCCTTAATACTTGAGTTTAAGAACAATGATTTTGAAATAGATAAATACGTATATATTTAACTTAATATGTGTTTGGATTCAAAATATGATCTTATATATATGTAGTTATATATAGTTATATATAAGTTCACTTATACCAATTATCTTCATCGATCCAGTTCTGATTTGATTTCGTCAATTCCTATTTATCAGTTTTGTTCGTCGAATCTTGTCCATCTAGCATTGCTTTGGAATTCGTAGCCCATTTCTTTGTTAAATCTATCTAGCCTCGAAAGGTGAGCAATCACTCACGATTAACGTTCTTATATTTATTAAATTTGATTTCAATTGAAACGACAATTGAAATATGATGTTTTTAGTTATTTAAATTGCTATACATATGTTATTATCTATATCTGTTCACCTGTGATATCTGACACCATGATCTGTTAGTTATTTTATTACCATTGATGATGTATGCCTGTTATATTATTATCCTACATATTTTCACTCTGTAAGTTCCCTGTTAGTATAGAATTCATTATAGGTTGAAATGATACATACTCAAACGATCTGTAGAATAGGAGAAAATCTTTATGGGTTGAAATGATAAACCCAAGCGATTTTCATTAAATTGAATTTGGGATTACTGGTTGAAATGTTATATACCCGTATATATATTTAAATTGCGGATTGAAATGATAAATATCTATACCGCTTGACCATAGGATAGAAAATTATATACAAACATAGTTGGTCTATATATAAATATTTTGAAAATGATTTCGATAGTTTTTGGAAAGAAATATATGGTTTAATAAATATTGATTTTAAGATATTATATATAAATATATTTTTATAAAGTTTAAATTCTTGATTTTAAATTTATATGTTTTGAAATTTTTTAAAATTATAAGTTAGTTTTGAAATTATAAATTTTAAAAGTTTAGTTATAATTTTTACTTTTTAAAAATATGTATAGTTTAGTTTTAATATAAAATAAGTTTGGAAATAAGATTTAATTTAATAAAGTTTGATATAATTTATACAATATGTTTAAGTATTTATTTAAAATTATATTTTCAAATATAGAGTTTATAATAATTGTTAATAAATTAAGGTTGGGCGGATAGATTTGTAATTGATTTGAAATGGTATTTACTTAAGAATTTTAATAAATTAAATCGATTTGAAACCTATTGAATTTGAGACTTTTAAAGAATATGATTTTATAACTTGATTTTTGTTTAAGGTGATTAATGAATATTTTGAATTTCAATAAAATTGAAGGAAATATTTAGTTTATTTGTAAATTGGTTTTTTTTATGATATTGATTTATTAAGTGAATATCTCAAAACTAAATAATAATGAAGTTAAATTAAGATATATATGAAACGATCAAATTTAGTTTTGAAATTATGGGATATTTAAAGCTTTGAAGTATGTTGAAATTGAAATAGTTTACTTTATGGTTCAAATCTGTATTTGAAATCAATATAATTTGAAATGGTTTATTGAGAAACTGAATTTAATTGGAATTGATGAATTGAGATTGTATTAAATTTGAATGTTGGAATTCGAGTTGATTTGAATCGACTTGTGGTTTGAGGAAGCCATTTTATTATATAAAGTATTTTTAAATTATATTTACTATATATTTAATATAAACAATTTTAATATACATCATTTTGATATAAACTGTTTTAGCTTATAACTATTTCTATATAAACTATTTTATTTTATAATTATTATATATATACATATACTATTATTAATATCTAAACTGTTTAAGTGGGAGTTATGATTTCAAAGTTATGATTTTCAAAGTATTATGTTATCAAGTTTTATGATTTCCAAAATGTTATAATTTCTATGCTTTTATAATTTCTGAAGTGTTATAACTTTGAAAATGCTATGATTTTGGAAACAAATATATTTGAAGTGTAGAATGATATTGTTTTGATATGGTTTTGAAACAGACATGATATTTTGGTTTTGAAGTATAATTTTTTTGAAATGACCACGGTGTTATAATGACATTTGGTTGTTAATAGCGTATATTACTACATAGTAGACAGTTCCACGGATCCTTAGAGGATGAGTATCCTGAACATCCTTTAAGTTACTTGTATTTCAGTTGATATTTCATTTGAGTTGGATTTATTAATATAAGAATGTTAATCCTGACTCGAGTATTTTGTGTTTTGCTTTACGCTCGGGTCAGATTGAGTGTCACAGTAATTGAGACTCACCTTTGGAGTTGGAGCTTCGATTGGTGATCCATCTATCTATCCAGCTTTATGTTATTCAGTTGACTCCATTGACATATTCGATTTTGTAATTTGACTACTGTATTCGAGAGTTCTGTTGTATATTGTTTTAACACTGTTATATATATAGTAGCTTCATGAATTACTATTCATTTGTTTCCTCTGCTTATTTTTATATTACTCTGTGTCTGTGATTCTATGATTTATTTATTTACTATATATGCTGAGTTTTTCCAAATTTAAATTAACAATTTGATATTTTGAGCAATTCAAGTCTGACATGTGCGGATGCGAATGGTTGAAAATATCGGGCTGTTACAATATATAACTCTTTCTAATATCTAAACTATTTCAATCTATAACCTACTTTTAAAATATAAACTATTTTTAATGTAGAACTATTCCAATATATAAACTACTTTCAATATTCAAAATGTTTAAAGTTGAAGCTGTTAATATGATGGTTTAACCTATTTTTTGGTTATGATTTTGAAAATGATATGATTTAAAGTGAATAATGATTTCGAAAGTGAATATGATTTCGAAAGTGATAAGATTTTGAAGTGAATATGATTTCGAAAGTGATATGATTTTGAAGTGAATATGATACTTTGATATCAATAATGAATCGTTTTGGAAACGAGAAATAACTAACCGATGTGAAATAAGCGTTTGATTGTTAACGAGACCGGGATCGAATATTGTCATACTCTCTGCCAATACCGAAAACCACTTTAACATCTATGCACATGGTGGAGAATCCAGAATAAAGTAGGATGGTTTTGTGAACGCTACTGTACGAGGTATAAACGCAGCCTTGAACCCCTCGGGTCAGCTTGATATATCTGAAACAGGAGCTACACCTTGGCCAAATGAGGTCGCACCTCCGATCGGACAAGTTTCTTCGATAACATATTTATTACTTTGTGATTGATTTGGCGGCCACCCCTCGATTTTGATTATAGGAGTGTGTTTCGAGGTGGACGGTAGTAGTTGCTATGCATTACCACCAGCCCGGTTCTACAAATGGTGGAATCATACCCAGGCAATGCCTTGCGTGCCTTGTCATATGCCTTATCGAGTGCACTATGAGTTTGGTTTATGCCATACCTACGGAGTGCTCCTTGAGTATCCCACTGGTTTGGTGTAGCTCACAGTATTTGTATAGACTACGAGAATTATATAAAATTGTGTTATGGAGGATATCGGCAATGCCTTTACGCTATTTTAATACTTTACTTTAATATAGACATATTATAATAGCGTATTGTACTATGTATGTTGATAATTTAACGGATCCTTAAGAGATCGAATCCTGAACATCTCTTAAGTTATTGCAGGTATTTTAGACATTAGATAGGAGATGTAAAACCCTATAAAAATCTTTGAAGCTGTTATAATCATATTTATTTACTGTTGATTTTACTTACATATGACCTTTTAGTTCTCACTCGAGTGTTTCGTCTTTTCATTATACTCGGGTCTGTCTAAGTTTTTCAGTGCATTGGAGAACATTTTATTCCGAGGATGAAGATGGAGATTAGTCTACTATTTATTATATTTATTTCATTGCATCATATTGTCCTGCTGCTTTATTTATTTATTCCTATGTTTGTACAAGTCTAATTGTATTGTAAATCTGCAATCAAGTGTTATTTGTAAAACAGCTTAATGAATTGTTTATTTGATTATTATATTTTTGTCATTCCGCTGTGAGATTTTGTGCTTTGGTTTTCCTTCTTTTCCCTTATTTTCCTTTTACCCCATTAACAATTCTCCCTTTTGAATGGAGGTGGGTCATTACATTTGGTATTAGAGCTTTGGTTTAGCGATAACCTTAGCTTTATGGAGTCTAACTCATTAGAGATAGGGCAGTAATAACCTAGAATGGGTTTGTTTGAGTGTGTATGTATGAGAGAGCGTATTTGGTAGTATTATAAAATGTTTTTATATCGTGTTAATTTTTTTGTTTAGTATTGATAAATTTTGGTCAGTACATAGGACGTTATGGCATCGATAGGGATTGGTAAACACTTAATAGGGCCGATGTTGCACCCCATCTTGATACTCACTCTAGTCAAGGACACTACGGAGTAATGCCGTCAACTAGCACAAAGGATAAGGCTGTTGAGTAGTGACCATCCGTGTATTTGCTTTGTGCGAGTACCAATATGTCAGATAGAAGGTCATGCATTTCATTTAAAGAGGAAATCCGACATAGCAAGTACAAGCACAAAGCTACTGCACAGTGTCTATGTGGTCTTTGAAAACAAATATAAAATAAGCATAACACAAATCAGTCACAAATATTCATATCACTAAGGCGGAAACATATATGAATATTTCACATAAAAGTGTAAATCAAAGTAGTAGTCATACAAGATCCACTACATCACAAAAGAATAGGTACAACTGCAAGACAAAAGAATATGTATACATCAAGGAGTCTCTATCTCGAATGCATAAAAGCAAAAACTACTAATCTAAAGTAGTTAGCCAAAAGTCAGATGATGGATCCGGATAAGAAATAAAGTGGAAGCACCTGTAATACCACGGCCTGACCCAAGTATTAATTAAGAAGGTAATAATGAACGGATCAATCTAGCTATAAATATTAGATAAAATGAGATAGGATAAGTGATATGCCAAAAACGTATGATAACAATATTTCCATACTACGACAAGTATACATTTAACAACAACAAAAATCATACAATATCTCGAGAATATCAAACATAAAATAGAATGTCATATTCTTTATTTTATTCATCAAACCACAAATATTGACAATCATATCAATGCAAATCATAAAAATCGGTGAAACACAAATTCTAGAAATCGTCAATTAGAAATCCAAAAATCACAAAGGGGGAGGCCTATCACAATGGGAGCATGATAACTCACCAACATGTGTATCAGAAACGGGTCGATGTCCTATGGTCGCCAACCATAGAGTCGTTGCGACGACGTAGTATATTTATAGTACGCTCGAGGATCCAGAAACTCGAATAATCCAGAACATCGACGTAGTACAGTAACGGTACTCTTGATGGACCTAAAACTCCAATAATTCAGAACAACGGTGTAGTATAATAACGGTGCTCCCGATGAATCTGATAAGCCGGAACAACGATGTAATACAGTAACAGTACATCCGTTGATCCTGATAAGCCGGAACATTGATGTAGTATAGTAATGGTACATCCGATGAACTGAACGACATAAAAGAACATGGGTCGCTAACCCATAAAAAGGAGATGAAGTTCAAAAGAACCCAAGGTCATTAGCTTATAAAAGAAATTCGACGAAGCTCAACAAAACGAGGTACAGTCTCCCATGTGAACCAAAAGACATCGTAACACCGCTAGTCAAAACCATAAAATTATCACCATTGATCAATAAAAAGTGTGAATTACACTAAGCTAGTAAATAATTGAGTTTAGCTTCATGTCCCATAACCACCGGCTTAACTTAAATATTTATGAACAAACTGTAGATTTCCACTTGAAAATTGTCGCAAGAGTTTCAACCGAACAAGTCTAAGAATTAACCGACAAAGTAAACGCGAGCGTTTCATACCACTTGTTTTGATAAGTTGTTTAATTGGATTTCTCGAACTAATGAGGTAGAGGTTTGTATTTACTAATAGATTGGAAAACGGTTTCAAAAGCGAGTTCGATATTGAAGGTAAATGCTGAAATCGTTTTGATGAAAGTGTTTGAATATTTACTAGTAGTATAGAAAGCTTTGCATTTTAAAGTGACAAACCATAGAAATGATCGTCAAAACAATCAGTCACCAAAAATTCACATACGAAGATGTGAATTAAATCCAAAGAAATCGATATAAATCCATAAAAATGGATATTCCTAAAAAAATCCAGAAAAAGAAGTCATCAAAGTTGATAAAAGTGATAACAACTAATCGAATCAACAAAAATTGTTAAACATTGGAAATTCACTCAAAAATAGACAAATAGGCAAAACTGGACAGTTTTAGACACCTGGGGTTTAATCCAGACGTCTTGATTTGGTTACTGGAAATATTCTAGAAAACATCCCAGACGTTTGATTTGGCATTCCACGCGTTTGAGACCATCCAGACGTCTGATACATAAATTCAGACGTCTGAAATTAGTCTCTGCCATTTTTATTTTCTGCTGTATATTCTTTTCCTCCAGAATGCATATCCAGACGTCTGAAGACCTGGTCTGGGCAATAGTTTGCCTAGGCCTTGATGGCCAAAATGAATCAAAGGCTATCGGACGTGCAACAGAGACTAGGGATTTATGGCAATCGACAACCTAACACTATAGGCTCTTCGATATGCCACAAATAACATGTTCAAACATCCAAGGTATGATCTTTAAAGATTTGGACTTCAAAACGCCAAAATTGGAAAATTCACCAAATCAATTCAAATCAAAAGCAAATGAACATGGAATAGATGTTAGGAATTCATACCTAAAAATAATGAAATCTATAGACATAGATATGAGTTCAAGAACTCACCTTTAAACCCAAAAACACAAGTGAGAAGCTATAAAACAAGGCAAGATCGACCACTCTTAAATTTCAACTCAAGAAGCTTCAATCTAAGCTCATAAAAAAAATATTTCCTAAGTTAGGGTTTAGGAATTTCTGAAAATGGAAGAGAGATTGAGATGGAGAAGATGAAGAGGATGCTTACCTAAAGCTTCTCTTTGATTTCTAGAGCTTTAATTGGAATTTCCTAAGAATCTAGGGCTTAGGAATTTTAATTTCATCTTCTTTCCCCCATTCTTTCCTTTAGCTTGAAAGTGTTAGGAAATGAAAATGAATGAAGAGAAGAGGGGTGGAGTTAGGGTATTATGTTGGGTTTGTGGGCTGAAACTCAAACACAAAACCTAATAGAAAAATAGAAAAATTCTACTCAACTCCAAACATATCGATGTTTATACTCAAAAAGGTCGCAAACGCCATTTTTCACTCAATGGGAGTGGTCTCTTTCTCTAATTCAACTATTTGCCAAAAGTCATTTCGGACTTTAATCCAACTAAGGAAGCTATATTTAAATAAAATATTTAAATATATATAATCGTAAAATACGCGGGTTGTTACAGACTCCCTTCCTTAAAGAAATTGTGTCCTCGCAATTCTTAAGAAGAAAATAAAGTGTAACAACCATAAAAGCATATAAAAAAAAATTGAAATAAGAAGTTCACCTTTAAAGTGCACAAGAGCGTAAGTCCGGATGTGTTCGCTTAATGAATTCTCTGGATTCCCAAGAACAATCCTTAGGATTTGTGGACCATTGAACTTTCACAAGAGGAACATCTTTATTTCGAAGGCATTTAACCTCTGAAGCAATGATACGAATAGGATGTTGCTCATAAGTCAAATTAGGTGAAACTTAAGTTTCTTCAATAACATCGGGCTCAAGAATAGAATCGAAATCCCTAAGGCATTTCCGTAGTTGAGAGAGGTGGAAAACATCATGAATAGCAGAAAATTGAGCCGGTAATTAAAGGCGATAAGCCGCGGAACCAATGCATTCGGTGATGGTAAATGGGCCAATATATCGAGGTGCTAATTTTCCCAATCGACTGAAATGCACAACACCCTTCATAGGTGAAGCACGAATAAACATAAATTTCCCACAGAAAATTCTAAATTCCTTCTTCGATTATCGGCATAGGATTTTTTTCCTACTTTAAGCTTCTTTCATCCTATGATGAATAAGGTCGATCTTTTCTGTGGAATCATGAATAAAATCTGGACCTAAAACCGGCCTCTCACCGGCATCAAGACAACAAGAAAGAGATTGGCATGGCCTTCCATAGATTGCCTCAAAAGGTGTCATACCAATACTAGATTGGAAGCTATTATTATAGGCAAACTCAACAAGAGAAATTTGATCTTCCCAACATCCATCGAAATAAAAAACGCATGCACGAAGACGATCTTCTAGAGTTTGATTCATACGCTCGGTTTGTCCATCGAACTGAGGATGATAAGCGACGCTAAAATTAAGCTTCGTTCCCAAAGCTTTTGAAAGACTCTTCCAAAATCCACTAGTAAACAATGGATCATGATCGCTAACAGTAGAAGTAGTAACTCCATGCAATTTAACAATTTCTTTAATATAAAGTTTGGCCAAAAGAGGTACAGTTCGATTGGACCGAACGGGAATAAAATGGGCGGATTTTGTAAGTCTATCGACAATCACCCACAAACTATCATACCCCAACGAGAACAGGGAAGACCGTCAATAAAGTCCATGGAGACTTAATCCCACTTCCAAACTGGAATGTCCAAAGGTTGCACTAACCCACCGGGCTTTTGATGCTCGTCCTTTATGAGTTAGAAAGTCATGCAACGCTTAATAAAATTAGCAATATCAGATATCATTCCATCCAAACAATAAAGTTGCTTCATATCCGCGTACATTTTACTACTATTGGGATGAGTGGTAAATTTAGAACGATGAGAATTTTCTAAAACATCTTTACAAAGATTACCAATATTTGGCACGATAAGTCTACCAAATTTTCGAATGCCGCCACGAGCATCGATTTCGAATTCTTTCAACCCATCAATATTTCTATCCCTACAACTTTGGCTAAGATGAGCCAATTCGGGATCATGGTTTTGAGCTTCAAGGATGCGTTCTAAAATAGACGGATGAACCTCAAGGCTACATAGAACAAGAGAAGAATAAGAATCAGATTCACGATATCGAATCTCACAAGTGGATAAAGTCTCGAGGTCATTCCACTCGGATATCATCGTAGAAACAACCACTTGTTTCTTATGACTAAGGGCATCGGCAACAAGATTTTCCTTTCTAAGAGTATAAAGAATATCAAGATCATAAGATGCAAGGAACTCAAGCCAACGTTGTTGATGTAAATTAAGTTCTTTTTGAGAAAATAAATACTTCAAAGATTTATGATCAGTGTAGAGAACTAATTTCTTTCTCAAAAGTTAATGGCGCCAAATTTGAAGGGCCAAAACAATAGTCCTGAGCTCTAAATCATGAGTGGCATATCTAGTCTCGGCAGGCTTTATTTGTCGAGAAGCATATGCGATAACACATTCCCGTTGCATGAGAACGACACTCAAACCAACACGACGAGCATCGATATAAACAATGAAGTCTTGGTTCCCTTTGGGAATCAAAAGAATAGGAGCATCGGAAAGGAGTTCTTTTAATTTCTGGAAAGCAGCTTCACATTTGTCTGACCAAATGTATTTAACTCCTTTCTTTGTCAAACTAATAAGAGGTACGGAAATTTTAGAAAATTCTTTTATGAACCGACGGTAATAACCCGCCAATCCATGAGAGCTATGAATTTCCGTCACACTCTCCGGTCTCTTCCAATTTTGAATCGCTTCAATCTTTAAAGGATCCATAGAAATTCCGGACTCAAAAATGATATTTCTTAAAAATTTCACATGGGATTGCCAAAAGTAGGACTTAGAACACTTTGCTTTCAATTAATTGCTCCTAAGAGTTTTGAACATAATCCGAAGATGTTTTTCATTCTCTTCCTCTATTTTAGAATAAGAAAGAATATCATCTATAAAGATGAGAACGAATCAATCGAGGAAGTCTTTGAAAACTCGATTCATAAGGTCAACGAAATAAGCTGGAGCATTCGTCAAACCAAATGGCATAACAAGCCATTCATAAGATCCATAACGAGTACGGAACGATGTCAAAGGAATGCTATCCTCTACAATACGAAGTTGATGAAAATTGGTTGCTAAGTCTAATTTTGAAAGGACTCTAGCACCGCTAAGTTGATCAAAAAGATCATCAATCCGAGGTAAAGGATATTTGTTCTTGATGGTGAGATCATTAAACTTGCTTCCAAGTAAGACCCGCTTTGAAAATATCCAAAATCAAAAGTTCATTCCAATCTAATGCTCTCTCTTGGAGCATGCTAGAAGCCACTTGGACTCGATGGAGACTAACAAGATTCATGCAAGAAAAGATGCAGTCACATGATCTAAGCCAAGTTTGGATTTCTACAACACTTTCGATACCCTTGAATGGCCTCCCACCCAAATCGGTATAGTCTTTGCATAGGCGTGCAAACCTAGATCTAGGATGAGTTGGCTCTGGAATGGGTCTAACAGCTTGAGCATTCTTTACAAGATCTAAAAGCTGGTGGGCAGACATGAAGACTCCATCCTGAGGAGTAGCACTAGATTGATCGACGCTAGGACGGCCTGGTCTAACCATCTCTCTTCTTTAAGAAAGAAAGAAGAAGAAGAAAAAGTTATTCTCAAAATGAATATCAAACAATCATGATTGATAGAACAATGCATTATGAAAGAAAATAGGATAGAACGGGTCGAGTGACTCGAATTAAATGCTAAGGCACGATTCCTAAGAGAGATTTAAGACGATGATCCTTGCTATAATATTCTATATTGTTCCAAAGTTTGGCTCTGATACCAAGCTATGGCTCCCCACCTCTATACTCACACTAGCTAAGTACATAACGGAGTAATGTCGTCAACTAGCATGAAGAATAAGGCTGTTGAGGAGCGACCATCCGTGTAATTGCTTTGTGCGAGTACCGATATGTTAGATAGAAGGTCAAGCAATTCATTTAAAGAGGAAATCCGACATATCAAGTACAAACTCAAAGCTACTACATAGTGGCAATGTGGTCTTCAGATACAAATATAAAATAAGCATAACACAAATCGGTCATAGATATTCATATCACTAAGGTGGAAACAGATATGAATATATCACATAAAAGTGTACATCAAAGTAGTCGTCATACATGATCCACTACATCATAAAAGAATAGGCACAAGTGCTAGACAAAAGATATGTATACATCAAAAGGTCTCTATCTCGAATGTATAAAAGAAAAAACTACTAAAGTAGTTAGTCAAAAGTTAGATGATCGATCCTGAGAAGAAATCAAGTGGAAGCACCTGTAATACCACGGTTTGACCCGAGTATTATTTAAGAAGGAAATAATAAACGGATCAGTCTAGCTATAAATACTAGATAAAATGAGATAGGATAAGTGATATGCCAAAAATGTATGATAACAATAATGCCATACTGTGACAAGTATATACTTAACAACAACGAAAATCATACAATATCTCAAGAATCTCAAACACCAAAAAGAATGTCATATTCTTTATTTTATTCACCAAACCACAAATATTGACAATCAAATTAATGCAAATCGTAAAAATCGGTGAAACACAAATTCTAGAAATCATCAATTAGAAATCCCGAAATCACAAAGGGGGAGGCCAATCACAAACGGGAGCATGAAAACTCACCAACACGTGTATCGCAAATGGGTCGCTGTCCCATGGCCGCTAATGCAACGGCGTAGTATATTAACAGTACGCCCGACGAACCTGAAACTCGAATAATTCAGAACATCGATGTAGTACAGTAACGGTACGCCCGATGGACCTAAAACTCCAAAATTCGAAACGACATAGTACAATAACGGTGCGCCGATGAATCTGATAAACCAGAACAACGATGCAGTACAATAACGGTACATCCATTGATCCTAATAAGCTGGAATGTCGATGTAGTACAATGACGGTACATCCGATGAATCGAACACCGTAAAAGAACACAGGTCATTATCCCATAAAAATGAGACGAAGCTCCAAAGAACCCATGGTCGTTAGCCTATAAAAGAAATAAGACGAAGCTCAATAAAACGAGGTACAGTCCCCCACGTGGACAAAAAGACATCGCACACCGCAAGTCAAAACCATAAAATGATCACCATTGATCAATAAAAAGTGTGAATTACACAAAGCTAGTAAATAAATGAGTTTAGTTTCATGTCCCATAACAACTGGCTTAACTTAATTATTTACGAACAAGCTATTGATTTCCACTCGAAAATTGTCACAAGAGTTTCAATCGAACAAGTCTAAGAATTAACCAACAAAGTAAACACGAGCATTTCATACCATTTGTTTTGCTAAGTCGTTTAATTGGATTTCTCGAACGAATGAGGTAGAGGTTTGTATATACTACTGGATTGGAAAACGTTTTTCAAAGCGAGTTTGATATTGAAAGTAAATGCTGAAATCGTTTTGATGAAAGAGTTTGAATATTTACTACTAGTATAGAAACCTTTGCATTTTAAAGTGACAAACTATAGAAATGATTTTTGAAACAATCGATCACCCAAAATTCACATATGAAGAAGTGAAGTAAATCCAAAGAAATCAATACCAAAACCATCAAAATGGATATTCCCAAAAAACAATATCCAGAAAAAGAAGTCATCAAAGTCGATAATAAAAGTGATAACAACTAATCGGATCAACAAAAATCGTTAAACATTGGAAATTCACTCAAAAATAGGCAAATAAGCAAAAATAGACAGTTCCAAACATCTGGGGATTAATCCAGACATCTGGATTTGGTTTCTAGAAATATTCCAAAAAACATCCCAGACGTTTGATTTTGTGCTCCAGACGTCTGAGACATCCAAACATCTAATACATAAATTCAGACACCTGAAATTAGTCTCTGCCATTTTTATTTTCTGCCATATATTCTTTTTCTTCAGAATGTATATCCAGACGTCTGGACTTGAAATCCAGACGTTTGGAGACTGGGTCTGGGCAACAATTTGCCTAGGCCTTGATGGCCAAAATGAATCGGAGGCTATCGGACGAGCAACAGAGCCTAGGGATTTATGCCAATCGACAACCCATTACTATAGGCTCTTCGATATGACACAAATAACATGTTCAAACATCCAAGATAGGATCATTAAAGATTTTGATTTCAAAACACCAAAATTGGAAAATTCAGCAAATCAATTCAAATCAAAAGCAAATGAACATGGAATAGATGTTAGGAATTCAAATCTAACAATAATGAAAGCCATACACATAGATGTGAGTTCAATAACTCACCTTTAAATCCAAAAACACAAGTGAGAAGCTATAAAACAAGGCAAGATCACCACACTTCAATTTCAACTCAAGAAGCTTCAATCTAAGCTCATAAGAAAAATATTTCGTAAGTTTGGGTTTAGGAATTTCTGAAAACGAAAGAGGGATTGAGATGGAGAAGATGAAGAGGATGCTTACCTAACGCTTCTCTTTGATTTCTAGAGCTTAAATTGGAATTTCCTAAGAATCTAGGGCATACGAAATTTTATTTCCTCATCTTTCCCCCATTCTTTTCTTTAGCTTGAAAGTGTTAGGAAATAAAAACGAATGAAGAGAAGAGGGGGTGGAGTTAGGGTATTATGTTGGGTTAGTGGGCTGAAACCTAGCTAAAGGAAAGAAAATGAATGAGGAGAAGAGGGGGTGGAGTTATGGTATTATGTTGGGTTAGTGGGCGAAAACCCAAACCCAAGACCCAATAGAAAAATGGCAAAATTCTACTCAACTCCATATTAATGTTTATACTCAAAAAGATCGCAAACGCCATTTTGGACTCAATGGAAGTGGTCTCGAGTCCTAATTCGACTGTTTGCAAAAAGTAGCATTTCGGACTTTAATCCGACTAACAATGCTATATTTAAATAAAATATTTAAATATATAATCGTAAAATGCGCGGGTTATTACAGTCAACCGACACAATATTGTTTTGAAATGTAGGCAAATGAAATAATTTTACCTAATTTATATTTTGTATATAAATGGATAATTTTTATAAATGGATGAAGTTTTATGTGATATGTTTGTTTGTTAGGAAGTGGAATTTTATAAACATTGGCTACAAAGTAAAATTTACAAATAAAGTAAATATAAATTAGAGATTTAAGAACTTAAGTTCCGCAGTTTTGAAATTGGTTTTCAAAGATCTTGGAATATAATATTAGTATTATTTGGAAGTATATTCAGATATAAATATTTTCAATAAGATTTGATAGAAATGTTTTAAATAATTTCAAAAGAAAATGAATGTTGTACTCCCCTCTTCTGTCGCTGAAAAATAATTTTGGACATAATCACGGCATTGTCGACATTTATTTTTAAGTTTCAAAGTGAAAAGGCCACTGTAGTAGCTTAACTACACATTTGTTTTGATAAGCAAACCTTAGTGTTAAGTTCTAAAAAATGATTGGAAATATAAAAGATATGTGTGTGTGTGTCTATTATTTTAAAAGGATTTGGAATGGAACCCGATATTAGTTCCTAAATTTCTACAAATTAGGAATTTCAATTATTGTAATGGAATGAAATCTTAATTAATTTAATAATTGAAACTTATAAAATGAAAAAGGAAATTAGAAGCTAAATGATTAATGGAAAATATAAGAAGTTGACGATTTGTAAGTGTAAATTAAAAGATAATGAAAATTAAGAAGATGTAAATGGATGAACATTTTGTTAACTAAACTAAATGAGATAAACTTGTGTAACATTCAATTACATTCTTAAAAAGCATATATATAGAACTACCTAAAATGTTTAAAAAGTTGTAACGTTAAATAGGAATATGTAATAGAATATTATACAAGAAAAACTTAAGTATGATAGTGTTCAAATGGAATTATTTCTATAAATAAGAATTTGGATGTATAAAAAATGTTATAAGCATAAGTTAATGTTTTAAAATGGTAATAATTAAAATTAATAGTAAAAAGTGATTATTATCTAAGAAAATGTTTATAAAATTAAGATATGACTGAAATGATTCATAATTAAGTTTATTATTAATTGACACTATAAAAGAAAGGATAAATGTGAATACTATTTAAGTAGATAATTTTTGACTTAAGAAGATGTTGAAATAAATCACTAATAGATTTAATATTCATTTATTCATAAGTAGATGTAATATTAATGATACTATATATGAAGTAATGAACGTATATTTAAAAGTTAAAAAACTTAAGTATGAATTTATTCACTAATGAATGTTAATATTTAACAAAAATCAATGTTACAAAATAATAAATGTGAATTGAAACTACAATAAAATGTATGTAATACTTAAATACGGAATTCATTGATAATCTAAATAATTGAATGAGAAATAACATAAGTAAATAAATGTAAACTAATGGAAAAGAGACATTGTATGAATGAACAAAATAAATAAAAAGTAAATAATGACGTGAAAAGAAACTAATTGAATAAACTTAATAATATTAAATTCTAGATTGTTTGGCTAATGAGAAGTTTGGGAAAGGATACTTCAAATTGTTTAAGGTTGTATGAATAATCTATTAAGTAATTATCTAAGGTTGTTGAGTGTAGGACACACTTGATAGTATATTTATCACCCTTGAATGATGGGAAGTTCTAAACCTGAACAAACCATTAGTTTTAGTTGCAACGATGTGTGATGGATTCGTTTGTTGCACATGATGGTCATGCTGTTTTGTTGCATATGTTTTGTATTGATTTGCTTTTGTTACTAATTGAAACGACTAAAATGTTTCTCTTGTACATAATTCTCACTCTTTGGATTATATAAGTGAAATACATGTTTATGGAACCAATAACTACATCTTTTGGTTTCATAAATAAAGTTGCTTGATCGACAAAATGGTATATTTTCGTATTATGGTTTTATAGCGATATTTTATTGTTTTTCCCTTGGTTTGGGATATTTACTATTGACATATGATAATATATATTGTAATTATTGATATTGTTATTTTTCCAAATCTAACCGTGCAAAAGAGACTCAACCGAAATTTTTCGCAAATTTAAGATTTACAAATTTTTTGTCAAAGTGAAATTATTTTCAAACTTTTATTAACATGGAAATGAAAGATTTGGTTGTTTAGAAATTGATATATCTAAATTACTTAATTATGTAAATTTATTTTTTATAAATTGAATACTTTGAATAAAATATGTTAATTCCTCAATTCCTTCTTTTCCCTTTTCGAGGACGAAAAGTTTTAAGTAGGGGAGAGTGTAACGACCCATAATTTTTGATAATTAAAATATTAAACTAAATAAGATTTTGAAATTTAATATTGTGAGAAATTAAAATTTATGATTGATAAATGGGAAAAATTATTAGAATATAAAGGAATAATGTTGATTTAATGTAATTGATAACTATTTTAATGTAATTGAAATAAATATAAATTTAATTTAGTGACAATTGCAAAGTTAATTTGGTTAGAAATTATAAATAAGGAATAAATCCATTGTTGTATTAATAATGAAATTATATGTTATTTTATTTAATTTGTTTTAGTATATAACGTAAAATCAATTATTTGTACGTAAATTTATATTCTTGCTGTAAACAATAAAGCTATAAAAGTGATTAAATTACGTAAAAGTAATAATTGCTTATTTATCGCCTTATTTTTTAATCCACTGAAATTAATTTCGTAACGACCCACTTTTCCATACAATTTAAGCATTCAACGAATCACATACGACCAACTCAAACTGATCGGAAATATGGATCATTAGGGGCGAAGAAGAAAAAGATAGAAGAAGAAACAGAAACAACAGTACAGAAACTCATAATCACAGCAGAACAATATATAATATATAAATACTGATGTTAATACAAAATTAAGTATAACTTTTTTTATACAAATAATCACTGGAGCACAATAATCAATACATTGACATGGACAATTATTATAACTTGTCATCATCAATGCTGACTATACAATCTACACATACAGTGGAATATTATCAAGTATATGATATACGTCTGATATCCTCTAGCTCGTCTCCTGAGTTCCATAGCATCCTAACCTGAATCTGTAATATTCGGTCTGTCCTGAGCTTTATAATAAAATAACACCCGAGTCAGTCTCGAAAACTAGTGTGAGAAAACACGCTCAATTTGAATTATTACTATTTGAGAATTCCTTTTAAACAGAGGTATCTCGTAAGACCTCGTCACACATAAACACAATGGGTTTTACCTACGATAACTAAAACATTTTGTAACAAAATCATCTGATATTATAATAGTATTTATAGAAAGTAAATTATAAAATAGCTGAAATGCTTGCATCTCACATTTCAACATAGTTAGGCACAATCAAAACTGTACAGGCTTGTAGTGGATGTTGGATTCCATACAATGACTGGGCTACTGGGGTGCCACTGCCATAGTACACCTCTAGAAAAATGTACCGAGGACCTCGCTTGAATCCCTACCAACACAAGACTGGGCTACCCCTGACTTGGAAATTACCGAATATGTTATCACTCTAGGTGTTACTACCCTAATCGAGCGCTCTCTTTTCCATGCATAACCATATCCATAATTAAAATATAATATATCCGAGGTGTATAGAAAAGTGATAACATACCCTACTTGGGTACGATCCACTTAGCCTTGCTACATCTCCCCTATTTTAGTCATTCGCAATTAATGAGGCTTCGGGCTACGTTTACCTTTAGAATAACATTCATACTTGGAATGCTAACACTGCCTTCCAGGCTATAATGCAATAATAGCGTTTATCCATACAAGTTATTCTGGTTCTAAACAAATGAAAACTCCAAAATCACCTTCTTCATTATCTTCACAGTATCGCAATTCGTAACACTTAAATCGGATGAAAGTAGTTTTTGGATAACTAGAACCAATTCCGGTCTCGTCGAAACGATAAAATGAATTTGGCCAGATTTGATAGCCGGTTATTCAATTATCAAATAACACACATAAGCTGTCACTGGGCCCGATTTTATAAATCTTTCAAAAAATTCCTTTTAATATCTTTACAAAGATATATATTCAAACGCTTCAAGTGTATTTAATAATTGAAAACAATTCCAAATACTTATATCCATAACAGGACATTTCAACCCATATCAACCTTTAGAAATATTTCTAAACCCAACTTATAATTCATTACTTAGAAAAAGTTGCAATATTAATCATTTCGTTCTTAAAATATCTCCAAAACCTTTAATTCCAATACTTAGGAATAATTTATAAGTTTATTTTCCAAAATAATTTCTAATACCCATACTTAGGGAATATTTCATACTTATCTCTCAAATCTCCGAAATTTCTATATATTTCGTTTACAATTTCCCAAATTATCGGTTATACTTATTTATAATCCAACTAATAATTTTATAACTTCTTTAATGGATTCAGATTCATTTCAAGTTCCCGTATGAAAAATTTGGAAATTTCCTATTCTCAAATTTCTTAAGTTCCTGTAACGATTGCGGATTTTTCGCTCTCGAAAATCGACATCCATACTTCATTCGTACCCGAATGCCGCAGATTCGACCGTTCAAATCCGAGTCACCGGAGCTTATAACAACATTAAGTAAACAACACAGTGGAATGAAAAGAATAATACATTGATATACAGATTGATACAGTATCTGGTATGACAGAGTAATACAGTGAATACCGATATACATTAGAGATATGATACAAGAAAATAGCAGCGGAAAAAAAACGATAACATTAGCAGTGGAACAATTAACTCCATGATAGTCTTCAAGGAAGAAATCCAAAACTGCAACTCCATTTCCAAGAACCAATCCAGCAATAGCTCGAACTCCCAATAAACATGCACCAAGCTAACAAGTACAGTCCATATCCAAAGACTGAACTAACTCCAGATAATCTACTGAACCTAACTATCTAAAAAACCCAACTCTGGACTGCTCGTGTAGAAAATTTTGAGCATCCAGAGTTTAGGAAAGAAACAATAAACTCCGGATCAGTCATGGGATTGGTGTGAGCAACCAAAATAGTTTTATCTTTATAAACAAAGAAATAATTTAAAATAGATTCGCAATGCTTTTGGAAAATGAAACTACCATAAGACCTCCCGCCACACATACAATGCAAACGCAGACTTGGAGGAGATTTCTTCTTACGTTAGTCAAAGATGCTAACTACGCGAAATCAAATCATTTTTGATATTATTATTAGTGCATAGTGTAGAAAACATTTTGAAAGTAGAATATAAATCTTAGCTAACATAGGTACCATTATATTATGCCCGCTATAGCTACCTCCTGAGGAGGCAGGTTATACAATTTACAATAGCAAAGGGTTCGTATTGTTTCTTTGGATTTCCAACAAATGGTCAGGCCAAGGAACTTTCCATTGCCACATGGAAACGCCTCTGGAAGGACGTCCCGAGAACCAAACCGGATCTCTGCCAAACAAAGCCGGCTACCCCCCTTCCCGGGGAATATACAAAACCTCAGATACGCCACCCTCGGTCCTTTGGGACCTTTATACGAGGATCCTCTAAATCAACAACCACACAGAAATAAATATAGTGTGCCCACATGAGTAAGTATCTGGGCTCCATACCATGATACTACCCTTTTCCAGAAGAAATGGTCATCCCTAGGGGAGCTACCCCTGAAACCTTGCCGCATCATTCCTGTTTCGACCATTATCGGTTTGTGAGGTTCGACGAAGTCTCGTCCACAAAGCTACGCTTTTCACAAAGCCATGCTTCGATCAACAAATGATCAGCAGCACTCAGCATGCCACATTACCAAGTTGGGAATATATCACTGATAACCTTCAACAATATAACATTTGAGCTCGTACGTCTTAGAGAAGGGTGTTAATGCTAAGAGAATAAATTCTCCGCCACCAACGAAAATGTATTTGAAATAAATCTTCTTTATATCTCAAAATGTAATGTTAGACACACAATCAATACAAGTCTGTTCTGGGTTCGAACAGAACCGAAGGCACTTCCAAAGAAGTCCTTGCAATCCGGATAATCCCTAATACCGTCCAGACTTCCCATCACATATGGAGTCTCTATACCGTGGACCAGTCGATGCAAAGACATTCGACAAGAAACCCTTTCGTTTTCGAAAATATCTGGTCTTCACCACCGGTCTTCAAATGCTATCCATAACAACGTATCATTATTCGGAATGGGATATATGACACAAGATCTTCTCCCAGCTAAACCGAATAAATGAGCGTAATATTTAAAAACATATGGATATGGGATTTCAATTAAGCCACAACTTAAAACCCAAAACTTTCTTTCAAATGGTTTAAACCAATTATCATTTCAAATCTTTAAATTACAAAAAGATTTATTTCACAAAGATCAATTCATAGATTTCCAAAACAATTTCATTTTGATAGGATTAACTCACTAAATCTTTAAATCAAAGATTTAACTTATAGCTTTCAAATCGTTTTCCAAACTTGGAAGTCATTTTCATTTTTCAAACTTGAAATCATTTTAACACAAATTGGAAGTTCATTACTTATGTGAAAGCTTGTCATTTTAGAAAAATCCAATTATATTTGCACGAGTTAAAGCCTTTGAATATAAATTTACATCCCGAAATAAATACTTTTAAAATATTTTAACCCATATATAACTGGTATAACATCTTTAATCCCTAGTTTCAAATTATAGAATTCAATTCCAAATTTTGAATTCAAATTTGAATCCAATTATTTAAATTTCAAGGCGAAATCAAGTAATTCAAAAATAAATTTTATCTTCAAATTCGATTTCAAAAACTTTTCACATTTAACCCGATTTCATCTAAAACCATTTGAATTCAAAATTCAAATTCAAAACTATTTTCAAAAATCTGTGACTTAATCGATTTCCATGTGAAATCCATATTCGTGTGTGTATAAATGTGGTCTGGGATTTTACACAATAGTGCAACATCATCAATCATCACAGATTACATCACAGCAATATCGATAAGCGATATATATAATGTTGATCTATATACACAGAATCAAATATAGGAAATATGAATGCATTATAAATGAATAAATTATATTAATCACAGCTTAAATTAAAACAATTCAAATCACAAAGCATCACATATGAGGAATATCAATCATCCAACATCCAACAGAATCCAAACATCCATAAGTAGGATTAATTTTCATTATCCGATTAATTTAAATCAGGTGGGTCATCAATCATGTTTAATTAACATTACTTGGTTTCAAATCATTTGATTGATTGTCCTTTAATCATTTATTAAATTAATCAATCAACTTTTAATAAATTAAATAATTAATCTTTAATTATCCAATTATCCTTTAATTAATTCACTTAACTTATTAAACATCTTTAAATTAACCATCTTTGTAATTAATTATCATTAACAATTCTTAATTACAAATAAATTAGACACTTAAATTATTAATTACAAACATGTAATTAATTATTCTTTAATTCATCATTAATTACCCTTTAATTAATAATAAATTCTTAATTAATTATTCTTAATTAATTACAATAATAAATAAATTACTCCCCAATTAATAATTATCTCTTAATCACTTTAATTAATTGACCTTCAATAAATTATTCTTAAATTAATTACCTTAATCAATTAACCACATTAATTAGTTGTTCCTTAGAGTAATTAACCTTTAATTACTTTGATAAATTTTTCATTTCATTAATTAATTACAAATCAATTTATCCATTTTAATTATCTTAATAATTAAATGAATTACATATCATAAATTCAAATTTTCATTAAGATAAAACTTCACTTATCTATACATTTGAAAACATTCATTTCAATTTTACCTTTGGATTTCATTTTAAATCCAAGATTTAAAATAAAAATCCATTTTATCTTTAACAAAGTTTAAACAATTTCAAACCCTTTTTTTCACAAGTTAAAGAATTATTTATTTTATAATAGAAGTTTCCAATTTTATTTTAAATTCAAATCAATTTAAAATTTCACTCCATCCTCAAATCTTTTTTAAAACAGTTTAAATTTTAAAAACTTCTTCTATGACAGGGCTAGGATTCAGATTTGGGTTTTGAGTCCAGATTTAACTTAGATTTGAAATTTAGTTTAAACCTTTACTTTTACATTATAAAGCTTCGTTTTTAAATTCAACTATTTAACATTTTAAAGTTGTTCAAATAATTTAAACTTTTAAAACATTATTTTATTTTAAAACTAAGATTCAAACTAAACCTGAATCAGATTTTAAAACTCGTTTGAATCTTTACTTTTTATTTTAAATTCCAGTTTTAAAATTTTCTTAAACTTGCAGGCTTAAGCCTGTAACAAGATACTAACCCGAGCAATCAATATTTGCTTCGAGTCCCATCTCCCCTACTTCGAGTCACATACTCGAATGACTCGAGTAAAACCCGAGAAAAAAAACTGCACATCCTCAAAAACCACCAGACCCTAAAACCTGTCAACACGTCGCCTTCGAAATTCCGACCACCAGAACGCGCCGCACCTCCGCCCAGACCTTCGTTTACGCCCCAGCTTCCATCAACCAAAGGCGCGAGCAACTCGATGCTCGAACAAGGCTGTGGTGCTCGAATTCCCCCTTCACTAAAAATTTAGGTTTACAGACTTAAACCTTACGCCGTCGTCGCCTCGATGATCGAGAGTGTTCCCTACTATTTTTCCTAACATCGTCGATCACTCACCTAGCCTCAACCCAAACCCCGGCCTCGCTAGTGCCTCTGACCACCTGAACTTGCCTAAAACCCATTCCCAGTTCATTTCGAAAATGCTTTGGGAATACAACACTAAAAATTATCATACTGGCCTTAAAAATCCCTTTTTTAAGTAAGTATTCAAGTTATATAATTGAATTTGTAAATTGTTATATTCGAATTTAATCAACATTTCGATTTTCTCTGTAAGAACCAATTTCTTCATATACTATATATTCTTATTCTTCTTGGAACTATTTTTAAGTAATAACTGATACTTAACCAAGCATATTTTCTTTTGAAACCAAGGCCTAACAAATATCTAGTAAGTAGATATTGATTTTTGATCAAACTAAATGCTCTGAAACTAAAGAATAGGGGAGTTTTTCACATAAACAGGTCTGTACACTTCCAACTCTCAATTTTTTACTCAGAGGATCCATATATATATACACAAACTTAGTCACAGATATATCTATATACAAGCAACAGTTTTATACTTTAAACATTTTAGAAAATGAGTTACTCACAGTTGTTTAAGAAGTGAACAGAGAACCAGCAAGCTTGAATTTTTGACACTGAAGTTTGTTTGATGATTTCGATTGTCGAATATGTTGAGTTATTTCCAGCTTTTGCCTTTCATTTTTATCTGAAACCTTGCTTTAAGTTTGAAACTTCCAGATTTAATTTCTCCTTTGTTTGTTTTCTCTTCTGCTTGGATCTTGAACTTGATCTGCTTCCAGGTTGAAAACTTTTGCATCCTTAAATTTTAAACTGCTATAATTTTTTTCTGGTTTCAATCTGTTTTCCAGATCTTTGAAATTCTTTAGTTTTTAAGATGGACGAACTGATGATGAGAGGCTTGACATATAGAAGATGTGTACAGGGATATACATTATTTTGTACAAGTGAATATATTTGTTTTGTACTAAAGATATCTTTGCATTAATTTGCTAAGTACTCTATGTTTCATATGCTATACTTGTTGACTTCGGTCATACTTACCTTGTTAATTACATCATATATTTTTTTATTTTTTTATTTTGTTCAGGCTAATTTTTTTTGTTTTTTTTTGGTGACTAAAGAGATTTGCATTTATCACTTTGGTGGCTGCAGCTTATCATTTTTTTTCCTTTTCCTTTCTTTTGTCTTATTATTTTATCTTGTCTTATTGCTTAATAATACATATAAATTTCCATAGTTAATATGTTGTTAAGAATTTAACAAATGTGTTTATTTTATATACATCTATTTCTATTTATAGTTTAATATTTATTTGATTATTATTTTTCTAAATCCCAATTTAAATTAAATTTAAATACATTCTTCCAGTAATCCAAAATTTAATTAACATTTTGTATAAATTACCAATTATTATTTTTTTACAGTTTTTTATCCAAAAATTAAATTTAAATATCAATTTAAACTTAATAAATTCGAGATCGTTACAGACTTCCCCCCTTAAAAAAAATTTCGTCCCTGAAATTTGCAGGCACGAAAGCAACAAGGATAAATAGATTCAATCTCATATAATTCCTCAAACACAAGATATGGATTCCAAACTCAAATCGGAATATTCCAAAGTATACATAACTTGTCCCTCTTTGGACTTCGATATACCCAAGAAATTACCATAGAATTTCAAATTTTGTTTTAAACGATATCATTTTATTAATACAATTCAAATTTAGCTTCATATCCTATTAACCAATTTAACTCAATTTAAAATTTCCAATTTATTTAAAATTTTCAATTTCCAAATTTCAAATTCATTGAAGTTTAAATCAAAACTGATAAGAAACCGATGAAGATACGAAGTAAGGATTTTCTACAATGACTCGTAAGGCCATCATCACGCTGAACTACTTTCTGGAGCTGTTACGAAGCAATTCGGAATCGAATCAAAGAAGATTGATAGAGAAAGTTATTTCCACTGTTGCAGGGCATTGACCATTTATAGTGGTACTCCCCTATCCCCTATCTCGTCCTCTTCTTGCAATCATACTCACTATCAGTAGATAGTAAGAGAATTTACTGAGGCATACGAACGGATATCTTAGGGATATACTCATTCTAGGGATACTTCACCATATCTCTAATGAGCTACTTAATGCATTATACTCCTGAGCTAAAGTTTCACCTTAGCTCTGATACCAAATGTAACGAGTGTGGATTTTTCGCGCTCGAAAAACGACATTCATACTTCATTCGTACCCGAATGCCGCAGATTCGACCGTTCAAATCCGAGTCGCCGGAGCTTATAACAACATTAAGTAAACAACACAGCGGAATAAAAAGAATAATACATTGATATACAGATTGATACAATATCTGGTACAATAGTGTGATACAATGCATACCGATTTGCATCAGAGATATGATACAAGAAAATAGCAGCGGAAAAAAAAACGATAACATCAGCAGCGGAACAATTAACTCCAAGATAGTCTTCAACGAAGAACTCCAAAACTGCAAATCCATTTCCAAGAACCAATCCAGGAATAGCTCGAACTCCCAATAAAGATGCACTAAGCTAAGAAAGTACAGTCCATATCCAAAGACTGAACTAACTCCAGATAATCTACTGAACCTAACTATCTGAAAAACCCAACTCTGGACTGCTCGTGTAGAAAATTTTGAGCATCCAGAGTTTAGGAAAGAAACAATAAACTCCGGATCAGACATGGGACTGGTGTGAGCAACAAAAACAGTTTTATCTTTATAAACAAAGAAATAATTTAAAATAGATTCGCAATGCTTTTGGAAAATGAAACTACGATAAGACCTCCTGCCACACACACAATGCAAACGCATACTTGGAGGAGATTTCTTCTTATGTTAGTCAAAGATGCTTACTACGCAAAATCAAATCATTTTTGATATTATTATTAGTGCATAGTGTAGAAAACATTTCGAAAGTAGAATATAAATCTTAGCCAACATAGGTACCATTATATTATGCCCGCTATAGCTACCTCCTGAGGAGGCAGGTTATACAATTTGCAATCGTAAAGGGTTCATATTGTTTCTTTGGATTTCCAACAAATGGTCAGGCCAAGGAACTTCCCATTGCCACATGGAAACACCTCTGGAAGGACGTACCGAGAACCAACCGGATCTCTGCCAAACAAGGCCAGCTACCCCCCTTCCCGGGGAATATACAAAACCTCAGATATGCCACCCACGGTCCTTTGGAACCTTTATACGAGGATCCTCTAAACCAACAACCACACAAAAATAAATATAGTGTGTCCACATGAGTAAGTATCTAGGCTCTATACCATGATACTACCCTTTTCTAGAAGAAATGGTCATGCCCTAGGGGAGCTACCCCTGAAACCTTGCCGCATCATTCCTGTTTCGACCATTACCGATTTGTGAGGTTCGACGAAGTCTCGTCCATAAAGCTACGCTTTTCACAAAGCCATGCTTCGATCAACAAGTGATCAGCAGCACTCAACATGCCACATTACCAAGTTGGGAATATATCACTGATAACCTTCAACTACATAACATTTGAGCTCGTACGTCTTAGAGAAGGGTGTTAATGCTAAGAGAATAAATTCTCCGCCACCAACGAAAATGTATTTGAAATAAATCTTCTTTATATCTCAAAATGTAATGTTAGACACACAATCAATACAAGTCTGTTCTGGGTTCGAACAGAACCGAAGGCACTTCCAAAGAAGTCCTTGCAATCCGGATAATCCCTAATACCGTCCAGACTTCCCATCACATATGGAGTCTCTATACCGTGGACCAGTCGATGCAAAGACATTCGACAAGAAACCCTTTCGTTTTCGAAAATATCTGGTCTTCACCACCGGTCTTCAAATGCTATCCATAACAACGTATCATTATTCGGAATGGGATATATGACACAAGATCTTCTCCCAGCTAAACCGAATAAATGAGCGTAATATTTAAAAACATATGGATATGGGATTTCAATTAAGCCACAACTTAAAACCCAAAACTTTCTTTCAAATGGTTTAAACCAATTATCATTTCAAATCATTAAATTACAAAAAGATTTATTTCACAAAGATCAATTCATAGATTTCCAAAACAATTTCATTTTGATAGGATTAACTCACTAAATCTTTAAATCAAAGATTTAACTTATAGCTTTCAAATCGTTTTCCAAACTTGGAAGTCATTTTCATTTTTCAAACTTGAAATCATTTTAACACAAATTGGAAGTTCATTACTTATGTGAAAGCTTTTATTATTTGAAAACAAATAGTTTTCATTTCAGAAAAATCCAATTATATCTGCACGAGTTAAAGCCTTTGAATATAAATTTACATCCCCAAATCAATACTTTTAAAATATTTTAACCCATATATAACTGGTATAACATCTTTAATCCCCAGTTTCAAATTATAGAATTCAATTCCAAATTTTGAATTCAAATTTAAATCCAATTATTTAAATTTCAAGGCGAAATCAAGTTATTCAAAAATAAAAAATTTCTTGAAATTCCATTTCAAAAACTTTTCACATTTAACCCGATTCCATTTAAAACCATTTGAATTCAAAATTCAAATTCAAAACTATTTTCAAAAATCTGTGACTTAATCAATTTCCACATGAAATCCATATTCGTGTGTGTATAAATGTGGTCTGGGATTTTACACAATAGTGCAACATCATCAATGATCACAGATTACATCACAGCAATATCGATAAGCGGTATATATAACGCTTATCTATATACACAGAATCACAGATAGGAAATATGAATGCATTATAAATGAATAAATTTTATTCATCACAGCTTGAATTAAAACAATTCAAATCACAAAGCATCACATATGAGGAATATCAATCGTCCAACATCCAACAGAATCCAAACATACATAAGTAGGATTAATTTTCATTATCTGATTAATTTAAATCAGGTGGGTCATCAATCATGTTTAATTAACATTACTTGGTTTCAAATCATTTGATTGATTGTCCTTTAATCATTTATTAAATTAATCGATCAACTTTTAATAAATTAAATAAATAATCTTTAATTATCCAATTATCCTTTAATTAATTCACTTAACTTATTAAACATCTTTAGATTAACCATCTCTGTAATTAATTATCATTAACAATTCTTAATTACAAATAAATTAGACACTTAAATTATTAATTACAAACATTTAATTAATTATTCTTTCGTTCATCATTAATTACCCTTTAATTAATAATAAATTCTTAATTAATTATTTTTAATTAATTACAATAATAAATAAATTAATTACTCCCCAATTAATAATTATCTCTTAATCACTTTAATTAATTGACCTTTAATAAATTATTCTTAAATTAATTACCTTAATTAATTAACCACATTAATTAGTTGTTCTTTAGAGTAATTAACCTTTAATTAATTTGATAAAATTTTCATTTCATTAATTAATTACAAATCAATTTATCCATTTTAATTATCTTAATAATTAAATGAATTACATATCATAAATTCAAATTCTCATTAAGATAAAACTTCTCTTATCTATACATTTGAAAACATTCATTTCAATTTTACCTTTGGATTTCATTTTAAAACCAAGATTTAAAATAAAAATCCGTTTTATCTTTAACAAAGTTTAAACAATTTCAAAACCCTTTTTTTCACAAGTTAAAGAATTATTTATTTTATAATAGAAGTTTCAATTTTATTTTAAATTCAAATCAATTTAAAATTTTACTCCATCCTCAAATCTTTTTTAAAACAATTTAAATTTTAAAAACTTCTTCTATGACAGGGCTAAGATTCAGATTTGGGTTTTGAGTCTAGATTTAACTTAGATTTGAAATTTAGTTTAAACCTTTACTTTTACATTATAAAGCTTCGTTTTTAAATTCAACTATTTAACATTTTAAAGTTGTTCAAATAATTTAAACTTTTAAAACCATATTTTATTTTAAAACTGAGATTCAAACTAAACCTGAATTAGATTTTAAAACTCGTTTGAATCTTTACTTTTTATTTTAAATTCTAGTTTTAATTTTTTTTTAAACTTGCAGGCTTAAGCCTGTAACAAGATACTAACCCGAGCAATCAATATTTGCTTCGAGTCTCATCTCCCCTGCTTCGAGTCATATACTCGAATGACTCGAGTAAAGCCCGAGAAAAAAAAACTACACATCCTCAAAAACCACCAGACCCTAAAACCTGTCAACACGTCGCCTTCGAAATTCCGACCACCAGAACGCGCCGCACCTTCGCCCAGACCTTCGTCTACGCCCTAGTTTCCATTAACCAAAGACGCGAGCCACTCGATGCTCGAACGAGGCTGTGGTGCTCGAATTCCCCCTTCACTAAAAATTTAGGACTATAGACTTAAACCTTACGCCGCCGTCGCCTCGATGTTCGAGAGTGTTCCCTACTATTTTTCCTAACATCGTCGATCACTCACCTAGCCTCAACCCAAACCCCGGCCTCGCTAGTGCCTCAGACCACCTGAACTTGCCTAAAACCCATTCCCAGTTCATTTCGAAAGTGCTTTGGGAATACAACACTAAAAATTATCATATTGGCCTTAAAAATCCCATTTTTAAGTAAGTATTCAAGTTATATAATTGAATTTGTAAATTGTTATATTCAAATTTAATCGACATTTGGATTTTCTCTGTAAAAACCAATTTTTTCATATACTATATATTCTTATTCTTCTTGGAACTATTTTTAAGTAATAACTGATACTTAACCAAGCATATTTTCTTTTGAAACCAAGGCCTAACAAATATCAAGTAAGTAGATATTGATTGTAGATATTGATTTTTGATCAAACTAAATGCTCTGAACTAAAGAATAGGGGAGTTTTTCACATAAACAGGTCTGTACACTTCCAACTCTCAATTTTTTACTCAGAGGATCCATATATATATATATATATATATATACATACGACTTAGTCACAGATATATCTATATACAAGCAACAGTTTTATACTTTAAACATTTAAGAAAATGAGTTACTCACAGTTGTTTAAGAAGTGAATAGAGAACCAGCAAGCTTGAATTTTTGAAACTGAAGTTTGTTTGATGATTTCGATTATTAAATATGTTGAGTTATTTCCAGCTTTTGCCTTTAATTTTTATCTGAAACCTTCCTTTAGATTTGAAACTTCCAGATTTAATTTCTCCTTTGTTTGTTTTCACTTCTGCTTGGATCTTGAACTTGATCTGCTTCCAGGTTGAAAACTTTTGCATCCTTAAATTTTAAACTACTATATTTTTTCTGGTTTCATTCTGTTTTCCAGATCTTTGAAATGCTTTAGTTTTTAAGATGGACGAACTGATGATGAGAGGCTTGACATATAGAAGATGTGTACAGGGATATACATTATTTTGTACAAGTGAATATATTTGTTTTGTACTAAAGATATCTTTGCATTAATTTGCTAAGTACTCTATGTTTCATATGCCATACTTGTTGACTTCGGCCATACTTACCTTGTTGATTACATCATATTTATTTTTCTAATTTTACTATTTAATTCAGGCTGATTTTTTTTTGTTTTGTTTTGGTGACTAATGAGATTTGCATTTATCACTTTGGTGGCTGCAGCTTATCATTTTTTTCCTTTACCTTTCTTTTGTCTTATTATTTTATCTTTGTCTCATTGCTTATTAATACATATAAATTTCCATAGTTAATATGTTGTTAAGAATTTAACAAATGTGTTTATTTTATATACATCTACTTCTATTTATAGTTTAATATTTATTTGATTATTATTTTTGTAAATCCCAATTTAAATTAAATTTAAATACATTCTTGCAGTAATCCAAAATTTAATTAACATTTTATATAAATTACCAATTATTATTATTTTTACAGTTTTTTTATCCAAAAATTAAATTTAAATATCAATTTAAACTTAATAAATTCGAGATCGTTACATTTCCCGAATTCCGTTTTAAGTTTTTCTTGTAAAATGACATCCATTTAATACAAACCTAAATATCGAGAGTATTTATAAATAAATTCTAGTCATTTCAAAACTATATAAATATATATATAATAAGTATTTTGAAAGAATAATAATTTTTTTAAATGATATAGCAATTATTTAAAATATTAAAAAACTTTAAATAAACAATGATAAGTCATTTCCTATTCCATTTTTAAATAAACTAATTGATTTATAAAGCTTATTAATAAAATTAGAATTTATTTCAATTAATATTATATATTTGAAAAATTCACTTTCCACGGTATTTTATACTAAAATAGCTTTAAATTACATAGATTAATAAATATAATTTTCCCTTTAAAAAAACTTACTTCTTAATAAAAACATAATTTTAGAATTCCAATGACCAATTCAATTTATAAATTCCTCTCGATACACTATACATCGAGTTCATTTCGATTCCCTATCATTCTTACATTTCAAAAATAGAGTCCACTATTTTTCTAAAATCGATTTTTATATCTAGATATAAATTCACACTGTCGATTTATATTCCAAATTTATCCACTGATATCATTTCCCATATTTATAAATATAGTTAATAAATTTATAACCTCCTTTGGATTTCACTTGTTTATAAAACAAATCTCATTCATAAAATCTCATTTTATAAATCCATTCCTTGATAAATCACATTTATTTTCCAATTCTATTTTTAATATCTATTTCAACCTCTTTTCCATAAGTCCAAAAATATCACTTAAAAATCCATCAGTAAAAATCCATTATATAAATAATTTTTATATCTATAATTAAAACATTTTACGATTAGTTAAGTACAACCCAAAAAATCAAATCATTGTCTATCAAATCAATTTACATTTAAATAATCCAAAATTTGATATAAATATTTTTATATCCAAAATCTCCTTTTAATTCCTTCAAATTCAAAAATAATATTTGTGGTGTTTAAAATATCAAAATCTAAGGCCAGTGCTACTATAACATCCAATAAACAAACCATGCAACAAACCATAACAAATTCATCCAAACACATCATATATTGCTTTATATGAAAACAATCAATATATTTTTGAGAAGTCCAGTTGGATCCCTCCAACCTGTTTCTCTACATATACCGGTGCTAGATTACATAAAATACCAATCCCACTTTGAGGCGGGATATCACGGTAATATAGGGTCATCCGCTATTATGCGGGGCGCTAGTGTCACATCCGCTCTAATAGGAAAGAAATATACCCAACTACTAATATATATACTACTATATATAATATAACATCCAACTGATAATAAAAAATGATCGATTCGACCAAGCACTAAAAAATTAATTTTTAACATTTAAAATTAAAAGCAGTAATCCAATTGAGTGAGATTTACTCACCTTGATTTTTAATTCGCCAAATACTCATTTTAGATTAAATCGAACTAATGTTTAATTTAACCAAAAATTCCAGTTATCTCTAATCGACCCCAATCTAGTTCTTATGTGTAGTATTCGACGCCATAAGTGCAACGCAGCTTGTTTCCTTCATTTTGGGACACGCATGAATTAAATATTTCATTTATAAGATTCCAAATTAATAAATAATTTAATTAGTCTCTAACCCTTCATTATTTAAAAAAACCTATTACAATTAAACCCTTCTTTCCATTCAAGCTCACACATCCTCTTCCTGGTTTATTTTTCCTTCCTTGTTTTTCAATTTTTTTCACGCGATAGAGAATCACGTTCGAACTCTTCGCTTCGCCTCCCAGATCAACTTCGACTACCCTTCGACTACCGCGACCCACTTTGACGTTGCCCTCATCCCTATGCACGCGCGACCCTTCACCATTTTCCACGTGCCCAGTAATTCATCGCAACCCCCAATCTTGCATCGCGCCGCATGAATTTGTGGCCGCTGGTGGTATTCTACTTGCCAATCCTAAAATCCAACTAGAAACAGCCTAATTCGATTCCCAAGCTCCAAAACAAAACCATACTCTATTTCTTTTTTTTGAGCTCGCGTCTTCATTCCTGCACGCGGCCGAGCTCAAGCACGCCTTGAATTTTGTCAAATCCCAAAAATTATTTAAGGATACGGATTTTCGAATTTCTCTTTTTTATACGAACTATCTTTGGCTTATTTCTTTCGTTTCCTTCAACCGAGAGAAGAAGGGAATCATGCGATTTTAAAAAGAAGGGGGAGAGTCAGCACGTTCAGATATATAGGGTGGTGTTGAGAATAATAGGGTTTGACCTTAAAAAAAATTATTATTAATTAATTCCAAAATTTCTCGTTCATATACAGGGAATCTCCAACTCCTATTAAGGCGTACCGTCTGGCGTTTCTAAAGTTATACCGCTATTTTGAACCAAATGGAACAAGTTTCGAGATCAAATTCGATCATACGTGGAAGATTACTTTTGAACTCAATTTAAGTATTACATTTCTGATATTAATTTCAACACATTTCTATTCGTACGACCAAACGATAACTCCAAATGATACAAAATTTGAAATCCGATGCTACGCATTATTATGGTTCTAATGAAACTGGCATTGTCAAATTCAGAGAATTGCTATAGGTTGCTATTTTAAGGCGTCGATTTAATCGACGATTTCAATAATTGATGAAACCACTTGAAATTCCAGTTTTAAAAACTTATTAACTAATTCAAATTAGAATAGAATTAATACCAACACTGGTAATTGTTTTGATTCATATTCGACTCAAATTTTGATTATTTACCATTTTCGTATTACGATAAGTCGTTTAATTTGAAATTTAAATTCATTCTATAATTTCAACCAAAATCTTCATATTCAAAAATCAGTTAATATTTCAAATTCAACATTTAAAATAAATTAAATGTTCAAAACCAAACGATTAAAAATCCTGATCATTATATTCTTCCTTCCTTAAAAGAATTTCGGCCCCGAAATTACTAATGTGGGGCTAATGATCCAAACCCATTACTTTTCAAAAACCCACTTAGTGAAAATTCGACATTTCACTTTCTAAATCCCTTAGTTTTTTTAGTTTTTTTTTTTTTGAACTGGTACTTTATATACAACAAATCATTGGGACAACATATCCCATGTCAAATAAACGTTCGAAAGCAAGTTTCGAACTTGTGACATCCTGCACCAAAGCCGAATCAATTAACCACTTGGACAAAGGTGCTTGTCTTCTAAATCCCTTAGTTCCGTACAAAACATTGAACTTCCCTTTCTAAACCAAATTATTTATTTCGATTGCAATTCGAAAAATCAACTTTGTAGTTAACAATTATTTTTCAAATTTTTTCCAAATCCCTAATTATCCAAAAAAATTTGGCAGAGTCTCCCTTGTACAGAGAGCCTTTTGTAATATGAGAAATATAATAAAAATGATATCATCGACCCGCACGGTCGGAAAACATAATATATATCAATATTTATATTATTTTTTCTTTTAATGCATAAGCGTGCCCTATATTGGCGTTATTAAGCGAGTTCGCTTAATTAGTATGCATTTGCGCAACCTAAAATCAAGCCAAGCACCTCCATGTACCCATACTTACTCGAATAATCACATTATTTTCATAATTTATGAAATTTAATAACTTTACATCCCTTTAATCATTTTAAACACATGACTTCATAACGCTAACATGGTATATCATGTACTTTAGAAGGTATATGCAAATACAGGGTCCCACCATTTGGTTCTTCATTTTCAATTCAATTAATACGCCATTTTATTCAATTCCAAATGATTCACATACCATTTATTGACATTCAGTCCATATTTACACACACCATATTCATATTCATTTTAAATTGATTCTAAATCAATTTATTAACTTTCCATTGATTCACAAAATTTTGTTTACTTCAATTTATGTCGAATGACAATTCAATCCATTATTTACTTATGAATCATTTCATATACTCATTTGGCCCAAGTTTTCCATCCAAAAATTAACTTAACTTGTTTATTTTCAAATAATCAATTATATAACTTAGTTCGTTTCCATTGCAATAAAATTTCATTTCATTTAAATTGATTCTTGTTCAATTTATTTACCTTCGATTGATTTGCATTTCCATTTACTGGGCATATCTAAATTTTCACTATATTACTTGAGAATTATTTCACAAAATTAATATTAAGGTTTATTATAACCCTTTTATACAACACATATGTTCATTTCCACTTCAAACCTTAATTACATACTCTAGTTCATTTAAATTATATCCCATAGCCATATTCAATTTATGTACACTTGAATTGAATTTATTTATAACTTAAGTCATCATTATTCCAATCCATTTCTAATTTTTTCGACAACATTTCAAAATATATTTAATTCGCTTATATTTAAGTCAAATTTCATTTATAACTCAAGTCTCACTTAAATTTTCTATCCACTAAGTAATTTATCTCATTAGTTTACTTTCATTTTATCGTTCAAAATCAGATTTTCATTTCAAAAATTACTTCAGTTTGTTTGACTTGAGTTCAACTCATTTTATAATTCAAATTTGGATTTTCATTCCTTGTTATAAAAAACTAAACAATTTTAACTTAGTCATGCTTTCCGACTTTCTCAGTTTAATAAGTTATACAAACTTATTTATTCACAATTCCCTAAATTTCCACTTAAGTTTACTCACACCCTAACCTTCTAACATGTAGTTATATAATCATTTTACAGCCCAAATTTTATATTCAATTCAATTCAATATGGTTTCAAATCCAATCAAATTTTATTTAACCTAGCTTAAGTTAAATTTCCTAATTCTCTTACTAACCCAATCCATTTAACTTACGACAGTTAAATGTTTAATTTCATATTGTAAATCACAATTTCCTTTCTTATTTACACCATTCTCAATTTATAAATTCAAAAAATTATTTTCTTCCAGTTTAAAAAGCTTATATATGAGAATTCCAAAATTTAAACACTAGGTATTTATTTCAAATCAATTTGAAATCACATAGATCTATATAGCTCTTTTGATTTAACAAACCATTTCTTTGGAATTTTCAAAATCAACTTGGTTTCATTCAAAACAAATTCTCTTTGGAATTTCTGAAACAACACCTGTTTTTCAAAAAAAATTCCATATTAATTTACGGCAGTAATCCGTTACTTAGAAACTTGAAAATGAGTACTGCTGATACTGCAGTCATTACCAAGCTTATTTTCCAGCCATTGAAGTGAGTTCAGTGCCTTTTCACTTCCAAAATTAGATTAAAACCATTTTTTTATTCACAAATCATTTCAAAAATAATGCTACTTTATTTTTACAACACTTCGGATAATATTTTCCAAACTTTCCGGGATTTAAATTTCCAAACTCTAGTTTTATCCATTTTTAGTTTAATTCGTTTGTATAAATCATATTTATAAATTTTCTATTCATTTATATAAAACATTTCAAACTTTATAATTATGTTTTGATTATAATATTATCATCCAAACACTCCAAGTATACTATAATAATTTTTGAAAATTATTCCTTTTGTATCAAAATATAATTTTGGTAAAATTATCTCATCTGCCACATCAAAACAATAATATGCCAGCTTACCTTGTTTAAGAGTTTAGAAAACCCTATCGATACTGTTGTACTTCCCGTACCGACCAGAATTCATAAACACTCAACCGATAAATCAACACAATATAAAACATCTTATATTCACTAACTAATGCACGCGCATATCTATTTACACACTCAAACTCATTTATAGGGTACTACTAACCCTATCCCTAATGAGTAATCCCCACCAAAGCCAAGGTTCTTGCATAACCTTCAGCTTTGATACTACATTGTAACGACCCACTTTTTCGTATAATTTAAGCAGTTACCGAACCACACATGACCAACTCAAATTGAACGGAAATATGGATCATTAGGGGTGAAGAAGAAAAAGATAGAAGAAGAAATAGAAACAACAATACAGAATCTCACAATCGCAGCGAAACAATATCTAATATATCAATAAAGATCTTTATATAAAAAGAACTATGACTATTTTTATACATATAATCACCAGAGTACAACAATCAATATATCAATATGGACAGTTATTATAAGTTGTCCTCACCAGTGTGACTATACAGTCTACACACACAGTGAAATATAATCAAGTACATGATATACGTCTGAAATCCTCCAACTCATCTCCCGATTCCATAGCATCCTAACATGAATCTGTAATACTCAGTCTGACTAGAGCATTATAATAAAATAACACCCGAGTTAGTCTGGAATCCAGCGTGAGAAAACATAGTCAATTTGAATTTTTACTATTTCAAAAATTATTTTAAATAGAGGTATCTCATAAGACCCCTTCACACAAAAATGCAACGGGTTTTACCATATGATAACCAAAACATTTTGTATCAAAGTCATCTGATATTATAATAGTGTTTATAGAAAGCAAAATTATAAAATAACTGAAATGCTTGCATCTCACATTTTAACATAGTTAGGCACAATCAAAACTGTACAGGCTTGTAGTGGATGTCGGATTCCATATAATGAATGGGCTACTAGCGTGCCACTTCCATTGTATACCTCTAGAAAAATGTACCGAGGGCCTTGCTTGAATCCCCTACCAGCACAAGACTGGCTACCCCTGATCTGGATAGTACCGAATATGTTATCACTCTAGGAATTCCCACCCTAATCGAGTGCTCTCTTTTCTACGCACAACCACATCCATAATTAAAATATAATATATCCGAGGATATTTAGAAAAGTGATAACATACCCTACTTGGTTGTGACCCACTTAGCCATGCTGCATCTCCTCTGTTTTATTCATTCCCGATTGTTGAGTCTTGAGGCTACGATTACCTTTAAAATAGCATTCGTACTTGGAATGCTAACACTGCCTTCCCTCGCTATAATGTAATGATAGCATTCATCATATAAAATGTTCTAGGCCTAAACAAACCAAAACTCCAAAATCACCGTCTTCATTATCTTCACAGTATCATAATTTGTAACGCTCAAAATGGATCGATGTGGTTTTCAAATAATTAGACCTGATTCTAGTCTCTTCGTAAGGATCAACGAATTTGGCCAGATTTAATAGTCGGTTGTTTAACTATCAAATAACATACATAAGTAGTCACTAGGCCCGTTTTATAAATCACTCAAAACATTCATTCAAATATATTTGCAAAGATATAAATTCAAATCTCTTCCAATATATTCAATAATTGAAAACAATTTCAAATACTTATATCCATAATGGGATATTTCAACCCATATCAACCTTTAGAAATATTTCTAAACCCAACTTATAATTCATTATTTAGAAAAAGTTGCTATATAAATCATTTTGTCGCTAAAATATCTCCAAAACCTTTAATTCCAATACTTAGGAATTATTTATAAGTTTATTTCCCAAAATTATCTAATACCTATACTTAGGGAATATTCCATACTTATCTCTCAGATCCTCGAAATTCTATAAATTTCCTTTACATTTTCAAAAATTATCGATTATACATATTTATAATCAACTAACAATTTATAACTCCTTTAATGAATTTAGATTCATTTAATTTTCGTACCTACAAAAATTTGGAATTTCCTTCTCTCAAATTTCTTAAGTTCCCAAATTCCATTATAATTTTTTCCTATAAAATCACATCCATTCCATACAATCTTATTTATGGATATCAAGAGTATTTATATACAAATTCCGATCAATTCAAAACTATATATATAATAAGTATTTTAAAAGAATGATAAATTTTTTTTAACACGTCATAGTAGTTATTTTAAATATTAAAACAATTTTAATAAACAATGATAACTCATTTCCTATTCTAATTTCAAATACACTAATCAATTTACAAAGCATATTAATATAATTAGAATTTATTTCAATTAATATTAGATATTTGAAAAGTTCACTTTCCGTGGTATCTTAATACTAAATCAGCTTTAAATTACATAGATTAATAAATAAAATTTTCCTTTTAAAACAAAACATACTTCTTAACAAAAACATAATTTTAAAATTACAATAACCAATTCAATTTATAAATTCCTCTCGATTCACCATACATCAATTTCATTTCGATTCCCTACCATTCTCACATTTCAAAAATAGAAACCACTATTTTTCCAAACATCGATTTTTATATCTCGATGTAAATTCACACTGTAAATTTGTATTCCCAATTTATCTACTAATATCATTTCCCTTATTTATAAATATTGTCTATAAATTTATAAACTCCTTTGAGTTTCACTTGTTTACAAAACTAATCTCATTCATAAAATCTCATTTTATAAATCCATTCCTTAATAAATCCCATTTATTTTATAATTCTAATTTTAATATCAATTTAAGCTTCTTTACCATAAATCTAGAAATATCACTTAAGAATCGATTAGTAAAAAACCTTTATATAAATTATTTTTATATCTCGAATTAAAACATTTTAAGATTAGTTAAGTGTAAGCAAAAAAATCAAATCATTGCCTATCTAAATCAATTTACTTTAAATAATCCAAATTCGATATAAATATTTTTATATCCAAATTCTCCTTTTAATTCTTTCAAATTCAAAAATAATATTTATGGTATTTGAAATTCCAAAATCTAAGGCCACTGCTACAAAAACATCCAATAAAAAAATCACACAATAGTCCATAACAGATTTATCCAAACACATCATATATTGCTATACATGAAAATAGTCAATATATTTTTTAGAAATCTAGTTGGATCCCTCCAAACGGTTTCCCTACATCGACATATGTTAGATCATATAAATTCAGTCCCGCTTTGATGCAGCACACCATGATAAGTCGCCTGCTATGAGTCGCTCGGCCTGCTATGAGTCGCGTTTCCTTAAGTCGCATCATGATAAACGACCTAACGAGCTAACGCATCATAATACGCGACCTAGCGAGTTAGCGCACCAGGATGAGCGAGTTAGGCCAACTGACCTTAAGTCGTAAGTCGTCTACCTTGATAAAGCGACCCAATATATCGAGCCGTATCTCTTAAGTCATCCCTGAAGCCGCATTTCTTAAGTCGCTTATGTCGTAAGTCATTTCTCTTAAGTCGTCCATGAAGCCGCATTTCTTAAGCCGCGCTCTTCTTAAGTCGCATTCTTCTTGTAACTTGTTGTTGATGTTATGTCGTTAATGTTATGTCGTTGATGTTATGTCGCATGGTGTTATGTCGCTGATGGTATGTCGATGATGATGCTAGAAAGATTTGTTAAGTCGCTGATGTTATGTCGCATGGTGTTGTAACTTGTATTGTGTTGTTATATCGTATATTGTGACGTTGTTATGTCGCATGTCATGTTGTTGAGTTAAGTCGTGTTGTAATTTCCTTATGTCGCATGTGTTAAGTCGTGTGGGTTGTAACTAGTGTGATGTTAGGTCGTGAGATGTTGCTGGTTGAGTCGCATGTGTGTGTGTTGTAATTTCCTATAAATATGGGCGTGATGTCATTGTAAAGGGAGTTGATTTTTGAATAAAATTTGTGTGTGAGCTTTTGCCACCATTGTTGAAGTTGAGTGCGATCTCCTTCTTCTTTCCATCTTCGGTTATTCGTGCGTGAATCAATGAAGTTGAAGCCAATTCTCGGTATCACTTGCGAGTGATCAACGATCGAATTGTAGATCTTTCAACACGATATCTTACAAGATCAACGGGTTGGAGATAGCTAGAATATGGCATCGTCACGATCAATGGAATTGGGCATGTATTGTTTTATCGGTTTATTTGACATGAAATCATCATTTCGTGAGTTAGATCCTGGATAGGTTGTGACAATTTGACTTGTAAATTGTTCAATCCTAATTCAAGCTGCGTCCATTTGGTATCAGAGATTGCGTCAAATCAGAGCCAAGTCGAGCCATATCAGAGCCATATCAGAGATTGCGTCAAATCAGAGCCAAGTCGAGCCATATCAGAGTCAAGTCGAGCAAAATCAAAGTTAGATCGGAAACGAGAAACGAGATTGCGTCACTTGTTTAATGAACATGCCTCCGAGACGTGCTAATCGCTATCATAATGTTGAAGATTTGTATAGAAGACAAGAAGCTGAGCAGATGGAGCAGCGTATCAATGAAAAGTTCAATGTGGGTATTGAAAAATTGGAGAAATTGATGAACGACATGAATCGAAATCAAAGGAGAACGTCACCAGTTTCGAACCAGTATGGAAACAGGGTTTCACCACTGGGGGAGAAATGAGGATGTCACCCCAGTCTTATCGAGATAGGAGAGAATCATCAGTTTCAATGAGGCGAGAACACCATGATTATCGAAATGAAGAAAGAAGAACTCAACGTGCGTTTGAAAATGAGCCATATCGTGATGCTGAAAGACAGGATAGAAGGGACGTGCATGTTCGTAGGGATTTGGATAGTCGTGATCGATATTGAAATACATCTGATTTTGAGGAGGATGGTGATGGAGGTAGTATTCATTATCGAAATCGAGGCCAAGTGCGAAATCAATACCTGGATTCAGAAAATGATCGTAAATGGGAATGAGGTATGAGGATGGAAATTCCAGAATTCAAAGGTGGTATGCAAGCGGAAGACTTTCTTGATTGGTTGTCGAATGTTGAAGAAATTTTGGAATTCAAGGAGGTGCCTGAGAATCGAAGAGTCCAGTTAGTTGCTACGAGACTAAGGGGAAGAGCTATGGCTTGGTGGCAACAAACTAAACTAACTCGGAAGAGAATGGAAAAATCCAAAGTTTTCACTTGGGAGAAGATGATGAAAGCAACTTTCTTGTCGTACAATTATCAATCTCTTATGTATCAACGTTTGCAGAATTTGAGATAAGGGACGAAGACAGTGAATGATTGTGCAGATGAATTCTATCAATTGACTGTAAGGAATGATATTATGGAAACCGAGGAACAGCTAACGGCTAGATATATTGGAGGGTTACGAATGCAAATTCAAGACATGGTGAATATGTTTAATCCAATGTCTGTTGCTGAAGCACATCAGAAAGCTCTAGCTTGGGAGAAACAAGGGAGACGAGGAAGTGGTGTGTTTGCGGGTTCTAACAACCAGAATAAGGATGCAAGTAGCAGTGCTAATGTTTCCAAGCTAGTCAGTAAACCAATTGTCAATGAAGCCACTAAAGCAAAGGTCAATAACAGTATCAAGTGTATAATTGTCAAGAGTTTGGCCATAAAAGTAATGAATGTACAAAGCCAAAGAAGAGAGTATTAGTTGCAGAGGAATGTGAGTATGAGGATGTGGAAGATGAGATTGATTATTCTCAACCATCGAAGTTGGATGAAGATGAAGAAGTTGTGTCAGGAGACGAAGGGTGTAACTTGATGATAAGGAGGTCTTGTTTAGTGCCAAAGCATGAGAATGATTCTAGTTGGCTAAGAAGCAATATCTTTCAGTCTACATGTACTATCTTGGGAAAGATTTGTCGATTTGTTATTGATGCGGGAAGCTGCGATAACATTATTTCTGAAGAAGCCGTCATGAAGTTAGGGTTAAAGACTGAAAAACACACTAGACCTTATAAACTGGCATAGCTAAAGAAAGGTGGAGAAGTGACAGTAGGAAGACGAGCATTTGTTACATTTTCTATTAGGAAGAAGTACAAAGATGATATATGGTATGATGTTGTCGACATGGATGTGTGTACTATTGGGGAGACCATGGCAATATGATAGAGCTGTACAACATAATGGTCGCACCAATAGCTACAGTTCATGTTCAAAGGGACCCAAATTACCTTAGTTCCTCAGAAGCATGAACAAAGTGAAAGCAAGTCAGAGAAGAAGGTAGAATCAACTAGTCTATTATCTACGAAAGAATTTGTTGATGAAGTGAAATATAGTGCTGAATTGTTTATGTTGATTGGGTATGAAACAAGTTGAGAACTTGAAATTCCTGCAGAGGTTAGACCGGTGTTGAATGAATTTGAAGATGTCTTTCCTGCAGAATTGCCCAAGGAATTACCGCCGCTGAGGGATATACAACATCAAATCGATCTAGTGTTAGGTGTTATTTTACCGCATAGGCCACATTATCGTATAAGTCCAAAAGAGCACGAAGAGTTGAGGAGACATGTTGAGGAGTTACTTGAGCCAGGCCGTGTTCGAGAGAGTCTCAGTCCTTGTGCTGTGCCAGCTCTGTTGGTACCGAAGAAAGATGGTTCATGGAGAACGTGTACCGACAGTAGGGGACTCAACAAAATAACTGTCAGATACAGTTTTCCTATGCAAAGACTTGATGATCTATTGGATCAACTCAGTGGGTCTGTAATATTTTCTAAGGTTGATCTTAAGAGTGGTTATCATCAGATTCGCATTAGACCAGGTGATGAATGGAAGACAACATTCAAGACTCGGGAAGGAATATATGAATGGCTGGTCATGCCATTTGGCCTATCTAATGCACCAAGTACATTTATGAGAGTGATGAATCAAATTTTCAAACCTTACATCGGGAAGTTTGTTGTAGTCTACTTTGATGATATCTTGATATATAGTGCTAGCACAGAGGAGCACATTCAACACTTGCGAAAGGTGTTAACTATTCTTCGTCAAGAACAGTTATATGCAGCAACGAAGAAATGCGTGTTCATGATGCCAAGTGTTTTATTTTTGGGATATATCGTGTCTAAGGAAGGGATACAAGTGGACCAGAGTAAAGTAGCCGCAATCAGAAATTGGCCACAGCCCAAAACTATAACAAAAGTCAGAAGTTTCCATGGGTTAGCTTCATTTTATCGAAGATTTATACCGCACTTTAGTAGTGTAATGGCTCCTGTTATTGATTGTATGAAAGGAAAGTAGTTTTCATCGACAGAAGAGGCAGGATTTGCTTTTGAGCAAATCAAGGAACTTTTAATATCAGCACCGATTCTTGTCTTGCCAGATTTTCAGTTACTATTTGAGTTACAAACAGATGCATCGAAAGTTGGAATTGGAGGAGGGTTGAGTCAGAAGGGTCGTCCAATCGCCTATTTCAGTGAAAAAAATTCTAGAGCAAAGATGAGGTACAATACTTATGATGTGGAGTTTTATGCTATTGTGCAGGCTGTGAAGCATTGGAGACATTACTTGTTCCACAAAGAATTTGTTTTGTATACGGACCATGAAGCGTTGAAACATTTACAAGGGAAGAATAAAATTGCAGCTAGGCATGCATCGTGGATAGCTTATTTGCAAAAAATTACATTCGTCGTAAAGCATAAGTCTGGAGTGACTAATCGCGTCACCGATGCATTGAGTCGGAGGGAGAATTTACTAACAACCATGCGAGTAGAGGTGATGGATTTTGACTTACTTCCAGAACTTCTTACTTCAGAATCATATTTTTTTGAAATTCTAGACAAAGTCAAACAGAGAAGCATGGATGGATATATGCTGGTTGAAGGTTTTCTATTCAAAGGAAATCAGTTGTGTATTCCAGATTGCAGTCTACGAATGAAAATCATTAAAGAATTACATGAAGAAGGATACGTGGGCCGCGACCGTACTATGCAGACAATCTCAAATTCTTACTTTTGGCCGTCAATGAGGAAGGAGGTTGAAAAGTTTGTTCAGAGGTGCCATATTTGTCAAGTTTCAAAGGGGACCGCTACGAATGCAGGTTTATCTATGCCATTGCCTATACCTACTAAACCATGGTGGACGTTAGTATGGACTTTGTATTGGGTTTGCCGAGGGCGCAACGTGGCAATGATTCTATCTACGGGTGGTTGATCGGTTTTAAAAAATGGTACATTTTATCGCATGCAAGAAGACGGCAGATGTAGTTAATGTCGCACAGTTATACTTCAGAGAGATCTATCGTCTTCATGGGTTGCCTGAATTTATTGTATCGGATAGAGACACTCGTTTTCTGAGTCATTTTTGGATGAGCCTATGGAGAATGGTCGGGACAAAGCTGAAATTTAGTAGTGCTTATCATCCATAGACGGATGGACAGACAGAAGTTGTGAGTAGATCCCTAGGTAATCTATTGAGATGCCTCGTGAATGACAATTTAAAGAGTTGGGATTCCAAGTTGTGTCAAGCTAAGTTTGCACACAACCATGCAGTTTATTATAGCACTGGGTTCAGTCCATTCTAGATAGTTTACTCAACAATTTCTAAAGGGCCATTGGATTTATCTATAGTACCACAGCAGAAAGGAGTGATCAAGTGAGTTAGTGATTTTGTGAATGAATTTCAAGAGTGCCATAAGGTTGTGCAGGAACGATTGCTTAAGGAAAATGAGAAATATAAGCAATCCGTAGATATTAAACGACGACATGTTGAATTCAAAGAAGGAGATTTTGTATATGCAGTATTGACTAAGGATCGATTTCCTATTTGTGCTTACAACAAGCTAGCTGCTAGAAAGGTTGGTCCTTTGGAAATCGTAAGAAGATCAATGAGAATGCTTATCAATTAAGATTGCCGGATCATATCCATACTGTCGACGTTTTCAGCATCAAACACTTGATTCCATATCATGAGAATAAGTATGTCGAAGAAGAGGAAAGTGTGAATTCGGGGTCGAATTCTTTGCAACTAGAGGAGGATGATGCAGCGCACCATGATAAGTCGCCTGCTATGAGTCGCTCGCTCTGCTACGAATCGCGTTTCCTTAAGTCGCATCATGATAAACAACCTAACGAGCTAACACATCATAATACGCGACCTAGCGAGTTAGCGCACCAGGATGAGCGAGTTAGGCCAACTAACCTTAAGTCGTAAGTCGTATGCCTTGATAAAGCAACCCAATATATCAACCCGCATTCTTAAGTCGTTCCTGAATCCGCATTTCTTAAGTCGCTTATGTCGTAAGTCATTTCTCTAAAGTCGTCCCTGAAGCCGCATTTCTTAAGTCACACTCTTCTTAAGTCGCATTCTTCTTGTAACTTGTCGCTGAAGTTATGTCGCATGGTGTTATGTCGTTGATGGTATGTCGCTGATGATGCTAGAAAGATTTGTTAAGTCGCTGATGTTATGTCGCATGGTGTTGTAACTTGTATTGTGTTGTTATGTCGTATGTTGTGATGTTGTTATGTCGTATGTCGTGTTGTTGAGTTAAGTCGTGTTGTAATTTCCTTATGTCGCATGTGTTAAGTCGTGTGGGTTGTAACTCGTATGATGTTAGGCCGTGGGATGTTGCCGGTTGAGTCGCCTGTGTGTGTGTGTTGTAATTTCCTATAAATAGGGGCGTGAAATCATTGTAAAGGGAGTTGATTTTTGAATAAAATTTGTGTGTGAGCTTTTGCTACTATTCTTGAATTTTAGTGTGATCTCCTTCTTCTTTCCATCTTTGGTTATTTGTGCGTGAATCAACGAAGTTGAAGCCAATTCTCGCTATCACTTGCGAGTGATCAATGATCGAATTGTAGATCTTTCAACACGGTATCTTGCGAGATCAACGGGTTGGAGATAGCTAGATTCCAGCATCGTCACGATCAAAAGAATTGGGCATTTATTGTTTTACCAGTTTATTTGACACGAAATCATCATTTCGTGAGTAGGATCCTGGATAAGTTGTGACAGTTTGACGTCTAAACTGTTCAAGCCTAATTCAAGCTGCGTCACACTTCGAGGTGGGATATCGCGCTAATATAGGGTCATCTGTTATTATGCGAGGTGCATGGAATCTCATCCGCTCCAGTAGGTGGGGAATATACCCAACTATTAATATATATACTACTTTATATAACATAACATCCAACTGATGATAAAAAATTACCGATTCAACCAAGCATCCAATAATTAATTTTTAACATTTAAAATTAAAAGCAGTAATCCGAATGAGTGAGATTTACTCACCTTGATTTTCAATTCGCCAAATTCTCATTTTAGATTAAATCAAACTGAAATTCCAGTTATCTCTAATCGATTCCAATCCAATTCCTATGTGTAGTATCCGACGCCATGAGTGCAACGCAACTTGTTTCCTTCATTTGGGAACTCATACGAATTAAATATTGCATTTATAAGGTTCCAAATCAATAAATAAATTAATTAGTCTCTAACCCTTCATTAATTTAAATAATTACTTATTACAGCTAAATTCTTCTTCATGTTCGAGCTCACGCATCCACTTCCTGCTTCGTTTTTTGTTTTTTTCCTTTTTTTCATGCGAGCGAGAATCAGGTTCGAAATCTTTGCTTCACCACACATATCGACGTCGACCACCGTCCACCTTCCATGTCACACTCTATCACCGCCCTCCTCCGTAAGTGTATGCGGCTCTTCACCCTCCTCCACTTGCATAGTAATTCATCTCGATCCCAATTCTTGCATTGTGCCACATGAATTCGTGGCCATTGATGGTAATACACTCGCCAATCCCAAAAACCAACTCAATATAGCCTAATTCGATTCTCAAGCTCCAAAAACAAAACCTTACTCCATTTCTTTTTTTGAGCTTGCGTCTTCATTCTTACACGTGGCCGAGCTCACCATGCCTTATATTTGATCAAATCTCATAAATAGCTTATGGGATATGGATTTTTGAATTTCTCATTTTCTTATATGAATTGTCTTTGATTTTTTTTATTTCATTTCCTTCAAATTGGAGAAGAAGGGAATCATGCAATTTTAAAAAGAAGGGGGTGAGGTTAGCGCGTTCAAAGATTTAGGTTGGCACTAAGAATATTAGGGTTCGACTTTAAAATTTTTATTATTAATTAATTCTAGAATATCTCGTTTATATACAAGGAAATCTCGAACTCCTATTAAGGCATGCCACCTAACATTCCTAACGTTATACCGCTATTCCGAACCAAATAGAACAAGTTTTGAGATCTAATTCAATCGTATGTGGAAGATAGCATTTAAAACTCAATGTAAATACTAAATTTCCGATATTAATTTCAAAGCATTTCAATTCCATACGACCAAACGGTAACTCTAAACGCTACAAAATTTGAAATTGGATAATAATACGCTATTATAGATCCAATGGAAATGGTTTCGTCGAATTTTGAGACTATGCCCCAGATCGCTATTTTAACGCATCGATTTAATCGACGATTTCAAAAATTGACGAAATCACTTGAAATTCCAGTTTAAAAAAACTTATTAACTAAATTCTAATTCAAATAGAATTTATATTAACATTAAAAATCATTTCGATTCATATTCAACTCAAATTTCGAATATTTACCATTTTTTTATTAAGATAAATAATTTTATTTGAAATTTTAATTCATTCTATAATTTCAATCAAAATCTTCATATTCAAAAATCAATTAAAGTTTCAAATTTAACATTTAAAATAAATTAAATATGTAAAACAAAACGAATAAAAATTTGGGTTGTTACAAATTGAAAGTTAATAAAATTTATTGTAATTAAATATAGTGTTAATATGTGTTAAGATGATAAATGTAGAATAAGAATGTAATCAAAAGTGAAGTAGTGTCAAATGAATTCATATTGGTTCTGGATGATTAAATAATAAGATGTAAATCAAAAAATAAATGACTTTATTTGAATTTGAAATTTTAAGTAAGGAATTTATTACAATTATAATTTGAACGCTCTAATTTGTGCAATATGTCGATATTGAACCTGACATGGAAAATCTTTTTAAAGGATTGTAAATTTACATGTAATCAAAACCGATAAAATTGTTAACTTCTAATCTTGAATTTAACAATAATTTATTTAATTAACATGAAAATTTGTCATTTTGGCCAAATTTCAATGAAATCAGTTTTATCGGATCCATAACAGTGAATAATTGTAGAATTTCAAGTTTCCTAGTGATTGGACTTATGATTTGATCCTGAGGGCTCGAAATGCGTGAAAATCAATTTAATCAATTCAATTAAAATAATCTGGTTTTGAAAGCTAAATTCTTATATGCAATGGAATTTGGGATTGAAACTAGTTCCATTGAGTTTAGAAATATTGAAAACCTATATTTCAATATATTGGTTGACCCATTTCCGTTTCGAAAGCGGAATGGGCTTCTCGGGTTCGCGTAATCATTTCGACCAATTTAGTCTATCCGTTCATTCTTATCTATCCTTGTCCATATAAATAGTTTTTTTCTTTTGAAAATTTTAGCTGTCAATTCCATTGTTCTGCATGTATTTGTTCAATCATCTTCTGCTTCCTCCTTCTCATGGCTGTCAATCAAAAACCCTAAAATTCAACTTCAAAACCATTTTAAATATTCAAACTCTCTAAACCCAAAGCAAATTATATATCGTTGGAAAGCTCTCGATGATCGCAATCAACTACAACAATTCGTTTTTCGATTTGATGCAGTGTTTGATCAAAATCGATGAAGAACCTTGGCCGTCCATTTCTTGGGTTTTCGATCCAATGGTGGATCTTCATCCAATCAACGATAGTGGAGTCGCATTGGCAAGAGCAGGTCGAGCAGGTCTTATGGTCGTTGTTGTTCGTCGTAACTTGGTCAGAATTAGCTTGGAAAGGCGTTTATAGCGGCAACAGCTATGATAAGCTTCGAGGCTTCGTGGGTGACCGCATGCATGGTTGTGGGTGCGGCTATAGGTAAGGGTGAGGATGATGTAGTCTGATTTGGTCGTAGGCAAGTGGATGGGCGGCGAAAATAGATGAAAGTGTGGCGGTTGAAGTTGAGAGCACGATTACAATCAGTAAGCGTAGGTAGGGTTTCGGTGAAAAAAGAATTACTATGATGCCTTTGTTTATTTATTTGTATTAATTTAAATTCAAACACTCTAACTTGTATAACTTTCTCATACGGGCTCGGATTCATGCACAGTTTTATTCATTGCGATCATATTCAAATTTGGACATTATGGAACTAGTTTCCTGCATTCTGAGACTGTTACAATTTTATGCTATAAATTGGACTTTAATCGTCGAAAACTTAAGGGCGCGTGTTTTAACCCACTCACAAATGCTAAACCATCTTATGTTGGTTAACGTAGATTTATGATATGATTATAAATTGATTGATTGTTGTTTGGTAAATTTAAATTGTTATTCCAGTTAAATTTGAATTATATTAAATTTAATTTCCAATTAATTCATTATTAGGACTTAATTGCCATTTTAAATTAATAATGGAATTTTAAATTGTTAGTTAAATACCTGATTGATAACCAGTATTGTTGTGATAAATTGGTTGATTTGAATGATGATTGTGATGGATGTTAATTGTTGATATTTGGGTGATTAGATGTATGTTTATTGTATATGTCGTTACCACACTGCAGGTTCCCTTTGTATTGTTAGGAAAATCACTATGGGTTAATATAATACATACACGAACGATCCTATAGATCAGGTAAAAATCATTATGGGTTAAAATGATAAACTCGAGCGATTTTACGGATTATGGATTTTATTTGGGATTACGGGTTGAAATGATATACACCTATAAATTTAAATTATTGCGGGTTAAAATGATATATATTCGTATAACTTGATCATAGAGTAGAAAATTATATAAAGACAACGGATTGGTTAAATTAAATGATTTAAATCCTTAATTTTAAAAAAACCAGTTAGATGATATTATGAAATAAAATTAGATTTATATGAACTGAATTATTTTCAAAATCCAAGCTTTAAAATTTTGAAATTGGATTTGGTTTAAATGAGTTGTTTAAAGAATTTAAATTTAAACCTTAAAGTTTTTGAAATATAAATGAAATTTATCAAAATTGAGTTATTGCAACGTTTGAATATTTAAACTTTTAAGCCTACTGAATTTGAAGTGGTTTAAAATTGTATTTTAAACATGGACTTGAAATCGTCGTAAATTGAAATGATTTATTATGAAAAATTGAATTGAAACCTGTAGCCTTTTTTAATTGAAATCGTAGAACTGTGATTGATTTAAATTGAATTTCGGAACTAAAGTTGATTTGGATTGATTTGTGAAATTCGAAGAAAAATTCTAAATTGAAATTATTATCTCATATAAACCATTTTAACATATCGATAATTTTTAATACATTAACTATTTTAAAATATAGCCTATTTTTTAATTATAAACTATTTAATCTATAACTTATTTTAAATTATAAACTATTTTAATATATATTATTTTAATTTATAAACAACTTTTAATATATATATATATATATTAATATATAACCTCCTATTTTAATATATAAACTATTTCTAATATATAAACTATTTCCATCTATAACCTATTTTTAAAATAAACTATTTTAAATGTATAACTATTCCAATATATAAATTACTTTTGGTATTCAAACTTTTTAAAGTTGGAACCGTTAATATGATGGTTTAACCTATTTTGTTGTTATGATTTTGAAAATGATACGACGTCATGTGAATAATGATTTCGAAAGTGAAATGATTTAAAGTGAATAATGATTTCAAAAGTGAATATGATTTCGAAAGTGATATGATTTTGAAGTGAACATGATTTCGAAAGTGATATGATTTTGTAGTGAATGTGATATTTTGATATCAATTACGAATCGGTTTTGGAAATGTCAAAGAACCAACCGCTGTGAAATAAGCATTTGGTTGTTAAAGAGATAGGGATCGGATATTGTCATACTCTCTGCCGCTGAAAATCACTTTAACAACTGTGGACGTGGTGGAGAATCCAGAATAATGTAGGATGGTTTAGCGAATGCTACTATTGTATAAGGTATGAATTCAACCCTGATCCCCTTGGGTCAGCTTGATATGACTAAAACATGAGTTATACCTGGGCCAAGTGAGGTCACACTCCGATCGGACATGCTTCTTTGATACCATATTTATTACTTTGTAATTGATTTGGTGGCCACCCCTCGATTTTGATTATAGGAGTATGTTCTAGGTGGGCGGCAATAGCTGCTATGCATTACCACCAGCCCAGTTACGCAAATGGTAGAATCCTACCTTGGCATTGCCTCACGTGCCTTGTCATATGCCTTATCGAGCCCACTACGAGTTTGGTCTGTACCGTACCTATGGAGTGCTCCCTGAGCATCCCACCGATTTGGTGGAGCTTACGGTATTTGTATAAACTAAGAGAATTACATAAAAATGTGTTAAAGAGGACGTGAGTTAGCCTTAACGCTATTTTAATACTTAACTTTACTTTAGGTGTATTATAATAGCATATTGTACCATGTATGTAGATAGTTTAACGGATCCAGAGGAGACGTAATCCCGAACATCTCTTAAGTTATTGCACGTACGTTAGACATTGGATATGAGATGTAAAACTCCATAAACATCTCTAAAGCTGTTACACTCATATCTATTTACTGTTAATTTTACTTATATAAGATCTATCAGTTCCAACTCGAGTGTTTTGTCTTTTCATTATACTCGGGTCAGTCTGAGCTTTACAGTGTGTTGTAGGTCATTTTATTCGGAGGATGAAGACGGAGATTAGTCTACTATTTATTATATTTATTTCACTGCATCACCTAGTCCCGCTGCATTATTTTTTTATTCCTGTGTTTGTATAACTATGATTGTATTGTAAATGTGTATCCAAGTGTTTTTTGAAAAATAGCTTCATAAACTGTTTATTTGATTATTATATTTTTGTCATTCGCTGTGAGATTCTGTGTTTTGTTTTTCCTCCTTTTCTCTTATTTTCTTATTTACCCAATTAACAATCCACCCTTTTGAATGGAGGTAGGTCATTACAAATGATATATAATATGATAGGGTTTGAGGAGTATGGAGTTTGATTTGAAATTGTAATTAGGGTTTTGATTGAGAAGGAACAGAGGAAGAAACCGATAGACAAAAATTGTACACATAGAGAAATGAAATAAAAGACTGTTGAGGTTTATAACAGCCTATATATAGATAAAGATGGATAAGAATGGATGGAATGGATCGAAGCGATAACAAAGACCCGAAAAGACCGTTTCATTCCCGAAATGAAACTAGGTCGTCTAATATATCGAAATATATGTTTTCGATATTTTTAAACTCAACGAAAGTAGTTTCAAATCCCAAATCTATCGTACATTGAAGTTAGCTCTTAAAATCAAATTATATTATTTAAATTCATTTAATTGATTTCTATACGTTTCGAGCTCGTACGATCGAACGATAAGTCTGATCGCTATGAAACATGAAATCCTATAATAATTCACCATTTCGGATCCGTTGAAGCTGGTTTCACCGAAATCCGAGACAGTGCCTAAACAGACAAATTTTACATGTTAATTAAATAAATTGTTATTAAATTGATTTAAGCACGTTTAAATTCTAATTTAATAGTTAACCATCCATCATTATTGATTACATAGAGATTAATAATCTTTTGAAATTTAATTTTCCATGTATACTTAGGTTCAAATATTGCATTAATTTTAGCGTTCGATTACAACTGTAAAAAAATCCATGTTAATTATATTTTTTATTCCAATAAATTCATTTATTTTGGTTTATATTCTTATTATTAAATCAATCAATTACTTATGAATTTATTTAAGATAAGTTTCCATCATATTATACTCATTTGCTACAGTTTACATTCTTTACCATCTCAATTGCAATATTTAGTTACATTAATTTTATTGATTTCCAAATTATTTTCAACAGATCTAATAACAACATGATAAACAAAAAAATTCACATACATGAATAATCCATTTCTATTAACTTATTGTTTACAGGCAAAGGTAGATAAATTTGCATACAACTAATTGATTCCATATTCTATAATAAAGCCATTTCAGTTAAATGACATAAAATATCACTATTAAATACAACATTGATTATAATCCTTATTAGCTTAAAATTATCAATTGATTGATATTACATTAAAACGGTTGTCAATTACATTAAATCAACATTATTAAATTGCATTCTAATAATCTTATCAATTTATACATCAATTTTTTTAATTTCTTCCAATATTAAATTCCAAAATTCTTATTAAATTTAATAGTTTTAGTTATAAGAAATATGTGTCATTACAATCTCCCCCACTCAAATCTTTTCGTCCCTGAAAAGGAACAATAAAGAACCAAGAGGTTTAATATATTTTTATTCAAACATTCAATTTATTAACACTTTAAACTTACGTAATTAAGTTTAGTAAAACTTTGAAAATAACTCAACTTTCATAAAAAAATTCTAAGTCTTAAATTTACAAAAAATTTCTGTAGAGTCTCCTTTGCACGGTTAGGTGCCAAAAAATAATAATATCAATAATTACAATGTATATATCATATTTCAATAATAAAACATCCCAAACCATGGGAAAAACCATAAAATATCATTCCAAAAACCATAACCCGAAAACATGCCTATTTGTTGGATAAACAAAACTTTATTTAATGAAACCAAAAGCAACAGCTATTGCTTTTGTAAACCTGTATTCCACTTATATAATCCAAAAGAGTTAAAACTATGCAAATTAGTTGTTTCAATTAATAGTACAAGCAACATACGATATATAACAATCATATGCAAACAAAAAGAAGTACAACCGTCATATGCACCAAAGAAAACTATCAAACAACCATTGCAACCAAACTCATGGTTTGTTCAGATTTTGAAACTTTTCATTGTACACGGGTGATAAATAAACTTCCAATTTTACCTAACGCACAACAACTTTAGATAATCACTTAACAGGTTATTAACACAACCTCAAACAATTAGAAGTATCTTTTCCCAAACATCCCATAAGACAAACAACAAAGAATCCTAAATATTATTTAAGTTTATTCTATTGGCTTCCTTTTACATATTTTATTTTCCATTTATTTTCATTCATTCATGCAAGGTTATCTCATATTAATTTACATTCATTTATTTACATAGATTATTTCCCATTTAGTTATTTAGAACATTAATGAACAAATTTTTAAAGTATTATATATATTTCATTCAATAATTAAAATTATCAATGTAGCAATTAATAAAATATTACTTAAGTTTCTTTGCAGTTTGATTCACCTTTATTTGCTTACATACCTTGATTAATATTCATTAATGGATCATTATTCAAGTTCATCTAAATTTAATTCACGTTATTTCTTCATATATTGTACTATATCATATTAAACGTATTTATGAACCATTTCAGTCATTTCCTTGAGTTTAAAATAATTTACTTAAATAGTGTTCATTTTTAACTATTAAATTTAATTATTGAGCATTTCAAAACATTAACTTATGTTTTTACCATTTCTTGTACACTTAAGTGTTCATTTTGAAGCATTTTTGTCATTAAGCTTTTAATTGTATAATATTCTATTACATATTCATATCAACATTTCAACTTTACAAATAATTCTGGTAAGTTTTATATATGTTTTTAGAATTTAATTGAATGTTATACAAATTTTATCTTATTTATTTTAGTTAACATGATGTTCAAACATTTACATCTTCTTAATTTCCACCATCTATTAATTTAGAAGTGACAAATCTTCAATTTCATTCCAATCACATTTTGAAACATTTTTATTTCTTAAGTTTTTCCTTCATGTATGATATTCCATTATCTATATATGGACATAATTCCATTTTGAACATTTTTGTTACTCAAGTTTTTACTTGTTTGATACTTCATTATCCTTTAATTTAGAAGTTACAAAATTTCAATCTCTTATATTTTCTTTAAACAATTACCCTTTGATTTAGATTTCAATTTGAATGTTTCCAACTTATTAAAATAGTCAAGATTTTCATTTATAATAATTTGAAAATAATTGATTAAAATAAAAATTTAAGAACTATATATTGAAGTCCATTTCAAATCATCTTGAAATAATATATACTTTTCGCTTTTAATATATCAAATCATACTTGGAAAACTTAAAACAAAATTTGTTTATCAAACAAATATGTAGCAAAGCTACTATAGTAGTCTTCCCACTTTGAAACTTGAAATGAATGGCGATGATGCCGCGGTCATCACCAAAATTATTTTCCATTGACAGAAGAAGGGAGTATAGAACTTTTTTTCTTTAAAATTCTTTTAAAACATTTCTTTTAAATTTCCTCTTTTTGAATATTTCTATTTGAAAATACTTTCAAATAATACTAATATTTTTTTTCCAAAATCTTTAAAACCAAATTCAAACAATAGAATTTTAAGCTCTCAAATTTTCAATTTATTTTGATTTTGTAAATTTACATTTTCTTATAACATATAATAGTAAATAGTTTTAATAGCCTTGACCAACCAAATAATAAGTGACAATAATTAGATATTATCATTTACTAACATCCAACAAAAAAATAACAAAAATCAATTTATGAAAAATTACTCTTTTACATACAAAATATAATATTAGGTAAAATTATTTCATTTACCTATTTTTATAACAACATTGTGTCAGTTTACCCTGTTCAAGTGTTTAGAAACACATATCAATGCCATAGTGTACTATATACCGACCAAAATTCATAAGTACTCAACAAAACAAAATAACATAATATAAAAACATTTTTATAACACTAACAAATATGCTTTCTCATATATATACACACTCAGACTCGTTCTAGAGTATTAATAACCCTATCTCTAATGAGTTAAACCCCAAACAGGCTAAGGTATCTCTAAACCGAAGCTTTGATACCAACTGTGGCAACCCACCTTTTTGGACGGTTTAAATCGACCATAAACCACATGTGTCTAACTCAAACCATTCAAAAGGGAGGATTGTCGATGGGATTTAATAAGAAAATAAGATTAAAGAAGAAAAAGAAAAAAATACATAAACTCACGATGGAATGACAAAATATAATAACCAAATAAACAGTTCATGAACCTCTTTTACAAGGTACATTTGATTACACAACTTTTACAACATAATTAAAGTGCAAACAACAACATACCAATAATGATGCAACAGAATAATACTAATAATATGATATACCGAACTCTGTCTTCGCCCTCCAAAAGTAATGTATTCGACACTGAAATGCTTAGGCTGACCCGAGGTAACGGAAAGACAAAATACTCGAGTTAGAACTAAAATTTCTTATGTAAGTTAAATCGTTAACAAGTAAATATGAGTGTAATTACGTCAGAGATGGTTATGGGGTTTTACACCTCCTATTTGATGTATAACATGCGTGCAATAACTTATAAGATGTTACAGGATTTTTCATCTCCTAAGGATCCATTAAACTATCTATATGCAGTAAGATAAGCTATATATATAGTGTCTAATCAGTAAAATAAATATTTTTCTTAGCGTTAAGGCTTTATATTATACCCCCTTAAAAAAAAATTAAGCAGGTAGTCTATGCAGGTCCTGTAACACAACCAGTAACATCGATAGCCAGTGAGTTTCCTATAGGTACCATACCAAAACAAAATCATAGTGGGCGCGAATAAGGATAAAAAGTATGACAAGGCACATGAGGCGATACCCAAGGTAGAATACTACCGTTCTGCATTTTATGACTGGTGGTAACCTCTAACAGTCCATCGAGTATAACACCCAAAAAATCAAATCAACATGCACGATCAAGCCAACAACAATATATGAATACGAAGAGGTGTGCTTGCTAGAGATAGCTAGCCTCATTGGTCAGGTATGGATCTTGTTTTAGTCATTTTGAATTTGACATAAGTATCGGGGTCATCCATCATCGTTCTCTTTCTTTAAATCCAGCTAATGCCTCCAATTCAACCTCCATATTTTGGATATCATCTACCACATGCACAGTTGTTAAAGAGGTTCCAATATTGGCAGAGAGTATGCCAATAAGAGGCCTTGATCGCTTTAACAACCAAACATCATTTTCACATTGGATGGTTCCTTTACATTTCAAAACCGTTTCATGTTTGATATTGAAATATCATATTCAATTCAAAATATCCTTCATTTCAAAATACCATATTTACTCTAAATATGTCATTTTTTACTTGAAAATACCATTACATAGTCCAATTTAGGTTATAACTTCATTCAACCACATTCACATTTAAATCAACGATCTAAATATAAACATTCCAACTTTACATAGTTTGAAATTCTAGAAAAATAGTTTGACTAGTTATAAATATTTTAAAATAAATTAGAGATTTAAACAGTTTAATATAAAATAGTTTGAGTGTTGTAAATGTTTATATGGTGAAATAGTTTTAGAAAATTTAAACAATTTGAATATTAAAAATAGTAGATTTTAAATAATTTATATAAAAAATAATTTATTTTGAAAATAATATCAAATCAAACAGTTTCTTTCCATTTCAACAATTTAGACCCATGTCCAATTTAAAATCAACGAATTCAATTTTCAATATTTTAACTCAATTCAATTTAGATTTAATGTCAAATCAACTTGATTCAATTTCAATTCGAATTAACTTTAATTTTCGAAACGTTCATTTTAACTTCAAATTCGATCCAACAATCCAATTTAATGGTTTATATTCCAATGCAATTATTTTTTAAAACCATTTCAATTTTATGAATTTAAAATAGTTAGATCAATTTAAACCTCATTATTTAATTTTATGGTCCAAATATTAAAATAATTAAATTTCCAAAAAATTAAAGTCATATATCGATTTATAACTTCGCATTTCTGATTCGGTTCTTTTAAAACAATTTCTTTTAACCAATTTCAATTACAACATTTCAAAGCTTGATCCGGAAATAATTCAATTCATAAAAATCCATAACTTATTTCCTTTAAAACAATATCATTAACCAAAATCCAAATTTCATATTTAAAAATCATTCAGTATGGTAAATCTGGTGTAACGACCCGCTATTTTGGACCATTCAAATCGACAATAAAACCACACATGTCTGACTTGAATAATTCAAAATACCGAATTGTTAATTTAAATTTGGCAAACGTAACATATACATCAGATAAATCAGTCACAGATCACAGGCACAGAGTAATAAAATGCAGCGGAATAGATAAGGAATAGTAGTTCATGAAGCTACTATATACATCAGAGTTAGAAATAAAATACATCAAAATATCCCAAATGCAGTGAAGTCTCCAGTACGAGCAGATGACTTCTCTGAACCAATCAACTGGATCACTGAAGGGATAGATAGCTGGATCTTCAAGCAAAGCTCCAACTTCGAAGGTAGGTCTCAAATGTTGTATCACTCAGTCTGACCCGAGCGTAAAGCAAAAACACAAAACACTCGAGTCAGGATTAACATTCTTATATCTATAAATCTAACTCAAGTGAAATATCAACTGAAATATAATTAACTTAAAGGACGTTTGGGATAACCATCCTCTAAGGGTCCATGGAACTATCTATAAGGTAGAAATATACACTATAATACCGAGGTCATTTCAAATTAATTTATACTTCACAACAAAAATATCTTTTCATTATATATACATATACATAAATATTTAGAGTAGAATATTTGTAGTTTCCTCAACTTAACAAATCGTTTTCAAAATCAACCCGACCATCCCATTCAAATTTAATTCAATCTCAATTTATAAATTTTTATACAATTCAGTTTTTGATCAAACAAATTCAAATTATATTCATTTCAAATACAGAACTAAATCAAAATTTTACCGTTTAAATTCTACTATATTTCAACGCTTTAATATTCAACAACTCAAAGTTTGATTTAACAGTTTCATATAGATCTCGATTTAACCTTGTTATTTAGTCTTGAAATGTTCACTAAATGAATTCAATATTTATTTAATAACCAAATTTACCTTTAAACTAAATATTCCTTTCGATTTGTTTAAACTTAAAACCTCCATTTAATCATTTAGATCAAAATCAAGTTATAAATCGAATCTTAAATTTCAAATTCTTTGTTTCAAATAAATCCAATTAAGTAAAATACTTAACTAAATACAATTTCAATTAATTCAACTTTATCTTCTCAACCTTAACTTATCCAAATTATTACAACAATCAATTTTGAAATATAAATTTAAATAAATACTTAAACATATTATATGGATTAAATCGATCTCCAAATTATTACTATTAAATCTATATATAAAATTTCTATTTTTATATAATATTTTAAGAATTAATATTTATTAAAACCGTATATTTATTTTCAACCCATAGAAATTATTTTCAAAATATTTATACATATGGACCAACGGTGTCTGTATATAATTTCATACCCTATGGTCAAGGGATACGGATTTCAATCCGAAATTTAAATATACGGGTAGATATCACTTTGACCCGTAATCCCAAATTCAATTTTTATTGAAAATCGCTTGGGTTTATCATTTCAACCCATAACGAAGTTCTCCTATTCTAAAGTCCGTTCGGGTATGTATTATTTCAACCCATATTGAATTCTAAACTACGGGGAACTTGCAGAGTGATAACAAATAATAAAATAACAGGCATATATCATCAATAACAGTATAATATACAATGAGATATGGTGTCATATCCCACATGTGAACAAATTTGCAAACAACAAAATATATAGCAATGTAAATAACTAACAGTAGCATATTTCAATTGTCGTTTCAATTGGAATCAAATTTAATAAATAAAAGAACGTTAGTCGTGAGTGATTGCTCACCTTTCGTGGCTGGAGGGTACCGAAGGTGATACGGAAACACACACTGATACGGACATGGAAATTTGATTTACAAATCCAAGCAAAGCAAAATTGGCATGAATTTGATGAACAGAATCTGGTAACAGAAAACGATGGGAACGGATCAAAATAGCTTGATATAAAGTTTTGGACGAGACGCATATTATATTAATATTTCACTTAAACCCATTATTTTAAAATACATATTCATTTGAAATAAATCTCAAATAATTTTATATATATATATATATATAACCAAAATCAATAAAATCTTTATAGCTTGTACATGCACTTTGACCTAATCATTTATACCCATATAAACTTGACAGTTTAGATATATAAATTAACACAGGCTATATAAATTTTGTTTTTATTACTGTTAACTAAAACAACTACTAATGTGTATACAACCGCTTATAAATAAAATATACTTTTTTATATTAACTCACTATGCAGACAAAAAAAAATAAAAATCTTGTAAACTTAAATATAAACAATTGCCTATACATATTAATATAATCTGGAAAAAAATTTAGAATAGAAAACGTGGGAATTCAAAATTCATGTAGTTGCAGCCTAAATCAAAAAGGTAAATTCATATACAGGTGAACATGCAGCTATATGTATAAGTAAATTATTGTAACCTTACTCAAATGAAAAGACTCAATACCAAATTTCCATAACCTATGTATTTAAAACTGACAACGTTTATATAAGTAATATAAACAAAATACTTTCCTTCTAGCGAATAAAACAATACTTCTAACAACACTTAAAACTTTATATATTTTTCTTAAACAGCTAAAACTTTATACATATATTATATTTAATTTAGACATGTAAAAAAAAAAAAAAAAATTTAAAGTCCAACTTTATCTCCAACAGAAACAAAATCTTACAACTTATTCATATTTTTGCTTTTACATCAATTCAAAACATAAAAATTTAAAACTATATTTAATTCGAACCCAATATACTTAGTACACTTTAATATAATAATATCTGAAACCATACACTGCAAATACTACCCATAACATACGCACACCATACAAAAGTTATAACCCAAAACATACGCACACCACACAAAAGTTGTACCAATATATATGTGAACTATATAACTAAAATATCTTATATAAACTATTTATAAACTTATACAACTATGCAGACAACCCATACAATCTGCCTATATACTAGACTCATATTATAACAGAAGCTAGACATATATATACAATAGTTATGAATCTATTACTTAATGTATATAAATAATTTACACAGAATACTATACTTATATTTAAGATACATATACTAACCCAAAAAGGAAGGAGAAAGGCCGAAGTCAGGGGTGGTGGGGAGCTCGGAGGGGAGCACGGCACTGCTTCATGCTTCGGCGTGGAAGAGGAGGGGAGACAAACGGAGAGGTGGATGGTGATGGCCTCAGGTGGCGTGAGAGTGGATAGTGCAAGAAGAAGGAGTGATGTAACGTTTGGTGAGTGGTTACGTGAAGGAGGAGGAAGTGTTTTATGAATGAGGAAGAAAGTGAAAAGGTAAAGGCAAATGGTTCAGATCTAAATATATAGGAATAAGGCAATGGATGCAACGTATCCAACATTTACATTTCAAAACTGGCGAAATTAAAGGTAGTCATCGATGCGTTGAGTGACGGGGTTTTAAGGAACGAAATAAATATGTGAGAAATGAGCTGGCTGTGATTTATTATGTACGTTATTATATGTAGTATTTATTTTTGAAACGTAAGTATAGAAAAGGAAAAGGAAAAGTCAGAGCAATACGAGCCAGAAATAAATGAGAAATCAATATAACCAAAATGGTAACGGTCTAATTTCTTGATTTCAGCTGAAAATTATTTAAGCAATAAATTTATTGCTTGGCAAGCAAGGCACAGGTTGAAAAGCAAAGGAAACAAAAGTCCCAATATAAAGTAAAGAGAGAGAAACGAAGTTAAAAAGGGAAAGAAAAATAAAGTGAATCGTTTTAAAATAATAATTACGACGTATACAAATGTATACGTTTGATTTTCGAAACTGCTAAACATAAATTCAGGAAAAATGGAAAGCAAATATATAATGATGTATGGGAAGAAAGAAAGTCATCGAAATCAATTGTAACGGTCAACTGCAATATTTTCTCCTAAACACATATATCCAATCAAAAGAAATTGTAACGCTCAAAAGCTTTGATTTAGGAAAAGGTTATTAAAACAAGTTACTGCTGGCTACAATCAAATATTTATGTTTTGAGGGAACAGTTTCTTACCTTTAAAAAGCAATGAAGACAGAGAGAAAATAACAGAGACGGCAACAAATCAATCAATCAAGTGAATGAAAAAGGCAACCGGGAAACGTATCAAATTAAATATTGGCAGTAACGGTCACCCATTTATTTAGCTGACAAATATTAAAGCTATAAAGGCAATTAGCATATCAACCGTTCAAAATGATAAATACAACGTATACAAAATTATACGCTTGATTTTTGAAATGATGGCAACAGCTAAAATTTAGCAACTGATGAAATAATTACTAAAGTAAAGGATAGTGGCTGTTGCTTGATAATAAATTTATTATCAGCAATTTTTAGTTTGAATTTAATAGAATTTCCCAATGAAATAAACTTTGTTAAAATAAATTGAAAATTTAAAATCTGCTATGTTTATTTGGACGTAATTCAAATATTAAATTTTTATTTCAAAATTATTATCATTAAAAATTTCTCAAAAATCCAATTAAATCTGTTATAAAACCAATTAAAAATCATTAAAATCTTATGGGTCGTTACTTCTGGTGTTCGTATATAATTTTCTACACTATGGTAAAGTGATCGGTTATTTCTATTTTAATTTCAGTAATGGATATATATCATTGCAATCCAAATCAAAGTATCAATGATATATATCATTTCAACCTATTTCTTAATTTATCCAAATATAATTTAAATAATAGTTTATATGCTTTCAATTAATGTATAGGGTGATGGCAGGGATATATAAAAATAAAACATCTAATCATCCAAAATGTTAGCAAGTAGACATCCATCACAGTCAACATCCAACTCAACCAATAAATCACAACACTTAACTAGTTATCAATATCAGGTGTTAACTAGCAATTAAATTCAAAATTAAATTAAATGTCAATTTAATTCAATATAAATTCAAATTAAATTTAAATGATAATTTAAATCACCAAACAACAATCAATAAAATTCTTATCACTTCATAAATTTATTTCAAATATTAGTATTGCGAGATTGGGTTAAAACGCTTACCATTGATTTATAGCTACTTTAGAAAAATAAAAAGCCCAAAATTTGAAAAGTCTCCAAATTCAACCAAACTAGTTTTATGTTGTTTGAAATTTCAGTACGAGTCCAATGGAAGAAACCGTATATCAAAAGGAGCTCGTATGAAAAAGTTATGATAGTTAGAAGTTTAAAATTTTAAAATTATATTAAATAAAATAGAAGGGCATAATCAGAATTACCTCTCCTCCTAACCCTAATAGACGCACGCAAATCCACGCTCAAGCTTTCGGCCACTATGCTTCCTCTCACCACCGCGCCTCCTATGTCCACCTCCATCCAGATCGGAGCACACGGCCGTGCTCGCCATACCTCGCTGCCCCTTCAGCTAGAAAGTCATTGCCCCCGATGCCCCCAGGCTCACTATGCCATCCCACAAATGATCATCGTTCGAGGTGAATTCGAGCATCAACGACATGACTTAAGACACCAGATGTACTCCTCTCAATCTCCTCTATGTTGCTGTGCTCGCCGATTGCTCCAAAGTCGAAGATCCACCTTCGAAACGAAAACCTAGTTTCAACGGCTTAGAATTATTCGCTAATTTCACACCAAATCAAAACTTGATTGCAAAAATGAACTGTAGATCTAGATTACGTTCGTCGAGAGCTTCGCAATGATATATAGCATGAAAGGGTTTGAGGAGTTTGGATTTTAGGGTTTTATTTGAAAGTGTAATTAGGTTTTTGTGATGTCGGCCATTGAGAAGGAACAGAGAAAGAAATAGATAGATAGAAATTGTACATATAGAAAAATGAAATAAAAGGCTGCTATGGTTTATAATGGCCTATATATGGATAGAGATGGATAAGAATGAACAGAACAGATCGAAATGGGTCGAAGCAATAACAAAGACACGAAGGGCCCGTTTGATTCCCGAAATGAATATAGCTCGTCCAATATATTGAAATATATGTTTTCGATATTTTTAAACTCAAGAAACTAGTTTCAAACTAAAAATCTATCGTATATAGAAGTTAACTTTTAAAACCAAATTATATTCATTTAAATCCTTTAATTGATTTTTACGTATTTTGAGCTCGCACGGTCGAACGATAAGTCCGATTGCTATGAAACTTGAAATATGATAATTCACCATTTTGGATCCGATGAAACTGCTTTTATTGAAATCCAAGACAGTGCCCAAATAGACAAATTTCGCATGTTAGGTAAGTAAATTATTATTAAATTGATTGAATCACTTTAAATTCTAATTTAATAGTAAACCATTCATGATTACATAGAAATTAAAATATTTTGAAGTTCAGTTTTCCATGTAAATTCTAAGGTTTAAATATTAAATTAATTTCATTGTTTATTACGACTGTAATAAAATCCCAGTTAATTATATTTTGTATTCCAATAAATTTATTTATTTTGATTTACATTCTTATTATTAAATCAATCAATACCATATGAGTTTATTTAACATAAGTTTCTATCTTATTATACTCATTTTCTCCAGTTGACGTTCTTTACCATATTAATTGCAATATTTAATTACATCAATTTTATTGATTTCCAAATTAATTTCAACGAATTTAATAATAAGGTGATAAATAAAATAATTGTCAATTTCATTAAATCAACATTATTAAATCACATTCTAATAATCTTGTCCATTTATACATTAATTTTTTTAATTTATGTCAATATCAAATTCCAAAAATCTTATTAAATTTAATATTTTAAATTATTAAAAATACGGTTCGTTAAAATCTTGGTCTATATATTTGCTATTATGAAACCCTAGCCGGCTTTTGTTCTATTTCCTGTACATACATTCAGATCTAACTTATTTTTGTTCAGTGGTGAATATCCCAAAATCCTAAATTCCAATTTTAAATCAAAAACAAAATTTCAAATTTCTCGAACTCTATCATATTATAAATCGTTGCGAAGCTCTCGACGAATGGAATCAACATCTACAATTGATTTTTACAATAAAAGTTCTGTTCGACTAGAAATTGATGAAACAGTCTCGGCCATTCATCCTAGGGTTTGGATTCAATGGTGGATCTTCATCCAATTAACGTCCGAGAAGCACTGCAGTGTAGAGACGACCAAGACAAGTTCATCTACAGGATTGGATCATTAAATATGTGCTCGAGTTTGCCTGAATTGATGAATGTAGGCGCGATGATGGATCTCAAACTGTAGTTTCGGAGGGCGCCACGTGGGGCTTAGTGGGTGCTGCCTGACATAGTGCATTGGTTGCTGTGTTCGATCATCGAACCATGGTCTGTGTTAGTTGCGATGACAACGTAAAGAATGGTGCTTATGGGTTTTGTTCGATTTCATGGTTTATATAGTTTTGTAAGGATCGAAAAATTACTATCTTGTCCCTAATTTATTTTTGATTAAATTTAAATTTTAAATGTTCTAATATGTATAATTTTTTCATACGAAGTCCATTTGACACAAGATTTCTTCCGTTGGACACATATTGAAATTCCAAGCAATATGAAATTGGTTTAATCGAATTTGGAGAGTGTTGAAATTTCGGGCTTTTGTTGGACTTTTAATGGGCTATGAATCAAAGTTGATTGATTGAACCCACTCATGCAATACTAATTTTTCTGAAATTAGTTAAACTGAAATTAAGAAGTGATAAAAAAAATTTGATTTCTGTTAGGTAATTTAAATTTACATTTAAGTTGAAATTGAGATTGATATTGGATTAAATAGATATTTAAATTAGTATTGAATTTAATTGCTAGTTAAACACCGATAATTGATAACTAATACCTGTTGTGATATTTTGGTTTATTTTGATGTTGGTTGCAATTGGATGCCTATTGGCTGATGTTGGATGCATGGTTGTTTATTTATTTAGACATATCCCCATTATTACCCTATTTATTATTTGGCATCTTATAAATTGTCATTTGTAATAAATTGAATGAACAAAGAAATATGTTCAAATGATATATTCCAATGTCATTTTAATTATGTTTTGAAATGATATATATCCATCCATGTAATTAAAATTGAAATAACTGATCACTTAGCCATAAGGTAGAAAATTATATAAGGACACCGGATTTGGTAAAATTAAATGGTTTGTTTCTTTAAATGATATTATTTTAAAGAAAATAACACTCTGATTTATATGAATTGAATTATTTTCTAGTTCAAGATTTGAAATGTTGAAATTGAAACTGTTTAAATGCAATTGTTACTGAATTTAATTTCTAAATCCTAAAATTGAAATAAATTAAATTTATCGAAATTGAATTTTTTAAAGGGTTGAAAATTTGAATTTAACTCTGAAATTTATTAAATCGAAATGGTTTAAATTGATATTTCGAATCTTGGATTTGAAGCTGATTTCAGTTAATTTGTTTTAAATGATTTTTGAGTTGAAATTGTCGGCCATTTGATTAGAATCGTTTAAATTAAATTCGAAGAAAAGCTTGAAATCATTTTTAGTTAAGGCTGATTTAAAATAAAATTGAATATGAAGTTGATTTGAATTGGAAGTCGGAAAATTGAATTCGTTGTGATTTGGAATTTGAATCTAAGGTCCAATTGTTGTGGAAGAAGAAATAGTTTTAATGTAAAATATTTTAGTTATTCTAACTACTTTCAATCTTTAAAACTATTTTAATTATCTAAACTATATTTCAATATGAAAATTATCATAATTATTCAAACTACTTTCAATGTTCAAACTATTTTAATTATTCAATTTTTTTTCAATATTCAAATTGTTTTAAATGGGAACTATTTGGATTTAAATCAAAGATTTAAATACAAATATTTTTATATGAAGGTGTAAGCTATTTTTAAATTCGAAATGATTTCTGAAGTGAATTCGATATTTTGATATAAAGTATGATTTACACTATTTAAGTGAATTCGATATTTTGATATAAAGTATGACTTGTTTTTGACATTTAAAAGAACCAACCGGTATGAAAATTGATATTTGGTTGTTAAAGAGACCGAGGTTGAATATTGGCATACTCTCTGTCAATACCGGAACTAATTTAACAACTGTGTATGTAGTGGATGATCTAGAATGAAATGGTTGGATTGGCGAACGTTTGCTAAGTTGAAGAAAGAGAATGATGATGGATAGACCCTGACATTGGTATCAATTGGAAATGACTTAAACATGATGAGTTGTCCTGACCAATGCAGCTAGCTACCTTTAGTGACATATTTTCTTTGTATTACTCTATTGATTTTGACTCGATTGGTGCACCTTAATTGATTATGGGATGGATGTCCGTGGTGGGTCATTAGGGGTCACCACTAGTCAAGCGAATTGAAATGGTAGTATCCTTCCTTAGGCATTGCCTCACATGCCTTGTCATACTTTTATCCTTATAGGCGACCACTACGATTTTTTATTATTGTGATTCCTATATCAGGCTCACTGGCTACCGACGTTACTGGTTGTGTTACAGGACCTCATAGACTACCTGCTTAAAAATGTGTTAAGGTGGATCAATGTAAAGACCTAAAGTTATTTTAATACTTTACTGATAGACACTACATATATAGCGTATCTTACTATATATAGATAGCTTCATAGATCCTTGGGAGATGGAAAATCCCATAGCATCTCTTAAGTTAATGCACCCACATTGTACACATGATAAGGAATGGAAAATCTTGTAAACATCTCTGATGCTATTACACTCATATTTACTTGTGTTTGATTTAAATTAAATTAGAACTTTTAGTTCTAACTCGAGTGTTTTGTCTTTTCATTACGCTAGGCTCAGCCTTAGTATTTCAGTATTTGAAGACCATTGTTCCTTGAAGATGAAGATGGAATTTGCTAGGCCGTATTTACTATTATTATTCCCCTGCATTATTTTGGTATGTTTGTTTATTGTATTTTGATTTTGTTGTAAGTTGAAAGTTAAATTTATATTGTAAAATAGCTTCATGAACTGGTTATTTGATTAATATATTTTGTCATTCCGCTGTGAGATTCTGTGTTTGCTTTCTTATTTCCATTTATTTTCTTATTAAACCTTATTGATAATTATCCCTTTTGAATGGTTTGAGTTAGACATGTGTGGTTTATTGTCGACTTAAATCGTCCAAAATGGTGGGTCATCACCGTTGACGACTCGACGATTTAACTATTGGTTAAGCTCGTATTGATATCCTCTACATTTTCCTAGTTGAAGTCAAAGGATAATTTGGCCCATAGAGGCTTCGATCGACAAAGGTCATTGATTGAGTTAGTTTTAATGGCGTCTTGAAACATTTTAGGGTTAGGTTAATAAATGAGAGGGCTATTTATAGAAAATTTCTATGGCACAGTTCATCCATGAAAATTTGAACTCCAAATGAAGCGTGCCACCTGGAGTTTTATATGTTGTACCCCTACACCGAAAACAATGGAATGTGTATCGGGATCAATTCCATCATATATAGAAGGTGTTTTTTTAAAAATCAAATTATATAAATTTAAATTTCTTTAAATAATTTCAAGGCGTTTCGAAATCGCAATACCAAATGATATGTCCGATTGCTATGAAACTTGAAATTCTATATTAATTCAGAATTATGGATCCATGAAAGTGGTATCGTCGAAATCCGAGACAGTGTCCAAAAAGACTATTTCTACACGTAAATTAAGACGAGTAATTCCCAAAATCAATTTAATCACTTTTAAATTCAAATTTTAACGTTTACTATCTTCCATCTTATTTAAATTGAATTTAAATCAACTTTTGAAATCATTTTCATTTGCATTAAATTCCAGACTCATTTATCTAAACAATTCCAAACATTAAATATATTTATTAAATTGTCAAATAAGTTATTATATTTGAAATATAAGTTATTTAACGCATAAAATTTGCTTTTAAAACGAATTCTAATAACAAAACAACCACTTCCATTTTATAGTAATTCAACATCTTCGCAATTATTGTATACAACAAAAGTTATTCATTTCCTACCAAGTAATTTTTTTCTTTATTCTAAAATTTGTACTTGCCAAAAATTCAATTTCATATAAATAAACTACGCTTTTACTTTTAATAAGCATTCATTCGATTCTTTATTAACTTAACATTGATTTTTTCAATTTTTGTCATTAATTACTTACAAAAACATCATTAATTCACTTTCTAATATAAGTTATCATTTTGACCTTATCGAATTTTGTTATTTAATTTTTTTTTATCTAAGTTCATATCAATAAATTACATTAATAAAGCATTAAAATTTTATTTCTTACCATTTTTGTTCAATAATTATATTAAATTTAGTAATTTAAAATAGTTAAAAATATATGTTGTCACATATGTAGTGGAAAATGAAATGTTGGCATGTATTAAATAATACTGTTTTTTCCCAAAGGAGGATCAATCTTCCTTACCCTGTAGAAATCAAAAAGTAAAAAGAATATAGTTTATCAACGCTTACATAGTAAAATAATGCATAATAGACAGTAATAAAAGACATGTGATAGTTAGGTTGATGTAAAAAAGGATGCTTTTTCAAAATTTCTTCCAAATTTTGAAAATTTACTTCTGTCTCTTATAAAAACATACTTTATGAAAAATCTCATCAAAGTTTGCAATGAAAATGTGTATTTTAAACTGCACATATTTGTAGGTACTACTGCTTTGACCGAAGATATTTAGATGTACGCAATCTTAAGTTTAATAATACAGAAATGGTTCCACATACTTTGTTGAATTCACTAAAGAATTATCACAAACTAAATGTGTGATACACGTGTATCATGTATATAATAATTTATTTAAATAAAAAGTTGAAATGAAATCACATGCAATAAAAATGATTCAATTTGAACGAATAAGTGAGTAATTGGAAAGATTTCTGAATCTACCGAAAAAATAAAATATAGATTCAATCTAAAAAGTCAGTCTATCTTATGAAACTCAATGATGCATCAATAAGTTGTTATTAAACTCTATTAGACAAAGTACGATTAATGATGAGTGAAGTTCAGTTAATTTTTTCTCTAATGCTGCATAATAAAGAGTATTACACAAGCTTAAAAATAATTTCATCCATTACAAAATCATACAAAATAAGGTTTTGTATGAAACCCTAATTATCCTAGGCCACAAAGTTAGCAGTTTGTATGTGTCAAAAGGCAATGTAATAATTATATGCAAGGTTCTTTTATGACTCGCACAAAAGAGTTATGAAAAGATCGTCATTAGATGGCCAAATTATTTTTTGGATACAATTATCGTAAACCAAAACCAAGTTAGTTTTATGCAATGTAATTCATAAATTTTTTAGGAATACCAATATATTACCCTGAGAAATAATTGTTGTTGTAAGAAATTCCAACTTTATAGCGAAGGAATTTCATTTAGAAAATATTAGTAGCAAAGTGGATTTAAAGATAAAACTGATCATGAGGGACGAACTTAGATTAATCGAACCTCAACGAAGACAACGCATTAGAATCTCTAATAAGTATTGTTGCACATTGAAAGAAACTATGAGTTTCTTATCAATGTTGAGAATGTATATTCCTCAATTTTCAATAAAACCATTAAGAATATTGACTCTGCGATATGGTATGATGTGCAAAACTAAAATGGATTCCATGCTCTTTATCAAAGTATGATTTTAATAGTTGTACACAAAGAGATATGGTCCATCATATGAAAATGTGTCTCAAGAGAAAGACTAATGCAGTTGGAATATTATGAGCCACATTGATAAGTATAACGTCATTTATATCAATTGTTGAAAATAGCTTAATAGATTCATCATTCGATGTGCTCATGTAAATACTAATTTTATTCAAAAAATTATCGCTTGGTATTACTTTGTATTTTGGTATATAAATGTTGAAATAGAAAATTCTAAATAATGATTGAGAATAGACTATTTGCATACAGTAACTAAAATGTCACGAAGTCAATAAGAACGGTGTTAAGTTTATAAGTTTTAGTATATGATCTAAGAGCAGACATGGTAGTATCTAAGCATCTGAGTTAAAAATATAAAAAAGTTTGATTTTTAGTCAAAATGTAGAGGATCTGTGTGTTTATGAGATAGAACATTGAAGGTACATAAATATTTCTAAACTAAAAGTAAACACCATACTGCTGAATGTTAACGATATACTTCTTTTAAAATCAATATTATTTAGGTATTTTAATACTCGATATTGGATTTGTAAATTATGTCTTTTATAATAAGTATAAAAGATGTTGGGAATATCTCAAATGATATGTAAAGAGAAAAAATTAAAATGTTTAAATTGAACATATAAGATAGATACCTTATGCATGGGCAATGAGTATTATCATACATGTTGCATTATCTACGTTGTTGCAATTTGCATATGTATTTGATGCATGAAGAAAATATCGAATCCATGTTAAGATCACTAAATGGTAGTTTAGAGTGTTCTCAAGTATTTCTGAAATGTTAGAAAATTGTTCGCATAAATATTGAATACCTTATGAAGGAGCATTCAGACTCAAACTTCGTAAGTGATATTGAGTTTAATATGCCGTTATCAAATTCATGAGTCAAATCTTAGTTGAGAAGCTTTAAGATGGAAATGTTCCAAACGAAAGGTTGTAGTTGATTTGATGAAAAGGCTAAGCACGTCATCTTGAATAGTGTCATAATAAAAGCAATGTATAAATGCACAAATTTATAACCAGCTAATGGTGATTCCAATTATTGAGAATACTACGTCATTGTTATATGAAAGCTAACTAGAGGTCAAGAAACATACTCTAAATAGATTCATATGATAAAGGTAGTTTATGAGTATTAGAGAGAGTTGATTGATTGAATAGATAACTAAAACAAAATGGATTACCCGTTCACTAAAAGACAGACTCGGTTAGTTTTAAGACTATCTATAGAAGAAGATGCAATAAGATTTCATATTTGACCTCAAGTTCAAGTAGGAGACTAATATAGTTAATGGTATGCCCTAACAGCAATTATGTAATTTTTTAAATATGTCTAACTCGTTAAAAAATCTTGTTCAAAATAAATGGAGTTTTCTTTTTGTTATATGTTTGTTATAATGTGTTATAAATAATTGATTATTCAATTTAAGTATATTTAATAGAAAATCCATAAATGGTATGTTTTGCAATAATAGTTGAAATGTGTTGTAATCATGATTGATTTATCATAATATAATAAACATACTGCTTTAAATATTCCTAGCAAGATGAATCGAGAATGGATATCAATACATTTGTTGAGACTTGAGCATATAACGCTCTTCAGATGTTATGAAATGTATTACTCATGGCTGATGGAGGCATCAAGATGTTACGTAGTAATAGTTATTGGATAACTATAGAATGACCCACTCAAGTTGTAATGACCCGTATCTCTGCATCCTTTAAGATGACAATACATCTCGCGTTTCCAACATAAATTGAACAGAAATACGAATCATTAGGGGTAAAGAAGAAAAGATATAAGATAAGAAGAAACTAAACAATACAGAACCTTACAGAGGAATGAATAATCTATAATATATCACCAGTCTGTAAACCAAAAAAACTATAATATAGATATATATATATATATATATATATATATATATATATATATATATTCAAACATCTATCAAAGTACAATTAGTCAATATAACAATCTGGATAGTTATAATAACTTGTCCTCACATACATACCACACAGTAGAAAATAGTCAAGTACACGAATATGGCTTTGTCATCCAGCTCATCTCCTGAGCTCCATATCATCATAACCTGAATCTGTAATGCTCGGTCTGACCTGAACATTATAATAAAATAACACCCAGGTCAGTCTGGAAAAGAGCGTGAGAAAACACACTACCTTTGAAAACAAAGGTATCTCGTAAGACCATGCCACACATAAACACGACATGTTTTTACCTTGCGATAACCAAAATCCTTTTATATTGAATCATCTGATATTATAGTAGTTTCTATAGAAAATAAATGGAAAATAGCTAAAATGCTTGCATCTCACGTTTCGGCATAGGTGGTATACAATCCAAACTGTATGGTCTCATAGTGGATATTTGATCCTATACAATGACTGGGCTACTGGGTACCGCCCATCACAATACACCTCTTTATCAATGTACCAAGATCGTACCTAACGATCTTTGCCAACACAGGACCAACCTACCCCTTACTGGATGGTACCGAATATGTTATTTCCCCGGGTGTTCCCACCCTAATCAAGCGCTCTCTTTTCTATGCATAACCATATCCATAATATATAATATAATGTATTCGAGGGTATCTAGAATGGTGATAACATATCCTACTTGGGTGCAACAAACTTAGCTCTACTGGACCTCCCCTATTTTAGTCATTCTCGATTGATGAAGCTTGAGGCTACGTTTTACCTCTAGAATAACATTCATACTTAGAATGCTAACATTGCCTTCCAGGTAACAATGCGATGATCGCAATCATCCATACAAGTTTCATCCATACAAGTTGTCTTGATTCTAGACAACTGAATCTCCATAATCATTGTTTTCATTGCCTTCTCGATATCTCAATTTGTAATGCACGGATCGGATCGAAGTGGTTTTTGGATAATTAAATCCGATCTCGATCTCTTCGAAACAATCAACGAATTTGTCCAGATTTCATAGTCGGTTATTTAACTATCAAATAACAATTATTCAAACATATATTACATTTTCTATGGAAATCATTGAGCTTCACCTTCATTAATTTGAAATCACTTTCCAAATACTTGGAAATAAATACCATATAATTATCTCATAAAATAAGTATGTTCACAAAACAAAATATTTTCAATATTTGAAAAATAAAACCAAGTACTTATCTTAATAGTATAAATATATTTCAAATCATTCCTTTCAAAACTTGAAGAATCTTTCCCATATACTTACAGAATGGTATAAGTATCTTAACCAATTACCTAGAAAGATTTACCTATCTCAAGAACATATTGAAATGGTTGAACACAAGTATCCTTTAAAACGAAGATATAAATACTCCGAAATAACCTTTCTCTCTTTAACCATTCCCTTTTTCATTTAGAATATCTTCTTACAAATCTTCATGTTTATTTACAAAGATACTCTTTCCAAATCTCCTAATTCATTACAAAATTCTTCTTCCCTCAATCATTCAGAATCAAACTTCTTTTCCAATTTTAATCCTCTTTCCAGATTTATAAATCCCTTTTCATAAATTCTTTTTTATAAAAAAATTCTTTTATATAATTTTATTTAATTATTTCAAAATAAATAAACTAAAACATCATATACTCAGTTTTAATCATTTTTAAACGATATAAAAGAAATATGACTAAAGCATTTTAATACTAAAATAAATAAATTCTTCAACCTTAAAAACTTCACTAATAGGTGAATAAAATAAATAACTTTAAACAACCTTTATAGATTCTAAATGAATTTCAAAATCCATTTATAAAAGTAATCTTTTATAATCCCATATTTCACTTATACAATTTCTCTTTCAAAAATCCAACGCTCTCACCTTATAGTTTCTTTAAAATACTCCTTCCATAAGAGGAATCTCTTTGTGATATTTTCATTAAATATAAATACATTAGAATCAATTCCTTATTAATTTAATATGAATGACATGATTTCGTATAAATATCACTTTAAACCTTTTTATAAAATAATTATATAGTTTGAAACCTTTATAAAAGAATTAACAAATTGTATATATAGTATAATAATTTCAAACAACGCTTAAAATCAACTTAAGCAATTAATCTGAAACAATATAGTTTAAATAAAGTAATCAATGTTTTACTATCCACTTATCGCATAATTATATTGCCATAAATAAATAATACTACTTAAAGTCTCGAATAGTTCTTTTACAATTTCATCCAAATGACCAATATTTCTTTATAAACCACTTTTCAAATCATTTATAAATAACAACTAAACAAAGTACTTGTATATATTCACCGAATAAACATTTTACTTCAGATCATAAAACCTGAAGTTAAACACGATCGGAAACCTTTCAAATTTCAAAACAAGCTCAATAGCTTCAATGGTATTTAAACAAGCAAACCTTTTATTCAATTTAACCATGCTAGTTAAATTATCAATATTCACATGATCCATTTATAAATATACATCCAATTCCATGATTAACTATCAATTTGTTAAGCGGCACTTATTCCATATTGGTAGACTACCAATTAAACATTTTCCTAAATTTATATCATATCATAACAGAAATTTATTTCTCTTCTAACATATCATTCAAACCACATATGCATTTAATACTAGACGGTGTTTATTTGGCCAAATAGATAACAACAATATATTCCAATTCAATTTACGTTATAATCAAACAACGTAATTAAAAAACAATCCATTCATCAAATTTCACACATATATGATTTAGTACTGGAAATAAACTTAAAAATAAGCATAAGCAATTTAATAACAATTCTAGTTGCTATATCATCACCCTAGATCTGGTTCAACTAATCTAATAGCATTTCAAGATGTTATATCGTCATCCTAGATTAATTTCAACAATCCAAACAGCATAAATAAATTTTATTTGCTATAAACGTTACTGGTTAACCAAATGACTGAGTTTAACTCACCTTGAGTTTAAATTTGCCCAATGTTCAATTTTAAATTAAATCGAACGACATTCGATTTAATACTTTAGCTGGCTCCAATCGAATCCAAATCAGTTCTAGCATGTAGTGTTCATCGCCACGATTCCGACGATACTTGTTTCGTCCAATTCCGACCTCATATGAGAAGGTAGTATTTTTAATATTTGAATACAATTTATATAAATAAATACTTTTTTATTTAATCTTTGGAAGATCGTGGCTATCCATTTCCTAGAGTGTAGATCTTTCCATTAAAATCTTCCTCCTCCTTTACACATGCAATCTACAAGAATCAGAAACCTATCAATGTCGTTTGTAAATTTCATTGTCACATCACCCTTAGCCCACAAGAAATTGATCAAAACCCTCCACCGTCTAGCTCCTACCCCCACACGCCACCACCTACAGGCTTGAGGAGCTCGACCTCCCCCAGCACTATGAAAGCGTGACAAGAAACTACACAAACGTGGCTCGATTTCATCGTCGTCGATGAATTTTAGACCATCAAGACCGTTTGGATTGGAAGCTCTCATTGAGCTCTATGATTGCTTAGTTGGATGGCTCATATAATATGTCTTGGATCGAAAGATTTGCGGAAGAAAGAACGATAATTTTTGGCCACTGAAAATGATAATGGCAGCGGCTATATTTTGGGGTTAGGGTTTGAGAGGACTATGCGTACACATATACGTACAATATACTATTTAAAAACCTCGTTCACACTTTACTCTTCCCGATCTCCAAAGGAATCATGCCGCTTGGCGTTTATAATGTTTTACCCCTATTCTGAACACAATGGAACATGTTTTGTAGGCCAATTCCAAAGTAAATGGGAGTTATGGCTTTGAACGACTAATTTTAAATTAAATTCTTTAAATTAATTTTTACGCGTTTTCAACTCCCACGATCAAACGATAAATTCGATTACTACGAATTTTGAAATTCGATAATAATACACTATTACAGATCCAACGGAACTGGTTTCTTCAAATTTCGAGACCATGCCTCGGAAGGCTATTTTAACGTGTCGATTAATTCGAGCGATTTGCAAAATTGACGAAATCATTTAAAATTCCAATTTTTAAAACTTACTAACTCCATTATATTCAAATTGAATTTATATTTATATTAGAAACCATTTCGATTCATATTAAATCACAAATTCAATTATTTACAATATCTCAAATATTAAATTTCACTATTAAATATATATATATATATATATATATATATATATATATATATTTCAAATTTTAAATGACCGACTTATAATTCCATTCAAAAGTCCACTATCACCTCCCTAATTCAAATAGAGTTTTAAAATAAACTTTAAAAATCATCCCATTCAAATTTAACTCCAGATTCATATATACCCGATTCACATACTTTTTTCCTAATCTCAAATATTAAATTTCACTCTAATTCACTAATTCAACCAAAATCTTCATACTCAAAATAAATTAATAGTTCAAATTCAAATTTTATAATAAATTAAACATTCAAAATTAATTGACCAAAAACCCCAGGTCATTCCATTCCTCCCCCCTTAAAAAGAATTTCGTCCCCGAAATTATTAAGGTAGGAAAAATGCTCTAAACCCATTTCTTTTCAAAAACACACTTAGTGGAAATTTAGTATTCCACTTCCTAAATCCTTTAGTTCTATTCAAACAATTTAGTTTCCATTCTAAATCAAAATCTTTATTTCAGTTACTACTTAAAATCAACATTTCTGTTAACAAAAATTTCCAAAATTTTTCTAACACCCTAAATTTTCGAATTTATTAAAAAAGTCTTCCCTGTACGGAGAGCCTTTTGCAATGTCACATATATAATAATATAATATACGTCGACCCACACAGTCGGAAACACAATATACATATCAAAATTTATTTCATTTTTTCTTCTAATGCGTAACCGTACCTCATATTAGCGTTATTAAGCGAGTATGCTTACTTTACATGCAATCACACATCCAAAATCTATCCAAACAGCTTCTTGTACATGTACTTACTCAAAACAAGCACATATGTTTCAAAACCATGAAACTTTCAAAATATTCCATTCCTTTAACGAACTTAAACACAAGTTTTCCTAAAATAAACTTATTATAACATTCATATCCCGAATGCATAAACAAGTACAAGATTCAACATTCAATTATATTAAATTTCAAATCGATCCACAGTGAATTCATCTGCATTCCATTCATATTCACATTCAATATATTTAAATCCATTTATTAATCTCGGAATCATTTCATGTAAATGGATTCAACTCAACTCCGGTTCATGCACTTGCATTCATATAAATTTCACTTCCAACTTATATTACATCTTTTCCATTCACTCTCATTAAATTCACAAAGTGTTATTCACTTCATTTTATAGTGAACGACATTTTATTCAATGCTAATTTATTTATAAAGCATTTCATAAAATTATTTCTAAGGTTTATAACAACATTCCATAGCGTTATTTAAGTTCATATTCAGCTTTATACTTAGGTTCATACCCAATTTTATTCAATCCATACTCCAAATTCATATTCAATTCATATACTCTTAACTTTAAATTCATTTCCTGTTATCAAATATTTAACCAGTTTAACTTGGTTATACTAATCCACTTTCTCAGTTTAATAAGTTATACAAATTTATTTATTCGCAATTCCCGGAATTTCCACTTAAGTTTATCCGCATTCTATATTTATATATATATAATCACTTCACAGTCCATGTTTATATTCAATTTACTCCATTCCAATTATCCCTCCATTTAAAATTCAAAATATTGAATTTCTATTGCTTTACCAAAATATCAACCCATTTTATTTTGGGTTTTACCACTTCATTTCTCAATTCTTAAATTCAAGAACTTATTTACTTAAAATTTCCCATTGCTCACTTTAGTCCATTCACATCTTATAATCATAACTTTAGATTATACATCACTTTATAGCGTTAGTGTATCCATTATGTTAAATAGTCATAATTTGTAGTTATATAATCATTTTACATTTCAACTTTATATTCAATTCAGTTCAAATCCTAGTTCAAATTTTAATTAACTAATCTTAAGTCATCTTAAGCAAGTTCAACCCATATCATTCATTTTAACCTTTTCAAGTTAACTTTAATCTTAGGATTAAAATTCTCACTTTCCCTTTCTTATCTATATTAACACCAAATTATAAGTCCAGTACTGATTTTATCCTCACTTCACAAATCATTTAAATGGAAATCCAAAAATTCAATTACCCAGTTTTATTTCATAACATTTCGAAATCATAAATATACTTATGTCCACTTTTGTATATATCCAATCATACTTTCGAAATTTTAAGACAATTTGGTTTTAACAAAACAATTTCCCTATGGAATTTCTAAAATAAAACGTGTTTACCAAACAAGTCCAAAGCAAATAGTCACAACCATTCATTATAGTAGTGATCTGTCACAAAAAAAGTCAAAAATGAACACTGATGATGCAGCCATCATCACCAGAATTATTTTCCAATGACTGAAGCGAGTTTAGTGCTTCCTTACTTTCGAAACCCATTCAAAACAATTTCTATTCAGAAATATCTCCAAAATAATAAAACTATTCTTTTTCACAACCTCTTTGGAAAACATTTCCAAAATCTCCAAGATTTAAAATTTTCTCAAATTTTAGTTCAAATCCATTTTAAATATTTCTTAAAGCTTCTAGGATTTAAATTTCAAGTCCTGATTTGAATCCGTTTTTACTTTTTACTTATCTGTATAATTTGTTTGCATAAACTATCCATATATAATCTCCATTTGGTCATATAAACCATTTCAATTTTATAATCTTAATTTGATTATAATAATATCAACCAAACGCACCGATATACTGTAATAATTTAAGCATATTATTTCTTTTATATCAAAATATCATTTGGGTAAAATTATTTCATTTATCCTCTTCAAAATAATATTATGTCGATGTTAGCCCGCCTTTTGGACAAGGTCGGGATATTAACAAATCGGCTGATAAGTATGGATATCTGGATTGGAGATCGATCAGAAACAAGGTTATGATCCATAATGACAAAATTTGACTGAGCTCCAATTGAGATGAGATCGACTGGGAATGATGAACAAGGCTAGGAAAGGCTAAGTTTCGAATCTCAGGTCAATCGGAGTTTGTATGCCCAAGTTATGGATGGATCAAGGTTCATGGAAATGGGTTCGTATTAATCCGTTCGTATCGATCGAGGTGGATGGTGTTCGTATCCATCGGGATCGATACGAAGAAAGGAAATCTAGATCGATACGAGGAGCAAATGGCTACTGGCAGAAATGTTTTGTATCGTTCAAATGCGATCGATATAAAGGATATGCATGGGATCGATACGAAGATAGGCGCAAGGTATGGTTACGAAGAGCATAGCCCAACATCGATACGAAACAAGATGTGTATCGATACGAAGGATACAGCCAAAAATGATGGATACGAAGAAGGCTGATTTGATGGATATGAAGGCATGTGCTTTCGGGGTGCTCAAGGATCAATACGAATAAGGTAACATGAAGAGCAGGGTGTCGATATGAAAAGGCCATTGAATCATCGATGCGAAATAAGCATCCCAGCTCGATACGAAGGAAACGTGTTTGAATGAGGAAGAAGTTAACTAGGCATGAAAAATGGATCTCCCCTGGGTTTCTGAGCCACGTCATCGATGCAAATGGATGGAGATGAATTCATGGATACGAAGCTTCCAGCCTACTCGCAAACGACATTTGCATCGGTCATAATTCAACATATACATGTCCAAATCCTATAAAATTTTCAAACGAGCTTCCTGATGCAATCGAGAACCTCAATAATCGATCTCAGCTCGATTGGACCAAGTATGGATCGATACGAATTGAACACGCATTGATCCAAAATCACTATGAATCGATATGGTGGGCCACCTGCTTAAGAGAAGAGGTATTCTAGGTTTTGAGGCGGATATTTTCGGGTCTACATCTATAAATGGGAGTCCTATGGCAAATAAAAAGGGGATCTTCTCTTTCTTTTACATGGAAACTCTACCATTTTTGCTATTAATTTTCAAAGACTTGAAATTGTAGAACAAAAGGAATAAAAGGATCGATTAAAAGTGGACGTTGGCCGAATTACCGAACCACTGTAAACCTTGTGTTCTGTCTGCTTTATTCTATTTCAATTTTTCTATTTATTCATTTCCATTCTCTACTTTATCCAGATCTAAGATCTGTGCTCGAATACTGTGGATCTATGTACTAACACTGGTACTTTCACGACTTTCGGGGTTTATGACCAAATTTGGCACAAACAGTCAGTTTACCTTGTTCAAGAGTTTAGAAACTACTATCGATACTGTTGTACTTCCCATACTGACCAGAATTCATAAACACTCAACCGATAAGTAAACAAAATACAAATCATTTTATATTCACCAACAAATATGCGCTCATATCTATTAATACACTCAAACTCATTCTAGAGTACTACTGACTCTATCTCTAATGAGTAATCCCCACCAAAGCCAAGGTTCTCTCTTAACCTTCCGCTCTGGCACCAAGTGTAATGACCCGTATCTCCATCCCCTTTGAGTCGATAATAAATCCTGCATGTCCAACTCAAATTGAATAGAAATACGAGCATTAAAGGTAAAGCAGAAAAAGACGGAGATAAGAAGAAACTAGATAATATAAAATATCACAGCGGAACGAATGATCTATAATATATCACCAGTTTTTAACCAAACAAAACTATATATATATATATTCAAACATCAATTAGAGTATAATTAGTCAATATAACAATCTGGACAGTTAAAATAACTTGTCCTCATATACATACCACATAGCGGAATATAAGCAGTATGTGAATACATCTCTATCATCCAACTCATCTTTTGAGCTCCATATCATCCTAACTTGAATCTGTAATGCTCGGTCTGACCCGAGCATTATAATAAAATAACACCCAAGTCATTCTGGAAAGCCAGTGTGAGAAAACACACTCAATTTGGATTTAATTGTATTTCAGAAATCCTTTGAAAACAAAGGTATCTCGTAAGACCATGCCACACATAAACACGATAGGTTTTTACCTTGCAATGACCAAAATCCTTTAATATAAAATCATCTTATATTACAATAGTGTCTACTGAAATAAATAGAAAATTGCTTAAATGCATGCAACTTACGTTTCAGCATAGTTGGTATACAATCAAAACGGTATGGACTCGTAGTGGATATTGGGTCCATACAATGTTTGGGCTACTTGGGTGCCGCACATCACAGTACACCTCTACAAAATTTACCGAGATCATACCTAACAATCCCTTCCAACACAGAACCGACCTATCCTTTACTGGATGGTACCGCATATGTTATCACTCTGTGTATTCCCACCTCGATCGATTGTTAGAAATAAAATTTGTAACTAAAATCTAGAGAACAAAGCATAAAAGTAAATTGACACTAAGATTTTATAGTGGTTTGACAATCTCGGCCTACATCCGCTTCAAATTTCATTCATTCTTCATTTGATTACAATTACATGTAATGTTCGATTGGCTAGAATCCTTTGATACAAATTTATAAGAAAAATAGCCATGGCAGAGTATTTTGAGTAGGTAGAAGAAGATGATGACGTCCTCTAAAAAGAGAGAGCGCCCCTTCCCCACATCAGGCACTAAGTTATTTTTAACGTTTAATTAGATCGGGAAATTATTCAAATTAAGAATAAAAGCTCGTTGCTTTTTTTTTACCAGAATTAGAGCCATAGAGCTCTATCCATTTATTCACTAGACCAAACTCTAACTGTGAATTTCTTAAAATGGCCCATAACCCCTGTTTTTATAAATGAAGGTAGCCTTCCGCCTAACTGACATCTTCAAGCCTGGACCACTTTGGCCACTTGGGCCCATGATAAGAAAAGCTCAGCCCAACACACTATGCTGACCTCACTTATACGCTCTTTAACTTATCAACATCTATGCTGACACCTATTCCACGAAGCTAACCTTCATCATTCTAACATCCTGTATCACCTATCCATCGATCTTATTCACCTTGTGGTGGATATAACTATTCGGATATCATGCTCTGGTCATATTATTGTCTCGTAATCACCTTTGTGTAGCTAGGCCAAAAGGCTGGATAACATTTGCCCCCTCAAAGTACGTTACGTTGCGTACATGAGGTGCTTTGAATCGATATAAGTTAAAGCCTCTATAAAGAAATCCATCATGTTCCCTAAATAATCGTTATCCTTCAATTTCATCTTTCCAAAATGTCGTATCCCTCTTTGGTTGTCTGATGCTTGGTCGATTCTCAATAGTATAAATCTGAGATTGCATTCTATCAGTGGCCATCCATGTCCGGTTCTACATGACTAGAAAGTTTTAGTTGTCTAATCTAGTCTTTTCTTTAATAACTCTAAGCGAAAAATCAATTTCTATCGATTTCAAGAAATTGAATTTTTGAATATGCACATGCACATTTGGGGCACATGTTCTTTCCTTTTGCTCTCGGATGTGTTTTATATGCTCACAATTCGTCATCAATTCCATCTAGTTTAATTGCAATTCGATCGCAGTTCCTTGTTTACCTTTTTTTGTTAAATAATGGTTATAATTAGACACTCAATGAGTGGGGACTTCAAGTTCTACATGGATGATGACCTCGGAGCCATAAGGAACGGTGAATGGAATAGGGCAAGTTGCGGACTCGCAGTGGTTCTGCAAGCCAATAATGCTACTGGTAGCTTATTCACCTATTTACCTCTAGCCTTTTCTAAACCACTTTTCAGAATAGACTTTATGGTTTTTTTCACAGCTTCAACATATCCACTTGCTTAAGAGCGAGCAAATACCACAACTTTCTTTTTAATATGATGCCGGCAGTTGAAGTTTTGAAATTTAGCGTTGTCGAATTGGGCTTCATTACTGGTTATAATGGTTCGTGGAAGGTCATAAGGGCAGATAATGTTACAGACAATAAAGTTGATTATTTTCTGCATCTTGGTTGTGGTTAAAAGTTCTTTATCTGCCGATTTGGTGAAGTAATCAACTGCTATGATAGCGTATTTCACACGACCTTTAGGATCAGCAAGAAGATGATGATGTCATTGCCCCAAGTGGCAAACGGCTATTTACTAGCCATTTGAGTAATTTCCATCGACGGGGATTCCGGATTTTTTGCAAACATCCTGCACACGTCGCATTATCTAACATGATCAACTGCATCTTGATTGATAGGTTTCTAGTAATATTCGTAGCACAGGATTTTGTTTGTCAGGGTTCGCCATTTGGTGGGATCGCTGCATTTTTCTTCATGAACTTCTCTGAAGACTTGTTTGATTTCATCATGGGTGATACATAGAGGCATATTAATGGATGAACTCCTTTCTACACCTGACTTCTTATTGGATTATTTGGAGCAAAGCTTTGAGGAGGTTCTGTCATTTTCCATTCCTCTGTTCAGTAAGAACTCCTCATTGTAGATAGTCTTTGATAGGAGTCGACTGTAACCCCTTTTCTAGCTCTGTCTCCAAGATCTAGCAATTCTCCGTCCATCAATGCTTGGAATATTAAATATTTCAACTGGAATAAAGTATGTCCATTGTGTGTCCCTGAAATTGGCCAGCCTGGCCAGTGACTTGACTCTTTTCATTTCGTTCGTTGAGGATGTGTGTAATGATGTAACATGTGATGTTAGATAGTAACTCTTGGAACCGGCCAAGATAAGGAGCAAGACAATGCCCTTGGCATGATTAACTTCCTAACTTTACATGTTACCAATCAGGAATCACAAAAGATATATAAAGTTTCCACTCCAAGTTCTCTAGCAAGTTTGAGGCTGGCGGTCAAGGATTCATACTAAGAATCATTGTTTGTTACATAGGAATCGAGTTTTAGGACGTAGTAGATCGATCGTTCCTCAGGAGTCATTAACACGACTCCTACGCCATAACAGTAATCACTGGATGCTTCATCCACGTACATTTTCCATATGTTGGTTGATTCTTCACTACTCTTCAAGTAGTCGTTTGATCTAGTGAATTCAGATATGAGATCTACTAATTTCGATCCTTGGATATCCCTTCGAGGGAAATAAGTGATATCGAATTGGCTTAGCTTAAGATTCTATATAAATAGTCTTTCAGACGTCTCAGGTCGATTTATGCCTTGTTGCAACGGCTAGTAGCCATAGACGTTAATGGGGTGAGCCTAAAAGTAAAAGTGGAGCTTTCATGATGAAATCAATAGACATTACGCTAGCTTTTGTAGCTTCGGGTTGATATCCAAATCATGGATCTTGCATACATGTCAAAATGGGTCCAAGGGAATATATTATTTTTTTAGAAAAATCTAACCAATAATTTTATCATCATTGCACTGGGCCGCGATCCGATATTCAACACCGGTAGAGGGTCACCATGGCTGGCTGTAATGTTGACCGTCAACTTAGAGGGTGCAATCTTGGATTCTTTGAGTTCAGGTATAACTATTTTGCATAACATTCAATGTGAAATATGGTTGGGATGGTCAGTGTTGATGGTTGCTCTGGTCGAATTCTAGAGTCTTGTCATGAGTTATTAAGTCTGATAATAATAGACTTTGAATGCTCCAATCGATTATCTGCAAATGGCCAAAGATCAGGCTTAGAAGCACTTTGAAGAAAGTATCGAGTAGGGATCAGCCTCGAGTTGCGTGAAGCTTCATATTTGGGTCTTGCTTTGATTTTGCAGCTGTTTGTATATTCGTGTAATCCACTTTCCATTCAATGCATTCATAATCATTTATCCGTCCGTTAGGTTTGAGTGATAGTCAGTTGCCAACGAGCTTAAGCATCGACTGAATGATCCTATCGCTTAGCCTTTTTTTCGGTCGTAGCCTTAAATAGTTGTAAACACTATATATAAGTTTCAATATTGAGCTATCGTGGCCAGTCTTTGGATGATCATGCTTCTGCTCCTAGTCTCGGGTTGACAAAAGTACTGCGTGGATGGTTGAGTCTCGTCCAAGCTATGTTTATACTCCCACCAAAACTCCAAAGACATAGAGTTGATCAGTGAATAGTCAGTTCACATTCATCATGCTTCTCGCTCGTGCCCCCAAGTCTGGGGTATATACCACTAAGTAGGAAAGCCATCCATGCCCACTTTAGCTTTACTCTCTTTCCCGTTGAATCTTGGGCTGAGTCTCGCCTATCCTGGATTGTATTGTGGTTTTTCATTCCAAGGGGAATACTCCAATGCGTTGTCACTTTATGGGCGTAAGTTAGGTACTAGACGGTCAACCACGTCCACTTTGGTACATGTTCTGTAATTAGCTCTCGGGATAAAGTTGACTCAAGAGTGGTGGGGCCACGCAGGTCACGCTCATCCAGTTTCGTACTCCTCCTGATGGATCAAAGGGAGTTGCTCGATAATATTGACCAAGTCTTCGTGGTTTACTCTCCTTTCCACACTTTGGTGGTCACGTTTTTCAAGGGACACTCGGTCATACTCGTATGTGCTTGGTGCAGATCGATGTTGAACCCCGATCTGAGGTATGATATAGTCGATCGCCCATAGATTAGGATGCCGTTTCAATTGGTTTTGTATTGAGGCCTCCTTATGATCATTGCCTTAAGTTGTAAAGAACGCCAAGCTAGAGCTAAAATAATCTGTCATATTCAGCTTTTAGTCATTTGTACTTCTGCTCCTAGCATTGATTTGTCCAGGCCACAAGTCGGATGGTCGAACTCCACCCTTAGCAAGTTAATACTCCTGTCGACTTTAGGCCAAAGTCTGCGGAATAGAGAATGGTCCGAATCCACTCTTCTATTTGTCGATGTTTATACGCCACTCTACATTCTGGTGACTGAGATCTATTCTTCCCCCGGTCGACTTGCACCCAATTTGTGTTAATGCTTTGGTCCATGCTCTAAGGACTTAGAGATTTATCGAGCGGTTTATGCTCTAGTCCACAATTTGGGACATAAAGAATTTTGTCAAGCAATTCATACTCTAGTTCTCGCTCTGGGGACTCAGAGTACTCTAGTCTGCTTCAGGGACTTAGATATTTTTCACATATCGTTTATACTTTATTCTGCACTACGAGGGCTAAGAGTACTCTAGCCCAAGCTTCGAGGACTTAGAGATTTTTTAAATCGTTTATACTTTGGTCCACACTCCACAGACTCAGAGTACTTTAGTCCGCGCAATGGGGACTTAGAGATTTTTGTCAATTCATTTATACTCTAGTCCGCGCTCTGGGGACTCAAAGTTCTCTTGTCCGCTTTGGGGACACGGATATTTTTCTCAAGTAGTTTATACACTGGTCCGCGCTCTGGGGACTCAGAGTACTCTAGTCCGCTTCAGGGACATAGAGATTTTTCTCAAGTCGCTTATACTCTGGCCCACACTTTAGGGACTCAAAGTACTCTATTCCGCTTCAGGGACTTAGAGATTTTTCTCAAGTCGTTTATACTCTAGTCCATGCTCTGAGGACTCAGAGTACTCTAGTCCGCCTCAGAGGCTAGAGATTTTTCTCAAATCATTCATGTTCTGATCCACGCTCTAGGGACACAGAGTACTCTAGTTCGCTTCTAGGACTTAGAGATTTTTCTCAAGTCATATATACTCTGGTCCACGCTCTGCGGACTTAGGGTACTCTAGTCAACTTCAAGGACTTGGAGATTTTTCTCAAGTCATTTATACTCTGGCCCACACTCAGGGTGCTCAGAGTACTCTATCCCATGCTCCAGGGAGTTAGAGATTGTTTAAATAATTTATACTCTGGTTCACACTCCTGGAACTCATAGTACTCTAGTCCATGCTCCTACGACTTAAAGATTTTCGTCAATTCTTTGTACTCTAGTCTGCTCTTTGGGGACTCCTAGTACTTTAGTCTGCTTCAGGGACTCAGAGATTTTTCTCAAGTCGTTTATACTCTAGTCCGTGCTCTGGGGATGTAGAGTATTCTAGTCCACTTTAGGGACTCAAAAATTTTTATCAAGTCGTTTAGACTCTGGTCCACGCTCTGGGGACTCAAAGTACTCTAGTTCGCTTCAGGGACTTAGAGATTTTTCTCAAGTCGTTTATACTATGCTCCATACTCAGGGGGCTCAGAGTACTCTTGTCCGTTACAGGGACTAAGAGATTTTTTTTCAAGTCATTTATATTCTAGTCTACACTCTAGGGACACAAATTACTCTAGTCCGCCTCAGGGACCTAGGGATTTTTCTCTAGTCGATTATACCCTGGTCCACGCTCTAGGGACTCAGAGTACTCTAGTCTGCTTCAGGGACTTAGAGATTTTTCTCTAGTCCTTTATACTCTGGTCCGCGCTCTGGGGACTTAGTGCACTCTAGTCCGCTTCAGGGACCTAGATGTTTTTCTCAAACCGTTTATACTCTGGTCTGCTCTTTGGGGACTCAGAGTAGTCTAGTCCGCTTCAGGGACTTGGATATTTTTCTCAAGTCGTTTATACTTTGGTCTGCTCTCCGGGGACTCAGAGTACTTAAGTCCGCTTTAGGGACATAGAGAGTTTTCTCAATCGTTTATACTCTGGTATACTCTCTGAGGAGTTGGAGTACTCTAGTCCTCTTTAGAGACTTATAGATTGTTCTCAAGTCCTTTATACTCTGGTCCACGCTTTGGGGATTCCGAGTACTCTTGTCCACTTTAGGGACTTAGAGATTTTTCTCAAGTCCTTTATACTCTAGTCCGCGCTCTCAGGACTCAACATACTCTAGTCCACCTCAAGGACGTAGAGAATTTTCTTAAGTCGTATATACTCTCGTCCTTGCTCTTAGGACTTAGAGTACTCTAGACCGCGTCAGGGACTTAGAGAATTTTCTCAAGTCGTTCATACCCTGGCCCACGTTCTGGTTACTTAGAATACTCTAGTCCGCTTCAAGGACTCAGAGATTTTTGTCAGGTCGTTTATACTCTGGTCCGCACTGTGGGGACTTAGAGTAATCTAGTCCGCTTCAGGGACTTACAGATTTTTTTCAGGTCTTTAATACTCTAGTCGACTATCCAGGTGCTCAAAATAATCTAGCCCATGCTCCAAGAGTTAGAAATTTTTTAAATCATTTATACTCTGGTCCACACTCCAGGGACTCAGAGTACTCTAGTCCACGCTTTGCGGACTTAGAGATTTTCATCAATTCATTTATACTCTAGTCCGTGCTCTGGGGATTCAGAGTACTCTAGTCCCCTTCAGTGACTCAGAGAATTTTATCAAGTCATTTATACTTTAGTCCGCCTCTGGGGACTCAGTGTATTCTAATCCGCTTTAGGGACTGAGAGGTTTTTCTCAAGTTGTTTATACTCTAGTCCGCGCTCTGTGGTCTCAAAGTACTCTAGTTTGCTTCAGGGACTTATATATTTTTCTCAAGTCGTTTATGCTATGGTCCGCGCTCTAGGGACTTAGATTATTCTATTATGCCTCAGGGATAGAGATTTTTCTCAAGTGGTTTATAATCTGGTCCATGCTCTAGGGACTCAAAGTACTCTAGTCCGCTTCAGGGATTTAGAGATTTTTCTTAAGTCGTTTATACTCTGGTCCGCGCTCTGGGGACTCAGAGTACTCTAGTCCGCTTTAGGGACTTAGATATTTTTCTCAAGTCGTTTATACTCTAGTCCGCGCTCTAGGGACTCAAAGTACACTAGTCCGCTTATGGGACTTAGATATTTTTCTCAAGTTGTTTATATTCTGGTCCACTTTCTGGGGACTCAGAGTACTCTAGTCCACTTCAGCAACTTAATGATTTTTCTCAAGTCGTTTATTCTTTGGTCTGCGCTCTGGGGACTCAGAGTACTCTATTCCACTTTAGGGACTTAGAGATTTTTTTTTGAGAGCGGTCTTATTTCCACCCTTTTGATTTTTATTTCATTTACCATACCGAGGCTAATGTTGTAGAATAAATGGTCGAACTGAGTACGCTCAAGGAATGGGACTCTTCCCTTAGCATCAAGGACGAAACTTAAAAAATGGAAAGTCGATTATTGTCCGCTTGATGATTGTAGCTCATCCAATCAAGTCAAGGAAGGAGATATATGATAGATGGTTGGATCATATCCATGCTCGGGTTCGATAATTAAGTCTTACACAATTTGCTTCGTATCTCTTTCTAGAAAATGAGGATAATGGATTATTACATAGATAAACTAAGTTGCATATGTTCCAAAGGTGTAGTCGTGTCCATGTATTGAGAGTGATGGTTGACGAGTAGGCAGTCCACAGCTACTTCGAATCAGGCTTTCGAACCACCTCTTGTGTTCCGGGTAGGAGTTAATATGTAGATGATCAAATCACATTCGGTTTAGTTAGGTCATGGCATCACTGAGATTCAGGAGAGGTGTATGTATTTTATCGAACTTTACTTTATGACTCGCGAATGGATGATCAGGACACATTCATTCCAAGCTTTGCTTAGGCCATTAAATCAAATATTGAGGTGGATGAATGGATGGTCAATCATGTATGCTTCATATAAGGCTCTGACCGTGACGAGCTTAGCCCCAAATCGAAGGCATGTGGTTGATGGTCAACTGCCGAATCATGCTCGTCTTGATGAAACTCCACAGGCCCGATCATGGTCTGCGTGTATTGGTTGATGGCTAAATCTAAATACTTGGTCACCTGCATCGTTTTGAAAGTAGTTTAGTTCAAGTTTGTCGTAGTTTATTGAAAAATTGAAATAGAAATGGAAATAATTCAAAGAAGATTGGAATAAATCTCATTGATAAGTGAAGCAGCATCGTGTGTTCACTATTCAACTTTGCCTCTAGCTCCTTTCAAAGGAATGTCGGCCGTCGGCAGTCCAATTGATAATTATAACCCTTTATTGACAGGATGTTTGATGCCCGTCATTCTATAGGACTTGTACATACTGTTGAAGCTTTCCTTTCTAGATCGGCTTTTCGATCACACCTTGGAGGTGTTTGTAATCACCCATCTTGGAATATACAACATTCCCTTGATTTTTTATGGACTTCGGTGGACTCTCTCGGGGTTGGTTTTCAGTACCACTCTGAGTCGCAGGTCTCCAAGTAGAGGCCATCGATTGAATCTTTCAAACAGTATATGAGTCGAATTATGAGATCTTGTTTTGTCTACAAGAGTCAGAGTCCGTAGCCAATGGGCTTGCATTGTTATTTTACCTAGTATGCTCCACTCCTCCTCACTTTGGTTCAGATTCATTTTGTAATAGAAATGATCCATGGTCGTAGGAGGCACTCCAACTAACTAGCAGCCAAAAATATATCTAGAGGTCAACTCCCCTCAAATGCGATCAGTACGATATCCTTTTTAGCATTTGGGACAAATTAGTTAGAGTCAAGCACTGCTTTGCTTGGTGTCACTAAATTCGAAGTGTTAGGTTAGTGAAGAAAGGTGTTTGAGTAGAGGTTGCTTGTTCGTTCCTTTGTTGCCATTCAAAAGCTACCCCTTGATCCTCTATGCCCTGGTTGATCATAGGTTCTATGGGGAATTGGATAGAATGTTCCTTTATTAAGTTGAGTTCTGAATCCAAAATGTAGGGGCAATGCACTACGGCACGGGTTTGGGTCATAGGATCTAAGGGAAGTGGATAAAATGTTTTCTTAAATTTGGATCGTACCCGAATAAGTTTTTTTTTGAAAATAGGGTTCGTTTAAGAGAGTGGTGTAACTTAATTTTGGATCGGCCTATGCATATTGTTCTGTATATTTGATATTAGGTCGTCGTGCTTGTAAAGCACAAGAATAGAAGGTGGTTTGGTGTTGAAGTATAGGCATGGTGGATCGGCCAAGAGTGGCTCGGCCAAGGCAGTTCGGTGTTTGAGTGTAGGCATGGTGGATCGGCCAAGAGTGGCTCGGCCAAGGCAGTTTGGTATTGGAGTGCAGGCATGGTGGATCGGAAAAGGGTGGCTCGGTCAAGATGGTTCGATGTTGGAGTGTAGGCATGGTGGATCGGCCAAGATTTGCTCTGTCGTTGCGGTTCGGTGTTGGAGTGTAGACATGGTGGACCGACCAAGAGTGGCTCGGCTAAGGCAGTTCGGCCAGTGTGGATCGGCCTGAGTGGGTCGGCCAAGGCGGTTCAACCAAGGTGGATTGGCCGATTGGTTCGACCAAGGCGGTTTGGCCAAGGTGGATCGGCCAAGAGTGGGTCGGTTAAGGCGGCTCCGTATTAGAGTGTGGGCATGGTGGATCGGCCAAGAGCGGCTCGGCCAAGGCGGTTCGGCCAATGTAGATTGGCCTAAGTGGTTCGACCAAGGCGGTTCGACCAAGGGGGAACGCCCCGAGTGGTTCGGCAAAGGCGGTTCCACAGGTGGATCTGCCAATAGAAGTTCGGCGCGTACAGTTTGGCAACTCACATTTATGTCAAATCATCTTATATTATAATAGTGTCTACAGAAAATAAATAAAAAATAGCTGAAATGCTTGCAACTCACGTTTCAGCATAAATGGTATACAATCAAAACTGTTCGGGCTCGTAGTGGATATTGGATCCCATACAATGACTGGGCTACTAGGGTACTGCCCATCACAGTACACCTCTAGAAAAATGTGCCGAGATTGTTCCTAACGATTTCTTCCATCGCAGGACCGACCTATCCCTTACTGGATAGTACCGAATATGTTATCACCCCATGTGTCCCCACCCTAATCGAGTGTTAGCACCAAAATTGGGAACTAACACCCGTAGAATTTCATGGACATTAGAGAATTAATGGAACCTAGAGAACAAAGCATAAAAATTAATTGACATAAATATTTTATAGTGGTTCGGCAATCTCGGCCTACGTCCACTTCAAATTTCATTCATTCTTCATTTGATTAAAATTACATGAGTTGTTCGATTGACTAGAATCCATTAATACAAGTTTATAAGAAAAATAGTCATGGTAGAGTATCTGAAGTAGGAAGAAGAAGATGATGAAGTCCCCCTAAAAAGAGAGTGTGAGAGAGCTCCCAAAAATGGCCCCTACCCCTGTATTTGTAGACGAAGGTAGCCTTCAGCCTAACTGACATCTTCAAGCCTGGAACCCTTTGGCCACTTGCGCCCACTATAAGAAAAGCTCAGCCCAACACACTACGCTGACCACACTTATACACTCTTTAACTTATCAAACATCTATACCGACACCTATTCCACCAACCTAACCTTCTTCATTCTGACATCCTGTATCACCTATCCGTTGATCTTATTTACCCTAGGCTGGATATAATTATTCGAATATCATGCTATGGTCATATTATTGTCATCTCATGGCCATCTTTCTCATCAATAGTCAAGTCTTGTCCTTGTACTCATCTTTGTGTAGCCGGGCCAAAAGGTAGGATAACATCAAGCGCTCTCTTTTCCATGCACAACCATATCCATAACTTATAATATAATCTATCCGAGGGTATCTAGAAAGGTGATAACACATCCTACTTTGGTGCAACCCATTTATCCCTACTGCATCTTTGTTGTAGGATAACATCGAGCGCTCTCTTTTCCATGCACAACCATATCCATAAATTATAATAATCTATCCGAGGGTATCTAGAAAGGTTGATGAAGCTTGAGGATGCGTTTTACCTTTAGAATAGCATTCATACTTGGAATGCTAACACTTCCTTCTAGGCAATAATTCAATGATAGCATTCATCCATACAAGTTGTCCTGGGTCTGGACAAATCGAATCTCCATAATCATCATCTTTATTGCCTTCTTCATATCACAATTTTTAACACATAAATAGGATTTAAGTGGTATTCAGATAATTAAATCCAATCCTGGTCTCTTCGAAACGATCAACGAATTTGGCCAGTTTTGACAGTCGGTTGTTTAACTATCAAATAACATTCATCTAATCATATAATACATTTCCCATGGAGCCCATTGAGCCTCGCCATCATTAGTTTGAAATCACTTTTCAAATACATGCAAATCAATTCCATATACTTATCTCACAAAATAAGTATATTCACAAAAAGAAATATTTTCAATACATAGAAAATAGAACCAAGTACTTATCTTAACAGTATAAATATATGTCAAATCAATCCTTTCAAAACTTGGAGAACCTTTCCTATATGCTTACAAAATGGTATAAGTATCTTAACTAATTATCTAGAAAGATTACCTATTTCAAGATCATATTAAAATGGTTAAACACAAGTATCCTTTAAAGAAAAGATATAAACATTCTGAAATAATCTTTCTCTCTCTAACCATTCTCTTTTTGATTTAGAATATCTTCTTATAAATCTCCACATTTATTTACAAATATACTCTTTCCAAACCTCCTTATCCATTACAATATTCTTCTTTCCTCAATCATTCAGAATCTAACATTTTTCCCAATTTTAATCCTCTTTCCAAATTCATAAATCATTTTTCATAAAAAAATTTATAAAAAAATTCTTTTATATCAATTTATTTAATTATTTTAAAATAAATAACTAAAACATCATATACTTAGTTTTAATCATTTTTAAACGATATAAAAGAAATATGGCTAAAAGCATTTTGGTACTGAAATAAATAAATTCTTAAAGCTTAAAAACTTCACTTATAGATAATAAAAATAAATAAATTTAAATTACCTTTATACATTCTAAATGAATTTCCAAATCCATTTACAAAAGTAATCTTTTATAATCCCATATTTTACTTATATAATTTCTCTTTTAAAAATCCAACATTCTCACCTTATAGCTTCTTTAAAATACTCCTTCCATAAAAAGAATCTCACTATGATATTCTCACTAAATATAAGTACTTTTGAATCAATTCCTTATTCATTTAATATGAAAGACTTTATTTCACAAAAATATCACTTTAAACCTTTTAATAAAATAAAAATATAGTTTGAAACCCTTATAAAAGAATTAACAAATTATATACATCTTATTATAACTTCAAACAACCCTTAAAATCAATCTAAGAAATTAATCTAAAACAATATAGTTTAAATAAAGTAATCAATGTTTTACCATAAATAAATAATACCACTCAAAATCTCGAATAGTTCTTTCATAATTTCATGAAAACGACCAATATTCTTTATAAACCACTTTTCAATCGTTTATAAATAATAACTTAACAAAATACTTGTATATATTCACCAAATAAACATTTTACTTCAGATTATTAAACCTGAAGTTAAATATGATCGAAAACCTTCCAAGTTTCAAAACAAGCTCAATAGCTTCATCGATATTTAAATAAGTAACCATTTTATTCAATTTAAGTATTCAGGTTAAATTATCAATATTCACATGATCCATTTACAAATATACATCCAATTCCATGATTAACTATCAATTTGTTAAGTGGCACTTATTCCATATTGGTTGACTACTAATTAAACATTTGCCTAAATTTATATCATATCATATCAAAAATTTATTCTGCTTCTAACATATCATTCAAACCACATTTCGATTTAATACTAGATAGTGTTTATTTGGCCAATTAGATAACACCAATATATTCCAATTCAATTTACATTATAATCAAACAATGTAATTAAAAAACAATCCATTCATCAAATTTCACACATATATGATTCAGTACTGGAAATAAACTTAATAATAAACATAAACAGTTTAATAGCAATTCAAGTTGCTATGTCGCCACCCTAGAACTGGTTAAACCAATCTAATAGCATTTCAAGATGCTCTATGGTCATCCTAGATTAATTTCAACAATCAACAATTTCAACAATCACCAATTTTAGTAATCCAAATAGCACAAATAGATTTTATTCGGTATAAATATTATCGATTAACCAAATGAGTGAGTTTACTCACCTTGAGTTTAAATTTGCCCAACATTCAATTTTAAATTAAATCCAACGACGTTCGATTTAACTTAATGTTTTAGCTAGCTCCAATCGACTCCAAATTAGTTCCAGCATGTCATGCTCATTACCACGATTCTTACGCCGCTTGTTTCGTCCAATTTCGACCACGTATGATGAAGATATGTATTTTTAAAGTTTGAATACAATTTATATAAATAAGTCATGCCACTAAAATCTTCCTCCTCCTTTTACAACCGCGATCTACAAGAACGAAAAAACCATCAACGTCGTTCGTAAATTTCATCGTCGCACCACCTTTAGCCTGCTAGAAATTGATCAAAACCGTCCACCGTGTAGCTCTTTCCACCACACGCCACGGCCTATAGGCTCAACGAGCTCGACCTCCCGTGGCGTTATGAAAATGCGACAAAAAACTGCACGAACACGGCTCGATTTCATTGCCATCGTTGAACTTTAGACCATCATGACCTTATGGATGGGAAGCTCTTATCGAGCTAAACGATTGCTTAGTTGGAAGGTTTGGATAATATGTCTTGGATTGAGAGAATTTGAGGAAGAAAGCACGAAAATTTTCAACCATTAAAAATCATCTCAGCGATGGCTGTATATTAGGGTTAGGGTTTGAGATGATTATGTGTATACATAAACTTACAATTTGCTATTTAAAAACTCTATTCACACTTGATTTTTTCCCGATCTTCAAATGAAGCATGTCGCCTAGCGTTTGTAATGTTTTACCCCTATTCTGAACACAATGGAACATGTTTTAAAGATCAATTCCAAAGTATGCGGGTGTAACGATCCGAAATTTTCGATCCCGAAATTCCAAATAGTTATGAAAAAGAAGAAAGAGATAGAAGAAGAAGAAGAAGAACAGAACACCCAACATCTCACATTCGCAGCGGATAAAATATAATAATAAATAATAGTTTACAGAAGAATACTATATCTGTTGATTACATTAATATACATCAGAGTTTCACATATATACAGTCACTGAATAATTACATTTATTATATGTCTCAGATTAACAATAATATAAATACAACGGAAATACTCTATACGATATTGTCGTCCAGCTCGCCTTCTGAGCTCCAAAACGTCCTAACCTGAAAATCTGTAATACTCGGTCTGACCCGAGCATTACATCAAAGTAACACCCGGGTCAGGCCGGTAACCGGCGCGAGTAAACCCATCTAACATGAAATTAAAAAGTATATAACTCATATAAAACCCGGGGTAACTCGAAACAATTCACAATGCCACAATTTATTATCCACGTCACTTATTTCACATATAAGTTTTCTAAATACCAAGATTTAGATTTAAAATAGTCCAATTCCCTTAAGAACACTTCACTCCAGCATATAGCTTTCTCATATCAATCTATAATAATTCGAAGTGGTTACGGGTATTCCCAATACTCAAAATTCCGGTCTCTTCAAATTCAATGTCTTTTAAACCCATGTTATCAAATTAAATTCAACTTTAATTACCGGATAACATTTTTACACAGCAATTCATAATTTAAATAATCACATTAACACTCATCATCATTCAATCATTAATAAACATGATTTATTACTTCCACTAATTTCATTAATTAATTTTTTTTATCACTTTTATTGGTTAATTATTTTTAATTGATCATACTCGTTAACTAACTACCATTAATTGGTCCCCTTAATCAATCAATCATTAATTAGTTGCTCTAAGAATTAACTTCTTATTCGCCTCCATTAAGCAATTCCCTTCAATTAATTTCTTCATCAAGTAATTATCTCATGGGTTAATTAACCTTTAATTACTAATTAAATTAATTAACCCTTAATAATTTATCTTTTAATTTCTTACCTTTAGTAAATATCAATTATGCAATTAATCTCTAATTATTTAATCAATTTATTAATAAATCTTTAATTACTAATCTATCTTTGATTATACTTAATTTTATTTTCAAATTAAGTCTTAAAATAACTTAAAAATAATTTTAACTCAATAATTTCAAGTTAAACAATTTATAAAGCTTCCTCAAATCTTTCGTTTATACCAAGATTATATATAAAGAATGGATTTAAGTAATAGAGTCGACTAGATTCAGTTTATATTTAAAGCTTACTTGTTTAAACTTAAAATTGTTAATTCTACTCTTGTTCCAACTCTTAAACATCCGAACCACATTCTCAACTTCCTCCTGAACTCGCACGAAACAGAGACCAAAACAAATAAATAAATAAAACTTCTTTAATACCATACTGGATAAATTTCCATTTCCTTTTATCTCCGGCCCAATTACTCACTTCGGCCCATCTCCCTTCCACTCTACCCTCTCCCAGTATTTCCCCTTCCACACTTCTCTAGTAAACACAAAAGATCATACATGAAGACACTGCATATCCCTTGTGCACCTACACGTTCGCCGAAAATCGAGCTACTCGCCGCCGTCGATTCCCTCATGTTTGTCTTCGTTTATACACCAAGACCGACCTCTTAAATCAATTTTCCATCATCTCTCAAAAAAATATACTTTACCCAAAACTGTAGCCGACATCAGCCAAAACAAACCCCTCGCCTTGCCATCCACCCCCATTATAAATCACCTGCCTTTGCCATCAGGTTCGCAACATCGTCCTCCACGGTTTCCCCCACGACCGCACGTTTATATCCCTCTCTCCACTTCACCATTGCGCTACAACCGAGACCATTAAAACTGTCACGAAAACCCTAACATGACCTCAAGCATTCTACTCTCCATATTAAAAATATTTATACTATTTTTCCATAGTTCATCACCACTTCAGCTGTCCCTCGGCCAAGAAATCGACCTCCATCCACCCATGGTTTGTTGGGGATCAAAGAAAAACCAGTTACCATTCAACTCATAATAACTCAACAAACATTAACATAAAATTTATGATGTCACTCTTAAAAATCATAATTTTTACAATCGTATCTGACGATCTAAACAAATATTCGAAATTTAAACAATTAAATTCCTAACTTAATTTGATTTCCACTGCTTTATCCTCTTGGCAGTACAACTATAAGCTAACAGCACTATAAATCAATTTCAAAAATATGGTCTAGTTAACTCAAACATATTTCCTTAAAACATCCTAGCCTATAATGGTTCGTATGAGAAGGAAATTAAATTTGAGTTGAGTTTGTGGTCTGTAGAAACAGGTACAACATAAATATCCAAACATAGTCATACAGAAACACATATACTAGGGATAACACATTAATATATCCAGGCAAAACGTTTTCACAATCATTACTACTATGATAAATTATATTTAACCAAATTTAAAGGTGATTCAATATTAAAAGGTGAGGTTTACTCACATGCTTATGAAGAAACAGAGTAGGTTGAGATTTGGAAGGAAAAAAAACTGGAATTACTGGCTTCCAGATTTGAAATCTTTTGTTGTTGAGATGATTTTTTATTTCCAATAGACTTGAAGTTGCTGGAATTTGAATTCCTGAAAAACTTCTCTGCCTTGATTTAATTTGTTTGAGTTTGTAAAGTAAAGATATTTATTTTTTTTCATTTCAGTTTTTCTAAGTTATCAAACGAACAAATATTGTATGACGTATATATAGAAAGGGCTTGAACAGTGCCAGGTTATAACTGGTACAACTTCACACATTTTTGCTCAGATTGGATTTTCTTTGTATGGAGGCTGAAAGATTTCTTGCAATTTGAATTGACAATAGAGTGTGCTATCATTAAATGCAAGTGATATTTGCTAATTTCGGCCGAACATATTTTTATGCTGAGGTGAAAGCATTAAATGCATGTGTCTTCCCATAGGTTTGCATCTAATTATGATTCATTGATATTTATATTTTGTACAAAGATATTTTGCATGCTATGTGAATAATTTGTCTTCTTTTCATTGTATAAATGTATATACAGGTTATCTAAATCCTTCTTATATGTTTATGTAAAGTTGTCATAAATATTGATTTGGCTTATGTATTGATTTTTTTTGTCAAGATTTTGTTTTATTATCTTCTAGCTTGAAGAATACATTTTCATATTTGTGTCAGGTATTACTTAATACTTTGTCTAATTTCATATGTTACAAAACTATCATATGTTTCTATTTAACCATATAAGTTGTTGCTAACTTATCTTCTTAGTTCTATTTTTATTTGTAATCTAGCTCTCAAATGCTTGATTTATAACATTGTATTTGTATTTATATATATTTTATATTTATATTTATATCTTATATTCATATTTAATATTGATAGGATTGCTTAAATTTAAACATTATTATTTAGATTACAATTTATATCAAATGATAATAAAATAGAGCATTTAATTTGATTGAATAAGACAGATTTCATTTCCAATAGTTTTTGAGAGTTTTTATTTTAGATTTTCAAATAAAAATTTCCTTCACACAACATATATAACTGGAAAATGCCCTAAAATCTTATTTATTTAAAAATGAAAAACTTGTATTTTATTTAATTAGATTGTACTATTTATTAAAACAATGTTGCAAAAATACCGGGTTATCACATTCCTCCCCCCTTTGAATCTTTTCGTCCTCGAAAAGGAACGAAGCCAGATTTACTAAAATGCTTATAAAAGTATCCATTTTCCAAAAATAGATTTTACCCAAACTTTTTATTTAATACCTTCCATCCTAATAACTCAATATCAACTAAAACTTTGATTTGATTTTTATTCAATCAGGCTTCATCCATTTATTATTTAATTCCATTAACCCGTTTTAAATTTTTAATCTGCTTACTTAATTCGTTATCGAATTTATTTTATTAATACAGGGTCACTCTCAATTTATTTCTATTCACTTGGGTTTTGTTTTGCAACTCAAAACATTTCTATCATAATCACTTCTTTTATATCCAATTTACTTGCAAATTTTTATTAAATATTATTCAAATCACCCTTGAATTTTATTTGTAATTCAATCCATCACATTTTCAATCCACTCCAACTCTATTTTTTTTTTTTTTTTTTTTGCAACATCCCCCCCTATTTAATTCATTATCAAATCTAACTCGAATTCTATTTACAATTTTAATTCATTTCCAAACTCCATTTTTCATTTACAATCCATTTATTTTCCAAGGTTAAATTTTATTAACATACTCAATCAAGTAATTATTTTGTTAATTAGCTTACTCCAATTCTATAACAAGATTTAATTTTATTACAGAATCACTTTATTAAATTTCCCGAGTTCAAATTTTATTTTATAATTCCAGTTTGGATTTTCCCTTTTAATCTCCTAAAATCTCAACATCTTAATATTAAAAAATTTAGGAATGCTTTTAAATTCAGATATTACTATTAAAATAGTTTTTAATAAAAATATTTTATAACTCGATGTCTCAACCAGTCCATCCTTGTTCTCACAGAAATTCAGTCATACGTTGATCAGGCGTAGGACTGAAAATCTATAAGTACTTGGTAAACCCGTTTTCAACACCCAGTGAAAATACTTGGAAAATAATTTTATTGAAAATACAGAAAATAGTTTTTGAAAATAGAGGAAATATCTTCGGTGATAATGCTCTGAAAATCATCACCCCCATCCATGGTCGCAGTTAACCCGATGATTACGTTGTCATCCCGACAAAATCCACAGATAACTATAGGCCTCCGCGCCCCGCGATTACACCATGGAACCCACGACAGATCGCAGCTACAACTGGGGTTACGTAGCTATCACAGCAAAAACCCATATAACTGTAGGCATCAGCGCCATCGAATTTCGCTGTCAAAAATGAAACTTCTCCACTCCTACATAGGTCGCAGTCTACCGAGATAAACTCAAACGCAGACTGTTGGCTCTCGGCGGCACACACGACTTTCGCAATGTTACCGTAGGTCGTAGTTACATCCTGGGTTACGTTGCAGTCACAAAAAAAGTCCATGTAACTGTTGGCTCTCCGCGGCACACACGACTTACGCTATGGTAAACTCAACTCATAATCCTCAGGAACTAGTTTTGTCCGGACCTCCTCACAGGATCAACTTTAGAACCCCCTTTGGGCTCAAGGCAGCACCACCCGGTGGCACTCCTGAGAAGTTCATTTCAAGGGAGCGCCTTTTTCCTCAGAGCAATCATCAAAACACTTTATACTATACATATAGTATCCTCAAATTATACACCTAGTATGATATCATACAAAGCTCCTTTACTCAAAATCGATTATCCCAAAATCGATAATTATTAAAATAGGCTTTCCAAAACTCAATATTGATTTTTTTCCAAAAATCAAAAGCCTTTCCCAAAATCCTCATAAGATCCTTTATATATATTCAGATATATATAAATTTTTAAAACTTTGGATCCTTACTTTCTTGTATAAAACACCTTTTTATACTCCAAACACTTTAAAAAACCCTAGAAATATCCAATTTCCATCTATATTCATTTCATATTTCTCAAAATATTCTTCCAGTTCAAAAGAACCATTTCACATTCCTTATTCACCTTTACATTAATTCCCATTTGGATTATTACTTCAACCCTTATCACGGTTGGGTACTTTAATCAATAACAGTTTGAACTCCGACCAGTTTAGAAAAATAGCTTGAAAATTTTAAAAAAATAGGTAAGTAGTTGAAAAGTAATTATTAGTTGCAAAATAATTGTAAAATAGTTAACTAATTGTAAAATAGTCGAAAAATAGTTGAATAGTTCCAGAGATTTTTAGACAATTGAATGATAGTAATTTATTTGTAAAGTAGTGGAAAAATAGTAAGTAGTTTAGGAAACAATTGAAAAATATTTAAATAGCTCCAAAAATAACGGTAAAACAAATATATAATAAATTAGCTTTAAAAAGAAAGGCTATATATATTTAATAGCTTAGAAAATAAGTTTATATCAAAACAATTTATATTAGAAATAGTCAAGAGCCAACTGTTCACCTTCCCAACAATTCAAATTTAAATCTCCATTTAAATTGACCCAATTCCAATCCAAATAACTCCAAATTCCACTGGACTTGATTAGTTCCCAATTCAAGTTGAATCAATCTTGATTCCTTCCCAAATTTAAATCAAATTCTAATTGATTTTAATCCTGTTCAATTTTAATTATAATTTCATATTATTCCTATCAATTTGAATTATTATCAATTTAATTTCAGAATCCAAATCACTTCAATTTAATCCATTCCGATTTCCCATTTAAATTTTTTTTTAACTTGTATATTTTCAATCACCAATCCAATTACTTCAAACCAAATTAAATTTTGAACTAATTCAATTTCAATCTTGCATTTTAAACTACTTCGAATTATATAAATTCGAATTCAATTCTCAAAGGTTGATTTAACTTTTTAAACCGATTTAACTTTTATTTAAAGTTTTTAAACAATCTCAAATTTCTGAGTCCAATTCTTCATTTCAACTTATCTCCACTTATATTTTTTATTATTCCATAAACATTTTATCAAGATTGCAGAATTTAAACAAATTTCCAAATTTCAATGTCACCTTATAATTTAACTATATCCAAAATTCCTTGGCGAATTCAATTATCCCTTTGAATTTCAAAATCAAACCCAATTCACAAACAATCCCAATTTAAAACAATTTGGTAGCAATTTCTCTTCTAGAAACTCGAAAATGAACATCGATGATGCTGCAGTCATCACCGACTTTATTTTCCAGTGACCAAAAGAGTTCAATGCTTTTATCTCTCTAAAAACACTTCCAAATATTTTTGATTTCAAATCTCCAAATTTCAAACACAAAAATATTTTTGAAATAATACTATTCTTTCTTCAAAACCCTTGGAAACCACTTTCAAACCCAAAGGAATTAAAATTTTTTTTTTTTCAAAATTCCAAACTCCCAATCAAATTCATATTTAAACACTACTCTGGAATTTTCATCTCACTTTATTTTCAAATATTCACTGGAATTTTATTTCAACTTATAATCTCATTTATTTATGAAGTTTATTTCAATTTATAAATTACATTTACAATCTATATTTCAAATACTTTTTTTTTCTTTAACCAATTCCACTTTAATTACAATTCCAAAGTTATTCTATTTAAATTTTTGAATTCCACTTTATGTATGAATCCACTTCAATTTCAATCATTACAATTCTATCCAAATCTTCTATTTAAATTTTTGAACTTATACATCTTCAATCCCACTTTCAATTAATTCAAATCGGGTTCAATTTGAATGAATTCAATTCCAACTTCAAATTTTAATCATCTCGAACTATATAAATTCGAGTTAAATTCTCAAGGATTAGTTTAACCTTTTTAAACCAAATTAACTTTGCTTATTTAAAGTTTCAAACAATTCTAATTTCTGAGTTCTAATTCTAGAAATTTCACTTTTAATTAATTTAATTTAAATTTGGTTGTATCTTATATTACTTCGTAACTTAATTCCAATAATTTAACAACCAATCACCTAAATATTTCATTAGAAGAGAATATTGCTTTATATATCAAAATATACTTTTATATAAAATCATTTAAAACCTTTATATAAGAAAATAACAAGTAAGCGCTCATATATATATATACACTCAACTCATTATAGAGTTCTACGAACTCTATTTAATGAGTAATCCCCACCAGAGCCAAGGTTCTCGCTTAACCTTTCTGCTCTGATACCAAATGTAACGATCCGAAATTTTCGATCAAGAAATTCCAGATAGTTATGAAAAAGAAGAAAGAGATAGAAGAAGAAGAAGAATAGAACACCCAACATCTCACATTCACAGCGGATAAAATATAATAATAAATAATAGTTTACAGAAGAATACTATATCTGTTGATTACATTAATATACATCAGAGTTTCACATATATACAGTCACTGAATAATTACATTTATTATATGTCTCAGATTAACAATAATATAAATACAACGGAAATACTCTATACGATATTGTCGTCCAGCTCGCCTTCTGAGCTCCAAAACGTCCTAACCTGAAAATCTGTAATACTCGGTCTGACCCGAGCATTACATCAAAGTAACACCCGGGTCAGGCTGGTAACCAGCGTGAGTAAACCCATCTAACATGAAATTAAAAAGTATATAACTCATATAAAACCCGTGGTAACTCGAAACAATTCACAATGCCACAATTTATTATCCACGTCACTTATTTCACATATAAGTTTTCTAAATACCAAGATTTAGATTTAAAATAGTCCATTTCCCTTAAGAACACTTCACTCCAGCATATAGCTTTCTCATATCAATCTATAATAATTCGAAGTGGTTTCGGGCATTCCCAATACTCGATTCCGGTCTCTTCAAATTCAATGTCTTCTAAACCCATGTTATCAAATTAAATTCAACTTTAATTACCGGATAACATTTTTACACAGCAATTCATAATTTAAATAATCACATTACCACCGTACATCCAACGTCTCATATCACAAAGCAAATTCATATTCGGAATATCAACCAATTTAGAACACTCATCATCATTCAATCATTAATAAACATGATTTATTACTTCCATTAATTTCATTAATTAATTTTTTTTAATCACTTTTATTGGTTAATTATTTTTAATTGATCATACTCGTTAACTAACTACCATTAATTGGTCCCCTTAATCAATCAATCATTAATTAGTTGCTCTAAGAATTAACTTCTTATTCGCCTCCATTAAGCAATTCCCTTCAATTAATTTCTTCATCAAGTAATTCTCTCATGGGTTAATTAACCTTTAATTACTAATTAAATTAATTAACCCTTAATAATTTATCTTTTAATTTCTTACCTTTAGTAAATATCAATTATACAATTAATCTCTAATTATTTAATCAATTTATTAATAAATCTTTAATTACTAATCTATCTTTGATTATACTTAATTTTATTTTCAAATTAAGTCTTAAAATAACTTAAAAATAATTTTAACTCAACAATTTCAAGTTAAACAATTTATAAAGCTTCCTCAAATCTTTCGTTTAAACCTAGATTATATATAAAGAATGGATTTAAGTAATCGAGTCAACTAGATTCAGTTTATATTTAAAGATTACTTGTTTAAACTTAAAATTGTTAATTCTACTCTTGGTCCAACTCTTAAACATCCGAACCACATTCTCAACTTCCTCCTGAACTCGCACGAAACAGAGACCAAAACAAATAAATAAATAAAACTTCTTTAATAGCATACTGGATAAATTTCCGTTTCCTTTTATCTCCGGCCCAATTACTCACTTCGACCCATCTCCCTTCCACTCTACCCTCTCCCAATATTTCCCCTTCCTCACTTCTCCGGTAAACACAAAAGATCATACAGAAGACACTGCATATCCCTTGTGCACCTACACGTTCGTCAAAAATCGAGCTACTCGCCGCCGTCGATTCCCTCATGTTTGTCTTCGTTTATACGCCAAGACCGACCTCTTAAATTAATTTTCCATCATCTCTCAAAAAAAAACATACTTTACCCAAAACTGTAGCCGACATCAGCCAAAACAAACCCCTCGCCTTGCCATCCACCCCCATTATAAATCACCTGCCTTTGCCATCAGGTTCGCAACATCGTCCTCCACGGTTTCCCCCACGACCGCACGTTTATATCCCTCTCTCCACTTCACCATTGCGCTACAACCGAGACCATTAAAACTGTCACGAAAACCCTAACATGACCTCAAGCATTCTACTCTCCATATTAAAAATATTTATACTATTTTTCCATAGTTCATCACCACTTCAGCTGTCCCTCGGCCAAGAAATCGACCTCCATCCACCCATGGTTTGTTGGGAATCAAAGAAAAACCAGTTACCATTCAACTCATAATAACTCAACAAACATTAACATAAAATTTATGATGTCACTCTTAAAAATCATAATTTTTACAATCGTATCTGACGATCTAAACAAATATTCGAAATTTAAACAATTAAATTCCTAACTTAATTTGATTTCCACTGCTTTATCCTCTTGGCAGTACAACTATAAGCTAACAGCACTATAAATCAATTTCAAAAATATGGTCTAGTTAACTCAAACATATTTCCTTAAAACATCCTAGCCTACAATGGTTCGTATGAGAAGGAAATTAAATTTGAGTTGAGTTTGTGGTCTGTAGAAACAGGTACAACATAAATATCCGAACATAGTCATACAGAAAAACATATACTAGGGATAACACATTAATATATCCAGGCAAAACGTTTTCACAATCATTACTGCTATGATAAATTATATTTAACCAAATTTAAAGGTGATTCAATATTAAAAGGTGAGGTTTACTCACATGCTTATGAAGAAACAGAGTAGGTTGAGATTTGGAAGGAAAAAAAACTGGAATTACTGGCTTCCAGATTTGAAATCTTTTGTTGTTGAGATGATTTTTTGTTTCCAATAGACTTGAAGTTGCTGGAATTTGAATTCCTGAAAAATCTTCTCTGCCTTGATTTAATTTGTTTGAGTTTGTAAAGTAAAGATATTTATTTTTTTTCATTTCAGTTTTTCTAAGTTATCAAACGAACAAATATTGTATGACGTATATATAGAAAGGGCTTGAACAGTGCCAGGTTATAACTGGTACAACTTCACACATTTTTGCTCAGATTGGATTTTCTTTGTATGGAGGCTGAAAGATTTCTTGCAATTTGAATTGACAAAAGAGTGTGCTATCATTAAATGCAAGTGATATTTGCTAATTTCGGCCGAACATATTTTTATGCTGAGGTGAAAGCATTAAATGCATGTGTCTTCCCATAGGTTTGCATCTAATTATGATTCATTGATATTTATATTTTGTACAAAGATATTTTGCATGCTATGTGGATAATTTGTCTTCTTTTCATTGTATAAATGTATATACAGGTTATCTAAATCCTTCTTATATGTTTATGTAAAGTTGTCATAAATATTGATTTGGCTTATGTATTGATTTTTTTTGTCAAGGTTTTGTTTTATTATCTTCTAGCTTGAAGAATACATTTTCATATTTGTGTCAGGTATTACTTAATAATTTGTCTGATTTCATATGTTACAAAACTATCATATGTTTCTATTTAACCATATAAGTTGTTGCTAACTTATCTTCTTAGTTCTATTTTTATTTGTAATCTAGCTCTCAAATGCTTGATTTATAACATTGTATTTGTATTTATATATATTTTATATTTATATTTATATCTTATATTCATATTTAATATTGATAGGATTGCTTAAATTTAAACATTGTTATTTAGATTACAGTTTATATCAAATGATAATAAAATAGAGCATTTAATTTGATTGAATAAGACAGATTTCATTTCCAATAGTTTTTGAGAGTTTTTATTTTAGATTTTCAAATAAAAATTTCCTTCACACAACATATATAACTGGAAAATGCCCTAAAATCTTATTTATTTAAAAATGAAAAACTTGTATTTTATTTAATTAGATTGTACTATTTATTAAAACAATGTTGCAAAAATACCGGGTTATCACAGCGGGAGTTACGACTTTAAACGACTGATTTTAAATTAATTTCTTTAAATTAATTTCTGCACGTTTTCATCTCCAACAATCAAACGATAAACTCGATTGCTACGAAATTTGAAATCTGATAATAATACAGTATTTGGGATCCAATGAAACTGGTTTCGTCGATTTCTAGGACTATGCCCGAAAAGGCTATTTTAAGGTGTCGATTAATTCGAGCGATTTCCAAAATCGATGAAATAGTTAAAAATTCTAAGTTTTAAAACTTAGTAAATCCATTGTATTTCAAATAAATTTTATATTCATATTATAAATCATTTTAATTCGAATTAAATCACAAATTCAATTATTTACAATATCTCAAATATTAAATTAATATACATACATACATATATATATATATATATATATATATATATATTTAAGATTTTAATTAATCCACTTTAAATTCCATTCAAAAGTCCACTATCTCCACTCTAATTCAAATAAAGCTTTAAATCAACTTTAAAAACCATCTCATTCACATTTAACCAAGATTCATATTTACCTGATTCGCACATTTTTTCCTAATGTTCAATATTAAATTTCACTCTAATTCACTAGTTCAACCAAAATCTCCATAATCAAAATAAATTGATAATTCAAATTCAACATTTAAAATAAATTAAACATTCAAAATTAAATGACCAAAAACCCTGGGTCATTCCATTCCTCCACCCTTAAAAAAATTTCATCCCCGAAATTGCTAGGGCAGGAAAAATGCACAAACCCATTTCTTTTCGAAAACTCACTTTGTGAAAATTCAATATTCCACTTCCTAAATCCTTTAGTTCTATTCCAACAGTTTAGTTTCTATTTGTATCAAAATTGGTCACAATCCTATTCGGATGTGTTTGTAGAGTTAAAATGAAGAAAATAAATGTAAAGTGTGGTAGATCTGACAAACACACCAATTAACAAATAAGAAAATGCACAGAAACATACGAATCTAGAGTGGCTCGGCGTATTGCCTATGTCTGCTATTAAATGATTGATGTTTATTGAATTTCACTTGTTGATTATAAGTGATTACAATAGTACAACTGAAGTATAGTGATGATTTTGGCAGACTATCAGCGTAGAGAAGCCAAAAAGTCCATTTTTGATAGGTTCGATGTCGCTATTTATATGCGTAAGTGGCAAATATCTCCTCCAGATCTCGGAGGACTTCTTCTCTCACATGGATGGGGCCATGGGATCGAGTTTTGGTGATTTCGACTCGATATCAGATCGATATCAATGGAATTCGCATCAATTAAGAATCGATCCTTTTTGGTTGAAATTAATCAGACACATTCTTGAGGCTATTGTAGGCTTCTATGAAAATTTGGTGGCATTTGGACTTGTTGATCTTGAGTTATGATAGATGCAAGTTTAAATTTGCAAAGCATTTTCGAGCTCGAATGGATGTTGTTTGTGTCGGTATCTTCGTATTGGTTGAAGGCATGTGTTTTCTAGGTGACGTGGCGCTACCTTCTAGGCTCCATCCACTTTTCATGCCAAGTGACAGCGTCTTCCACTTTTCTATGCTTTGTTCATATCGACCTGGGCACTTCCTCTTCGCATCAACGACCTATACTTCATTTCTTATCGATAGTTTCTTGTGTCCTTCGTACTGCTAAACAACGAAGCTTCGTATCGATGTCTTTCACTTTATTTCGCATCGATACGTACCCGTTCCTTTCTTATCGATGATCTCTTATATGTTTCGTATCGATGGGAGGTGCTAATTTTCTATTGATGGGAGATGTTGACTTCGCATTGACCTATGGTTGATCGGTACAAAGTATTCTAGGCAGTGGATCAATACGAGGTGGACTCACGTGTTACTACCGATGGATAAGAAGCAGGTTTGCGTGAACGAATACGAAGAGGGTTAGTTTGGATTAATACGAAGGGGTTTACTAGAATGGATACGAAGAGGGTTAGTTTGGATGGATACAAAAGGGGTCTACTCTGATGGATACAAAGAGGGTTAGTTTGAATGGATACGAATGTAGCGCTTCCCATGGGTACGAACCAATGTTGGATACGAATTTGGATATTTTCTAAGTAAATCTTGATAGATCCATATCTTGAGCATACGAACTCTGATTGACTTGAAAGTTAGCATGTTGACTTTCATAACCATGCCTCTCGTTTCATATTGATTGTAGCTCAACCCGGACTTGGGAAAAATTTATCAGTATCCATAGTGAACCTTGTAGGTAATTGATCTTCGGGACAAACTGTCCTTAGTTTCATAGTCAATTCCTTTGTGTCACGGCCTTGCTAAAAGGCGGGATAACATTTACCTCCTTATGTACGTCTTGTGAGAACATGACGTGCTTTGAAAATCTGAAATCTCAATTCTGAAAAAGTTCTTTCCAATTCGTCGAATAGATGTTGACTTTTCATCAAAAATGTATCCTTAGATTGATCTCTAGTAATATAAATACTAAATTGTTGAATGGCAAGTGTTGTACTGTGCACTGTCATAACTGAGTGTTGAATAATAGTAAACTGTTGTTCAAGATCTTAATTTCCATCAGGCGACCATTCAATTCCTGTGAATTTTGGAAATTGAATGTTAGTATGCCATACATGCATGCATGTTAGCTTGACTCTTGTTCGCATTTGCTCGTTGACAGGTCGCTGTCATTTTTCTTACATTGAATCCCATATCGATCCTCTCCTTAATCGATGTGAAATTCAAGTTGTAACAATGCTCAATGGTTGTTTTTAAGTGTCTCATTGTATCAATTCTTTCCTGGATCGATGTGAAATGTTGAACAATTGCTCTCATATCGATGGCGATCGACATGAGCATATCGTATCGATGGAGTTAAGCAGGCCAATCATGACTTAGTAATGGCATTGTATCGATGGATTGCTAGATACGAGAGACTCAAACTTTCATTTTCTTCATCTTGATCATTTGATGGTCATGAATGTTTGCTTCGACTCGGTGTAGGATGGATACTAAAGAAACTTCATATTGGTAGTGTCAAATTCATCTTGGTTGACCTATGGACACGAAGTTACCAACTCGTACCGATCTCTCTAATGAATATTTATTTCTTTAAACGGTAAGGGTGACTGGGGGACAAATGGTCATTTCTCTTTATATATATAGGCTTGGTACTTAGAAACTTTTCCACTTTCTTGTTTCCTATCTTCTTTCTCACCTTCGTATCGAATGAGTGAAATGCTTCATATCGATCAGTTGACGATGCCACTTTTATCGATTTATAATAAATAGCATTCGTATTGATATGCCTCGATCGATACGAACTATGAGGCTAGAAACAGACAATCCGATCGATACGTAGGAGATTGCTGATCAATACGAGGAGGCTTCTTCTGAATGGATACGAAGTAGTTCACTTAACATCGATACAAATTATAGCCTCTTGATCGATACGAATTATAGCCTCAATGCCTCATACGAACTGGTGCTTCTTGGACCGAGGTGAAGTAAGCTTTGGTGGTTGATCCATGTTTAAACTTTTATCGATACAAAATGCATTGTTGAACACTTGATTTCAACGAGCTTCTACCATGCGTAATCTGACTAAAACACACTATTGCACATTTGATCTCCCTTTGAAGCTCATTGATGGAACTGTATTACGACAACACTTTGCGAATTTCAATTTGAATCGATCTTTGTAGTCGTGATGGCACGGTTATGACAGTCAGCAATGATGGCCGCTCCGGTTGAATTCTTTAGTCTCGTCATTTAAACACTTTGTTAATCTCTATAAAATTTTCTTAAGTATTATATAGCATTACATTGCACCACACACTCATGCAATTCATACTGGGAGCACATAGGATTATTGTTACCTAACAATGGTTTTTGATGAGTTGATTAGATATGGAACCCAGGAGTTCACAGCATCAGGAGGCTCAAAATCCACCTCTTCCGATAACAGAGATGCCGGCCATCGCGGCCGAAGTCATAAATCCAGCTCCGGACGAGTTATCGGGAACATCCTTTATTTGGAACCCACAAGATTCCGTTTCAACCAATGTTTTCGAAGATATTTTAGGGAGAATTTATTTGAGGCATGGGAAATCGTTGGATGATGTTCTTCTACAAAGGCTGAACGACATGCCACATACCCTCCGGAAGGGTACATCGCTTTTAATTGATTTTTCTGCACAGCAGGGACGCTCCCACAATTCAATCAGTATATCCGAGAGATGTTATATTATATAGGGATTGCCTCATCATGGTTGCATCCGAATGGGTATGCTCTTCTAAACAGCCTATTCATCATCTTCATGGAGCATCTTTTTCGGCCCCCTACTCCACAGGAAGTCAGATTCTTGTTCAATGTTAAGAGTCGGGGAGATAATCCCTCTTTCGCATTCTTAGGTGGAGCCAGAAACTATAAAATTGTGATTGGGACTCGGACCAAACTTAGCTACTTTAAGATCGAGTGGTTCTATGTTCGATGCCCATCAGGATTCGATAGACGTGGCCAGTTAGACATAAGTGTTGTAATTCCTCTAGCGACCAATGGGATAGTTGTAATCGATGTCCGGTCTAACATTTTCTTTCTTTACAGCTGAAATTCCACGACCTGAAGGTGCTCACATTAAGGAAATAGTACGAATTATTCAAGAGGTGCCAGGCGAAATTAGAGAGATCTAGGCAGTGCTTACTGATGAAAATTTGAGGGTCATTGGGCTAATTGACAAAGACTAAAGCATAAGGCTTGAAGGGTCTCTTAGGGCAGCTCCGGCAAGACAAGTTAAGTGTAGAACACTCGGAAGTGTAATTGCTGAGCAGGGTGGCGAAGAGGATATGCCCACTGAAGATGAACCGTTAGCCGAGCCCTCGGATAGTCCTCGACATTCAGAGGATAAAAGAAAAGGCAAGGCGGTTGCTCATAAGCTTTGCAAGCCTACGAGATGGAAATATGTGGTTGTGTCTTTATCAGCCGCCAGTGTCATAATTTCGGAGGCTCCTCCCTCACACATGGAAATCCCTTCGAAGGCCTTGCAGTCATTCCAATTTCGAACTATGCGTCGCTCCAACAAGATATTAGATTGGAGGGGCTCTAGGCGAGTCAATTCCTTCAAATATGGCAAATATAAGCGGTTGGTCTGGGGGTTTGCACATGCATACTTACACTCTATGGCACTACACAATTTCTAGTCATAAGATATTTATCTCTGGAGGTTACCAACTCTGCTTCTCCTTTTGTTTTATAGATACGATGTCGAGGTAGGAAACTATGCTTGCTTGCCTCCGTTCTGCTAGCCATTCATCTAGTTCATATTATGAGTCTCGCAAATGTGAGGCCGATAGAGATCGCGATCACGACTATTCTAGTTAGGAGAGGGATCGCTACGAGAGGGAAAGAGGAAGATAGAGAGGGAGATCATAGGCGTCATTCCCTTGCATGTACTCCACCACCTAGAGGACCAACGCAACCTTCTAGTTCTGGCAAACAACCCCTTGAATCTTTGCGCCAAATGCCACCTCCCCAAACACCAAGGGATGACCAACAGCGTTGAAGGACCGAAACTGAAACTCCCATCGTCATTGAGCAAGCCATCACAGAGCCCACTGGGGAAGAAGCGATTAGAATCACTAAGTTGAAAATAGATTTTCCAAACATCTACTTTGATGTCTTTATATTCCCTTTGCACTTAAAGCGAATTCCTAATGAGGAAGAACAGACAAAGCACGAAAACATTCATGACATTTATTACCAATATAGGGAATAGATGAAGACCACAGATAAAGTATCAACAGTGGCCTTTGAGCTGGCGAAGACAATCGAGAAATTAGGAACAGATCTCGCTCAGAAGGACTGCGTGATTCGAGTGCTTAACGATGAGAACGAGTCTGTGAGAAATTTAGAGACAAAGGCCAATAAAAGAGCTGATGAAGCAGCCCAGAGGATAAAAGAGATGTGGCAAACAACTTAGCCCTGGTTGAGGAAATGGGACATCAGACCACCACAGTTATGGTCGAAAGAGATGGGGTGCTTAAAGGGCTTGAGGAGCTTAAAGCCAAACCTGCTGAAGTATTCAAAGAGAAAGAAGATGCAAATAAAGCCACCCAAGAAGCATGTGAGTAACTGTAGTGCTTTGGGATAAGAGGGATACAACAACGCTTAAGGTTCAGGAAGCCGAAGCCAGGGTTGAGGGTGAAGTGAGAACGGCCGAGGCAAGGTTGGAGGGTGATATTGAAGATCTCCTTATTACATATAATGCTGATGTACTGAACCATCGAAATCTAAGCTGGCTCGAAAATCATCCAACACATTTATACAATGCATATTGTCGCTTAGTTGAAGATGAAAAAGCATAGCACCACACTGAATCCATTGATGAGTTTGAATTAGAGAACCAGGCGCTGAATAAGGATGAGAGCAGAGTACTTCATGACATTACTATCACATTTGAGAAAGAGAGACTTGGTACTCAGCATCCAGAGACCGGAGAGGGTTTTGGCATTGAGCATCATGATGTGGGCCTCGAAATTCCTATGCCTATCCAACCCAAATCTACTCCTGCGGTTGATCCTTAATTGGTGCCTGCATACAATCCCAATGAATCGCAGTTCTCTCCAGCTCACGAGCATATCCCTGAAGCTGCTCCGGCTCCACTCACGAGCCATTATGAGGAAGGTATTCTGAACATTTCTTGCATTTACTTGAGTAAGGTATTGGAGGTAGGATGGCATGCCCTAGTCCAGCCCCTCTGTGAATGATTTCTCCAGGAGGCACAATTGCCGATGTCGGCGTGCCTCCCTCACTTTCTAACATCGGGAATGCTCCCATCCCTCCAACTCCACGTTTGGAAAGTATTCCAATTCTTATAAGTTTGAAGGAAGAGGTCACCATAATTCCCCCGGTTAGTGGTAGCTCTACGGGGTCAACACCGTAGAAGTAGAAGAAGAAAACGAGAGAATAGATACGTTTTCTTGCCTCATTTTTGATAGATATATAGATAGGAATTTTCTTTTATTCCTTGTAGGCCATGTATAGATGTGGGTTCGGCTCCTAGTAATAGGATTTTATGGAATACTTTTGTACTTTATCCCTTTTTCCTAAAGAGTAGTTGAAATAAAATTCCATTTTGTCGTCAGCACAGTTTTGTGTTTATTTGCTGAAATATTTTAGCGCTCGAACTTCCATTTAATGTACTTATGAAGTTTAAGTCCCTGAATTGGACCTAAGTTTATTTGTTAAGTTCCGAGGTTACGGCTTCGGGTTGTCATTGAAAGTTAAATCGAGTCTCAATATTCTACTGTTTCAATCAGTAGCTGTTACTTAAATTTGGGCCTGTTGCTTTTCGCCTTCAATAAATCAAGCTTAACTTAGCCGAAGTGAAGTTGAAAAAAAAGACGGGCTCAAGTGATCGAATCACACTCGCTCATCTATTGGTAATTGCATCCACACTCTTGGGATTGCACTTGTACATCGATAGTCAGTTATGCTCATTTGATATTTAAAGATACGTCCATGCTCCGGGGACTTAAGTTATTCTACGGGTGGTCAATTAAACCCGTTTGATATTTAGAATTTAGTCTGCCATCTGGAGACTTAAGTTACTTTACGGACGGTCAGTCACACCTGTTCGTTATTTAGAATTTTGTCTGCACTTTGGGGACTTAGATTGATTCGTGGGTGGCCAGTCACATCCAATTTGCGTCTACACTCTAGCCCGCACAGGGACTCGGATTTGTCTCATAGGTGGTTGTTTCATACCCGGTTTGTATTTATATTCCAATTCACACTCTGGGAATTTGGAGTTAGCTGATGGGTGGTTGGTTACACCCATTTTGAAGTTTATACTCCAGTGCACACTCTAGGAATATGGAGTCGGTTAACAGACAGTCGATCACATCTGTTTTGAGTTTTAGGATTTTTATTCGCACTCTAGGAACGGTATTATCAGGATTGTGGCCGGTCGGTTCACGTCCACCCTGAGTTAACAAGTGAGGTCGTCAGATGGATGGATTCATCCTCCTCAAACTTAGTTTGAACACGGGCGAATTCTTTAGGTGGACGGATCCACCCTCTTTGAGCCTGCATTTGTAATTTTATACTCCATCTCGCACTCCATGAGCCGGAGTTAGTTATTGGATTGCCGTGTATCAATCCTTTTCTGGCTTTTATGTGATGACTTGCCCCAAACTTGGGTTTCACTTAGCGAGTGACCGGTCGTGTCACAGTCACTCTTTATTTGAATAAGTCCCACTGTATGGTGGAACCCAGCTCTCCATGCATGGTGATGATCGTACGACGCATTTTAAAAATCACTGCTCTGGCTCGAAGAGATTGCATTTTATTGCTGAAATAAGAAAATACGGCAAAGTTAGTTCCCTTATTACAAATTCAAATTTCGAAATGCATAAACAAATTGCAAATGAAAAGCAGACTGAATGAATAAATAAAGCCTTCTATGTGTAGTAGCGACGATGACTCTCGCAGTTCTAGGCTCTCGGCAAAGTGAGACCATCAATGGTTTAATTTAAAGGTGCCATCTTAGAGTCTTCATTCGATAACATACGGCCCTTCCCATGTTGGTTTTATATGTGAAGGGACCGGGTAAATTCTCTTAAGGATGAGATCGTTGAGTTCAATGGTTCGGGGTCGGACCTTGGCATTGTACAATCGGGTGACTCGACTTCGGTACACAGCTGCCCTCAAATCAGCCTCTTGTCGCTTCTCATCCAATAGATCCAGAGATTTGGCAAGTAATATAGTATTTGTCTTCGGATCGCAATATGTCACACGATGAGAAGGTACTTCCATCTCGACTGTAATTGCGGCTTCTGAACCATAGGAAAGAGAAAAAGGAGTGTGGCCAGTGATGGACTTTTGGGTTGTTCGATAAGCCCATAGGGCCATAGGAAGTTCATCGACCCATTTGCCACTAGCCTTTTCCAGCCGTTTCTTCAGAATGGATTTGATAACTTTATTAACAGCTTCGACGTGTCCATTCGCTTGAGGGTGTACAACTGTAGAGAACTTCTTCTAGATGTGGAATCGTTGACTGAAATTTTTAAATTCAACATTGTCTAATTGGTCTTCGTTTTCGGCGATGATGGTATGTGGAAAACCAAATCGAAAAATAATGTTACGTACAACAAAGTTACTCACTTTCTTCGTTGTGATAGTCGCAAGGGGCTTCGCTTTCACCCATTTGCTAAAGTAATCAACTGCAATGATGGCGCACTTCATGCCACCTTTAGCTAGACATAGACAACCAATAATGTCGATGCCCTATACTATGAACGACCAAGGACTGACCATCTAAGTTATTTCGGTAAGCGAGGCTCTTGGAATCTGAGCATGTTTTTGACATATATCATACCTCCTGGTATAATCCGATGCATCTTGATTTACCGTCGGCCAATAGTATCGATACCGGAGCACTTTCTTGGCAAGAGGTTGCCCCCCGGTGTGATCTCCACATTTTCCTTCCTGTACATCATGCAATAATCGTTTTATTTCATTATGGGCGATACATTGGAGTAAAGGAACAGAGTTTCCTCTTCTGTACATGACTCCATTCTGAATGGTGAACCACGAAGCCTTTCGAAGAACATGTCCTTTTTCACTCCTGCACTATGGAAGGGTCCCATGCTCGAGATAGTTTTTGAACGGAGTCATCCATGACTCCTTATCAAGAATGACTTCAAATAACTGGTCGGTCTCCATCTAATCAACACTCGGGGAAGATAATGTCTCAACGACAACGAGTCTCATTTGTTGTGCCTCACCGATACCGGCCAATTTTACTTAGGAATCGGCATTCTAATTATGTTCTCGGGGTATACAATATATGGAATAATAATCGAACTGATTTAATATTTTTTGGAACCGAGCGAGATAAGCAGCTAGCCTCTGGTCTTTGGCCTGGTACTCCCCCCGAACTTGGCACATGACCAATTGTGAATCGCAGTAAATCTCCATACAATAATTCTAAAATCTCTGGCAAGCCTTAATACGATGAGAAGGGTTTCATATTCGGCCTCATTGTTGGTCGTGTGGTAATCAAATTTTAAAGTATAGCAAATAGAATCGACCTTCAGGACTTTTAAGTACAACTCCAGCGTCTGAGCAGTGGTTATTCGATGCACCATTAGTATGTAGCTTCCAAACATGTTTAAGAGATTAACTGGTTTCGAGAAAGTCCTCGAAGATAGTGAATTCAATGATGAAGTCTGCTAGCACTTACCTCTGAATAGCTCTCGTCGGCGTGGTAGCAATGTCGAACAGACTCGGCTCGATATTCCATTTGAGTAACCCACTAGACATCTCAGGCCGCATAAGGATCTGTCATAACTGCTGGTCAGTGTAGACAGTGATATGACGAGCTTGAAAATACGAATGGAGTTTTGTCGAGGCAATGACAAGACAATAAGCTAATTTTTCTAGCTTCGGAAATTTCTCTCTGCTCCGGTCAATCATTTGGTGATGTAATAGACAGGATGTTGTATCCGGTCCTCTTCCCCAATTAAAGCAGCGCTGATTGCGCTTTTTGACACTGCCAAGTAGATGTATAACCTTTCGTGATCGATGGGCTTTGACAAAATGGGTGGTGTTGACGGGTATTGAACCAGTGCTCGGAATGCGCTCTCACACTCTACAATCCATTCAAAGTTCTGCTTCCCTTTTCTCATCAGATCTAAAAAGGAAAAACATTTGTAGGTGGATTTTGAAATGAACCTGCTTGGTGTTGCTACCTTCCCGTTGAGGCTCTAAACTTGTTTTTATTGTCCTTAGAGTGTCAAGATTTTTAATTGCCTAGATTTTTTCAGGATTAGCTTCGATCCCCCGAGCATTAACCACGAAACCAAGGAATTTTCCTGAAGCGACTCCAAAATGACACTTCAACGAGTTGAGTTTCATTCTATACTCTTGGAGGATGTTGAACATCGTTTCTAGGTCTTCAATATGATCGATGGAGAATTGTGACTTTACCAGCATGTCATCCACATATACCTCCATGGCCTTTCCAATCTAGTTAGCGAACATTCGGTTGGTGAGTCTCTGATAGGTTCCCTCGGCGTTCTTAAATTCGAACTACATCACTATTTAACAATAAAGACCCAGATTAATGAAGAAGTTGGTATGCTTTTGATCGGGCAAGTGTATGTGTATCTGATTATAGTCATAATATATGTCCATGAAGGGCAAAAGTTCATGTCCGACCATTGAATCTTCGGGCTGATCAATCCGAGGAAGTGGGAAACTATCTTTAGGCCAAGCTTTATTCAAGTTCGAATGGTCAACGCACGTTCTCCACTTCCTGTTAGGTTTCTTGACACGTATAGGATTGGACACCCATTTTAGATATAATGTATCTCGGATAAACCCATTCGACTTGAGTTTATCTACTTCTTCTTTAAGGGCGGCAGATCTCCATGGAGCCATACCATGCCTATTCTACTTGACCGGGATATGCCAAGGGTCAATATTCAATGTGTGGCTCGCGATATCTAGCGAGATCCCACATATGTCGGAGTGCGTCTAGGCAAACATGTCGAGATTTTCTCAGAGAAATTCAACCAATTCCTCCTTCTTCTGCTGGCTTGGTTAGGATCCAATCTTTACCATTTTTGAATTGTCATCATTATCAATCAGAACGTCGATTGTCAGCTCTGTCAAAGAAGCCTGACTATCTTTAACTTCATCTTCACTCTCGGCATCTCTCGGGTCAAGATCTCTTAGGAATCGGTTGTGGTGCTCGCGCCTTAGCCCAAGCGTTAACTGTCAATTGTCAACAAAGCGGATGCAGAGGGATTTTTCTATCCCCTTTCCTTTCTCTTTATGATTCGCTTCCCATAGCTCAGCAATGTAACAGGCTTGTCCTACAGCCTGGTCTTCCTAAATGACTCCGACTCCATTGTCAAAGGGAATTTTAAAGTTAGACACCAAGGAGCGATAGCGACCCTGAACTCAGCTAGGGCCATTCGACCCAAGAAAGCATTGTACGGTAAGTCTATATCCAATACAATAAACTTCAATACCCACACTCTTCGGCATTCTTCAACTCCCAACTCCATTGGTAGCTCCACCATCCTAGTGGTATAGTCGCACTTCCATTGAAGCCATGAATATGAGACTGTAAAGGCATTAAATCTTTCGCTTCCATCTTCATCTGATCACAGGCTCGCTTAAACATTATGCTTACTGAACTTCCACTGTCCAATAAGATCCTCTTCATCCAAGCAGGACTTATTTGAGCTGAAATGACTAGTAGATCAATTGTTAGTGCTTCGACTGTCGGCATCCCTGTCTTAAAATACGATGTCATCTGCCATAATTTTTTGTTGTTTGACCGGAGCCCCATCTTGCAAATTACTACAACATTTGAGGCTCGCATGCTTAATAGAGCTGGCAGACGACTCCATTTCCCTCCTGCTCCGATTCGCTGGATGAGGACCACCACTAACAGTGTTTATCACTAACCTCCTGCCGATACAAGTAGGTTCTTTTGGTCTAACTTGATTTGGTATTTCGTTTTGATTCGATGGGCCTGCACTTCCAAACCGCGGCGCCCGTACAAACTACTCCAACTTTCTTTCTCGTATCAACTTTTCAATAATATCCTGTAAATGATGGCACTCGATCGTGTTATGGCCATAATTATCATCAAACCTGCAAAATGTCCCTGTTTGAATCTATTTCTCTGAAGATTGCTTCGGAGCAGGTTTCTTATATTGGATAGTATTACAAGTTTGTAAGTACACATTTTCTAGTGACGTATTTAGAGGAGTATATGTGTCAAACACCGGAGCCATCGCCACGGTCTGCGATTCTGATCCCATTTCCTGCATCGATTTCCATCGCCTTTCTGCTGATATTTTTTGTTCTGTATGTTTAACTGCACTTTTCTGGACTCTCCTCGGTTTGTTTTACAGCGACATTGCTTTGGATTCCTTCCACACTAGGCCTACGTCATCCTTTTTCCTAGACTGTTTCGTATCATCTCTTCTCAATAACCGAGCTGCCTTGGAGTAGAAACGGTCCAATGACGAAGGTGGTTTTCCGGCCAACCAATTACAAAATTCGAAATCGGGATCGATTCCCTTAGTCAGTGCCATCAGAATTGATTTATCATTAGGATTACTAATCTCAGCGCACGTAGCATGAAACCTCTCCAGATAACGTCTGAGTGTCTCTCCGGGAGCTTGAGTGATGCTGGACAAGGTATTAATGTAATATCCCGGAATTTTGGACAATATAAATTTAATAATCTGGACTTAAATTTATATTGAACTGATAAATTTTGTTAATAAATTTGATAATTATTCAATAATCTTCTTTATTTAATTATTCAATTTGTGAAATTATTTTAGATAAGTTAATAGATTTCTTTCTATTTAATAATGTATATGTATTTATGTATATATTTTAAATAGACAATTTGTTTTAGTTAAATTAGTATAGTATAATATGTTTTGAAAATAGAAATGGTGATTTATTTTTAATTTGAGCTTTTCAAAATATTTAATTAAATAACTATATGATTTTAAATATGAGATAAATGTTTTAATTAGTTTAAAATTCATTTTTTTATTCAAGTTTGTATATTAAAATTGTTACAAATATATTTGTGTTACTCTTTTTAAATTATTTATTGGTAATTTAGATTTGTCAATTTAATTTGAAATTTAAAATACAATTTAAAATGTGAACATGTATTCTATATGTTAATGTAACCTCTTTTATAAATTTGTTTTATAAGTTTCTTTTCAAAATGAATTACTTGTATTATTTTATTTATAATAATAATGACTTGCTTTATTCTTAGAATTATTTATATTCATAACTATGTGTATGAACTAATTAACAAGGTTTAATACTTTATTAACTATTAATTAAAATGCTAATTATTTAAAGAGACATGTGTATGTATATTAAGGATTTAAGTTAACAAGTGTCTCTATGTTTACATGTGTCATTGTTTCAATATTTCATTTTCTTTTTCTTTATTTTCTGAAAATACATTCATATAAATTAGCTTCTTCATTCTTATGCATTCTTTTCTCATTCCTTAAAAAGAAAATCTGAAACTCTTTAAACATAAAAACTTCATTCTCAAACTACATACAAAAATGCACTTCTCACAACCCAAATTCAATTCTGCATTCCACAAATATTCAAATCTGCATCAAACAATCAAAATCTGAAACCCAAACAAACTCCTCAAACTCAAAATACAAACCTGCATGTTCTTGCATATGAAAACAAGCAAGGCCTGCATGCATCATTATGAAGCATGCATGTTAAATCAAGAAGGCCTGCACAACAATTAGAAGCCTGCATGTTGATAACTGAAGCATTCACACCTGCATTTCTTTGAATCTGCATTCATGAAATCTGGTGAATCATGAAAACCTGCATATTCTTGTTTACTGGAACAAGAAGCTCTGCATTTCAGAGGCCTGCATACATCAAATCTGTAGAATCTGGAAATATCATTTTTAATCAAAGATTAAAAGCAAGAGAAGGGGTCTGCATTCCAAAGAATTCAAGAAGCCTGCATGTTTTAAAAAGCAACAACAATTTGTTTAAAAAAAAAAAGCAAAGAGAGCCTGCATTTTCAAAACTCTGGAACCTGAAAATGAAATATGCTCTGCACTTTGAATAGAGGTGAGTAACTCAAACCTTTAAAACTTTTAATAGGTAGTTAATCATGCTTATGAATTTCATATAAATATTTATGAATTGTTCTGCAAGTTTGTGTTTGTGAACATAATTTTTGATTGTGCATGTGTGATATCTTAAGTTTCAACTGATGTTTGATTTTTGGACTTTTCCTTGACTTGTTTATTTGTTATTGTTATTACCTAGCTTTGAATAAATCAGGATGTTTTAGAATAGCATAAGTACTAATAGAATCAGTAAGTAAATTTCAAGAATTTTAAAACTAAGTTTAAAATTTACAGTGTAAAGAGAAAATGCAAATGCATGTTAACTGTATTATACTTTTTTATTAGGATCAATTGATCCTTGCATTGAATCTGAGTAAGATTGATTCTAGAGGGTGTATAGCTATCAACAATCATAGGTAAATCATTGAATTGATCTGCAATTCAAATTTGGAATTTAGATTGGGAATTTTATGTGTAGAACCCTAGTTTAGGTGGGTCACAGTTTTGGGTAAATTTTTGAACACCTAAGTGCATCGATTTCAAAGCTATTGGGGGTGATGGTGGATGGTGAGTTGAAGAAGCTATCGCCGGAGTATGGTCTGTAATGATGGTCGGAGTTGAGAGTTTCTGGTGATGACAGGTTTCAGGGGTATTGGGGTTAGGCTGTCACAGGTTTTGGCTTTAAACTTGATTTCAAATTCAAGTTGATCTCAGGGAGATCTGGGGCATTGATGAAGTAGTGTGGTCTCTGATAAATAGGGGATGGTCGGAGAAGATGGTCAGAGGTGACCGGAGGGGGAAGTAAGTGCACAGTGAGAAGTTGTGCAGGTGGGTGATTGTTTGGTTGCAGGGAATTTTGACTCGGGTTGACCTCGGGATTTTTGGGAAATAACTCGAAGAAAGTAAAGGAATGACCCGAAGTAAATTTTAAGCTTGCTCGAGTAAACTTTGTTTCAGGTTTAATAAAACAGAACTGTTCTGTTTTAGGATTTTTAAAAAGTAAAGTTTGAATATAAATCTGGAATTGAAACTTAGGATTAAAACTTGAATCTTTGGATGAATTCAAATTGTTTGAATTCTTATTTTGTAATAATGTAAATGTAGAATTCAAATTGGTTTAAAAATAAAAATAAAAGTATAAAAGAACAGGAAAACTGTTGCAGGATTTTAAAATTTGAAATGTAAGTTTAAATTGTGATCTCAGTTTAGACTTAGGCTTCAATAAACTGAATTTGAATATGAATTTAAATAAGTTTAAATTCTATTCTTTTGAGATTATTTTAATTCTGGAAATTTTTAAAGTTTAAGTTTTTTTTTTCAACAGAAAACTGTTTCTGTTTCATATGTAAAGATTAAGTTTAATTTGAAAGTGAAGATTTAAAATGAGTTTAAGTTTGAATTTGAATATGAATTCAAATTTGGATGGTCAGAGATTTGAAATCAATTTTTGTTTTTAAATTTAAATTTGATTTTCAAATCTCAAGTATAATGCATTGTGATTTGCATTTGGAATGGAAGGTTAAGTATTTAAAATTAGAAATTCAAATGGATTTAAATCTGAGCTTTTAAATCTGAATTTAAATTTAACCTTCAGTTTTAAATAAATATTTAAATTTAAATTGTTTTCAAATGACTTACATTTGAATTGGAGTTGTAAATTGTAGAAAGAGATTTAAAGAGTTAAATCTAAAATAAGTTTGAAAGTTGTATTTCAAATTTTGAAATTTAAAGATATTTTTAAAATTGATTTGAATTTGATTTGAATTGAAAATTTAAATCCTTTAATCTTATTAACAAAATATATGTTTCTTGTAAACATATAAGATTTAGATTTATATTATTTTAGAATCTTATTTTAAATAAATTTAAGTCTTAAAGTTTAAAAGAAATGTTAAATGAAACTAAAGTAAATTTAAAAACATTTTGTTTTTAAATGCATAATTGAAATAAGAAATGTTTTATCTTAAGATAAATAAAAGATTAATGATTGGATTCATTAATTATTAAGGTAATTAAGATGAATGTTAATTATTTAATTAATTAAAGTATGGATGTTTAATTAAATAATTAAAGAGGTTTAATTTAATTTAAGATTAATTAATTAAGTTTAATTAATCTATTAATTAAGGATGGTTAATTAAATTTTAATTTATAATTAAGATTTATTTAATCAAGGGATTAATGATAATTTAGATTTTAATTAACACTTAGTTAATTAATAATTAGAGATTAATTAAATAGTAATTAAATATTAATTACTTAGTAACTAATGATGATTAATTTAAGTTAATCTCTTAATTAAGTAATTAAGAAATGTTAATGAGGTCATTAACTTAAAATATTAACAATTAATTAATGTGATTAATTTTTGATAATTAATTAGATTAATTAATTAATAATCAATTATTTAGGTTTAATTACTTAAAGAAAGTAATTAGTGAATTAATTACTTAATGTAATTAATTAAGGTTAATGTGATTTGTTTAGATTAATTAATTAAGTTTAATTGATTTAAACAATTGTGGATTGTTTGATAATTACTTTATGTAATTTAGGAATTTGTAATTACTTAAGGAAGTAATTAATAATTACAGGATGTAATTAAAGATATTTGATATAGAAGTAATTTGGATTTGAATTACTTTGAAATTAATTAAGGGAATTAATTTAGATAATTAATTAAGAATAATTAATTATTGGGTTGAGTAATTAATGTAGTTAATTACTGAATGGGTATTAATCAAGGGTGATTAATATATATGTATGGTTTAATATTAGATTAATTACTTATGTAATTAATTAATTGTAGATAGAAATCATTAATGAATTAATTAATGATGTGATTTGGAATGGATTAATTAAATCAATACTTAATGAATGTTTAATGTAATTAATTATTAATCAACTAAGTAATTAACTTGTGTAATCAACTTATAAGCTAATTACTTATTGTAATTAGAGATAGTTAATCAGTAATGATTAATTGAAAGAATATTGAGATGATGATTTATAAATTGATTTATAATCAATGGATGGTTTAGTTAAGCAAGATTTGGATGATTAATTTAATTCATTTTAAATTAATTAGAGATTGAGTAATTAATTTAATTCATTTTAAATTAATTATTGAAGGTGTGATCATTTGATCATTGCTTATGTTTGATGATTGGTATTGGTTGACTGGTCTGGTTTGTAATCTCCGATAGGAGATGAGTAGTGTATGTGATATGGATGCATTGGTTGCTCTTGGATGATAATTTGGATTATCTGATTTGATATGATTATCTGTTGATTATCTATTATGTTGAGAATTATCTATCTGTGTATATTTAGATAATGAATTGAATTGTTTTAAACTTAAAACAACTTGGCCTTAAAAGACACGCTTTGGATTTCGATGAGACCGGGATCGGGTTTCCATATTTGGATATCTGAAAACCACATCGATTCCAATTAACGTTAGGTCGTTAATCCAAGTGGAGCGAGTGAAGACTCGAGGTGTAAGGGCTATACGTCAGTATAACTCTGTGGGTGATTCCGTAATGAGTTTGACGGAATAGTACTTATAGATTCGAGATGGTGAATCAGAGTGCAAGGGTTATCGTCGTTAACTCTGAGGGTGATTCCAATACGAGTGTAACGAGATAATGCCTTCGGTTTCGTTCGAACCCGGAACGAACTTGTATGGATTGAATGCTTTCAGAACATCGTCAGGTGGACGATGAGCATTCTAAGAGATGTGTTCTCTAAAGGTAATCGTAACCTCAAGCCTCATCAACCGGGAATGGCTAAAACAGGGGAGGTGCAGCAAGGCTTCGTGGGTAGCCCCCACTGGAGAGCAAGATTTACCCCTGTCTAGAGGTCCCTTTTATTTCGCCTGTGTGGGCAGTTGGACGTACGCCAACTGCGGGGTTGTCTTGTTCGGAACTATTCAGTAAGGAATGGGTCCGGCTTTGTGTTGCAGGGGAGTTAGGGTGGCTCCTCGGTACGGTGATCTAGGCCACGTACTGTGACGGGCGGTACCCCAGTAGCCCTGCCATTGATGGAATCCAAAATCCAATAAGTGCCGTACGTATTAGTTGTGCCCAACTATGTTGGAATGTGAGATGTAAGCATTTCAGCTATTTCTGTATTTTACTTGAAAACCCTAGACACTATTATAATATCATCGGATTTCATATCAAATGTTTTGGTTAGCGTAAGGTAAAAACTTTTCCATGTTTATGTGTGGGAAGTCTTACGTGATACCTTTCTTTTCAAAAGGTTTTTAAAAGTTAAGCAACTTTAACCTGTTACTCACACCAGACCCATGTCTGACCCGGAGTTATTTCTGTTTTTCTTTAACTCTTGGGTACTCAAATTTTTACGAGTAGCCAAGGGAATTCAGGTTAGGATTCAGGATTGGCTTTGACGATTTGTGGAGGAGCATATGGAGCAGGAGGCTTCTGCGTATAGTTATATAATTCCGCTGTGTTTGGTATCTCTGAGTGTTGTGTTTGATTTGAGTTGTATAACTAGACAGGTGTCTATAACTGTCTAGTATGTGTTGTATATGTCTGTGTACTCTGATATTTGATGTATACTATGTAATATTTTGTTATAAATATAATTTATTCGTTCCGCTGTTGAGATTCTTGTGTTGTTTCTTCCTTCTCTTCTTTCTATTCTCTTTTCTATCCCTTTCTTTCTTAATTCATGATGCGATTTTCCGGGAGTGGAAAGTCGGGTCGTGACATTTTGGTATCAGAGCGTTAGGTTGAGTGAATACCTAGGCTCTGTAGTGGTGTCTTTCTCGAGAGAGCGTATTTGTATTTTTAATATATATATATATATATATATACATTTATTGGTTCTACCTATTTGTTGGATTACCCGTTCTGGTTTTTCCAATGTAAATTATAAAGGTAGATAAGGTAGAATTGTGTGTAACACGACTACCATTGGTAGGAGTTTGATGGATGAGGTTGGAAGTGTATTTGTCGAGACTGTAGACCTAATACCGTCTCGAGTGAGTTCTGTTGTGATGAAGAACTTCATCGATCTCTGAAGGTAACCTGTTAAGGTTCGGAGTTCATTTTGAAGTACATAATTGAGTTTTGATCTGTCGGTAGGGCAGAAGCAAGCAAGTGGTGATATCTTGATATCTTAGGAAGTTGTAGCTGCGTGATGAGATGCAGTGACTATGGATATTTCCAAAGATGTTTCTTTGGAACAAGAATAAGAAGTGAGTCTGCCGCTATTGTGGTTGAGTTTAGTTGAGTGTTTTGAGTTAGTAGGGAGTCTTCTGGCTGAGTAGTTTTTCTGAAGTGGAGTTCAGAAGCAGCAGAGTGGACCTTTTCTCTGGTTAGTTGGCTAAGTTATCATGAGCTGTTCTGTTTGGTTAAGAGAAAGCAGTTTCTTTGGATTTAGGCTGAGTTGATCGCAAAAGTGACTTGCGATAGTTGATTGTTCTCTTGTATTTGTTGGAGATTGTCTGGATGTCTTCTGGAAGTCAGAGTTTGTCTGCATCTGGGGATCGAGTTTTCTTTCCAGGAATGGAACTGGTGGTTCAGTTAGTAGAAGAATGGTTCCTTGAGATAGAAGTTGGTGAAGCAACTCAGGTTTGAGAGGAACATCTGAGTTTTCTTTAAGGATATGTGGAACCATATTTCTGTGCTGGGTTGTCTGGTCTGTGCTTGTGCTCTTCGTCAGCATTTTCTTTTGTTTCGGATCAGAGTTGCGCAGCGGAAGCAGTTTGGAGGTGCTTCTGTTTGTTTCTCGGATGGGAGAAGTTTGTTCTGCCTTCTATTGTTGAGAAGCAGGGTTGTGTTCTTGGTTTTTTAAGTGATCTTGAGGAGATCATTGGATTGTTTTGCTTCAGTCTGTTTCTGATGGAATCAGCAAGAGTTGAGCTGATTAGGAGGGTGTTGGTAGCCCAGGATCGTCCGAAGAGTTTTTGTGGATAAGGGACAGAGAAATTTGGATTCTGGAATTGGAGATTGGATCTTGGTTAAGTTTTTCTCTGATCCAAGGAGCTGTAAGTTTGGAAAGCTAGCTCTGAAGAGTATTGGTTTCTTCTATGATTGGTTAGATCAGTGTTGGTTTTTCTAGAGTTGAATTGCCAGTTTGGATAACTGGGATGTAGTATGTTTCACGTATCTCTGAGGGAGTTCGTGTTTGATATTTCTGGTTTTAGAACCAGCAGTTTAGGATGGTTTGGTTGTTGTGTCAGACTTGTTTGTAGTCTGATACTCTGTATAGAATGGTTGTTAGGAGCTCTATAGTTTAGTAGTATTGATTGATTGTATTTTATAGAGCGAGTATTCCGATATATATATACCGGGGAAACTCGTGAAGGTTTTTATCCAAAATTCTTTTGGATAATTAGATTTGTTTTTATTGTGTGAATTGGTTGCTTTGGTTGTTGGCATATGTTTAACATATGCTGTGTTTTAAAATAAAATCTGTAAATGGATTATTAAATTGCTTTTGTTTTAAATTTCGGGGACGAAATTCTTTTAAGGGGGAAGGATTGTAATATCCCGGAATTTTGGACAATATAAATTTAATAATCTGGACTTAAATTTATATTGAACTGATAAATTTTGTTAATAAATTTGATAATTATTCAATAATCTTCTTTATTTAATTATTTAATTTGTGAAATTATTTTAGATAAGTTAATAGATTTCTTTCTATTTAATAATGTATATGTATTTATGTATATATTTTAAATAGACAATTTGTTTTAGTTAAATTAGTATAGTATAATATGTTTTGAAAATAGAAATGGTGATTTATTTTTAATTTGAGCTTTTCAAAATATTTAATTAAATAACTATATGATTTTAAATATGAGATAAATGTTTTAATTAGTTTAAAATTCATTTTTTTATTCAAGTTTGTATATTAAAATTGTTACAAATATATTTGTGTTACTCTTTTTAAATTATTTATTGGTAATTTAGATTTGTCAATTTAATTTGAAATTTAAAATACAATTTAAAATGTGAACATGTATTCTATATGTTAATGTAACCTCTTTTATAAATTTGTTTTATAAGTTTCTTTTCAAAATGAATTACTTGTATTATTTTATTTATAATAATAATGACTTGCTTTATTCTTAGAATTATTTATATTCATAACTATGTGTATGAACTAATTAACAAGGTTTAATACTTTATTAACTATTAATTAAAATGCTAATTATTTAAAGAGACATGTGTATGTATATTAAGGATTTAAGTTAACAAGTGTCTCTATGTTTACATGTGTCATTGTTTCAATATTTCATTTTCTTTTTCTTTATTTTCTGAAAATACATTCATATAAATTAGCTTCTTCATTCTTATGCATTCTTTTCTCATTCCTTAAAAAGAAAATCTGAAACTCTTTAAACATAAAAACTTCATTCTCAAACTACATACAAAAATGCACTTCTCACAACCCAAATTCAATTCTGCATTCCACAAATATTCAAATCTGCATCAAACAATCAAAATCTGAAACCCAAACAAACTCCTCAAACTCAAAATACAAACCTGCATGTTCTTGCATATGAAAACAAGCAAGGCCTGCATGCATCATTATGAAGCATGCATGTTAAATCAAGAAGGCCTGCACAACAATTAGAAGCCTGCATGTTGATAACTGAAGCATTCACACCTGCATTTCTTTGAATCTGCATTCATGAAATCTGGTGAATCATGAAAACCTGCATATTCTTGTTTACTGGAACAAGAAGCTCTGCATTTCAGAGGCCTGCATACATCAAATCTGTAGAATCTGGAAATATCATTTTTAATCAAAGATTAAAAGCAAGAGAAGGGGTCTGCATTCCAAAGAATTCAAGAAGCCTGCATGTTTTAAAAAGCAACAACAATTTGTTTTAAAAAAAAAAAAGCAAAGAGAGCCTGCATTTTCAAAACTCTGGAACCTGAAAATGAAATATGCTCTGCACTTTGAATAGAGGTGAGTAACTCAAACCTTTAAAACTTTTAATAGGTAGTTAATCATGCTTATGAATTTCATATAAATATTTATGAATTGTTCTGCAAGTTTGTGTTTGTGAACATAATTTTTGATTGTGCATGTGTGATATCTTAAGTTTCAACTGATGTTTGATTTTTGGACTTTTCCTTGACTTGTTTATTTGTTATTGTTATTACCTAGCTTTGAATAAATCAGGATGTTTTAGAATAGCATAAGTACTAATAGAATCAGTAAGTAAATTTCAAGAATTTTAAAACTAAGTTTAAAATTTACAGTGTAAAGAGAAAATGCAAATGCATGTTAACTGTATTATACTTTTTTATTAGGATCAATTGATCCTTGCATTGAATCTGAGTAAGATTGATTCTAGAGGGTGTATAGCTATCAACAATCATAGGTAAATCATTGAATTGATCTGCAATTCAAATTTGGAATTTAGATTGGGAATTTTATGTGTAGAACCCTAGTTTAGGTGGGTTACAGTTTTGGGTAAATTTTTGAACACCTAAGTGCATCGATTTCAAAGCTATTGGGGGTGATGGTGGATGGTGAGTTGAAGAAGCTATCGCCGGAGTATGGTCTGTAATGATGGTCGGAGTTGAGAGTTTCTGGTGATGACAGGTTTCAGGGGTATTGGGGTTAGGCTGTCACAGGTTTTGGCTTTAAACTTGATTTCAAATTCAAGTTGATCTCAGGGAGATCTGGGGCATTGATGAAGTAGTGTGGTCTCTGATAAATAGGGGATGGTCGGAGAAGATGGTCAGAGGTGACCGGAGGGGGAAGTAAGTGCACAGTGAGAAGTTGTGCAGGTGGGTGATTGTTTGGTTGCAGGGAATTTTGACTCGGGTTGACCTCGGGATTTTTGGGAAATAACTCGAAGAAAGTAAAGGAATGACCCGAAGTAAATTTTAAGCTTGCTCGAGTAAACTTTGTTTCAGGTTTAATAAAACAGAACTGTTCTGTTTTAGGATTTTTAAAAAGTAAAGTTTGAATATAAATCTGGAATTGAAACTTAGGATTAAAACTTGAATCTTTGGATGAATTCAAATTGTTTGAATTCTTATTTTGTAATAATGTAAATGTAGAATTCAAATTGGTTTAAAAATAAAAATAAAAGTATAAAAGAACAGGAAAACTGTTGCAGGATTTTAAAATTTGAAATGTAAGTTTAAATTGTGATCTCAGTTTAGACTTAGGCTTCAATAAACTGAATTTGAATATGAATTTAAATAAGTTTAAATTCTATTCTTTTGAGATTATTTTAATTCTGGAAATTTTTAAAGTTTAAGTTTTTTTTTTTCAACAGAAAACTGTTTCTGTTTCATATGTAAAGATTAAGTTTAATTTGAAAGTGAAGATTTAAAATGAGTTTAAGTTTGAATTTGAATATGAATTCAAATTTGGATGGTCAGAGATTTGAAATCAATTTTTGTTTTTAAATTTAAATTTGATTTTCAAATCTCAAGTATAATGCATTGTGATTTGCATTTGGAATGGAAGGTTAAGTATTTAAAATTAGAAATTCAAATGGATTTAAATCTGAGCTTTTAAATCTGAATTTAAATTTAACCTTCAGTTTTAAATAAATATTTAAATTTAAATTGTTTTCAAATGACTTACATTTGAATTGGAGTTGTAAATTGTAGAAAGAGATTTAAAGAGTTAAATCTAAAATAAGTTTGAAAGTTGTATTTCAAATTTTGAAATTTAAAGATATTTTTAAAATTGATTTGAATTTGATTTGAATTGAAAATTTAAATCCTTTAATCTTATTAACAAAATATATGTTTCTTGTAAACATATAAGATTTAGATTTATATTATTTTAGAATCTTATTTTAAATAAATTTAAGTCTTAAAGTTTAAAAGAAATGTTAAATGAAACTAAAGTAAATTTAAAAACATTTTGTTTTTAAATGCATAATTGAAATAAGAAATGTTTTATCTTAAGATAAATAAAAGATTAATGATTGGATTCATTAATTATTAAGGTAATTAAGATGAATGTTAATTATTTAATTAATTAAAGTATGGATGTTTAATTAAATAATTAAAGAGGTTTAATTTAATTTAAGATTAATTAATTAAGTTTAATTAATCTATTAATTAAGGATGGTTAATTAAATTTTAATTTATAATTAAGATTTATTTAATCAAGGGATTAATGATAATTTAGATTTTAATTAACACTTAGTTAATTAATAATTAGAGATTAATTAAATAGTAATTAAATATTAATTACTTAGTAACTAATGATGATTAATTTAAGTTAATCTCTTAATTAAGTAATTAAGAAATGTTAATGAGGTCATTAACTTAAAATATTAACAATTAATTAATGTGATTAATTTTTGATAATTAATTAGATTAATTAATTAATAATCAATTATTTAGGTTTAATTACTTAAAGAAAGTAATTAGTGAATTAATTACTTAATGTAATTAATTAAGGTTAATGTGATTTGTTTAGATTAATTAATTAAGTTTAATTGATTTAAACAATTGTGGATTGTTTGATAATTACTTTATGTAATTTAGGAATTTGTAATTACTTAAGGAAGTAATTAATAATTACAGGATGTAATTAAAGATATTTGATATAGAAGTAATTTGGATTTGAATTACTTTGAAATTAATTAAGGGAATTAATTTAGATAATTAATTAAGAATAATTAATTATTGGGTTGAGTAATTAATGTAGTTAATTACTGAATGGGTATTAATCAAGGGTGATTAATATATATGTATGGTTTAATATTAGATTAATTACTTATGTAATTAATTAATTGTAGATAGAAATCATTAATGAATTAATTAATGATGTGATTTGGAATGGATTAATTAAATCAATACTTAATGAATGTTTAATGTAATTAATTATTAATCAACTAAGTAATTAACTTGTGTAATCAACTTATAAGCTAATTACTTATTGTAATTAGAGATAGTTAATCAGTAATGATTAATTGAAAGAATATTGAGATGATGATTTATAAATTGATTTATAATCAATGGATGGTTTAGTTAAGCAAGATTTGGATGATTAATTTAATTCATTTTAAATTAATTAGAGATTGAGTAATTAATTTAATTCATTTTAAATTAATTATTGAAGGTGTGATCATTTGATCATTGCTTATGTTTGATGATTGGTATTGGTTGACTGGTCTGGTTTGTAATCTCCGATAGGAGATGAGTAGTGTATGTGATATGGATGCATTGGTTGCTCTTGGATGATAATTTGGATTATCTGATTTGATATGATTATCTGTTGATTATCTGTTATGTTGAGAATTATCTATCTGTGTATATTTAGATAATGAATTGAATTGTTTTAAACTTAAAACAACTTGGCCTTAAAAGACACGCTTTGGATTTCGATGAGACCGGGATCGGGTTTCCATATTTGGATATCCGAAAACCACATCGATTCCAATTAACGTTAGGTCGTTAATCCAAGTGGAGCGAGTGAAGACTCGAGGTGTAAGGGCTATACGTCAGTATAACTCTGTGGGTGATTCCGTAATGAGTTTGACGGAATAGTACTTATAGATTCGAGATGGTGAATCAGAGTGCAAGGGTTATCGTCGTTAACTCTGAGGGTGATTCCAATACGAGTGTAACGAGATAATGCCTTCGGTTTCGTTCGAACCCGGAACGAACTTGTATGGATTGAATGCTTTCAGAACATCGTCAGGTGGACGATGAGCATTCTAAGAGATGTGTTCTCTAAAGGTAATCGTAACCTCAAGCCTCATCAACCGGGAATGGCTAAAACAGGGGAGGTGCAGCAAGGCTTCGTGGGTAGCCCCCACTGGAGAGCAAGATTTACCCCTGTCTAGAGGTCCCTTTTATTTCGCCTGTGTGGGCAGTTGGACGTACGCCAACTGCGGGGTTGTCTTGTTCGGAACTATTCAGTAAGGAATGGGTCCGGCTTTGTGTTGCAGGGGAGTTAGGGTGGCTCCTCGGTACGGTGATCTAGGCCACGTACTGTGACGGGCGGTACCCCAGTAGCCCTGCCATTGATGGAATCCAAAATCCAATAAGTGCCGTACGTATTAGTTGTGCCCAACTATGTTGGAATGTGAGATGTAAGCATTTCAGCTATTTCTGTATTTTACTTGAAAACCCTAGACACTATTATAATATCATCGGATTTCATATCAAATGTTTTGGTTAGCGTAAGGTAAAAACTTTTCCATGTTTATGTGTGGGAAGTCTTACGTGATACCTTTCTTTTCAAAAGGTTTTTAAAAGTTAAGCAACTTTAACCTGTTACTCACACCAGACCCATGTCTGACCCGGAGTTATTTCTGTTTTTCTTTAACTCTTGGGTACTCAAATTTTTACGAGTAGCCAAGGGAATTCAGGTTAGGATTCAGGATTGGCTTTGACGATTTGTGGAGGAGCATATGGAGCAGGAGGCTTCTGCGTATAGTTATATAATTCCGCTGTGTTTGGTATCTCTGAGTGTTGTGTTTGATTTGAGTTGTATAACTAGACAGGTGTCTATAACTGTCTAGTATGTGTTGTATATGTCTGTGTACTCTGATATTTGATGTATACTATGTAATATTTTGTTATAAATATAATTTATTCGTTCCGCTGTTGAGATTCTTGTGTTGTTTCTTCCTTCTCTTCTTTCTATTCTCTTTTCTATCCCTTTCTTTCTTAATTCATGATGCGATTTTCCGGGAGTGGAAAGTCGGGTCGTGACAATTAACATCTTTAGGCTTCGTGACATGCATGCGAAACTATTCAAAAAGCTTTGTTGCCAAATGGTCAAAACATGAGACAGATCGAGGTGGTAGGCGATTAAACCACATAGTTGCGATGCCCCTTAGGAAAATTGGGAAACTTCGGCACTTGACCGCATCATCTGTATGCGCGGCATTCATTAACCATTCATACTTTAAAACATGCTAGTTAGGGTCAGAGCTCCCTACACAAACATGTAGAGTTGGCATTCTGAATCGCTGAGGCGGTTCAGTGTAGAAATGTCATTGGTGAAAGGGGAATGACTCTGGGAGATTCCCCAGTTGTCATTGGCGAGGCCCTGACTTTCACGGATCATTGTTGGGATGTATGGCATCTAGACATTCTAGGCATGCTGAGCCAAGGTGAGGTCGGGTTCCATAATGGGAGGATTGGCCGATCGTGGTCGACAGTCCATATCTCGCCTCCTTGGTCTAGGTTTTCTAGAACAAAAGCCTCAGGAGTATCCTCATGCTGCGACAGTTCAGATCCGTTCGATTTCGAGTGCCAACTCCCAACTCAGTAGCAGCAGCGGAAGCACGGTTATTAGTAGTATGATCAGGAGCTGCCCCTCCTCGAGATGAGGCTCTGGTCTGGTGGCTGGTCGATGGGCCAACTGTCGGTTGCCCAAAATTCACAGTGCGCTGATGTCTGGTAGCCTATATATAGCTTCCATCCAGTCGTGGGCGCACAGATCTGTCATTGTAATCATAGGAAGTCAAACTTTCGATGGATGAGTAGGAAGCCTAGTCCCTTTTGAATCTCCTTCGTCTTTCATGGTTCAGCTGATTGGTTAACTACGCATTGGCACAGAGCTGCTGGATAAGCTGTTGGCGACTTTGAGTCTACTCTTGCATTAGCAGCTGGAACTCTTCCTTGGTGACAGGACCTTGTGGATTGGAAGGTCCGGTAGCATTGTGGTCTGTAGGAGGATGTTGTGGGGGGTTCTGCCTATCCCGTCCTTCTAGATCTACAGCTTTTGAGGCAGTTATGGTAACAACCATGGTGAACGGTGAAGCTCCCTCCTAGTCTTTGTGCAAATTTGAATACGATGGGAGAAATTCTACGCTTAAGATTTGGATCTTCTCCTTAGATTCTCACAATCCGATATCGGTAGTAGAACCAACGAGCAGGAGAAAAGCTGGGTTTTCTGAGTGAAAGCACCAAAGCTTTTGTATCAAAATTTGGCACAACACTCTTCGGTTGTGTTTGAAGGGATAAAATGAAGAAAATAAATGTAAAATGAGGTAGATCTAATAAACACACCAAACAATTAAATAGAAAATGCACAGAAACACATGAATTTAGAGTGGTTCGACGTATTGCCTATGTCCACTATGAAATGATTGATTTTGTTGAATTTCGCTTGCTGATTACAAGAGATTACAACAGTATAACTAAAGTATAGTGATGATTTTTGTAGAGTATCTGCGTAGAGAAGCCAAAAAGTCCATTTTCTGTAGGTCCAGGGTTACTATTTATAGGCGTAGGCAGCAAATATCTCACCCAGATCTTGGAGAACTTCTCTCACGTGGGCAGGCTCATGGGATCGAGTTTAGATGATTTCGACTCGATATCAGAGCGATACGAATGGAATTTGTATCGACCATGAATAGATTCTTTTTGGCTGAAATTGATCATGTACATTCTTTAGGTTGTAGGAAAGTTCCTATGAAAATTCGGTTGCATTTGGACTTGTAGATCTTGAGTTATGGTTGACACAAGTTTAAATTTGCAAAGCATCACCGAGCTCGTATCCATGCCTTTCGTATCGATATCTTCGTATCAGTTGGAGGCATGTGTTTCTAGGTGATGTGGCGCTACCTTCTAGGGTCGATCCACTTTTCATGCTGAGTGACTGCATCTTCCCCTTTTCTATGCTTCGTTCCTATCGATCTGGCCAATTCCTCTTCACATCGACGACCTATACCTTATTTTGTACAGATATTTGCAAGTTTCCTTCGTACTGATGAACATCGATGCTTCTTATCCATGGCTTTCACTTCATTTCGCATTGATACGTACCTATTCCTTTCGTATCGATGATCTCTTATACGTTTCGTATCGATGAGAGGTGCTGATTGTAACGACCCGCTATTTTTAACCGTTCATATTGAGAATCATCGACTCGTGTCAGACTTGGTTTTCTAAACAAAAAATTGTTAATTTATATTTGGAAAAACTTAGCATATATAGTAAATAAATCAATCACAGAATCACAGACATAAAGTATTACAACAATAAGCAGCGGAATAGATAAATAGTAGTTCATAAAGCTACTATATAAACATCGGAGTCCAAAACAAATACAATGAATGTCTCAATTACAATGGAATCTAATATAGAAACAATGACAAGTTTGAACAAATCAATAGGAAACTACTGTCAAGCTAAATGGATAAAGTAAGATCTTGAAGCAAACCTCCAAGCTCCAAAGATGAGTCTTAAATGCTGCGACATTTAGTCTGACCCGATCATAAAGCAAAATACAAAACACTCGAGTTAGGATTAACATTCTTTTGCCAATAAATTCTTATACCAGTAAATTCAACTCAAGTGAAATGTCAACTGAAATACAAGTAACTTAAAAGATGTTTGGGATTTCCATCCTTCAAGGATCCATGGAACTACATACTATGTAGTAATGTATGCTACATAAATAATGTCTATAGTAAAGAAAACTATTATAATAGTGTTAAGGCATTACCCATATCCCCCTTAACACGTTATATATTCCTGTAGTCTATACAATGCCATAGGCTCCACCGAACCGGTGGTTTACCCATAGGACACCCTATAAGTACGGTACAAAACAAACTCGTAGAAGGCACGATAGGGCATGTGAACATGGCACGCGAGGCAATGCTAGGGTAGATGTACTCTTTGCAGATCTAGACTGGTGGTAATGCATAGCAATTACTACTGCCTAACTCGAGACACAGTCCCAAATCAAAGGTGCACCCAATCAAATCACAAAGTAATAGAATGGTATCGAAGAAATGTGCCTGGTCGAAGTTGCGACCTCACTTGGCCCGGCATGGCTCTTGTTTTAGTCACATCTAAGCTGACTCACGGGAGTCAGGGCTACGTACATACCTCATACAAAATGGTACACCAAACCATCCTACTTCATTTTGGAATCTCTACCACGTACATAGTTGTTAATGGTTTTCGGTATTGGCAGAGTATGACATTATCCGATCCCGGTCCTTTAACAACCAACCACTTATTTTACATCGTGGTCATTTTATAAAATCACTTTTATAATCATTTCTAACAGTTCATACTTCATACAAAGATGTTGTATAATTAAAAATCATTTCACTTTCGACATCATATTCGCTTCAAAAGTCATAACCGCAAAATAGTTTAAATTATCATATTAAAATATTCGTTTTTAAATCCATTAGATCTAACTTAAACGGTTTTAATATTGAAAAATATTTTATATATATTGAAATAGTTATAAATGTAAAACAGTTCATTATTTAAAATAGGTTAGGGATTAAATATTTTATATATATTAAAAATACTTATATAATAAAATTGTTTCCTTCAATTTCACAAAATCGATTCAAATCAATTTCAATTTCAAAATTTAATTTAAATCAATCATAGTTCAATACTTTCAGTATTAAAGTGGTTAAAGATCCAATTCAAATTTCTCAATAAACCATTTCAATTTATATTGATTTCAAATCCAGGTTTGAACTATCACTTCAATTTCAATAAGATTCAGATCAAACAATTAGAATATAATTTTCACTTATATTTCAACATTTAACTTTAAATTTCTTTTTCATATTGGAAAATATTCACTTAATCGTTCTAGTGACAATTAAATAAAATCTCAACTTATAAATTTTAATCAATATTAAATATTCAGTCTCAATTTTATTTAAAGTTGAAAATATTCATTTAATCATTTTTTATCAAATCAAGTTATAAAATCATATTAAATTCAAGTAATGATCCATTTAAATTTCAAATCACTTCTAATTTAATATATCTTCCAAACCACTATATATTTAAAGTTACTACAAAATCTATTTAAATATTAATATTCTATATATATATTTAAAACATATTATATATATGCTAATTAAATTAAATTTATTAAATTTTATTTTATATTAAATTTTATTTATATATAGCAAAAATAACAAAAAAATATAAGTAACCTTAAAGTTTATATTTTCAAATTAAGTTATACATTTAAAATTTCCAATAACATATAATTTTCAAATCTAAATTTTGTACATATATAAAACTAGCATTTATATATTATATTTTAAAAATAATTTTTCATTAAAACCCACATGTTTTCTTTCAAAACCTTGGAAATCATTTTAGAAATATACCAACTGTGTCCGTGTATATTTCTCTACCCTGTAGTCATGTGATACAGATATTTATCATTTCAATCCACAATTTAAATATTTACGGGTATATATCATTTCAACCTACAATCCCAGATTTCAAAATCAATGAAAATCGCTTGGGTTTATCATTTCAACCCATAATGAGTTTCCCTTAATCTATTAGATCATTCGAGTATGTATGGTTTCAACCCATAGGGATTTCTAAATAAACATGGGACATGCAGAGTGAGAATAAATATGATAATAATATAACATATCAACAACATGCATATATCTTCAGTAAAAAAACATATACAATAGGTTATAGTCATATGTCATAGTTAAACAGTTACTGTAATGGCATATCATATTTAGCAATTAATTAACTTAACAATTCGAATTTAAAACCATATTTCAATCGTCATTTTATGTGAATTAAATTTATTAAATATAAGAATGTTAATCGTACCTTTCGAGGATAGAGAAGCAATAGGGATGAGAAGCAATGGATATGGATGCACACACGGACACAGATACGACATGCGGAACAGCAATAATGCCAGAACTACTACTGCGATCAATTATGGACTGTGTCGAGACATAAGTAAAACACGATAAACTTGATTTAATGAAAATCAATTATATAACTGAACATACACACACACATAGACTTAGATCAAAATAAGATATATACGTGTGCCATGTATACTTTCAACTAACAGTTATATATATATGCAACATATAAGCTCGGATCGAATGAACAAACAAATATATATATGGCTTCCTGCCGACCAATATATATATATATGCAATTTATATATATAAGATATATAAGTTTATACGGAAGTACAAAGCAATATATATATATATATATATATATATATATATATATATATATATATATATATATATTGAAGGGGAAATATATATGCAACCCATCCTCCTGCCGATAACACGTACACACACAACATATATTCGACCTATAACTATTATTTTAAGAAATATATATACAGAGTATATATAAGAGGAAGAGAATAAGTACCACACAGTGAAGGAAGGTAATCAAGCTGTGGAGCACTGATGGAGGAAGGATGCGGAGTGGTGGTCGAGGAGCAAGGAACGAGAGCATGTGTGGGAGTTTTCACGGCAAAAGAAATGGTAAAAGAAATGCAAACAATAAATATATATAGTTGTTTCAATATCAAACGAGAGCATGGAGATGGATGCGTGCTAGGCAGCGGGAGAAATGGAAGGGTGGAAAGCAGTGGCCTGGGCGGAGCAAGCTGTAGATATAGTGGTTTAGTGGTTGATGCGCTGTTCGAGATGAAATGGAAAGGGATGGTGGACGGTTGATGAAGGAGAACGGCGGGGAGGTGCTACTGTCACAAGGAGGGTTTGGTGAGGCTTGGCTTCGATGTTGGAGGATGGTCGGATCATGGTGAAGTGAGTCGGAGTAGTGGCCATAAGTGCGGAGAATAAAGGGAAAGAGAAAAGCTCGGCCCCGTTTGCAAAGTCATAAAGAGACGCAGACATATATATACAGTAACATATATTATTATTATTTTATACGGAGAAGGAGGTGCGGTTCTCGGTTGAAGGTGAACGAAAGGTAGGATTTCTCGACTATAAGGAGAGGAGTCTGTGCGCGTGGGCTGTGAGGAGTGGCTGACATCCAGGAGGGAAAGGCGGTCTGTTATCAGTGAGCATGGTTGTAAACAATGGGTAGGGAGAAAACACGAATAGTGTGAAGAAACATCAAATAAGGAGGGGCGGGTTTCGATGGCCAAGACAATGGAGAAATCAACTAATATCACTAATTTTTTTAATTTTCAAAAGAGCATGTTAGGTTTGATGGAAAACAAGAGGGTAGAGTTTTAGAAACGAAGATGAACAGTTAAGTTTTATAAAGTATGAATGTAAGCGTATATTTAGCTTGTTTCTTTTTTACTAGTGCGAACCCATGATTCGCATACGGACCACACTCAACCTCTTATCATCATAACATGTTTAAATGGTTTATATGTTTCATTGATTAAGAAATAATGATCTTTTTTTATCAATTTTCAAATAAGTTTGCATTTTGTCTAAAACCTGTGTATAAATCTTTGAAAACAGTAATGCAGATAGTACCGATGCTTGATAAACAATTGCAAAATATCGAGCAAAAATGAATTCAAAGATAAATTTCCATACAATATGCATATAAATTGTACACATATAAATTTATTGTGTGCATCAGCTGTTGCTCCATGCATCAGCTGTATTATATGTAACTTCATTTGGTGAGATACCTTTATCAATCATTTCATTTAATAGTTGATGTTGTTGATTCCATTTGCTGCTTCGGTAATAATTATCTATAAGAGCAGTGCATGTAACAACATTTGATTTATACTTGACCGTTGATCCCAAAATGCCAAAAACAACGTTGACATGATTCATGAGAACACAAGTGTTGATGATGATCCCATAACTGACTATGTCTAGGAACACATTATGCAGCATCATATTATTGTAGAATGATAAGATTAGAGGATAAAGTGATTTATTTCTGTTTTGAAAGATTCTTGTGAAAAATATGATAAATCTAAAGCATACATATTTTATGTAACAACCCGCATATTTATCGAGTTTGTATTTAAATATTTTATTTAAATATTAACTCGTTAATCGGATTTTGGTCCGAAAAGTTACTTTTTGCAAACGGTCAAATTAGGACTCGAGACCACTTCCATTGAGTTCGAAATGCCGTTTACAACTTTTTTAAGTATAAACATCGATAGGTTTGGAGTTAGTGAAATTTCACTAACTTTTCCCGCTTTGGACTTTGGGTTAGTTTAACCTATTAAGCCCAAGTTCCAACCCTCTTCTCCTCACTCTTCATAAATTTCCTAACTAATCAAGCTTTGGCATTAATGGTGGAGGGAATGGGAAATTAAAATTTCAAAACTCAAATTCAATTGCAATCCATCTTTCTACTCCAAATTCAAGAAGAAGACATTGGATTCAAGCTTCTTGTGCTTAGATAGAAGAAGGATTAATTCTTGCTTGCTTAAAACTTCATTTTCATTGATATTTGGTGCAAAGGTGAGATTTTTATCTCACGGTTATAGTCTATAACCATATTGGACTGTTGGGAATGATTCCCTATCACTTTTGCATGCACATTTGCCTTTGGTTTGGATTGGATTGGCGAAAAACCCCAATTTTTAGCATTTTTGGAAATTTCCTGCACTTAGCTCGTTCTGGCCACTTGACTCGTTCGGTGATAGGTCGCAAGGTCACTGGGTCGTAAGTCGCAGGGCTTTAGGTCGTTCTGGAAGAATTGGCACTTCGGAATTAGGTCGCTCACGAGTTAACTCGTTAGGTCGCTCGCGAGTTAGTACCATAGGTCGCAGGGCTTTAGGTTATTCTGGAAGTATTGGCACTTTGGAGTTAGGTCGCTCGCGAGTTAAGCCTTAAGTCGTAGGTCGCTCACGAGTTAGGCCTTAAGCCGTAGGTCGTTCGCGAGTTAAGCCTTAAGTCGTAGGTCGCTCACGAGTTAGGCCTTAAGCCGTAGGTCGCTCGCGAGTTAAGCCTTAAGTCGTAGGTCGCTCACGAGTTAAGCCTTAAGCAGTAGGACGTTCGCGAATACCTTAGGTCGTGAACCCTGTTAGGTCGTTAGGCCTATAACCCGTTAAGTCGCGAATACCTTAGGTCGTTAGACCCTTGAGTCGTTAGGTCGTTAGACCCTTGAGTCGTTAGGTCGTATGACCTTATAACCCAATAGGTCGATGGACCTTTAACTCATAGGCCGTTGGACCTTATCCCGATAGTTCGCGTGATCCCTTAGACCCTTAGGTCGTTAGACCTCATTTTGTCTTCACTAGGTCGTACCGTTTTGGTCGGGGCACTGCCCCCTGGACCCCCGCGAATACCTTAGGTCGAACCCCGTAAGCGGTGGCGTTGCCCCCGCACCCCCACCTTGGGGGGTTGCCACCCCCCCTGGACCCCCCCTCCGTAGGGGATCTTATCTGAAAAACATTGAGCTGATTTCCTTGGATTTTATTCACATCTCCATATGCGATTTTTGTGACTGATTGTTTCTACAATTGCTTCTGTGTTTTGTCACTTTATAATATAAAGGTTTCAATACTAGTAGTAAATATCAAAACTCTTTTAACAAACAATTTCAACTCTATTTTTAATAACAAATCTCTTTTCTTAAACCGTTTTCCAATCTATTAGTATATACAAACCTTTACCTCACTCGGATGAGAAATCTAATTAAACGACTTAGTAAAACAAGTGGTATGAAACGCTTGCGTTCACTTCGTCGGTTAATTCTTAGACTTGTTCGATTGAACCTCTTGTGACAATTTTATTAGTGAAGATTTACAGTTTGTTCGTAAATATTTAAGTTAAGCAAGTGGTTATGGGACATGAAGCTAAACTTCTATATTTACTAGCTTAGTGTAATTGACACTTCTCGTTGATCATGACGATCATTCTGATGATTTAGACTAGCAACTGTGCGATGTCTCTTGTTGCGAGGTTAGACTAGACACTACTTGTGTGATTCCACTCACACATACCTTTTTGCTTTTTGGTTAGTCTGGACCTTAATCTGTGTGATTCCATTCACACATGTGGGGTAGCTCCCCTTGGTCTTCGGACCGTCATGTGATAGGCCTCTTTCTCTTTTCTATGATTTCTGGACTTCTTGCATTGATTTCTAGAATTTATGTCATTGACTTGTTATGAGTACAAGTTTGGGGTATGATGCCCTTTCCGAATCTTTGAGAAGATTCTTGTTATATTGATTATCTCTTATTGATTGATCTTTTGTTGATCATTATTTACATACTTATGGTGGTATGTCATTATGGATATTTTATGTCTATGCCATATCTTTTATATTATATCATGTCATCTGATATTTATAGCTAGACTGACCCGTTTATTTTTTTTTAAATAATACTCGGGTCAGACCGAGATGTTACAGGTGCTTCTGCTTGACTTCTTCCCAGGGGTTCATCACTTTGACTTTTGGCTAACTGTTTAGATTAGCAGTTTTTGTTGTATACACTTGAGATATAGACTCATAGTTGTATTCTTTTGTATAGCACGTGTTGCTATTCTTTTGTATTATCGTGGATCTTATGGACCACTGCTCTGATGTACACTTTCATGTGTTAGTTATATATTCATATCTTCTTCCGCCTTTGTGATATGGATATCTGTGACTGATTTGTGTTATGATTATTTCTATGTTTGTTTTCGAAGATTATTTATAGCCACCGTGTGATAAGCAATTACATGGATGGTCGCTCCTCAACAGCCTTATTCTCCATGCTAGTTGACAGCACTACTCCGTAGTGTTCTTGGCTAGTGTGGGTATAGAGGTGGGGCGTCACATTTTATATCTGAAGTGTTGGAACTAACAACCATTATTCAACAATATTTATTTTAATGCGAAGAATATCATTGTATTTCTTTTACAGTCAAAGAAAATTCAATATAATAAGAAGCATATGATTGCATTTAATGCTTTTGAGCTTTCTGGTTCCATTTTTAATTCCATCTAACATTATTGTTGTATTTTGGTAATGCTGGATTTCACCAGACTTGACTGCAATTCGTGAAAATAGAATAAGGGGCTGGAAATTTTTAAAACAATCAACGACATAGATTAGTTAAAAGAAATAAAGTCAAACAGATTTAATAACTTTAATAATATGAATAATCCGAAATACTATGATTTTAAAAAAAATTATTTTTAGCTATCAATAATGGATATCATTGGAAAGCATATTAAATTTGAGATTTAATAGTGAAATCGATTCTTAAATCCAATTAATGTAGAAAAAGTTTTCACATTTCAAAGTTTGGAATAGAAAGAAATTAAAAACGTGACTGTTCATTTTTCAAAATATGAAGGAAGCCTGTGTGCTCTTGAAATCTAACTCAATAATAATATTATAGTATAGATAAAGTAATGAACAGACAAGAGGAGAGAAAGGAAAGAGAATGTCAGCACATATCTCAACCAGGGGAAATGGAAAAGTCAAGTACAAATTTCTTGGAATATGAAAAAAAAGGCTGTTGGTATTACACGTTGAAATTGAATGGAAACAAAACCCAAACGGATACCGATATGGTTAACCGTTTCATGGATTTTGCCGTGTACCGGATGCCGAAATGCAGGAACGAATATACTATGGAAATTGGCATAATGAGACGAACAGAATGGTACACATATATTAGCGATACAACCAAGCAATCAAAAATCTATACTTCGCCAATGAAAGTGCTGTTAATTCGTCAAAAATAAGATAAAAGGGGCTAGAGCAATCCAAATTTGGCGAAACAAAATACGACGTCGCACTCAAAAAATGGTTTACATTTTTATTGTATAAAAATATTCAGATTTCGAGAACATTTTATCTTCATCTACTTTGAACTGGTTTAATATTAAAATTGAAAATTATATAATAGAACTAACTTTCATATTTGCCAATGAAAATTTGCAATTCGCTATGCTTCAATAGATGCATAACAAATATCAAATTTCAGCGTCAGATTTAATTGTTTTCTTATCAACAAAAATTAAATTAATTACGATATAAAAACAGTTAAAATTTACGGGTCGTCACACTCTCCCACACTCAAAACTTTTCATCCCCAAAAAGGAACAAGATAGGAGAATGGAACCCCGAGGAAAAAAGATAGACTGAAATACAAAATAAAACATATAATTCAAAACCGTATAAATTTCCTTAGCTTCAAAGTGATTGATATTCAATAAATTTGGTTTAAATCCATTTTATTCAATCAATTAATATTCCCTGTAGTCACATTTGATTGACTCCAATGCAATGTTTTTTCATTAAATTGATTTATTCCCGATTGATTAACATTCATTACAAATTTTCTTTCAAAGAAGTTTTTTTATTTAACCCATTTATTTAATCCATTTGACTTTACTTAAGTTGATTCCACTAACTATTCTTACATTCGTATCTATTTACTTAAACAGAATTATCTAATTATTACTCCATATATTTCAATATAGATTAAGTGTAAAAATAATTATTATAACAACTCAATTTCCATTTATAAATTCTGTTATCAAGATTCATTTTTAGGCATCTTGTTCCTTAAATTTATATTACATTATCCAACTACATATTCTCATTGACATTTAACTTTTTCTAGGTAAGTTATATTAATATTTCTGAGTGTCACTCTACAAATTCACCTATTATTTACAACATTCCTATTAAGCCATTTTAATTTAAATTATTTACTACTTAAGTTTTATCTTGTATTACCTTCAATCACAAATTCACATTTCATCTTAACTTTTGAATACTTCATGTAAGCTATATATGTTTTTGATGCAATTGAGTATTAGACAAATAACTTTTATCTTAGTTTTAACTATTTCAAATTATTTCATTTCCATTTCTCATTTTTGACACTCCATGTAACGACCCCAATTTTGAATTAATATTAAATTGATAGTTAATGTAAATTTTGAACAAATTTTGGAATAAAATTTGAATTCGAATTTGGAATTTGACTTTGGATTCTTGAGATTGAAATACGAAATGTAAATTAAAACAATTAGCATTAAAGTTAAAATAAATATTTAAGCTAGAAAATAAATTTGACAAATCAAATAGATATATAATAAGATAAATTATAAAATATAAAGTAACATATAGCTAAATTCAAACAACATAAATAAAATAAAAATTTATTTGCAATACAAAGTAACAAAACAAAGCAAGTAGAAGAAGTATGCAGCCGAAATATAAGGCAATACAAAGCCATAAGACTAAAGTAAATCTATGAACAAAAGCATAGAAAAACCATATACAAAAACATAAAGTACATAAACCATCAAAGCTTTCATCTAACCCAAATAAACAATTGAAAATATGCCTGCAAAATAAATGCAAAGACAAGTTCACTTTTCCAAAAGCAAAAAGGAGTTAGGCCTTATTTATACAAGTACGGTAAAGAATAGTAATGCAAGACACAATGTAAAAATACAATATGAAACATAAAGTACCTATGTACATGCTTACGCAAAGCAAAATGAACTATGCACACCAAATTCTTCAGCATGGACAAGATCATCAGCCGAGATTTTGTTTGATAAAACCAAGAAAAAAAAATAAGTCCCTGCCTAGTATTAATCAAACAATATTTTATCACCCTATACAAAATAACATCACCCTGTCACCTTCTTTTCTTTTATATATATCAACTTTATCCCAATTTTGTTCACTATTATAACTGAGCAAAAAAAAAAAAAACCAAAGTAATATCATCATCATTTAAACAAACATCTCAGATTTAAAACATCAAACCCATTCATCAAAACCTGAGATCAAGTGAGGACTTCCTGCTAGCAAACTCAAACCAGAATTCAACTTTGTAAATTCAAAAAAAGGACTTCAACTTCATTCTGAAAGCTTCTGGAAAACAAGATGTTTAAGTGAGTAACACTTGCTTAAAATTTTAAAATATGAATCTCTTTCTTATATATGTGTGAATTAGTATGTGTATCTATATATATTTGAATTCTTTGTATATCTAAAGGATGGATGAACTGTGCTATGTTCATATAGGTTCTCTGTCTTAGATCCAAAACATATGATTTAATTCAAAAATCAATTCCACTTGAACTACACATTGTTTGGATCTGGTGTTAAAAATAATATTTTTTGTTTGATTTTAAATTAAGGTTTAAAAATTTATTAGAGTTGAAACAACATGTGAATGTCTCTGAAAAATCAATTAACTGAGCAAAGCTCTTAATAAGTTAAAATTCAAGAGCTTTAATTGTTGAATTCAGATATGAAGATTGGATCCTCATACTGTAATATGAATTTTAAAGCAAGCATCATGATTTTTAAGGCTTTAAATCATGAGCACATGAGGGTTGAATGGAAATTGAAAACGAGGCAGATTCTGGTGATCTAGGGGAAAGTGAGCGTCACGAGTGATACTGAAGGGAGCTCATTAGGTGGGGATGTCAGAAAAAATACTCGTCATAATTCTAGTTCACCGTGGCGTTAGGGAATAGTCGAACTAGGGTTTAAGCTTCAGTTTTGTTCAACGAAGATGACGCGGCAATCTCGTCGACTGTGGTGCATCGAGTTCGATCGCACCAAGGGGTATGGGTTCGTGGTTGATCGGTGAAGGTGTGGACGAAGATTCGTGATCTCTAGGAGTCGATATTGACAGGTCGAGGTGATTTAAGTTGGTTGAGTTCTGTTCCAGTTTTGATTGAATAGCTCAATCTCGATTTTGGGTTCGTGATGAACTTTGGGTGGTTAGGATCGAAGATGAGGATGATCAGTGACGTGCTGGAGGTAGCAACGTTGATCGGCGATGGTCATCGTGATTGTGCACGTATACGTTCATCTTTTCGCATCAGCGTTTTGAGTTGGTTGGGGAAGAAGTAAGGGTCTCGGGGATGGTCTTGAGAAAACGATGGTTGGACTCGAAGGAAGGTGGACCACGAGTAACTCGAAGTAGGGTTCGTGATTTTTGCAGTTTGTTTCGGGTCTTAACTCGAGTTACCAAAGTTTTTGCTCAGGTATGTTTTGTTAAACTTGAAAATTTTAAAGTTATAACAGCTTTTGTTTAAATACAAAATTAAGTTTATATATGGCAAAGTAATTTAGTGAAAGGGAATTTGAAACAGTCTTTCAGACATATTGTGAATAATACTTAAATTATAAATATGATTGAAATTTACTTTAAGTAGTGAAGTTCATAATTTCTATTTCATTAACGAATGAATTTTCTATAGTAAATCAATTTATAATTAATAATGGTTAACGTGAGAAATTTTCTTTAAAAAGGGAATTAAAGAAACTAAATAGTTAATGAAATCATTAACTAAGATTATCTGAACAATTAATTAATGTGATAAAAATTTTAACAATAAACTAGATTAATTAATTTAATGATAATAAATTGTGGAACTACTAAGTATAATTAATTAATGATAGAAATTATGGAATTGATTTATTTAGCATAATTAATTGAGTTAATTTGATTTATTCAAAATCTAAATTTCTTAAGTTAATTAATTCAGAATAATCACTCGAAAATTTTGAAAATATAATTGCCTAGAGAAGTAATTAATAGATAATTAATGAATGTAATCAATTAAATGATGATTTGAAATTTGAGTAAATTATTTGTTAATAAATATAAAGGATTAATTAATAATGGTGATTAATTAAGATTAATTTAATAATTAAAGATTAATTGATTCATTAATTAAGAATGATAGTTAATAATTAAGGGTTAACTAATAAATTGTGAAAGGGAATTTATTTCAAATAATTTGTAATTAAATTATGATAATTAACCCGGATTAATAATTGATACATCCGATTTAAATTAATTATTTGATTAATAAATTCATTTGTGAATGTTTGGACTTGACTGAATAATTGTATTATTTGATACCCCTGATATGTGATGCTTTGTTTTGAGCTGTGTGACTTATTTATATGTAATTTATATATCTGCGATCTGTGATCTGTAAATAAAGGTGAGCGGTATAGTTATACTGCTTATCAACTATATTTCTGTATTTTTAATCTGTGATGATTGAATGTGTTGCACTATTGTGTTAAAACCCCTGGACCACACTATACACACACAAATATGGATTTCACGAGGAAATCGATTAAGTCACAGATTTTGAAATGAATTTAAAAAATTTGAATTTTTAAACGCAAATGGTTTGAAATGGATTGGGTTTAAAGTGAAAAGCTTTTGGAAATGGAATTTCAAAGATGAAATTTGTTTTGAATAACTTGATAAAGTTTGAAATTTAAATAATTTGATTTAAATTTATGTTCAAAGTGTGAAATTGAATTCTATGATTTGAAACTAGGGATTAAAGATGTTATACCAGTTTATATGGGTTAAACTATTTTAAAAGTATTGATTTAGGAATTTGAATTTAAGTTCAAGGGCTTTAACTCATGTAAATATAATTGAATTTTTCTGAAACGAAAACTGTTTGTTTTCAAATAATAAAAGCTTTCACATAAGAAATGAACGTCCAATTTTTGTTAAAAAGAATTTCAAGTTTGAAAATGAAGATAATTTCCAAGTTATAAAAACGATTTGAAAGTTATAAGTTAAATCTTTGATTTAAAGATTTAACGAGTTAATCCAATTGGAATGGAAATTGTTTTGAAGTCTATGAATTGATCTTTGTGAAATAAATCTTTTTGTAATATAAAGATTTGAAATGGTAATTGGTTTAAACCATTTGAAAAGGAAAGTTTTTGGATTTTAAGTTGTGACTTAATTGATATCCCAATATCCATATGTTTTTGAAATACTACGCTCACTGTTCGGTTTAGCCGGGAGAGGACCTTTGTGTCATATATCCCATTCCGAATATGTGATATGTCGTTATGGATAGCATTTGAAGACCGGTGGTGAAGACCGGATATTTTCAAAAGCGAAAGGACAACTCGTCAAATGTCTTTGCATCGACTGGTCCCTGGTATAGAGACTCCATATGTGATGGGAAGTCCGAACGCGATTAGTGAATATCCGGATTGCAAGGACTTCTTTTGAAGTGCCTTCGGTTCTGTTCGAACCTGGAACAGACTTGTATGGATTGTATGTCTGACGTTACAAATTGAGATATAAAGCTGATTTCTTTCAAATATATTTCTATTGGTGGCGGAGAATTTATTCTCTTAGCTTAACACCCTTCTCTGAGACGTACGAGCTCAGAGGTTATGTAGTTGATGGTTATCAGCGATATATTCCCAACTTGGTAATGTGACATGCTGAGTGTTGCTGTGAGATGATCATTGTTTGATCATTTGTGATATGATCATTTATTTGATCATTTATCTTTGTGATCATTACTTTGATCATTTGTTGACCCAAAGTATGGTTTTGTACCAAAGCGTGGCTTTGTGGACGAGACTTCGTCGGACCTCACACCCCGAAATGGTCGAAACAGGAAAGATGCGGCAAGGTTGTTGGGGGTAGCACCCCTTAGGGTATGTGCATTTCCTTCTGGATAGAAGTGGTATCATGGTATGGAGCCCAGATACTTAACTTATGTTGATATCGCAGATATATATATGTACTATTTTGTGATTTGTTGTTGGGGCCCCGGTTAAAGGTTGGTTACAACCGGGAGATGGCATACTCGTGTCAGTAGTTACCCAGTTAGGGGTAACCCGGCCTTGTGTTGGTAGAGATCCGGTTAGGTTCTCGGGGACGTCCTTCCAGAGGCATTCTCATGTGGCAATGGGAAGTTCCTTGGCCTGACCATTTGTTGGAAATCCAAAGAAACAATACGAATCCTGTACGGTTTTAGTTGTATAACCTGCCATGGAATGTGGCGGTAACCTGCTATTGAACATGGTAGCTATAGTATGCATAAGTGTGGAATGCCTATGCTGGCTAAGATTTATATCTTTACTTTCGAAATCAATTTTGCCTACACTATGTACTAGTAATAATATCAAATGTCTCTTTTAATGCGTATCAAGTATCTTTGACTATCATAAGGAGAAATCTCCTCCGATTCTGCGTTTGCATTGTGTGTGTGTGCGGGAGGCCTTATGGTAGTCTCATTTCTAAAAAGCATTGCGAATCTATTTTAAAATATTTCTTTTTTTTTTTAAAATAAACTGTTTTTGTTGCTCACACCAGTCCCATGACTGATCCGGAGTTTATTGTTTCTTTCCTAAACTCTGGGTGCTCAAAATTTTCTACACGAGCAGTTCAGAGTTGGGTTTTTCAGATGCTAGTTCAGTCTTTGGATGTGGACGAGACTTGCTTGTCTTTTTGTATCATGATGTTGAACGAGCTGCTGCTGCTGGAGTTCTCTTTTGAAGACTATCTTAGAGTTTTATTGTTCCGCTGCTATTTCTTGTATCATATCTCTGATGTATATTGATATTCATTGTATCACTCTGTTGTATCAGATATTGTATCTATGTCGTATATCAATGTATTATTCTTCTTTTCCGCTATGTTGTTTACTTAATGTTGTTATAATCTCCGGCGACTCGGATTTGAACTGTCGAATCTATGGCATTCGAGTACGATGTAAAGTATGGATGTCAATTTTCGAGCACGAAAAATTCGTATCGTTACATTTGGTATCAGAGCTAAGGTTGAACTTTAGCTCAGGAGTATAACACATTGAGTAGCTCATTAGAGATAGGGTGAAGTATCCCTAGATTGAGTATATCCCTAAGATATCCGTTCGAATGTGTCGATAAATTCTCTTACTATCCAGTGATAGTGAGTATGAGTGCAAGAAGAGAACGAGATAGGGGATAGGGAAGTACGACTATAAATGGTCAATACCCTACAACAGTGGAAATGACTTTCTTATCAATTTTCTTTGATTCATCTTTTCAAATTCTTTTGATTGTTTCGTACCAGCTTCAAGAAGAAGTTTCGGTGTGGTGATGCCCTACGAATCGTTGTAGGAAATCCTTACTTCGTATCTTCATCTGTTTCTTATCAGTTTTGGATTTAAACCTTGATGGATATGAATTTGAAATTTGAAATTAGGAATTTTGAATGAATTGGAAATTTTAAAATTGAGTTAAATTGGTTAATGGAATATGAAGGGTAAATTTGAATAGTATCGATAAAACGATTTCGTTTAAAACTAAAATTGAAATTCTATTATGATTTCTTGTATCTATTGTTGATATTTTGATTTGGTGAGCCAAATTCAGAACTGATATCCAGTTTGATCTGAAAAGATATTTCTCTATCTTTCATCTATCTTTGTTGTTTTTGTGCTTGCGAATTTCGAGGACGAAATTCATTTTAAGGGGGAAGTCTGTAACGACCCCAATTTTGAATTAATATTAATTGATAGCTAATGTAAATTTTGAAAAATTTTTGGAATAAAATTCGAATTCGAATTTGGAATTTGACTTTGAATTCTTGAAATTGAAATACGAAATGTAAATTAAAACAATTAGCATTAAAGTTAAAATAAATATTTAAGCTAGAAAATAAATTTGACAAATCAAATAGATATATAATAAGATAAATTATAAAATATAAAGTAACATATAGCTAAATTCAAACAACATAAATAAAATAAAAATTTATTTGCAATACAAAGTAACAAAACAAAGCAAGTAGAAGAAGTATGCAGCCGAAATACAAGGCAATACAAAGCCATAAGACTAAAGTAAATCTATGAACAAAAGCATAGAAAAACCATATACAAAATCATAAAGTACATAAACCATTAAAGCTTTCATCTCAACCCAAATAAACAAATGAAAATATGCCTGCAAAATAAATGCAAAGACAAGTTCACTTTTCCAAAAGCAAAAAGGTGTCAGGCCTTATTTATACAAGTAAGGTAAAGAATAGTAATGCAAGACACAATGTAAAAATATAATATGAAACATAAAGTACCTATGTACATGCTTATGCAAAGCAAAATGAACTGTGCATACCAAATTCTTCAGCATGGACAAGATCATCAGCTGAGATTTTGTTTGATAAAACCAAGAAAAAAAATAAGTCTCTGCCTAGTATTAATCAAACAATATTTTATCACCCTATACAAAATAACATCACCCTGTCACCTTCTTTTCTTTTATATATATCAACTTCATCCCAATTTTGTTCACTATTATAACTGAGAAAAAAAAACCAAAGTAATATCATCATCGTTTAAACAAACATCTCAGATTTAAAACATCAAACCCATTCATCAAAACCTGAGATCAAGTGAGGACTTCCACCTAGCAAACTCAAACCAGATTTCAACTTTGTAAATTCAAAAAAAGGACTTCAACCTCAATCTGAAAGCTTCTGGAAAACAAGATGTTTAAGTGAGTAACATTTGCTTAAAATTTTAAAATATGAATCTCTTGCTTATATATGTGTGAATTAGTATGTGTATCTATATATATTTCAATTCTTTGTATATCTGAAGGATGGATGAACTGTGCTATGTTCATATAGGTTCTTTGTCTTAGATCCAAAACATATGATTTAATTCAAAAATCAATTCCACTTGAACTACACACTGTTTGGATTTGGTGTTAAAAATAATATTGTTTGTTTGATTTTAAATTAAGGTTTAAAAATTTATTAGAGTTGAAACAACATGTGAATGTCTCTGAAAAATCAACTAACTGAGCAAAGATCTTAATAAGTTAAAATTCAAGAGTTTTATTTGTCGAATTCAGATATGAAGATTGGATCCTCATACCGTAATATGAATTTTAAAGCAAGCATCATGATTTTTAAGGCTTTAAATCAAGAGCACATGAGGGTTGAACGGAAATTGAAAACGAGGAAGATTCTGGTGATCTAGGGGAAAGTGAGCGTCGCGAGTGATACTGAAAGGAGCTCGTTAGGTGGGGATGTCGGAAAAAATACTCGTCGTAATTCTAGTTCACCGTGGCATTAGGGAATAGTCGAACTAGGGTTTAAGCTTCAGTTTTGTTCAACGAAGATGACGCGGCAATCTCGTCGACTGTGGTGCATCGAGTTCGATCGCACCAAGGGGGATGGGTTCGTGGTTGATTGGTGAAGGTATGGACGAAGATTCGTGATCTCTGGGAGTCGACATTGACAGGTCGAGGTGATTTAAGTTGGTTGAGTTCTGTTCCAGTTTTGATTGAATAGCTCAATCTCGATTTTGGGTTCGTGATGAACTTTGGGTGGTTAGGATCGAAGATGAGGATGATCAGTGACGTGCTGGAGGTAGCAATGTTGATCGGCGATGATCATCGCGATTGTGCACGTATACATGCATCTTTTCGTATCAGCGTTTTGAGTTGGTTGGGGAAGAAGTAAGGGACTCGGGGATGGTCTCGAGAAAACGATGGTTGGACTCGAAGAAGGTGGAGCGCGAGTAACTCGAAGTAGGGCTCATGATTTTTGCAGTTTGTCTCGTGTCTTAACTCGAGTTACCAAAGTTTTTGCTCAGGTATAGTTTTGCTAAACTTGAAAATTTTAAAGTTATAACAACTTTTATTTAAATACAAAATTAAGTTTATTTATGGCAAAGTAATTAAGTGAAAGGGAATTTGAAACAGTGTTTCAAACATATTGTGAATAATACTTAAATCATAAATATGATTGAAATTTACTTTAAGTAGTGAAGTTAATAATTTCTATTTCATTAACGAATGAATTTTCTATAGTAAATAGATTTATAATTAATAATGGTTAATGTGAGAAATTTTCTTTAAAAAGGGAATTAAAGAAACTAAATAGTTAATAAAATCATTAACTAAGATTATCTGAACAATTAATTAATGTGATAAAATTTTTAACAATAAATTAGATTAATTAATTTAATGATAATAAATTGTGGAACTACTAAGTATAATTAATTAATGATAGAAATTATGGAATTGATTTATTTAGCATAATTAATTGAGTTAATTTGATTTATTCAAAATCTAAATTTCTTAAGTTAATTAATTCAGAATAATCACCCGATAATTTTGAAAATATAATTACTTAGAGAAGTAATTAATAGATAATTAATGAATGTAATCAATTAAATGATGATTTGAAATTTGAGTAAATTATTTGTTAATAAATATAAAGGATTAATTAATAATGGTGATTAATTAAGATTAATTTAATAATTAAAGATTAATTGATTCATTAATTAAGAATGATAGTTAATAATTAAGGGTTAACTAATAAATTGTGAAAGGGAATTTATTTCAAATAATTTGTAATTAAATTATGATAATTAACCCGGATTAATAATTGATACATCCGATTTAAATTAATTATTTGATTAATAAATTCATTTGTGAATGTTTGGACTTCGCTGAATAATTGTTTTGTTTGATACCCTTGATATGTGAATCTTTGTTTTGAGCTGTGTGACTTATTTATATGTAATTTATATATCTGTGATCTGTAAATAAAGGTGAGCGGTATAGTTATACTGCTTATCAACTATATTTCTGTATTTTTAATCTGTGATGATTGAATGTGTTGCACTATTGTGTTAAAACCCCTGGACCACACTATACACACACAAATATGGATTTCACGAGGAAATCGATTAAGTCACAGATTTTGAAATGAATTTAAAAAATTTGAATTTTTAAATGCAAATGGTTTGAAATGGATTGGGTTTAAAGTGAAAAGCTTTTGGAAATGGAATTTCAAAGATGAAATTTATTTTGAATAACTTGATAAAGTTTGAAATTTAAATAATTTGATTTAAATTTAAATTCAAAGTGTGAAATTGAATTCTATGATTTGAAACTAGGGATTAAAAATGTTATACCAGTTTATATGGGTTAAACTATTTTAAAAGTATTGATTTAGGAATTTGAATTTAAATTCAGGGGCTTTAACTCGTGTAAATATAATTGAATTTTTCTAAAACGAAAACTGTTTGTTTTCAAATAATAAAAGCTTTCACATAAGAAATGAACGTCCAATTTGTGTTAAAAAGAATTTCAAGTTTGAAAATGAAGATAATTTCCAAGTTATGAAAACGATTTGAAAGCTATAAGTTAAATCTTTGATTTAAAGATTTAACGAGTTAATCCAATTGGAATGGAAATTGTTTTGAAGTCTATGAATTGATCTTTGTGAAATAAATCTTTTTGTAATATAAAGATTTGAAATGGTAATTGGTTTAAACCATTTGAAAAGGAAAGTTTTTGGATTTTAAGTTGTGACTTAATTGAAATCCCAATATCCATATGTTTTTGAAATACTACGCTCACTGTTCGGTTAGCTGGGAGAGGACCTTTGTGTCATATATCCTATTCCGAATATGTGATATGTCGTTATGGATAGCATTTGAAGACCGGTGGTGAAGACCGGATATTTTCAAAAGCGAAAGGACAACTCGTCAAATGTCTTTGCATCGACTGGTCCCCGGTATAGAGACTCCATATGTGATGGGAAGTCCGAACGCGATTAGTGAATATCCGGATTGCAAGGACTTCTTTTGAAGTGCCTTCGGTTCTGTTCGAACCCGGAACAGACTTGTATTGATTATATGTCTGACGTTGCAAATTGAGATATAAAGCTGATTTCTTTCAAATATATTTCTGTTGGTGGCGGAGAATTTATTCTCTTAGCTTAACACCATTCTCTGAGACGTACAAGCTCAGAGGTTATGTAGTTGATGGTTATCGGCGATATATTCCCAACTTGGTAATGTGACATGCTGAGTGTTGCTGTGAGATGATCATTGTTTGATCATTTGTGATATGATCATTTATTTGATCATTTATCTTTGTGATCATTACTTTGATCATTTGTTGACCCAAAGTATGGCTTTGTACCAAAGCGTGGCTTTGTGAACGAGACGTCGTCGGACCTCACACCCCGAAATGGTCGAAACAAGAAAGATGCGGCAAGGTTATTAGGGGTAGCACCCCTTAGGGTATGTGCATTTCCTTCTGGATAGAAATGGTATCATGGTATGGAGCCCAGATACTTAACTTATGTTGATATCGCAGATATATATATGTATTATTTTGTGATTTGTTGCTGGGGCCCCGGTTAAAGGTTGGTTACAACCGGGAGATGGCATACTCGTGTCAGTAGTTACCCAGTTAGGGGTAACCCGGCCTTGTGTTGGTAGAGATCCGGTTAGGTTCTCGGGGACGTCCTTCCAAAGGCATTCTCATGTGGCAATGGGAAGTTCCTTGGCCTGACCATTTGTTGGAAATCCAAAGAAACAATACAAATCCTGTACGGTTTTAGTTGTATAACCTGCCATGGAATGTGGCGGTAATCTGCTATTGAATATTGTAGCTATAGTAGGCATAAGTGCGGAATGCCTATGCTGGCTAAGATTTATATCTTTACTTTCGAAATGAATTTTGCCTACACTATGCGCTAGTAATAATATCAAATGTTTCTTTTTAATGCGTATCAAGCATCTTTGACTATCATAAGGAGAAATCTCCTCCGATTCTGCGTTTGCATTATGTGTGTGTGCGGGAGGCCTTATGGTAGTCTCATTTCTAAAAAACATTGCGAATCTATTTTAAAATATTTCTTTATTTGTTTTTAAAAATAAACTGTTTTTGTTGCTCACACCTGTCCCATGACTCATCCGGAGTTTATTGTTTCTTTCCTAAACTCTGGGTGCTCAAAATTTTCTACACGAGTAGTTCAGAGTTGGATTTTTCAGATAGCTAGTTCAGTCTTTGGATGTGGACGAGACTTGCTTGTCTTTTTGTATCGTGATGTTGAACGAGCTGCTTCTGCTGGAGTTATCTTTTGAAGACTATCTTAGAGTTATATTGTTCCGCTGCAATTTCTTGTATCATATCTCTGATGTATATTGATATTCATTGTATCACTCTATTGTATCAGATATTGTATCTGTGTCGTATATCAATGTATTATTCTTCTTTTCCGCTGTGTTGTTTACTTAATGTTGTTATAAGCTCCGGCGACTCAGATTTGAACGGTCGAATCTACGGCATTCGAGTATGATGTAAAGTATGGATGTCGATTTTCGAGCGTGAAAAATTCGTATCGTTACACTCCAATTATTCAAAATTTTATCTTCACTTTAATAATTGAAAACCATTACATAACACCAGATTTTAAGAGTTAAATTTTTGATTTCACTTCAAACTATTTTTGAAATAAATATACACATATATACATGCATACATATATATATATATATATATATATATATATATATATATATATATATATATATATATATATATATATATATGCATCAAATCATACTCAAGAAATTCAAATCAAAAATTCATTTTCCAAAACAAAGTGTAGCAAAGTTACTAACTGCTCTCTCCACTTTGAAGCTCGAAAATGAATGTTGATGTTGTTGCAGTCATCACCGAAATTATTTTCTAGTGGCAGGAGGAGTGTACTAACTTACCTCTTTTAAAATTCTTTCGAACTTTGAAAACCGATTTTGAAAAACTGGAAATTTAATTCTCAAATCCTTAATTGAAATTCATTTCATTTTCAAATCCATTTTATAAACCATGTTTTAAAAATTCAACTCTTGATAACATACAACAATAGTTAATGGTTTTAAATATTTGAAAAACAATAAATCATATTTCAGTATTATTATTTTAAACAACTAATTTATTTAACTAACTAATTTTAGAAAATTATACTTCTATATATATAAAATATAATCATACATAAAATTATTTCATTTACCAATTTCGAAAATAATATTGTGTCAATTTACTCTGTTCAAGTGTTTTGGAATTCCTATCGATAGCGTTGGCCAAAAGAATCGATCGAAACCCCAAACTAAACTTAACAATTCAAGCGACATAGTATAAAACATTTTTTTAATTATAAATACACTCCCTCACACGATGATTCAAAAAATGGATTCAAAAGCAAGGATAGAGATTCACAGTTAGAGGAACCCTAACCAAAGGAAATTCCAACTAAGAAAATAGGCTCGAAAGGAAGATAAGATAATTAAATTGCAAAAGAGAAAAGGGGGATAGACTTATATAAATTACACGACCTTAACCGGGTCAACCAAGGCTTAGAAAAACGAGAACCTCATAAATGGAAACCAGGACAACTGGATGGGAACATCACGGAAAACGCGATTCATGAGTTCAAAAAAGGAGGTAGGAGTATTGGTTAATCCGTAGGGCATGGCTAACCATTAATAGAAACCATTCGTCCAGAAGGAAGGGCAACAGGTCGAGCTTTAGGAATAAGATCGATGCGTAATTCAAATTTGACTAAGTAGGTAGGGGAGTGACTTCTCCACAGACATCAGGAAATAGATGGACAATAGGGGTGGAGTCAAGATCACTAGGCTGATCATCAAGCGAAAGATAAAAGTGCCTACAAAATCCTGATGCATCGACATTGGGCTACAAGAGAACTATCTGTGTCGTCTTCTAGAGAAACGGTTTGGGCTTACAAGAAATAACAGTATCAAACCGAGGATGTAGAAATATCCAATAAATCGACGCCTTTTATAAAGGAGGTCCACCCCTTTACAAATCTTACTAAGGTTGGCGGGATCGTCGATGGGATTAGTCCCACAAAAAGAGGAAATTGTCAATTGAGGTTGCATGATGGGCTCAAATTTATTACAGAGACCAACAGAAATGGAACTATAGGATGCACCAATATGACTGAATACGAACAGAATAAGAGAAGAATGAATTTCAGGGCCAAGAGGAGAGTTCCAAAATTCAAAAGAAATCCTAATCTGGGAGGATCCTAAGGAAAATTTTCATGCTCGAACGAAGATGATTCGGTAATTAATTTTACTCCACATGCTAAATTTTGCCTGAACCGGAGCTCTGATACCACTTGTAGTGACCTGCTTTTTCCAACCATTCAAATTGACAATCATCCACTCATGTCGGACTTGAATTGCTCAAAACAATAGATTGTTAATTTATATATAGAAAAACTTAGCATATACAGTAAATAAATCAATCACAGAATCACAAACACAGAGTATTACAACAATAAGCAGCGGAATAGACAAGTAGTAGTTCATGAAGCCACTATATAAACATCAGAGTCTAAAACAAATACAAAGGATATCTTAATTACAATGGGATTTAATATAGAAAAAATGAAAAGTCTGAACAAATTAATTGGAAACAACTGAAAAGCTAAATGGATAAAGACTGATCTTCAAGCAAAGCTCCAAGCTCTAAAGTTGAGTCTCAAATTCCATGACACTCAGTCTGATCCGAGCATAAAGCAAAATACAAAACACTCGAGTCAGGAGTAACATTGTTATACTAGTAAATTCAACTCAAGTGAAATGTCAACTGAAATACAAGTAACTTAAAGGATGTTGGGATTTCCATCCTTTAAGGATCCGTGGAACTATCTACTATGCAGTAATGTACGCTACATAAATAACGTCTATAGTAAAGTAAACTATTAAAATAGCATTAAGGCGTTATGCATATTTCCCTTAACACGTTTTAAATATTCCCATAGACTATACAATGCCGTGAGCTCCACCAAACCGGTGGTTTACCCAAAGACACCTCATAGGTATGGTACAAACAAACTCGTAGAAGGCGCGATAGAGCATGTGAACATGACACATGAGGCTATGCCAGGGTAGATATACAATTTGTGGATCCGGATTGGTGGTAACGCATAGCAGTTACTACCGCCTATCTCAAGACACACTCCCAAATCAAAGGTGCACACAATCAAATCGCAAATTAATAGAATGGTATCGAAGAAATGTGCCCGATCGGACATGCGATCTTACTTATCCCGGTATGGCTCTGGTTTTAGTCACATCTAAGCCGATTCACGGGAGTCAGGGCTATGTAAATACCTCATACAGAATCATACACCAAACCATCCTACTTTGTTCTGGAATCTCTGCTATGTATATAGTTGTTAAAGTGGTTTTGGGTATTGGCAAAGAGTGTGACAATATCCAATCTCGGTCTCTTTAACAACTAATGCTTATTTATGATTAAAAAGGTCATTTTTATAAAATCACCTTTTTAATCATTTCTAATAGTTCATACTTCATATCAAGATATCATATCATTAAAATTCATATCACTTTCGACATCATATTCGCTTCAATAATCATAGCCACAAAATAGTTTAAATTATCATACTAAAATATTTGCTTTTAAAACCATTAGATCTAACTTAAACAATTTAAATATTGAAAATAGTTTATACATATTGAAATAGTTATAAATTTAAAATAGTTTATTATTTAAAATAGGTCATAGATTAAAATTGTTTATATATATATTAAAAATACTTATATAATAAAATAGTTTGCTCCAATTTCACAAAATCGATTCAAATCAATTTCAATTCCAAAATTCAATTTAAATCAATCGCAGTTAACCAATTTCAATTTTAAAAAGGTTAAAGATCCAATTCAAATTTCTAAATAAACAATTTCAATTTAAATTGATTTCAAATCTAGGTTTAAAGTATCACCTCAATTCTAATAAGATTCAGAGTTTAAATATTCAAACATTTACCATATAAGTTTCTCTTATATTTCAACATTTAACATTAATTTTTTTTTCAAATTAGAAATATTCACTTAATCATTCTAATAACAATTAAATAAAATATCAATTTATAAATTTAAATCAATATTAAATATTTAGTCTCGATTTTATTTAAAGTTTAAAATATTCATTTAATCACTTTTTATCAAATCAAGTTACAATATCATATTATTTAAATTCTAGTAATGAACCATTTAACTTTCAAATCCATTCTTATTTATTATATCTTCCCAACCTCTATTTATTTAAAGTTATTACAAAATCTATTTAAATATTAATATTTTATATATTTAAAACATATTACATATATGCTAATTAAACTAAATTTATTAAATTTTATTATTAAATTTTATTTTATATTAAATCTTATTTATATATAAAAAATAACAAAAAAATTATAAGTAAACTTAAAGTTTATATTTTCAAACTAACTTATACATTTAAAATTTTCGAAAACATATAATTTTGAAATCTAAATTTTATACATATATAAAAATAATTTTTATATATTATGTTATAGAAATCAATGTTCATTAAAACACATTTGTTTTTTTCAAAATTCAGGAAATCATTTTCAGAAATATACCAACGGTGCCCATATATAATTCTCTATCCTATGATCAAGTGATACAGATATATATCATTTCAATCCGCAATTTAAATATTTACGGGTATATATCGTTTCAACCCGCAATCCCAAATTTCAAATTTATGAAAATCGCTCGGGTTTATCATTTCAACCCATAACGGTTTTCCCTTAATCTATCAGATCGTTTGGGATGTACCATTTCAACCCACAGGGATTTCTAAACTAACAGGGGACTTGCAAAGTGAGAACAAATATGATAATAATATAACATATCAACAACGAGCATATATCATCGGTAGCAAAATATATACAACATGTTATAGTGTCATATGTCATAGTTAAACAGATACAGATAATGGTATATCATATTTAGCAATTAAATAACATAACAATTCGAATTTAATAGCATATTTCAATCTCCATCTCATACGAATTAAATTTATTAAATATAAGAATGTTAATCGTAGGTGATTGCCCACCTTTTGAGGCTAGAGAAGCAAGAGGAATGAGAAGCAATGGACACGGATATACACACGGACATGGATATGACACGCGGAATAGTAAAATAAGCTAGAACTACTGCTGCAATCAATTCTGGACAGCGTCGAGAAATAATTAAAGCATGATGAACTAGATTTGATGAAAATCAATTATATAACTGAACATATATACATATATATATATATATATATATATATATATATATATATATATATATACTTAAATCAAAGCAGATATATATACATGTGCCGTGTATACTTTCAACCAATAATTATATATGTATATATAGGTAACATATTAGCTTGGATCGAATGAACAAACAAATATATATGGCTTCCTGCCCACCAATATATATGCAATACACACTCACACACAGATATATATATTGTTATCCCATTTTTGGTCAAAACTGGAATATCAATGTTGTGTGCGTTTCCACCACGACCGGAACAAGAAGAAGCAAGCAAGCGTATATAAGTCTGGGATTTCACTCATGATTCAAGTACAAAGGTTCATTCGGTAAAGCAAGGCAAGAGTTCGTTCGACACTACACTCCCCGAGTTCATCCGGTAATAAGCGTCATCTGGTACTTAAAACCCCTCGCTTTCGTCCGGTAGTTCAAGTGTTTGAGTTCGTTCGGTATTCGAACTCCCCATGGCTCATTCGGCATTCTCAAATATGAAGGCTCATTCGGCATTCTCAAATATGAAGGCTCATTCGGCATTCCCAACACAAGGGATCATTCGGCATTCTCATTATAGGATCCATTCGGTAGTACCGAGACCGAACCAACTCCACTTCCCTTCCCACCGAATCAACTACAACCGAAGCTCCATCTTGCACCACCCACTACCGGTCCAACATCTCCACTAAACCAATGCCGAACCGAGCCCCACAGAATGAAGCACCGGACCACCCTCACCGGATGGCTTCCCACCGATCCAAGCCTCACAGAATCAAGCACCGGACCAACCCTCTACACACCACTGAATCAAACTCCACCAAGCAACGACCGAACCAGAGCATGTCGAACCAAAGTTGCCGGTCCAGATTGCATCAGCTCAGGCCCACCAGCAGGTATAAACATCCTAGGCCCCTGCTCCCAACCTCACTCTATAAATAGAGGGGCAGGGGTACAACAATGACAGACAAGTTTGAGAGCTCAAGCACGGAAGGAACTTTCAAACAACTTTCAGTTACTTGTAACCAAAGCTTTGTACTTGTAATCTGAAGAGAAAGAGGAGAATAACATATAAAGTGGATGTAGGCACGTTCTGGCCGAACCACTATAAATCTGTGTGTCTTTTACAGTTTAGTCCCTGCTTTTTACATATTTGCATAAATCACCCAAATCGCTAAGAACAACATATAATCAACTAAATCGTACGACTTTGAGGTGTTTGCCCATTTTTTGCGCAAACATTTTGGTGCTTTCACTGAGAAGAACTAGCGCCCGCTATATCGGATAGAAGTTTGGATTTGGGAGACAATGGCTAGGCTAAATTGTAGAAGGCAAAGGGCTGAGAGAAGCCAACCGGAAGGAAGTCAGCAAGCATCCTCCGGAGCTGAGGAAGGACCGGCTTCGATCTACATAACCCGGGATGAAATGGAAGCCATAACAAATTCACTGCGAGAGAGGTTGTTGAAGAGTCAACAGGAGATGATGCAGACTTTCTTGGAGCAAATGAGAGCTGCAGGGACCCAGAACTTAGGAACAGCTACAACGGCGGTGGATGCAGGACAAGGAGCTAGGGTTATGGAACCCAATGGAGGACAGGATGCAGAGCCAGAGGGCAATCGACAAGGGCTTGGAGGCAGGCCCGCAGGATCCAACACAGGAGGACCTTTGGAAGGAGTTCAACAGGCTAGAACCGACGTTTCTGCTAGCGAGCCACATGAAGAGTATGTACTGGAATTCCCTCGGGGGCAACCCCCGACAGACAACGCTGGATTGGTAGATATAATCAGGAAGACTGTGCGAGGTGGTTTGACCAGCGGGGACTTGGAAGGGGTAAGCAGGAGTCCGTTCGCTCAGGAAATAAGGATGGCTCAGAATCCACCTAAGTTCAAGCTACCTAGCGTGGAGGTATACGATGGCAAGGAAGACCCTACGGATCACCTGATGAGGTACACCAGACACATGGAGGTGCTGGGGGCATCGGAGGAAGTGATGGCTCAATGCTTCCCTTTGTACTTAACGGACTTAGCTGCGATGTGGTTTAGGCAGCTAGGAGAAGGATCTATCAGGACTTGGAGGGAATTGGTGGAAAGGTTTTTGGGACAGTTTCAAGTTCATGTCAAGAGACCGAAGAACGTGATGACATTAACATCGGTGAAGCAAAGGATCGATGAATCGCTTAGAGCCTTTCTAACTCGATTCAGTGTCGCAGTTTCTTCGGTGGATCGGCCCGATCCATCGATGGTTTTAATGGCAGCAGTATCAGGAGTCAGGGAGAACTCGGATTTCAAGCTATCTCTGATACGAGATCCCCCACGGGATCTCGACGAATTCTTTCACGAGGCAGAAAGGTTCTTTCGGCAAGAAGATGCGAGTACGGATTTAAAGTTAAAAAAGGTTAATGCAATTGAGGTTGGAGGACCATCCAGCAAAGGTTTGGATAAAGACAAAGGAAAAGGGAAGTTGGACGATGATTCTAGAAATGCTAGGAAGCAATGGAAGGATCCAAAGTTTCCCACATACACAGGATTGAACGAGACGCTGGAGCGGATATACCTGGATACTCGGAATCGCCTTCCCTACCGAAGGCCGGCTAGGAGAGAACCAACAGAACGGGAAAGAACATCAGGAAGGCACCGTCTCTTCTATGATTTGGATGGACACGACACCAACAGCTGCAGGCACCTAAAGGACATAATTGAGGAGCATGTAAGGAATGGACAACTGCCACAATATGTTGGACCTCGGAATGCAACGGCGGGGCAGGAGCAACCGCCGCCTACCTCAAGCTACGATGGCGGGAGGCCACGGTGGGAGGCCCAGGAATGATGGTCGGTTGATCATCCATTGGCCAGGTTATTATGAAATAAGTAGCGAACTATTGGCAAGCAACCAAGTCATTTACACATGTACGGCGACGGAGATAGCCCCTAGGCATGCTCTGAATGATGATAAACTGCAATGCTATGATTTGTGAAACTTATCTTTTGCTTTTGGATTGGGCACTGCTTTTGTTTTTGGTTTTCAGTTTTGGAGCTTGGATTGAGCTCCTAGTTTTTCTTGCTTTTTGATTTGGATTTTCCTTTGAATGATTGTTTTCGGTTTTGGATGCTGGTTTGGATTTCTGGTTTTCTGGTTTTGATTTGGATTTTGGATGTGGATTTTGGATTGGATTTTGATTGGATTTTTATTCTGGTTTTCTGGCTTTGATTTGGATTTTGGATATGGATTTTGGATTGGATTTTGATTGGATTTTTATTCTGGTTTTCTGGCTTTGATTTGGATTTTGGATGTGGATTTTGGATTGGATTTCGATTGGATTTTTATCTAATTTTTGATAAACGGTCGTCAGGTATGGATTATGCCTGCAAGGGGTGAGTCCCTTCGCCCGAACATGGTAAATTGACTCATTCAGGTCGTCGAGTATGGACTATGCTCGGCAAGGGTCCGGAGTGACCAGGATTCGGCCTAGGACTTAGGCCCTGTATTATCAATTATTATTTTCAGATCGTTGAGTATGGACTATGCTCCACAAGGGTCCGGAGAGACCAGGATTCGGCTTAGGACATAAGCCATGGCATTACACAGCGTCCAGGGACACTGGACCAAGGTCGTCAAGTGTGGATTACGCTTGGCAAGAACCCGGAGAGGTTAGCTCAACGTCCAGGGACACTGGACCAAGGTCGTCAAGTGTGGATTACGCTTGGCAAGAACCCGAAGAGGTTAGCTCAACGTCCAGGGACACTGGACCACGGTCACTAGATGTGGATCACACTTGGCAAGAACTCGGAGAGGTTATGGATTTGGATATCGACCCAAAGAGGTCCTGGATTCGGTTATTGGCTATTGGATAAGGATGGATTGAGACTCGGTTGTCGAGTTCGGATGGATACGGAATTGGCTCGGGCTTTGGTTATTGTATTTGGAATTGGACATCGACTCGGAGCAGTCAAGGATGATATACTCTGGCAATATGGCTATGGACTTTGGATAATGGATTCGGAACCATTCAAAACACGCCTTATTATCACAAGGCATGTTTTGGGGGGCAAAGTGTTATCCCAATTTTGGTCAAAACTGGAATATCAATGTTGTGTGCGTTTCCACCACGACCGGAACAAGAAGAAGCAAGCAAGCGTATATAAGTCTGGGATTTCACTCATGATTCAAGTACAAAGGTTCATTCGGTAAAGCAAGGCAAGAGTTCGTTCGACACTACACTCCCCGAGTTCATCCGGTAATAAGCGTCATCTGGTACTTAAAACCCCTCGCTTTCGTCCGGTAGTTCAAGTGTTTGATTTCGTTCGGTATTCGAACTCCCCATGGCTCATTCAGCATTCTCAAATATGAAGGCTCATTCGGCATTCTCAAATATGAAGGCTCATTCGGCATTCCCAACACAAGGGATCATTCGGCATTCCCAGTATAGGATCCATTCGGTAGTACCGAGACCGAACCAACTCCACTTCCCTTCCCACCGAATCAACTACAACCGAAGCTCCATCTTTCACCACCCACTACCGGTCCAACATCTCCACTAAACCAATGCCGAACCGAGCCCCACAGAATCAAGCACCGGACCACCCTCACCGGATGGCTTCCCACCGATCCAAGCCTCACAGAATCAAGCACCGGACCAACCCTCTACACACCACCGAATCAAACTCCACCAAGAAACGACCGAACCAGAGCATGCCGAACCAAAGTTGCCGGTCCAGATTGCATTAGCCCAGGCCCACCAGCAGCTATAAACATCCTAGACCTCTGCCCCCAACCTCACTCTATAAATAGAGGGGCAGGGGTACAACAATGGCAGACAAGTTTGAGAGCTCAAGCACGGAAGGAACTTTCAAACAACTTTCAGCTACTTGTAACCAAAGCTTTGTACTTGTAGTCTGAAGAGAAAGAGGAGAATAACATATAAAGTGGATGTATGCACGTTCTGGCCGAACCACTATAAATCTGTGTGTCTTTTACAGTTTAGTCCCTGCTTTTTACATATTTGCATAAATCACCCAAATCGCTAAGAACAACATATAATCAACTAAATCGTACGACTTTGAGTTGTTTGCCCATTTTTTGCGCAAACATATATACATAAGTTTATATGGAAGCACAAAGCAATATATATATATATATATATATATATATATATATATATATATATATTGAAGGGACGGTATATATGCAACCTATCCTCATGCTGATAATATGTACACACGCAACATATATGTGACCTATAACTTTTATTTAAGACAAAAAATATACAGTATATATAAGAGGAAGGGAACAAGTAACGCATAGTGAAGGAAGGAAATCAAGTTGTGTGGCACTAATGGAGGAAGGATGCGAAATGGTGGTCGAGGAGTAGGGAACGAGAGTATGCGTTGGAGGTTTCACGGCAAAAGAAGTGGTAAAAAAATGCAAATATTAAATATATATAGCTACTTCAATATGAAATGAGAGCATGGAGATGTATGCATGCTAGGAAGCAAGAGAAATGGAGGGGTGGACACCAACGGCCTAGGTGGAGCAAGCTATAGATATGGCGGGTTGGTGGTTGATGCGCTGTTCAAGGCGAAATGGAAGGGGACATTGGGCGACTGATGAAGGAGAGAGGGAAGAACGGCAGTGAAGTGCTGCTGTCACAAGGAGGGGTTGGCGTGGCTTGGCTTCGGTGTTGGAGGATGGTCGAATCATGGTGAATGTAGTCGGAGCAGTGGCCATTAGTTCGGGGAAGAAAGGGAAAGGGAAAGGAAAAAAATCGACCTGGTTCGCAAAATCATGAAGAGACCAAGACATATATATACAATAATATATATTATTATTATTTTGTACAGAGGAGGAGGCACATTTCATGATTGAAGGTGAACGGGAGGTAGGAGTTCTCGGCTATAAGGAGAGGACTACCGTGCACGTGGGCTATGGGGAGTGGCTGACGTCACGGTGGAAAATGCAGTATGTTATCAGTGAGCATGTTTGTAGAGAATGGGTGGGGAGAAAACGCGAGCAACGGGAAGAAACAGCAAACGCGGTGGAGCGGGTTTCGGTGGCCAAGACAATGGAGAAAGCAACTTATATCACTAATTTTTTTTATTTTCAAAAGAGCAGGTTAGGTTTGGTGGAAAACAAGAGGGTAGAGTTTGAGAAACGAAGATGAATAGTTAAGTTTTATGAAGTATGAATGTAAGCTTATATTTAACTTATTTCTTTTTTATAAAGTAATGAACAACCAAGGGAAGAGAAAGGAAAGAGATCGCAACACATATCTCAACTAGGGGAAATGGAAAAGTCAGGTACAAATTCCAAGGAATATTAAAACAAAAAGGTTGTAGGTATTACACGGTGAAAATTGATTGGAAACAAAACCCGAACGGATACCAATACGGCTAACCGTTTCGCGGATTTCGCTATGCATCGGATGCTGAAAAGAAGGAATGAATTTCTTAGAAATTGGCATGATGAGATGAACAGAATGGTACATAGATATCGGCGATACGACTAATCTATCAAAAATCGATATTCCACTGCCAAAAGTGCTGCTAATTCGTCGAAAATAAGATGAACGGGGCTAGAGTAGTTCAAATTTGGTGAAACAAAATACAACGTCGCACTCATAAAATGGTTTACATTTTTATTATATAAAAATATTCATATTTCGAAAACATTTTACCTTTTTATTTTCAACCAGTTTAATATTGAAATTGAAAATTACATAAAGGAACTAACTTTCATATTTTCCAATGAAAATCTGCAATTCACTATGCTTCAATAGACGCATAACAAATGTCAAATTTTCATCATCACATTTAATTATTTTATTTTCAAAATAAATTCAGTTAATTACGTTATAAAAAGCGTTAAAATTTAAGGGTCGTTACACTGATTTTCTATTAATGGAAGACGTTGACTTCACATCGACCTGTGGTTGATCGATAAGAAGAATTCAAGGCAATGGATTGATACGGGGTGGACTCACGTGTTACTGCTGATGGATAAGAAGCCGATCATCTTGAACGGATAAAAAGGGGGGTCTACTCTGATGGATACGAAGAGGGTTAGTTTGGATGGATATGAACGTAGCCCTTACCTTGGGTACAAACCAGTGTTGAATACGAATTGAAAATATTTTCTAAGTGAATCAAGATAGATCCATATCTTGAGCATATAAACTCTGATTGACTTGGAATTTAGTCTGTTGGCTTTCATAACCTTGCCTATCATTTCATATCAATTGTAGCTCAAACTGGACCGGGGCAAAATTTATCGGTATCCATAGTGAACCTTGTAGGTAATCGATCTTGTTGACAAACTATCCTTCGTTTCTTAATCAATTCCTTGGTGTCACTACCTTGCCAAAAGGCGTGATAACATTTTCCATTCTAAATCAAAACCTTTATTTCAACTAACATTTAATTTTAACTTTTCTGTTAACAAAAAATTTCCAAAAAATTTCAAAAATTTTCTAACACCCTAAAATTTCGAAACTTTTTGACACATTCTCCCTTGTACAGATAGCCTTTTACAGTGTCACAAATATAATAAACATAATATACATTAACCCACGCGGTCGAAAACACAATATACATATCAATTTATTTCATTTTCGCTTTTAATGTGTAAGCGTGCCTCATATGAGTGTTATCAAGCGAGTTCGCTTATTTTACATGCAATTACACAACCAAAATCTAGCCAAACGGCTTCCTATACCTGTATTTATTTAAAATAAGCACATTAGTTTGAAAACCCTGAAATTTTCGTAACATTCCATTCCTATAATGAACTTAAACACATGTTTTCATAAAAAAACTTATTATAAAATGCATATCCAAATGCAAAAACAAATAGAAGATTCAACATTATATTAAATTATATTTCAAATTGATTCATAATAAATTCATTTGCATTCCATTCATATTCACATTCGTTATTCAAATCCATTTATTAATCTCGGAATTATTTCATGTAAGTCGATTCTCGAACAACTCAACTTAGGTTCATGCACTTGCATTCATATTAATTTCAATTCCAACTTATATTACATCTTTTCCATTCACTCTCATTAAATTCACAAAGTGTTATTCACTTTATTTTACAGTGAACGGCGGTTCATTCTATGCTAATTTATTTATAAACCAATTCATAAAATTACTTCTAAGGTTTATTATAACATTCCATATCGCTATTTAAGTTCATAGTCAGCTTTATACTTAAGTTCATAATCAATCTTATTCAATCCATACTCCAAAATCATATTCAATTCATATACTCTTAAATTTAAACTCCTTTCCTGTTATCAAATACAACAATTTTAACTTGGTTATACTTTTCCACTTTAACACTTTAATAAGATATACAAACTTATTTATTCACAATTCTTGGAATTTCCACTTAAATTTATACACGTTATATATACATAACATATAGTTATATAATCACTTCACAATCCTTGTTTATATCCAATTTACTCCATTCCAATTATCCCTCCATTTAAAATACAAAATTTTGAATTTCCATTCCTTTACCATAATATCAACCCATTTTCACTTTGGTTTTACCACTTCATTTCTCAATTATTAAATTCAAGAACTTCTTTACTTAAAATCTCATGTTGCTTACTTCAGTCCATTCACATCTTATAATCCTAACTTTAGATTATATATCACTTAATAGCTTAATTGTATCCATTCCATTAAATATTCATAACTTATAGTCATAAAATCATTTTACATTTCAACATTATATTCAATTCAATTCAAATCCCAGTTCAAATTTTAATTAACTCATCTTAAGCCATGTTAAGTTAAATTCAACCCATATCATACATTTTAACCTTTTCAAGTTAACTTTAATCTCTAGATTAATATTCTCACTTTCCCTTTCTTATCAATATCAACTCCAAATTATAAGTTCAATACATATTTTATCCTCTCTTCACAAACCATTTAAATGCAAATCCCAAAATTCAATTACCCAGCTTTATTTCAAAACAATTCGAAATCATCAATATACATATACCACTTTTGTATATATCAAATCATACTTTCAGGATTTTAAAACAACTTCGTTCTATCAAAAAAATTCCCTTGGTAATTCTAAAACAAAACTTGATTACCAAACAAGTCCAAAGAAAATAATCATAACCATTCACTATGGTAGCATTCCATCACAAAGAAACTCAAAAATGAACACTGATGATGCGGCCGTCTTCACCAGAATTATTTTCCAGCGGCCGAAGTGAGTTCAGTGCTTCCTTACTTTCGAAACCCATTTAAAACAATTTCTACTCAGAAATATTTCCAAAATAACAACACCATTCTTCTTCATAATCTATTTTGGAAAACATTTCCAAAATCTCCAAGAATTAGAAATTTCTCAAATAGTAGTTCAAATCCATTTAAAATAATTCGCAAACCTTCCAGATTTAAATTTCAAATCCTGATTTGAATCCTTTTTTAGATTTTAATCAAATGTATAATTCATTTGCATAAACTATCCGTATACAATCTCCATTTGTTTATATAAACCATTTCAATTTTATAATCTTGTTTTGATAATAATAATATCAACCGAACACACCAATATACTATAATAATTTCAAAAAATTATTTCTTTTATATCGAAATAGCATTTGGGTTAAATTATTTTGTTTACCCTCTTCAAAACAATACTGTGTTGGTTTACCTTGTTTAAGAGTTTAGAAACCCCTATCGATACGGTTGTACTTTCCACACCGACAAGAATTCATAAACACTCAACCAATAAGTCAAAACAATATAAAACATTTATATTCACTAATAAATACGTGCTCATATCTATTAATAAACTCAAACTCATTCTACTGCCGACTCAATCTCTAATGAGTAATCCCCACCAAAGCCAAGGTTCTCACTTAATTTTCAGCTCTTTTACCAAGTGTAATGACCGGTATCTCCATACCTTTAAGTCGACAATACATCTCGCGTGTCCAACTCAAAATGAACAAAAATATAATTCAATAGGGGTAAAGAAGAAAATAAAGAAGATAAGATGAAACTTAACAATACAGAATCTCATAACGGAATGAATAATTTATAATATATCACCAGTCTTTACACCAAACAAAACTGTAATACACACATACACACATTCAAAAATCAATTAGAGTATAATCAGTCAATATAACAATCTTGATAGTTATAATAACTTGTCCTCATATACATACCACACAGAGGAACATAATCAAGTTCATGAATACGTCTCTGTCATCCAGCTCGTCTCCTGAGCTCCATATCATCCTAACCTGAATCTGTAATGCTCGGTCCGACCCGAGCATTATAATAAAATAACATCTGAGTCAGTCTGGAAAACCAGTGTGAGAAAACACACTCAATTTTAATTTAATTATATTTTCAAAATCCTTTGAAACAAAGGTATCTCGTAAGACCACGCCACACACAAACACGACGGGTTTTTACTTTACGATAACCAAAATCCTTTTATATCAAATCATATGATATTATATTAGTGTCTACAGAAAATAGTTGAAACGCTTGTATCTCACGTTTCACCATAGTTGGTATACAATCAAAACTGTACGGGCTCGTAGTGGATATTGGATTCCATACAATGACTTGCCTACTGGGGTACCGCCCATCACGGTACACCTCCAGAAAAATGTAACGAGATCGTATCTAAAGATTCCTGCCAAAATAGGACCAGCCTACCCCTTGCTGGATAGTACTGAATATGTTATCACCCCAGGTGTTTACCCCCTAATCGAGCGCTCTCTTTTCCATGCACAATCGTATCCATAATTTATAATATAATATATCCGAGGGTATCTAGAAAGGTGATAACATACCCTACTTGGGTGCGACCCACTTACCTTTGTCGCATCTCCCTAGTTATATTCATTCTCGGACGATGAGGCTTAAGGCTATGTTTTACTTTAGAACAGCATTCATACTTGGAATGCTAACATTGTCTTCCATGCAGCAATACAATGATAGCATTCATCCATACAAGTTGTCCTGGGTCTGGAGAAACAAAATCTCTATAATCATCATCTTTATTGCCTTCTCGATATCTCAATTTGTAAAGCACAAATCAGACCGAAGTGGTTTTCGAATAACTGATTCCGATCCCATTCTCTTTGAAATCATTAACGATTTGGCCAGATTTGATAATTGGTTATTTAACTACCAAATTACAATCATTCAAACATGGGTTACATTTCCCATGGAACCCATTGAGCTTCACCTTCATTAATTTGAAATCACTTAAAAATACTTGGAAACCAATTCTATATACTTATCTTATAAAATAAGTATATTCACAGAACAAAATATTTTTGATACATAGAAAGTAAAACCAAATACTTATCTTAATAGTATAAATATATTTCAAATCATTCCTTTCAAAACTTGTAGAACCTTTCTATATACTCACAAAATGGTATAGTATCTTAACCAATTATCTATAATGATTTACCTATCTCAACAACATAATAAAATGGTTAACAAAAATATCCTTTAAAATAAAGATATAAACATTCCAAAAAAAACCTTTCTCTCTCTAACCATTCCCCTTTTCATTTAGAATATATTCTTATAAATCTCCATGTTTATTTACAAAGATACTATTTCCAAATCTCCTAATCCATTACAAAATTCTTCTTTCCTCAATCATTCAGAATCTTACTTCCTTTCAAATTTTAATCCTCTTTTTCATAAATTCTTTTTTATAAAAAAATTCTTTTATATTAATTTTTCTATTATTTTAAAATAAATAAACTAAAACATCATATACTTAGTTTTAATCAATTTTAAACGATATAAAAGAAATATGGCTAAAAGCATTTTAATACTAAAATAAATAAATTCATAAACCTTAAAAACTTAACTAATAGATAAATAAAATAAATAACATTAAATAACCTTTATTGATCCTAAATGAATTTCCAAATCCATTTATAAAATTAATCTTTTATAATCCCAAATTTCACTTATACATTTTCTATTTTAAAAGTCCAACATTCTCACCTTATAGTTTCTTTAAAATACTCCTTCCATAAAAGGAATCTCTTTGTGATATTTTCATTAAATATAAATACTTCGGAATCAATTCCTTATTCTTTTAATATGAATGACTTAATTTCATAAAAATATCACTTAAACCTTTTATAAAATAATAATATAGTTTGCATTTCGCAATCCATTTACCTAAGAATAAGTTTTCGTTTTAAAGAAATTGCTCAATGGCCCCTTTACGCAATTCTTCCGAATTTCGAATATTACTCAAAATCCTCTGTTTTCGATTATCTAATATTCTTCGATAAAAAACAAAGACAAAGACTCGAGTTTCATGAAAAAAGCCCCTCGAAAAGTTAAGGATTAGTAATCCTATTTAGAAATCGAATGGATTCGGTCTTATACATATGCGAGGAAGGTACCGAAGGAGATCCTATTATAGGAATAGCGTCAGGCACGCCTGTCACAATTTTTACTGCCCAATAACCAATTTGGCTGATCTTCCCCAAGATTTCACATCGATGGGAAGGTTTGGCACCTCGATGTCGGCTCTTCGCCACCTAGAGCAACTAGAAAGAGATTCTTTAACCAAAAAGAATTCAGTTCAGATGTAGGATACCTATCCAGAAGTTTTCGCAGGATAATAAAAACTCATATATTTATGAATCAACGTTACAATTACAAGCCCTTATAAAAGAATTAAAAAATTATACATACATACATATATATATATATATATTATAATAACTTCAAACAACCCTTAAAATCAACCTAAGTAAATAATTTGAAACAATATAATTTAAATAAAGTAATCAATGTTTCACTATCCACTTATCGCATAATTAAATTATAATAAATAAATAAATGATACCACATAAAATCTCGAATAGTTCTTTCATAATTTCATCCGAATGACCAATATTTCTTTATAAACCACTTTTGAAATCATTTATAAAATAACTAAAAAAAATACTTGTATATATTCACCAAATAAACATTTTACTTCAAATTATAAAATCTGAACTTAAACATGATCAAAAACCTTTCAAATTTCAAAACAAGCTTAATAGCTTCAATGGTATTTAATTAAGCAACCTTTTTATTCAATTTAACTATTTAAGTAAAATTATCAATGTTCACATGATCGATTTACAAATATACATCCAACTCCATGACTAAGCATCGACTCGTTAAGTGGCACTTATTACAAATTAGTTGACTATCAATTAAACATTTGCCTAAATTTATATCATATCATATCAAAAATTTATTATGTTTCTAACATATCATTCAAACCACATTTCCATTTATTACTAGATGGTGTTTATTTGGCCAAATAGATAATACCAATATATTCTAATTCAATTTACATTATAATCAAACAATGTAATTAAAATCAATTCGTTCATCAAATTTCACACATATATGATCCATTACTGGAAATAAACTTAAAAAACATAAACAATTTAATAGCAATTCGAATTGCTATATTTTCACTCTAGATCCGGTTCAAGCAATCTAATAGCATTTCAAGATGTTATATCGTCATCCTAGATTAATTTCAACAATCACTAATTTCAATAATCCAAACAGCATAAAATAAATTTTATTAGCTATAAACATTACCGGTTAACCAAATGAGTAAGTTTAACTTACCTTGAGTTTAAATTTTCCCAACGTTCAATTTTAAATTAAATAAAATGACATTCGGTTTATCTTAATATATTAGCTGGCTCCAATCGTCTTCAAATCAGTTTCAGCATGTGGTGCCGGTTGCCACGATTCCAAAGCAACTTTTTTCGTCCAATTCCGACCTCGTATGAAGAGGATACGTATTTTTAAAGTTTAAATACAATTTATAAGAATAAATCTTTTTTATTTAACCTTTGGAAGATCATGGTCGTCCATTTCCTGGATTGAAGATCTGGCTAATAAAATCTTCCTCCTTCTCCCTTTACACACACGATCTACAAGAATGAGAAACCCATCATTGTCGTTCATAAATTTCATCGCCGCATCACCCTTTGCCTACTAGAAATTGATCAGAATCCTCCACCGTGTAGCTCTTTCCACCACATGCCATAGCCTGAAAGATCGAGGAGCTCAACCTCCCTTAGCACAGTGAAAACACGACCAAAAAATACACGAACGCCGCTCGATTTCTCATCATCGATGAACTTTAGACCATCACGACCGTATGGATGGGAAGCTCTCATCGAGCTCTACGATTGCTTAGTTGGAAAGTTTGGATAATATGGCGTGGATCGAGAGAATTTAAGGAAGAAAGCATAATAATTTTCAGGCATTAAAAGTGATAATGGTGGCGGCTGTATATTGGGATTAGGATTTGGGAGGATTACATGTATATATATACGTACAACTTACTATTTAAAACCCCATTCACACTTGATTTTTCCTGATCTTGAAAAAAAGCATGCCGCCTGACGTTTTTAATGTTTTACCCCTATTTCGAACATAATGGAACATGTTTCAAAGGCCAATCCCAAACTATACGTGAGTTATGGCTTTAAATGACTGATTTTAAATTAAATTCTTTATATTTATCTCTATGCGTTTTCAGCTTTCATAGTCTAACGATAAATCCGATTGCTACAAAATTTGAAATCCGATAATAATACACTATTACGGATCCAATGGAACTTGTTTCGTCGAATTCAAAGATTGTGCCTAGAAAGGCTTTTTTTTTTACATGTCGATTGTTTCGAGTTATTTCCAAAATCGACGAAACCGTTTAAAATTCCAATTTTTAAAACTTACCGACTCCATTGTATTTCAAATAGATTTTATATTCATACTAGAAAACATTTCAATTCATATTAAATCACAAATTCAATTATTTACAATATCTCACATATTAAATTTTACTATTAAATAAATATGTATATATATGTTTCAAATTTTAATTTATCGACTTTTAATTCCATTCAAAAGTCCACCATCACCACTCTAATTCAAACAGTGTTTTAAATCAACATTAAAAATCATCTCATTCATCTTTAACTCCAGATTCATATTTGCCTGATTCACATATTTTTTTTCATTATTTCAAATATTGAATTTACTATCCACCAAATTCACTAAATCTCTATATTTGAAATTTTAAATCATTTCATTAATTCAACAAAAATATCCATACTCAAAATAAATTAATAATTCAAATTCAACATTTAATATAAATTAAACGTTCAAAATTAAATGACCAAAACCCTGGGTCGTTACACAAGTGCTTTCTGCTAGACGTTATAACTATGGTCAAACATAAAACCTTGAAGTGATGATGTTAAATAGTTCCTTCAACTTGAAAATACTATCGAACTTCAACGTGGATGATTTACTTTGGTTACAGTTAAATCATGGCATGGTGTCCATTGAACGATTTTAGTCGGGTCTAAGTTGAAGCATTAGAAGTGAAAGACTATCCAATATAAAATTTGTCTCTGCATTTATATAGGGTTAGTTTCACGGTCAATTGTAGTCGACTCAAAGTTAAAATCTTTGGCCACAGCAGTATGGTCAATAATAAATGTTATTATTGAGCGATGGACATTATGTTTTAAATTATAAAATTTAATGTGGATGATATTGGAATTTTGAGAAAAAGTAAATTCCGAAAGTCCTATGCTATTGCTTTGATGAAGAGAATTGTCTAAATCATCGTTATGATAGAGTATCATTGAACAAAAATATGATACTTGATTTTACCAAAAATATATGTAAACAATGAATTCATCCAAACTGTTGCACCATGTAATGATCCAACATTTCGACCCTCAAATGTCAACACTAATAGATCCATGGTATTCGCGTGCAGAACACCCAAGTGCTGAAAAGACAGAGCACTATGGTAAAATAAAATGAATAAAATAAGAAAGGAAGAATACAGTATCAGAATCTCAAAGTGGAACGATAATTCATATTATTAAAAGAATATTTTAAAAGGTTACTCCAAACAAAGGAAATAGAGAGTTGCAAAACCTAAGTACTATCATCAGTTTGTATAGTTATAATTGCTTGTCCTCACAATGCTGACATATACATAGTTATACGAAACAAAGATTTAAAAAAAATATAAATAATGGAAGCCTCCAAGTTAAAACCTACCATATTCAGCCTACGCTAAAGAATACGTATGGAAATTAGGGAAACAAAAACCAAGCATCAGACATAAGTTTGGTATGAGAAAACTCGATATACATGTAATTGTAACTATTAAGAACGTATGGATTCCAATAATGGTATTTCCTTTAAAAGAATCCAACCGCTTATTAACTTTAACATAGTGATATGATATAAAAAATATAGAGTATAGAATATTAATCATATCAAATAACTATGTTGCTTACATTCAACACTCCACAATGTGTTTAAGGTATATAATCAAAATTGCTAAGGTTCGCTCGCATTTTAGGTTTTCCATGGAGATCTATTTGGTTGAATTTGAATCCAATCTCCTGCACAAGGGTTGGAAACTACCTCCGAGCATCACATATCTCTAGATAAAATATACCACAAAGGAAAACATAGCTGGTCCATGCCCTAACACATAATCCTAAATATCATCAACTCAACGATAAGCATACTCTAGATATGGAGTTGATATATCATGCCGTGGGTTTACAAAAACCCAAATTATGCCACTTGTCTCTTTAATATCATTTCTGATGTCAAGGATATGGTCGGCAACTCTCATACAAGTCTTTATTACTCGAGCAGAACATGAATCCACAAATGGATTCCTACATCTTCATCGGATCATGAACTTCTATAGGATTCGTACATCTAGAACAGATCTAAAATCTCCATATAAATTCCCTTTCTCAATTGCTTCTAAAACATAGAGTCTTTATAGAAGTTTTGATGTGGTTTTTGGTAAGTAAAACACTTACCAATCCTAAAAATTTCAAAACCAATCAACTAATTGTCGGTTAACTCAATTCCAGTTCTTTCAAAATTATGTGAAAGCTAGAGATGTTTGGTATCAATACTCCTCCTTAGGGGTTCCTATTTATATGAAATCATGAAGCCTTTCGATAACTTCTTATATCAATATTAGATTAAGTTCGATAATCGACTAATCGATTATCTAGTCAAAACAATTGCTTATACAAATCAATATTCATAGGCTTAACTTGTTTCTAAGATTCCAACTTAACTATTTCTTGTCCAAGAGTGAAGCTAGGTAAGTTAGAGCATTGGTTGCATCAAATCCTTGAATAGACACTACATTTTTGAATCTCACAAATATATAACTCTACCACATCGGCTTAGTATTAACAATTTCCATAAACAAGATGAAATCAACAAGATTAACAAATTTCCGACACTTTTCGACTTACTATTCCATAGTCAAGAGGGAAAACAGTAGGATAAAGCTCCATTTCTTCATCCCTCTCGAAATGAACCTTAACTCTCATAAATAGATAAGCCTTACTTCATCGGCTTTTAGTGTTAAGAATAGTTAATTACTTTTCAAATAAGTAATCAAATAATTAACAAACTAGCCAATTAGCAATTCTTAACCCTTTTAAATAGTATTTGTATATACTTTTAAAATACTTGAAAATACTTATAATAGATTTTAAAACATTTGTCCAAAATATTACTTAAAAATTGCATGTTTGTAAAATCTTTAAAACTTGGAAAAGAACAAGTTTAATTATAAAAACTTCTTATTTAAAAATTCGCAATTAATTGTTTAAAATTTGAAAAGACCTCAAACCACTTTTAGAGTATTTTAATAATAGTTAGTAAATACTAGTAAAAAGAATGAAGCAAAATGCTTAAAATTTGAATATATTTTCGAACCCTTTAATTAAAAAATTCTAGTCTAAATAGGGGCAGTTTTAGACAAGCGCAGTTATGGTTGTTTTTGAGATATTACTTAATTTTTTACTATCCAAGCTTTTAAAATCAACAAACATATAGATATAACACTATAAGTACAGCAAGAAACCCCTAGGGACTCTCTATAAAGTCCCATAGAACTCACCTAAAATAAGGCAATTCATAACTACATCTATAGTGGCTATCGCTATAAGTACACTTTCAAGTCTGAATTATATTCTAAGCTATGTTCAACTACAACCAATGTGCTTTGTTCCAAGACCATGCTATATGTCATACAAGTCAATTCAAGTTCATTCAAATCCATACATATGCCACTTGCTTTCAAAGCAAGAATAAAAATCAATGTTTTCAACATATGTCTAAGTCAATTCAAACAACTTAAACAGGACCAAATACAAGAAAATATGGGTTGTGTTTCCAATTAAAATGATGATTTAGCTCACCTGTAACCTAAAATCCTACCAAGATCCAAGCATCTATGTCCAACCTCAACCTAGAAACACCTTTCCCCCCTTCTCTTTTGCTTTCCACCTTGCTTCTTTGTCCTCTCTCCCAATCATATGCCAGGGAAAATAGGATATTGGGAGTATGGCTTTTCTTTTTAACTTATAACTAGGCAGAAGGTTTTGTAATGTGATGGAAAGGCTTCACTTCAAGTTTGAAGTGATTTGGATTTGATTTACAAATATTTTTCTTTAGGAAATTATGAGGAGGAAGAAGAAGACCTGGATTTTCTTAGTTATGCTTTGTGAATTTGTGAATGATAACTATGGGTGTCCCTTCCTTATATAGGCTAAAAATGGTGCTCTTTGACCTAGCCTTCACCCTGCCACATGCCATGGAAGAGTCACCTCCCATCATTTCTCCTTTGAGCCACTTCTCCTTTATGCTAATTAACATTTCACCTTTCTCCTTATAATATCTCTTATCCTAATAGAAGTTTCTAGAGTATACCAAGCTTTATGAAGACGGTTGATTGCAACAACCCGCATATTTAACGATTATTTAAATGCGTCGTTAGTCGGATTTAGGTCCAAAATGTTACTTTTTGCATACGATCGAATTAGGACTCGAAACCACCTCCATTGAGTCCAAAATTGCGTTTGCGATCTTTTCAAGTATAAACTTTGATATGTTTGGAGTAAGTCGAATTTTGCTACTTTTTCTATTGGGTCTTGGGTTTGGGTTCAGCCCACTTGCTAGCTTAATACTCTAACTCAGCCCCCTCTCCTCTCCACTCAGTCATTTCATTTCATAAAACTCAAGCACAACTGAAAATGGGAGAAGAGAATGGGAAATAGAAATTCCAAGCCCTAGTTTACTTTGCAAACTTGAATTCTTGCTCCAAAATCAAAGTGAAGCTATTGGTAAGCCTTCTCTTCATCTTCTCCAACTCTTTTCCTCTTCAATTTCAGAAAGTTTCCTAAACCTAACTTAGGAAATACTTGTTTTGATCTTAGATTGAAGCTTGTAGAGTTGAAGTGGAGAGTGGTTGGTCTTTTCTTTGCAATTGGGCTTCTCATCCTTGTTTTTGAGTTAAAATGTGAGATTTTTATCTCACATCTAATTATCTTTGATTGTTAGGTATAATTTCTAACATTTATTCTGCGCAATTGATTTTGATTTTGATTGATTTGGTGTATATTTCAATTTTTGGTGTTTTGAAATCAAAATCTATGAAAATCCTATTACGGATATTTGGACATTGATGTTTGAGGCGTATCGAAGAGCCGTTAAGGCTGGGTTGTCGCATGGTGTAAATCCTTAGTCGTCATTTGCTCGTTCGATCGCTTCCGATATTCATTTGGCCATTTTTGGTCGAGGTTCAGGAAATGCTCTGAATTCCAGTTTCAGACGTCTGAATCTGGAATTTCAGACGTCTGAATTGGCTTGATTTCAAACAAAAAGGAAATAGGCTAAAAATGTCTATTTCAGACGTCTGAAACATTTGGTTCAGACGCCTAAATTACGTTCTGAAAAACTTCTAATTTCCAGATTCAGACGTCTGAACCACCTATTTCAGACGTCTGAATCTGTTGCTTTTGCCAATTTGCCTATTTTGCTTGGTTTTCCAAATTTAATCGACGCGTGTTGATTCCAATTAGCTAATTATGCATATTTGACTTTGATGATTCCTTTTTGATTTCATACACGAGTTTTTATAAAATGATTTCTTCAACTGTTATTAAAGCTCTTCTCCAATTTATAATTCTATTTAAAACGCACACACAATTTGGAACTTCGAGCAAGTGGAAGGGAGATTAAATGGCTAGGTAAAACATGGACCATGAATCCGGGCGTTTATCTTTCCGATTAATCCCCGACCTATTCGATTGATTGTTTTGACCTTTTGGTCTGGTTTACCAATGAGATGAGGTAAACTTTGTACTACTTTGAGTGTGAAATTAACTAACAGAAGTAAACCGTTTAGTGCGAACGGGTGGTTATGGGACTCACGTTACCACTTTTCGGATTCCTTTTCGAGAGTTGTGACACATTCTTCCAGTTAGTGGTGTCCAGTACCGGGCCTCCGGACCTTCACCACTACGGTTTGTTGCCTTTGGGATAGTGTCTTCGGACTGTCTCCTTCAGGTTTGTTGCCTTTGGGTATGTTGCCTTCCGGTTTGTGCCTTCGTGATTGTACCTTTGGGTTTGTGCCTTCGGGTTTGTTGCCCTATTGCATCGCTTTTGGAGTTGGTCATTCGTCACCGCTCGAGTGATATTGGGTTTGGAGTCTTCGGGCTCATGGATTCTTGTTTATACAGTACTGAGCACATGCAATTTTCTGATGTTTCATTGATATGTATATTCCCTAGGTATCGCCCTTCGGTGTTGGTCTTTTCGAGCCGCACGATATATATAGTGGTTACGTTGCGGAACTTGTGTTGCCTTCATTAGCATTAGTTATTTGCCTTTTCGGCTTGTTTTGGGATATTCCTATCCTTTGCTTATTGTGCTGCCGATGATATAAGGCTTGTCTTTTTATGATTCATCTTTTGTTAGATGATTGTGTTATCTCTTTTAGAAATATTTGTTTTACTTTATGACCTTGCAGGTTTATTGTTGTTCAGTTTATCTAACTGATTTGTTTAGCTAGACTGACCCGTGTATTTATACTCGGGTCAGACCGAGATGTTTCAGGTTAGGTGCTTTTGGACTTAGCCTATTTTGCTTCCGCATGGACTACTCCGCTAGGTTCGTTTTGTTATGGCTTTTTGCGTAGTCCCATTTTGTTGTAACTCTAATATATATGTATTCTTTTGACTCGTCTGTATATTGTGGTTTGCTATAACACTTAACATGTACCTGTTTGTATACTCTGTTATGTATCTATATATGTGTATATGATAATCTACTGTTCTGTGATGTACATTACATTTGAGTTGTTATATTCTGTTCTGATAGATCCTGTAGCCGCCTATGGTTTTGTTTTGAGTATTCATTGGATATGTCGATCTGCTTGTATGACAATTGTCGATGTATTCAATAGATAGTTAGAGCAAGGCTATAGATGGTCGCTCCTAAGCAGCCTTATTCTCCGCGTTAGCTGACGGCATTACCCCGTAGTTTCCTTGGCTACCGTGGTTATAGAGGTGGGGCGCCATAGCTTGGTATCAGAGCCAGGTTTAGAACAAAATATGATAAACACAGAATAGAAGCACATATTCCTGTACATCAAAGTGTATAAGTGTTACAAATCTTTGAACCATCGTGCCTCTATATTCCTTCTATGCCTTGGTGGTAGATAGAATGTGGGAATACGTCTAGGAATGCATTTTGTTCCGTAGTATTCCACATTTGAATTAATGACATCTACCTTGTGAATAATCTTGTCCTTATCTTACTTTCAGCGTATGCCTGGAAGTGGCAGGGGACGACGTTCGGATGCTGGGTAATCCAGTGGCTCACATTCGGATGGCGTTTACATGTCTGCCGATCAGTTTTTGGAATTGTTTAGGAGCACTCAGCCTCCAGTTCCTCCTCGAGTATCTCCACCTCGTAAGTCTGCCTTTGCACGTCTGTGCAGTGATTTTTCTCATTTTGGGGGAAAGCCGTTTAAAGGCTCCGAGTCTGTTCTTGAAGTCCAAGCTTGGCTTCTCATGTGTGAGCGTATCTTCTCTCGCATGGATCTTTCTGATCATGATAGAGTTCTTGTAACTTCTAGCTTATTACAAGAGCGTGCCCTTGATTGGTATGAGCTTCTTATACCTGAAATTGACGAGTCTACTCTTTCTTGGACTCAGTTTCGGGGACGATTCGAACTCAAGTTCGTTTCTGAATCTGAAATTTTTTTATTGATCCATCGCTTCCTTGAGTTGAAGCAAGGGAAGTCTTCTATTTCTGAGTATGTTGCATCATTCTAGGCTTTATCTAAGTATGGTCTTGAATTCATTAGCACTTCTTATAAGAAGAATCTGAAGTTTTTCTCTGGCCTTAAGAAATATCTTAAGAAGTCTTTGTTGCTCCATCTTAAGCTCTCTTTTGAGGAGTTGGTTGATTCGGCACTTCATCTCAAAGCTATCGAGAAGGAGTGTGATAGTGGTGATGATGTTGAGGTTTCCAAGAACCCCAACAAGAGGCAGTTTCCATTTTAGAAGTCCAGGTCTTTTCCTTCTAAGAAGAAGAAGACTGGTGGTTCTAATTCTCAGCCTCAGTCTGCTGGAACACCTTTCATTCGGAAGCGTTTCAATTATGGTTCTCCTGATCATATGTTTTGAGCTTGTCCTAAGCCTTTCTTCTGCCATTATTGCAAGAAGGTAGGTCATCATGTTTCCACCTTCCCTACTGTTCCTACTGGTGCCAAGTCTAGCAAGCTTTTTACTGATAAGGCTTCTGAAGGTTCTTCTCAACCCAAAGGTATATCTCCATCTATTTTGGAAGGTTCTATTTTATTTCATGACCATAGTATTCAAGTTCTTTTCGATACGGGTGCTTCACATTCTTTTGTATCGAAAAAGCTCGTCGATGATTTATCTTTGGATGTTTCTTGTTTGGTTACTTCTTTAAGGATTGCGAATCCTATTGGGGGATCCGCGACCCTTAGCATGCTTTGTGATGATACTGAGATTGTTTTATGTGGTTTTTCCTTTCGTGCGAATGTGCGTGTTATTTTTTGTCTGGGATTTGATATTATTTTGGGTATGGACTTGCTAGTGAGATACGATGCCAGGATTATTTGTTCTGAGAGGATTTTATATCTTCGACATCCAGATTCATTTACTCAGCTAGCACTTGTTCTTCAGGATGTGGATAATTCCGAAATGGCCTTATATTCTCTTGATTCTCGAGATGATGATGATATATCTCGTATTCCTATTGCTTGTGACTTTTCTGATGTTTTCGAGCCTGTTTCGGGTTTGCCACCCAAGCGGGCAATTGTGTTCCGCATTGATCTCATTTCAGGCGCGTAGCCAGTTAGTCGTCCTCCCACAAGGATGTCTAAAGAGGAAAATGAGGAACTCGAGAAGCAGTTTTTAGAGCTTGAGTCCAAGCAGTTGATTCAGTCCAGTTTTCTCCGTCGGGATCCACGGTCGTCTTCGTGAAGAAGTCCGATGGAACTCTTAGGCTTTGCATTGACTATCGCAAGCTCTACGAGTTAACTATCAAAAACAGGTATCCATTGCCTAGGATCGATGATATGTTCGATTTATTGAGTGGTGCTAAGGTCTATTCTCAACTCGACCTTGCCGCGGGTTTTCATCAGTTACGAGTCGCGGAGGATAGCATACCTCTTACCGCTTTCCGCACTCGTTATGGTTCTTTTGAGTGACTCGTTATGCCGTTCGATTTGACGAACGCTCCTGCTTTCTATATCGATCTCATGAATCGAGTATTCCAGGAATATCTTGATAATTTCGTCCTTGTGTTTATTGATGACATCCTTATTTATTCTAAGTCTGAAGCTGAGCATGCTAATCACTTGAGAATTGTCTTGAGTACCCTCCGTCATCATCAGCTTAGAGCCAAATTCTCCAAGTGCCATTTTTGGGAGAATAAAGTTAAGTTCTTAGGCCATGTTGTTTCTTCCGACGGCGTTTCAGTCGATCCCTCAAAGATCGAAGCCATCCAGAATTGGAAAAGGCATGAGAATGTACATGAGATTCGTAGTTTCCTTGGATTGACGGGGTATTACCGTCGGTTCATTAAGGATTTTCCCGTGTTGTGCTTCCTCTCACCAGCCTTACTCGAAAAGGCATTCGTTATATTTGGTCCGATAAGTTGAAGCTTCCTTTCAAATATTAAAGGAACTTCTCACTAATGCTCCTATTTTGGTGGTTCCCAAAGGGAATCATGATCTTGTTATCTACACCGATGCGTGTGGTAGTGGTCTTGGTGCTGTTCTTATGAAGAAGGATCGGGTAGTTGCTTATGCTTCTAAGCAACTACGTCCGAATGAAGTTCGCTATGCCACACATGATCTTGAGTTAGCCGCCATTGTCTTTGCCTTGAAGATTTGGCGACACTATTTATTGGGCAAGCGCTTCATTCTCTATACCGATCATAAATCCTTGAAGTATTTGTTCACTCAGAAGAAACTCAATATAAGGAAACAGCGTTGGCTCAAGTTTCTTTGCCTCCTATGACTTTGATATCCGGTATATCCCGGGTAAGGGTAATCGTGTTGCTGATGCGCTTAGTCGCAAACATTCGGCCGTTGTTTCTATGATGCTTGCCGAATGGGATATTCTTGAGACTCTATCTTTTTGTGAAATTCGTGATCGAGCTTCGTTTTCTGATTCTCCTATTCTATTATTTAGTTTGAGGGCTCGACCCATTTTGTTGGGTCGTACTGCCGATGCTCAGCGACGTGATCCAGAGCTGTTGCATCTTATTCGGCTTTGTGAATCTGGATCCTGTGGTGAGGCATTGCGGGATTTCAGCATTGATTCTCATGGGTGTCTTCGCAAGAAGAACTGTCTTTTTGTGCCTTCTGATTTTGCACTTAGGCATGACATTCTAGATGACTGTCACCGTTCTAAGTATACTATTCATCCCGGTAGTAGTAAGATGTATGCCGATATGCATCGTCTTTATTATTGGGAAGGCATGAAGCGCGATGTGGCGAGTTATGTGAGCAATTGCATAACTTGTCAGCGTATTAAGGCCGAACATCAGCGCCCTTTGGGTCTTCTTCAGCCTCTAGAGATTCCATTGTGGAAATGGGATCAAATTTCTATGAATTTCATTGACGGCCTACCTTGTTCGAGATTGGGCCATTCTAGCATCTGGTTTATTATTGATCGCCTCACCAAGTCTGCTCATTTTATTCCTATTAAGTCTAATAGGACTACTTCGCATTTGGCTAAGTTTTATATCAAGGAAATCATGAGACTTCACGGTGTTCCTAGTTCTATTATGAGTGACCATGATCCTTTATTCACGAGTCATTTTTGGCAGAGTCTTCAGCAAGCTTTGGGAACAAAGCTTAATTTTAGCACAGCTTATCATCCAGAGTCGGACGGATAGACTGAATGAGTGAATCGTATCTTGGAAGATCTCCTCCGTATTTGTATTTTTGATTTTGGTGGTAGTTGGGAGGATCACCTATCTCTTGTAGAGTTCTCCTACAACAATAGTTTTCATTCTAGTATCGGTATGGCTCCTTTCGAAGCCTTATACGAAAGGCCATGTCGATCACCTTCTTGTTGGTTGGAATCTGGGGAGAAGCTTATTCTTGGCCCAGATTCTTCTCCCCAGATTCTGTTCGTGACTCTTCTAAAACGGTGTTCTTGTTTTTATTCGTGTTTTTCCTTTGAAAGGGGTGATGCGCTTCAGTACGACTGGGAAATTGGCTCCTCGCTTTATAGGACCATTTTCTATTACTAAATGTATTGGCCCTATGGCTTACAGAGTTTCACTTCCTACTCATTTATCTGGCATTCACGACATGTTTCACGTCTCTCAACTTCGGAAGTGTCTTCGAGAGTCGGAATCTGCTAACGATTCTCCTGATTTGCAAGAGCTTGAGGTCTCACCGGACTTATCTATTGTTCAACAACCTATTCGCATGCTTGCCACGGAGGTTCGACACCTTCGAAACAAGGACGTGCCGCTCATTAAATTTCAATGGTCCGCTAATCCCAATGACTGTACTTGGGAAACCAGAGAGTTTATCGAGCGATCCTATCTGGGTTTTCTATCTTTGCTCGGCAATGGTAGAATATCTTTACATCTGAAGCTTATTTCCTTTTCTTTTCGTTGAAGTATATATATAGTTGTTGCAAATATCGTCTCTAGGAATTGCGTGGACGTAATTTTGTTAGGAGGGGAGATCTGTAACAACCCGCATATTTAACGATTATATATTTAAATATAGCGTCGTTGGTCGAATTTAGATTTGAAATGTTATTTTTTGCAAACGGTCGAATTAGGACTCGAAACCACCTCCATTGTGTCCAAAATGGCGTTTGCGATCTTTTCAAGTATAAACTTTGATATGTTTGGAGTAAGTCGAATTTTGCTACTTTTTCTATTGGGCCTTGGGTTTGGGTTCAGCCCACTTGCTAGCTTAATACCCTAACTCAGCCCCCTCTCCTCTCCACTCACTCATTTCATTTCATAAAACTCAAGCACAACTGAAAATGGGGGAAGAGAATGGAAAATAAAAATTCCAAGCCCTGGTTTACTTTGCAAACTTGAATTCTTGCTCCAAAATCAAAGTGAAGCTATTGGTAAGCCTTCTCTTCATCATCTCCAACTCTTTTCCTCTTCAATTTCAGAAAGTTTCCTAAACCTAACTTAGAAAATACTTGTTTTGATCTTAGATTGAAGCTTATAGAGTTGAAGTGGAGAGTGGTTGGTCTTTTATTTGCAATTGGGCTTCTCATCCTTGTTTTTGAGTTAAAAGGTGAGATTTTTATCTCACATCTAAGTCTATAATTATCTTCGATTGTTAGGTATGAATTTCTAACACTTATTCTTGTGCAATTGATTTTGGTTTGGATTGATTTGGTGTATATTCCAATTTTTGGTGTTTTGAAATCAAAATCTATGAAAATCCTATTATGGATATTTGGACATTGATATTTGTGGCGTATTGAAGAGCCGTTAAGGCTGGGTTGTCGCGAGGCATAAATCCTTAGTCGTCATTTGCTCGTCCGATCACTTCCAATATTCATTTGGCCATTTTTGGTCGAGGTTCAGGAAATGCTCTGAATTCCAGTTTTAGACATTTGAATCTGGAATTTCAGACGTCTGAATTGGCTCGATTTCAAACAGAAAGGAAATAGGCTAAAAATGTGTATTTCAGACGTCTAAAACATTTGGTTCAGACGTCTGAATTACGTTCTGGAAAACTTCTAATTTTCTAGATTCAGACGTCTGAACCACCTATTTAAGACGTTTGAATCTGCTGTCTTTTGCCAATTTGCCTATTTTGCTTGGTTTTCCAAATTTAGTCGACGCGTGTTGATTCCAATTAGCTATTTATGCATATTTGACTTTGATGATTCCATTTTGATTTCATACACGGGTTTTTATAAAATGATCTCTTCAAATGTTATTAAAGCTCGTTCTATAATTTATAATTTCTATTTAAAACGCACACACAATTTGGAACTTCGAGCGAAGTGGAAGGGAGATTAAATGGCTAGGTAAAGCACGGACCATGAATCCGGGCGTTTATCTTTCTGATTAATCCCTGACCTATTCGATTGACTGTTTTGACCATTTGGTCTGGTTTACTAATGAGATGAGGTAAACTTTGTACTGCTTTGAGTGTGACATTAACTAATAGATAGTAAATCGTTTAGTGCGAACAGGTGGTTATTGGACTCACGTTACCACTTTTCGGATTCCTTTTCGAGAGTTACGACACATTCTTCCAGTCAGTGGTGTCCAGTACTGGGCCTCCGAACCTTCACCACTATGGTTTGTTGCCTTTGGGATAGTGTCTTTAGACTGTCTCCTTCAAGTTTGTTGCCTTCGGGTATGTTGCCTTCGGGTTTGTGCCTTCGGGTTTGTGCCTTCGGGTTTGTTGCCTTATTGTGTCGCTTTAGGAGTTGGTCATTCGTCACCGCTCGAGTGATATTGGGTTTGGAGTCTTCCGGCTCATGGATCCTTGTTTATACAGTACTGAGCATGTGCAATTTTCTGATGTTTCATTGATATGTATATTCCCTAGGTATCGCCCTTCGGTGTTGGTCTTTTCGAGCCGCACGATATATGTAGCGGTTACCTTGCGGAACTTGTGTTACCTTCATTAGCATTAGTTATTTGCCTTTTCGGCTTTTTTTGGGATATTCCTGTCCTTTGCTTATTGTGTTGCTGATGATATGAGGCTTGTCTTGTTATGATTCATCTTTTGTTAGATGATTGTGTTATCTCTTTTAGATATATTTGTTTTACTTTATGAGCCTGCAGGTTTATTGTTGTTCAGTTTATCTAACTCATTTGTTTAGCTAGACTGACCCGTGTATTTATACTCGGGTCAGACGGAGATGTTTCAGGTTCGGTGCTTTTGGACTTAGCATATTTTGCTTCCGCATGGACTACTCCGCTAGCTTCTTTTTGTTATGGCTTTTTGCGTAGTCCCATTTTGTTGTAACTCTGATATATATGTATTCTTTTGACTCGTTTGTATATTGTGGTTTGCTATACAACTTGACATGTATTAGTTTGTATACTCTGTTATGTATCTATATATGTGTATATGATGATCTACTGTTCTATGATGTATATTACATTTGAGTTGTTATATTCTGTTCTAATAGGTCCTCCAACCACCTATGGTTTTGTTTTGAGTATTCATTGGATAAGTCGATCTGCTTGTATGACAATTGTCGATGTATTCAATAGATAGTTAGAGCAAGGCTATAGATGGTCGCTCTTAACCAGCCTTATTCTCCGCGTTAGTTGACGGCATTACCCCGTAGTGTTCTTGGCTATCGTGGGTATAGAGGTAGGGCACCACATTGATTGTGTGCTAATTAGTTGTTAAGCTATTCATTTGACCATTAGTCAAGTGCATAAGAGTTTGAACAACTTATATCGATAAGCTGTTTATCGATAAACTGATTCTCGATCAGATTAACAAATTTCCTTTGAAGAATATACTTCTGTAAAAAATTTAAAAAACAAGTTTTATTATTTTTATTTATTAATTAAATGATGTTAAATAAGGTCTATAAAATCGTATTAATAATACTTAATTATATTTCAAAAATGTTTTGATATTCGAAGATGATTAGGATCGCTCCATTCTCCCCCACATAGAACATTTCTTCCTCAAAATTCAAATAAGAACGATAATACAAAAGATAAAAGAATAAGGTATATATAGCATACTACTAAAACTATAAAAAAAAACTAAATTCAACAAAAAATGAATAGTATGTGAGTCCACTTAAAGTGGTGAGTATACTACAAAAGATGTACGATGCTAAGATAAGAAATATCTAGTCTATGAACAAATCTGAATAGGACTCTCTCAAACCATCCTCTCTTTCCCAAGCACAATCCCAAAATTCTCAGTCCATTGAACCTTGACTAACATCACAAACTTAGTCTTTAATGACACCGTATCTCTATCAACAGTATGAACTGTCTATCTCAATACAGTCAAATTTGGCTCAATCTCCAAGTCGTTCTACTGCGAGGCTTCCACTATCGTCGTAGGATCACGCACAAACTAACACAAATGTGATAAATGAAATACGTTGTGCACTCTTGATAGACTAATTGGTAATTGGACCCTTACACGAGTGCACAAATCCTCTCCAGAACCGAGAATGGTTATATATCGAGGAGCCAACTTCACATCCTTTCCAAACCAGACTACATTTCTAATTAGAGAAAGCATTACAAAAGCAAAGTCTACAAATCTCACGCCTCTCATCCGCATAACTTTCCTGTTGATTTTATGCTTCCTTGATTCACTTTTGAATCTCTATAATCTTATCTGATGCCTCTCGAATCATTTCTGGCCTAAGCATAAGGCGATCCCCAGGCTCCTTCCAATTATGGAGATTTGCAATGCCTTCTATACAACATTTCAAATAGGTCTCATATCAACCGTGAATGATGACTCTCCTTCAGAACTTTCTGCCTCATCCCATCAAACTTAGGAACACACAACCATCTATCCATCGTTACTAAACCATGGCTATATACTTCAAATCCAAGACACTTGATTGGTCCCTCATTCTCACTTGGAGCTTTGGCTACTTGAGTAAGAAGCGGATCTCTTAGCCGATTCTCTTCTTTATGGCTGATGAAGGTCGGATGAACCTCAATGCTAGCTAAATCAACATACTTCCTACTTAAGGCATCTTCTACAACATTCACTTTCCCTAATGTGTATAATATATCTAGATCATAGGCTGCGAGAAACTCTAACCAGATACATCAAAGATTTATTGTAACGATCCCGATTTTTGAGTAAAATTAAATTTAGTAACTGATATAAATTTGTGAATTTAAATTGTAAATTAATCTAATTTTCCAAATAAAACAAGGTATTTGTTTACTTATTATATATGTATATTAATTGATTTTTAAATAGAATTTGAATTTGAGATTCAAAATAAATATTGAAAATAAATTGAAATTTGGATTTGAAAACTATATAATTTTTTACTAATAGAAATTTGTTTTCTAATTTTAAAGGACATATGTAATATTTATTTTGAAAGTTATATTTTGAATTAGACATATATTGTTTTCAAAACAATTATTTAAAACTAAATACTATTATATATGTGTTTATTTATTAAAAGCATAATCAGTTTCAAAATCATTTCTTTCTTTGAATTGGCGTAAGTAGAAATAATAAATAAAATGTATATAAAACAAGTAATAAAAGTTTAAAATAATACATATATAGATATTTATTTATTTTAAAAGTATAATAGTTTGAAATAAGTTTAATATTATTTTTCTTGAAGATAATACAAATATATAAATATAGTTTGAAAATATAGGTAATTAACAAATCAATAAGATAAAAGGGTAAAACATGTTTTATAAATTAAAATAAAGATAGGATTTAAAACAAAGTTTTAATTTAATGCAAGGGTTTAGACATAAAAATGCTCACATTTAACAAATGTAAATAATCTAAATCATGCAAATATAAGTTTGATGAATTAACGTGAAAAAATTAATAAGTGGCGAATCATTCTTTTTCTTTTAACTTAAATTTATAAAACATGCATGAAAAAAATAGAAGCCAGGCTGTTTTCAATTTTTCAAAACTTCTCAGATCTGAGGAATGAATTCAAAAACAAAAAAAAAACAAAAAAACCTAGCAAACTAGAATCTCAAGCCAGAGATAAAATGCAAAGAATTCAAACCTGAAAAAAAATAGCTTTAGTTCATTCCTGATCAAAGATCATGACCTGGAAATCTGAGGCAGACCAGTAAATGATGATCTAAAAAAAAGTTCAGATGCAACCCAAAAACAATATCAAAAGCAAAGGAAAGAAAACCAAAATCTGAAAAGCTTTCAACCTCAAATCATAATCTTGGAAAATAAAATTAAAAAAAACAAAGAAAGGATTAAAAGCCTGAAAAAAATTCTGAAGCAAGCAAGTTATTAATCAAACAATTCCAGATTTTCAAACAGCAAAGCAATTCAAACAAATTTGGAAAATATGCAAAAGCTTTAAGCTTGGAAAAAAATATATGAAGAAAAATTCAAACTCAATCCCTGATCAAAGAAAATGCAGATTTCAGTTCCCAAATTTAAAACAAGGATCTGATTAGAAGTTCAACTAAAATATAAAGCAAGAATTCAAAGCCTGGAAGCAAATGAACTGCTAATTCAACGCAAGCCTGTCTTCTCTGCTTCCAAACTACAGGTGAGCAGACTTTTATTCTAAACCTTAATGCATGTGATCATCCTTGGGATTTGATGAAGAATTTGCTTGCATATATATATATATATATATGTGTGTGTGTGTGTGTGTGTGTGTGTGTGTGTGTGTGTGTGTCTGTGTGTATGTATGTTTACACATCTCTATTTCTCAACAGACTCAAACCCACTAAAACAAAATTTAACTGCTCTTCATACAATCAATCTTAGAGTAAGATTATTAAAGATAAAATGATGGTTTGAATGTGAAATTATTTTTAAAAATAATTTCAAGCAAAAATGTTTCGAAAATATTTTGAAAAATAGAATGTTACAGTAAGAACTCTGAAATATGATAATTTCGAACCTCATGATTCTCGATTTCACCTATGTAATCTAAACCCTATTTGAAAATCATGAATTTTAATAGTTGAATTAATATTTTTAGCTTTGAATTGAGTTAGAAATTATAAGTTGAACGGGAAACACGTTTTAGTTGATCCTCGTCGATCGACAACAAACCGAATGTCGTGATCATGGGTAAAGGAAGCTAGCGTGATGACGTTCATCAAAAAAATGTTCAGAAAAATTAAAGGTCGTCGTGGTGATGCGGCGAAGCTCTGGTAGGGTTTAAGCCTCAATTTTGGTTGATGATATTGTTTGAACTCGTGCGTCGTAAAGGAGGTATTGGGGGTGATCAGACCAAGGTTGAAGGAGGCGTAGTGTCGTGGCAAGGTTAGGGTCCAAATCTCAGATCTTCCGGTAGTCGGTGGTGGCTACACGTGATGTTTTTCTGGTGATTGGCAATTCAACTCGAAGTAGGTTTTGAAGGGCAAGGTTGCTCGATTTTGCCAATTCAATCGTGCACGTGTGCGAGTACAGTGGCATGTCTGTTAGTTGCAAGCTTGGGGAAGATGAAGTGAAGCTCAGGTCGTATCTCGAGGAAACGTGTTTTGGCTCGAGCAATCTATCATGTTGGCGCGCGAACATTTGCAAGTTATACCAGGTTTTAGATTTTAAAAAAAATTAAACAGAACAAAGTTTAAAGAAGAAGAAAAGAAACTTGGGTGGTTACCCGAGGAAATTGATATTTGACTCGGGATTAAACCTAAAGTCGTCTCAGGTTTGTATTAAAACTCAAATTATAAACTTAATCAAGTTCTAATCACTTTCTTATTTAAAGGATTTTATACTAGTTTTGGGATTAGTTAAAGTTTTAAATTAAATTACATTTTAATTAAATTCAAGTGTTTTAAATTGTTTATTTTAAAGGGATTCTTAAGTTTATTTTAAAATAAATTTAAATGGTATATTTAAGTAGTTAAAGATAATGGGTTTAATTAACTTAAGTATTTTGAGTTGTATTCAAATGTTTAATTTTTAAAGATTATTTAACAAGATTTTAAAGATAAATGTTTTACCTTAAATAATGATTTTGATTATCAATTAACCTAAAAAGTTTTAAGTTAAATTTAGATAATTAATGTAAGTTAATTAATAAATGTGATTTAATTAAGGGTAATTACTAACTTCAAGATAATTACTTAAATTAGAAGTAATTAATTAATGATTAACAAGTTGATTAATCAAATGATTAAAGGATAATTAATCAAAGTAATTAAATTGTGATTTATTAATATAAGTAATTAGGGTAATCACTTATTATAATTAATTAAATGGTAATTAATTAAGGGTTAATTAATTAGTGTAATTAAGAATGATTAATTAGAGAATAATTAAATAACTAGAGGTTAATTATTTAACGATTAACGGCTGTTTTATTTATTAATTAATATTGATTAATTAATAATTGAAGGTTAATTAATTTATTAAAGGTTAATTAATAAATGATTAAAGATTAATTAATGATTGATGGTTTATAATTAATTAATATTAATTAACCAAGATTAGTTTTTACTCATAAGTGATTGATCTAAATACTTAGATAATTAATTGACCATAATTATGGATGTTTGGATTGTACTGAATGTCTTGTATTGTTTAATATCCTTGATGTATATTGCTTTGTGATACGAATTGTGTTGGTTTGAACTGTGGTGAATGTAATTATCTGTGATGAATGTAATTTATTTATCTGCGATAAATTCATATTATCTATGAATCTGTGAATGAAGATAAGTGTTATAGATTATACCGCTTATCGATATTGATACGATTAAATCTGTGATGCTTGATGTTGTGGCACTATTGTGCAAATACCCTTGGACTACACCATGCACACACAAATATGGATTGCATGCGAAAATTGGTTAATTCACAGATTTTTGGAAATGGTTTTGTTAACGGTAAAAATAGCTTTAACGCTAACACCTGTTGTATATCGTAATGAAGTGAAAGCACCACCCGCTTGCACGGGAATCAAAGTAAACAAAAAGTAGCAGAAAAGTAAAAGAGACAGAGATTTTTATAGTGGTTCGGCTTCTAGCAAGCCTACATCCACTTTACATCTTCCATCATGTTTTTCGAGCACACTTTACAAGATTACAACACTTTTACAACATGATCTCTTGATTACAACACTTTTACAACACGATCTCTTGATTACAACACGATTAGAGAAAGGAAATTAGAATTTTGATGATGGATTGCTCCTTGGATTCATGTTGAACAAAGTAGATTACTTGATGAAGATTCTTCGGTGTTTGAGGTGTTTAGAGAGTCGAGAAATCAGCAGAGTCTCGGTGCTTTTGAATCCAGAAAAGCCCCCCCCCCCCCCCCCCCCGAATGTGGAGTTGGTGGAGTATTTATAGGTGAAAATCAGGTGTAGGTCGGTTGGAGCGACCTATGGTGGGTCGTAGGTCGTTGGCGACCTAGTGGAGCGGCAGAAGAAGGAAGGCGACCTAAGGGATCACGACATTAGAATGTATGGCCTAGAGCGACCTAAAAAGGCGGGGTATGCTTTAGGTCGCGAGCTATGGGTTAAGGTTAGGTCGCGAGCTACGGGTTAGAGTTAGGTCGTGAGCTATGGGTTAAGGTTAGGTCACGAGCTACGGGTTAAGGTTAGGTTGCGATCTATGGGTTAAGGTTAGGTCGCGAGCTACGGGTTAACGAGCTACGGGTTAGGGTTAGGTCGCGAGCTACCTAACTTGGAGGGATAGATTGCTAACTCGTGAAGTCTTAGGTCGTTAAGTTGTTAGGTCGTCCCACTTTTAGGTCGCTGCATTCTTAGGTCGCGACTTCCTGTGAGTTGTTAACTCGTTTAGTTTTAGGTCGTTGGACCACTGGGTTACTTTACGCCTTAAGTCGCTGAGCCGCTTAGGTCGGCAGGAAGTAGGTCGCTGAGACCTGGAGAATGTTAGGTCGCTGGAAACCTTAACTCGTTAAGTTGGATACATGGCTAAGTCGCTAGGTCGTGGAATTTTTAGGTCGCTAACTCGCTGCATTCTCTAGGTTGTTGGATACTCCATGCTCTAAGTTGAATACCGTTTTGTACGGGACGCTGCTCCGCACCCCGCCGGGGGCGCTGCCCCCTGGACCCCTGCGACCTGACCGGTCAGGTCGAACACCGTAGCGGTGGCGTTGCCCCCTCACCCCCATCTTAGGGGGTTGGCACCCCCCTGGACCCCTCCTCCGTAGGGGATCTTAGATGAGAAATCATTCAACGGAACTTGCTTTGCTGAGATGTTGAGTTGACCAATCTTTGAGGCGAGCTATCTTGCTTTTCTCGGTCGATCTTTTGATATCACGGCTTTGCTAAAAAGGCGGGATAACACTTGCTCCCCAAAACATGCCTTGTGGTAGGAAGGTGTGTTTTGTAATGCCATAATCCGTACGTTCATATCCTGTTGACAACCTGTAAAGGAATTGACGGTTTTATATGGCCCCAAAATGGCGACCGCTCGAGATCGAGCTATTTGGGATAAAGCACGGCCGTTCATGGTCAAGCGCTTAACTTCAAGTGACGACCATTTGTGGTCAAGTCATTTGAGGTGAAGTGCGGCCCTGCGCGGTCAAGCGTCTAAATCCATGCGACGATTGTTCGGAATCGGGTCATTTGTAGTGAAATGTGATCATTCATGGTCAAGCTCTTTACTTAGAATGACGACCATTCGGGGGTCGAGCCACTCGTGGTAAAGTGCGGCCCAGCGTAATCAAAATGACAACCGTTCATGGTCAAGCGCTTTACTTCAAATGACGACCATTCGGGATCGAACCATTTGCGGTAAAGCGCGGCCCTGTGCGGTCTAGTGGTAGAGCTCAACCGCTCATGGTCAAGCGCCTTACTTCAAATGACAACCATTCGGGGTCGAGTCATTTGTAGTAAAGTGCGACCCTGAGCGATCAAGTGGTAAAGCGCAGCCGCTCGTGGTCAAGCGCTTAACTTCAAATGACGATCGTATGGGATCGAGCCATTCAAGGTGAAGCACGGCCGTCCATGGTCAAGCACTCAACTTTGTATGATGATCAGGATCAGGTGAAGTGAGTTGAAATGCAACCTTCCACAGTCAAGCGCTTTACTTCAAACGGCGACCATTCGGAGTTGGGCCATTTGAGGTGAAAGTGCGACTATTGGCGGTGTGAAGCGCGTCCGTTCATAGTCAAGCGACTGTTGGCGGTCAAGCACTTAAATCCATGAGTTTTTGACTGTTCAAAGTCGGGTGCCTGTTCATAGGACTTAATCATTGAGATCGTTCGAAGTCGGGTGCCTGTTAGTCGGGCTTGATGATGCCTGTTCGTAGGGCTTACACATTTCAAAATCATGAAAAATCAAATATTCAACTGAAAAGTTGTCAAGTAGAAATGTCTGAAAAAGTCAAATCCAAACATTTGAAGCAAATCGTGAAAGCAATGTGGAATCAAATCCAAACATCGGAAGCAAATCATGAAAGCACAGTGGAATTAAATCCAAACATCAGAGGCAAAACATGGAAGCAAAGTAGAGTCAAACTCAAACATCAGAAGCAAAACATGAATGCCATGTAGAGTCAAACTCAATCGTCGGAAACAAATCATGAAAGCAATGTCAAGCCTAGTCCAAACATAGAAGGCAAAGTAATCAGTCGTCAGAAGTAAAATACAAAAGTAAAGTAGTCAACCATCAGAAGTAAAATTCAAAAGCAAAGAATTGACGTCCGAGTGCAAACATCTACATCAGTATGATTTATAGTTGTATCAGAGCATGCCTGGGGATTGATCGTGGTCCCATACATGTGTGAACAACTTAATTGTGTTGATGTAGATTTTCCACTCATTCGTCATAACCTCAATTATTCGATGATAGGTCGACGCTTTGACCCTGAGGCGTCTCCAGTTGGTGCAGGTGGTCGTTCTTGTTCCACCGTTGCAGCCTTCTTTTTCACATATTGAGATAGTAAACCATCCCGGATATGCCCCTCAATTTCATCTTTCAAGTGTCTGCAGTCATTCGTGCTATGGCCATTTAGCTCATGGAACAAGCAATACTTGTCCGACTTTTTCTTGTTGCTAGTTGGATCTCTCTTAATTGGTTTTCGATAAGGAACATGTCCCTTGGTGTCTTGATAGATTCGCTCCAAAGTCTCATTCAATTCTGTGTACGAGGTGAATCTTGATCCCCTTTGTTGTCGTGCTGATTTTTCATTGTTATCCTCAGCTTTTCGTTTGCTTTTGCCGGTTTCTGCACATTTCCCAGGAGGAATCCCACTTTTAACCACAAGAACATCAGTTCCTTCTCCTTCTTCTATATCAGCCTTTGCGTCCTCTAATCGTAAGAACCCTTCGGCCTCATGGAAAAATTCTCCCAAATCCATAGGAGGATCTTTGGTCAATGAATTCTTGAACTCTATGCCATCAGCTATGCCCGACACAGCTGCCATTATAACCATGGATGGATCTGGTCGATTTACCGATGCCGGGGCTGCGTTGAATCGCGTCAAAAAATTTCTCAAAGATTCTCCGGTTCTTTGCTTCAGTACTGTCAAACTCATAACATTCTTGGGCCTCAAGATGTGGACCCTGAATTGCCTCATATACCTCTCAATCAAATCATTCCATGTTTTAATCGATCCATTTTCCAATTGTCTGAACCATAGTGCCGCAATATCTGTCAAGTATGGCGGAAAGCACCGGGCCATAACTTCCTCTGATGCCCCCAGCACTTCCATATGCCTCATATATTTTGTCAGATGAACTGTAGGGTCTGTCCTTCCATTGTACATATCCAATGATGGTAGCTTAAAGTCTGGTGGGTTCTTAGCTCGCCTGATTGTTACGGTAAAAGGACTTCTATTGACATCCTCCAAGTCTTTGTTTACCAAACCACCTTTCATAGCCTTTTTGACCATTTCCGCTAATCTGTCGTTATCTCTTAGTGACAGTCCTCGCCTTTGGCTTTCGTCTTGCCCCCCGAGTTCACGAGGGGATGGTGGAATTTGTTCTTCTGGTTGGGCTTCAGTTCCTCTTTGATTCTGCGCTCCAAGTTGCCCAATCTGATGAAACAAATTATGGATCAAATCCTCTTGCCTTTTCATCATTGCCTCCATCTCCTCTCTTGTAACAAAGGCTGAAGTTTGGCTTGCTCTCGAAGAAGCCTCTTGACTTCCTTTATGCTGACTATTCTCTGGTCTTTGTAGTCTACTCGATCGCCTTACCATAGTTCTTCGGATTTCAGTTTCAATCTCCCGGATTCAAGTATTGATTAATAGGATTCCTGAGTTCAATTCTCAATGAAAGCACCAAAATGTTAACGGTAAAAATAGCTTTAACACTAACACCCGGTGTATATCGTGATGAAGTCAAAGCACCACCCGCTTGCACGGGAATCAAAGTAAACAAAAAATAGCAGAAAAGTAAAAGAGACAGAGATTTTTATAGTGGTTCGGCTTCTAGCAAGCCTACATCCACTTTACATCTTCCATTATGTTCTTCGAGCACACTTTACAAGATTACAACACTTTTACAACATGATCTCTTAATTACAACACTTTTACAACACGATCTCTTGATTACAACACGATTAGAGAAAGGAAATTAGAATTTTGATGATGGATTGCTCCTTGGATTCATGTTGAATGAAGTAGATTACTTGATGAAGATTCTTCGGTGTTTGAAGTGTTTAGAGAGTCGAGAAATCAGCAGAGTCTCGACGCTTTTGAATCCGGAAAAGTCCTCCCCGAATGTGGAGTTGGTGGAGTATTTATAGGTGAAAATCAGGTCTAGGTCGGTTGGAGCGACTTATGGTGGGTCGTAGGTCGTTGGCGACCTAGTGGAGCGGCAGAAGAAGGAAGGCGACTTAAGGGATCACGACGTTAGAATGTATGGCCTGGAGCGACCTAAAAAGGCGGGGTATGCTTTAGGTCGCAAGCTATGGGTTAAGGTTAGGTCGCGTGCTATGGGTTAGAGTTAGGTCGCGAGCTACGAGTTAAGATTAGGTCGCGAGCTACGGGTTAAGGTTAGGTCGCGAGCTACGGGTTAAGGTTAGGTCGCGAGCTACGGGTTAACGAGCTACGGGTTAGGGTTAGGTCGCAAGCTACCTAACTTGGAGGGATAGATTGCTAACTCGTGAAGTCTTAGGTCGCTAAGTTTTTAGGTCGTCCCACTTTTAGGTCGCTGCATTCTTAGGTCGCGACTTCCTGTGAGTTGTTAATTCATTTAGTTTTAGGTCGTTGGACTACTAGGTTACTTTACGCCTTAAGTCGTTGAGCCGCTTAGGTCGGCAGGAAGTAGGTCGCTGAGACCTGGAGAATGTTAGGTCGCTGGAAACCTTAACTCGTTAAGTCGGATACATGGCTAAGTCGCTAGGTCGTGGACTTTTTAGATTGCTAACTCGCTGCATTCTCTAGGTTGTTGGATACTCCATGCTCTAAGTTGCATACCGTTTTGGATAGGGCGCTGCTCCGCACCCCGCCGGTGGCGCTGCCCCCTGAACCCCTGCGACTTGACCGGTCAGGTCGAACACCGTAACAGTGGCGTTGCCCCCGCACCCCCACCTCGGGGGGTTGGCACCCCCCCGGGACCCCCCCTCCGTAGGGGATCTTAGATGAGAAATCATTCAACGGAACTTGCTTTGTTGAGATGTTGAGTTGACCAATCTTTGAGACGAGCTATCTTGCTTTTCTCGGTCGATTTTTTGATATCACGGCCTTGCTAAAAAGTCGGGATAACTGGTTCTAAAGTTGAATTTTGAATCCAAATGGTTTTGGAAATGGATTTGGGTTAAATATAAAAAGCTCTTGGTAATGAGTTTTAAAAGCTAAAAGTTATTTTGAATAACTTGATAAAGTTTTGAAATTTAAATAATTTGATTTAAATTTGAATTCAAGATTTGAAATTGAATTCTATGTTTGGAAATTATGGTTTAAAAAAGGTTATACAAGTTATAAATGTGTTTATATGGGTTTTAAACCATTTTAAAAAGTACTATTTTGTGAATTTGAATTTACCATAAGTTTGAAAGGCTTTAACTTATGTAAGTGTAATCGGATTTTTCCAAAACGAATACTATTTGTTTTCAAATAATAATGGCTTTCATATGAAGAAAGGATTTCCAATTTATGTGGAAAGATTTCAAGTTTGAAATGGAATTGAAATAGTTTTGAAAACTATGAATTAATCTTTGTGAAAAAAGGTTGAACCTTGTTTTGAAATTTAAAAGGATCTTAAAGGTATATCTTTTGTACAAAGGATTTGAAATGGAATTGTTTCAAAAGCTTGAAGGAATCTTTGTGAAATATTTGGTGAACTTTGTTTTCAAACAAAAGAGGATTTCAAAGATAGATCTTTTGCTTAAATATTGGGAATGAATCTTTGTGAAGGATTGGTGAACTTTGTGAAGAGAATCTTTTTGTTTAAAAGATTAAAATGGTAATTTGTTCAAACCATTTAAAAGAAAAAAAATGGGTAACAAGTTGTGACTTAACTAAGATCCCATTATCCATATGTTTTAAAATTAAGCGCTCACTATTCGATTTAGCCGGGAGAGGACTTTGTTTCATATAACCTATTTCGAATAGTGATACGACGAAATGGATAGCAATTGAAGACGGTGGTGAAGACCGGGCGTCTTCGAGAATGATAGGATAACCTGTCGAATTACTCTGCACCGAGTTGCTCCGGTATAGAGATCTCCATATGTGATGGGGAGTCCGATAGCGATTGAGGATGCCCGGATTTGCAAGGGCTTCTTTTGAAGCGCCTTCGGTTCTATTCGAACCCGGAACAGACTTGTATGGATGTGTGTATGACATTACATTTTGAGATGTAAAACCAGTTTCTATCAAATACATTTCTGTTTGGTGGCGGAGAATTTATTCTCTTAGCTTAACACCCTTCTCTGGGACGTACGAGCTCGAAGATTATGTAGTTGATGGTTATTAGTGATACATTTCCAATTTGGTAATGTGGCATATGAAGTGCTGCTGGTCATTTGTTGATCAAAGAATGGCTTTGTGAAAAAGTGTAGCTTTGTGGATGAGACTTCGTCGAGCATCACAACCCGGTTATGTTCGAAACAGGAATCGTGGAAGCAAAGTTACTTGAGGGTAGCGCCTCCTGAGGGTATGTCCATTTCGTTCTGGATTATAAGTGGTATTATGGTACGGAGCCCAGATACTTAATTTTGTGGATGCTGCAAACTTATTGCTTTGTGGTTGTTGGTTGAGAGGTACCTCGGATAAAGGTCGCAAACGATCGAGGGATGGCATGCTTGTGTCAATAGTTACCTAGTTACAGAGGTAACCCGGCCTTGTGTTGGCAGAGATCCGGTTAGGTTCTCGGGGGCGTCCCTCCAAAGGCGTTCCATTTTGTGTGGGAAGTTTCTTTGCCTGATCATTTGTTGGAAACCCAATCAAACAATACGAGCCCTTTACGTTTGCAGTTGTATAACCTGCCACCTCAGGTGGTAGCTATAGTAGGCATAATATATTGGAACCTATGCTGGCTAAGTTTTATAATATATTATCGAAAGGTTTTCTGCACTATGCACTAATAATAATATCAAAAAGATTTTGCACAGTAAGCATGTTTGACTATCATAAGGAGAAATCTCCTCTAAGTTTGCGCTTGAATTGTGTGTGCAGGGAGGCCTTATGGTAGTTTCATTTTCCAAAAAGCATTGCGGATTTCAATTTTAAATTGTTTTGCTTTTGATAAAGATAAACTATTTTTGTTTGCTCATACCAGTCCCATGACTGACCCGGAGTTTATTGTTCTCTTCCTAAACTCTTGGTGCCCACAATTTTCCACATGGGAAGTCTAGAGTTGGATTTTCAGATAGTCGAATAGTCAGCTTGTAGATATAGAGTCGATAACATCCAGCCTTTGGTTTTGGAAATCGCATTAGGATGGAGTTAGGTTCAATTCAGCTTGATGGTGGTTCAAGCTTGAAGTTTAGAGCTTTAGATTTGGAGATTTGGTTTGGAGTCTGATCTAAAAGCGATCAAGGGTACACCCTCCTCTTCCACCCTTAACTGATGGAAATCTGTAGCAAGATCAAGTGGAGAAAACACATGTTCTATGAAGATGATCGAACAAGCCATCTATCATAGGAAAGGAATACTTATTTCAAATAGATTGTTGCTGAGGTCGTGATAATCTACACATGGTCTTAGAAAACCTTCCGCCTTCTTAGCGAAGACGACAGGCACTCTCCGGTACAAATGACTTGGTCAAATCAAGCCATTCAACAACAAATCATTAACCTAGTTTAGCAGTTCCAACATCTCCTTCAAGGCAAGTCTATGATCAGACACTATGATAAGTTTGCACCATTAACCAAATCAGTGAAAAATTAAATCTCACGGTGAGAGGGTAAACACGACACTTCTTCAAAAAAAATACTCAAACTCCTAAAAAACTATGATCGAACCCAATTCCTCTTCCATTACATCAAAAGAATAAATACATAAGTGTGCTAGGCTCTTCACAAGATACAGTTATAGTTCCCCCTTCCTACCTCAAGAAGATGGCATGCTTATCACAATTCATGATTACATGATATCATGACAAACAGTCCGTCCCAACCAAAATAAGAAAATCCATAAAACCCAGAACATACATATCGCAAGGGAAGAGCCAGTCAAAGCACTTAGCTGGAACTCCTGATCAAATCGTACTAAGATCGGCCGGGCTGCTAACAGGTTCGACACACAAATAGAATCTAAAGTCATAACTAGCTCGAGTTCTAATCTATTAACTAGAGTAGGAGAAATGAATCTAAGAGAAGCACCCGTGTATAATAGAACACAAATAGGAATGCTAAAAATATGTAAAAACACCTTCAAGAACCTACTACCCCTTTGCAGCTGTAGAAGTGGAAGGTGCTGAAGTTAGTGCAAAAACATGAGATTGCTCTTCCTTCTAAAGCAATGGACACTCTCTAGCAAAATGGACTAGCCGATGGAAGTTGTAGTAGGCTCTTAGTGCAAACCATGCCTTGGGTAACTGTGGCTCTATCCTAGGAACCTTAACAGCAGGTGCATTAACCGGTAATGCTTTCACCACTTGTCTTCCTCCAACCGATGTACAACTCCTGATGAAATGACCCTTCTTCCTAAAATTATGACAAGCTAAACCAAAAATATCTCTTAGCGGTTGTAACTTCCACTTGTTGTCCCCAGCTTATGCAGCAATAGATGGCTTCGGTGCTAAGCTCTCAAAGCTTAACCCCATGTTCATCAAATCCACATAAGACCCTAAGATGTAAATTATTACATTACCCTTCAATTCTGGGTACATCCCTACGATGAACATCTCGTTCCTCTTTAATGGCGTATCTACCAAACTAGGACCGAACCTAGATATAGCAGCGAATCGGTTATCATACTTCACCATTATCATGACCCCCTACTTCAAGTCAAGGAAGCTCCTAAACAAGAAGGATTTCCCGGATTCTGCAACAAATTTCATCTTCGATCCCACCTTAAATTGGGCCTAAGAGATGTCTTTCTCTAGGACATCAATAGCCGTTGAACTCCACCAATCCATGAATGCATTCGACAGATTTCGTGCATCAACTGATGCTTTATCGTGTCATTTAGCTCCACGTCCCTTAATATTTGATCATATAATTAGATCCAAGTCTGGAGATCTTGGTGGTACCACTAAACCTCTTACCTCCTAGCCTCTAATAATCATGGCATAGCAAAGAAAAATTCGCTTGAGGCCTGACCTACACGACCTCCTCTACCATATCCATCCTTGATTCCCCGACGGAAGTAACATGCCTTGGTGCTCGATCTTCACCATTTGTTATGGTACTATCCTGACCACTCTACCTCCTTAAACATCGACAGCTCATGATATACTGCCTGAACATAGTAGAATATATTTATGATACGAAAGGCTTAAGTTATTTAAAAGAAAGAGATTATTCTTAAGGAAAGCTAAAATAAGGTATAGGTTTATAGAAAAATATATACATGTTATACACTCGACTCATTCCATGATGTCTTTTACCCTATCTCTAATGAGACATACCTAACCAAAGGCAAGGAGTTTTCTCAACCTTATTCTCTTTTACCAAATGTATTGATCCTGCTTTTCGATCTTCGGACATGCACACTATTACAACTACAGTATTCGTGTGCCGAATACCTAAGTGTCGAAAAGACAAAAATTTAGGGTGAAATAAAAAGAATAGAACAAGAACGGAAGAACACAACACAGTATCTTGTAGCGGAATGATAATATATTATACCAAAAGAATAATACAAAAGTTTACTTAGAATACAAGAGTATTAGAGTTATAAAACCAAAGCTCTATCATTAGTCTGCTTAGTTATAACTTCCTGTCCTCACGATATAGATATATACATAGCTATAAGGAACAACAAAAATAGAAATAGATTGATAATGGAAGCCTCAAGTTTGTATTCTGAATATTGAAGCATCCAAGTTAAAACTACCATACTTAGCCTACACGAAATAGTATGCAATGAACTAGGGAAACAAATTAAGTTTTAGACATATGTCTGGTATAAGAAAAATTAATATACATGGATACATGTAACGGTATGAGTTTTTAATGCAATAAAATTCACCATAGGTCATAACATTCGGATTAAGCCAAAACAACTTAAAACTTAGGCAAAGGGCCCAAAAGAACTAGATATAAGCTCCTAAGAAGTTCTAATGAAAAATAAGCCAACTTTTTAGATAGATGCTTACCAGATCCTATTGGATCTATACCGATCCAAATTATTGACTTAAGGGACTCCAAATCTCTTGCATCACACTCTTATATCCCACTAATTTCACCCAACAAATTTTGCAGCACTCCAAGCAACCCACATCCAAAAGTGAAGTTTCATCTAATTCAGAATACAATTCAATCTAACCCATAAGAAAATCATCATCAAAACATGTCAACAAGCTACGAGACTAAATATGGAGCATCGTAACTGGGCAAGGAAGACAAAATGTAGTCAAAGCATCAAAAAGACTTAATTATTAGGATTGGTACCAAATTGGATCGGATTATTACCAATTCAAATACTTTGATCCAACGACCTTTGATCTTTCTGGACTTCCTCTATCTGATGAACGTAGGCTTCTAAAAAAGTTGCTTTGGCCCAAGCGCCCTCTAACTCCTATATATACCACCCATTCTGCAATAAAGAAGGGAACTATGGACTGGCTACTGCAACTCTTCCATTACTATTTTCACTTTTCTTTTCCCATAAATAGGTCATAAAGAAGCAACTAGATCCTCTGTTTGCCTCCAACTTCTCGTGAATTAGATTTAACTTAAGGAATTCAATCATATTGTAATGCAAATTAATTTGTAACAGTAGGGAGTTAATAAAAGATATAAAAGGGCGTTGGCTTTGCTAAAAGTCGAACCACTACAAAATTCTTGTATCTCTTTATTATTTTTCTCCTTTTTTTATTTATTTTTAATATTTTTTTCTCTGAGGAATAGATCTGTTGCTTTCACACTCAATCTAGGGTACCGATCCATTTTTTGGGTTAACATTTTGTTGATTTCACTTAAAACTCAGTGAACTTAGGCATAGATCTAACTTTTCTCTTTGGATCCGACATATCCAAAATCGAGATCCATCAAATTAGCTTTACGAAGTTTTAAGCTCGCTACTGGAGATCAATGGTGGGGAGAAAGAGAATTGCCTTCGAAAAATCCATATAAGCTATTATAGCTGGAGAGGAGACCAATTGTAACAACTCAAAAATTAAGCTAAAATAATTAATTAACAAATTAATTAAATGATAAAATAACATTGTGAAATTATTAGAATTTATCCACGGGAGTTGCACCATTGTATCCGTTGTAATTTTTTGGTTAATTTCCATATATAGAATGTCAGAATCCGACGTAGAATGAAGAAAATACGAATTAAGCAAGAAATTATAAATGGAATGTATATATATATATATATATGTATGTGTGTGTGTGTGTGTGTGTATATATATATAGGGCTAGGTCGACAACTAGGTCGACCTACCCACTTCCTAGGTCGCCCTGCATGTCGGCTTAACAAGGGGGGCGGTCGACATTAATGTCGACCCACCTTGTTGAATGAACGAATAATTTAATTCTTCATTCCTCTAAGCTTCAAACACGTCATTTTGTGTTATTTCCTCTAATCCAGTGCGTTCGGGCTTCCATCTGACAGCTCCTATCCAACCTATGACGTGGTCGCACCAAATTCAATCTCCAAATCCAATGGTCTGAAATCCACACGCACCACTATAAATAAGACCCTACGCCTAGCTATTTTTCTCATTTTGTATTTTCTCCATTTGGGTTCACCTTCACAGGCAGGACCCTATAAGGAATAATTTCGGAGGAAAACATCATTTTAAATTAAAATATTTAATACTCTCAAGTGGATCTAAGAAGACCAAGGAAAGAGCTAAGGACCACATGTGAGTGATTAGTAATTATTTTAGGTTTTTAAGTAATTTAAAATAATAGGGTTTCCAATAGTTGTAGTCTTTCTACGATTTTGGAATAACCTTTATACCAGTTTATTTTCAGTTTTAGATTTATTTTTCAGTCTATTTCTTTTACCTACTCTTTTTAGTTATTTTTAGTTAATTACTATTAAATATAGCTTTTCCACTTACTTACTGTTATTTAGAGTATTTATAATTATTTACTGTTCTTTACGTTTTATTTACATCTTTTCTGCATTGGGAATTTCTTCTGTAATTTCTTTCTATTTTTCCTTTTTATGCGAATGGAATAGAATAGATTAAAATGCAAATATGGACTAAATAATAAGAACACTGAAATTACAGAAAATAAGATGTAAAATGTGAAGACTGTAACAAATTGGACTTGGACTGAATTTAAGCCTAATTATGATGTATAATTATGATTAAAAAAGAGTAAAAAATATGAAAGTGGCATATTTTTATACTTAGACCTTGGGTAAATTAAATAAGCAATGTTATAACATAGATTATAATTAGAAATAGAACAGAAAAAGGCTTATTTTGAGGATTAGAATAAATTAATAAGCAAAGAGAGCAAAGATAACAAGAGAGGCTTATTTTAAAAAATTATACTAAGTTAATAAGCAAAAGTAGGACCTGTACCAATAACATTCCCTATTTTTTATGGACATAGGTGTCTCACAATAGCTTGAAGTGAGATGAGGGCTTGCTTATGCTATTTGGGGTGGATAATATGTCAATAATTAAAAGTCGAAATCATGGGGATTTGGACAAGGGGCACGACTAGATTTTGTTTGACAAGGACCATTACCAACAACATTCCCCATTTTCTATGGACACAGGTATCTCACCATAGCCTGTAGTGAGATGATGGCACGCTATGCTGTCTAAAGTAAATAAAAGGTCGAAAGTGGGAGCAACAGATAGTGTAAACCCAACGGTGGTCGAGTGCGCGGCCTCGATGCAGGAGATATAATTCGCTATTGAATTCCAAGCGCTCAGTCTGTGCCTTTCATAGGCACTGGTTTCTAGCTCACAGTAGACACATTAGTAGAAGGCCGATCAAAGGGTAGAATTATGATTTCAGCCTAATTACGGTAGGATTGGGAATTCAGTCTTATCAAAGCAGTTATCTAAGACAAGTGCAAACAATCGAAGTTATCCAGTCAAATTAATCTAATAGTTAAATCGTATTTATTTCCAACTTTACCTTTCCGCCATTTCTTTATTTCCTTTTATACTAGAACTATTGCAAAGTCTATTATCTTTACCTTACTTAAGAATATTAGTAATTATTATTATTCACCAGACTTTTAGTCTGATGCACTCCTTTATTTTCCCCATTTTCCCCTATAGGCCAGCAAGGGCAAGGGCGGTAGATTACAAACACTTAGAGACTTCAATGGCGGAGATTTTCTGATGTATTCCTTTTCTTCATTTTCATATTTTAGATTATTTGATGCACTAGCACTTTTTGGAGGAATTTTTTTGTACTCTGATTTTTATGAGACTGAGGTCATGATTTTCATAAGACATGTATTTGCATTTTGAGATATCTTATGTATTTGGTTTTATAACTCGAACTTATGAAGTTTGATTTTTATTAAGTTATTATTTTAATTGTTTCTGCTGTTTTTATCTATTTTATCTTGTGAATCTTAGTCTCTGTAAGTTTTAGCTATACCTACCGCTCACCACAACTTTTAGTGTGTCATTTTGGGGTATACTAAGGGGTATGGGTGTTTCATTTGGTATCGAAGCTTAAGTTTATAGGATTCCTAAAAATTTGTTTTAAAAGTAAAGTATTTTTCAAAATAATTTGTTTTAAAAGTATTTTCCAGAAGGGAAATCCTAGAATTAGTTTTCAAGTTTAAAAGAGTTTTTATAAAAATCCCCTCAAAAGTCTAGTTCAGTCTCTCTTCGACTCTTTCCTAAATTCTCTTTTCTTTGGATGGAATGGTAGATGCCCCTGATCTTTCTGAGGGTATTCCAATCCCAGGCTGGTTTCGTAGGTGTCTATAAACCACGAATCCAAAGGTGCATGGGCAAGCGCCCAATCGAGCACCAGTGGGTGGGAATCCCATCAACCACCTGCAGTAGTCAATTTCTCTAAACTTTGTAAAGATTTTGTGAATTTGGGAGGAAAGACTTTTTTGGTATGGAGAATTGTTTGGAGGCGTAGGCTTGGTTAAGGAACATAGAAAGGATATCCAGGCTATTGGGATTGGAGGATCAGCAGTGGGTTCAGCTAGCATCTTAGCAGCTGAAAGAGGAGGCTTCTTACTGTTGGGAAGTTATTGATTTGGAAGCAAGAGACGTTGGTTGGAATGGGTTTTGGGAGCGATTTGATAGGACGTTTTTATCTCAAGCAGAAGAAAGTGTCCAGTTGGAGCTATTTATTAGCTTGAAGCAAGGAGTTTGTTTGTCAAGGAGTATATCAACCATTTTAATTAGTTGTCGCAGTTTAGAATGGAGTTCGTAAATTCACTGCACAAGAAGGCTATGAAGTTCGCGAAGTTATTAAATCATCCCTTTCAAGGGTTGTTGTTGAATCACGTATCGATGGGATCTACTTATCAGTCACAGGTTAAGATGGCGCTTATGTTTGATGCAGCTAAGAAGGGGGAGTTTGAAGAAGATGATGAGTCGGAAGGTCCTAAGTAGAAATGGTGGAAGAACAATAAAGTGAAGAAGAAAGGAGAAAGACCTCGGAAGCAAATAAAGAAAGGAATGAAGTGCCATATTTGTGGGATTGTTAGACATATCTCCAAGGACTGCAGGAAGGAGAAGACGAAGGGAAGTGCTATAATTATGGGTAACCCGATCACAAGAGTAGGCATCGTCCCTAGAAGACGGTGCAGGGAGTGAGTGCGCCAGTAGTGCAGATCAAGCATTAGATGCTACACCGTCCAACGGCATTTTTGAGAGTGGTAGGAGAATCACCATGGATGGTTTGATTTCTATTTCTGATTTTCCCATTCGAACTCTTTTTGATTCTAGAGCATCACACTCTTCCATCTCTAGTTCTTTGGTAGATTGTTTGCACTTAGACATCTCTTTAGTAGCAGACCCCATTGTTGTTTCAAACCCCATAGGAGGATCGACACACTTGTCTATGGTTTGTGGCGGTTTGAAATTTTTTATCCTAGGCATAGAATTTGATTGTGACACTTGTGTATTGGGATTCTTGGGTTATGAGATGATTTTGGGGATGGATTGGCTATCCACATATGGAGCTATATTGGTCTACGATAGGAGAGTTGTTAGACTAGAGAGATGCAGCGGTAGGACTCTCAAGGTTTCTTGCGACCCACAAAGGTCAGTTATGTTACGCTTCATTTATTCCCTCGATTCATCATCAGTAGAGTTAGCTTCTATTCTTATCATCAGCGATTTTCCAGATGCCATTAAGGAGGTTAGGGGACTACCCCCAAGAGAGAGATTGACTTCAGGAATTTTTTGGTTGACAATGCTAAGCCAATAGCATTATCTATGAGGCACATAGCACTTAGGGAGAGGAAGGAATTGAACAAGCAAGTTTATGAGCTTTTGGAGAAAGGTTTCATAAGAAGGAGCATATCGGAGTGGGGAGCACCAATCGTCTTTGCTACTAAGGCGGATGGTTCCCTTCGAATTTGCGTAGGCTATAGAGAATTAAATAAGCTCATGAAGAAGAACCACTATCCACTTCCTAGGATAGATGATCTTTTTGACCAGTTGTTTGACTCTTTGGTATTCTCTCAGCTTGATTTAGCCAATGGATTTCATTAGCTTAGGGTCGTTGATGATAGCATTGATATGACCTCGTTTAGGACACCAGACGGATTATTTGAGTTGTTAGTCATGCCTTTTGGGCTAACCAATTCTCTAAACTATTTTGTAGATTTGATGTACCGTGCTTTTAGAGATGTCCTAAATAAGTTCGTGGTGGTATTCGTGGATGACGTTTGGTGTTTTCCAAGACTATGGAGGAGCATGCTGTTCATTTAGAGGAGGTTCTTCACACACTTCGTAACCATCAATTGAGGGCAAAGTTTTCGAAGTGTCACTTTTGGCAAGAGGAGATACGTTTCTTGGGGGCAAGTAGTCTTGAGAGAGGGTTTCACTATTAACCCCGCTAAGTTGATGGCAGTGCAAGGCTGGATGGCCCTTAAGAACGTTATCAAAGTTAGAAGCTTCTTAGGATTGGCTAGCTATTACAAGAAGTTCATCAAAGATTTTGCCAAGATTTCAGCACCACTTACTCACCTCACTAATAAGAATAGATCAATCATGTGGGACGTGGTAAGGGAGCTCTTACTAGCGCACCAGTGTTAGTTTTACTCGATGGAGCTAAGCCTTTTACAGTATGCACTGATGCATATGCGACTGGGTCTAGGAGCGGTGTAGATGCAAGAAGGGAGGGTAGTATGTTACGGAAGTAGGCAATTGAGGATGCATGAGGAGAACTACCCTACCCATGATTTGGAATTAGCTTCTATAGTTTTTGCGCTCAAGTCTTGGAGGCATTATTTGCTTGGATAGAGATTCGAACTTTTCACCAACCATATGTCATTGAAGTACCTATTCTCATAGAAAAATTTGAACTTGAGGCAGCAGCAATGGATGGAGTTTTTGGCATCGTACGACTTTGAGGTAGCTTATACTCCCGACAAGGGAAATCTGGTTGTAGATGCATTGAGTAGAAAGAAAGCAACCCTTAGTCTTCTGTTCGTAGAGTGGAGGATCCCAGAGTTTATTTTCACTTCTGATTTTAATCCCTCTACGGACATTACCTTTGGATTGTTAGCAGCGCTTGAGGTGAGGCCTAACCTTATAGATCAGATTGGCTTGAGTCAGTGAAAGGATTAAGTGCTTATGGATATTATGGATAGCACTGGTCGTGGAGAGGTCTCTAGACATGTCCAACATTATTCTATTGATGGCAAAGGGTGGCTTAGGAGAGATGGAAGGCTTTATATTCCCTGCATTAGTGATTTATTGAGGGCGGTTCAAGAGAAAGCACACCATTCTCGTATGACTATTCATCAGGGTGGTGATAAGCTATATAGGGACATGAAGAGGATGTTTTATTGGAGTGGCATGAAGAAGGATGTAGCAGAGTTTGTAGCTAACTGTCTTGTGTGCCAAAGGGTTAAGGCGTAGCAGTAGAAGCCTGGTGGACTACTTCAGCCATTGGATATACCCGAATAGAAGTGGGACAGCGTTTCGATGGACATCATAGATGTTTTCCCCGATGTAGTAAATGGAATGCTTGCATTTGGGTGATTGTAGATCGTTTAACTAAGAGCGCACACTTCATTTCGGTTAAGAGTAAGAGGACGACCCTTATTTGGCATCCTTATATGTTCGCGGGGTAGTCCGACTTCATGGAGTTCCCTCAAGCATAGTGAGCGATAGAGACTGTATTTTTACTTGCAATTTTTGGAGAAGCTTGTAAGAGGCTTTAGGGATGCAACTTAGATTTAGTATGGCCTATCACCTTCTGACGGATGGCCAAACGGAGAGAGTTAATAGAGTTCTTGAGGATTTGTTGTGGATGTGCATTCTAGAATTTGAAGGAACTTGTGAGGAGCATCTTCCTTTGGTGGAGTTCGCATATAATAAAATTTTCCAAGCTAGAATTGTAATGGCACCATTTGAAGCTCTATATAGGAGATCTTGCAAATCAACCTCATGTTAGGTAGAGTCTATGGAGAAGTTGCTACTTCGTCCTGACATGGTTTGAGAAACCTCAGAGAAGGTGGAATTGATTCAAAGGAGGATGAAGACAGCCAAAGATAGGCAAAAATCTTATGCGGACAAGCGGAGGAGAGACATTGAGTTTGAGGTTGGAGACTTAATTTTTACTAAGTTATCCTTGCTAAGGAAGGTGGTAAGGTTTTAATCAAGTGGGAAGCTAGCCCCTTGATTTGCAGGACCATACCCTAAGATAGAGTAAAGAAGAGGGCGTATCGAATGAAGCTCCTAGAGGAGGCTCGCAGGAGTGCACGACGTTTTTCATGTTTCGCACTTGAGAAAGTGCTTACATGATTCAGCGAAGGCCGTGGAGCCTAGTCAGTTGGAGGAGGTGGAAGTAGAAAAGGAAGTATCGGTTCGTCATATTCCTACAAAGATCATTGGACGAGACAGCAAGAGATTTAGGAATAAAAAAGTTCCATTAATAAAGGTGCAGTGGAGAGACAACGTTGCAGACGCTACATGGGAGGCTGAAGAGAAAATTCAAACTTCATATCCTCATCTTTTCGATAGTAAGTTATAGAATTCCCTATTTCCATCTTTAGTTTTGAATTGGTTGTTACCTTTTTATCCTTTAGGAGGGTAGAACATTGGATTTAACCTATGGATGGTAGGATTTAATTTAAACATGTCATTAGAACTTGTTATGTACTAGTGTTTGCAAGTTTTTGCTAGTGGATGCTAGTGGATGCATATACTTACACTAGGCACTATTATCCATTAGGGATCGGCCTAACTAGGACACTATAGCATATGCATAGCGCATTTGTATTTTTATTTTATTTTTCATGGTTGCTATAAATGGATGATTATCACATAATTGTTGTGTTTGGATGATGATTGCACACGCATATAGAACATCATTTCTTATCAGGGAATTTGCATTCATTTGGATACATGGCACGGACATGACTGCATAAATGGAGGTCAACTTAATCGGTGAACTGCCTAATCTTTTGCATTAGTTAGGGATGTTGACACTACACTAATTGCGTAGGTATCATAAATCACATTAAAAAGACTTGAGGACAATGGATGTAATGGATGATGGTTGAGTAGTTGGTTTGTGGAACTTGGATGAAAAGATTTATTTCATTCTTCTATCCTTAGACATTTCGGGGATGAAATCCCTTAAGGAGGGGAGAATGTAACAACCTGAAAATTAGGCTATAATACAAATTAATTAAATAATAAAATAACAATGTGAAATTATCAGAATTGAGCCACAAGAGTTGCACCATTATGTCCATGGTAGTTTTATAGTTAATTTCCATATATAGAACGTCAGAATCCAAGCTAAAACGAAGATGATACGAATTAAACAAGAAATTAGAATATATATATAGGGCTAAGTCGACAACTAGGTCGACCTACCCACTCCCTAGGTCGACTGGCATGTCAACCTAGCAAGGGTTTTTTTCCCTCTCATCCGGTATGTCCGTGCTTCCATCCGACGGCTGCTATCCAGCATATGACGTGGTTGCACCAAATTCAATCTCCAAATCCAATGGTCTGAGATCCACAAACATCACTATAAATAAGACGCTACGCCTAGCTATTTTTCTCATTCTAGTTTTTCTCCATTTGGGTTCATCTTCTCAGGCAGGACCCGAAAAGGAATAATTTTTCGAGGAGAAGATCATTTTAAATTAAAATATTTAATTCCTTCAAGTTGATCCGGGCTGACCAGGGGAAGAGCTAAGGACCACTGGTGAGTGATTAGTAATTATTTTAGCTTTTTAAGTTATTTAAAATAATAAGGTTTCTAATAGTTATAGTTTTCTGCGATTTTTGAACAACCTTTTTACAAGTTTATTTTCACTCTTAGATTTATTTTTCAATCTATTTCCTTTTAGCTATTCTTTTCACTTATTTGTAGTTAATTATTGTAAATTATAGATTTTCCATTTATTTACAGTTATTTACACTATTTATAATTATTTACTGTTATTTATGTTTTATTTACATCTTTTCTACGTTGGTATTTTCTTCTGCAATTATCAGTTTCTTTCTATTTTTCCTTTTTATGCGAATGGAATAGAATAGATTAAAACGTGAATATGGACTAAAAAATAAGAAAAATGAAATCATAGAAAATAAGATGTAAAATGTGAAGACTATAATAAATTGGACTTGGACTAAATTTAAGCCTAATTATGATGTATAACTATGACAAAGAAGAGTAAAAAGAGAAAGTGGCTTATTTTTATACTTAGACCTTGGGTTAAGTTAATAAGCAATATTATAACATAGGTTATAATGAGAAACAGAACAGAAAAAGGCTTATTTTGAGACTTAAAATAAATTAATAAGCAAAAATAGCAAGGATAACTGTAGAAGCTTATTTAAATAATTTATACTAAGTAATAAGCAAAAGTAGCACCTGCAACAACATTCCCTATTTTCTATGGACACAGGTGTTTCACAATAGCCTGAAGTGAGATAAGGGCACGCTTATGCTGTTTAGGGTAGATAAAAAGTCAATAATTAAATTCCAAATCGTGGGGATTTGGAAAAGGGGCGCAACTAGATTTTGTTTGGTAGGGACCAATACCAATAAAATTTCCTATTTTCTATGGACACAAGTGTCTCGCTATAGACTGAAGTGAGATGATGGCCCGCTTATGTTGTCTAGGGTAAATAAAAAGTCAAAAGAGGGAGCAACAGATAGTGTGAACCCAACGGTGGTCGAGAGTACGACCTTAGTGTCGGGGATATAATTCGATATTGAGTTCCAAGCGCTTAGTAGGTGCCTTTCATAGGCACTGGTGTCTAGCTCACAGTAGACACATTAGTACAAGGCCGAAAAAATGATAGAATTAGGATTTCAGCCTATTTAGTGTAGAATTGGGTAAGCCTGATCAAAGTAGTTATCTAAGACAAATGCAAATAATCGAAGTTATCCAATCGAGTTAATCTAATATTTAAATCGTATTTATTTCTAGCTTTACCTTTTCTCCTATTTCTTTATTTCCTTTTATACTAGAACTGTTGCAAAGTTTATTGTCTTTACCTTCTTAAGAATAGTAGTAATTACTATCATTCACAAGACTTTTAGTCAGACCCACTTCTCTGTTTTCCCCGTTTTGCCCCATAGACCAGCAAGGGCAAGGACGGTAGATTATATACACTTGGAGATTTCAATGGCGGAGGTTTTCTCATGTATTCATTTTTTTCATTTAAGTTTTCAGCTATTTGATGTATGGTACTTTTTGGAGGGATAGTTTCGTACTCTGACTTTTACGAGGCAAAGGTCATGATTGTCATAAGACATGTATTGGCATTTTGAGATATCTTATGTATTTTGTTTTATAACTCTATCTTATGAAGTTTGATTTTTATTAAGTTATTGTTTTAATTGTTTCCATTGTTTTTATCTATTTTGTATTGTGAATCTTAGTCTCTGTAAGTTTTTGCTATACCTACAGCGCACCACATCTTTCAGTATGCCGTTTTGGAGTATACTAAGGTGTGTGGTGTGTTTCACCAATTCCCAGCAAGTTAATGTCAACAACTTGCTAATTTTAGTGAATACTGGAGATAACACTGGAAATCAGGTGCTGGAATCTTCTACCCAGCATGAAGTTGTCATTAGAAGCCTATTAAATAAGGCGATTGATGAAATCAACCAAAAGATGGAGAACATCCAAAAGCCGTTGTAGACAAATTAAATGTCCTCCTAGTCTTGCAATCACGAATTGCTCCAAGAACCATGCCAGAACCTACGGCTCCCACGGAGCAGAAAGACTCTTCCATTTTTAGTCCTAAATGGAAGAAAAGGAAGGCAGAAGTGAAAAGAAGTAGTTATGGAGCTGTTGGAATCATCATAGAAGGAAACATAAGCACTCAGGCAACTGTAAAATAACGTACTAGAAACTTAAATCTAGGGCGAAAACCCCGCAGGAAGGCATAACGGAGGATTTCTTCGATTCTGAAGATGGTAAGCAACTTGACAATGACAAGTTGGAAGAAAATGCTTATGCACTCAGTATCGGTAGGAAGGCCCAAATTGCTCCTACGAAAAGAGATCCCAGGCTCCAGCCAATTTATAAAGATCGTTTGCAAAATCAAAAACTTAGCATACTCACTAATAGTCAACCTATGGCCTACCGGACATCAGCGGCATATATCGCGGATATGATCAAGCGCTTGGTGGATGAAAATAATGATATGAGAGATGATGAATATGGAGCTGTTACAAGTCGCACTCTCTTCACTAATGACATTTTAAATGAACAATACCTTGAAAAGTTTACTATGTTGGCTTTTCCATCTTACGATTGAACTTGAGATCCAAAACCCTACTTATACCATTGTAGTTGGTACATAGATGGAGCAAATGCCTCAAATGAGGTCTAATGTAGATGTTTTTCTATCATCCTAGATGGAATTGCTTCTATGTGACTTACCAGGCTCCTACCAAAATCCATCTCCACTTTTAGTGAACTAGCAGCAAAATACTTTGATATGTTTAGGCTTCACTCGACACATCCAAAAGAGGTGATGTTCTTATCTGGCTTATTCCATGGACAAAGTGAATCTTTGAAATCCTTTATGAGTCGGTTCATGCTATCCAAAAGAGGTGATGGTCTTGATGGCTCTGATTCATGCTATCCACCTCGACACTTAATTTAGAAAATGGTTCCAAATGAAGCAACCTACCAGTAGGAAAGAGTTTAACCAGAAAGCGAGCCAATACTTTAGATTAGAAGAGGCAGAGGAGCTAGTAGGAAAATCGACTAATCTACAACCAACAAATGATGGCCAGAATGTGGCAGCTAACCAAGCCGCAAGCACCTTCAGAACCGCTGCTTGAAACGCAGTAAAGGATGGGAACTAGAAAAGGAAGAACTAGAATTCCAAAAAGCGAAATGGAAGTAACAAGCGACTTAAAGCATCTACCTTGCGACAGAAGGAACAGAGGAATACAAAATGCCACCTATAAAGGAAGTAATTTAGTAGCAAAAGCATTTTTGAAAGTACTGCCATTTCCATGAAACACACGGTCATAACAAGAATCAGTGTCAACACTTGAAGAACCTGATTGAAGAGCTGATCCATGAGAACAAACTTCACCAGTACATGTGAATGGCATAAAATCATGACTAGCCTGCTGCACCCCAAGCTCTTAATGCCCAATGAAACGAAGCCAGAACTAGCAAAGGGGATTAAAATAGACTAACTAAAGACTCACCGTAAGAGCTATATCTAGAGGACGTCATCCCGCGCAAAAGAATCAGGGAGAAATGGAGCGATTCGCAAACTCGTGGTAACATACCCCAAAAGATTCATGCTTTACGATCAAAGATGAAACTCTTGCCAACCACTAGAGTACCCTAAAGGATGGTATAGTATTTTCAAATAGAAATATTGAAGGAATTGAAGCTCCAACCTTCGACCCCATTGTCGTGTCGGTAGGAATCAGACCTGCCCCAGTCCGCCAACTATTGGTGGACACTGACGGCTCTAACAATATCCTTTTCAGACACACATTTGATCGGATCAAGATCAGTATGAAAGACGTATCCGTTTGTTTAACAAATAACTAAGGATTCAATTGTGAACCTAAGCAACTAGTCAGAATAATTGACTTGCCCGTGAACTTGGGGAAGGCGATCAAAGAGTCGTTCTCATCCAAGCCTTTGTGATCGTAGATGAAATGTCCACCTATAATTCTTTATTGGGTCAGCTTGCTTTGCCAGATTTTAGGATTTCTTTTTCATACTGATGTCTAACCATGAAATTTCCCATGGAAAATGGAGTTGGAGTGATGAAAGAATACCAATGTGTCTCTAGAGAATGCTACATCGTGGAACTGCATTAGTCTAGAAAAAAAGAAAAGTGGAAGAATGTAGGGAAAACGCTCCACATTCATGAACTTCCCTCATAACAACTACAGAGTCACCCCTGGCTTGGGGACCATAACCAATTCGACAAGGTTTTATACTCTATAAAGAAGAGTTCAAGGGAGGAATGGGCATAATCGGTAGAATTGACGAAGCATGTCCCAATCGATATGAGTGACCGTACTCGAGTCTTGAAAATTAGCTCACATCTTGGAAGCAAGATGCAACAGGAACTAATCAAATTTTTTCGTGCCAACCTGGACGTATTCACTTGGATGCACTTCGATATGTGTAAGGTATCGTCAGATATGGCATACCATGCACTTAACATCAATCCCAAGTACACACTAGCAAGGTAGAAGAGGCACGGTCCAGGACCCGAATGGTCTAAAGAACTAACATAAGAAGTGGATAAGCCGATGGAAAATGGTTATCCACGATGCAATCTATCCAGAATGGGTATCCAACCCAGCATTGGTCAAGAAATCAAATGGAAAATGGTGAAATTTTATCGGCTGCTCAGACCTAAAGAAATATTACACAAAGGACAGCTTTTCACTAACTAAAATCGACCGGCTTGTGGATAGGACAGTTGGAAAGGAAGTGCTATCATTCGCCATTGTCAAGCTTTTCAATGACTTCCTACCTTAAGGAAACTATAAAGAAAAATACTGCAAAAAGAAAATAAATTTATATAGGTATGTATACATGTGCAATCCACTTATACAAAAGCTCAAATCCATTCCTTCCCTCACTCAAAACACATGGCCACTGCCTCCTACCTTCTAGATCGAGCCCATATCCACTTGCAAGCATATTCCAAGCCATTCAAAGGTCTATGTATTGATTCCGTAGGTTTGGTTTCAATAATAGTTATGCTATAGCGAATTTTTTTAAAATTAAAAACCAATGAAAGTATGAAACTCTATTTATGTGTATGTGTGTGTATAAAATGATTATATGATATGGTTTCTATGGAATGTTTAACATGCTTTAATCATAAAGTATTGGTTGTTTTAATATAGTGTTTAATTGTGCAAACAAGTCACATTAAATACATGTCGATATTACATAAGGAAATCACTTTCCGAATAAAGTTAATAAAGTAATGTAAAATCATTAAACCCACTTGAAATGATTTAAAATGGTCTATAAACATTTAATAAATGCTAAAACATAATTTGATGAAGTTTGGATAAGTCATGAAAGTTGAGTCAAAAATAAGCGAGTCGCGTAACGTGATTTCACACCATGAAAGTTTAAATCCATTTGTACAACGGATTCAAAGTCAGAATTCTTTGGAATAAGAATTTTCTAAACTCTTATAATCATAGTTTTCATAGAAAATAAAAGGATCATGATTTTATTTAATAGATTTTGAAATATGAGCAAAACAAATTTTCAAAATAGTTACGCTTTGGTAGTTCGAAAACCTAAGTGGTTAATTCTTTAAATGGATATTTTTAATTCTCGAACATATATAATAATTTATATAATATTTTAAAATGGATTTGATTTGTGAAAGTGGATTTCTAAATGATCGAAAAGTTGTTTTGGTCAAATAAGCCTTAAAAGCACTATTCGTAGTGCTTTTTGCAGCACTTTTAATAGTTTATGAAATATGGCATAAAACTTAAGTATTCTATCCCAAATCTTTTACAAATGTTTTCAAATAAATAATAAATTATTTTGAAGATGTTTTGGATTTTTATAAAAAAAAATTAAGTAAATGATTTAAAGACGAGGTGTTATAATCAAGTGATTTAATCTTGGCTCTAGAAGCCGATAAGTAGACTGGATTTTTTCTTTTCATGAGATCCAGAGTTAAGGTGATTTAAATAAGGAGATGTTGAGGAGAAAGTAGTGTCCTTGATCACCTTACCTCTTTCCTTAGTGAGAAATAGATAAGTTCGAAATGTTTGAAATGAGGCAAGTATAAATGGTTAAGATTTAATTTAATACAACGTGGATTATATAGAAATAATCTTCTTACACTTGGTATTAAATTTCGAGGATGGAACCCATATGATCCTTGTGAATTGAAAAGGTGATTTCATCGTTATTCGACAGATAGTAAAGGTTGAATACAAAAATTGATGTTGAGTAGAATTGGTATAATTTCTATCGACCCTTTTTACTAAAATGGTTTTACAATGTGGTTTGTGAGAGGTGGTTTTGATTTGGTACTTTCAAAGTTAAATAGAGGATTAATGATTCTACGTATACTAGAAAAGAATATGATTTAAAGACTTATACGTTTAAAATAGATTTTTTTTATAAAAGATATTAATGAATGAAATGATAATCACCCTTAAACTCGACATCTTTTTTATCGATGATTTGTTTGGAGGAACCGAGGTCGGACTTGGGTGATCCCCATCTGAAAGCCACTTTAACTAATTTACATATTTGAATGTGAAGAGTGGAATGATAATAAGTGGAATGAAGTGTTGCTTATTACTGACCCTTATGGGAAATTTCCCATATCTTATACATGTGGTAGTAGTCTTCATTTTGTAACGACCCGAAATTTTCGGACCCGAAAATTTCGGATAGCTATGAAAAAGAAGAAAGAGATAGGAGAAGAAGAACAGAAACACCAAACATCTCACATTCGCAGCGGATAAAATATAATAATAAATAATAACTGTTTACAAAAGAATACTATATCTGTCGATTAAATTTAATATACATCAGAGTTTCACATACATTCAGTCACTGAATATATACACTTATCATGTTTCAGATTAATAAAATAAATACAGCGGAAATACTCTATACGATCTCGTCCTCCAGCTCCCCTCCTGAGCTGCAGAACGTATCTACCTGAAAATCTGTAATACTCGGTCTGACCCGAGCATTACATCAAAGTAACATCCGGGTCAGGCTAGAAAACCAGCGTTAAACCCAACTAACATGAAATACAAAATTCTACAACTTGTACAAACCCGGGTAACTTATATCAATTTAACCAATTCACAATTTACTATAGACAACATCTATTTCACATATAATTCTCTAAGTACCAAACTTAGATATAATAAACTGATTCACTAAAATCTCTTCATTTCATCGTGTTGATTTCACAAATCAATTTATAAAAATTCGAAATGGTTTCGGGTATTTTCCAATACCCGACCCTGGCCTCTTCGCAACTCATGCCACACTTACCCAAATTATCCAAATGAAATACACAATATTTCACATCAGAGATATTAATTCATCCAAAGCATTCAATACCATCCAATCATTCATAAGAAAAACTTAATCACTTCCAAATTAATTAAATTAATCCTGACGGAATTACTAATACCATCCACTTCCGTTCCTTCATTAAATATTAATTGATCTCAAATCCATTAATTAATCAACCCTTCATTTACATCTTAATCAATCACATTGGATTTAATTGTCTTTCGATTGCACTCAAGTTATTATCTTTAATTAATTATCACGATATAATTCTTCTTGAACACAATCAATAGCCATCTTAATTACCTCATGAATTAATTCACTGTTTTAATTGCAGTAATCCGTAATAACTTATATTACTTAACTTCATAAGTCTCTTTTATGGGTTAATCAATCTTAATTAGTCAATCTTTGATTTCACCATTAATTATAAAAATTAAGGATTTCAATTTTAATTTAATTTATCATAATCAAATTTAATTTCATTAATTCAAACCACAGTATTAATCATTTCGATAAATCCCAAAACTGTAATTAACTATCTTCATTCTACTTCATTCATACATTATTTACTCTTTACTTAACTATCTTAATAAATCTCTTGATAAATTTCACAAGGTAATTTTATTTTATTAATTACCTTCAGGGATTATCTAACAAACTATCCATTAATTATTTAAAATAAATCAAACCTAATTAATTGACTTAAACTTTCATTAATTAATTCAAAACCCTTAATTACCAAATAAATCAACCCGAATCATTAATTAATTAAATTAATTAATTATACATTTTAATTACCTTCAAATTTGATGAATCACAAGTCATTAAGCTTTTACTAACAATGGAAACATTTTCGTATTTATGAATTAAGTGTAAGATAATTTTTAAACCCCAAATACTTCGAGTCAATCACAATTAACTCGAGAACAACCAAAACTAAATCACCAAATCATCAGCACACATCCAAACAATTCAATTATCCATCTAATTATTAAATTTAATCATTTAAATTTAAATAAAACCCAACAACGTGAGATTTACTCACCTTTATCGATTTGCAGCCCATTTCCTTTTACGACTATTTCTTCATGACCAATGACCCCAACAAGAACAGTGCCCCTTCCTCCTCAGGTTGTCCTTCACTGAGATGAGCCCAACACAAATGCCTAACCGCCCCCTACCGGATGCAACAACAAGTCACCTCTTCCCCCTCTAAGACATCAGCTACATCGCGATGTCGTCTCACCTTTGATTCCTCCATCGTCGCTGTTCCCCATCATCGCGACACACCCTATCTCAAGCGTGCCCACCTCCCCATCGCGACACACCCAGTCACCAAAAATCACTCGCCCCGAACTTGAACGACTCGAACCAAAGACGCGACTTCGTCTGTCGCCAATTTCCCCCAAAAACACAAATCCTAGAATCGCGACTCACCACCGCTCTTCGATTGCAATTGGTTCGAACAGAAAAAAAAAGATATTCGATTATAGAGGAGGCCGGCTCGGCCATTTTTTTTTTTTAAATTTTCAAATTGATTTGGAAACGAAGGTAAGGGCTCGGTTCCATTACTGTTCAAAGGAGAAGGAGAGGACGGGAATACAAATAGACTTGGGGTAGCTTCCTGCGCACGAGTTGATTATTTTATAATTGAATATTGAAAAGTACTTCGTGCTGCATAACGCGAAATTCCGAACTCCAAATTAGACATGCCGACAGGCGTTTAAAAAGTTTTACCTACATTCCGAACACAATGAAACGTGTTTCGTAGGCTGATTTAAACATATGTGCGAGTTACGGAATTAAATGATCTATATTCAATTAAATCAATTAAAATAATTCTACGCATTTCGAGCTGCCAGGGTCAAATGACAACTCCGATGACTACGAAAATTGAAATCCGATAATAACTAACTATTACGGATCCAATGGAACTGGTTTCGTCAAATTCTGAGACTGTCCCTCGAAAGGCTATTTTTAATTATCGATTTAAACGACATATTATTAAAATTGAACAAATCACCTTTAAATTAAATTTCAGCCATTCTATTATCTTCAGTATCATCATTATAAATTTTATAAGCCTTCAAATTATTTTAAATAGGCTTAGAAATTTCTGATTCGACAATTTACCAAATTTCAATTATTAAATTCAATATTTAAACTATATAATTCAAATGATTTCATTATCAAGTAAATATTGATATCCCGAATTCACGTTAAAATTAACCTTTAAATATTTTAAAATCAATTATTATTTCAATTTAATTTTTCAGAATTTCCGGGTCGTCACATTCCTCCCCCCCTTAAAAGAATTTCGTCCCCGAAATTACTAGTTAGGAAGAATGGACCAATACCCATTTACCCTTTCCCAAAACTCCCAATTCAACATCCTACCAACAATCTTTTATTAGCGACCCACTATCCTTAACCAACCTCCTAAAACCTTCTAAAGTTTCAGACAATACCCTTTTGCTAAATCATTTAAACTTCAATTTTAAAACCTAATTTTAAATTATCAAAATTTTCTCAAAATTTTTTGTAACTCGGTAAATTTCCGAAAATTTTTGCCAGCATTTCCCTTGCGCGGCTAGCTCGGTACTACTACAAAAGGCCTCTACGGGCTCCCAAATTCCAAAAAGAAAACAAAAGCCAAGTGGCTATATCAAAAACCCAATCCAATTTCATACAGAAATTTAAATACATACCTTTTTGTCGGGCAATTCACATTTATCTTTGGAAATCAAATCCAACTTTCTTTTTACCTTTTTATACCTGCATATTTTACTTAGCAACAATATTCAATCGTAACCTTTCAAATCATTTATACATTCTCATATATAGGTTTTCATATATACAGTTATTCAATTTTGTTGTTCCCTTTTCATATGAATTCAATTTTATTTCGATTTCAAATATTGAATTTTATCTTTCATTAAGACTGATTCATGTTAGTTTCATTTACTAGTTTGCTTAAATTTCCATTTTGAAATTGTTTTGTCGTTAACCAAAATTTTCCAAAAATTTTCTAACTCCCAAAATTTCCAGAAAATTTTGGCAGAGTCTCCTTTGCAAGGAGGAGCTTTTGCAATTTGACAAAAGATATAAATATATATACATCGACCCACGCGGTCGGAAAAAGCAAAAACAGTTCATATTTCCTATTTTTATTGGGTAGGCGTACCTTATTTAGCATTTTAAGCAAGCAGCTTATTTACTTTAGCATTTAGTGTAATCCAAATCAACCAAACAGTCTTCAGGTACCTGTACTTACTTAATTTAAATATGTAAATGCCATATATAGAGAATCTATTAACATTTCACTTACTTTCCATAGCTAAACACATGCATCTCAGAAACAACAAGTGCCAAATGCTTCCCATAAGCGATTCATATGATTTTAAGGCTTATTCAATTGTTTTCAACCAAACTTATCTGCCATTCATTCAAATTTTAATGGTTTACAATGCAATTGCTTACGTTCAATTTATTTTAATCCAAACAAGCTTATATTCACTTCAAATGATTCAGAATCAACTTTATATAATCTCTATTAACTCGTAGCAATTTAATTACTTTTATTTACGTCGAACTACAACCATTTTTATGCAATTTCGACGATATTCGTTTAATAGAGTGTCTATTTCAGTTTATAACTATTTTAAATTAATTCCATTTCATTTCTAATTTATTTACCAACTATTCATTGCATTTCATTTTATTTCCGCATTAGATTCATGCAAAACAATTTATTAAGCTTGGCACATTCCATTCTTATAAATCACAACTATTTCCCAAACTAATTTAGTCCAAGTTTTTATTTAATGGGTTTTCACTCTTACTCGAAGCCAAGCTTCTATGAATTTTAAACATAAGTTAATTTACTTTAATTTATTCCAACATCAAACTTAAGTTTACTTCTATTTGATTCTCATTTAATCATCTTCCATTAAATTCAGTTAGTTCACCTTCTCAAGTTATCAAAATAAAATCCAACCACATACTTATCTCATTTATACTTCAAATTAATATACCACCAAATTTAATTTCAGTCTAATAATTTAATTCCAATCACAGCTTTGATTTAGTTTTTATTCTATCAGACTTCATCCATTTATTATTTAACTCATTCAACCCATTTTAAATTTTTAATTTACTTACTTAATTCGTTATCGAATTTATTTTATTAATACAAGGTCACTCTCAATTTATTTCTATTCACTTGGATTTTGCTTTGCAACTCAAACTATTTCTATTATAATCACTTCTCTTATGTCCAATCTACTTGCAAATCTCATTAAATATTATTCAAATCACCCTTGAATTTTATTTATAATTCAAACCATCACATTTTTTTTTCTTTTCAATCCAACCCCATTTTATTTTTACAACATCTCTTCTAATTTATTTCATTATTAAATCCAAGTCGAGTTCTATTTACAATTTGAATTCATTTCCCAACTCCATTATTAATTTACAATCCATTTATTTACCAAAGTTAAATTTTATTAATATACTCAACCAAATAATTATTTAGCCAATTAGCTTATTTCCAATTTCTAAATCAATATTCGATTTTTAATTGCAAATCACTTCATTGAAATTCTAGTTTGGATTTCCTTTTTATTTTCCCAAAATTCCAACACCTTTATTTAAAATTTTAGAAATGCTTTTAAATTCACAACATACTTAATAAAATAGCTCTTTATAAAACTACTTTTATAAATCGATGTCTCAAACAGTCTATCCTTGTTCTCACAGAAATTCAGTCATACGTTGATCAGGCGTTGGACTGAAAATCTATAAGTACTTGGTAAACCCGTTTTCAACATCCAGTGAAAATAATCCGAAAATAATTTTATTGAAAATATAGAAAATAGTTTTTGAAAATAGAGGAAATATCTTTGGTGACAATGCTCTGAAAATCATCACCCCCATCCATGGTCGCAGTTAACCCGATGATTAAGTTGCCGTCCCGACAAAATCCACAGATAACTGTAGGCCTCCGCGCCCCACGATTACACCATGGAACCCACGACAGATCGCAGCTACAACTGGGATTACGTAGCTATCACAGCAAAAACCCATATAACTGTAGGCATCAGCGCCATCGAATTTCGCTGCCAAAAATGAAACTTCTCCACTTCACTTGACCATAGATCGCAGTCTACCGATGTTGCGTTGCCTTCCCGGAAAAATCAAGTGTAGACCGTTGACACTCATCCTCCACACGATTTTCGCTATGGTCCTCACAGTAGATCGCAGCGACATCGAGTTACACTATCGTCACAGCATAACCCAAATGCCTCTGTAGGCATCAACGTCATCGACTTACGCTACCCAATAATTCTTAGGAACTAGTTTTGTCCGGACTCCTCACAGGATCAACTTTAGAACCCCCCCTGGGCTCAAGGTAGCACCACCCGGTGGCACTCCTGAGAAGTTCATTTCAAGGGAGAGCCTTTTTCCCTAGAGCAATCATCAAAACACTTTATACTATACATATAGTATCCTCAAATCATACACCTAGTATGATATCATACAAAGCTCCTTTACACCAAAATCGATTATCCCAAAATCGATAATTCTTAAAATAGGCTTTCCAAAACTCAATATTGATTTTTTCCCTAAAATCAAAAGCCTTTCCCAAAATCCTCATAAGATCCTTTATATATATTCAGATATATATATAAAATTTTAAAACTTTGGATCCTTACTTTCTTGTATAAAACACCTTTTATACTCCAAACACTTTCAAAAACCATAGAAATATCCAATTTCCATCTTTATTCATTTCATATTTCTCAAAATATTCTTTCAGTTCTAAAGAACCATTTCACATTCCTTATTCACCTTTACATTAATCCCCATTTGGATTATTACTTCTATCCTTATCTCAGTTGGGTACTTTAATTAATAACAGTTTGAACTCCGACCAGTTTATATTTAGAAAATAGCTTGAAAATTTTAAAATAGATAAGTAGTTGAAAAATAATTATTAGTTTGCAAAATAGCTGCAAAATAGTTGACTAATTATTAATAGTTGAAAAATAGCTAAATAGTCTCAGAAATTTTAGATAATTGCAAAATAATTGTAAAATAGTAATTAATTCATAACTTAGTTGAAAATTAGTAATTAGTTTATAAAACAGTTGTAAAATAGTTAAATAGTTCTAAAAGTAGTGGCAAAACCAGTATAAAATAGTTTGGGTTTTAAAAAGAAAGTTATTTAGTAAATAGATAAGATCATAGATTTAAAACCATTTATATTAAAACAATTTATGTTGAAAATGGTCTAGAGTCAAAACTGTTCACTTCCCCAAAAATTCAATTTAAATCTCCATTTAAATTGACCCAATTCCAATCCAAATAACTCCAAATTCCATTGGACTTGATTAATTCCCAATTCAAGTTGAATCAATCCTGATTCCTTTCCAAATTTAAATCAATTCTAGTTGATTTTAATCCTGTTCAATTTTAGTTATAATTTCATATTATTCCAATCAATTTGGATTATTATCAACTTAATTTCAGAATCTAAATCACTTAAATTTAATCCAATCCAATTTCCCATTTAAAATTTTTAAACTTATATATTTTCAATCACCAATCCAATTACTTCAAACCAAATTAAATTTTGAACTAATTCAATTTCAATCTTGAATTTTAAACTACCTCGAATTATATAAATTCGAGTTAAATTCTCAAAGGTTGATTTAACTTTTTAAACCAAATTAACTTTTATTTAAAGTTTTTAAACAATCTTAAATTTCTGAGTCCAATTCTTCATTTCAATTTATCTCTACTTATATTTTTCAGATTCAAATAAGAGCTCAATACAATTTTATTTGTTTTCAAAATTTAATTTATTATTCAATTTTATCTTCAGTTTGAAGCCAGTTCTTAAACAAGTTTATTTTACAATTCAATTTATTCAAATTTATTTTATTGATACAATATCATCCTCAATTTTAAAGATTTTTATTAACAATAGGATGGTATCATCCAATTTATTTTAAAACATCCATCCATTTTCAACTTTCTTTTTTTAAATCTCAAAACCGTTTTGAGATCACACAAATTCCCAATTCAAATCAACCATTTAACCTTCCAAGTTAAATTCCAATTTCATCTTGAAATTTCCAATTCTGGTTGCTTTTTCTTCACTTATTTAACTTTCCCAAAGTTAAATTCCAATTTACTTAATCCAATCAACCTTACTCAATTTGAATTCCTGCTTCCAACTTTAAAATTCTTTCCTTCGTATAAGTTCAAATCTTATATCACTTTGGGTTTTTACATCACATTTCAGGGAAAAATCAAAACTCAATCTCTTAGAGTTTATTTCAAATTATCTTTGATATCATGTATATCCATACATATATACATATTTATTTCTTGGCTCTTCCAGCCATGTTTTACAATTTTAAACCACTCTTGGTTCTTAAATTCAAATCAAATTTCAAACAACCCATTGTTTGCAATAAGTCTCATTTCAAACTTACCTTTATTTAAAGCTTTTAAATAATTTAATTCCTGAATTCTAATTTTAGAATTTCATTTTCAATTAATTAAATTTCGATTTGGTTGTATTTTCATTTTTACTTCATTTAATTCTAATTCAAGACTTCAATTTGGTTGTATTATATTACTTCTCAATTTTAATTCCAACAATTTAACAACCAATCTCCTTAATATTTATTAGAAGAAGATATAGCTTTATATATCAAATTACATTCTTATATAAAATCATTTAAAACCTTTATATAAGAAAATAACAAGTACGCGCTCATATATATATAGTCACTCAACTCATTATAGAGTACTACGGACTCTATTAAATGAGTAATCCCCACCAGAGCCAAGGTTCTCGCTTAACCCTTCAGCTCTGATACCAAATGTAACGACCCGAAATTTTCGGACCCGAAAATTCCAGATAGTTATGAAAAAGAAGAAAGAGATAGAAGAAGAAGAACAGAAACACCAAACATCTCACATTCGCAGCGGATAAAATATAATAATAAATAATAACTGTTTACAAAAGAATACTATATCTGTCGATTACATTTAATATACATCAGAGTTTCACATACATTCAGTCACTGAATATATACACTTATCATGTTTCAGATTAATAATATAGATACAGCGGAAATACTCTATACGATCTCGTCCTCCAGCTCCCCTCCTGAGCTCCAGAACGTATCTACCTGAAAATCGATAATACTCGGTCTGACCCGAGCATTACATCAAAGTAACACCCGGGTCAGGCTGGAAAACCAGTGTGAGTAAACCCAACTAACATGAAATACAAAATTCTACAACTTGTATAAACCCGGGTAATTTATATCAAATTAACCAATTCACTATTTACTATGGACAACATCTATTTCACATATAATTCTCTAAGTACCAAACTTAGATATAATAAACTGATTCACTAAAATCTCTTCATTTCATCGTGTTGATTTCACAAATCAATTTATAAAAATTCGAAATGGTTTCGGGTATTTCCCAATACCCGACCCCGGCCTCTTCGCAACTCATGCCACACTTACCCAAATTATCCAAATGAAATACACAATATTTCACATCAGAGATATTAATTCATCCAAAGCATTCAATACCATCCAATCATTCATAAGCAAAACTTAATCACTTCCAAATTAACTAAATTAATCCTGACGGAATTACTAATACCATCCACTTCCGTTCCTTCATTAAATATTAATTGATCTCAAATCCATTAATTAATCAACCCTTCATTTACATCTTAATCAATCACATTGGATTTAATTGTCTTTCGATTGCATCCAAGTTATTATCTTTAATTAATTATCACGATATAATTCTTCTTGAACACAATCAATAGCCATCTTAATTACCTTATGAATTAATTCACTGTTTTAATTACAGTAATCCGTAATAACTTATATTACTTAACTTCATAAGTCTCTTTTATGGGTTAATCAATCTTAATTAGTCAATCTTTGATTTCACCATTAATTATAAAAATTAAGGATTTCAATTTTAATTTAATTTATCATAATCAAATTTAATTTCATTAATTCAAACCACAGTATTAATCATTTCGATAAATCCCAAAACTGTAATTAACTATCTTCATTCTACTTCATTCATACATTATTTACTCTTTACTTAACTATCTTAATAAATCTCTTGATAAATTTCACAAGGTAATTTTATTTTATTAATTACCTTCAGGGATTATCTAACAAACTATCCATTAATTATTTAAAATAAATCAAACCTAATTAATTGACTTAAACTTTCATTAATTAATTCAAAACCCTTAATTACCAAATAAATCAACCCGAATCATTAATTAATTAAATTAATTAATTATACATTTTAATTACCTTCAAATTTGATGAATCACAAGTCATTAAGCTTTTACTAACAATGGAAATATTTTCGTATTTATGACTTAAGTGTAAGATAATTTTTAAACCCCAAATACTTCGAGTCAATCACAATTAACTCGAGAACAACCAAAACTAAATCACCAAATCATCAGCACACATCCAAACAATTCAATTATCCATCTAATTATTAAATTTAATCATTTAAATTTAAATAAAAACCCAACAACGTGAGATTTACTCACCTTTATCGATTTGCAGCCCATTTCCTTTTACGACTTGTTCTTCACGACCAATGACCCCAACAAGAACAGTGCCCCTTCCTCCTCAGGTTGTCCTTCACCGAGATGAGCCCAACACAAATGCCTAACTGCCCCCTACCGGATGCAACAACAAGTCACCTCTTCCCCCTCTAAGACATCAGCAACATCGTGATGTCGTCTCACCTTTGATTCCTCCATCGTCGTTGTTCCCCATCATCGCGACACACCCTATCTCAAGTGTGCCCACCTCCCCATCGCGACACACCCAGTCACCAAAAATCACTCGCCCCGAACTTGAACGACTCGAACCAAAGACGCGACTTCGTCTGTCGCCAATTTCCCCAGAAACACAAACCCTAGAATCGCGACTCACCATCACTCTTCGATTGCAATTGGTTCGAACAGAAAAAAAAAGATATTCGATTATAGAGGAGGCCGGCTCGGCCATTTTTTTTTTAAATTTTCAAATTGATTTGGAAACGAAGGTAAGGGCTCGGTTCCATTACTGTTCATAGGAGAAGGAGAGGACGGGAATACAAATAGACTTGGGGTAGCTTCCTGCGCACGAGTTGATTATTTTATAATTGAATATTGAAAAGTACTTCGTGCTGCATAACGCAAAATTCCGAACTCCAAATTAGACATGCCGACAGGCGTTTATAAAGTTTTACCCGCGTTCCGAACACAATGAAACGTGTTTCGTAGGATGATTTAAACGTATGTGCGAGTTATGGAATTAAATGATCTATATTCAATTAAATCAACTAAAATAAATCTACGCATTTCGAGCTGCCAAGGTCAAATGACAACTCCGATGACTACGAAAATTGAAATCCGATAATAACTAACTATTACGGATCCAATGGAACTAGTTTCGTCAAATTCCGAGACTGTCCCTCGAAAGGCTATTTTTAATTATCGATTTAAACGACATATTATTAAAATTGAACAAATCACCTTTAAATTAAATTTCAGCCATTCTATTATCTTCAGTATCATCATTATAAATTTTATAAGCCTTCAAATTATTTTAAATAGGCTTAGAAATTTCTGATTCGACAATTTACCAAATTTCAATTATTAAATTCAATATTTAAACTATATAATTCAAATGATTTCATTATCAAGTAAATATTGATATCCCGAATTCACGTTAAAATTAACCTTTAAATATCTTAAAATCAATTATTATTTCAATTTAATTTATCAAAATTTCCGGGTCGTCACACATTTGATCTTTGATGCAACGACTGCTCGCTACTATTCCTAGGGATGATTCCGATGAGATGCAGTAGGAGAGTTCCTTCGGTTTGTCCTCTTCTTACACAACTTTTATGGACAAACGTTTGACATTGCATTTCTAAAATACATGTGCATTGATTTTTAAGAGCATACAACTGTTTAACAATGTAGGAAATAAGTCTCTTACTATTAACACCCTTCTCTAAGACATACGAGCTCAAATGAAACGACACAAAATTTTCGATAATTAAAAATAGTTAATTTAATAAGGTTTTGTTATTTAATGTTGGAAGAAATAAAAATTTGTGACTTAATAATAAGAATATAACTGGAATGAAATGTAAAATTATAAATTTAAGGAAGTTCATAACTGTTCTAAATGTAATTCAATTAATTGAAATGATTAATGAGTCATAATTGATTATAGATAGTAAATTAATTATTTGTATTAATTGATAATTGGATTATTAGAGTAATCAATAATTTAAATGTTGTATTAATTAATGAAATAGTAAGTATTAAATTGTAATTGAATAAAATTAGTGTTGTGTAAATAACTATAACATTTGTGTGTCGATAACAAACATATAAATGTGATTAAATATAGAGACGATGAGAATTGTTATTTGTAACCAATTTATTTAATCAAATATAATTAAATGAAATTAAATGTTATGTAAAATGAGTTAAGACGTTAACTGTAAGAGGTGACTGCAATAAAACGTCTAGAAATTTCATTTACATACATAAGGCAATAATTGATTTAAATAAAAGATTGAAACCAAGATAAGTTAATTTATTGGGATTTAAAATTTTAATAAAACAGAAAAAAATTAAGTGTAATTGAAATATTGTAACCAAAATGGAAAAGATGATAATTGTAAAATATTATTGGAATAAGATATTAGCAAATGTTAGCTATGTCCGTAGAGTAATGATTGATTGAATTAAAAGATTAAAAGATATAAACCAAATTAAATCAATTTATTGGAATTAGATGATAATAAATTGGATTTAATTATAGTTGAAATTTAACAATATAATTAGTGTAATATTTTTAACATTGGATTGATATGTAAATTTGTTTTAAATTATAGTAAATGTCTAATTAATCAAAAATGATAAAATTTGTTAGTTATTAAAAGTGGAATTAAAAAATGATTCGATCAATTTAATCATAATTTATTTAATTAACGTGAAAATAGCCATTTTGGCCACTGGCTTGGATTTCGACGAAACTAGTTTCATCGGTTCCATAATAGTGAATTATTGAAAGATTTCAAGTTTTATAGTGATCGGACTTGTCATTTGATCGTACAGGCTCGAAATGCGTAGACGTCGATTTAATAAAATTCAGTTGAAATCAATTTGAAATAAGTTGATTTTATGGCTAACTTCTTCTTACGATGGAATTAGGACTTGAAACTTGTTCCATTGAGTTTAAAAATATCGAAAACATCTATTTTGATATATAGATGGCCCACTTTCGTTTCGGAAACGAAACAGACTTTTCGGGTCATTATTTTCCTTTCTTACCAGTTTGATGTGTTCATTTTTTCTTATCAGGCCTTGTCTACATAAATTTTTCGGCTCTAACCCTAGCAGTCTTTCTATTTCTTATTCCCGTACATACATCAAATTTTGCTTGCTCTTTTCTTCAATGGCAGAAACAAATTCCAATTCCAAACGCTATAATTCAATCTCTATACTAATTTGAAAAATCAAACTCCTTAAAACAATATCAAATTATATACCGATTCGAAGCTCTCGATGAGCGTAATTCACTGTTGTAATTCGTTTCTCAATTCAAATCACCATTTGGTGAGAAATGTGTCATTTATTTCCATCCGTTCCTATGTGGATTTGTAATTTGACGGTGGATTGGCGACGAGAGTTCGATCGGGTTGTGTCGGAGTGTAGAGGGTGTTAAGGCATGTTGATTTATATAGTTACATTGTGCCAAAGTGGTCAAGATTCGCTAGAAATGTCAAAGATTATGTCGCGGCGACCGAGGAGGATTATGGGGCCGCGGCTGCCGTGGTGGTGGTCAGTAGGGCGTCTTGGGGTGGCGAGCTCGCATGAGACATTGGATCTGGTGGAAGTGCAGTGAGGCAACGACAATAGTTGCCTAAAGGAGCGGTGGCTACTAGGGTTAATTCGATGTTGTGGCCGTATTTTGAACGGGAAGAGACGATGACGTGGATAGGTGACTGGCCTTTTTTATTTAATTTATTTGTTGTAAATTTTAAATCATTTAATGTTCTAATGTTGATAACTTTTGCATACAAGGTCACATTTCCACGCGGTTTGTTCTACAGGGATCGTATCGAAATTTCAGACATTTCGTCGCTGGTTCGGACGAGTTTAAAACCATCGAATTTTGGTCTTATTTAGATTCCAAATCCAATTGAAATGAAATGCGAGTGTTTAAACCGATTCATAATTACTAAATTATCTTATGTTATTTAAATTAAATTTATAATGTAATTAGAGACTGATTGGTTGATGTTTGGTATATTTAAATCGTCATGCCAGTTAAATCTGACTTTTATTCAATGTTACTGCCAATTTAATACTAAATTTTAATTCGTCAGTTTACATTTACTATTGATAACCAGTTAGCTATTGATGTTTATTGATTGATTTGGATGATGATTTTGATGAATGTTTGATTGTGGATATTGGATGACTGGATGTTATATTTTATATTATTTTAACATTGCAAGTTTCCTATGGGTTGAAATGATACATGCCCTAACGATCTGATAGATTAGTGGAAATCGATATGAGTTGAAATGATAGACTCAAGCGATTTCATGGATTTGTAATTAAATTCGGGATTGTGGGTTGAAATGATATATGTCCATGAACATAAAATAAACTACGAATTGAAATGATAGATATCCGTATCACTTGACCATAGTGCAGAAAATTGTATATGGATACCGGATTGGTAAATTTAAATGGTTTTTAATACTTTAAATTCCGAACTCGGTCAATTGGTATTTTGAAATAGAAATTGATCTATATAAAGTGAATAATTTTCGAAAATCCAAGCCTTAATGTTGAAATTGGGATTGACTTAATGAATTGTTCAAAGGATTTAAATTGGAATTTCAAAATTGAATTGTCAAATATAAATGAATTTATCAAAATTGAGTTATTGTGAATGTTTGGATATAACTTTGAAATCTATTTAAACTATTTTAAACCAACTTAACCAATTTAAACTATTTAACTTATTTTAATCTATTTTAACCTATTTTAAACTAATTAACCTATTTAATCTATCTTAATCTATTTTAATTTATTTTAAACTATTTTAAACTATTTTAATCTATTTTAAATCATTTAAAGTTTATTAAAAATATTAAACTTTTTAAACTATTTAATTTATTTTAATTCTATTTAATCTATTTTAAATTCATTTGATCTATTTTAAATCTAATTAATCTATAATAAACTAATTTAATCTATTTTAAACCATTCAAACTATTTTAAAAATCTATTAAAAGTATTTTTAATCTATTTTAAATTTATTTAACCTATTTTAAACATATTTAACCTAATTTATATCTATTTTCAAACTATATTAAACTAATTAAACTATTTATAACTATCTATTTTCTAAATTTCAGATGGTGTAGAGTTGAAATGTTTATAATCAAATCCTTGATTTTAAAATGAATAAGGTTTAAAAATGTTATAACATAAGTTAGGATATGAAATGATATCTACTAGTGGAAAGACATATTTAAGTAAATATGATTTGGAAAGTAATTAGGATTTCGAAAGTGCTATGGTTTGGATTGAATATGATATTTTGATATCAATAGGGAATGGTTTTAAAAATGTAAAAGAACCATCTGGTGTGTAATAAGCGTTTGGTTGTTTAAGAGACCAGGATTTGATATTACCATACTCTCTGCCAATACCGAAAACCACTTTAACAACTGTGTACATGGTGGAGATTCCAAAAATGAAGTAGGATGGTTTGGTGGACAATTCTGTATGAGTTCAGTACGTGACCCTGACTCCCGTGAGTCGGCTTAGATGTGACTAAAACAGAAGCTATACCAGGCCAAGTGAGGTCATTCCTCCTATCGGGCACATTTCTTCGATACTATATTTTGACTTTGTGATTGATTTGGTGGCCGCCCCTCGATTTTGATTATAGGAGTGTGTCCGAGGTGGGCGGTAGTAGCTGCTATGCATTACCACCAGACCGGGAGTGCAATTGGTATATCTACCCTGGCATTCCTTGAGTTCCGTGTTCACATGCCCTATCGTGCCTTCTACGGGTTTTTCTGTACCATACCTATAGAGTTCCCTCTAGGTAAACCTCATAGAGGAGTGTACGGTACTGTATAGATTATGGGAACATATAATATGTGTTAAGGAGGATATGGGTAATGCCTTAAATCTATTTTAATACTTTACTTTATTGTAGACACTATTGTAATATTGTATTATACTACATAGTAGATAGTTTAACGGATCCTTATAAGATGGTAATCCGAACATCTCTTAAGTTATTGCACTCACGTTAGACACTGGATATGAGATGTCAAACCCCGTAAACATTTCTGACGCCGTTACACTCATACTTATTTACTGCTGATTTAACTTACATAAGATCTTTTAGTTCTGACTCGAGTGTTTTGTCTTTTCAATTCGCTAGGGTCAGTATGAGCTTTTCAGTTTATCGGATACTGCTTTTTGGAGGATGAAGGCGAAGATTTTATACTATAATTATTTATTATATTTGTTCCACTGCATCAAGTTATTTTGCTGCATTTATTTAATATTTATTCTTGTTGTATGTTACTCTGATCTGTATTATAAAAGATTAATCAATGTTATTTGTAAACATCTTCATGAACTAATTATTTGATTATTATATTTTATCATTCCGCTATGAGATTCTGTATTTGTTTCCTTCCTTTCTCTGCTTTTTCTTATTTACCCTACAACAATTTGCCCTTTTGAATGGTTTGAGTTTGACCTGTATGGTTTATCGTCGATTTAAACCGTCCAAAAAGGCAGGTCGTTACAGTTGGTATCAGAGCTTTGGTTTAGCGATAAACTTAGCATTTTGGGGTCCGACTCTTTAGAAATAAGGTAGTAATACCCTAGAATGAGTCGTTGAGTGTATATATAGGAGAGTGTGTATTTGTTAGTGTTATAAAAGGTTTTGTATTGCATTAATTTGTTCTGTTTAATATTTAAAAATTCTGGTCAGTACATGGGATACTATGGCACCGATAGGGAATTCTAAACACTTAATAGGGCAGACCGACATAATATTTCTTTGAAATATGGGTAAGTGAAATTATTTTTCCTACCATTATATTTTTTATATAAAAGAATAATTTTAAAAGCAATATAATTGGATGTGATATAATTGTTTGTTAGCAATAGAAATTCCATGAATAGTTGGTTGTGAAATATGGTTTACAAACAAAATGAACATAAATTGAAATTTCAGAAATTAAGTTTCAGGATTTTGGAAATTTCTTTTAAAAGATTTTGTAATATAATATTAGTATTATTTGGAAGTACTTTCTGATATAAATATTTCGATATTATTTGAAAGAAGGGTTTCAAAGCAATTTTGAAAGGAAATAAGTTCTGTACTCCCCTCTCCGTCGTTGGAACATAATTTCGCTGATGAGTGCATGCATCATCGACTTTCATTTTCGAGTTTCAAAGTTGAAAGACGTAGTAGTTTTGCTACATCTTTGTTTTGATAAATAAATCTTAACTTTTGAATTCTAAATATGATCTGATCTGTAAAAGAGATGAAAATGATTTAGAAATAAACCCGAAGTTTAGTTCTTAAATTTTTCTGATAATTAGTAGTTTTCAAGCACTATAATAAATCAAATCTTAATTGTTTTAATAATTGGAAGTTTCTATAATGAAGAAAAATATAGGTAATTAGATGCTAAGTGATTAATGGTATACATAAGAAATTGGAAACTTTAAAAATTAAAGAATAATAAAAATTTAGAAGATGAATTATTGAACATTTGTTAATCAAAATAAATAAGATAAATGTATGTAACTCCAATAAAATTCTAAAGACCCATATATAAGTTACCAAAATGTTAAAAGTTGAAATGTTAAATAGAAAAATGTGATAGAATATTATACAAGTAAAACTTAGAAAATGGAAGTGTTCAATGAAATTTCTTCTGTAAATAAGAATTCTGATATCGTAAGTGGTTAAAGACTAATGTTAATAGTTTGAAATGCTACTAATTAAATGTAATAGAAGTGAATAATGTAAGAAAAATGATTATAGGCTTAACTTAACATTTAAGCTATCTGTAATCAGATTGAACAATAAAGGTGAATACTGTAAGTAATGGATTATAAACTTAAGTGATGTTTAAAAAAAGAAAATCTAAGTAAATAATGAAGATGAAGTAAACTGAAATGAAATATATGCAATACTTCAATAATCAAGTCATTTATGATCCAAATAATTGAAATGGATATAACTTATGTAAGCAATGAATGCAAAGTAATGAAAAGAGAAAATGGCATTGTACAAATGAATGGACAATGAATTTTGTAAATGATAAATGTAAAATAATTAAACAAGCATCGTATGAACAAATGAAAATGAACGGAAAAAAAGAGTAACAAGAATAAAACTTAAATATTATTTAAAACTATTGTTTGTGTGGCTTATGGATTGGTTGGGAAAGGATAATTCTACCGTGTAAGGATGTATAAAGGATCTATTGAGTTTTATCTAAGACTGTTGAGTGTATGGTATACTTAGTAGTTTATTTATCATTTATACTATTAAAAGTTTCTAAACTCGAACAAACCCGTTTTCTTGATTGCTATGGATAGATCGTTGATTGCTTTGACTATATGTGATGATTGTATGATTTGTTTGTAAGTAACTGTTATTATGTTCTATTGATTTGTTGTTATTGATTGAAACAACGTAAATATTTCTCTTTCGCATAATTCTAACACTTTTTTGATTTTATAAGTGAAATATAGGTTATAGAAGTAATAGCTACTACTTTTGGTTTCATAAATTAAGCGTTGTTTGCCCAACAAATAGGTACGTTCTTGGATTACGGTTTTCTAGCGATAGTATATTGTTTTCCCGTAGTTTGGGATATCTTATTTTGAAATATATGATATATATTATTATTATTGATATTACTATTTCTCCTAGACCTCTTCGTATAGAGGAAACTCTACCAAAATTTTCTGGGAATTTTGGACTTAGAAATTTTTTGTGAAAGTAATTTTTTTTCAAACTTGTATTAACTTGAATATGGCAGGAAATTAAGTATTTATAAGTTGATATAATTTATTTAGGTTATTTACACTACTACAAAAATACCCTTTAATAGCGTTTAAAAAACGCTATAAAAGGCTTTTACAGCGTTTTTATAAACGCTGTATATCAACATGTTGTAATAAATCAGCGACCTATTATTGCAATAAAAGAAACGCTATAAAAAACATGTATTTTTATAGCGTGTTTTACTTGCTATAAAAAATCTTGTTAATGGCGTTCTTAATATGCTATAATAGGCTTTTACAGCGTTTTTATAAACGCTGTAAATCAACATATTGTAATAAATCAATGACCTATTATTGCAACAGAAGAAACGCTATAAAATACGTATTTTTATAGCATGTTTTACATGCTATAAAAAATCTTATTAAGACGTTCTTAATATGCTATAATAGGCTTTTACAACGTTTTTATAAACGCTGTAAATCCACATATTGTAATAAATCAATGATCTATTATTGCAACAGAAGAAATGCTATAAAAAAACACGTTTTTTATAGCATTTTGAACATGAAATAAAAAGTCTTATTAATAGTGTTCTTAACAGCGTTTTGAAAATCATTTTTGCAATACGTATATATCCATTATCACATTACAATCGATAAATTTACATAAACACAATGTATCATTTCACATAATCATATATATCACATTAAACGAAAAATAACTAACCGTTCAACATTCACATAGAATGATGCATAACATATCGTAATATTTAATGAACATTACATTAGAAGTAGCAATAGCAAAACAAAAGCAAGTAATACATACGTAAAAACCGAAAAGTAGTTCTAGCAGCAAAAATATCTTTGATCCATAACTCGTTGCAACCTTTTTTTGCATCACAGTCATCCATCTACTTGTAAAGAAAAAGTAATGCTTGATAATCAATTCATCAAAAAAGTGTACACAAAGTTAAATCGGATTCATAATGCAAACACTAAATATTCATCACACTAAAAAGGCAAAGTTTTTCTGTCATCTTGAATAAACATCCAAAAATTGTCAGAGGTCTTTGTTTGATCATCAACAAATAGATAACTAGAAGATATATACAGAACTGAAAACATCTAAAATATGGGAATTTATTACCAAAACCAGCAAACGATTAGTTTGTGGCTTTCTTCCAATGAAAAGACATCTACCTTGAGATGGTTTATATCAACATCGCGTTGGAAGACCCATATTTCTTTCCTTCTTAAGGAGAGAGTTTCGTACTAGAATTGGCGTATCTAAAGTTATCATATCATTAGACTATAAATTTTGAAGTCCATCACATGAAGCTATGTCATTGTATCCTATAAAGCTTACAGTGATGCATATTAAAGATATGACTGTAAAGACAGAATTCATATTTCACTAAGTGAATACCAGTTTATTCCATATTGCACTTTGCATTCTAACTATTTGATAGCCTGCATATTCATTTGTTTAGTAAACAAATACCAGTTTACATTGTTAATATTTCTAAAAGAAAAAAAAAATCTAAAAACTCACCATCCTTGTCCAAAAGGGGGCAATGGCAGCTCCCAGTCATTTCCTCTCAGTACTGCACTAGTAAATCTGCAGCAACAAAGATCGTCACAGTCAATAACACAATGTGCAAACTAAAAGAAATCAGCACTACATATATCATCCAAAAAACCTCAGTCGTTACCTAAAATTAACTCTCTGAGGAGAAACAAGCTCAATATCAGATCGAAGAAAGAAAACGCCAAATGGCGGGAATGTAATTACATTGTTCAAGCATTTATTCTCCACGTCAATAACCTGAAGCACGTCTCCAGTCTTCGTACCGAAAAAACCAGCGTATTTGATGATAAAAAGCTGCTCCTTTTCGGTCGTCCATAGCATTCTCCACGTGCCCGATAAAGATCCGTCTGTAGTAGTAATTTCCTTTCCATAAACTATATTAGTATCATATACATATAAAACTGCAACTGAAGACAAAGGTGAAAACCAATTTTTTTGGATCAGAGTACATTTTTGTTAATGTGTTCAATTTTTTAAGAAGATCGCCTATGCCAAATTTTGAATAATTTCTAAACATTTTACTCCTTCAAAACCGCAAAGGTGAAAACCAATATGAACTGTTGGAATATATATAAGCGCACACTATAGGAGGGTCTTACATTTAATTTTACATCTTCACAGACTTTAAAGCTGCATGATTCCAAGTTTGATGAAACACACCCCCTTTTTGATTTAACCGTCTATTAGAAATAGAGATAGATGGAGAGAGAGAGAGTATAAAAATATTACGTTACTACGTCAGCAGCGCAACCGTCTATTAGTTTCAAGTCTTTTAAATACAACACATTTAATAATGTTCTGTTTCAATTTCATATATACCTACGTACAGTCTACCCTATGGTTTACTGGTTTTATAATGTTACGAATTCAGTTTCAATAAATTTTATTTTTTAAGAAGCATCAAACTTGTGATCTCAAAATTTTCATTGCTGAGTCTCCGTCTATGTGATATCTGCATTATATCTTTTGTTTGGATTCAAGAAAATCCACAAACCTTTTACCTTCCTTGACATGTATTTTTGACTTAGCAAAATACTGTCATGGTTGGCTATAACAATATAATTTAGCTAGCCTATAAATATAAACTAGGGATGATAATTTTAGATTTATATACGTTTTAAGCTGTAATTAATTTTGAAAAACTTAAATGATTTAACTGTCAGCAACTAAAGTATGCTCCTAACAATAGAAACACATACATTAAACACATTTCAATAGTTACATGCAGATATTCGGTAATCATGCCTATAAACAAAAATCAAAAACCACAAATGTACTAAACCATGGGTGCTCATTCAAATGTGAACAACAGAAATATGGCAATATTATGCCTACTCATTATGTGCACAAAATAATTTTTAAATCTCACTATATACTAAACTGTATATGACAAACAAAGGCAAGTGGTATTCTTTTCTGCATTAACTACAGAGCTTATCTTTCTAACTGTACTACGTACTATACCTTAGTTGAGCATTCCTTTCTTTTTTTTCCAGCAACTTAATGCATGTAGACTTATCGGTTTTCAAAAAATCCTCCTATGTTACATGTTGATAAACGTATACTACCGCTTTCACACCATATAATGTAGGCCAAACAAAATACGTAAAAAAGGGTATACGAACACCGTATTACATACTATTACTTGCCTGTGTGTGAAGCAGCAATTCCCCTTTTTTCGTATCCAATTCTTCCTCATGGACCATGGCCAATATATTAGGATTCTTCAAATTTTATCCTTCATGAGATACGGCTGTTGTCTTATAAAATACCTTGGAAGAGAACATCTGAAACTAAAGAATCACATCATCCATAAGTCTACAACTCAATATCAGAATACATTGCTACAAAATACAATAAAATACCATATTAAAATACCTTCTCACTACCCATAAATCTTGCAATTAGCTGCATCAATGTATAAAGGAAACCCCAATATTGTAATTGCAACAATATACCTACACAAAATAAACGTGATTTTTGGATCACATTTTATAAACTAATATGAAAATTCAATTAATTGCCTGAGTAATTTTCCTCATACTTCATGATAATTCAATTAGTAGCTTTATGTCTCTTCTCCTACTTCATACTTCTGTAGTCTAGCCATTTTCAGTTGCTATGCACATAGCTTAGGGCCTCATGATCAAGTATATTCCTAGAAAGAAAAAATACAGAGGCATAAACTAAAAGAAGAGGAAGAAAAAAAAAGGATGCGATAATCTTAGGTCTGAACTAGGAGTCACAATTCAGACCGGATAATGGAAAATTGTTATTCCGCTACACATATGTATGTTTGTTTCCACTAACCTCAATTCAGTGCAATTAAGGCAAAGATGACAGAGGGGCCTATATCGACAATTTTGGAAGGATGCATCAGAAAACTGTCAATAAAGAGGGCTAAAATAATCATATCAAGGCTAACATTTAACAGTCCTATTCACCTGAATTATGTAGATGAAGGAGCCTATATGAAGATGCACTAAAACCTCACCAAGGCATTTGCTACCAATTTTCACTATGAATTATGTTATCTACAACCAAATAGTCGCATGTGTACACTATAATACTTCTGCCATTTTTCAAACTTCGATTAGGGTTTATATGCATAATCTTCAACAAATTGAATATAAATTTTAGTCATAGTTTAAAATGTCCCTTCATCATTAGTCATATCGGAAAATAAATTGTATGTTAGCCTCCATAATACTGAATCCTGTAGCCTTCAAAGTGAATAGTAAAGCCATATGCCATTTTACTGACATACATGTGGAGAAAATAGATAAAGAGTACTTCCTAATACAAATGATAAGGTGTTTAAAACTTTGATATTGTTAGACAATTAGTTTTAGGACGTGCTTATTTTCAACCACACTCCAATTTAGCAACAAACCACAATAAATTATCTAGGATATTTGATAATGCAGTTTAAAAAAGAACAAATACAACCATCTATTGATAAAGGAGAGATCAAGAAAATAACGTACTGAAACAAATCGAATATCCAATATGTGGCCATACCTCTCAAAGAGCTTCTCCATATTTTGAAATTGCTTTTCAGAAGAATGGAGGGTTTCTCTAACACTAATAAGACTAATTACATATGAACTCAATGCTTCAAAATCATGCTCCACACTAAAAAGCTCCTCTTCATTTTCTACAGCTCTCTGCCTTTGTCTGGAAGTCTCTTCTACCATTCCCTCAGCTCTCTGCCTTTGTCTAGAATGTCCACATCCAATAATCAGTGAGGTCGATATGAAACATGTCAGAAATTTGGTAATCATGAAATCGAAATCTAATACTCAACAAATCATGTAAATATATAGAAAATATACCTTAGTCATTCAGTAATCAAATCAACCAACAGCTGGAGAAATTCACAAATTGCAATCGGATGAGGTAGGTGGTAAAGTTGACTAGCCCGTAGGCACAAAGTTTAGAGGAGCACTACAGGAGCTACTGCGTCGCCGCCGCCAGCTACGCGCTGCGATTTGGATGAAGCAGTCGAGTAAGTCGCGATTTGTATTTAGGTTCTTTTTTTGCGTCGATTTTTTCTTTAGGGATTGCCTAAAAACAGGCCCTGGCAGAGGTGAAGATGCAAGCTGAGGTGGAGGTGATAGAGTGGAGGCGATAGAGATGGAAGTGGATGTTGCTACTCGGATAAAGATGGTGGAAAATTAGGTTAGGGCTATGGAGGAGGGAAACGAAAAAATTAGGAAAGGTTAAATTATGAAATGGGCGGCCTATAAAAAATTGAAGTGTCTGTACATGGCTTCCTGCTAAAATAATGATCTGACAGCGTTCGGTAAAGGGACTAGGAGGGAAAAATGAATAACGACTGCATTCAAAGAAACAACGCTGTACTATTTTGCCATTAATGAGCAGTTTTCTTGTAGTGTTAATTACGTAAATTAATTATTTATAAACTTAATATTTTGAATAATATGTATCGATTTCTTTTCCCTTCTTTTACCTTTTCGAGGAAGAAAAGTTTTGAGTGGGGGAGAGTGTAACGATCTAAAATTTTCGATAATTAAAGATAGTTAATTTAATAAGGTTTTGTGATTTAATGTTGGAAGAAATAAAAATTTGTGCTTTAATAATAAAAATATAACTGGAATGAAATGTAAAAGTATAAATTTAGGGTAATTGATAACTTCTCTAAATGTAATTCCAATCAATTAAAATGATTAATAATTTACAATTGATTATAGATTGTAAATTAATTGATGTGTATATCAATTGATAATTGGATTAAAAGAGTAACCGATAATTTAACTGTTGTATTAATTAATGAAATTGTAAGTAATAAATTATAATTGAATAAATTGCAATTGAATAAAATTAGTGTTGTGTAAATACGTGTAACATTTGTGTGTAAATAACAAACATATAAATGTGATTAATATAGAAATGGTGACAATTGTTATTTGTTACCAATTCATTTAATCAAATAAAATTAAATTAAATGTTATGTAAAATGAGTTAAGAATATAACTGTAAAAGGTGAATGCAATAAAATGTCTAGAAATTTCATTTATATAGGCAATAATTGATTTAAATAAAAGATTGAAACCAAGATAATTTAATTTATTGGGATTTAAAATTTTAATGAAAACTGAAAAAAGTAAGTGTAATTGAAATATTGTAACTAGTATGGCGAAAGATGATAATTGTAGACTATTAGTGTAAAAAGATATAAAAAAATGTTAACTACGTCCATAGAGTAATGATTAATTGAATTAAAAGATTAAAAGATTGAAATCAAATTAAATCAATTTATTAGAATTAAATGATAATAAATTGGATTTAATTACAGTTGAAATTGAACACTGTAATTAGTGTAATATTGAACACTAGATTGATATGTAAATTTATTTAAATTATTGTAAATGTCTAAGTAATCAAAAATGATAAAATTCATTAGTTATTCAAATTGAAATTAAAAAAATAATTTAATCAATTTAATCGTAATTTATTTAATTAACGTGAAAATAGCTATTTTGGTCGCTTATTCGAATTTCGACAAAACTAGTTTCATCAGATCCATAACAGTGAATTATTGTATGGTTTCATGTTTCGTAGCGATCAGATTTGTCGTTTGGTTGTACGGGCTCGAAATGCATAGACATCAACTTAATAAAATTCAATTGAAATCAATTTGAAATAAGCCGATTTAATAGCTAACTTCTTCATATGATTGGATTAGGATTTGAAACCTGTTCCATCGAGTTTAAAAATACTGAAAAAAATCTATTTTGATACATGTGATGACCCACTTTCATTTCGGAAGCGAAATGGGCTTTTCAGGTCGTGATTGTCATTTCGTAGCAGTTCGATGTGTTCATTTTTTTTATCGAGCTTGTATAAATTGTTCAGTCCTAACCCTTGCAGTCTTTCTATTTCTTATTCCTATACGTTCATCAACTTCTGCATGATATTTTCTTTAATGGTGGAGACAAATTCCAATTCCAAACGCTACAATTCAATCTCCAAACCAATTTCAAAAATCAAACTCCTCAAAACAACATCAAATTATATACCATTTCGAAGCTCTCGACAAGCGTAATTCGCTAGTGCAATTCATTTCTCAATTTGAATCACTGGTTGGTGAGAAATGAGTCATTTATTTTCGGCCGTTCGTATGTAGATTTGTGATTTGATGGTGGATTAGCGACGAGATTTCGATCGGGTTGTGTCAGAGTGTAGAGGGCGTTGAGGCATGTCGATCTATATGGTTACATTGTGCCAAAGAGGTCGAGATTCACCAGAAACGGCAGAGGAGGATTGTGGGGCCGCGGTTTACGTGGTGGCCAGCGGGGCATCTTGGGGTAGCGAACTCGCCAGCGATGTTGGATCTGGTTAGAGTGCAGGAGGCGACAAAAATAATTTCCCAAAAGGGCGGCTGTTGCAAGGGTTATTTCGAGGTTGTGGCTGTGTTTCGAACAGGAAGAGAGATGATGTTGGTGGGTGAGTGGCTTTCTTTTATTTAATTTATTTGTTTTAAATTTTGAATCGTTTAACTTTCTAATGTTGATAGCTTTCGCATACATGGTCAGATTCTCACGCGGCTTGTTCCACCTGGATCGTATTGAAATTCGAGACCTTCGGGCATTTTTTTTGGATGAATTCCGAGACCGTTTAATTTCGGGCCTTATTTTGATTCCAAATCGATTTGAAATCAAATGTGAGTGTTGTAACCAACTCACAATTATTAATTATCTTATGTCAGTTAAATTAAATTTATGATGTGATTAGAAACTGATTGGTTGATGTTTGGAATATTTAAATTGGCATGCCAGTTAAATCTGACTTTTATTGACTGTTATTGCCATTTAATTTAATATTAAATTTTAATTCGTCAGTTTACACTTGTTATTGATAATCAGTTAGCTATTGATGTTTATTGAATGATTTGAATGGTGATTTTGATGGATGTTTGTTTGTTGATATTGGATGACTGGATGTTATATTTTATTTTGTTTAAACACTGCAAGTTCCCTAAGGGTTGGAATGATACATACCCTAACAATCTAATAGATTAGGGGAAATCTTTATGAGTTGAAATGATAGAATCAAATGATTTCATGGATTTGTAATTAAATTCGAGATTACGGGCAGAAAATTGTATACGAACACCGGATTGGTTAGATTAAATGGTTTTTAATTCTTTAAATTTTGAATTCGGTTAACTAGTATTTTGAAAGAGAAATTGATATATATAAAATGAATAATTTTCAAAAATCCAAGCCTTGATGCTAAAATTGGAATTGACTTCACGAATTGTTCAAAGGATTTGAATTGGAATGTTAAAGTAGAATTGTCAAATATAAATGAATTTATCGAAATTGGGTTATTAATAATGTTTGGATATAGCTTTGAAATCAATTTAAACTATTTTAAACCAACTTAATCAATTTAAACTATTTAATTTATTTTAATCTAATTTAACCTATTTTAAACTAATTAACCTATTTAATCTATCTTAATCTATTTTAATTTATTTTAAACTATTTTAATTTATTTTAATCTATGTTAAATCATTTAAACATTATTAAAATATATTAAACTATTTAATCTATTTTAATTCTCTTTAATCTGTTTTAAATTCATTTGATCCATTTTAAATCTAATTAATCCATAATAAACCGATTTAATCTATTTTAAACTATTTTAAAAAATCAACTAAAAGTATTTTAATCTATTTTAAATTTATTAAACCTATTATAAACCGATTTAACCTAATTTATATCTATTTTCAAACTACGTCAAACTAATTAAACTGTATATAACTATCTAAATTATTTTCTAAATTTCAGATGGTGTAGAGTTGAAATGTTTATAATCAAAGCCTTGATTTTAAAGCGAATGAGGTTCAAAAATGTTATAACATAAGTTGGGATTTGAAATGATATTTGATGATGAAATGGCATATTAAAGTAAATATGATTTTGAAAGTAATTGTGATTTCGAAAGTGGTACGGTTTGGATTGAATATGATATTTTGATATCAATAGGGAATGGTTTTAAAAATATAAAAGAACCATCTGGTGTGTAATAAGCGTTTGGTAGTTAAAGAGACACGGTTCGGATATTGTCATACTCTCTGCTAATACTGAAAACAACTTTAACAACTGTGTATGTAGCGGAGATTCCAGAAATAAATTAGGATGGTTTAGCGAACGATTTTGAATGGGTTATTTACATGACCCTGACTAACGTGAGTCAGCTTAGGTGTGACTAAAATAGGAGCTATACCGGGTCAAGTGAGGTCATTCCTCCTATCGGACACATTTCTTCCATACTATAGTATGACATTATGATTGATTTGGTGGCCACCCCTCAATTTTGATGAATGGAGTGCGTTTAAGGTGGGCGGTAGTAGCTGATATACGTTACCGCAAGTCCGGGATTGCAATTGGTACATCTACCCTGGCATGGCCTCGAGTTCCATGTTCACATACCCTATCGCGCCTTCTACGTGTTTGTTTTGTACCATACCTATGGAGTGCCCTCTGGGTAAACCTCATAGAGGAGCGCACGGTACTATATTGACTATGGGAATATATAAAATGTGTTAAGGGGGATATGGATAATGCCTTAATGCTATTTTAATACCTTACTTATGTAGACACTATGATAATAGCGTACTGTACTACGTAGTAGGTAGTTTAACGGATCCTTAAGAGATGGTAATCCTGAATATCTCTTAAGTTATTGCACTCACGTTAGACACTGGATGGGAGATATCAAACCCCGTAAACATATCTGACGCCGTTACACTCAAACTTATTTACTGTTGATTTAACTTACATAAGATCTTTTAGTTCTAGCTTGAGTGTTTTGTCTTTTCAATTCGCTTGAGATAGTTTGAGCTTTTCAGTTTATCAAAGCTTGTTTTCTAGAGGATGATGACGAAGATTTTGTACTATTGTTATTCATTATATTTATTCCACTACATAATGTTATTCTGCTGCATTTATTCATTATTTATTCTTGTTGTATGTAACTCTGATATGTATTATAAAAGTTTAATCAATGTTATCTCTAAACTGCTTCATGAACTGTTCATTTGATTATTATATCTCGTCGTTCTGCTACGAGATTCTGTATTTATTTCCTTCCTTTCTCTGCTTTTTCTTATTTACCCGACAACAACCTGCCCTTTTGAATGGTTGAGTCTGACGTGAGTGGTTTATCGTCGATTTAAACCATCCAAAAGGGCAGGTCGTTACACTAGAGCTTATATATTCATGGAAATCAATAATGTGTGGTAGAGTAGGCAATGTAGCATTCAAAAAGGAATATGCTATGTAAAAGGTAATCGTAATCTCGTGCCTTCAACACCTTTCTAGATTGCCCTCTATATACTGGGTATGTTGTATATGCTAAGAAAGCTCTCGGATAGGTTAGGAACACCAGGGCTGATGTCATATTTGATTTTATCCGCCACCAAATGGTTCTACGGGTAAGGCGGTATTGTTAGGTGTAGAGCTAAAAAATGTGTTGATCCTTGGTATATCCCTCAAGAGATGTACTATACGAAACGTAGTTCCTTACCTGTCATTGTATGGAAATCCATTCTCTAATAAGTACCTTCAGACTTGATTGTAGAGCCTAGATAGTTGGGACATAATAACGTAACAACTTCAGCCAAGATTATATATGTTTACCTTAAATTTGTTTTCAAAAGAATGTCATTACAAATAATATTTCTAGTTTCTATGTAGTAAAATTTTTACTTGTCGTAAGGTAAAAACTTGTTATGTGCTTATATGTGGCATGGTCTTGTGAGCTACTCTTGGTTTTCAAATATCCGTATTTTGAGTTTCTCATGCCACTCCTATGATTATGCCGGAGTTTATTTTCACTAATTTTCTAGGCAGCCAGTTAGTCATGTTTAACATGGAGCATTATGATGGAGCTTGATGTCTGGAGTTGAAGATATTCCTATGGATAGTTCTCCAGTTCCATTTCCGCTACATTAGTAAACTGATTAAATTCGGCACTTATAAGGTTGGAGATTATAACTATCCAGGTTGGTTTATAAGATAGACTCGGATAAATGTATTTAAAATTTTACTATAAAGATGTATATATATATTGAAATAATATATGTTCTTCCATTCGTGTAAGATTTTGTTCTGTCTTTATTTTCTTGTACTCCATGATAATCTATCAATCCGACACTTGAATTTGCAGCACATGAATATCGAGGATGTATTATTGTCGATTTTCGAGGGTTGAGGAGGCGGGTCCTCACATTTTATATCGGGGGTAGGTTGTGCACCCGAGCCTAATAGGAGTAGAGTCTCATCAAAAATATGATTTGTAATAACATAGGATGAGCAGCACATTAGAGATAGGATTGGTAATCCCCTAGAATGAATTGAGATTAAATTAAACAAGAGAGCATATTTGTTAACGATATAAGATGATTTTTTTTTATAAAAATATGATAAATGAAATAATTTAATCTTGGCTTATATTTTGAATATAAAGAATATATTTTGAAAAAAAATATAGTTAGATATGTCATAATGTGAATGTTAGTTTGAAATTAAGATTAGTAAATCTAAGTATAAACATCGTATGACTAGAATTTCATGGTTCGACTATAAGATGTTTAATAATAACACTAAGAAGATTAAGTGTATTACTTGGAAAAGGATTTGGATAATGAGAACTTTTATCTAAAAAGTGTTTTTAGGAAGAGAATTTTCAAAGGACATTAGAAATATTCTAAGTATTAGCTTAGGAGAAATAATATTATGTTCTTAGCAAACTATCACCTTTAACATTGTATAGTTAAATTGGATTTATGCTAGGATAAACTTAGATTTATAACCTAACATTAGATATAGTTAAGACAATTAAAATACTTGGTATCTAAGTGTTTGATTTATGTTGGATAAACTTAGATTTATAACCTAACATTAGATATAGTTAAGATGACTAAAATACTTAGTATCTAAGTGTTTGTTCTTGATAATTTTAGAAACCCTCAAGCTATGAGAGAAAGTACTGGAAGGGAGAGACCTCAAAAGCAAATTGGGATGACAAGAATGATCTAATCACTGATGAGGAAGAACCTAGGAAATGGCCACTTAAAAATAGTATGCCTGTTATTAAAAGAGAATTCGATCCATACACCTGACTAAATAAAGATGGTTACCGTATGGCCGGAATGCCTGTATCTCCTCCGACTTCAGAACTTATATAGTGTCTAGTGATAAAGAGATACCTCAAGCCTCAAAAGGATTGTGGATCACTAACTCGGTAAGTTCAAAGCTCAAACTGGAAGAAGAAATTCTTGAGGAGGAGCTGATGGAAGAAGAATCTGAACCTGAAGGTGATACAACACTATGATATCCTATGAGTCAAACAACAGTAGTAGAGACAGTAATGCCACACAGGAAACGGATGGTTACCATATTATTTGGCATGCAGATTTCTTAGATTCTCCCTTTTATTGGGATGACATGGAGGACGAAGAGGAAGAATTTGTGGGTCCATAGGAAGTATTTGAGGATCCCATGGAAGACAAAGTGCAAGGTTTACAAGAAGTAGTAGACAGAGAAGTTATACAAGAAGTGCCAACTGGACATGGGCATGTGCCATGGAGCTATCCCCTGCTACCATATGAAGTGGATGTGATACCGCAGATTGAGGACAAAAATGAAGCTGATAACGAAAACGATGATAGTGATGACGTTAGAAAAGTCTTGTTTGATTTTGGATATGGAAATGGACCTTCAGCATTAGACTCATAGGGGTGATTATGATATGAGATTGGAAGATTTGGAAACACCTATCTAGTATTAATATTATGTAGTGGCATATATATGTATGCCTTGTAAGGTAGATATGTGTTATCCGAGTTTTTAACCTAGCAGGATCCAAGAGAAGACGAAACAACTTGATGAAGTCAAAAAGGAAAAGAACTCAACTGAAAGGGCTAGAGCGACAAGTTAAAGAGAGCCAAGACTTAATAATAAAGCAACGATTGAGTTTGGCTAAACCAAGAGACCAGCATCTATTCAGTCCAATCAGTAGCCAAATGTAACTAGTAAGTAAATCGTCATTACAACAAAGCAACATGCAACGGGAAACGTGAACAACGCTGATAAAAGGAAATGGGAATGACAAATATCAAAATTGAAAAATAGACTAAGTATATGGATCGCTAGCGATCCAAGAAACATGGATCGCTACCGATCCATAAACTACAACGTTGGGTTGCTAAACAGTTATGACACATAGGGAGAAAAGAGGCCTAAAAGACAAAGCAAAATGTATATGCTAAGTGTATGGATCGCTTGTGATCCATACACCATGGATCGCCAGTGATCCGTGCTTGGTCATGAAACCTCGGCGAGATTACTAAAGAAAGAAGGGGAAAGGGGGATTGGATGATTGGATCGTACACAAGCTATCTCAATGGATTGCTAGCAATCCATAGACTATGGATCACTACCTATCCTTGTTTTAGCTAGGCTCATGAGCCAAGAATCGTGGCCTATTCCTATGTCCATCTGCTAGCAGTCAGTAAACAAGCTTGGCCTAGAAGCTCTCCGGTCTCTATAAATACCATCCTACCTGCAACATAAACCGGATCTTCTCCGGACCGGTCGCTTAAGCTCTGTTGGAAACTTTCTTCACTCTCTATCTCCCTTGTTACAATCTCTAAAGGGATTCACTGTGATTCTCTAGTGGATTCCAACTCTGGAAATTCACTGGAGTTAAGGATAATCAAAAGCCTTGTAATCAAACATTACTTGTAACAACAATCAACCATAATAAAACTATAAAGTGGACTCAGGCTTCATTAATAGCCAAACCACTATAAAAATCTTCTGTCTACTTTCTTTACTGTCTTTATCTATGCTTGTTATCTGTATTATTGCTCTGTAGCAACAAGGCTGGTGCTTTCATTCTCAAACTAGGGTGTTAATCCATGTTTTGGGTTAGCTTTATGTATGTATCAGTATTAGGAAAACCCAAGTAAGTTTAGAAGGACTTAAGAATGGTTTAAGTATGTAGGGAGAAATGATTTTTTGAAAATAAAATATTACACATGTATAATATAATTATGTCCATTGTTTATGACTTTTGTTTAAATGTTAATACATAAATCACTCAAGAAAATTTCCTAAGAATAATACTATATCTTTATGATATGTACAAAAACTTAAACCAAGATTTTCTAAATATTTTTGAAATGATAAAAAGTATATACATTTTACACGAATTGTTTCGTAACACAAATTTGGCCCAAGGATTTTAATATAGGATTTTGATATCCAAAAAGGATTTATCACTCGATGTTTTAGAGAAAACATTGATGGATATTTGTAGTCGGATCCTTACATTCTCCATCATAGTTGAGAGCTATGCAAGGAAAATAGAAGTTTTTGAGCTTGATCAAAGTCTGCACTAGAGAATCGAAGGATCGATTCTAGTCAAAAGCAAAATGGTATATTCTAATTAAAAGATCGAATAGGATAGTGTATCCAGATAGTATGTGAGCACCACCCAAATTTAATTTGAAATTTGAATTTTTTTGAATAAGTACTACTGGTTTTTGCATTGTAATTTTGGGAATTAAATTCTTTTGAGGAAAGAAGTCTATAATGACCCACAAATTTATTACTTTAATAAGTGATATATAATTTTGAAATATTCCAATACAAAGTTTTATAACACTAATCTAAAGATCTATACCCTAAAATTCTGATAAGAAACTTGTTTTAACTTATAATCGTAGAATATGGCTTCAAAATAAAGCATGTGCTTTGTATATAAATTTTCATCAATAAATTGATTTTCAATAGAATGGAGATTTTCTTGGTACTTGAGTGCATGAGTCTGGATACATACACTAGTATGTCTATTTGAAAAATATAGTGAAGTAACACTACTTATTATATTTTAAAATTAAAATGTATTCATGACATCACCAAAGATGTCATCGCTTTATATATTTCTTCGGAAATTCAGGTTAAGTTTAAATACTCAAATAATTGTTTTAGTGTGCTAATAATTCCTTTTGATTATCTATAAAGTGATAGTAAATCATTTATAATAGTTATGTGAAGCAATATATTGGATCTAAAAATATGAAAAATTCGATATCGCTTTATCGATATGATAACGCTTTTTATAAACATTTTTTTAATGTCAAAATATATAGTTTTAATTCATGTGAGATTGTTTTAATTCATTTAAAATGATGAGAAATATATTCTTAAGTTTTGTTTATTAATATATATGTATGTATGTATGTATGTGTGTGTGTGTGTACAATTTAACTAAAAACTGGAAAAGTGACCGACAATTGGAATCCAAATTCTTAACAGTTCAATGTAAGACATGGTACAATGTTATTTATATCATGGATCTAACATACGCATGCATACATTGACACGTACATATGCAATTAACACATGTAGAAAAGTAAAAATATATTTACAATTCGCAATTAAACTTACATGTAGTAAAAAGTTAGAATATCAAAGATATTTTCTACTTAAAAAAGAAAACATCAACTCACTTACACACCATAGTCACCATACACATGGAAGATGACATGGAGATATAATCGAAAGGAAGCAATGGGCAGAGCTCTAAGAATCATGATGGAAGAAAACATTAACACTCTACCTACTGCAAAAGCACCGGCTACAAACCTGAAATCAATGGTGAAAACCATATGGAAGGATATAAGGATGACTCTCTCAGGCTTTGAAGATGACAAACAATTTGAGGAAGACAAACTAGATGAAAATGCCAACATGCAAAACCCTAGAAGAAGCTTTAAAACTGCGTCCTAACATAGTGCCAAGCAATGCACGAGGAACTACTACTCAAATGGTGTTCTTATAGGCAGGAGGACCAAGAAGATAAGATACAAATTGAGATCAATTACAATGCCAAGCTCTAGTGGTATATTGTGACCACTCACAATTAACCAGCTATCGATCCCATCATGGAGTTCCCGTCATTGAATCATAACTAGTCATCGTCGAAAATCATCAAAAATCATCAATGATTATTGAAAAAATCACTTCAGGATTGACTCAAAGTTGAACTTGGGTAATCTACTATTTGACTCGAAGCAGATTATGGATGTCCTGACTCGAAGTCAAACTCGGGTTATCCCCCATTTGACTCGAAGTAAACCTAGGAAATTCTAGTCCAAAATCTGACTTGGGTAAAACCAAGATTTTCGCAAAGTAAACAGGAAAATGCTCGAAGCAACATTTGTCACCAACCCAACACCTCAAATTCTATGACACCAACCGAACCCTATGCTGACTCCAAGAAAATGGCAAATTTTCTTAGGTCGGACTCTAAGTAAAATACCACCCGTCCATCGTTGTTGATCCATCTTCTTTAGTCCATAACGAACATGCGAACTCAAAATACCTTAAAATTTAGGATGCAACCTTATGGGGCCTTCTTTGTCACCCTAGACCGATCTCACCTAGTTTTAAAAATTTTGGGATCGTCACTGATCCATGAGCTCACCATAAGTGATTTGTCATTTATCGGCATTTCCAATCATTTAAGCATATAAAATCATGCATGTATCAATCTCAAGCATTATAAACAATTGTAAATTAAAAGCGGACTGGTCAGGTAAAGATTATAGCATCTTCCCCAATCGAAATCCATTCGAAGCTGTTCAACATGAAGAATTTCTAAAGAAATTTATCATGCCAACTATACCTTTTGTACAGCTGATTCAAAATTGATTTCTTATAAGTATGGCTAGCATACAGACGAAGCAAGGGAAACATATGCAGTCTACTGCAAGGCCTTCATGAATCCTTAAAGGATGAAATAACCTACTGCCATGGAAGAATCCTATGGGAAGGCAAGCCGGTCCTAAAGACGAGAAGTAGTGCAATTGGAAGAAGGCAAACAAGATAATTTTCCAAAGAATATAACAAATGGTGAAGGAGCTACATGACTTCAGGGAACTTCTGCCTAAGCAAATCTACAAAGACACAGCAGAAATGTGCCCGAACTAACTGACGAAATCAGACGAAAGTATGATAATCAAATAAAACTCTAGCAAGCTAGCAACTAAGGAATGGGGCATCAACCTAAGGTGATGCGTACTTAACCACCCTTGTCTACTTTCCTATTCCAAATGAGCCGTACCAGGGCACTTGGGTATTGTAGATGACATAGCGAAAGAAATGCATCTATGCCCTCAACGAGTCATGTTAATCACTTTTCTAAGAATCGGCTTTGCTCTGGTATGGTGAAGAAGCCTAGCCTAAAGGATTTTCAAACAAACAGATCCAACCCCTTAGTCTCTAGGAACTGATAAAACTTTGCTCCCTCAAGTTGAATACAAAAAATTCCTCATGAAGTTGATGAATCATTCGTTAAGACCGTCAAGCCATCGGATATATGACCCGAAATTCCTCTCGTAATTGTATTATTATAAGGTCGTCTGATTGTCGAACATCCAATCATGAAAAACCCTTCGCGAATGAAGGTCTTTCATAAACTAAAGCTTCATGAAGGTAAACTAGTAGATCGGCTGTAACGACTCGGAATTTTCGACCTCGAAAATTCGACACTAATACGTCCACTGCTGAAGTGTCGAACAATCGAACGTCGAAAATTCCAGATTGTTAGGGTAAAGAAGAAAAGAGGTAGAAGAAGAAACAGAAACAAAACACAGAATCTCACATTCGCAGCGGATCAAAATATAATATCAAATAATAGCATTTATACAAAGAAAGTTGTAAATGTCAATTTTCATTCGATACATCAGAGTACAACCATTCATACATAATATGGACAATTACAATTAACTTGTCCCAAACTACAATCAAATCAAACTCAAATACACAGCTGTATACTCCATACGTTCCTGCCATCCAGCTTGTCTCCTGCTCCAGAAGTCCTAACCTGAGATCTGTAATACTCAGTCTGACTCGAGCATTACAATAAAGAAACACCCGGGTCAGGTTGGAAACCAGCGTGAGTCAAACCCATATGATTTGAAATACTATGTTAAAACTTATTTGAAAACCTGGGGTAACTCGTACCTCATTACGAGTTCTTATCTTGTTTATAAACAATACTTATTACGAAACAATATTTAAGGAAGGTTACTCAGTTTAAACAGTCGTATTTCATAATTTATTCCATTCCAGCCTATTTGATACTAAAATCAAATTTATAATGAATTATTGTAGATTACAAATCGAAGTGGTTTCGGGTATTTACTGATACCTGACCCCGGTCTCTTCGATTCCAATGTCACCTCTATTTCAAGTTGTTTAAGTGCGTGCAATTCAATTTTAATTACAGGATGTCACATTTACATAGCAACTCATATCGATAGATAACCCTAATATCTCAGTTCAACCGAAACATATCATATCACAATGCATCACAAATTATCGGACTAGATATTAATCCAATCATTCAATACAATTCAATCATCCATAAGCACGATCAATTTATCACCCATTCTTATTAATTAAATTCAATCTCCAAATAAATTGAATTAATTGCTTATAGATCCTGCTTAAATTTAACATTAATTAATTATAAACCAAATCATTATTATTTTAATTAATTAATGAAATTAATTAATCATCCTTTAATTATTCATCTCAATTTATTTATTCATGAATTACATTAAAAAATTAATTAACCTTTTATTAATTACATTAATAATCCTTTAATTAATTAATGATCCTTAATTAATTATAATAAACCTTAATTAATCAAGATAATCTATTTACCTTAATTAATTACTTACTACTTATTACCTTAATCACATCATTAAATGTCTTTTGAAAAACCTTTAGGAATTAACTAACTAATATAAAATTACTTAAAACAAAACAATTTTTAAACATTTAGCTAAAAATTAGATCTTTGAAACTTGTTTAAAAATTTGATAAATACATTTCTTTAGAAAACTTGTTCGAAAACTTGTTTAATAATGTACTTAGTTAACAATTTACGTTTGAAACCTAGTTATCATCCTTTGATAACTCATTCATTTAAACGCACATTAAAATTTGGTTATATTTTCTTAACTTTTAAAACTTGTTCATACTTCTTTATACTTTAAAAATCTGGTTAGACACTTAACAAAATTTTCGGGCCTAGGCTAAAAATCCACGATCCCATACCTGAGTCAACTCGCGCCCTCACTTGACTTTGAGACAACCACGAAAATCTTCGAGCAAGACCCCAAGACAACCCTTTCCCTCCAAACCTTCAAACAATCTTAGATATGAACGTGCTTGCGTACACGTGCACGCCGTACCCATGCCCCTCTGACCAACTTCTCGACTCTCAACAAGTCATCGTCGACCTCACCTCCCTCGATCACCTAGTTCACCGAAAACGACAGCAACACAAAATTGAGCCAATCTATCAATACCTAGAATCCATCCTGATCGGGAAAACCACCACTCGCCGACAATCTCGACCACGAGAATCCACGCCAACCACACCAGAGCTACGTCACTACCCCATGCCTCGTTTCCCCTACATATGATCCACTCCGGTGCACCACCGATGTCTCTAGAATCTCAAGAACATCGACACCCAAAACCAGATGACAAACCCTACTTCACCGTCCCCAGCACGCTTCGATGATCGGTAACCACTACGATCATTTTTCCTCCACTCCACGCCACACGAGCTACCTTTAGCATCGATCACGACGCCCAACCACCTGTGGATCGTCGAAAATCGAAGAAAGTGCCAAATCTGATCAACTCAGAATATCTCATCATATACAATACTAAAAATCATGTTTCGATTACTAAAATTCATCAATTTACAATACGAATCTATTTATGAAATCGAATCATGGAATTATTAACATTGACTTTTGACATATATTTGTTTATTACTGTAATTTTCTATTCTTGTAATAATTACTTAATATAAATTTTTAAAACCATTTTTAAAATTGATATCACACTATTACAATCATTTTCTCTTCAGAGATCACGACCGAAAATAGATTATATAAAGGGCATTTGAATTTTCTTTAGGGAAGTTTGTGCCTAAAATACATACAAAGGCTAATATATACACATACACAGATATTGCACACAATTTACAGAGCGATTCAAACTATATTCAAGTTAGAAACATTCATGAAAACCATATATACATCATTACTACACAGATCTATCACATGCATCTGTACTAAAAGATTTTTAGTTTAAAGAAAAAAATTACTCACTTGTATATGTTGAACAGAGGAGCAGACTTAATTTGAAAAATCTAGAAGTTGTTTGGATGTTGAACTTTGATTTTTTTTTTGTTTGAGATGATCTGATACTTGATTTTTGATGTTGATCTACTAGTTTCCAAGTTTGATTTTGAACTTTTCTTTGAGTTTGAACTTGAACTACCAGGTTTGAATTTGAATAGAAGTTGTTTACTTTTGTTTTTATTTGTTTCCAGGTTTAGATTTTGAAAAAGTTTTGTTTTTCTAATTTGCTTCAGGTCTGATTTTTCTTTTATGGCTTTGTTTTCTTTTGTTTGAATATGAAAAGGAAAATGAGTAAGGGGTAGAGATATGTATATATAACTTTATTCTTCATTTTATTCTTTAAATTAAAAAATAAAAGAGCTAATGACACTTGTTTTATTTCATGATAAAATTGTTACAAATGGTTTGAATGCATGTTAATATCTTAACACTTGTTTAATACCTTATTATATGGTTTACACATATTAAATTACGTGCTAAAACTCCTGCACTTGTAAATATGCATGTATTAAATGTTTTTATTAATTTAAGTATTATATTAACATATGTTTTAATGTTTTATATTTATATTTATATATGTTATATATTTATTTTTATACTTATAAACTAAATTTATATTTCATGTTTAAAAGAAAGTATACAACCCTCTTATCAATTCTTATTTCAAACTATCAAACAACCAATGCTTCTTATTCACAATATATATACATAAGATTGGAAATATCTTAAGTGAATTTTGATATATGTATGTATGTATGTATGTATGTATGTATTTATGTATGTATGTATGTATGTATGTATGTATGTATGTATGTATGTATGTATGTATGTATGTATGTATGTATAGGTATCCACACCTTTTCAAATTTCCATATATTCTACTACCCATGGCATATACATATAAATATTTACACACTTATATATTTGTATATGTATACATTTAAAATTTTCAACATTATAAAAGTTGCACATATCTATATATATTTTTTAATTTACTATAAGATTTATCATTTCCGGATATTTATAATTATCAAAATTTTATTTGTTCAGCTTACAAAGCGGTATTTAATAAGTTTAAACCTGTTAATTACCAATTAACAGATATCTAAAAATCCGGATTATCACGTTCCTCCCCTCTTTAGAACTTTTCGTCCTTGAAAAGGAACGAAGCCACAGTTTTATCAAAATGTTTATTATGAGTTAAATTATCTTTTAGACATTTGAACTTTTAACTCGCTTTATTTAAAAAAAACTAAAATTTTAAAATCTACATAATATTGCCAAAATAGCTTTATAAAAATACTTTTATAACTCGATGTCTCAACAAGTCCATCTTTGTTCTTATAGAAATTCGATCATACGTTGATCAGGCGTTGGACTGAAAATCTATAAGTACTTGGCAGACCCGTTTTCAACACCAAGTGAAAATACTTAGAAAACATTTTTGAAAATTTAGAAAACATTTTTGGTGAGAATGCTCTGGAAATCAGCACCCCCTCCATGATCGTAGTTAACCCAATGATTACGTTGCCATCCCCGCAAAACAATAGAAAACTGTAGGCACTCCACGCCCCTCGATTACACCATGGAACCCGCCACAGATCGCAGCTACACCAAGGTTTTACGTCGCCATCATGGCAAAACCCATGTAACTATAGGCATTAGTGCCCACGAATTTCACTGCCAAATGAAACTTCACCACTCCTACATAAATCGCAGACTACGTTAGTCGAGTCCCAATGTAGCCTGTAGGCACTCACTTCCACACGACTTTCGCTATGTCTTCATAGATCGTAGTGTACCGATGTTAGGTTGCCATCACGACAAAATCAAACGTAGACCGTTGGCTTTCACTGCCACACGATTTCCGCTATGGTCTGCAGTAGATCGTAGTGACATCGGGTTATACTGTCGTCACTGCATAACCCAAACATCTCTGTAGGCATCAGCCCCCTCGACTTTCGCTACCCACATACAATTCTCAGGAACTTCAGTTTGCCCGGACTTACTCCCAGGATCAAATTTAGAGCCTCCCCGTTAGGGCTTAAGGTAGAACTACCCAATGGATCTCCTATGAAGTTCATTTCATGGGAGCACCTTTTTCCCCTGAGCCAATATCAAAACATTTTATACTATACACATATAGTATCTTTCAAATCATACTCCTATATGATCACATATAAATCTCTTTTACACAAAATTGATATCTCAAATCGATAGTTCCAAACTTGGCTTTCCAAATTTCCAAAATTGATTTTTTTCCCAAAAATCAAACGCCTTTCAGAATCCATAGGTTCCAAAACCTTTTTCCCAAAATCATACTCATAAAATCATTTGTATATATATATATAACTTATCCTTTCCAACTTGAAAAACAAAACAAAATCTTTTCTTTTGGTTTTAGATTCAACATAGGGGGAGTTTAACATATATATATATATATATATATATATAAGTTTACTTGTGCCAAATCAACATTCAAATTTTATTTTCGTTTATAAAGTAACTTGCCACATTACTTACTTTTTATAAAATGAGTTTCAGTTATAGTGATATCCAAATTCTATCCTTATTCATCATATTTTTTTAAAATATACTTTTTTTTTCAAAAATCATTTTTCATTTTCTTTCAAGCACGTACGATGTACATATATCATCCATATGCAATATCAAATTCGATCGCTCACTTGATCACACAATTTCATTTCTGAACTAGTATCGTCCACCCGACTTTCTAGTGCGAACTTAGATCTGGTTTCTTGATCAAAAAATGTCATTCTCCTTGCATAGCCATAACTATGATAGAGAATTTCCAGAACCAATCAAAATCCATATCCAGGGTTCGTCATCGAAAACCGAATGAAAAATCCCAACTCGAATCGATAAACAATCTCGAAATTCTATGCTCGAATTGTTCAAATCATTATGCAAATAGAATAGCATACGTACATCCTACATATTTATCTTCATTGATTTTCAGCTAAATTAGTTTTCTTTTTAGATCACATTCATTTTGATTTCTATTCACTTATTCATAATTGCTTCAATTTCCATTTGGGTTATCACTTCAATTTTAAATAGTTTGCACTCTAACCAACTTGAATTTAGAAAATAGCTTGAAAAGTTTAAAGTAGATAAGTAGTTGTAAAATAGCAATTAGTTGTAAAATAGCAGTAAAATAGTTAAGTAATTACAAATAGTTGTAGAATAGTTGGATAATTTTAAAATAGTTATAAAATAGTAATTAGTTATAAGTAGTTATAAAATAGTGATTAGTTTGTAAAATAGATGTAAAATAGTAATTAGTTTTCAAAATAATTGTAAAATAAGTACAAGATTGTTTGGGTTTAAAAAGAAAGGTTGTACAGTAAATAGCTAGGAAAAATAGATTTAAAATAGTTTATATTAAAATAATTTATTTGTAAAATAGTTCAGAGCCAAACTGTCCAATTCCCCAATCTCCATTTCCAATCAATTTCCAATTTCCACATACATTAAATTGATTCAATTCCAATTCAATTTGAATTAACTTCAATTCCTATCCCAAATTCAAATCAATTCCCATTTGAATTTAAACTTATTCAACTTCAATCTCACTTCCAATTAATTCAATTCATTTGAATTTATCCCAATTCCAATCTCAATTTTGCATCTCAAATTACATAAATTCGAGTTAAATTTTTAAATGTTGATTTAATTCTTCAAATCAAATTAACCTCTAACCTTTTATTCACAACTTAAGTCTTTGAACAATTTAATTTTGAGTCTAAAATTTTTAACATTCGTTTAAATTGCTTTTACTTAACTTATCTCAAGGTTCAAATAAGAGTTCAAAACTTTTGGACAGTTTGATCTTCAAAATCCAAATTGTTACCCATCCTTATCTTCAAACTTTGAAACCACTTCTTAAACAATTTCGGTTTGCAAGTTTATTTTTAACATTTACATTTTAAGTTTAAAGTGATTCCACTCCCTTAATTTCAAATTTTATTTCCAATTAGTTTCAGTAATGGATATATATTATCTCAATCTACTTCTTAAATCATTTAAATAATCCATTTCACAATTCCATATATTATTATTAACAACAGGATGATATCAAGATATGCCAAGATAAATAAACATCCAAATTATCAAATTTTATTCCTAATTAATTTAATTCAATTTCAAATTTCAATTAATTCATTGCAATTCCTCCTTTGAATTAATTCCTATTCTATTCACAAATAAATAAAGATAATTTTATATTAGATTGTACCGCCACAAAATAATCCATACATTGATAGACTACACACTACTAGTTCAAACATTACATCCATTTATCCAAAATAAGAGTCTTACAGAAGTCATAAATCTAGATGCCTTCTCCATTTCCTAGGGGTTTGGAAAAGAACAGAACCTTAGTATTCTTACAAGAATCCTTTCTATGGATGTCCTTCCAAAGGGAAACACCCGAAAATACACTTCTCAACAGGATATCCCCACTTATAACATTTACCACAAAAGGTTTCTACCCTCCCATCAATATGGATAACGTTCACTCCTCTTGCAGGACGTTCCACAGCTTTACTCTTCTTCCGTCTCTCGAGACATTTCCTAACGATGTGTCCTGACTCCTTACAATTATAGCAAATAGTTGACTCTTTGACAGGTCCTACAGGTTTACTCTTCACCTTTCTCACTTCAGGGCAATGGTTTAGGAAATGTCCTTACTTATGACACTTAAAGCACAAGATCTCAAAGCGAAACCGTTGGAATGTAACCTTCAATTTCTCCCTTGTTTTACTACACTTGACTGCATAATGACCCTTATTGAAACATCTGTAGCAGGTGACATTATCATAAGGCCTAGTCAAGCCCTTTCCTTGACCTATTTTTCATACTCCCAAATTGCTTTTTCTCGATCCTTACGTGCAGCTACTCTTCGCTCTCTGCGTCGAGCCTTCCATTCTTCACTCTTAGCTATCTCTCTCTAAGATTGGATATAGTAGGACTTCCTAACCTATAATAGACTTAATTAGTAGAATTCCAACTTATATTCTTATTATCCTATTCAATTTCAATAACCAACAACCAATTTCCTTAATATATATAATAATTAGAAAAATTATTGCTTTATATATAACAAAATATGAGCTTATATAAAAATCATTTTTTTTAAACCATTTGTTTAAAACCATTATATAAGAAAACAACAAGTACGCTCTCATGTACACACACATACACACACTCAACTCATTCTAGGGTACTACTGACCCAATCCTTAATGAGTAAACCCACCAGAGCCAAGGTTCTCGCTTAACCTTCAGCTCTGGTACCAACGGTAACGACCCGAAATTTTCGACCTCGAAAATTCGACACTAATACATCCACTATAGAAGTGCCGAGCAATAAAACATCGAAAATTCCAGATTGTTAGGGTAAAGAAGAAAAGAGTTAGAAGAAGAAATAGAAACAAAACATAGAATCTAATATTCGCAGCGGATCAAAATATAATATCAAATAATAGCATTTATATAAAGAAAGTTGTAACTGTCGATTTTCATTCACTACATCATAGTACAACCATTCATACGTAAACTGGACAGTGACAATTAACTTGTCCCAAACTACAATCAAATCAAACTCAAATACACAGCGGTATTGTGACGACCCAAACTCGATGCCCGACAAACGACATTGAAATCCATGTCGCCGGAGCTTGCAACAACATTAGATGATAAATAACACAGCGGAAACAAAAGATGATAACATTGATATACAATATAGATACAATGCCAAATACAACATTTGATGACAACAACCCAACACCATCAGAGAATATGTACAACACAACACCGCAGCGGAAATATATCGACATGAGAAAAATGTTCAAGAGAATCCAAAACTGTAACTCCAAACCAAAACTCCAAAGCATAAGCTCTAAACTTCAAACTCGAACCACCATCAAGCTGAACTTGTAGCGAATGCAATCCAAGTGCAATTGCCAAACCAAGGACTTCAAAGATCCAAAGACTCTAATGATTTCCAAATGTACCAAACCAAAGAATTCGAAGACTATCGAATCTACACCTGTTATTTGATTATCTGAAAATCCAACTCTAGGCTACCCGTGTGGAAAATTGTGGGCACCCAGAGTTTAGGAAGGGAACTATCAACTCCAGGTCAGTCATGGGACTGGTATGAGTAAACAAAAACAGTTTATTTTTAAAACAAACAACAAAAGATTTTTTTAAAAGAAATCTGCAATGCTTTCTGGAAAATGAAATTACCATAAGGCCTCCCGCCACACACACAATGCAAGCGAACACTTGGAGGAGATTTCTCCTTATGATAGTCAAACATGCTTACTACACAAAATCTTTTTGATATTATTATTAGTGCAAAGTGGAAATCATTTCAAAAGTATAATATTAATCTTAACCAGCATAGGTACCATTATATTATGCCAGCTATAGCTACCACCTGAGGTGGCAGGTTATACAATTGCAATCGTAAAGGGCTCGTATTGTTTGATTGGATTTCCAAAAAATGGTCAGGTAAAGGAACTTCCCACACAAAATGGAACGCCTCTGGAGGGACGTCCCCAAAAACCTAACCGGATCTCCACTACACAAGGCTGGGTTACCCCTTCTCGGAAGTAACTACTGGCACGAGTATGACATCCCCCCGTTGTTACCGACCTTTCTCCGAGGGCCCTTAACCAACAACCACAAAGAAAAGTATCTGGGATCCATACCATGATACCACTTTCAAAATCAACATAAGTAAATATCTGGGCTCCGTACCATGATATCACTTTTTATCCAGAAGGAAATGGTCATACCCTCAACGGGCGCTGACCCCAAATAATATTGCTGCAGTGATTCCTATTTCGACAATTACCAGGTTGTGTGGCTCGACGAAGTCTCGTCCACAAAGCTACGCTTTTTTACAAAATCCATGCTTCGATCAACAAATGATCGGCAGCACTTTGTATGCCACATTACCAAATTGGGAATGTATCATTAGTAATCATCAATTACATAATCTCTGAGCTCATGCGTCTCATAGAAGGGTGTTAAGCTAAGAGAACAAATCTCCACCACCAAACAGAAATGTATTTGATAGAAACCAGCTTTACATCTCAAAGTGTAATGTCAGACACACATCTATACAAGTCTGTTTCAGGTCCGAACAGAACCGAAGGCACTTCAAAAGAAGCATTTGCAAATCCGAGTATCCCCAATCCCGATTGGACTCCCCATTACATATGGAGATCTCCATACCATATCTACTCAGTGCAGAGTCATTCGACAGGTTGTCCTATCGTTCTTGAAGACACCCGGTCTTCACCACCATCTTCAAATGTTATCCATTTCGTCGTATCACTATTCGGAATGGGTTATATGACACAAAGGTCCTTTCCCGGCTAAACCGAATAGTGAGCACAATATTTAAAAACATATGGATATTGGTATCTCAATTAAGTCACAACTTAGTACCCAAAACCTTTCTTTCAAATGGTTTAAACAAATTACCATTTTCAAATCTTCTTAAACAAAAGATTCACTTCACAAAGTTCACCAATCTTTCACAAAGATTCATTCATAGATTTCAAAACAATTTCCCTTTGAAATAAGATTAACTCATCCAATCTTTAAATCAAAGATTTAATTTATAGCTTTCAACCATTTCCAAAGATTCATTCATTACTTGGAAAATCATTTTTGTTTCAAACATGAAATCCATTCAACACAATTTTCATTCATTACTTGGAAAACCATTTTTGTTTCAAACTTGAAATCCTTTCAACACAATTGGAAATTCTTTCCTTATATGAAAGTTTTTATTGTTTGAAAAAAAAGTTTTCGTTTCGAAAAAAATCTGATTACATTTATACAAGATAAACCCCTTGGGTTAAATTCAAATTCCCAAAACAATACTTTTTAAAATGGTTTAAATCCATATAAACACATTTATAATTTGTATAAAAATTTTAAACCATAGTTCTCAACATAGAATTCAATTTCAAATCTTGAATTTAAAATTCAAATCAAATTATTTAAATCTCAAAACTTTATCAAGTTATTCAAAATAACTTTTATCTTTGAAAACACCTTTTCAAAAGCCTTTTACATTTAACCCAAATCCATTTCCAAAACCTTTTGGATTCAAAACAATTCAACTTTTAAAACCATTTCAAAAATCTGTGACTCAACTAATTTCCTCGTGCAATCCATATTTGTGTGTGTATGGTGTAGTCCAGGGGTTTTACATAATAGTGCAACATCATCAATCAGATTCAATCATATCAATATCGATAAGCGGTATAATATTATAGTGCTTATCTTCCATACACAGATTCACAGATAAATAATATACATTTATCACAGATAAAATAAATTACATTCATCACAGCTTGAATTAAAACAATTCATATCACACAGCATCACACAGTAGAGATATCAAACAATTCACAGTAATCAATAGAATATAGTCATCCATAAGGAAGATAAATTGATCAGTTGAATAATTGAAACCAGATTAATCACTAATCCAGGTTAGTTAATCAATTATAAATTAATTAACTTTAAATTATTAATTAATCAACCTTAATTAATAATTGAAAAAAAATTCAAGCATTAAATAATCAACCCTAAATTATTTATTTATTCTTTAATTAATTATACTTAATTAATTACATTAATTAACCCTTAATTAATTACCATTTACTAAATTACCTTGATTTACTTATCCTTAATTATACATTAATTATCTCAAATTAATAATTACTTTGCCTTTAATTAACTATTAATTAATTATTTAAGTAATTATAAATCATCTATCTTGATATAACAGAGATATAACTGCCTGTAAATAGACATGCATACAAATTTACACATATATAAACACACAGATTTGCCTACATACAACATTTACGCAACTAACTTTAATATCATCAAGATATCATGGCAGATTTAGATTCAAAAGGGGAGTTTGCTCACCTCGCTTTGAACAGAGGACAGGAATTTCTTTTGAAATTTGAAAAACGATTTTTGAATTTGTTGAAGATGTTGTTGAATTGACTTATCTTTGAGTTGCTCAGGTCTTGAAACTGAACCCTGAGTTTGATTAGAAGCTTGAAAATTGATTTTTTTGCTTGTTGTTTAAATTTTGATTTGCATCTTGCTTTTCCAGGTTTGTAAATTGATTTGCAACTTTAATTCTGAATCCTGTTTTGCTTTGCTTACAGGCTGAATTGCTTGATGCTCTGATTGTTTTGCTTAGTTGCTGTTTTTATTTTGAAGCCTGGCTTTGATCTTTGATCAAGAATGAACTAAAGGTATTTGTTTTCAGGTTTGAAAACTTAATTTTCCAGGCCTTTGTTAGTTGAAGTTTTGATCTGTGTTTGATTTTTTTCAGTGTTTTGAAGATTCTGAGATGATTTCTGATTTTTTTTCTTTCTTGGTCATGTTTTTGATATTGAATTTTATAACCTGGTTTGTTTCAGGTTTAGATGATTTTGTTTTGGTATTGATTTTGATTTTGCTTTCTTTTCTTATTTCAGATCTGATGTTAAAGATATGAGAAAAGAAGAATGTAGTTTAGTTTTCATTTTTCAAAATATAAAATTTAATTCATTTTAAACAAAATAAATGCCACTTGTCTCATAAACCTACACTTGTACAATTACTTATTTTCATGTTTTACACTTGTTAAAAATTATAAAAATTATGTTTACCCCTTTGTTTAAATTAATTTAAAATTTAAGTTTTAACCCCATTATATTATTAATTAGTGAATCATATTTTTTTATGTTACATATATACTCAAACTATTATTTATATTTTCAAGGAATTGATTTTTTTTAATTCTAATCATACTTTAAATAAATAATCACACATGTGTAAAATATAGAATTTAACTTTTAAACAACTTTTAAACTTTTACTATATTTTAAATACTACAAATAATATTTTGAATACAACTTTATATCATATTTCTTTTCTTAAATAAATACATTTGTTTATTAATCATTTATATAATCCTTTAAAGTTAAGTAGTTTAAAATTCAACTATACATAAATAAATATATTAGAGTTTCATACTTAATTAGCCTTTGAGAAATTTATCATATCAATTCGAAATACAATTTTTAAATCAAAATGCATATTTAATATAAACAAATTCTTATTAATTTAAAAATAAAATTTCAAATCCAGTTTATTTCCAATATATTTATTTTTAAATCCAAATTTTATTTATAAAATATTTACCCTAAATTTCAAACCAAAATTCTATTTGTAATCTAAAATTTTTATTTATCTTGGAAATTTTCTAATTAATTCACAAATAATTTCACAATTGAATTCCAAAATTAAATCAATTTTCAAATTAAACTTGGCTAAAATTCAAGAATGTTACAGATTCCCTCCTTAAGGAACCCGAAATTTGCAAGGGAGACAACCAAGGACAGATAAAAGATAGAGAAATATCTTTCCAAATCAAATCGAATATATATTATGTATTTGGCTTACCAAATCAGAATATCAACAATAGATATGAGAACAAACTCATTCAATATTTCACGAAGTACTCGGGTTATCAAGATCTACGAAATATACAAGGGTATTGGTTAGTTCGAAGGAATAACTAACCGTTCATAGATTTATCGAAACCCAATGAAACAGGCAAAAATAGGTTCGTTTACGATCTCAAATTCAAGATTTAACTTATTTATAATTTGCTGAGAAATGAAACTATGTGTAGTTTACGTGTCGAACAAAACTCAAACAATTTTTTCGTAAATGAGAAGGTTACCTTCTAAAATTCCTTTTCCTTTATCAGCCTTTGAGGTTGAAGGATCATCTTTGATTGCATTCACCTTTGCTACTAGAGCTTGCTTCATTGCTGGGCAATTTCTCATCCTATGCCCTGGCTTATGGCAGTAATAGCATTCCCTAGACTCCTGCTTTGGCTTCATAAATTGCTCCCTCTCTCCATGCTTCCTGGGATTCTTGCAACTTTTCGAGTAATGGTCTTTCTCCAAGCAATTGAAACAAGCAACAACTTTCACCTTGTTATCTTGTGTATTCTTCTTTTCTTTGCCTTGATATGGTTTCTTCCTGCCGAACTTCCTTTTATTCCAATTCGAATTGTTTGCGTTTCCTTTCTCCTCTAAAACTTCTTGTTTATCTAGAGTAGCATATCGATAGCCCATATCGATCAATTCAGAGAAAGGTTCCTTTACATGAGCGGTCATTCTCTCATGGAACTTCTTATTCATTCCATGAATGAATCTTTCATTCTATTTCAAAGGTGTATTCACTAGCTCCGGACCAAACCGAGATAATTCATTGAATTTTTTCAAGTATTCCTCAAATGGTAAACTTCCCTGCTTCAAATCCATGAATTCTTGGTACATTCGGGAGATACCAGCGGTCAGCATATATCGCTGCTCAAACACCTCTTTGAATCGACTCCAAGTAAACTCATCTTCCGGCTCATCCACAGTAACTGTCTCCCACCAGGCTAAAGCTTCCTCTTGGAGTTTCCAAGAAGCTACCAATCTTATTTGATCGTCTTCCAATTTTAGTCCTTTGAAAATCCTATCGCACGATCGAATCCAGGCTTGTGCTTCGACAATAGATTCTTCGCCCGTGAACGGCTTTCCACCCAAATTGGTAAAACTTTGATACAAATCAGCCAGATTCGGTTGAGGTTGCGTGGGAATAGCTGCTGTTGCAGGGACTTGACCAATTGCAGTGGTATTTCACCGTCCCCTACCTCGTCCTCTTCTTCCACTCATTCTTACTATCTATAAATAGTAGGAAAACCGATTTAGGCACTCGGACGAGATATCTTAGTGAATAACAAGAGTTAAAGAAAATAGACAGAGTAATTTGGATTTTTGGTTTCAAGGTTGTACTCATTCTAGGGTATACTTCACCCTATCTCTAATGAGCCATCTAATGTGTTACACTCCATAGCTAAAGTTCTTACTCAACTTTAGCTCTAATGCCACTTGTGACGACCTGAACTCGATGCCCGACAAACGACATCGAAATCCGTATCACCGAAGCTTGCAACAACATTAGATGATAAACAACATAGCAAAAACAAAAGATGATAACATTGATGTACAATATAGATACAATGCCAAATACAACATTTGATAACACTAACCCAACACCATCAGAGAATATATACAACACAACACCACAGCGGAAATATATCGACATGAGCAAAATCTTCAAGAGAATCAAAACTGCAACTCCAAACCAAAACTCCAAAGCCAAAGCTCAAAACTTCAAACTTGAACCACCATCAAGCTGAATTTGTAGCTAATGCAATCCAAGTGCGATTGCCTCGCCAAACTAAGAACTTCAAAGATCCAAAGACTCCAACGATTTCCAAATGCTACCAAACCAAAGACTTTGAAGGCTATCGAATCAACACCTATTATATGATTATCTGAAAACCCAAATCTAGACTGCCCGTGTGGAAAAATTTTGGCACCCAGAGTTTAGGAAGGGAACAATAAACTCTAGGTCAGTCATCGGACTGGTATGAGTAAAAAAACAGTTTATTTTCAAAACAAAGAACAATTTTTTTTTAAAAAGAAATCCGTAATGCTTTTTGGAAACTGAAATTACCATAAGGCCTCCCGCCACACACACAATGCAGGCGCACACTTGGAGGAGATTTCTCCTTATGATAGTCAAACATGCTTACTACGCAAAATCCTTTTGATATTATTATTATTAGTGCATAGTGGAAAACATTTCGAAAGTATAATATTAATCTTAACCAGCATAGGTACCATTATATTATGCTAGTTATAGCTACCACCTGAGGTGGAAGGTTATAGAATTGCAATCGTAAAGGGCTCGTATTGTTTGATTGGATTTCCAACAAATGGTCAAGCAAAGGAACTTCCCACACAAAATGGAATGCCTCTGGAGGGACGTCCCCGAGAATCTAATCGAATCTTTGCTACACAAGGCCGGGTTACCCTTGCTCGGAAGTAACTACTGACATGAGTATGCCATCCCCCGGTCGTTATCGACTTTTATCCGAGGGCCCTCAACCAACAACCACAAAGCAAAGTATTTTGGGCTCCATACCATGATACCACTTTCAAAATCAACATAAGTAAATATCTGGGCTCCATATCATGATATCACTTTTTATCCAGAAGAAAATGGTTATACCCTCAGGGGACGCTACCCCCAAATAACCTTGCTGCAACTATTCCTGTTTCGACCATTACCGGGTTATGTGGCTCGACGAAGTCTCGTTTACAAAGCTACGCTTTTCACAAAAGCCATGCTTCGATCAAACAATGATCAGCAGCACTACGTATGCCACATTACCAAATTGGGAATGTATCACTAGTAACCATCAATTACATAACCTCTGAGCTCGTACGTCTCAGAGAAGGGTGTTAAGCCAAGAGAATAAATCTCTGTCACCAAACAGAAATGTATTCGATAGAAACCAGCCTTGCATCTCAAAGTGTAATGTCAGACACATATCCATACAAGTTTGTTCCGGGTCCGAACAGAACCGAAGGCACTTCAAAAGAAGCCCTTGCAAATCCGAGTATCCCCAATCCCAATTGGACTCCCCATCACAGATGGAGATCTCCATATAGTAGCTACTCAGTGCAGAGTCATTCTACAGGTTATCCTATCGTTCTTGAAGACCTTCGATCTTCACCACCATCTTCAAATGTTATCCATTTTGTCGTATCATTATTCATAATGGGTTATATGATACGAAGGTCCTCTCCCGGCTAAACCGAATAGTGAGCGCAATATAAAAAAACATATGGATATTGGGATCTCAATTAAGTCACAACTAATTACCTAAAACTTTTCTTTCAAATGGTTTAAACAAATTACCATTTTCAAATCTTTTTAAACAAAAATATTCACTTCACAAAGTTCACCAATCTTTCACAAAGATTCATTCATAGATTTCAAAACAATTTCCCTTTGAAATTGTATTAACTCATCCAATATTTAAATCAAAGATTTAATTTATAGCTTTCAACCATTTCCAAAGATTCGTTCATAGCTTGGAAAACCATTTTTGTTTGAAATACGAAATCCTTTCAACACAAATTGGAAATTCTTTCCTTATATGAAAGCTTTTATTATTTGAAAACAAATAGTTTTCGTTTCGGAAAAATCTGATTACATTTATACAAGATAAAGCCCTTGGGTTAAATTCAAATCCCCAAAACAATACTTTTTAAAATGGTTTAAATCCATATAAACACATTTATAATTTTTATAACATTTTTAAACCATAATTCTCAACATAGAATTCAATTTCAAATCTTAAATTTAAAATTCAAAATTCAAATCAAACTATTTAAATATCAAAACTTTATCAAGTTATTCAAAATAACATTTGTCTTTGAAAACACCTTTTCAAAAGCCTTTTTACATTTAACCAAATCCATTTCCAAAACCTTTTGGATTCAAAACAATTCAACTTTTGAAACCATTTAGAAAATCTGTGACTTAACTAATTTCCTCGTGTAATCCATATTTGTGTGTGTATGGTGTAGTCCAGGGGTTTTACAAAATAGTTCAACATCATCAATCGGATTCGATCACATCAATAACGATGAGCAGTATAATTTTATAACGTTTATCTTCCATACACAGATTCACAGATAAACAATATACATTTATCACAGATAAAATGAATTACATTCATCACAGCTTGAGTTAAAACAATTCATATCGCATAGCATCACATAGTAGAGATATCAAACAATTCACAGCATTCAATAGAATATAGTAATCCATAAGGAAGTTAAGTTGATCACCTGATTAATTGAAACCAAATTAATCACTAATCCAGGTTAATTAATCAATTATAAATTAATTAACTTTAAATTATTAATTAATCGACCTTAGTTAATAATTGAATAAATTTCTAATCATTAAATAATCAACCCTTAATTATTTATTTATTCTATAATTAATTATACATAATTAATTACATTAATTAACCCTTAACTAATTACCATTTAATAAATTACCTTGATTTATTTATCCTTAATTATAAATTAATTATCTCAAATTAATAATTAATTAGGCTTTAATTAACTATTAATTAATTAATTAAGTAATTATAAATCATCTATCTTAATTTATCATTAAATCATTATCAAAGTCTTTAATTAATTAGCCTCACGATAAATCAACAATAACTTAAGAGATTAAATTTTAATCAAGAATTACAAATCCATATTTCATCTTAATTTACTCTTAATTACATTATTTATTTAAAATGATTAACTAAATAATGCCACAAATTAAATAATTTATACTTAATTACCTTTTAGAATATCTTACTTAAAACTTTTATTAATCCAATTATCTAAATTAAAACCATTATCTAAAACATGGGTTCTCAAAGTGTTTAAAAAATTTAATTTTTTTTTAAGTCAAAAAGACTGTTTTTTTATACCACCCCGAGGCTCACTCAAGACCACCCCGAGTCGACAAGTCCTTTACTTCGGGTTTCCCCCGTGTCAAAACCCAAACTAACCCGTGTATATATTTTTTTCAAACTTAAAATTTTATTAGGTATAAACCCCGATGCCACTCAGAAATGCTTCGAGATTTTCGACCATTCCCACGCGCTTGTACCCGAGCATCTTTCATCCTTTCCCACTTCAACAACACCAGGAACCCAAGTGTGCACCGTGAATATGCATAGTTCATCTGAGCAACGATGATCGTCGCCGTAACCTCCCACACGTCAATGACTACTTACGCAACTACCACGATCACCCAGAATCTCGAGCAAATGCGAAAATCGAATTTGAGTCACTCGATCCAAATATTGGAACCACCCCCCCATCAGAAAATCACCACATGCCGACTCTCCTGACCACCAGCGAACTTGCCATCCATATAAGAGATGCATCACGGCCTCCTCGCCACGTTCCCCCACCTACGATCGCCTGAATCGCCTCGATATGACGAATTTTCCTTTAAAACATTATCGACCATACTGGGTTGTTAAACCCTGAAATTCCCTCGCGCCACCGACATGATCATCAGAAAAATTATTGGACATTTTCCCATGAATCCCTATGACCTAGGCTACCTTCAGCCCCAATCTCGACACATGCATCAACGTTGATCATCCGATTTTGAATCAAACGTGTTTTCCCTTCAACCTTAAATTTCTCGATAAATACCAACTTAAAAATCTTGAATTGATTATCAAAAATCATAAATTTGTAACACGAATTTAGTTATAAAATCAAAATTGGAAATTAAGATACTTGATTTTCTTATTATCGTGGATTGTTACTGAGCTTTATCATTTTTGAAATGATTTTTCAACATAAACACTTGTGATCATTTTAAAAAAAAAAATATTACACCATTACAATCCTTTTTCATTCAGAAATCATCACTTAAAATGTTTATTTGAAGAGATGTAGATTTATTTATGCTGTCCTTAGCCTGTAGATATTTTAACAGAGATATAACTGCCTGTAAACAGACATGCATACAAATTTACACATACATAAACACACAGATATGCCTACATATCAACATTTACACAACTAACTTTAATATCATCAAGATATCATGGCAGATTTAGATTCAAAAGGGGAGTTTGCTCACCTTTCTTTGAACAGAGGACAGGAATTTCTTTTGAAATTTGAAAAATGATCTTTGAATTTATTGAAGATGTCGTTGAATTGACTTATCTTTTAGTTGCTCAAGTCTTGAAACTGAACCCTGAGTGTGATCTGAAGCTTGCAAATTGATTTGTTTTGCTTGCTGTTTAAATTTTGATTTGCATCTTGCTTTTCCAGGTTTGTAGATTGATTTGCAACTTTAATTTTGAATCCTGTTTTGCTTTGCTTACAGGCTGAATTGCTTGATGCTCTGATCTTTTTGCTTAGTTGCTGTTTTTATTTTGAAGCCTGGCTTTGGTCAAGAATGAACTGAAGGTATTTGTTTTCAGGTTTGAAAACTTAATTTTCCAGGATTTTGTTAGCTGAAGTTTTGATCCGTGTTTGATTTTTTTTTCACTGTTTTGAAGATTCTGAGATGATTTCTGATTTTTTTTTCTTGGTCGGGTTTTTGACATTGAATTTTATAACCTGATTTGTTTCAGGTTTAGATGATTTTTTTTTTGGTATTGATTTTGATTTTGTTTCTTTTCTTATTTCAGATCTGATGTTAAAGATATGAGAAAAGAAGAATGTAGTTTAGTTTTCATTTTTCAATATAAAATTTAATTCATTTTAAACAAAATAAATGCCACTTGTCTCATAAACCAACACTTGTACAATTACTTATTTTCATGTTTTACACTTGTTAAAAATTATAAAAATTATGTTTGCCCCTTTGTTTAAATTAATTTAAAATTTATGTTTTAACCCCATATTATTAATTAGTGGATCATATTTTTTTTATGTTACATATATACTCAAACTATTATTTATATTTTCGAGGAATTGATTTTTTTTTAAAAGAAAATCTAATTATACTTTAAATAAATAATCACACATGTTTAAAATATTGAATTTAACTTTTAAACAACTTTTAAACTTTTACTATATTTTAAATACTACAAATAATATTTTGAATACAACTTTATATCATATTTATTTTTTTAAATAAATACATTTCTTTATTAAAAATTTATATAATCCTTTAAAGATAAATAGTTTTAAAATTCAACTACACATAAATAAATATATTAGAGTTTCATACTTAATTAGCCTTTGAGAAATTTATCATATCAAATTCAAAACATCATTTTTAAATCAAAATGCATATTCAATATAAACAAATTCTTATTAAATTAAAATAAAATTTCAAATCCAATTTATTTGCAATATATTTATTTTTAAATCCAATTTTTATTTATAAAATATTTATCCATAAATTTCGAACCAAAATTCTGTTTATAATCTAAATTTTTTATTTATCCTGGAAATTTTCTAATTAATTCACAAATAATTTCACAATTAAATTCCAAAATTAAATTAATTGTCAAATTAAACTTGGTTAAAATACGGGAACGTTACAGGTATACTCCATACGTTCCTGCCATCCAGCTTGCATCCTACTTCAGAACGTCCTAAACTGAAATCTGTTATATTCGGTCTGAACCGAGCATTACAATAAAGTAACACCCATGTCAGGCTGGAAACCAGCATGAGTAAAACCCATATGATTTGAAATACCAAGTTAAAACATATTTGAAAACCCAGGGTAACTCATACCTCATTACAAGTTCTTATCTTGTTTATAATCAATACTTATTATAAAACAATATTTAAGGAAGGTTACTCAGTGTAACATCCCGCCTTTTCGCACACTTTAAACCGACACACGTGCCAATTAAAAGCATACGAAAGGGCGGATTGTTATGGGGTAAATAAGAAAAACAGAGAAGAAATAAAACAAAATAGAATCTCACGGCGGAAGGATAAAATATAATAATAAATATACAGTTCATAAACGGTTATAAAACAGTTAATTCTTCTTTATACAATAAATATCAGAATTACACATACCAATACAAACAATGCAGCGAAATAGAAAGAGTGTGGTGCATACTATAAATAATAATAATATGGATTCTTCGTCTTCGTCCTCCAAAGCTAAAGTCTTCGATCCTGAAACGCTCGGACTGCCCCGAGCGAATTTGAAAAGACAAAAACACTCGAGTCAGACTAAAAGATCTTATGTGAGTTAAATTAACAGAAATAAATATGAGTACAGTAACTCAAGAGATGTTCGGGATTTTCATCTCCTAAGGATCCGTTAAACTATTTACTATGTAGTATATTGCGCTATTATAATAGTGTCTATTTATAAAATAAACTTACTTTTAAATAGCGTTAAGGCTTTACATTTTCCACCTTAACACGTAAAATGCCAATAGTCTATACAGTACCGTAATACCTCCTGATCGGGAGGCTACCAGAGGATACTCCATAGGTACGACACAAATAGAAACTCGTAGTAAAGGCTCGGTATGGTAGGTGACACGGCACAGCTAGGCAATGCCAGGGTAGATATACCAATTGCTATCCAGGCTGGTGGAAACGCGTAGCCGCAGTTACCGCCCACCTCGGACTAACTCCCCAAAATCAAAATATAGAAGTGGCCACTGAATCAATCCAAAATCAAAGTATAATATCGAAGAGGAGGGTCCGATCAGAGGAATGACCTCATTGGCCTGAGAATCGCTCCTGTTTTAGCCACCTTATGCCAACTCATGGGAGTCGGGTCCATGTATTTACCTTACAGGAAACGTCGTCACCACCTACTTCATTCTGGAATCTCCACCGCATACACGGTTAGTCAAAGTGGTTTTCGGTATCGACAGAGAGTATGTCCATATCCGATCCTGGTCTCTTTGCCAACCCATCGTTATTATAACACCGCGGTCATTTAAAAATAGGTTATACTAAAAAAAATCAGAATAAACATTCCATTTCATAACCATGAATACGATATCATTTTAAAGCCCAAAACAATATGATATCCTTTATCCCAAATATAATTCTTTTCCAAAATCATAATGCTTTAACATCATAACGTCTGCAAATCAAATATTTTCAAAGCATAATATTTTGAAAATCATAATTTAAAACCATAACTTCTAAAAAAAAACTTGAATGGTTTGGACATTCAACGGTATATGAATTAAATGGTTTAACTTAAATGTTACTTTGTAAAGAAAATAGTTCTCATGGCTTTACAAATGCATTTCTTTATTAAAGTCTAAACCAAAATTTGTATTATCTCTCTCAAGTTCCAAAACCACTTCAATTTATATATATATATACGTATATCCATTTTGAGTATCAATATTTCAAACTAAAATTGGATTTTATTCTTTCAACAGATCAATTGTTCTATTAATTAGTCTTGAATATTCACATAAAATCCATAAATAATAAGACTTCAATTTCTAGTAATAAAATATATATATTTTCCCAATTCAAATTATACTAGAATATTCATTTCAATTTATTTTGGGAAAAATCCAATTATAAATATCATATCTTAAAATTTCCAAACTTAACATTTAAACATATGATATAAATTATTAAACTCCATTTTCTTAATTTTCTTCCATTTTTAATAAAGATTTTTATGCACCTTTTAATTTCAATATTTTCAACTTCATATGTATATATATATGGAAGAAAAATATTTATACAATATAAAATTTAAGATTATTATAAACCGTATTCCATCCAAACCATAGAAATCACATTTAAATAGTTATATATAGACCGCGGTGCCTGTATATAATTTTCTATCCTATGGTGAAGTGATACGGATATTTATCATTTCAATCCGCAATTTAAAAGATATAAAATTTTGCGGTTGTATATCATTTCAAACCACAATCCCGAATGAAAGGAAATATGCATTAAAATTTGCAATTTAATGATATACAATAAACATCCATTCATCAACATCATCCATCATCCAAATCGCAATCATCAATCAATATCAATCAATAACAATATTATTTTTGGTACTACATAACAGGTAATACTGGCAATTTTATTCAAATTAAATTTAACAGCTATTAATCTACAGTCTATATTCAGTAATAAATTATATAACTGTTAACTAGCAGTTCATATACAAACAAATAAATTTTAACTGTAAATTTATACGCAATAAATTAATTAAATTAACAGTTAAATTAAATAAATGCAATTCAACAGATATGAATAAAATAAACATGCCAAATACTCATAAATAAATTTCTATTCATTTCTAAAATTAATTTAAACAAACATAAAAGCTTCTAGTAGTTGTGAGTGGGTTAAAACACTCACCTTTTGAATTTAAATCGAATTTAAATTCGATTTAAACCCAAAAATTCGCCCGTCTCGGAATTCGTCCAAACCAGCATTATCAAGTCCGGAATTAAATTACGATCCTAACAAAAGAAATTTCGTGTGAATCCGACTACGTATGAGAAAGTTATGGCAAAAAATGGTGATTGAATTCAAAAATTAGAAAAAACAAATGACACACATTTATACAACTTGCCACGTCACCTAAGGATGCGCAACCATCAGCACGCGCACGAACCATTTCCCAGGCCGAAGCCCCCTATCGCACGCACATAGTCAACAATCACTTTGACCGCTCTTATACGCCGCCTCCGGCCGCCATCCCCCGCCGACCACCTCCACAAGACTTCCCACATCAGGCCGCCCCTATGGCCAAAGTCCGGTCATCTGAAATGCCACCGGCCGCCTCCAATATTCGAACCCAAATCGAAGATCTACGATGATCTAACCGTTGAATCGACACCAAAACCATATAGATGCGATCCCCATCGTCCACTCTACAAAACCCAGAAACCGTTTGACGATCTGACGAAGTATGTTACGGCGCTGATGAATGGCCACGAACTGTTTGAATTTATTCTGAGCAAACGATGACTCCATTCGAAAAACGAATTACACCATGAGATTACGTTTTCCGAGAACATTGACATATATTTTTGGAGAATTTTTCTGGAGATTTTGAATTTTCATTTTGTTTTTGAACTGACTGGATCTAGGGTTAACCCCCATTGAAGAAGAAGAGAAGCTTGAAGAAAATACGCGCAGATAAATGTAATTAGGCGGAGGCTAGGGCTGAATAGCTGGGTTTATATAGAGGGTTAGAGGTAGCGTAGATAGACCGTAGAATGAACGTGCGGAACAAACTATGGCCCAAAAAGCCCGCTATGTCTCCGGAACGAAATTTCGTAAATCTATATATCCAAATAGGTAATTTAAAATATTCTGAACGCGATGGAAAAAGTTTCACGTCCAAATTTGATCGTATGAAGAAGTTATGCTGAAAACAAAATTTCCAAATTGATTTCAAATTGATTTTATTAAAATTGATTTCAAGGCGTTTCACGCCCGTACGATCAAACGACAAGTCCGATCGATACGAAACTTGAAACCCTATAATAATTCACCGATACGGATCCGATGAAACTGGTTTCGTCGAAATCCGAGTCCGTGGCCAAAATGGCTATTTTTAATATTCATTAATTAAATTAAAATAAATTACAAAAATCCAAAATTTATATTATATTCTAAAATTGTCCAAATTTTATTACTTATATAATTTAATCAATTTCAAATGATTTAACAAGCTTGGATGTGAATTAAAATTATAAGTATATCAATTTGCAGTGTAAATTTCTGCACTTTTCTATATTTAAGAATTATAAAATTAGATGCTCAAAACCCCATATATTAGATTTTAACTTTTATATACTCATTCTTTATCCAAATAGGGATGCCACCTACTTTGGTTCATGATTCAAAATATTATTCTTAAAGTCCATTTTAAATTTCAGTAACGTTAAATTCCCTTTATTTATGCACTAAGCGCAATTATTGAATTTGATACTCAAATTAATTTATAGATTCTGCTTTCTAAAAATCTATATCAACAATTTGGTCTAATTATAAATAGAATAAGTATTAACCTCATCTTATAGAATTAATTATTGCAATAAATCCAATTTACCATATCTTAAATCCAAATTAATAGATAAAGCTTGATTCCTTTATTAACTCCTTTGGTTTTCAATTAACCTTTTATGGTGAATATAAATTCCAATGTATAATTAAAACCTTATTTCCATTTGATTTCACTATTTCATTAAAAATCCTCATATTCCAGCTAAATTTCAACTAACGTATAAATTAGCTATTTCAATTTCACTTAATTGCGCTAAATTTATCTATTAAGGGTTCCACTTAACCCAAATACATAAAACTTGCCCAATTTCTCCTTAAATCAAAAACCTTCATATACAAATATGTTTATCATAAATTTTATCTACTCTTCCTTTTTAGGTAATGTCCTATATATTAGATTTCCATGTAATTTGCAATAGATCATACTCGTAGTTATATCACATTAAATGAATAAATAAGTGTTGACTCTATTCTTTTGATTCAACATTGGTTTACGTTATATTTCATTAATATTTCTACATACATCAGGATTTTTAAAAATGGTTGTAACGTGAAATCTCGTCTACTTCCCATTTTATATTTAAGGCTTCTAAAACCGATTCATATCATTTCTCTAGTCCAAATTTTATTAATACAACCTTAAATTTAATTTATTCCTATCGATGAAATGGTTAAACCCAAATTTCAATTATTTGCAATAAATCCACAAATTGGATTTCAAATTTTCAAATAAATAAATAAATTTTAGTTTATCACTTCTTAAATACCCAAACGTCAATGCCTTAATTTAAACTGCATTTATTACATTTTATAAAAATCCTCCATCTTAAGTGACAAATCAAAACTACCCTAACTACACAATTTATGGTAATTAATTCCAATTGCTTTTCCATTAAACTACATAAATTGTCCAATTGCAACCTACGTAGAATGTTTATTTATTTACAATCCTACCGTTTAAATGAATTGATCCTTTACGGTATAATTCACATTTGACTTGATTTCTCATTTATTTTGCAAAACAGTAAATTTCAATTGCTACCAACATTATATTTAATATTAGATTTCCAATTAATTCTATTGGAATCAATATATCTTTATATATATATACTTTACGTATAAATATCTAAATTACCAAATCAAGTACATTCATTAGAGACAACATTCAATAAAATTACTTATCACACTTATTCCATTGATTTATTCCAACGGACACTTTTATTTAGTCACTATTTATTATTACAACCAAATGTACAATCTCCACTATTTATTTTATATTAAATGAATTCCATTCTAGTCAATATTTTTATTAATATTCACTGATTCACATTTATATTGGTTTCTTATATTTAACTTATAACAAGGTGTGCAAATTTACATAGTTCAAATCTATTTCCATGTAACTTTTAAATTGTTACATTAAATTCCAATTACTATTACAAATTACTACATTTTCTCAAATAAAATCTTAAGACCTTTATTTTATTCTAAATTAGATTAGAAACATATTAATTTAATTCATTTAACATTATCAAATTCAACGGGTCGTTACAATCTCCCCCACTCAAAACTTTTCGTCCCCGAAAAGGAAAAAGAAGGGAGAAGGAAGAATAAAACAGTACATCTTATTTCAAATATTATTTATAAACAATAATTTACTAAATTCATTTTCTTAAATAAAATATACCTGTTTATAATCCTTATATTCTTTTATACTTAGATTATTAAAGTTTGGAAAATATTCAACAAAATTCTAAGTCCAAAATTTACGAAATTTTTTGGCAGAGTCTCCTTTGTACGGAGAGACCCTGGAGAAAATATAATATCAAAATATACAAATATATTACATATATTATCAAAATATTATATCCCAACACGAGAAACTATATAAAATAGCGCTTCAAAACGTAATCCGAAAACATACCTATTTGTCGGGCAATATACGCTTATTATTATGGAACCAAAAGCAGTAGCAGTTGCTTCCATCACCTGCATTCACTTATATAATCTAAAAGGTTAAATATTTATATTAAAGTGAAATTTTTAGGTGGTTTCAACCATTAATCAGTCAATCAATACAACAACCATCGACCTTACAAACAACATACATACACAAAGCAAAGAAACCATTTAATCCATCAAACAAATAGTTGTTTGGGTTCAAAACTTGAAATTTGTATGAAATGAAATTAACTATCAAGTGCATCTGTAACGTCCCGGCTTTTCGCACACTTTAAACCGACACTTGTCCCAATTCAAAGCATACGCAAGGGCGGATTGTTATGGGGTAAATAAGAAAAATGGAGAAGAAATAAAACGAAAATAGAATCTCACAGCGGAAGGATAAAATATAATAACAAATATACAGTTTCATAAACAGTTTATAAAAGCATGATTCTTCTTTTACAATAAATATCAGAGTTACACATACCAATACAAGCAATGCAGCGGAATAGAAAGAGTGTGGTGCAATACTATATGTAAAATAATACTGATTCTTCGTCTTCGTCCTCCAATGCTAAAATCTGCTATCCTGAAACGCTCGGACTGACCCGAGCGAATTTGAAAAGACAAAACACTCGAGTCAGACTAGAAAATCTTATGTGAGCTAAATAAACAGAAATAAATATGAGTACAGTAACTCAAGAGATGCTCGGGATTTACATCTCCTAAGGATCCGTTAAACTATTTACTATGTAGTATATTGCGCTATTAAAATAGTGTCTAATTGTAAAATAAACTTACTTTTAAATAGCGTTAAGGCTTTACATTTTCCACCTTAACACGTAAAATGCCAATAGTCTATACAGTACCGTAATACCTCCTAATCGGGAAGCTACCAGAGGATACTCCATAGGTACGACACAAATAGAAACTCGTAGTAAAGGCTCGATATGGTAGGTGACACAGCACAACTAGGCAATGCCAGGGTAGATATACCAATTGCTATCCAGGCTGGTGGAAACGCGTAGCCGCAGTTACCGCCCACCTCGGACTAACTCCCCAAAATCAAAATATAGAAGTGGCCACTGAATCAAATCCAAGTCAAAGTATAATATCGAAAAGGAGCGTCCGATCAGAGGAATGACCTCATTGGCCTGAGAATCGCTCCTATTTTAGCCACCTTATGCCAACTCACGGGAGTTGGGTCCACGTATTTACCTTACAGGAAACGTCGCCACCACCTACTTCATTCTGGAATCTCCACCGCGTACACGGTTAGTCAAAGTGGTTTTCGGTATCGACAGAGAGTATGTCCATATCCGATCCCGGTCTCTTTGCCAACCAATCGTTATTATAACACCGCGGTTATTTAAAAATAGTTTATACTTTAAAACCAGAATGTAATCCATTTCAAAACCATAATATTACGATATCATTTCTTCCTTTAAAACCCAAAACAATTCATTTTGATATTATTTATATAAAACCCAAATCAATGATATCATTTCCCAAATATAAATCTTTTCCAAAAATTATGCCACTTTTAAAATTTATAATTCCTTGTAACCAAATATTTGAATATTAACGTTCAACATAATACTTCGAAATCCATAGTTTTTAAAACCATTACTTTCAAAACTAAATGGTTTGGATATTCAACAGTATATAAAATAAGTGGTTTAACTTAAATGTTACTTTGAAAAGAAATATTTCTCGTGGCTTTACAATGCATTTCTTTATTTAAAGTTAAAACCAAAATTTAATATCGCTTCAAGTTCCAAAACCATTTCAATAAATTCATATATATACGTATATCCATTTTGAGTATAAATATTTCAACTAAAGTTGGATTTTATTCTTCCAAATCAAATGTTCTATTAATTAGCCTTGAATATTCACAGAGAATCCATAATTAATAAGACTTCAATTTCTAGTAAAATATATATATATTTCCAAATTCAAATTTTACTAGAATATTCATTTCAAAATATTTTGGGAAAAATCCAATTATAAATATCATATCTTTCAAATTTCCAACTTAATATTTAAACATAGGATATAAATCATCAAACTCCATTTTCTTAATTTTCTTCCATTTTTAATAAAGAAATTTATTCACCTTTTAATTTCAAAATTTCAACTTCATAGGTATATAAATATGAAATAAAATATTTATACAATATAAAATTTAAGATTTATAAACCGTATTCAATCCAAACCATAGAAATCACATTAAAATAGTTATATATAGACCGCGGTGCCTGTATATAATTTTCTATCCTATGGTCAAGTGATACGGATATTTATCATTTCAATCCGCAATTTAAAAAAATATAAAATTTGCGGTTATATATCATTTCAAACCACAATCCCGAATGAATAAATATGCATGATAATTGGCAATATAATGATATATAAATAAACATCCATCAATATCATCCATCATCCAATCAAAATCCACAAGCAATATCAATCAATACAATATGTGTTTGATAATATGCAACAGGTAATAACTGGCAGTTTTATTCAAATTAAATTTATCAACTGTTAATCTAACAATTTTATATTCAGTAAAAATTTATATAACTGTTAACTAGCAGTTCATATGCAAACAATAATTTCTAACAGTAAATTAATACGCAATAAATCAATTAAATTAATAGTTAAATTTAATAAAATGCAATTCAACAGATATGAATGAAATAAACATGCCAAATGCTCATAAATAAATTTCTATTCATTTCTAAAATTTATTTAACAAACATAAAAGCTTCTAGTAGTTGTGAGTGGGTTAAAACACTCACCTTTTGAATTTAAATCGAATTTAAATTCGATTTAAACCCAAAAATTCGCCCGTCTCAGAATTCGTCCAAACCAGCGTCATCAAGTCCGGAATTAAATTACGATCCTAACAAAAGAAATTTCGTGTGAATCCGACTTCGTATGAGAAAGTTATGGCGAAAAATCGATTTGCAAACTAAATTAAAAACAACAAACAAACTCACAAATGCCAGAGCCACGTCAGCAACTAGCAACGTGATTCACGCCCATCCCCAGAACTACGCGGTGCCTGATTGCCAGAGAAACGCACGCATCTCCTCATTGACTGATGCTTTGACCGCAAATATCGCCCCCCTCCGGTCATCTTTCACCAAGCCATCTCCACCACTAGCCTGCCCTTGCCGAGCCGCCCCCATCCCCCTAGGTCCGGTCACCCAGAACCACCACTAGCCGCCAGTAAAAACCCTAGGCCGAAACCCTAATCGCAAGATTGACGAAAATCTGACCGTTGAATTGCCAAACAAATTACATAGATGCGCTCCCCACGGTTCCCTCTCCAAAACCCAGAAACAGAATCTCGATCCGAGGAAGTTTTGCGCGACGATGATGAACGGTTTTGGGGCTGTTTGAATTTATTCTGGATGAACGACAGCTCCAATTGAAAAACGAATTGCATCAGTAGATTACGCGTATCGAAAACATCAACATATATTTTTTCTGGAATTTTCTGAAATTTTTGAGTTTTGACTTTTGATTTTGAACTGTGGATAGATCTGGAATTGGATCTGAGATGTATGCATTTGGGGAAGAGAAAAGAGTGAAGAAATGAACGTACAGCAAATGAAAAAGAAAGGAGCTAGGGTTTATAACTATATATTTATAGATAGGCTAGAGGTAGGGTGGCTAGACTGGATACGCGGACGTACGGAATAAACTATGGCCCAAAAAGCCCGCTATGCCTCCGGAACCGAATTTATTAAAACTATATATCCAAATAGGTGTTTTAAAATATTCTGAACGCGATGGAAAAAGTTTCGCGACCAAATTCGATCGTATGAAGAAGTTATGCTGAAAACAAGATTTCCAAATTGATTTCAAATTGATTTTTAATAAAATTGATTTCAAGGCGTTTCGCGTCCGTACGATCAAACGACAAGTCCGATCGATACGAAATTTGAAACCCTATAATAATTCACCGATACAGATCCGATGAAACTGGTTTCGTCGAATCCGAGTCCGTGCCCAAAATGGCTATTTTTAATATTTATTAAATCAATTAAATAAATCATAAAAATCCAATTTTATTTTTCAACTTCTAATATTGGCCAAATTTCATTACTTATATAACACAATCACTTCCAAATAACTTAACAAGCTTGGGTGTGAATTAAAATCTATAAGTATATCAATTTGCAGTGTTAATTTCGGCATTTTTATTATTATTTGGGAATTATAAATTTTACCCTCAAAACCCACTTATTAAAACTTGTTTTCTTATACCCTCATTTTAAGTCAAATTAAATAAATGACTTGAATTCCATTTCAACTCATTTGATTGAAATTAACCTTTTTACCATAAATAAAATTCCAAACTCAATAATAAACTTTATCTCCATTTACTCGCCTTAATATTTCTTATTTATTAATAATTCCAATCTTGATGAATTCACATCATAAGTTTGATTAATCTATTAAATTCACTTCCTTTCTATCATTCAAAGCCATTGCTGTTAATATGACGAGACTAACATTAGTTTAAGATTCACATCAATATTCTTTAAGCCTAATGTTTACCAATTTCGTTTCAAATCCAATAACGTAATAATTTACGTTTAATTCCATTTTATATGTAGTAAATACCATTTGTCGAATCAAATACTCAAATTATAACTAAAATCTTGTTTTCTAAAGTTATATCGACAATGGTCAAATAAAAATTTGAATTAGCTTTAACTTTATTCTATGGTATTAACTATTGCAATAAATCCAAATTAATAAATGAGGTTTGACTCCTATATTAACTTCTTTGGTTTCAATTAACATTTTATGGTGAATATGAATTTCAATGTATGATTGAAACCTTTATATCTATTTTATTTCACTATTCCATAAGAAAAATTAACATTTGGTTCATACTTTTTACAAATAACTCCCATTTCTTCCAAATAATAATTACATAAACTATTTAATATTAAATCCATTAAATTGCAGTAGGTTCAATTGATTGCAATTTATTTCCAAATAAATTTGGATTTTTATTTGGTTATACACAAAATTCCCGTTATCACTTGCCTAACAAGGTTATTATCACTTAAGATCTCACTGCATCCACATTTTCCTCATTTTCATTTCCTAGTTTCTTTACTCTATTCTACAAAATTTATTACGAATGGGATTTCCTTTGGTTTACATCTTATTTGTATTTAACATTTCTCAATCACCAATTCATTTCACTTTAACTGCGGTAAATTGGCGGATAAATTGAATTTGATTCCCAAATTTTAAATTAACAAGAAACAAGGGTAGGTAAACAAACAATAGTCATTACTCCAAATTCTAGTCCTAAATAGGGTTTTATTCATTGCAAATAAATGTTACTATTTATTCTTATAGTACAAATCTCAATAATTATCCTATTTTAATTTGCTTAGGCCATTTATTTCACTATACATATCTGCATAAGCGGACAATTTATTCAATTCATTGAGTATCAATTCTATTAAGTCCTGTTTATATTTTTATGCATTCTTCTATTACTTTACAAAATGGAATAACTTTTAAACTCATACACTTAATAACAAAACCGTTATAAATCCAATAAATTTCCAAATCGAAGTTTGTACACATATACACAACTATTATGATTTCTCACAGAACGTTGAATTTATTAAATGACCATTTATTATAATTTAATTCCATTAATTGAATCAAATGCTTATTATTATCATATATTTTCTTTTCATTCTACCATTCCTTCCCATTATAAATTCATTAACGTATTTACACATCTCTATCTTTCAAATATTAATAACCAAACTTGATTACAAACACTGTCCTTATCCATCTTCATAAATTTGTTCAAAACTATACTTTTGTTTACATAAAATAAATTTTATGTTTCTATTAGTTTTCTTTTCCTTTCACTACAGGCATAAATTATCACTATCTACACTAATTACATCTTTGTATTAATGAACACCATCCAAGTTAATATTTATACTAACATTCACAATTTCAACATTTTTTGTTTCTTATCACTAACTTTCAACAAAATGTGACCATCTATATTAATCAAATCTATTGTCATAAAGTTTTATTGTTACACCAAGTTACAACTACTATACCAAATTTCTACATTTATTCCTAAACAAATTAGAAATTATATTAATCTAATGCATTAAATATTATTAATTTAACGGGTCGTTACAGCATCCTTTACTCAACAGTCTTAGATGGAACAAAGATAGATTATTTATTCATCCAACAATTTCAAATTCCTTACCCAACAAACATAAATCAAACAATAACAATTCAAACCAACAACCAAATTACTTATTATACATTTATTTCATGCTTCAGTGGTTTGGTTTTCTTTCTTTCATTAATGGAGGGATTTCTCTATTTCTTACAATTTTCATTTTCCATTTATTACAAAATTCATTATATTTGTATTCCAATTTATTGACTAAAGTTTATATCATCTATTTATACTACTTACCTTTACTTATATAGTAAAATTTCCAATTTAACTTAAGTTTATACAATTAATTCTCATTAATAACAGTAAATTTATTGAATACCTTTGTTACCTCAAGCTTCACCTATAAGATTTCCCCTTACATTTTCTTACTAACATTGCAACTTTTATTATATGGTAAGTTATGTATGTTTTAAGAATGTAAGTGAAAATTTACAAGTTTCTTCTCAGTTCCTTTTTATTAATTAATGGTTCAATAAATATATATTCGTTTTATAAATTACAATTTCAACTTTCCCTTAATTTCATTCATTTATTTAATGTTGAAGTTTCTATTATATTTAATAGTAGTAACAATTTAGTTACCCACTTTCTATTATATTTAATTACAGTAACCCTCTAATTACACTTAAATTATTAACCTTAAACTTCCATTATTATAAATAAAATAAAGGATTTTATTAATTTATTACCTAGGGTTTACAGGCATTTGTTTATATTACCAACTTTTTATTATATTATACTAATAGTATTTAAATCGTACTTAAGATAATAACTCTACACCAAAATCTTTCTTTATTTTCTTAAGTTTCAAAACCTATTTATAGTGCTTACCTTTAATTATGGTAAAATTTCAATTTTTGCTTAAGTTTATACCACTAAATTCTTATTTTTAAATAGCAAGCTATTGAATACTTCATTATTTCCAAAATCTCTACTTGTATAATATTCTATTCCAATTTCTTATTTAACATTTCAACCTTTCATATTTGGTAAGTTATATATGTTTAAAGAGAAATGCAATTGAACTTATACTAGTTTAATCTCAATTCTTTTAATTCATTGATTTTCCAATAAATCTTTACCATTATTTATAATTTAAATTTTTAACTTCCTTTATACTTAGCATTAATTCTCTTACTTATTAGAGGTTTTCAATCCATTTATTACTCTTTTTTTTATTCCACTAAAATTTAACAATTAATTAATGGAAAATTTTAGAATTAAATTCCGGGTCAAATTTCAATTTATTTTTGAAATAATAGATAATTAATTTCTTACAACTTTTATATCTCTAATTACCTTTAATCAATTAAAATTTTAAATAATTTCAAAACAAATCTGCAGTAGAATTTACTACAGTGGCCTTTCCCTTCGAAACTCGAAAATGAAAGTCGATGATGCGGCCGTCATCACCGAAATTATTTTCCAACGACAGAGAGGAAAGTACAAACTTATTTTCTTCAAAATCCTCTTAAACCAATTCTTTCGAATTATACTAAATATTTATATAAGAAAATATTTATAAACCAAATCATTATATTTCATAAATCCTTTGAAAGAAGATTTCAAAAATACCGGACTTAAGTTCTAAAATCTCCAATTTGATTTATTATAATTTCAACTTAGCTTTAATTGTTATAAATATTTTTATTTCCTAACACCCAATCTATAGAAACCAAATATATATATGTATATATATCTTTATAAAATATTTTTTTATATATAGAAAATATAATAGGCAAAATTATTTCATTCACCTATATTAAAAACAAATATTATGTCGGTCTGTCCTATTAAGTGTTTAGAAATCCCTATTGATGGCATAGCGTCCCATGCATCAACCAGAATTTATAAATACAAAATGGAACAGAGTAACATAATATTAAAACCTTTTTATAACACTAACAAGTACGCTCTCTCATATATATACACTCAGCGACTCCCATAGGGTATTACTACCCTATTAACAAAGAGTCAAACCCCACAAAGCCAAGGTTTATCGCTAAACCAAAGCTCTGATACCAACTGTAACATCCCGCCTTTTCGCACACTTTAAACCGACACACGTGCCAATTAAAAGCATACGCAAGGGCGGATTGTTATGGGGTAAATAAGAAAAACAGAGAAGAAATAAAACAAAATAGAATCTCATAGCGGAAGGATAAAATATAATAATAAATATACAGTTCATAAACGGTTACAAAACAGTTAATTCTTCTTTATACAATAAATATCAGAGTTACACATACCAATACAAACAATGCAGCGGAATAGAAAGAGTGTGGTGCATACTATAAATAATAATAATATGGATTCTTCGTCTTCGTCCTCCAAAGCTAAAGTCTTCGATCCTGAAACGCTCGGACTGACCCGAGCGAATTTGAAAAGACAAAAACACTCGAGTCAGACTAAAAGATCTTATGTGAGTTAAATTAACAGAAATAAATATGAGTACAGTAACTCAAGAGATGTTCGGGATTTTCATCTCCTAAGGATCCGTTAAACTATTTACTAAATAGTATATTGCGCTATTATAATAGTGTCTATTTATAAAATAAACTTACTTTTAAATAGCGTTAAGGCTTTACATTTTCCACCTTAACACGTAAAATGCCAATAGTCTATACAGTACCGTAATACCTCCTGATCGGGAGGCTACCAGAGGATACTCCATAGGTACGACACAAATAGAAACTCGTAGTAAAGGCTCGGTATGGTAGGTGACACGGCACAACTAGGCAATGCCAGGGTAGATATACCAATTGCTATCCAGGCTGGTGGAAACGCGTAGCCGCAGTTACCGCCCACCTCGGACTAACTCCCCAAAATCAAAATATAGAAGTGGCCACTGAATCAATCCAAAATCAAAGTATAATATCGAAGAGGAGGGTCCGATCAGAGGAATGACCTCATTGGCCTGAGAATCGCTCCTGTTTTAGCCACCTTATGCCAACTCACGGGAGTCGGATCCACGTATTTACCTTACAGGAAACGTCGTCACCACCTACTTCATTCTGAAATCTCCACCGCGTACACGGTTAGTCAAAGTGGTTTTCGGTATCGACAGAGAGTATGTCCATATCCGATCCTGGTCTCTTTGCCAACCCATCGTTATTATAACACCGCGGTCATTTAAAAATAGGTTATACTAAAAAAAATCAGAATAAACATTCCATTTCATAACCATGAATACGATATCATTTTAAAGCCCAAAACAATATGATATCCTTTATCCCAAATATAATTCTTTTCCAAAATCATAATGCTTTAACTTCATAACGTCTGCAAATCAAATATTTTCAAAGCATAATATTTTGAAAATCATAATTTAAAACCATAACTTCTAAAAAAAAACTTGAATGGTTTGGACATTCAACGGTATATGAATTAAATGGTTTAACTTAAATGTTACTTTGTAAAGAAAATAGTTCTCATGGCTTTACAAATACATTTCTTTATTAAAGTCTAAACCAAAATTTGTATTATCTCTCTCAAGTTCCAAAACCACTTCAATTTATATATATATACGTATATCCATTTTGAGTATCAATATTTCAAACTAAAATTGGATTTTATTCTTTCAACAGATCAATTGTTCTATTAATTAGTCTTGAATATTCACATAAAATCCATAAATAATAAGACTTCAATTTCTAGTAATAAAATATATATATTTCCCAATTCAAATTATACTAGAATATTCATTTCAATTTATTTTGGGAAAAATCCAATTATAAATATCATATCTTAAAATTTCCAAACTTAACATTTAAACATATGATATAAATTATTAAACTCCATTTTCTTAATTTTCTTCCATTTTTAATAAAGATTTTTATACACCTTTTAATTTCAAAATTTTCAACTTCATATGTATATATATATGGAAGAAAAATATTTATACAATATAAAATTTAAGATTATTATAAACCGTATTCCATCCAAACCATAGAAATCACATTTAAATAGTTATATATAGACCGCGGTGCCTGTATATAATTTTCTATCCTATGGTCAAGTGATACGGATATTTATCATTTCAATCCGCAATTTAAAAGATATAAAATTTTGTGGTTGTATATCATTTCAAACCACAATCCCGAATGAAAGGAAATATGCATGAAAATTTGCAATTTAATGATTTACAATAAACATCCATTCATCAACATCATCCATCATCCAAATCGCAATCATCAGTCAATATCAATCAATAACAATATTATTTTTGGTACTACATAACAGGTAATATTGGCAATTTTATTCAAATTAAATTTAACAGCTATTAATCTATAGTCTATATTCAGTAATAAATTATATAACTGTTAACTAGCAGTTCATATACAAACAAATAAATTTTAACTGTAAATATATACGCAATAAATTAATTAAGTTAATAGTTAAATTAAATAAATGCAATTCAACAGATATGAATAAAATAAACATGCCAAATACTCATAAATAAATTTCTATTCATTTCTAAAATTAATTTAAACAAACATAAAAGCTTCTAGTAGTTGTGAGTGGGTTAAAACACTCACCTTTTGAATTTAAATCGAATTTAAATTCGATTTATACCCAAAAATTCGCCCGTCTCGGAATTCGTCCAAACCAGCGTCATCAAGTCCGGAATTAAATTACGATCCTAACAAAAGAAATTTCGTGTGAATCCGACTACGTATGAGAAAGTTATGGCAAAAAATGGTGATTGAATTCAAAAATTAGAAAAAACAAATGACACACATTTATACAACTTGCCACGTCACCTAAGGATGCGCAACCATCAGCACGCGCACGAACCATTTCCCAGGCCGAAGCCCCCTATCGCACGCACACAGTCAACCATCACTTTGACCGCTCTTATACGCCGCCTCCGGCCGCCATCCCCCTGCCGACCACCTCCACGAGACTTCCCACATCAGGCCGCCCCTATGGCCAAAGTCTGGTCATCTGAAATGCCATCGGCCGCCTCCAATATTCGAACCCAAATCGAAGATCTACGACGATCTAACCGTTGAATCGACACAAAAACCATATAGATGCGATCCCCATCGTCCACTCTACAAAACCTAGAAACCGTTTGACGATCTGACGAAGTTTGTTACGGCGCTGATGAATGGCCACAAGCTGTTTGAATTTATTCTGAGCAAACGATGACTCCATTCGAAAAACGAATTACACCATGAGATTACGTTTTCCGAGAACATTGACATATATTTTTGGAGAATTTTTCTGGAGATTTTGAGTTTTCATTTTGTTTTTGAACTGACTGGATCTAGGGTTAACCCCCATTGAAGAAGAAGAGAAGCTTGAAGAAAATACGCGCAGATAAATGTAATTAGGCGGAGGCTAGGGCTGAATAGCTGGGTTTATATAGAGGGTTAGAGGTAGCGTAGATAGACCGTAGAATGAACGTGCGGAACAAACTATGGCCCAAAAAGCCCGCTATGTCTCCGGAATGAAATTTCGTAAATCTATATATCCAAATAGGTAATTTAAAATATTCTGAACGCGATGGAAAAAGTTTCACGTCCAAATTTGATCGTATGAAGAAGTTATGCTGAAAACAAAATTTCCAAATTGATTTCAAATTGATTTTATTAAAATTGATTTCAAGGCGTTTCACGCCCGTACGATCAAACGACAAGTCCGATCGATACGAAACTTGAAACCCTATAATAATTCACCGATACGGATCCGATGAAACTGGTTTCGTCGAAATCCGAGTCCGTGGCCAAAATGGCTATTTTTAATATTCATTAATTAAATTAAAATAAATTACAAAAATCCAAAATTTATATTATATTCTAAAATTGTCCAAATTTTATTACTTATATAATTTAATCAATTTCAAATGATTTAACAAGCTTGGATGTGAATTAAAATTATAAGTATATCAATTTGCAGTGTAAATTTCTGCACTTTTCTATATTTAAGAATTATAAAATTAGATGCTCAAAACCCCATATATTAGATTTTAACTTTTATATACTCATTCTTTATCCAAATAGGGATGCCACCTACTTTGGTTCATGATTCAAAATATTATTCTTAAAGTCCATTTTAAATTTCAGTAACGTTAAATTCCCTTTATTTATGCACTAAGCGCAATTATTGAATTTGATACTCAAATTAATTTATAGATTCTGCTTTCTAAAAATCTATATCAACAATTTGGTCTAATTATAAATAGAATAAGTATTAACCTCATCTTATAGAATTAATTATTGCAATAAATCCAATTTACCATATCTTAAATCCAAATTAATAGATAAAGCTTGATTCCTTTATTAACTCCTTTGGTTTTCAATTAACCTTTTATGGTGAATATAAATTCCAATGTATAATTAAAACCTTATTTCCATTTGATTTCACTATTTCATTAAAAATCCTCATATTCCAGCTAAATTTCAACTAACGTATAAATTAGCTATTTCAATTTCACTTAATTGCGCTAAATTTATCTATTAAGGGTTCCACTTAACCCAAATACATAAAACTTGCCCAATTTCTCCTTAAATCAAAAACCTTCATATACAAATATGTTTATCATAAATTTTATCTACTCTTCCTTTTTAGGTAATGTCCTATATATTAGATTTCCATGTAATTTGCAATAGATCATACTCGTAGTTATATCACATTAAATGAATAAATAAGTGTTGACTCTATTCTTTTGATTCAACATTGGTTTACGTTATATTTCATTAATATTTCTACATACATCAGGATTTTTAAAAATGGTTGTAACGTGAAATCTCGTCTACTTCCCATTTTATATTTAAGGCTTCTAAAACCGATTCATATCATTTCTCTAGTCCAAATTTTATTAATACAACCTTAAATTTAATTTATTCCTATCGATGAAATGGTTAAACCCAAATTTCAATTATTTGCAATAAATCCACAAATTGGATTTCAAATTTTCAAATAAATAAATAAATTTTAGTTTATCACTTCTTAAATACCCAAACGTCAATGCCTTAATTTAAACTGCATTTATTACATTTTATAAAAATCCTCCATCTTAAGTGACAAATCAAAACTACCCTAACTACACAATTTATGGTAATTAATTCCAATTGCTTTTCCATTAAACTACATAAATTGTCCAATTGCAACCTACGTAGAATGTTTATTTATTTACAATCCTACTGTTTAAATGAATTGATCCTTTACGGTATAATTCACATTTGACTTGATTTCTCATTTATTTTGCAAAACAGTAAATTTCAATTGCTACCAACATTATATTTAATATTAGATTTCCAATTAATTCTATTGGAATCAATATATCTTTATATATATATACTTTACGTATAAATATCTAAATTACCAAATCAAGTACATTTATTAGAGACAACATTCAATAAAATTACTTATCACACTTATTCCATTGATTTATTCCAACGGACACTTTTATTTAGTCACTATTTATTATTACAACCAAATGTACAATCTCCACTATTTATTTTATATTAAATGAATTCCATTCTAGTAAATATTTTTATTAATATTCACTGATTCACATTTATATTGGTTTCTTATATTTAACTTATAACAAGGTGTGCAAATTTACATATTTCAAATCTATTTCCATGTAACTATTAAATTGTTACATTAAATTCCAATTACTATAACAAATTACTACATTTTCTCAAATAAAATCTTAAGACCTTTATTTTATTCTAAATTAGATTAGAAACATATTAATTTAATTCATTTAACATTATCAAATTCAACGGGTCGTTACACTCAGTTTAAATGGTCATATTTCATAATTTATTCCATTCCATCCTATTTGATATTAAAATCAAATTTATAATGAATTATTGTAGACTACAAATCGAAATGGTTTCAGGTATTTACTGATACCCGACCCCTCCTCTTCAAATTCAATGTCATCTCTAATTCAAGTTGTTTAAGTGCATGCAATTCAATTTTAATTATAGGATGTCACATTTACACAGCAATTCATTACCGATAGATAACCCCAATATCTCAGTTCAACCCAAACATAATATATCACTATGTATCACAAATTATCGGACTAGTTATTAATCCAATCATTCAATTCAATTCAATCATCCATAAGCACGATCAATTTATCACCATTTCTAATTAATTAAATTCAATCTCCAAACAAATTGAATTAATTGCTTATAGATCCTGCTTAAATTTAACATTAATTAATTATAAAACAAATCATTATTATTTTAATTAATTAGTAATCCTTTAATTATTCATATTAATTTATTTACTCATGAATTACATAAAGTCATTAATTAACCTTTAATTATTTACATTAATAATCCTTTAATAAATTTATGATCCTTATTAATTATAATAATACCTTAATTAATCAAGATAATCTATTTACCTTAATTAATTACTTACTTATCATTTAATTACTTCCATTAACTAACTATTCTATAGTTACTTATTACCTTAACCACATCTTAATTACATCATTAAATTTAATTTGAAAAACCTTTAGGAATTTACTATCTAATATAATATTACTTAAAACAAAACAATTTTTTAAACATTTAGCTACAAATTAAATCTTTGAAACTTGTTTAAAAATTTGATAAATACATATCTTTAGAAAACTTGTTCGAAAACTTGTTTAATAATGTACTTAGTTGACAATTTAGTTTAGAAACCTAGTTATCATCCTTCGATAACTCATTCATTTAAATGCACATTAAAATTTGGTTATATATTCTTAGCTTTTAAAATTTGTTCATACTTCTTTATACTTTAAAAATCTGGTTAGACACTTAACAAAATTCCCGGGCCTAAGCTAAAAATCCACGAGCCCATACCCGAGTCATCCCGCGCCCTCACTTGACTTTGAGGCAACCATGAAAATCTTCGAGCAAGACCCCGAGACAACCCTTTCCCCCCAAACCTTCAAACAATCCCAGATACGAATGTGCATGCGTATAAATGCACGCCGCACCCAAGCCCCTCCGACCAACTTCTCGACCCTCGACAACTCGTCGTCGACCTCACCGATCCCCTCGATCACCCAGTTCAACGAAATCAACAGCAACACAAAATCGAGCTAATCTATCAATACCTAGAATCCATCCCGGAAAAACCACCACTTGCCGACGATCCCGACCCCGAGAATCCACGCCGACCACACCAGAGCTGCATCACTATCCAACGCCTCGTTTCCCTCACATGCGATCCACTCCGGTGCACCATCAACATCTCCAGAATCTCGAGAACATCGACACCCAAAACCGGACAATAAAACATACTTCACCGTCCCCAGCACGCTTCGATGATTGATAATCTCTGCGATCATTTTTCCTCCACTCCACGCCACACGAGGTGCCTTCAATGTCGATCGCGATGCCCAACCACCTCCCGATCGCCGAAAATTGACGAAAGTGCCAAATCTGATCAACTCAGAATACCTCATCATATACAATACTAAAAATCGTGTTTCGAATCTATTTATGAAATCGAATCATAGAATTATGAACATTGATTTTCGACATATGTTTTTTATTACTGTAATTTTCTGTTCTTGTAATGATTACTTAATATAAATTTTTAAAACCATTTTTAAAACTGATATCACACCATTACAATCATTTTCTCTTCAAAGATCACGGCCTAAAATAGATTATATAAGGAGCATTTGAATTTTCCTTAAGGAAATTTGAGCCTGAAATACATACAAAGGCTTATATATACACATACACAGATATTGCACACAATTTTACAGAGCAATTCAAATAATATTCAAGTTAGAAACATTCATGCAAACCATATATACATCATTACTGCATAGATCTGTCATATGCACCAGTAGTGAAAGTTTTTTAGTTTTGAAGAAAAAAATTGCTAACCAGTATATGTTGAACAGAGGAGCAAACTTAATTTGATAATTTTGGAAGTTTTCTCGATGTTGAACTTTGATTTGTTTTTGTTTGAGATGAACCGATACTTGATTTTTGATGTTGATCTTCTAGTTTTCAAGTTTGATTTTGAACTTTGCTTTGAGTTTGAACTTGAACTTCTAGGTTTGAATTTGAACAGAAGTTGTTTACTTTTGTTTTGATTTGTTTCTAGGTTTAGATTTTGAAGAATTTTTGTTTGTTCTAATTTGCTTCAGGTCTGATTTTTCTTTTATGGCTTTGTTTTCTTTTATTTGAATATGAAAAGGAAAATGAGTACGAGGTAGAGATATGTATATATAACTTTATTCTTCATTTTATTCATTAAATAAAAAAATAAAAGGGCTAATGACACTTGTTTTATTTCATGATAAAATTGTTACAAATGGTTTGAATGCATGTTAATATCTTAACACTTGTGTAATACCTTATTATATGGTTTACACTTGTTCAATTATATGCTAAAACTCCTACACTTGTAAATATGCATGTATTTAATGTTTTTATTAATTTAAGTATTATATTAACATATGTTTTAATGTTTTATATTTATATTTATATATGTTTTGTATTTATTTTTATACTTATAAACTAAATTTATTTTTCATGTGCGAATTTTAAAAGAAAGTATACAGCCCTTTTATCAATTCTTATTTCAAACTATCAAACAACCAATGCTTCTTATTCACAATATATATACATATATACATAAGATTGGAAATATCTTATGTGAATTTTGATATATATATATATATATAGGTATCCACACCTTTTCAAATTTCCATATATTCTACTACCCATGGCATATACACTCACACACACATACACATCTTATATATTTGTATATGTATACATTTAAAATTTTCAACATTATAAAGTTTGCATATATCTATTTATATATTTTAATTTACTATAAGATTTATCATTTCCAGTTATTTATAATTATCAGAATTTTATTTTTTTAGATTACAAATCAGTATTTAATTAATTTAATCCTGTTAATTACCAATTAACAGATATCTAAAAATCTAGGTTATCACATCGGCGGTCATTTGATCCAAAAAAACCCTTTACGAACGTGAAGGTCTTTAACAAATAATGCTTCATGAAGGTAAACTAGTAGGTCCATGGCCATCAAATCTAAAAAATCCTTTACGAACGCAAAGGTCATTCACGAACTAAAGCTTCGTGATGCTAAATCGGTAGATCAGCAGTCATCTAATCCAAAAAAACCTTTGCTAACATGAAGGTCTACACGAACCGAAGCTTCATGAAGGTAAATCGGTAGATCAGCGATCATCTGATCCAAAAAAACCTTCATGAATGTGAAGGTCTTTCATGAACTAAAGCATCGTGAAGGTAAACCGGTAGATCTGCGGTCATCTGATCCTAATACTCTTTGCGAACTTCAAGGTCTTTCACGAAATGAAGCAACGTAAAGGTAAACCAGTAAATCAACTGACATCTGATCCAAAAAACTCTTCGTAAACGTGAAGGCCTTTCACGAACTAAAGAATCGTAAAGGTAAACCCATAGATCAACGATCATCTGCTCCTAAAAACTCTTCACGAACCTGAAGGTCATTCCCAAACTAAAGCTTCTTGAGGGCGAATCGGTAGATCGGCGAAATTTATGTAAATCGGGTATCCATGAAGGTGAACTGGAATATCAGTGGTCATCTAATCCAAAGCACCATAAAGGCAACGAAGTCTTGCTTTGGGGCCACAATTAACAATCATATTAGTCACTCGGTATAATTAAACGACTGATGAAATAGACAATGTTGAACCCCAAAGCTTCAAAGTCGCTCAAATAAACTAAGCCAAAACTGAACCGACCTTATGGTTAATTAGAGTCTGACTCGAATCAAGCCAAGACATAGAATCGAAAGAACAGCTCCCATTGGACTGAGGGCAACCAAATGAGTTATGGAGAGACCGTGGATACACTTCAAGTGCGCCAACTACTCTAAGGAATAGGGGATACCACATACACTTAAATAGCCATAAGAAAGGACAAGATTAATCATATCATGGTTCTGTTATGTCCGATCAAAAATTCTGGCATTCTGACGATCGCGAACTTAATGACCTTGCTAGTTCACCAAAATTAATCCTAGCATAATACTTGCCCTCTTTTTCCAACTACTATTTTATCGCTCTTGGTGACTAATACCTCTTCCTCTTTGATTGTATGCCAATTAAAGACCGATTGTCCAATAGTAGTTTGTTCCAAGAGCCAAGAGTCATATCCTAAACTCCCATACGCTCTTTCTTCAACCCATCTACATGCGGCAAGCTATAGATCTCTCCACCATGGCATACTAATCTATTTGGAAGGGTGCATCTTCTAGAAACATGGAAGGATCACATAAGCTATGGTTACCTAAATCAAAAACTATTTAGCTTCTTGAACCAATAAAACCGTGTTCGTGTAAGCAATCTGCTGAGTTGACAAGTTCAAATCGACTCGAAAATCATTGTTTAGATGCTTGGACTAGTCAAACTATGCTTGAGTATGACGCATTAACTTGTTTCGAATCAACGGGTCGTATCAATTCCGTAAGCCATGCCTGGCTCCTTGAATCAATAAAACCGTGTTCATAGTAACTACCTGCCGGGTTGACGAAAGCAAATCGACTCAAACCGCTGGATCGGCAGAACCCGATTGTGATATCCCGGAAATTTGAGGCAATATCAATTTAATAATCTGTGATAAAATTAAATTGATTTAATAATATTTGTTAATAATAATTTGAATTGATTTAATAATCTTCTTTTAAACAAATGATTAACTGATAATTTACCTTTTAAAAGCCAATTAAATTGTTTTCTATTTATAATATATATATATATATCTGTATATATTGTAAATAGATAACCTTTGTTTTAAGTTTAATAAAATGAAAACATGATTTTTAACTCTAATATTTTTGGAAAATTAGGAATTTGATTTTTATTTAATATCGAATAAATAATAATATGATCTTAAATTACTCAAGATAAATTTAAATTGTTTAGAAATAAAATTTAGCTTAGAATTTAAATTTAAATAAAAAGTTTTGTTTTGTTTTATAGCTTGATAAAATAAGTGACTTATATTATAGAGAATAGTTCTTTTATAAATTATTTTAATTCAATAATATGATATATTTAAACTGTATCAATATTGTAATATCTTTGAAAATGGGTTTTACTATATAAATAGAGTTGTTATTTTAATATATGTATATTTTTGAAAGAATCTATGATATGTAAATTTAAAATTTAGTCTTTCAAAAGTGTTAAAATAAAATATTACTTTATAAATCTTAACATAACCATTTAATTGTTTAAGTTAAAAATAAAAGTAACCCATAAGTAAAATAAATATAAAAGTAAGAGCAAGTGTAAAAGAAAGAAGTATATAGGTAATAAAAGCAAGTTGTAAGCAAGGAAACAAGTCTATAAACAATAGTCAACCTGTAAAGAAATGTAAGACAAAGTAAATGTATGGGCTGGTAAAAGAAATAAATAAACAAAATACAAGAAGCTTATAGACTAAGATTTCAGATAAGTATGAAAACAAAATAATAAAAGTCACCAGACAAAATGATTTTTGCTGTCTAATGTAAAACAAAGTAAAATGATAAAACAAAACAAAGCATAGTAGAAATATCTTTGTGTATGTTCAGCATATAGAATAGTTTGTAAAGCAAGCTAAAATCATGCAGGTAAGAGAAATGTCAAAAGAATCTAATTACATCAGAGTATGTAGGAACATAAGTACTCATGCATTAAATGCTAGCACAACTTTAATCTTTTCAACTTGCTTAAAAAATCTTTCAACCCCTAATTAAAAGTTTATGCCTGATAAAACAAAATATATACAGTGTACTTGCATACACTTGACCCAGTTATCACCTTCTCCCCCTGAAACTTCTTTATATACATCCTGTTTTAGTTCGTTCATAAAAAAATATAAAACCTGAATCAAAGAAGTAACAACAGACACTTCCATTTATACAAACTTAAGTAATGTTTGCAATTCAACAAAGACAAGAAGATTTGAGGATCATAAGCAAGGCCATTCTCAGTTTTAAAAAAATTTCAAAGCTTTTCAAAATATAAGGGTTCTGTTTATTTGAGAAATACAGGTGAGTAACTAAAATTTTAAAATACTCAAATATATATAAGTTGCTTAATTATGATCTGATATGTGCATATATATCTTAATGAATTTTTGTGTTTATGTGTTCTGCATGTATGTGTGTTTGACCTCCTGTAACCACCTCTGTTTTAAAGGGGAGCAACTTCAAAATTTAATGGTTTAAGTATATTTTTGTTCTGTTGCAAAAAAATTCCCCTGAAATTCAGTTGCAATAGCTCTGTGTTAAGTGTGAGTAACATCTCTTTTAAAAGCTTAAATTATGGAATGGTGGGTTGATTGATATATGAAATATGTATGGTAGGATATATATATATTTGGTTGTTATATTTCTCTATGTAGATGTATAGCTGTTTCCTGTAACATTCTGTTCTTTGCTTCATGTATAAGTTTGAAAAAAAATCATTATCTTTTTACTTACTTGCTGTTGAATTTAGGACTTAAACAAAAGCTGTGTGGATTAGCATAGATAAATGTTTAAATTTTTGTAAGCAAGTTAAATATAAACTGGAATAACTTTGGAAAGAAGGAACAACAGAGATATAAACTTGAGCAAATCTATTAAGTCAAAACTCAAAGTTAGTGATTCAATTTTTCAGGGATATAAACCAAATCCCTAATCAAAAACATGAGTTTTAAAATTAAAATCATAAATTTTAGCACGTGTTTGAGTGTGCATTTCTGGTTTAACCAGAGATGGGATATTTGGTGAATTCTGGCGAACTAGATGGTATGGAGAGTTAGGATTCTCTGAAGTGATGCAGTGGTGATCGTAGATTTATGGAAAAATGGTAGAGGTAAGGGCAGATAACGGTGGTGGTGGTGGTGGCGATTTTAAGTTGCTAAACCTAGTTTGGGGTGTGCTGTGATCTTTGATTTGTCACGTGGCCTAGGAGCGATCGAGTTTGCTGAAACTCATGTGGGTAGTAGCACGGTCATGGTTGAAGTGGTGGCCGGTGGTGCTAGGGCTCAGGTGGACGGAGTTTGGAGTGCAGTGGATTTTCCAGGTTTCGAGAGGAACCTGATTTTTTTGGTTTCCAGGTGGAGTTTCGAACTCGATTTTGTTTCCGATTTGCTGTGGTGGCTCTGGGGGTCGTGGTGGAGTCTGATGGTAGTCAGTGGCATGGTGGAGCATATGGGGGTGGTCGGAGATGGCTGGGACCACGGTGCACGTGCACTGTGCCATTAAAGTGTGTTGGGTTTTTTTTTTGGGTGTGAGCAGGGTTTTAACTCGGGGAGATGCGAGTTTATTCCAGGGTTTGACATGAAGTAGAGGTAGGGGTGACTCGAAGCAAAGTTTGGCATCTCTCGGGTCAGTAATTGTTTCCAGATTCTTGATTAAACCTGCAGTAGCATTGTTTCAAAACAAATTCAATTGGAACCCATTTATAAATAAATAATGGAATTAAGTAAAGTGTAAATCTAGTTGAAGTTGAAAACAAATTTACTTTTGAATTCAAATTTTTAAATAAAAAAATAAAGTTTAAAACAAGCAAATATGGGTTTCAACCTGACAGTTTCTGGTTTTAAATGTAATTTAAAATCTGAATCAAAACTTAAACTGGGTTTGAAGTTAAAGGTTCAAAATATAAATTTAAGTGAACTTTTGAATCTAAGTTGTAGAAACGAATTTGGATTTTTAAATCAAGGATTGAAAGTCAAGTTTTTCAAAAGCAAGTTAAACCCAAATTTTAAATTCAAAATCAACTAATGAAATCAAAAGTGTTGAACCCAAAATTAAACTAATGAACTCAAAACTGAAAAATAAATCAGATTTAAAATCTAAATGTATAAAGAAAAATTAAATTCAAATAGTTCATTTTAAAAGTGTTTGTTTCCAAATAAATGTTTGAATTGGCTTTTACAAAGTTCTTTTGAATGGGAGTTAAATAAATTGTTTTAACTTGGGAATTTGCAAGTTTAAATTTAAATTAAGATTCAAGCAGTTGAAGTTAAGGGCCTTTCCTATGTAAGTCCATATATGAGTAGTTAATGTTATTTATAGAGTTCTAAATTGAATTAAAATTTGATAAATGTTTGAATAAGAATCATTTTGAATCTTAAATTCAAAATGAAATTTTGAATTTGAAATGTGATGTTCTAATATACTTAGATATTAATAAAGTCATAAATAAAGAAATGAATTATTTTAGGGATAATTAAGATATTTAAAATAATTAAATGACTTAGGTTAATTAAGAAATGACTTATGTATTTATGTTATAAATTAATAAGTTAGATTAATTTATAATTAGAGATCAAGTAAGAAGTAGATTAAGAAAAGTTATTAATTAATGAAGATAGTTAATTAAGAATTAGTAATTAATTAATACATGTGATTAATTTTGGATAATTAATTAGATTCATTAAATAATCTATTATGCATCGATAAATGTAATTATTTGATAAAAGTAATTAAGAAATTAATTACTTATTGTAATTAATTTTGATTAAATGATTTATTTAAGTTAATTAATTTAGTTTAATTAATTTAAAAAAAATCATTTGAAGATTTGATATGTGTAATCACTTAGTGTATTCAATGGAGCATAATTACTTGAGGAAGTAATTAATATAATTACTGAATGTAATTAGTGAAAATAATGTGTTAATAAAGTAATTTGGGATAATTACTTTTGTAATTAATCAAGGGATTAATTAAATGGAGATAATTAATTATGTGATAATTAATTTGGTAATAAGTAATTAAGAGTGGTTAATTACTAGTTGATATTAATCAAGGTGATTAATAATTGTGTTTAATTAAGGATTAATCACTTAATGTAATTAAATTAAACAAAGTAATTTAATTTAAATATGAATTAGAGATCATTAATTAATGTAATTAATGATGAAATTAAGAATAGTTTAATTAAGAAATAATCAATAAAATAGTGATTAATTAAAGATAATGTAATTAATTGTATTTAATTACAAATTAAGTAATTATATGTTAATTACTATAAATGATTTAGGATAATTAATTTGTAAAATTAATTAAAGACTAATTACTTACTGTAATTAGAAGGTGATTAATCGAAGAAGTTAATCAAGATAAATATCTAGAGATTAATTAATTAAGTTGATTTAATTTAATAGTTGTATAAGCAAGATTTGTAGATGAAGTGATTAATTTAATTTACTTTAAATTAATTAGAAATAGAGGTAGTTAATTTAATTCATTTTAAATTAATTACAAAATGGTATGATTATAAATCATTACTTATGGATGAATGATAGTGATATTTCATTTGTTGGTTGTGCATTCAGATCTGACTTGAATAATATCTATGTGATATGGATGCTTGATTTAAAGTATGATAATATTTAATTATCTGTTTTGATGTTAATATGAATTATCTGTTTATGATGATGTGATTATCTATTGTGATATTATGAATTATCCATATGTGTGTATATTGATGATATTGAATTGAACAGTTAAGACTAAATAGACAACTTGGCCTTAAAAGACACGTTTTGGATTTCGATGAGACCGGGATCGGGTTTTCCGCATTAGGAACATCCGGAAACCACATCGTTTTCAAATTAACGATAGGTCGTGAATCTGAAGGAAGATGAAGATTCAGAATGCAAGGGTTATCGTCGTTAACTCTGAGGGTGATTCCAAAATGAGTGTAACGAGATAATGCCTTCGGTTTCGTTCGAACCCGGAACGAACTTGTATGGATTGAATGCTTTCAACACATCGTCAGGTGGGCGATGAGCATTCTAAGAATTATGTTCTCTAAAGGTAATCGTAACCTCAAGCCTCATCAACCGGGAATGGCTAAAACAGGGGAGGTGCAGCAAGGTTAGGTGGGTCATGCCCAAGCAGGACAAGGATATTCCCCTGTCTAGATGTCCCTTTTTATTTCGGCTTAGTGGGCAGTAGCGACGGCTATCTGCGGGGTTATCTTGTTCGGGTCTGTTCAGTAAGGAATGGTTCCGGCCTTGTGTTGCAGGGGATGAAGGGTGTAATCCTCGGTACGGTGATCTAGGCCCCGTACTGTGACGGGCGGTACCCCAGTAGCCCTGCCATTGTATGGAATCCACAATCCAATAAGCGCCAACGGTTTTGATTGTATTACCCACTTTTGTGGCTAGTAGCTGAAATTTAATCATGTAACAATTTCGGCTATTTTCTATTTACTTGAAAACCCTAGACCTATTATAATATCACAGAATTTCCTATCAAATGTTTTGGTTAGCGTAAGGTAAAAACTTTTCCATGTTTATGTGTGGGGAGTCTTACGTGATACCTTTGTTTTCAAAAGATTTTCAAAGTAAGCAACTTTAACCTGTTACTCATACCAAACCCATGTCTGCCCCGGAGTTTATTTTTGTTTTTCATAAACTCTCGGGTACCCAAATTTTTACGGGTAGCCAAGGGATTCAGGTTAGCTTTGACGAATACTGGAGGAGCAATGGAGCAGGAGGCTTCAGCATGTAGATATATATATATTTATAGTTCCGCTGTGTTGTTCTCTCTATATTGACTTGTGTATTGAGTTGTATAACTAGACAGGTGTTTATAACTGTCTAGCATGTGATGTATTGTCTGTATAACTCTGATTTATGTTGTATATTATGTAAATACTTATGTGATTATTATAATTTATTCGTTCCGCTGTGAGATTCTGATGTTGTTGTTCTTTCTTCTCTATCTTTTCTATTTTCTCACCCGTTTCTTTCTTCAAGACGAAACGGTTTTCTGGGCTTAGAAAGTCGGGTCGTCACAGGTGGTATCAGAGCGCTAGGTTGAGTGAATACCTAGGCTCTTGAGTGATTTTTTTTCCAGAGAGAGCGTATTTGTCATTTTAATATATATATATATATATATATATATATATATATATATATATATATATATATATTTCTACCTATTTGTTGGGTTACCTGTTCAGGTTTTCCAATAAGATATAAAGGTAGATAGGGTAGTAGTGTGTGTAACATGACTACCAATGTTTGAGGTTGGAAGTATAATTGTCGAGGCTGTAGACCTAATACCGTCTCGAGTGAGATTTGAGTGATGTAAGGATTTCATCGATCTCTGAAGGAATATGTTAAGATTCAGAGTTCATTTTGGAGTATAATTTTGGATGAGCTAGAGTTTGGATCTGTCGGTTGGACAGAAGCAAGTCATGATATCTCGATACATCAAGGTGATAGTAGCTGTGTGATGAGACACAGTGACTATGGATGTCTCCGAAGTTGTTTCTTTGGGACAAGTTAATGAAGTGTATCTGTTCGATGTTGTCGCTGTGTTCAGCTGGATGTTTCTGTTAGCTTTGAGGTCCGAGTTTCTCGAAGAGCTTTGGATTAGGAGGTTTTCTGGCTTAGCAGTTTTTCTTGAGATAATTTCGGAAGCAGTAGAGTAGTTCCATTTCTTCGATGGATTGGCCACATAAGTGTAAGTTGTTCTGATTGGTAAAGAGAGGGCGGTATCTTTGGAATTTAGGCTGGATCAATCGCAAAAGTGACTTGCGATGGTTTGAGTATTCTCTTGTGAATTTTTCTAGATGTCTTCAGGAAGTCAGAGTTTGGCCAGCATCTAAAGATTGAATTTGGTATCGACGGAATTTCAGAAGTGGTACCGATGGTTCAACTCAGTAATAGGATGGCTTTTGAGTTTGGTAAGTAACCCAGATTTTAGAGGAACTTCAGAATTTTCTTTTTGATCTGTGAACTTTATTTTTGGAATGTGTTGACCAGTCTATGCTTGAGTTCATCTTCAGCATTTTCATCTACTCAGTCAGAGTTGCACAGAGGAAGTATGGTGGTAGCTGTTTTAGTTTAGAAGTAATTGGATGTTGCAGTGTTTGGATTGGAGAGTTCTATAAGAAGATTTTCAGGATCTGAGGCCAGATTGGAGTGCACCTATTTAATTTCTTCTGGATAAGAGACGGACGAATTTGGATTCCGAAGTCGGAGATTCGATTTTGGATAGGTGTTTAGTCTTTAGGATTGGATTGTCAGTTTGGATAACTGGAATTCGGAGTGTTTCACATATCTCTGAGGGAGTACGTGTAAGATCTATCTTGATTTTAGAACCAGCAGTTCAGGGAGTTTTAGTTGTTGATTCAGGCTTGTCTGTAGTTTGATATCCTGTCTCGTTTGTAGGTCTATGTGAGTGGAAGCTCTGTAGCTTAGTAGTATTGTTTGTTTAGATTTTATAGAGCGAGTAACCCGGTATTTATACTTGGGAAAAACTCGCGAAAACTCTATCTAGAATTCTGTCTAGATAGTTAAATTTGTTTGATTGGATGAATTGGTTGCTATGGTTGTTAGCATATGATTGATATATGCTTGTGTTTTAAAATTAAATCTTAAATTAGATTATTAAATAACCTTTGTTTTAAATTTCGGGGACGAAATTCTTTTAAGGTGGGAAGAATGTGATATCTCGGAAATTTGAGGCAATATCAATTTAATAATCTGTGATAAAATTAAATTGATTTAATAATATTTGTTAATAATAATTTGAATTGATTTAATAATCTTCTTTTAAACAAATGATTAACTGATAATTTACCTTTTAAAAGCCAATTAAATTGTTTTCTATTTATTATATATATATATATATATATATATATCTGTATATATTGTAAATAGATAACCTTTGTTTTAAGTTTAATAAAATGAAAACATGATTTTTAACTCTAATATTTTTGGAAAATTAGGAATTTGATTTTTATTTAATATCGAATAAATAATAATATGATCTTAAATTACTCAAGATAAATTTAAATTGTTTAGAAATAAAATTTAGCTTAGAGTTTAAATTTAAATAAAAAGTTTTGTATTGTTTTACAGCCTGATAAAATAAGTGACTTATATTATAGAGAATAGTTCTTTTATAAATTATTTTAATTCAATAATATGATATATTTAAACTGTATCAATATTGTAATATCTTTGAAAATGAGTTTTACTATATAAATAGAGTTGTTATTTTAATATATGTATATTTTTGAAAGAAGCTATAATTTGTAAATTTAAAATTTAGTCTTTCAAAAGTGTTAAAATAAAATATTACTTTATAAATCTTAACATAACCATTTAATTGTTTAAGTTAAAAATAAAAGTAGCCCATAAGGAAAATAAATATAAAAGTAAGAGCAAGTGTAAAAGAAAGAAGTATATAGGTAATAAAAGCAAGTTGTAAGCAAGGAAACAAGTCTATAAACAATAGTCAACCTGTAAAGAAATGCAAGACAAAGTCAATGTATGGGCTGGTAAAAGAAATAAATAAACAAAATATAAGAAGCTTATAGACTAAGATTTCAGATAAGTATGAAAACACAATAATAAAAGTCACCAGACAAAATGATTTTTGCTGTCTAATGTAAAACAAAGTAAAATGATAAAACAAAACAAAGCATAGTAGAAATATCTTTGTGTATGTGCAGCATATAGAATAGTTTGTAAAGCAAGCTAAAATCATGCAGGTAAGAGAAATGTCAAAAGAATCTAATTACATCAGAGTATGTAGGAACATAAGTACTCAAGCATTAAATGCTAGCACAACTTTAATCTGTTCAACTTGCTTAAAAAATCTTTCAGCCCCTAATTAAAAGTTTATGCCTGATAAAACAAAATATATACAGTGTACTTGCATACACTTGACCCAGTTATCACCTTCTCCCCCTGAAACTTCTTTATATACATCCTGTTTTAGTACGTTCATAAAAAAATATAAAACCTGAATCAAAGAAGTAACAACAGACAATTCCATTTATACAAACTTAAGTAATGTATGCAATTCAACAAAGACAAGAAGATTTGAGGATCATAAGCAAGGCCATTCTCAGTTTTAAAAAAATTTCAAAGCTTTTCAAAATATAAGGGTTCTGTTTATTTCAGAAATACAGGTGAGTAACTAAAATTTTAAAATACTCAAATATATATAAGTTGCTTAATTATGATCTGATATGTGCATATATATCTTAATGAATTTCTGTGTTTATGTGTTCTGCATGTATGTGTGTTTGACCTCCTGTAACCACCTCTGTTTTAAAAGGGAGCAACTTCAAAATTTAATGGTTTAAGTATATTTTTGTTTTGTTGCGAAATTTTTCCCCTGAAATTCAGTTGCAATAGCTCTGTGTTAAGTGTGGGTAACATCTCTTTTAAAAGTTTAAATTATGGAATGGTGGGTTGATTGATATATGAAATATGTATGGTAGGATATATATATATTTGGTTGTTATATTTCTCTATGTAGATGTATAGTTGTTTCCTGTAACATTCTGTTCTTTGCTTCATGTATCAGTTTGAAAAAAAAAAGAAAGAATCATTATATTTTTACTTACTTGTTGTTGAATTTAGGACTTAAACAAAAGCTGTGTGGATTAGCATAGATAAATGTTTAAATTTTTGTAAGCAAGTTAAATATAAACTGGAATAACTTTGGAAACATGGAACAACAGAGATATAAACTTGAGCAAATCTATTAAGTCAAAATTCAAAGTTAGTGATTCAATTTTTCAGGGATATAAACCAAATCCCTAATAAAAAACATGAGTTTTAAAATTAAAATCATAAATTTTAGCACGTGTTTGAGTGTGCATTTCTGGTTTAACCAGAGATGGGATACTTGGTGAATTCTGACGAACTAGATGGTCTGGAGAGTTAGGATTCTCTGAAGTGATGCAGTGGTGATCGTAGATTTAAGGAAAAATGGTAGAGGTAAGGGCAGATCAAGGTGGCGGTGGCGGTGGCGGTGGCGATTTTAAGTTGCTAAACCTAGTTTGGGGTGTGCTGTGATGTTTGATTTGTCATGTGGCCTAGGAGCGATCGAGTTCGCTGAAACTCATGTGGGTAGTAGCTCGGTCATGGTTGAAGTGGTGGCCGGTGGTGCTAGGGCTCTGGTGGACGGAGTTTGGAGTGCAGTGGATTTTCCAGGTTTCGAGAGGAACCTGATTTTTTTTGGTTTCCAGGTGGAGTTTCGAACTCGATTTTGTTTCCGATTTGCTGTGGTGGCTCTGGGGGTCGTGGTGGAGTCTGATGGTAGTCAGTGGCATGGTGGAGCATATGGGGGTGGTCGGAGATGGCTGGGGCCACGGTGCACGTGCACCGTGCCATTAAAGTGTGTTGGGTTTTTTTTTGGGGTGTGAGCAGGGTTTTAACTCGGGGAGATGCGAGTTTATTCCAGGGTTTGACACGAAGTAGAGGTAGGGGTGACTCGAAGCAAAGTTTGGCATCTCTCGGGTCAGTAATTGTTTCCAGATTCTTGATTAAACCTGCAGTAGCATTGTTTCAAAACAAATTCAATTGGAACCCATTTATAAATAAATAATGGAATTAAGTAAAGTGTAAATCTAGTTGAAGTTGAAAACAAATTTACTTTTGAATTCAAATTTTTTCTAAAAAAAGTAAAGTTTAAAACAAGCAAATATGGGTTTCAACCTGACAGTTTCTGGTTTTAAATGTAATTTAAAATCTGAATCAAAACTTAAACTGAGTTTGAAGTTAAAGGTTCAAAATATAAATTTTAGTGAACTTTTGAATCTAAGTTGTAGAAACGAATTTGGATTTTTAAATCAAGGATTAAAAGTCAAGTTTTTCAAAAGCAAGTTAAACCCAAATTTTAAATTCAAAATCAACTAATGAAATCAAAAGTGTTGAACCCAAAATTAAACTAATGAACTCAAAACTGAAAAATAAATCAGATTTAAAATCTAAATGTATAAAGAAAAATTAAATTCAAATAGTTCATTTTAAAAGTGTTTGTTTCCAAATAAATGTTTGAATTGGCTTTTACAAAGTTCTTTTGAATGGGAGTTAAATAAATTGTTTTAACTTGGGAATTTGCAAGTTTAAATTTAAATTAAGATTCAAGCAGTTGAAGTTAAGGGCCTTTCCTATGTAAGTCCATATATGAGTAGTTAATGTTATTTATAGAGTTCTAAATTGAATTAAAATTTGATAAATGTTTGAATAAGAATCATTTTGAATCTTAAATTCAAAATGAAATTTTGAATTTGAAATGTGATGTTCTAATATACTTAGATATTAATAAAGTCATAAATAAAGAAATGAATTATTTTAGGGATAATTAAGATATTTAAAATAATTAAATGATTTAGGTTAATTAAGAAATGACTTATGTATTTATGTTATAAATTAATAAGTTAGATTAATTTATAATTAGAGATCAAGTAAGAAGTAGATTAAGAAAAGTTATTAATTAACGAAGATAATTAATTAAGAATTAGTAATTAATTAATACATGTGATTAATTTTGGATAATTAATTAGATTCATTAAATAATCTATTATGCATCGATAAATGTAATTATTTGATAAAAGTAATTAAGAAATTAATTACTTATTGTAATTAATTTTGATTAAATGATTTATTTAAGTTAATTAATTTAGTTTAATTAATTTAAAAAAAAATCATTTGAAGATTTGATATGTGTAATCACTTAGTGTATTCAATGGAGCATAATTACTTGAGGAAGTAATTAATATAATTACTGAATGTAATTAGTGAAAATAATGTGTTAATAAAGTAATTTGGGATAATTACTTTTGTAATTAATCAAGGGATTAATTAAATGGAGATAATTAATTATGTGATAATTAATTTGGTAATAAGTAATTAAGAGTGGTTAATTACTGGTTGATATTAATCAAGGTGATTAATAATTGTGTTTAATTAAGGATTAATCACTTAATGTAATTAAATTAAACAAAGTAATTTAATTTAAATATGAATTAGAGATCATTAATTAATGTAATTAATGATGAAATTAAGAATAGTTTAATTAAGAAATAATCAATAAAATAGTGATTAATTAAAGATAATGTAATTAATTGTATTTAATTATAAATTAAGTAATTAAATGTTAATTACTATAAATGATTTAGGATAATTAGTTTGTAAAATTAATTAAAGACTAATTACTTACTGTAATTAGAAGGTGATTAATCGAAGAAGTTAATCAAGATAAATATCTAGAGATTAATTAATTAAGTTGATTTAATTTAATAGTTGTATAAGCAAGATTTGTAGATGAAGTGATTAATTTAATTTACTTTAAATCAATTAGAAATAGAAGTAGTTAATTTAATTCATTTTAAATTAATTACAAAATGGTATGATTATAAATCATTACTTATGGATGAATGATAGTGATATTTCATTTGTTGGTTGTGCATTCAGATCTGACTTGAATAATATCTACGTGATATGGATGCTTGATTTAAAGTATGATAATATTTAATTATCTGTTTTGATGATAATATGAATTATCTGTTTATGATTATGTGATTATCTATTGTAATATTATGAATTATCCATATGTGTGTATATTGATGATATTGAATTGAACTGTTAAGACTAAATAGACAACTTGGCCTTAAAAGACACGTTTTGGATTTCAATGAGACCGGGATCGGGTTTTCCGCATTAGGAACATCCGAAAACCACTTCGTTTCCAAATTAAAGATAGGTCGTGAATCTGAAGGAAGATGAAGATTCATAATGCAAGGGTTATCGTCGTTAACTCTGATGGTGATTCCAAAATGAGTGTAACGAGATAATGCCTTCGGTTTCGTTCGAACCCGGAATGAACTTGTATGGATTGAATACTTTCAACACATCGTCAGGTGGGCGATGAGCATTCTAAGAATTATGTTCTCTAAAGGTAATCGTAACCTCAAGCCTCATCAACCGGGAATGGCTAAAACAGGGGAGGTGCAGCAAGGTTAGGTGGGTCATGCCCAAGCAGGACAAGGATATTCCCCTGTCTAGATGTCCCTTTTTATTTCGGCTTAGTGGGCAGTAGCGACGGCTATCTGCGGGGTTATCTTGTTCGGGACTATTCAGTAAGGAATGGTTCTGGCCTTGTGTTGCAGGGGATGAAGGGAGTAATCCTCGGTACGGTGATCTAGGCCCCGTACTGTGACGGGCGGTACCCCAGTAGCCCTGCCATTGTATGGAATCCTCAATCCAATAAGTGCCAACGGTTTTGATTGTATTACCCACTTTTGTGGCTAGTAGCTGAAATTTAATCATGTAACAATTTCGGCTATTTTCTATTTACTTGAAAACCCTAGACCTATTATAATATCACAGAATTTCCTATCAAATGTTTTGGTTAGCGTAAGGTAAAAACTTTTCCATGTTTATGTGTGGGGAGTCTTACGTGATACCTTTGTTTTCAAAAGATTTTCAAAGTTAAGCAGCTTTAACCTGTTACTCATACCAGACCCATGTCTGACCTGGAGTTTATTTTTTTTTTTCATAAACTCTCGGGTACCCAAATTTTTACGGGTAGCCAAGGGATTCAGGTTAGCTTTGATGAATACTGGAGGAGCAATGGAGCAGGAGGCTTCAGCGTGTAGATATATATATATATATATATATATATATATATATATATTTATAGTTCCGCTATGTTGTTCTCTCTATATTGACTTGTGTATTGAGTTGTATAACTAGACGGGTGTTTATAACTGGCTTGCATGTGATGTATTGTCTGTATAACTCTGATTTATGTTGTATATTATGTAAATACTTATGTGATTATTATAATTTATTCGTTCCGCTATGAGATTCTGATGTTGTTGTTCTTTCTTCTCTATCTTTTCTATTTTCTCACTCCTTTCTTTCTTCAAGACGAAACAGTTTTCTGGGCTTAGAAAGTCGGGTCGTCACACCGATCCTTTTCTTCTAAAATCCGGCGTTGCTCCGGCAACATCGGGAAGGCCCAAAACATATGCTCTGCAACATCACCAGAAGATAGGCAACACTAAGCAGCACCAAAAGCCACGCATTCCATTAGTCGTGCCAAAACAAACGTTCCTCAACATTGCTCGAACATAGGCAACACTAAGGAGTACCGAAAGCCATGCTATTTATAAGCCACACATTAACACTTAAAAAACTTAAACTGCTCGTATTTTTAGAAGATAGGCAAGATTTGGTAAAAATAAAAGTCGTGCATTTCATAAGTCGCGCACTCTCAAAAGCCACGCATTTTATAAGCCGCGCACTCTCAAAAACTATGCATTTCGTAATCCATGAACTCCTAAAAGCCACACATTTTGTAAGCCATGCACTTTTAAAAGCCACGCATTTCATAACCCGTGCAAACACTGCTTGATGTTGCTCTGGCATCATTAGCAAACCGTTAAAATTTTCTATGTACCAGTGTCGTCGCGACAATATCAGGAAACTTTTCTATTGTAGGACAAACAGTGAACCAGTCCCCCTACACAAAAGAACCGACGTTGCTCCGGTAGTGCCGCAAAGTTCACATACTAAGAAATCGGTAAAGAATTCCGACCTTTGACTATAGTTAATGTACAAAATGTCTAAAGTCAACACATCCAATCGTGAGTTCCCAAAGATAGGAGCTACGACGCACCTTTGATTGGCGGCATCTAGGGTACCGCCCATAACATCAAGTCTCACATCAATTGTTTAGAATAATTAGCACTGTAGACTGAGGGGCATATATCTCATTAACACTCGTTCGAGATAAAAGCTCGCTCCAACTTGCAGCATAAGGAGGAACTTAATGTCTCTTAGAGATAAACGATGATGGAAGACATTTCTAGAATCAAATCATCGATGTACCAGTTTCCAAAGAGAGAAATAGGTGCCCTGTAACATCCTCGGATTTTAGCCCAGTCTAATTTGATCATTGAACTAATTTTTGAAATTAAATTGTGAATTAAATAGAGATTTTATCAAAATAAAATAAAATATTAATTGTTTATAGATATTAATTTTAAATTTAATTGAAAATTAATTTGAAGATTTGGGAATAAAAATCTAAATTTTGTTTGAATTTCCAAATTTAATTAGATGTATGTTTATTTATTTATATAAATGGGTTATCATTTGAAATTTGATTCGAAGTCTAAATATAAATGTATTGAAAATAAACTTGATTTGGAATTCAAGAATGAATATTTTAGAAATAAAATTGGATTTATTAATCTTGTATTTCCAAGGAACTAATATATATGTGGATATATATATAATAATTTATTAGTAATGAATAATTTGATTTTAAATCATTTGTCTTTAAAATTGTATAAGTACAAAATAAAATGTATGAATGCAAATGTAAGTAAAAAAAATTGAAATGTATGTATAATGTTTTGAAACAAGATTTAATAGAAGTTTTATAACATACATATCTTTTGGAAATATAAGTATAAAATAGATATAACATGTTTTATAAATTGAAACAAAATAAGGTTTGAAACACAAAATATAAATAATTCAAATAAGCGATTTAAAACATGATTAGTAAATTAAAATGAAGCAGGGGTTTAAGCATAATTTTTTTTCCATTTTGACATTTATAAAACAATAAGAGAAGTTATTAACAAGTGTTAAATTAATATGACTTAATTTAGACAAATGGCATTTATCTTTTTAATTTGCAATAGATAAAACATTAAGAATCCAAGATAGTAAAACCAGGCTGCATGTTTTTCTTGCATTCATCTGCATTCTCAAATTCAAAACCAGCGATTAAAAACCAAAAAAAAACCTGTAAAAAAAATTGAATAAAACTTCAACCTGAAACTAGATCAAAGAAAGAAATGAAAACCTGATTCACAAGCAACTCAGAGATCAAGCAAACTAACAACATCAAGAACAAAGATTAAGGCAATTCATTTCAAATCCGGAACAAGAAATAGCTTCAGGCAACGCAAAGGAATAAAATCAAAATCTAGAAACAAGGAATCAATGCAAAATCAATCTGGAAGTAGTTCATCCTGGAAGCAAATGCAAGTTTCAGATTGGAAATCGAAATACAAAATAAAAGAAAATTTCAACCTGAGCAAGCAAAGCAAAAAAGTTAGCAAACAAAAGAAATCAAGACCTGGAAATCAAAAACATGAACAACACTTGCTAGTTCAAATTCAAACCTGGTCAGAGGGATTAAGCTTCTAGTTTTTCACATTCAAAGCATAATATTTTGCTTCTCTGTTTCAATTCCAGTCTCTGTCTTTCTTCATAAATAAGGTGAGCAAATCCCCTCAACCCTATTATATACGCTTGTGTGATTTTGTGAAGATGCCTGTATATCGTGTATATATGTAGTTTATATGTGTGCATGTCCATACATGCCTCTGCCTCTGTTTAGTGTTGCAGATAGAACTAAATTTAAAAAAAAAACTCAAGAATCTCATCCCTCAATCACTATTAGAATTATATGTTTGAACAAAGTAGGCCCAAAACATCAAGATTTAAATTTTGAAAATACTGTTAAGTTTAAAATACAGATGGATTTACTGGGAGGACGAAAAACACAATAAAACTTAAAAGTATGAAAATATTCAACTTAAACGATTTGTTGTGTCGACTATAGAATCTGTTTTGTAATCGAAAATGATGAATTTTGATGCAAATTTCAATATTTTTAGTTCGTTAATTCATGAGAAAAGACGAAAATGAAAATTGATTTATGGCCTAATTCTGGCGATTGATGTATCTGGAATCATCGATGATGGTGGAGAAGACAGTTTAGAGGATGATGATCATCAGAAAAATAGTCGCTGATTTTTTTTAGGTTGTGGCAGTGATGTGAAGCCAATTTAGGGTTTAACTTCTGTTTTGATCAACGCTGTGTTTTCGAGTTCGTTAATGTGAAGGAAGCACCAGAGTCGATCGGACCCAAAGGGATCGTTGCATTGAATCACGGCGTTGCATTGGTCATAGTGGCAGGGTTCCAGGTGGCTCAATCGCCGGCTTTAGGGCATTTGTATCGATCGAGTTTTTGAGTTTCTAGTGATGGATAGGCTCTTTTTTGATTTCCAGCTTGATTCGTTAAACTAGGTGTTTGGGGGTGGTCGACGGTGATGTCGATGACGCGTCCGAGACCGTGGCAGTGATTGTAGATGATCGAAGTGCTTGTGCATGTGCACACGTACACTTTCGTGCCTGGGAATTGAGATGTTTAGGGAAGATGAGGGATGCATCGCTTGGCCTCGAAGATGATAGTGGGTTTCCTCGAAGTTTTCTCGTGTACATTCTCGGGTTATTCGCGTGGAGGTTATAAGTTTTAACAGTTTCAAAAAAAAATTAAACAAAACAGAAAAGAAATGAGAGAGGGAGACTCAGGTTGTTTCTCGAAAAAAATGAAGTTTGGTCTCGGGGGAGAAGTAAAGCAGGCTCGGGGATTGTTTTGATTAGATTTGTATACAGGTTTTGAAATCTCGTAAGTAACTTTGTAGTATGGTTTTAGAACAACCAGAAGATGAATTGTAAGTTTTAATGTAAAACGTTAACCAAATTTCAAGTGAAATTATTTAAAAAAGTTTTCAAAAATAAATGTTTTAAATTTCAAAGCTAAATGAAAATTTACAAGTTCCATAAAAAAATGAACTAACTTAGTTTTAAGAGTAAATATGAATTGAGTTTTTAATTAAAGATTTTGATATTAATGATTAAGGAATGATTAATTTATCAGAGGCTAATTAATTAATAAAAGGGTAATTAATTAAGAAAAGTAATTAAGGGATGATTAATTAATGAAGGTGATTAAGATTTAATTAATTGTAATTAATGACAATTAATCGTTGACTAAAGATAATTAATGAATGTAATTTTGTGGTTAATTAATTTAAACCACACGATTTATTCATCTTAATTGAAGATGCTTGATTGTTATTGAATACTGTGTATTGGATTGATACCTCTGATATGTAAGTGTGATGCTATGTGATATGAATTGCTTTGTGCTGAATTGTGATATTTGTGATTTGTTTCTGTGTGAGTGTGAAAACCCCTTGGCCGTAAAACGGCATTTGAATTTCGATGCGATAGGGAGTTGGATTCCAGTTGGTTATCCGAAAACTACATCGAATCGTAATGGTGAATCTTTGTAATTGATAAATTTACTTTATCTGTGAATCTGTGAATCCAGATAAGCGTTATAGAATATACCGCTTATCAATATTTATACGATTGAATCTGTGATGATTAATGTTGTTGCACTATTGTGTGTAAAATCCCTGGACTACACTATACACACACAGATATGGATTTCATGAGGAAATCGGTTAAGTCACATATTTTTGAAATGGTTTTAAATGTGAATTTTGAATCCAAATGGTTTTGGAAATGAATTGGGTGTTTTCAAAGATAAAAGTTATTTTGAATAACTTGATTAAGTTTTGAAATTCAAATAATTTGAGTTGAATTTAAATTAAAGATTTGAAATTGAAATTTTCATTTGGAAATTATGGTTTAAAAAGGGTATTCAAGTTATATGGGTTTTTAAACCATTTTAAAAATATTGTTTTGGGAATTTAAATTTAACCCAAGATTTAAGGGCTTTAACTCGTGAAAATGTAATCGGATTTTTCCAAGGAGAAAACAATTTGTTTTCAATTAATAATAGCTTTAATATAAGGAAAGGGTTTCCAATTTGTGTTGAAAGATTTCAAATCGAATTGAAATAGTTTTGAAAACTGTTAACTAATCTTTGTGAAAGATAGTCAAACCTTGATTTGAAATTGAAGAGCATTCTAAATGGTGTAACTTTTATACAAAAGATTTGGAATGGAATTGTTTTGTGGAAATAATTTTGAAAGCCATGAATTGAATCTCTTATTGGCAAGGCCAGCCGGTTTTATAGTGGGCCATCCACTTTTTATTACGAACGTAATAAAAATATGAAGTACAGGAGTAAGGTAGAGACACCCTAACTGCTAAAAGAAAGAAAAAATACAGCACAGGGGTGTGACAGACATGTCATAGCTACAATAATCTACAAACAGGTCCTCCGAAGAGGTAGAAACACCAACTACAATATCCACTTCGGAAGAATCCAGAGTGTCATTCCCAAGAAGACCAATAAAGGGGCGAAGTAGGAGGGCAATAGATGGATCATAGATCTCAGCATCAGAACAATATATAAAGGATCGATCCCAGGTAGTATCAGCAAGCATAATAGAATTTAACTTAGCATATGAACCGTCCATATCAAGAACCAGGGAATCACCAGACTGCCTATAAAAGGGCAACGCAGGTCCAATAGATCAGCAGAAATATATCTAAAATAGGAATCATCCACAGGGTTGAGACGCATATTAGAACAACGTTCAACCCAACAACTCTCAGAATCAGCCCAAACAACTCTCTGAGGCAGAGCATGAACCGGGGCATCGTCGGTATCCATAAAAACATCAGCAGGAACAAAGCATGCAGGAGGGGATGCATGCGGAGAGATATAAGGTGGCGTACCAGGGTCAGAAGGAGGGACAGGAGAAGGAGGAATAACTATCTTGGGAACCCACTTCCTGAGCGGTGGCCGAGGAAGAGGAATCTTTGGCGCATGTAACGAGACGGATTTTGCCCGCTCGAAAATCGACATCCATACTTCAAATCGTATTCGAATGCCATAGATTCGATCGTTCAAATCCGATTCGCCGGAGCTTATAACAACATTAAGTAAATAACACAGCGGAATAAAAGAATAATACATTGATATACAGCTTTGATACAATATCTGATACAACAGATGATCCAATAGATATCAATATACATCAGAGATATGATACAATAAATAGCAGCGGAAAAGAAAATAGATGACATCTAGTAGCGGAACAATATAACTCTAAGATAGTCTTCAAGGAAGAACTCCAAAACTACAACTCCATCTCCAAGAATCAATCCAGCAATAGCTCGAACTCCCAATAACGATGCACCAAGCTAAGCAAGACTGGTGCGAACCAAAGACTGAACTAACTCCAGATAACCTACTAATCTGACTATCTGAAAAACCCAACTCTAGACTGCTCGTGTAGAAAATAATGAGCACCCAGAGTTTAGGAAAGAAACAATAAACTCTGGATCAGTCGTGGGACTGGTGTGAGCAACAAAAACAGTTTATCTTTTAAAACATTCAAAGAAATATTTTTAGAGTCAATTCGCAATGCTTTTAAAAATGAGACTACCATAAGACCTCCTGCCACACACACAATGCAAACGCAGACTTGGAGGAGATTTCTTCTTATGATAGTCAAAGATGCTTGATACGCATTTAAAAAGAAACATTTGATATTATTACTAGTGCATAGCGTAAGAAAAATATTTCGAAAGTAGAATATAAATCTTAGCCAGCATAGGTACCATTATATTATGCCTACTATAGCTACCATATTAGATGGAAGGTTCTACAACTAATACCGTACAAGGTTTTGTATTGTTTCTTTGGATTTCCAACGAATGATCAGGCCAAGGAACTTCCCATTGCCACATGAGAATGCCTCTGGATGGACATCCCCGAGAACCAAACTGGAACTCTACCAACACAAGGTCGGGTTACCCCTAACTGAGTAACAACTGATCGAATATGCCATCCCCCGGTCCTTTGGGACCTTTCACCGAGCGCTCGCAATCAATTCACACAATCATAAAGTGTTTTCAACATGAGTAAGTATCTGGGCTCCATACCATGATACCACCCTTTTCCAGAAGGAAATGCACATATCCTAAAGGGAGCTACCCCTCATAACCTTGCTGCTTCTTTCCTGTTTTGACCATTCCGGGGTGTGAGGCTCGACGAAGTCACGTCCACAAAAACACACTTTATACAAAAGCCGTGCTTTGGGTCAACAAATGATCATAGAAATGATCACCAAGATAGACGATCAAACAAATGATCCTATCACAAATAATCAACACAATGATCATTTCACAGCAACACTCAGTATATCACATTACCAAATTGGGAATATATCGCTGATAACCTTCAACTACATAACCTCTGAGCTCGTACGTCTCAGAGAAGGGTGTTAAGCTAAGAGAATAAATTCTCCGCCACCAACAGAAATATATTTGAAAGAAATTGGCTTTATATCTCAATTTGTAATGTCAGACATACTATCCATACAAGTCTGTTCCGGGCTCGAACAGAACCGAAGGCACTTCCAAAGAAGTCCTTGTAATCCGGATATTCACTAATCACGTTCGGACTCCCCATCACATATGGAGTCTCTATACCGGGGACCATTCGATGCAAAGACATTCGACGAGTTGTCCTTACGTTTTCGAAAATATCCGGTCTTCACCATCGGTCTTCAAATGCTATCCATAACGACATATCACATATTCGGAATGGGATATATGACACAAAGGTACTCTCCCGGCTAAACCGAACAGTGAGCGCAATATTTTCAAGAAATATATGGATATTGGGATTTCAATTAAGTCACAACTTATTACCCAAAACTTTCTTCCAAATGGTTTAAATCAATTACCATTTCAAATCTTTAAACAAAAAGATTTATTTCAAAAAGATCCATCCATAGATTTCCAAAACAATTTCATTTCGATAGGATTAACCCGTTAAATCTTCAAATCAAAGATTTAACTTATAGCTTTCAAATCGTTTCTATAACTTGGAAATCATTTTCATTTTAAACTAGAAATCTTTTTAACACAAATTGGAAGTTCATTTCTTATGTGAAAGCTTTTATTATTTGAAAACAAACAGTTTTCGTTTCAGAAAAATCCAATTATATTTACACGAGTTAAAGCCCTTGAATTAAAATTCAAATTCCCAAATCAATGCATTAAAAATAGTTTAACCCATACGTAACTGGTATAACATCTTTAATCCCTAGTTTTAAATCATAGAATTCAATTTCAAATCTTGAATTTAAGTTCAAATCAAATTATTCAACTTCATATTTTATCGAGTTATTCGAAATAAATTTCATCTATGAAATTCCATTTCAAAAGCTTTTCACTTTAAACCCAATCCATTTCCAAAACATTTGAATTCAAATATTCAAATTTAAGACTATTTCAAAAATCTGTGACTTAATCGATTTCCTCGTGAAATCCATATTGGTGTGTGTGTCTAAGTGTGGTCCAGGGGTTTAACACAATAGTGCAACATCATACAATCATCACAAATCAAATATAACAATATATCCGATAAGCGATATAAACTATAACGCTTATCTTCATTCACAGATCACAGATATATATATACAGATGTATCATCAATAAATGAATAAAATTATACATAGCATAATCAACAGATCAAAAATATCACAGATCAGATAGGACAATCAATCAGGGCATTTCATACAAAATAATCATTCATAAGTAAGGTCAAGCATTTGATAAACATTTATAAGCAGGATTAATTAATTGTTTAATCCTAATCAATTCAATTTTTAAATCAAATAAATTACTTATGAATTAATTATCTAGTAATGATTTATTAATTAATTACAAATAATTTGATATAAATTAATTTATCAAACACTTTAATTAATTCTTCTTAATTTAATAACTTAATTAGATTAACCTTAAAGTTGATTTCATAATCTTTTAACCTTAATTTCAATTTCATTTAAGAAATTAAACTTTTAATCATTTCCATTAGTTAATTAACCTTTGACTTATATTGGTTAATCTCAAATTAATTGCTTAATAAATTTATTACCCTATCCTTAAATTTATTATTGCTTAATCACATGATAAATCAACTTTAATCATTGATTAATATTTTATCTAAATCCTTAATTCCCAAAATTATTATTCCTTAATAAATTAATCGTTAATCCTTAATTAATAAATTTAAACCTTTAATTACTTATTTAATTAGTCCAATTCATCAATTAATTAAATAATAAATTATCCATCCTGATTAACATAATTTAATGAATTTCAAATCATTAAATCTTCCTTGACTTTTAAGATAAACCTTATTCTTAGAAATGATTACTTTATTATTATAAAAAGGGTTTTAAAACAATTTCCATTTCAAATTTCCTTTTAAATTTTCAACTTTGAAAATCATTTTAAAATCTTTAAGTTAATTAGAAATCAAAAATTATTTTGAGATAACCATGTTATCTCAACTGATTACTTAATTTTAATTTATTGAACCTATTAATTTAAACACTTGAAAACATTTCTACACAAGAACATTGATTTGTTAAAGTTTTATACCTCATCATTATTTTTCAAAACATACTTCTTAACAGTTTTAATTTAAATTAAAATTCAATTAGTACTTTTAAAATCATTAGACAATTCGAATTTTTATTTCTAGACTAAACTTAAAACTGGAAATTATATCAAACTTAGGTTTCAAAATTTCTACTTTGAAAACAAAAACAGTTTGAAAATGTAAACTGGCAACAGGTTTGTACCTGTCCCCAAACATCTACTCGAGCCTTCCCCCTAGTTTACTTCGAGTAAACGCGAGTCTCCCCCCAGGAAAACATGATCTGCTTCGAGTCTTCCCCCTACGCAAATTCGAACCCCCCAAAAAAAGAAAACACAGCCTCACCATCATTTTCCCCACCGTGCACCTGCACACACGTTCGCCGACGCCAACCACCAACGGCCATCTCTGCAAGTCACAAACCCAACTCACAACCCATTCCAATCATCTGGACCACCTAGTTATCTCGAAATCAATTTCGAGATGCTCAACCCAAAACCTGGCAACACCGAAATTCTGCTGCCCCCAACCTGTCAACATCGCCTCGTGTGCGGCGCCTCGACCATCTGAAGTCACGCGACTTCGAGCACGCGTTCCCTGGCCATTGATGCTTCCTTTCCCCGAGTTTCATACCACTCGATCTCCTAGAGAGATCGCGGCAGCTCCACAAAACTCAGTGACCCAAAAGCAAGTTTGAACCCTAAAGTTGCTTCGAGACAACGATATACACAATTGAAAAATTATTTGATAATTTTCCTAAGATCAGTGATGATCACACTAGCTTCACTTCAAATTCCATCATTTTAAATTGGATCAATAACCCGAATTTTACAAAAATGCAATCTTACTTTATATACAAACTGCTCTTTAAATATAAATCAAAAAATCTTGATTTCACTTTTAAAATTCCTAGTTTTTGATAAAAGATTAAATTATATTCCTGCAACATCAATTTGTCAAGGTCGAGATTTTGATATGTATGAAGTTTCTACTGTAACTTGAACATACAGTGTTTAAGCTACACTGTCACCTGCAAATTTACTTCCAAGTCATGATTTTTTTTTTTAGTTTTAAACAAGTTTATTTAACTTGAATTTTCTAAGTTAAAGTGTATACAAGAAGAAACATTGAAGTTTCCATTTTTTTTTTCTTGGCTCTGTACACAACATATTAAAAGAACAGGGCTTAGAAGATTTTCCAGAGCAACAAAAATTCACAGAGTTGTTTTATTTAAAACTATTCAACAAGCTTATATCATTTCAAAGCTATACACAAGTTTAAATTTTGAAAAAACAGATGTGTACTCACAGTGTTTTAGCAAAGTGGCAGAGCTTTTTATAGAAACAGGCTATAAACATGCAGGCGTCATTTCATACACACACAAACACTCAACAGTATATAAACACATTCTCATATTTAATTCAGGCATGAATAAATCAATCATATATAAATATATTGAAGCATTTTAAATTGAAGTTACTCACTCGTATTTGCAATGGACAGAGAACAGAGCCAGCTTAACTTTGAACTGATTGAAACTTGCAAGCTGAGGTGAAATCCCCCTCTTAAATCTTTGGTTTCAGTTAGCTTGTGTTGCTTATGATCTTTAATGATTTGTTTTTAGCTTGTTCGATCTGTGCTACTTGCTTTGCTTCATAAATTTGAAGTTAAATCTGGAGCTTGCTTTCAGATTTTTGTTAGTTTTGCAGGAACGAATAAATGAGAAGCTTGATATATAGGAGGGAAGTTTGCATGAGACATGCTTATACAGGTTGATCATATTATTTAATAAAGTAGGCATGGTTGATATGCTTGCATTTCTTTATTTATGTTTTATTTGTACTTGTATTTCTATTTGTTTTATGAGACAAGCTCTTAGTGGTGGCTGAAAATCTTGCATTTAATGTTTTGATACTTTGTTCCCATGCTTATGTACTTTGTTTGTTTATAGATAAAAATGTGGTTGTACTTTATCCTTTGTTTATTTGTAATACTTGGTGGCTGCAGATACTTGCATGCATATAGATATAGATATAAAGTAGTTTTAGTTATGTTTGTTACTTGTATTGTATTACTTTGTGTTGCATACTTAAGCTTTTAATATCTTTCTTTCTTTTTCAAGTGTTCACACTTATGTTTGGTCTTACACTTTAACTTTATAATATTACTTATAATATAAATAAATTTCCATTTAAATTTGTTATTAGATTTCACTTTACGTGTTAGTTCATTTTTTTATTTATCCTATATATATTTGTATTTTATTTTATAGATGTACATTGATTTTAAAACACAACGTAAATTGTTTGTTAAGTTTTACTTTGTTTAGTTTATTTATTTTTACTTTTATATTTTTATAGTTTACATAACCAAAATTTTGAGGTATTTATTTTATACATATATTTTATTTAAAAACTTTATTTAAAATTCAATTCAATGTATTCGCTTTGAGTTTCAAATCAAATTCAAAAACAAATAAGTAAATACATCTTATTTAATTTGAAAAATTCAACCAAATCCATAATTCAATCTAAAATTAAATTAAATTATAAATTTAAATTCGTCTTTAAAATCAGGATCGTTACAGGCTTCCCCACTTAAAAGAATTTCGTCCTCGAAATTCGCAGGCACGAAAACAACACAGAGATAGACTCAATCTCTACAATTTCTCAAATACAAGATATGGATTCCAAACTCAAGTCGGAATATCTCAAAATATATACCAATTTGTCCCTCTTCGGACTTCAACCAACCCAAGAAATTACAACAGAATTTCAAGTTTTGGTTTTAAACGAAATCGTTTTATCGATACAATTCGATTTAGCTTCTTCTTCTATTAATCAATTTTAACTCAATTCAAAATTTCTAATTTATTCAAAATTCCCAATTCATTCAAATTTATTCATTAAAGTTTAAAATCAAAACTGATAGGAAACCGATGAAGATACGAAATAAGGATTTTCCACAACGATTCGTATGGCTATCACCGCACCGAAACTTCTTCTGGAGCTGTCACGAAGCAATCAAAAGAATTTAAAACGAATCAAAGAAAATTGATAAGAAAGTTGTTTCCACTGTCACAGGGTATTGACCATTTATAGTCGTATTTCCCTGTCCCTCTATCTCGTCCTCTTCTTGCACTCATACTCACTATCACTGGATAGTAAGAGAATTTACTGAGGCATTCAGACGGATATCTTAAGAATATACTCATTCTAGGATATACTTCACCCTATCTCTAATGAGCTACTTAATGTGTTATACTCCTGAGCTAAAGTTCAACCTAGCTCTGATACCAAATGTAACGAGACGGATTCTGCCCGCTCGAAAATCGACATCCATACTTCAAATCGTATTCGAATGCCATAGATTCGATCGTTCAAATCCGATTCGCCGGAGCTTATAACAACATTAAGTAAATAACACAACGGAATAAAAGAATAATACATTGATATACAGCTTTGATACAATATCTGATACAACAGATGATCCAATAGTTATCAATATACATCAGAGATATGATACAATAAATAGCAGCGGAAAAGAAAATAGATGACATCTAGTAGAGGAACAATATAACTGTTATCCCGCTTTTTGGGCAAAAGCCGTGATACCAAAAGATTGGTCAAAAACAGAAAATAGTTCGCCTCAGAGATTGGTCGTATTTCACCTCACTATGGATATCGATGAATTCTGTCCGAGCCCGGATCGGGCCACAATTAATAAGGCATGACAAGAAAGACCATAGAAGCCAGCATTTCAAATTTCAAGTCAATCCGAGGTCATATGCTCAAGTTATGATGGATTCAAGTTAAGAAGGTACACATTGCTCGGTTCGAACCCATCATGTTTGAACCCATCATATTCAAACCCATCATGTTCGAACCCATCATATTCGAACCCATCGTGTTCGAAACCATCGTGTTCGAAACCATCTGTTTCGAACCCATCATATTCGAACCCATAGGAAGAGGCGACGTTCGAATCCATCAGCCAACGTCTCCCTTCGAATCCATCAAGCCAATTCATGATTCGACCCCATCAACTTCGTATCCATCACTACTTCGAATCCATCCATCAACTTCGTATCCATCACTACTTCGAATCCATCCATCAACTTCGAATCCATCACCACCTTCGAATCCATCACCAACTTCGAATCCATCACAAGCTTCGAATCCATCACAAGCTTCGAGTCCATCGCAGCTTCGAGTCCATCACAGCTTCGAATCCATGCTGTCTTCGAACCCTACACGTTAAAAACAACCTCGAATCGATCCAGAGCCATCGATTCGAAGCGCCCCCTCACGCAACAGGTTCGATTCGAACCTATGGTTTCGAACCATATGGACTCGAACCATAGGGATTCGAACCTATGGGTTCGAACCATATGGATTCGAAACATATGGGTTCGAATGACCCATAGGATCGATTCGAAGTTGCCAGCGTACCGAAATGCATCACCTTGAATCGATCATTTCTCTCAATCTACTGATCCAAATCCCATGAAATTTTCACAGAAGTTTGTCAACATGATGAAGAACGTCCACGCCAAGTTTCATCGCAATTGGACAATTTTTTGATCGATTCGAAGTTCACTTCGAATCGATACCAAACTGGGCACGCATTCCAAGAACGCGGGCCTGTGGGCCCCCAGTCACATGCCAAGTAGCCTCTCCAGGTTTTAGGCGGGATTTTGACCTTCCACACCTATAAATAGAGCCCCTGGTCATTCAGAAAGGAGGGAGGAGATTCAGAAGAGAAAAAGCAAGTCCAGACTCTGCTGAATTCAATCCTATTCGTCACTATTGCTGTTGAGTTCAGAGTTCAAAGCTATAATCCGTTGTAATCAATTAAGATTATCAAGTTCAAAGTTACAACCCATTGTAATTGAATAAGATCATCAAGTGAAGCAATAAAGAGAAAACCTTCAAAGTGGACGTAGGCACGAACGCCGAACCACTATAAATCCTGTGTTTGTGATTATTGTCTGTGAATTATTGTGATTAGTTGCTTAGATCTGAATTCTATATTGATTGTTGCTGAGAACTGTGTTGATTATTATTAATTTGAGTGCGTAAACGGGTGCTTTCGCGGTATTGGGTGTTTATGACCAATTTTGGCGCAAACATTTTGGTGCTTTCACTGAGAAGGCTAATTCAGGAAGAAGTTGAATTTGAAAATCCAGGAGTTCAGATCTAGAAATTATGACAAGACAATCGAGTAGAAGGCCAAGGCCTGAGAGAAGTGAACCACAAGGAAGTCAAGAGGCCTCCTCAGGAGGGAATCAAGCATCAATCTACATCACTAGGGACGAAATGGAGACAATGATGAAGAGGCAGGAGGAGTTGATTCAGAGCTTATTCCAACAAATTGGACAACTTGGAGCACAGAATAGAGAAATCGATGGAGTTCAGAATGGAGCAGGACCATCCGGAATAGCACCTGGATCAGGAGGCGCACACTTGGAGCACGAAGATCTAGTCCCGGAGGGAGAGAGAGGAGTGCCCACGCAACCTGGAGGCAACAGAGGGATGAACGCTCAGTCAAGGGGGCAGATTCCAGAATTCCCTCGTGAACTCGGGGGGCAGGTTGAAAGTAATGAACGAAGATTGCACCTCGGTGACAACGACAGATTGGCGGAGATGGTTAGAAGAGCTATGAGAAGCGGTTTGGTAAACAAGGATTTGGAGGATGTTAATAGGAGTCCTTTCACTTCGGCAATTAGACAAGCTAGAAACCCACCGGATTTCAAGTTACCATCGTTGGACACGTATGACGGAAGAACGGACCCCACGGTTCATCTAACAAAGTATATGAGGCATATGGAAGTGCTGGGGGCACCAGAGGAGGTTATGGCCCGGTGCTTTCCATTATACTTGACAGATATTGCAGCATTGTGGTTTAGGCAATTAGAGAATGGATCCATCGGAACGTGGAATGGTTTAATTGAGAGATTTATGAGGCAATTCAGGGTTCACATTACGAGACCCAAGAATGTGATGACTTTGGCAACCTTAAAGCAGAAAGCCGGAGAGACCTTGAGAAGTTATCTAGCACGATTCAATGCAGCAGCAGCATCAGTGGACCGAGCGGATCCGTCCATGGTGGTAATGGCAGCTGTGTCCGGAGTAGCTGACGGCACAGAATTCAAGAATTCATTGACTAAAGATCCACCCGTGGATCTAGAGGAATTCTACAACGAGGCAGAAAAGTTTTTACGTTTAGAGGACGCAAATGCAGAAAGAGAAGAAGGAGAGGGAATAGAAGTTTATATGCTTAAAGACAAAAAGCCTATCGAAAAGGACTCAGACAAGGATAAAGGAAAATGAAGGACTGAGGATTATGATAACAGGTCAAAACGGCAGCGGAGAGAGCCGCGATTCACTACTTACACCGAGCTGACTGAGAGTTTGGAACGCATTTATCAGGATACCAAGGAGCAGATTCCGTATCGCAGACCAATGCGGAGGGATCCAACCTCAAGCGAAAGAAAATCAGATAAGTTTTGCGTATTTCATGAATTAAACGGTCATAACACTAATGATTGTAGGCATCTGAAGGACGAGGTGGAAGGACACATCAGGAACGGCATGCTCCTTCAGTATGTGAGGAGGCGAGCTTCAGCGGAGGAGCCAGAGCGGCCACCGTCTACATCAACCAGGGGCAACCCTGAACCAGAACGCCGTTTGGTTATCAATTAGTTAAAATAACGATGAACGAGTCGCAAGCTCCCACTAACGCAATCGAATCATTTACACATGTACGAGATCGCGAACGTTCTCTAGGCATGCTCTGAATGATCATTGAATGTTTCGTAGTGGGAACTTACACTTTGACATCTTTGCTTTGTTTTTATTTCATGTTGATTTGGACTTTGACATCTTTGCTTTGTTTTTATTTCATGTTGATTTGGACATTTGAACTTGGTTTGTTTGGACATTTCTGTTTTTAAAAGCTCACCCGTTGAATAAATATTTGATTCTGATAACTCTGAAATGGCTAGGCTACTTGCACATGTACGGGGTCGCGAACGGTCCTTAGGCATGCTCTGAGATAGTGATATACCTAAACAAATGATCCAGGGACCCACGCGAACGTGAACCTGGTATCAACAATATCAAGCCCCTCCGGGTACACTGATTCGCCTTCAATAGGCACACAAACAATCCAGGAACTCACCCGAACGTGACCCTGGCATTCAAAACATCAAGCCCTCCCGGGCGCGTTTTCTCGCCTCGAACGGCACCCGACCGCGAACGGTCACAACTCGCCTCGAACGGCACCCGACTTCGAACAGTCACAAACTCGCCTCGAACGGCACACGATCGCGAACGGTCACAACTCACTTCATCTCAAATGGCTCGATCACGAACGGTCGTCATTTGGGGTCCGCCTCGAACGGCACAACTCACTTTACCTCAAATGGCTCGATCGCGAACGGTCGTCATTTGAGGCCCGCCTCGAACGGCACAACTCACTGTAACGGCACAACTCACTGTACCTCAAATGACTCGATCGCGAACGGTCGTCATTGGAGGTCCACCACCTGATCGCTGACTGCTACACCTTACCTCAAATGGCTCGATCGCGAACGGTCGTCATTTGAGGTCCACCACTTGACCGCGCACTGTCGCACCTTACCTCGGATGACTCGATCGCGAACGGTCGTCATTAGAAATTAGGCGCTTGACCTTGAACGGTCATATTTCACCGCAGATGACTCGATCCCGAATGATCGACGGACGGATTTACGCGCTTGACCGCGCAGGGTCGCACTTTCCCTCAAATGACTCGATCACGAACGATCGTCATCTGAAGTTAGGCGCCTGACCATGAACGGCCGCGCTCCATCCCGAATAAACTCGATCACGAACGATCGTCATTTGAGGACATATAAAACTATCAAGTTCTTTACAGGTTGACGACAGGATATGAACATCCAGCTCAACGCATTGCAAAACACACCTTGCTACCGCAAGGCATGTTTTGGGGGGCAAAATGTTATCCCGCTTTTTGGGCAAAAGCCGTGATACCAAAAGATTGGTCAAAAACAGAAAATAGTTCGCCTCAGAGATTGGTCGTATTTCACCTCACTATGGATATCGATGAATTCTGTCCGAGCCCGGATCGGGCCACAATTAATAAGGCATGACAAGAAAGACCATAGAAGCCAGCATTTCAAATTTCAAGTCAATCCGAGGTCATATGCTCAAGTTATGATGGATTCAAGTTAAGAAGGTACACATTGCTCGGTTCGAACCCATCATGTTCGAACCCATCATATTCGAACCCATCATGTTCGAACCCATCATATTCGAACCCATCGTGTTCGAAACCATCGTGTTCGAAACCATCTGTTTCGAACCCATCATATTCGAACCCATAGGAAGAGGCGACGTTCGAATCCATCAGCCAACGTCTCCCTTCGAATCCATCAAGCCAATTCATGATTCGACCCCATCAACTTCGTATCCATCACTACTTCGAATCCATCCATCAACTTCGTATCCATCACTACTTCGAATCCATCCATCAACTTCGAATCCATCACCACCTTCGAATCCATCACCAACTTCGAATCCATCACAAGCTTCGAATCCATCACAAGCTTCGAGTCCATCGCAGCTTCGAGTCCATTACAGCTTCGAATCCATGCTGTCTTCGAACCCTACACGTTAAAAACAACCTCGAATCGATCCAGAGCCATCGATTCGAAGCGCCCCCTCACGCAACAGGTTCGATTCGAACCTATGGTTTCGAACCATATGGACTCGAACCATAGGGATTCGAACCTATGGGTTCGAACCATATGGATTCGAAACATATGGGTTCGAATGACCCATAGGATCGATTCGAAGTTGCCAGCGTACCGAAATGCATCACCTTGAATCGATCATTTCTCTCAATCTACTGATCCAAATCCCATGAAATTTTCACAGAAGTTTGTCAACATGATGAAGAACGTCCACGCCAAGTTTCATCGCAATTGGACAATTTTTTGATCGATTCGAAGTTCACTTCGAATCGATACCAAACTGGGCACGCATTCCAAGAACACGGGCATGTGGGCCCCCAGTCACGTGCCAAGTAGCCTCTCCAGGTTTTAGGCAGGATTTTGACCTTCCACACCTATAAATAGAGCCCCTGGTCATTCAGAAAGGAGGGAGGAGATTCGAAGAGAAAAAGCAAGTCCAGACTCTGCTGAATTCAATCCTATTCGTCACTATTGCTGTTGAGTTCAGAGTTCAAAGCTATAATCCGTTGTAATCAATTAAGATTATCAAGTTCAAAGTTACAACCCATTGTAATTGAATAAGATCATCAAGTGAAGCAATAAAGAGAAAACCTTCAAAGTGGACGTAGGCACGAACGCCGAACCACTATAAATCCTGTGTTTGTGATTATTGTCTGTGAATTATTGTGATTAGTTGCTTAGATCTGAATTCTATATTGATTGTTGCTGAGAACTGTGTTGATTATTATTAATTTGAGTACGTAAACGGGTGCTTTCGCGGTATTGGGTGTTTATGACCAATTTTGGCGCAAACAATAACTCTAAGATAGTCTTCAAGGAAGAACTCCAAAACTACAACTCCATCTCCAAGAATCAATCCAGCAATAGCTCGAACTCCCAATAACGATGCACCAAGCTAAGCAAGACTGGTGCGAACCAAAGACTGAACTAACTCCAGATAACCTACTAATCTGACTATTTGAAAAACCCAACTCTAGACTGCTCGTGTAGAAAATAATGAGCACCCAGAGTTTAAGGAAAAAACAATAAACTCTGGATCAGTCGTGGGACTGGTGTGAGCAACAAAAACAGTTTATCTTTTAAAACATTCAAAGAAATATTTTTAGAGTCAATTCGCAATGCTTTTAAAAATGAGACTACCATAAGACCTCCTGCCACACACACAATGCAAACGCAGACTTGGAGGAGATTTCTTCTTATGTTAGTCAAAGATGCTTGATACGCATTTAAAAAGAAACATTTGATATTATTACTAGTGCATAGCGTAAGAAAAATATTTCGAAAGTAGAATATAAATCTTAGCCAGCATAGGTACCATTATATTATGCCTACTATAGCTACCATATTAGATGGAAGGTTCTACAACTAATACCGTACAAGGTTTGTATTGTTTCTTTGGATTTCCAACGAATGATCAGGCCAAGGAACTTCCCATTGCCACATGAGAATGCCTCTGGATGGACATCCCCGAGAACCAAACTGGAACTCTACCAACACAAGGTCGGGTTACCCCTAACTGAGTAACAACTGATCGAATATGCCATCCCCCGGTCCTTTGGGACCTTTCACCGAGCGCTCGCAATCAATTCACACAATCATAAAGTGTTTTCAACATGAGTAAGTATCTGGGCTCCATACCATGATACCACCCTTTTCCAGAAGGAAATGCACATATCCTAAAGGGAGCTACCCCTCATAACCTTGCTGCTTCTTTCCTGTTTTGACCATTCCGGGGTGTGAGGCTCGACGAAGTCACGTCCACAAAAACACACTTTATACAAAAGTCGTGCTTTGGGTCAACAAATGATCATAGAAATGATCACCAAGATAGACGATCAAACAAATGATCCTATCACAAATAATCAACACAATGATCATTTCACAGCAACACTCAGTATATCACATTACCAAATTGGGAATATATCGCTGATAACCTTCAACTACATAACCTCTGAGCTCGTACGTCTCAGAGAAGGGTGTTAAGCTAAGAGAATAAATTCTCCGCCACCAACAGAAATATATTTGAAAGAAATCGGCTTTATATCTCAATTTGTAATGTCAGACATACTATCCATACAAGTCTGTTCCAGGCTCGAACAGAACCGAAGGCACTTCCAAAGAAGTCCTTGTAATCCGGATATTCACTAATCACGTTCGGACTCCCCATCACATATGGAGTCTCTATACCGGGGACCATTCGATGCAAAGACCTTCGACGAGTTGTCCTTACGTTTTCGAAAATATCCGGTCTTCACCACCGGTCTTCAAATGCTATCCATAACGACATATCACATATTCGGAATGGGATATATGACACAAAGGTCCTCTCCCGGCTAAACCGAACAGTGAGCGCAATATTTTCAAGAAATATATGGATATTGGGATTTCAATTAAGTCACAACTTATTACCCAAAACTTTCTTCCAAATGGTTTAAATCAATTACCATTTCAAATCTTTAAACAAAAAGATTTATTTCAAAAAGATCCATTCATAGATTTCCAAAACAATTTCATTTCGATAGGATTAACCCGTTAAATCTTCAAATCAAAGATTTAACTTATAGCTTTCAAATCGTTTCTATAACTTGGAAATCATTTTCATTTTAAACTAGAAATCTTTTTAACACAAATTGGAAGTTCATTTCTTATGTGAAAGCTTTTATTATTTGAAAACAAACAGTTTTCGTTTCAGAAAAATCCAATTATATTTACACGAGTTAAAGCCCTTGAATTAAAATTCAAATTCCCAAATCAATGCATTAAAAATAGTTTAACCCATATGTAACTGGTATAACATCTTTAATCCCTAGTTTTAAATCATAGAATTCAATTTCAAATCTTGAATTTAAGTTCAAATCAATTTATTCAACTTCATATTTTATCGAGTTATTCGAAATAAATTTCATCTATGAAATTCCATTTCAAAAGCTTTTCACTTTAAACCCAATCCATTTCCAAAACATTTAAATACAAATATTCAAATTTAAGACTATTTCAAAAATCTGTGACTTAATCGATTTCCTCGTGAAATCCATATTGGTGTGTGTGTATAAGTGTGGTCCAGGGGTTTAACACAATAGTGCAACATCATACAATCATCACAAATCAAATATGACAATATATCCGATAAGCGATATAAACTATAACGCTTATCTTCATTCACAGATCACAGATATATATATATATATAAATGTATCATCAATAAATGAATAAAATTATACATAGCACAATCAACAGATCAAAAATATCACAGATCAGATAGGACAATCAATCAGGGCATTTCATACAAAATAATCATTCATAAGTAAGGTCAAGCATTTGATAAACATTTATAAGCAGGATTAATTAATTGTTTAATCCTAATCAATTCAATTTTTAAATCAAATAAATTACTTATGAATTAATTATCTAGTAATGATTTATTAATTAATTACAAATAATTTGATATAAATTAATTTATCAAACACTTTAATTAATTCTTCTTAATTTAATAACTTAATTAGATTAACCTTAAAGTTGATTTCATAATCTTTTAACCTTAATTTCAATTTCATTTAAGAAATTAAACTTTTAATCATTTCCATTAGTTAATTAACCTTTGACTTATATTGGTTAATCTCAAATTAATTGCTTAATAAATTTATTACCCTATCCTTAAATTTATTATTGCTTAATCACATGATAAATCAACTTTAATCATTGATTAATATTTTATCTAAATCCTTAATTCCCAAAATTATTATTCCTTAATAAATTAATCGTTAATCCTTAATTAATAAATTTAAACCTTTAATTACTTATTTAATTAGTCCAATTCATCAATTAATTAAATAATAAATTATCCATCCTGATTAACATAATTTAATGAATTTCAAATCATTAAATCTTCCTTGACTTTTAAGATAAACCTTATTCTTAGAAATGATTACTTTATTATTATAAAAAGGGTTTTAAAACAATTTCCATTTCAAATTTCCTTTTAAATTTTCAACTTTGAAAATCATTTTAAAATCTTTAAGTTAATTAGAAATCAAAAATTATTTTGAGATAACCATGTTATCTCAACTGATTACTTAATTTTAATTTATTGAACCTATTAATTTAAACACTTGAAAACATTTCTACACAAGAACATTGATTTGTTAAAGTTTTATACCTCATCATTATTTTTCAAAACATACTTCTTAACAGTTTTAATTTAAATTAAAATTCAATTAGTACTTTTAAAATCATTAGACAATTCGAATTTTTATTTCTAGACTAAACTTAAAACTGGAAATTATATCAAACTTAGGTTTCAAAATTTCTACTTTGAAAACAAAAACAGTTTGAAAATGTAAACTGGCAACAGGTTTGTACCTGTCCCCAAACATCTACTCGAGCCTTCCCCCTAGTTTACTTCGAGTAAACGCGAGTCTCCCCCCAGGAAAACATGATCTGCTTCGAGTCTTCCCCCTACGCAAATTCGAACCCTCAAAAAAAAGAAAACACAGCCTCCCCATCATTTTCCCCACCGTGCACCTGCACACACACGTTCGCCGACGCCAACCACCAACGGCCATCTCTGCAAGTCACAAACCCAACTCACAACCCATTCCAATCATCTGGACCACCTAGTTATCTCGAAATCAATTTTGAGATGCTCAACCCAAAACCTGGCAACACCGAAATTCTGCTGCCCCCAACCTGTCAACATCGCCTCGTGTGCGGCGCCTCGACCATCTGAAGTCACGCGACTTCGAGCACGCGTTCCCTGGCCATTGATGCTTCCTTTCCCCGAGTTTCATACCACTCGATCTCCTAGAGAGATCGCGGCAGCTCCACAAAACTCAGTGACCCAAAAGCAAGTTCGAACCCTAAAGTTGCTTCGAGACAACGATATACACAATTGAAAAATTATTTGATAATTTTCCTAAGATCAGTGATGATCACACTAGCTTCACTTCAAATTCCATCATTTTAAATTGGATCAATAACCCGAATTTTACAAAAATGCAATCTTACTTTATATACAAACTGCTCTTTAAATATAAATCAAAAAATCTTGATTTCACTTTTAAAATTCCTAGTTTTTGATAAGAGATTAAATTATATTCCTGTAACATCAATTTGTCAAGGTCGAGATTTTGATATGTATGAAGTTTCTACTGTAACTTGAACATACAGTGTTTAAGCTACACTGTCACCTGCAAATTTACTTCCAAGTCATGATTTTTTTTTTAGTTTTAAACAAGTTTATTTAACTTGAATTTTCTAAGTTAAAGTGTATACAAGAAGAAACATTGAAGTTTCCATTTTTTTTTTCTTGGCTCTGTACACAACATATTAAAAGAACAGGGCTTAGAAGATTTTCCAGAGCAACAAAAATTCACAGAGTTGTTTTATTTAAAACTATTCAACAAGCTTATATCATTTCAAAGCTATACACAAGTTTAAATTTTGAAAAAACAGATGTGTACTCGCAGTGTTTTAGCAAAGTGGCAGAGCTTTTTATAGAAACAGGCTATAAACATGTAGGTGTCATTTCATACACACATAAACACTCAACAGTATATAAACACATTCTCATATTTAATTCAGGCATGAATAAATCAATCATATATAAATATATTGAAGCATTTTAAATTGAAGTTACTCACTCGTATTTGCAATGGACAGAAAACAGAGCCAGCTTAACTTTGAACTGATTGAAATTTGCAAGCTGAGGTGAAATCCCCCTCTTAAATCTTTGGTTTCAGTTAGCTTGTGTTGCTTATGATCTTTAATGATTTGTTTTTAGCTTGTTCGATCTGTGCTACTTGCTTTGCTTCATAAATTTGAAGTTAAATCTGGAGCTTGCTTTCAGATTTTTGTTAGTTTTGCAGGAACGAATAAATGAGAAGCTTGATATATAGGAGGGAAGTTTACATGAGACATGCTTATACAGGTTGATCATATTATTTAATAAAGTAGGCATGGTTGATATGCTTGCATTTCTTTGTTTATGTTTTATTTGTACTTGTATTTCTATTTGTTTTATGAGACAAGCTCTTGGTGGTGGCTGAAAATCTTGCATTTAATGTTTTGATACTTTGTTCCCATGCTTATGTACTTTGTTTGTTTATAGATAAAAATGTGGTTGTACTTTATCCTTTGTTTATTTGTAATACTTGGTGGCTGCAGATACTTGCATGCATATAGATATAGATATAAAGTAGTTTTAGTTATGTTTGTTACTTGTATTGTATTACTTTGTGTTGCATACTTAAGCTTTTAATATATTTCTTTCTTTTTTAAGTGTTCACACTTATGTTTGGTCTTGCACTTTAACTTTGTAATATTACTTATAATATAAATAAACTTCCATTTAAATTTGTTATTAGATTTCACTTTACGTGTTAGTTCATTTTTTTATTTATCCTATATATATTTGTATTTTATTTTATAGATGTACATTGATTTTAAAACACAACGTAAATTGTTTGTTAAGTTTTACTTTGTTTAGTTTATTTATTTTTACTTTTATATTTTTATAGTTTACATAACCAAAATTTTAAGGTATTTATTTTATACATATATTTTATTTAAAAACTTTATTTAAAATTCAATTCAATGTATTCGCTTTGAGTTTCAAATCAAATTCAAAAACAAATAAGTAAATACATCTTATTTAATTTGAAAAATTCAACCAAATCCATAATTCAATCTAAAATTAAATTAAATTATAAATTTAAATTCGTCTTTAAAATCAGGATCGTTACAGCGCAGCTGCGGAGACAACAGAATGGGTGCAGGCAGAATCTAAGTGGCCAAAGGAGTGACAGGAGGAACAAATATCTGGGACCCAACCATAGCGAACACGGACATCGACAACATGGCCAACGACAAGCTGAACAGGAATAGAGGAAGGGAGAGGCCTATGGGGGGTAATCTCAACCAGTGCCTTAGCATACATCAGCTTTTCACGAGCAACCGTATTAGCGTCAAAGCATTTCAATTTACTAATATTGCAAGCAAGCCAATTCAAACCAAGCAGAGGTTGAAGAGCGGAAGGAATTTGAGAAAAATAAACCCAAATGGGGATAGATAGAACCTGTTCACGCGCACTAGCAACCGTAGGGGACCAGGGAGTAATGATAAATGGTTTCCCATCAATAAAAGATGGCTCAGCCTCAAGGACACGATGGCGTTCCGTAGAGGTGGAGAATAATAGGAAATACATAGAGTCGACCAGCTTAACACGAAGGTTACCACGAAGCCTCCAGGCCTTCCGACAAACAGCAGACGCATCATGAATACGGTGAATAGGATCTAAAAAGAAACCAACTAAATAATCTGACCAGAAATCCATACCAGCCTGCATAACGTCAGGAGGAGGGATCATCACTCCATTTTCCTCTACAATATCGAACTCAACCGGTTCACAAATACCCGCGTTACGGGGCAAAGATGAAAAAAGCGATGACCATGTTTTGGAACCAGGAGGGGAAGGCGCTGCAGGTTGAACCACATCCTCATTAGGACATCCGACAGAGGCTACAAGTCCAGCAGGGGGAGAGGCCTCAAACTTGCCACCAGAATTCAATTCACTGCATTTGGAATCAACATTCACTGCAGATTTGTTGCAGGCACCCGTTATCAAAACACTGCAATTTGAGACATCCTTCTATACAGTATATTGACAAACACTTGGCGTGCGACGAGCTACATTAGATTAGCATCGGCAGGACTCAATGCACAACTGACCACACCAATTGACTCCACATTATTACCAGAACCGTTATCGTCAATCACATGAGATTGCAAAGTGCCACAAACAGTGCGACACACTTCATCAGCCAACGTGAACGACTTCTCAGGACACAACACAAAAGGAGCTCGGTCAAAGTTCTTACCAGTAGACAGTGGCAAGGGTGGGTACTCAGTAACAGAAAGCAACGGCGGCGAAGGAGACAATGACACAAGACAGTTATCTTTAAAGATCCTACCTGAACGAGTGGAAGAGGGAGAGGCGGAAAGAGCGGCAGGGAAAGGAGGAGAGCTAGGCATTGGCACGAGGCGTGAGGGCATGGGATGGAGAACGAGGCGGGAGGGCAAGAGCGCGAGGACTATAGAGATAAGGGCATTGGAACCAGATTCAATCGCGAGGAAGCGGCCATGGTTGAAAACTTTTTTATGTTATTCAAAATCTTTGATTTAAAGATTGGAAGAGTTAATCCAATTTGAAAGGAAAATTGTTTTTAAAAGGGCTATGAATGAATCTTTTTAAAGATTGGTGAAGTTTGTTTTCAAATTGAAAAGGGATCTGAAAAACGTATCTTTTGTATAAAAGATTTGAACTGGAAAAATATTAATGAATCTTTGTGAAAGATTGGTAAACTGTGTGAACTTTGTGAAGTGAATCTTTTGTTCAAAAAGATTTGTAAATGGTAATTTGTTTAACCATTTGAAATAAATGTTTTGGGTAATAAGTTGTGACTCAACTGAGATCCCATATCCATATGTTTTTAAATTTTGCGTTCACTATTCGGTTTAGCCGAGAGAGGACTTTGTGTCATATAACCCATTCCGAAGAGTGATACGACGTTATGGATAGCAATTGAAGACCTCGGTGGTGAAGATAGGATATTTTCAAAAGCGAAAGGATAACCCGTCGAATGTTACTGCACCGAATGGCCGCCGGTATAGAGATTTGGGCACCCTTTGTGATGGTGAGTCTGAACATGATTAGGCATTATCCGGATTTGCAAGGACTTCTTTATGAAGTGCCTTCGGTTCTTTTTGAACCCGAAACAGACTTGTATAGATGTGTGTCTGACATTATACTTTGAGATGTAAAGCTGGTTTCTATCAAATACATTTCTGTTTGGTGGCGGAGATTTATTCTCTTAGCTTAATACCCTTCTCTAAGACGTACGAGCTCAGAGGTTATGTAGTTGATGGTTACTAGTGATACATTTCCAATTTGGTAATGTAGCACACGAAGTGCTGCTGATCATTTGTTGATCGAAGCATGGCTTTGTGTAAAAGCGTAGCTTTGTGGACGAGACTTCATCGAGCCTCACAACCCGGAAATGGTCGAAACAGGAATGTTGCAGCAAGGTTTTTAGGGGTCGCGCCTCTAGGGTATGTCCATTTCCTTCTGGAAAAAATGTGATATCATGGTATGGAGCTCAGATATTTAACCTATGTGGTTACTGCAAATTTATTACTTTGTGGTTGTTGGTATCGAGGCCTCGGATAAGGGTCGGTAACGACCGGGGGTGGCATACTTGTGTGTTAGTTACCTAGTTACAGCATGGTTAAAGCGTGAGGTAGCGTCGGCGTTGTGTTAGCAGAGATCCGATTTGGTTTTCGGGGGCGTCCTTACAGAGGCGTACCCATTTCGGTAAGGAAGTTCCTTAGCTTAACCATTTGTTGGAAATCAAATCACCAATACGTGCCTTGTACGGTTTTAGTTGTAGAACCTGCCATTTAATATGGTAGTTATAGTAGGCATACGACGAAATGTGGTATGCTGGCTAAGATTAATATTATACTTTCGAAATGTTTTGTGCACTATTCACTAATAATAATATCAAATGGTTTTCGCGTATCAAGCATTTTTGACTGTTATAAGTGCGCTGCATTGTGTGTGTGGTGGTAGGCCTTAGGGCAGTTTCATTTTCCAAAAAGCATTATGGATTCAATGTTTTAAAATTATTTTGTTGTTTTGTTTTTAAAGAAAACTGTTTTTATTTGCTCCTACCAGTCCCATGACTGACCCAGAGTTTATTGTTCCCTTCCTAAACTCTGGGTGCCCACAATTTTCCACACAGACAGTCTAGAGTTGGGTTTTTTAGATAGTCAGGTTTAGTAGCTTATCTGGAGCTAGTTCAGTCTTTGGATTCTGAGGATTGGCCTTGTTTTGTACATCATGTTTGGGAGTTCGAGTTATTTCTGGATTGGTGCTTTGGAGATGGGGATTGCTGATATTGGAGTTCTCTTCTGAAGACTATTCTTTCTACTTGAGATCATTGTTATTAGTTTCCGATGTTATATTTGTCGCTCTGATATTGATGTACATCATTGGATATTGTATTCATTGGAGTTGTATATGATATTAATTTCTCTTTCTTCCGCTATGTTGTTATACTTAATGTGTTATAAGCTCCGGCGAGCCAGATTCGGCGTTTGAATCTGCGGCATTTGAGTACAAGTGAAGTACGGTTGCCGATTTTCGAAGGTCGAGTCAGGATCGTCACATTTGTTATCAGAGCTGAAGGTTGAAACTTTAGCTCAGGAGTATAACACATTAAGTGACTCATTAGAGATAGGGTGAAGTATACCCTAGAATGAGTATATCCCTAAGATATCCGTTCGAATGCCTCGGTAAATTCTCTAACTATCCACTAATAGTGAGTATGAGAGCAAGAAGAGGACGAGATAAGGGACAGGGAAGTACCACTTCATATGGTCAATGCCCTATAACAACAACGGAAACAATCTTTTCCTATCAATCTCTTTTTTTCATCATCTCTACTCAATTCTTTGATGGCTCCTGGCAGCTCCAGGAAGAAGCTTTGATTTATTTGCATGGCACACAAACTCCAAATGGGTCAGAATTGTTTGTTTGGATGAATTGTTTGCTTTGGTTGCTATGGTTGATAGGTATATTTTGGTTGTTTAAACTAAAAGTTTTGGATTGCATCCATACATCTGTTCATTCTATTGGGTCCAGGTATATTCTACGAGTGGTTTGTTATTTTTCGAACTAACCAATACCCATGTATATTTCATAGTTCTGGTGACCCGAGCATCTTGATTCATTCTTATTTCCATTATTGATATTCTGATTTGGGAAGCCAAATGCAGAATATATATTCTGTTTGATCTAGTGATTCATCTCTCGATCTTTCTATATTCTTTGTGGTCTCCCTACTTTCAAATTTTAAGGATGAAATTTTCTTAAGGGGGAACCTGTAACATCCTCGGATTTTAGCCCAGTCTAATTTGATAATTGAATTAATTTTTTAAATTAAATTGTGAATTAAATAGATTTTTTTTCTAAATAAAGAAAAATATTAATTGTTTATAGATATTAATTTTAAATTTAATTGAAAATTAGTTTGAAGATTTGGGAATAAAAATCTAATTTTTTTTGAATTTCCAAATTTAATTAGAAGTATGTTTATTTATTTATATGTGACGACCCGGAATTTTATAGCAATATCAATTTAATAATCTGCATTAAATATTAAATTGATTTGATATATTTTTATTAATTAAATCTGAATTGATACTTTTCTTTTAATAAATATCTAACTGGTAAATTTTATCTGTTAGAAATTAATTGTTTGTTTCCTATTTATATATGTATATATTTGTATACATTGTAAATAGATGAATTTGTTTTAAAATTTAACTAATAAAATATGTTTAAATACTAATATATATTTTAGTGAATTAGAAACTGTGTTTTATTTAATATAAACTTTTCAACGGATAAATAAATAAATATAGAGTTTTAATTATATAAGTAAATGTTTAAATAGTTCAAGACTCATTTTAACTTAAGTTTAAATTTAATTTATTAACAAAGGATTTGTTTACTTTTCTTTTTAGTATAGTTTGATTTAAAATATGAATGTAAAATGATATATGAGTTTTAAATATAATTTTGTAAATCAATACATTAACATACATTCATAAATATGTAGTTAATAATAAAAAGATAATTTATTTATTTATCATTTCAAGTTGATAAATGAGTTACTTTTAAATAATATAAATAAATAAAAATACAAGACTTATAAGATAAATTGGGTTGAGTAACATAATAATAATAAAGTTCAATTAATTTAAACAGCAAATAAAATAAAACAAAAACAAGTCACATACATTTCAGAAATATAATAACAAGTCAATAACACAACTAAACACAAGTCAATAAAATTAGAAACAAAAGAAATTTCAAGTTGCAAGCTAACATAAAACTGGACTATACATATATGTATATGTTTAAGCATCAAGAATAAAAATTGAACCAGAAAGTAAAGACAGTAACAAAAACTTTTGTAAACAAATTGGTCAGTAAAGCATACTAAGTATGAATCATTATGAATACATTTAACATTCTGTTTACATATTAACAGTATATATGTTCAAACAGAGATCTGCAAGTATGAAATGACTGAAAATAGACTAGTACAAAAACAAAGCTGCAATATCTTTACTCAAACAAAATAAAGATAGTAACAATAATGTGTGCAGGTTAAACTAGATTGCTATGTTTTATTTTAGTTGTTGAAAGCATAATAATATCTAGAAAAAAATGACAATAGAGTGTACAGGCCGAATTGTATGAAATAAAACAAAATGAAGATATTAAGATATATGTGTGCAGGCCAATTTGAATGAACACATGACAGTAATAAATAAAAACAAACTGCACATGTATGTATGAAGCTTGCTTAGGAAGATAGTATTAAATATCTTAAGCTAACAAACAAAAAGTAATTAATGTAAAAAAATCTTTTAGTACACTAAGCATTTATATCAGCCACCATAAAAAAAAATATCTCAGGAAACAAAACTATACAAACAAGATTATATCTTATATTGTCATAATATCATGAGACATAATAATAAACCTGTCTGCAACTTTTTGATATATATACATTTCTGCCTTTTTCATTTTAAATTCTAAAGTAAGCTAAGAATCTGAATCAAAAGCTATTTCAAACTCAACAAAGCTTCAGTTTAAACCGCAATCAAAATTCAGTTCAATTGAGAAATCAAAGAGGAATTCAAACTGGTAAATTGCAAGCCTGTTGCAAAACAAATAAGGCTCTGTTCTTCCACTGATTCAAGGTGAGTAACATTTTTTTTAGATTTACTTAAGTTAAATCCTGATGCATGCCTATATTTGAATGTTTAAATGAATTTGTGTGAACATTTCTATGGATATTGGTGAGATGAAATTCTGCATAACTAAAGCCTGCAAATCAAACTGTTTTTCTTAAAAACTTGTTGTGTTTCTATATGCTGTGAGTAACAACAACTTTTTAATAAATTTAAAGTATAAGATTGTTGTTTATATAGATGAATGCTTATGTTTGTATCTTTATACATATGGATGTTCTGTGAATAATGATTAGCATTTGTGTGCAGGCTATTAATCACATATGTTCTCTGTTTTGTGTTTTAAACATAGATTTTGATTTAAATAATCATTTACAATTGATTTACTCGATACTTAAATTTAGTATTAAAACAAAAGTTGTCTGTTACTAGGTAAATTAAGTTTAAAAATTAATTCAAGCCTAAACAGTTTAACAACATCTCTGGAAATTAAGAAAAGCTGAACTAAACTACAAATTTGTCAAATTCCAAATTGCTAAATTTACAAATTCAGGTACACAAAGTAAAACAGTGAACTATAACTTGATTTTTAAAGGATAAATCATAATTTTTAGTGGTGTTTTAGGAGAGCAGTTATTGTTTTAATGTTTTGGGTATTTAGTGTTTCCATGGTCGATCAAGTGGATATGGGGGGTTGAGCTTCGGTCTGGAGGTAGAGGACTGTGCCGTGGAGTTGGGAAAAATAGGGGATGGATGAGAAAATGGTGGTGGAAGCATCGGCATGGGTTTCAAATTTTTAAACCTAGTTTTTGCTTGGTTGGGTATTTGGTCTCGTTCGGTGACCAGAGGCGATCGAGTTCAACGTGGGCTTGGGAATAGGTAGAGGAAAGGTAGTGGGGGCTGTAGCCGAAAGTGGTGGTGCTCCAGTGGTCGGAGTTTGGTGTGCGGCGAAGTTTCCAGGATCGAGTAGTAAACTGTTGTGCTCCAGGCAACTCGATTTTGATACGAGGTGCTGCAGTGGGTTTGGATGGTCGTGACGACATATGGAGGTGATCGCCGATGGGAAGCAGTTGTAGTGGATGGCCGGCGATGGCCAGAGGGATGGTGCACGTGCACAGGCACATTGATGGACTGGGTTGTGTGGGTAGTTGGGGAAGAAGAAGTACAGGGGTTCGAAACGTGGGATTACTTCGGGGTCGACACGAGTTTTGCGCACTGTTTTTGTTGGGTTTGTTCTTGTTTCAATTGGGAAGACGGGAAGGAGGAGAAGATTTGTGCAAGAGGGAAACTCGAAGCAGCTTGAGTTTTTACTCGGGGAAACCCGCATATTACTCGAAGAAATAGAAGGGGGTGCTCGGGTTTTAGAGTACAGGTTTGTAACCTGAAACAGATGTTAAAAGTTTCAACTGTATTTGAAACTTTTATTTTAAAATCAAAGCTAAAAGCTAGTGCTAAAATAAAATTTAAATAATGAATTTAAGTTAGTTTTGAATATGGTTGGAAATAGTAAGTTTTCAAAATTTAAATTATTCTAATACCTTAAAAGTGTTTAAAAATTTAAGTATTTTCAACTAGAGTAAGTTCAAATTAAAATTTAAAGGTGTTAAGGAAAGAAGAATAAAATAGGAATTAGGACTTGGACATGAAATTCCAGATTTGTAATAAAATAAAGTTTTATAATTTAAATTTATTCAAATACGTTTTAATTGTAATTAAACATGTGAGTTTGCAAAGGGATTTTAAAAAAATATATAATAAATTAGCTATCAAACTTTATTAAGAATAAATTGGTTTTATTTAGAAAGTAATTTAAATAAATGTTTTAAAACATATTGGAATTTTACTTTAAGTTTTAAAAATTTTATATGCATTAACTCTTAAGTTGATTAGGTAAGAATAATTAATGATTTAAATTAATTAAATTAGTAATTAATAGTTTAAGAGTAGAAATTAAAGTTAATTAATGGATTAATTAACTAATGTGTGATTTAGAACTATAGATTAGATTTTAAAATTAATAATGGTTAATTAACTTATAATTAATAATAATTAATCTAAGTTGATTATGTTAGAAGGAAATAATTAAATAATAATTAATAAAGTTCATTGACCAGATTATGTTATAATTAATTAATATGATTGATTTTTAATAAATTAATTAGATTAATTAATTCAATAGTTTAAATGAAATTATTTATTTGAAAAGTAATTAAGAAATTAATTACTTATTAATTGTGTAAATTAATTTGAGTTAATTAATTTAGTTTAATTAACTGATATTTTGGAATTGAATTACTTAAAGAAGTAATTGAAGAATAATTACGGATATAATTAACTGGATAATGTTGTTAATGGAAGTAATTGAGAATATCATTACTTAAAAATTAATCAAGAGATTAATTAAGCTTATTATTGAGAAGTAATTGTTTATGAATGATTAATTACTGTATATATGAATCAAGAAGATTGATATTTGTGTTTTGAAGATGTGTATTCTTAATATAATTAACAAATGAAAATGAAATTAAAAATCATTAATTAATATAATTAATGATGGAAATTAGAGAAATTGATTTATTTGAGAATAATAAATCAACAAGATAATTAAATGGAAATAAATCAATATAAAATAGAAGTAGTTAATTTAATTCATTTTAAATTAATTATTGATTGTGATTCATAAATTATGCTTATGGATGATATTGATATTTCGTTGATTGATTGTGATCTCAGATGTGGATGAATAATATCTATGTGATTTGGATGTATAGTTTAAGTATGATAATGTTTAATTATTTGTTTGGATGATGATATTAATTATCTGTTTATGATGATGATGTGATTATCTATTATGAGATGTGAATTGTCTATCTGTGTATATTGAGAATATTGAATTCACTGTTAAGACTAAATAAACAACTTGGCCCTAAAAGACACGCTTTGGGTTACGATGAGACCGGGATCGGGTTTTCCGCATTAGGAGTATCCGAAAACCACATCGTTTCCAAATTAACGATAGGTCGTGAATCTGAAGTGAAGATGAAGGTTCAGAATGCAAGGGTTATCGTCGTTAACTCTGAGGGTGATTCCAAAATGAGTGTAACGAGATGATTCCTTCGGTTTCATTCGAACCCGGAACGAACTTGTATGGATTGAATGCTTTCAACACATCGTCAGGCGGACGATGAGCATTCTAAGAAATATGTTCTAGAAAGGTAATCGTAACCTCAAGCCTCATCAACCGGGAATGGCTAAAACAGGGGAGGTGTAGCAAGGTTAGGTGGGTCATGCCTAAGCAGGACAAGGATATTCCCCTGTCTAGATGTCCTTTTTTATTCGGCTTAGTGGGCGGTTGGTCTGCAACCAACTGCGGGGTTTATCTTGTTCGGGACTGTTCAGTAAGGAATGGTTCCAGCCTTGTGTTGCAGGGGATGAAGGGAGTAATCCTCGGTACGTTGATCTTGGCCACGTACTGTGACGGGCGGTACCCCAGTAGCCCTGCCATTGTATGGAATCCAAAATCCAATAAGTGCCTACGGTTTTGATTGTATTACCCACTTTTGTGGCTAGTAGCTGGAATTTAATCATGTAACAATTTCGGCTATTTTCTATTTACTTGAAAACCCTAGAACTATTATAATATCACTGGATTTCCTATCAAATGATTTGGTTAGCGTAAGGTAAAAACTTTTCCATGTTTATGTGTGGGAAGTCTTACGTGATACCTTTTATTTTCAAAGGATTTTCCAAAATTAAGCAACTTTAACCTGTTACTCATACCAGACCCATGTCTGACCCGAAGTTTATTTTTGTTTTCATAAACTCTTGGGTACCCAAATTTTTACGGGTAGCCAAGGGATTCAAGTTTAGCTTTGACGAATTCTGGAGGAGCAATGGAGCAGGAGGCTTCAGCGTTTTAGATATATTTAGTTCCGCTGTGTGGTATCTCTGTGATGTATTGTGTATTGAGTTGTATTAACTAGACAGGTGTGTATAACTGTCTAGTATGTGATGTACTATATGTATCACTCCGATTGATGTTATATACTATGTAAATACTTATGTGATCAATATATTTTATTCGTTCCGCTATGAGATTCTGATGTTGTTGTTCTTTCTTCTCTATCTTTTCTATTTTCTCACCTCTTTCTTTCTTATTAACGATGCTATTTCTTGGGAGTAGGAAGTGGGGTCGTTATAGTGGTATCAGAGCGCTAGGTTGAGCGAATACCTAGGCTCTTAAGTGATTTCTTTCCTGAGAGAGCGTATTTGTAATTTTAATATATATATATTCATCTATTTGTTGAATTACCTGTTCGGGTTTTCTAACATAAGCATAAGGGTAGATTGAGTAGTGGTGTGTGTAACACGACTACCTGTGATTGGAAGTATATTTGACGAGACTGTAGACCTAATACCGTCTCGAGTAAATTTGTAGTGTAAGGATTTCACCTAATCTCTTGAGGAACTGATAAGATTTGAAGTCCATTTTGTTGTACAAGAGTGGATGAGTAGATTTGGATTGTGTGAATGAGCAGAAGCTTGAATATTATCTTGGTAACTCAAGAAGTAGTAGTTGGTTGAGATGCAGTAGCGATGGATTGTTTCCGAAGAAGTTCTCAAAGATTTTTGGATAAGGAGGTGTGTCTGCATAGTTTTGAGGTTGAGTTCAGCTGAATGTTGTGTTTGGCTTTGAGGCCTGAGTTTTCCAAGGGATTTTGGATTAGGAATTTTTGGCATCAGCAGCAGTGTTGCAGCTCAGATTGTTCTGCCGGCACACGAGGAGGTCATCTTTCAGCAGTTCTTTTGAGGTGAAGTCCAGAGGCAGTGTTGTGAAACCATCTCTTCAATAGATTGGCTGGATAAGTTTAAGCTGTTCAGATTGGTAAGGAGAGAACAGTTTTCTTTGGATATTAGCCGGGGTTGATCGCAAAAGTGACTTGCGATAGTTGGGTATTCTCTGTAATGGCAGAATTTTTCTGGGTATCTTTGAAAAGTCGGTGGTTTGTCTTAGCATCTGAGGAGTTGAGTTTGATATCGACTGGATTTCAGAAGTAGTGCCAATAGTTCAGCTTAGTAACAGAATGGTTTCTAGAGTGAGGAATTGGTAAAGCGACTCAAGTTTTGGAGGAATTTCTGAGTTCTATTTTGGATCTGCTGAATCATATTTTTGTAATGTGTTGTCCAGTTTGTGCTTATATGTATCATCAGCATTTTCATCTATCCCATATCAGAGTTGTGCAACGGAAGCAGTTGGAAGTGAATTTGTTTTTCTTTTCTGGGAAAGAGAAGTTGTTTTCTACTGAGGATAGAAAAGATTGAGTTCTTGGTTTTGGAAATTATTCTACTGGATTGTTTTTGGATTCAGATTGTTTTAGGAGTTATCAGCGAAGGTTGAGCTGATCAGTAAGTTGAAGGCAGCTCTGGATTGTCAGAAGTATTTGGTGAATAAGTGACGGAGGAATTTGGATTTGGGAGTCGGAGATTTCATTTTGGATGAATTTTCTCTGATTCAAAGGAGTTCTATAGATTAGTAGTATAAACTGTTTGGATTCTATAGATCGAGTATTCCAGTATTCCACTGGGAAACTCTAGGGAACTCTATCCAGAATTTTATCTGGATAGTTTGCTTTGTTGATTGAGTAGATTGGTTGTGATGATTGTTAGCATGTGATTGATATATATACTTATGGTTTAAAATTAATTTAAAATCTTAAATATATTATTAAATTACCTTTGCTTTTAAATTTCGGGGACGAAATTCTTTTAAGGGGGGAGGAATGTGACGACCCGGAATTTTATAGCAATATCAATTTAATAATCTGCATTAAATATTAAATTGATTTGATATATTTTTATTAATTAAATCTGAATTGATACTTTTCTTTTAATAAATATCTAACTGGTAAATTTTATCTGTTAGAAATTAATTGTTTGTTTCCTATTTATATATGTATATATTTGTATACATTGTAAATAGATGAATTTGTTTTAAAATTTAACTAATAAAATATGTTTAAATACTAATATATATTTTAGTGAATTAGAAACTGTGTTTTATTTAATATAAACTTTTCAAAGGTTAAATAAATAAATATAGAGTTTTAATTATATAAGTAAATGTTTAAATAGTTCAAGACTCATTTTAACTTAAGTTTAAATTTAATTTATTAACAAAGGATTTGTTTACTTTTCTTTTTAGTATAGTTTGATTTAAAATATGAATGTAAAATGATATATGAGTTTTAAATATAATTTTGTAAATCAATACATTAACATACATTCATAAATATGTAGTTAATAATAAAAAGATAATTTATTTATTTATCATTTCAAGTTGATAAATGAGTTACTTTTAAATAATATAAATAAATAAAAATACAAGACTTATAAGATAAATTGGGTTGAGTAACATAATAATAATAAAGTTCAATTAATTTAAATAGTAAATAAAATAAAACAAAAACAAGTCACATACATTTCAGAAATATAATAACAAGTCAATAACACAACTAAACACAAGTCAATAAAATTAGAAACAAAAGAAATTTCAAGTTGCAAGCTAACATAAAACTGGACTATACATATATGTATATGTTTAAGCATCAAGAATAAAAATTGAACCAGAAAGTAAAGACAATAACAAAAACTTTTGTAAACAAATTGGTCAGTAAAGCATACTAAGTATGAATCATTATGAATACATTTAACATTCTGTTTACATATTAACAATATATATGTTCAAACAGAGATCTGCAAGTATGAAATGACTGAAAATAGACTAGTACAAAAACAAAGCTGCAATATCTTTACTCAAACAAAATAAAGATAGTAACAATAATGTGTGCAGGTTAAACTAGATTGCTATGTTTTATTTTAGTTGTTGAAAGCATAATAATATCTAGAAAAAAATGACAATAGAGTGTACAGGCCGAATTGTATGAAATAAAACAAAATGAAGATATTAAGATATATGTGTGCAGGCCAATTTGAATGAACACATGACAGTAATAAATAAAAACAAACTGCACATGTATGTATGAAGCTTGCTTAGGAAGATAGTATTAAATATCTTAAGCTAACAAACAAAAAGTAATTAATGTAAAAAAAATCTTTTAGTGCACTAAGCATTTATATCAGCCACCATAAAAAAAAAATATCTCAGGAAACAAAACTGTACAAACAAGATTATATCTTATATTGTCATAATATCATGAGACATAATAATAAACCTGTCTGCAACTTTTTGATATATATACATCTCTGCCTTTTTCATTTTAAATTCGAAAGTAAGCTAAGAATCTGAATCAAAAGCTATTTCAAACTCAACAAAGCTTCAGTTTAAACCGCAATCAAAATTCAGTTCAATTGAGAAATCAAAGAGGAATTCAAACTGGTAAATTGCAAGCCTGTTGCAAAACAAATAAGGCTCTGTTCTTCCACTGATTCAAGGTGAGTAACATTTTTTTAGATTTACTTAAGTTAAATCCTGATGCATGCCTATATTTGAATGTTTAAATTAATTTGTGTGAACATTTCTCTGGATATTGGTGAGATGAAATTCTGCATAACTAAAGCCTGCAAATCAAACTGTTTTTCTTAAAAACTTGTTGTGTTTCTATATGCTGTGAGTAACAACAACTTTTTAATAAATTTAAAGTATAAGATTGTTGTTTATATAGATGAATGCTTATGTTTGTATCTTTATACATATGGATGTTCTGTGAATAATGATTAGCATTTGTGTGCAGGCTGTTAATCACATATGTTCTCTGTTTTGTGTTTTAAACATAGATTTTGATTTAAATAATCATTTACAATTGATTTACTCGATATTTAAATTTAGTATTAAAACAAAAGTTGTCTGTTACTAGGTAAATTAAGTTTAAAAATTTATTCAAGCCTAAACAGTTTAACAACATCTCTGGAAATTAAGAAAAACTGAACTAAACTACAAATTTGTCAAATTCCAAATTGCTAAATTTACAAATTCAGGTACACAAAGTAAAACAGTGAACTATAACTTGATTTTTAAAGGATAAATCATAATTTTTAGTGGTGTTTTAGGAGAGCAGTTATTGTTTTAATGTTTTGGGTATTTAGTGTTTCCATGGTCGATCAAGTGGATATGGGGGGTTGAGTTTCGGTCTGGAGGTAGAGGACTGTGCCGTGGAGTTAGGAAAAATAGGGGATGGATGAGAAAATGGTGGTGGAAGCATTGGCATGGGTTTCAAATTTTTAAACCTAGTTTTTGCTTGGTTGGGTATTTGGTCTCGTTCGGTGACCAGAGGCGATCGAGTTCAACGTGGGCTTGGGAATAGGTAGAGGGAAGGTAGTGGGGGCTGTAGCCGAAAGTGGTGGTGCTCCAGTGGTCGGAGTTTGGTGTGCGGAGAAGTTTCCAGGATCGAGTAGTAAACTGTTGTGCTCCAGGCAACTCGATTTTGATACGAGGTGCTGCAGTGGGTTTGGATGGTCGTGACGACATATGGAGGTGATCGCCGATGGGAAGTAGTTGTAGTGGATGGCCGGCGATGGCCAGAGGGATGGTGCACAGGCACGTTGATGGACTGGGTTGTGTGGGTAGTTGGGGAAGAAGAAGTACAGGGGTTCGAAACGTGGGATTACTTCGGGGTCGACACGAGTTTTGCGCGCTGTTTTTGTTGGGTTTGTTCTTGTTTCAATTGGGAAGACAGGAAGGAGGAGAAGATTTGTGCAAGAGGGAAACTCGAAGCAGCTTGAGTTTTTACTCGGGGAAACCCGCATATCACTCGAAGAAATAGAAGGGGGTGCTCGGGTTTTAGAGTACGGGTTTGTAACCTGAAACAGATGTTAAAAGTTTCAACTGTATTTGAAACTTTTGTTTTAAAATCAAAGCTAAAAGCTAGTGCTAAAATAAAATTTAAATAATGAATTTAAGTTAGTTTTGAATATGGTTGGAAATAGTAAGTTTTCAAAATTTAAATTATTCTAATACCTTAAAAGTGTTTAAAAATTTAAGTATTTTCAACTAGAGTAAGTTCAAATTAAAATTTAAAGGTGTTAAGGAAAGAAGAATAAAATAGGAATTAGGACTTGGACATGAAATTCCAGATTTGTAATAAAATAAAGTTTTATAATTTAAATTTATTCAAATAAGTTTTAATTGTAATTAAACATGTGAGTTTGCAAAGGGGTTTTAAAAAAAATTAGCTATCAAACTTTATTAAGAATAAATTGGTTTTATTTAGAAAGTAATTTAAATAAATGTTTTAAAACATATTGGAATTTTACTTTAAGTTTTAAAAATTTTATATGCATTAACTCTTAAGTTGATTAGGTAAGAATAATTAATGATTTAAATTAATTAAATTAGTAATTAATAGTTTAAGAGTAGAAATTAAAGTTAATTAATGGATTAATTAACTAATGTGTGATTTAGAACTATATATTAGATTTTAAAATTAATAATGGTTAATTAACTTATAATTAATAATAATTAATATAAGTTGATTATGTAAGAAGGAAATAATTAAATAATAATTAATAAAGTTCATTGACCAGATTATGTTATAATTAATTAATATGATTGATTTTTAATAAATTAATTAGATTAATTAATTCAATAGTTTAAATGAAATTATTTATTTGAAAAGTAATTAAGAAATTAATTACTTATTAATTGTGTAAATTAATTTGAGTTAATTAATTTAGTTTAATTAAGTGATATTTTGGAATTGAATTACTTAAAGGAGTAATTGAAGAATAATTACGGGATATAATTAACTGGATAATGTTGTTAATGGAAGTAATTGAGAATATCATTACTTAAAAATTAATCAAGAGATTAATTAAGCTTATTATTGAGAAGTAATTGTTTATGAATGATTACTTACTGTATATATGAATCAAGAAGATTGATATTTGTGTTTTGAAGATGTGTATTCTTAATATAATTAACAAATGAAAATGAAATTAAAAATCATTAATTAATATAATTAATGATGGAAATTAGAGAAATTGATTTATTTGAGAATAATAAATCAACAAGATAATTAAATGGAAATAAATCAATATAAAATAGAAGTAGTTAATTTAATTCATTTTAAATTAATTATAGATTGTGATTCATAAATCATGCTTATGGATGATATTGATATTTCGTTGATTGATTGTGATCTCAGATGTGGATGAATAATATCTATGTGATTTGGATGTATAGTTTAAGTATGATAATGTTTAATTATCTGTTTGGATGATGATATTAATTATCTGTTTATGATGATGATGTGATTATCTATTATGAGATGTGAATTGTCTATCTGTGTATATTGAGAATATTGAATTCACTGTTAAGACTAAATAGACAACTTGGCCCTAAAAGACACGCTTTGGATTACGATGAGACCGGGATCGGGTTTTCCACATTAGGAATATTCGAAAACCACATCGTTTCCAAATTAACGATAGGTCGTGAATCTGAAGTGAAGATGAAGATTCAGAATGCAAGGGTTATCGTCGTTAACTCTGAGGGTGATTCCAAAATGAGTGTAACGAGATGATGCCTTCGGTTTCGTTCGAACCCGGAACGAACTTGTATGGATTGAATGCTTTCAACACATCGTCAGGCGGACGATGAGCATTCTAAGAAATATGTTCTAGAAAGGTAATCGTAACCTCAAGCCTCATCAACCGGGAATGGCTAAAACAGGGGAGGTGCAGCAAGGTTAGGTGGGTCATGCCCAAGCAGGACAAGGATATTCCCCTGTCTAGATGTCCCTTTTTATTCGGCTTAGTGGGCGGTTGGTCTGCAGCCAACTGCGGGGTTTATCTTGTCCGGGACTGTTCAGTAAGGAATGGTTCCGGCCTTGTGTTGCAGGGGATGAAGGGAGTAATCCTCGGTACGTTGATCTAGGCCAAGTACTGTGACGGGCGGTACCCCAGTAGCCCTGCCATTGTATGGAATCCAAAATCCAATAAGTGCCTACGGTTTTGATTGTATTACCCACTTTTGTGGCTAGTAGCTGGAATTTAATCATGTAACAATTTCGGCTATTTTCTATTTACTTGAAAACCCTAGACCTATTATAATATCACTGGATTTCCTATCAAATGATTTGGTTAGCGTAAGGTAAAAACTTTTCCATGTTTATGTGTGGGAAGTGTTACGTGATACCTTTTATTTTCAAAGGATTTTCCAAAATTAAGCAACTTTAACCTGTTACTCATACCAGACCCATGTCTGACCCGAAGTTTATTTTTGTTTTCATAAACTCTCGGGTACCCAAATTTTTACGGGTAGCCAAGGGATTCAGGTTTAGCTTTGACGAATTCTGGAGGAGCAATGGAGCAGGAGGCTTCAGCGTTTTAGATATATTTAGTTCCGCTGTGTGGTATCTCTGTGATGTATTGTGTATTGAGTTGTATTAACTAGACAGGTGTGTATAACTGTCTAGTATGTGATGTACTATATGTATCACTCCGATTGATGTTATATACGATGTAAATACTTATGTGATTAATATATTTTATTCGTTCTGCTGTGAGATTATGATGTTGTTGTTCTTTCTTCTCTATCTTTTCTATTTTCTCACCTCTTTCTTTCTTATTAACGATGCTATTTCTTGGGAGTATGAAGTGGGGTCGTTACATTATATAAATGGGTTATCATTTGAAATTTGATTCGAAGTTTGAATATAAATGTGTTGAAAATAAATTTGATTTGGAATTCAAGAATGAATAATTTAGAAATAAAACTAGATTTATTAATTTTATATTTCCAAGGAACTAATATATATGTGGATATATATATATATATATATATATATATATATAATTATTTATTAATAATGAATAATTTGATTTTAAATCATTTGTCTTTAAAATTGTATAAATACAAAATAAAATGTATGAATGCAAATGTAAGTAAAAATAATTGAAATGTATGTATAATGATTTGAAACAAGATTTAATAAAAGTTTTATAACATACGTATCTTTTGGAAATAGAAGTATCGAATAGAAATAACATGTTTTATAAATTGAAATAAAATAAGATTTGAAACAGAAAATATAAATAATTCAAATAAGGGGCTTAAAATATGATTTGTAAATTAAAATGAAGCAGGGGTCTAAGCACAAAAAAAATTTCTTTCCATTTTGACATTTGTAAAAAATAAGAGAAGTTATTAACAAGTGTTAAATTAATATGACTTAATTTAGACAAGTGGCATTTATCTTTTTAATTTGAAATAGATAGAACATTAAGAATCCAAGATAGTAAAACCAGTCTGCATGTTTTTCTTGCATTCATCTGCATTCTCAAATTCAAAACCAGCAATTAAAAACAAAACAAAACCTGAAAAGAAAGATTGAATCAAACTTCAACCTGAAACCAGATCAAAGAAAGAAATGAAAACTTGATTCACAAGCAACTCAGAGTAAAGCAAGCTAACAACATCAAGAACAAAGATTAAGCAATTCTTTCAAATCTGGAACTAGCAATAGCTTGATGAAACTCAAAGGAATAAAATCAAAATCTGGAAACAAGGAATCAATGCAAAATCAATCTGGAAGTAGTTCATCCTGGAAGCAAATGCAAGTTTCAGACTGGAAATCGAAATACAAAATAAAAGAAAATTTCAACCTAAGCAACGCAAGGCAAAAAAGTCAGCAAACAAAAGAAATCAAGACCTAGAAATCAAAAACATGAACAACACTTGCTAGTTCAAATTCAAACCTGATCAGAGGGATTAAGCTTCTAGTTTTTCACATTCAAAGAAAAGTATTTTGCTTCTCTGTTTCAATTCCAGTCCCTGTCTTTCTTCATAAATCAGGCGAGCAAATCCCTTCAACCCTGTTATATTTCTAAGTGATTGAATTTATGATGTATATATGCTTGTGTGATTTTGTGAAGATGCCTGTATATTGTGTATATATGTAGTTTGTATGTGTTCATGTCCATACATGCCTCTGCCTCTATTTAGAGTTGCAGATAGAACTAAATTTCAAAAAAAAACTCAAGAATCTCATCCCTCAATCACTATTAGAATTTGATGTTTGAACAAAGTAGGCCCAAAACATCAAGATTTAAATTTTGAAAATACTGTTAAGTTTAAAATACAGATGAATTTACTGGGAGGAAGAAAAACATAATAAAACTTAAAAGTATGAAAATATTCAACCTAAACAATTTATTGTTTCAACTATAGAATCTGTTTTGTAATCGAAAATGATGAATTTTGATGAAAATTTCAATATTTTTAGTTTGTTAATTCATGAGAAAAGACGAGACAAACGAAAATTGATTTATAGCCTAATTCTGGCGATTGATATATCTGGAATCATCGGTGATGGTGGAGAAGATAGTTTAGAGGATGCTGATCATCAGAAAAATAGTCGCTGATTTTTTTTGAGGCTATGGCGGTGATGTGAATTCAATTTAGGGATTAACTTCTGTTTTGATCAATGTTGTGTTTTCAAGTTCGTTAACGTGAAGGAAGCACCAGGGTCGATGGGACCCAAAGGGATCGTTACGTTGAATCACGGCGTTGCATTGGGCATAGTGGCAGGGTTCCAGGTGGCTCAATCGCCGGCGTCAGGGCGTTTGTATCGATCGATTTTTTGAGTTTCTGGTGATGGATAGGCTCGTTTTCGATTTCCAATTTGATTCGTCAAACTAGGTTTTTGAGGTGGTCGACGGTGATGTCGATGACGTGTCCGAGATCGTGGCAGTGATCGTAGATGATTGAAGTGCTTGTGCATGTGCACACGAACACTTTCGTGCCTAGGAATTGAGATGTTTGGGGAAGATGAGGGATGCATCAGTTGGTCTCGAAGATGATAGTGGGTTTCCTCGAAGTTTTCTCGTGTACATTCTCGGGTTATTCACGTGGAGGTTATAAGTTTTAACAGTTTCAAAAAAAATTAAATCGAAACAGAATAGAAATGAGAGAGGGAGACTCGGGTTGTTTCTTGAAAAAAAATGAAGTTTGGTCTCAGGGGAGAAGTGAAGCAAGCTTGGGGATTATTTTGATTAGATTTGTATACAGGTTTTGAAATCTGGTAAGTAACTTTGTACTATAGTTTTAGAAAAAACCAGAAGATGAAATGTATGTTTGAATGTAAAATGTTAACCAAATTTTAAAGTGAAATTATTTAAACAAGTTTTCAAAAATAAGTGTTTTAAATTTCAATGCTAAATGAAAATTTACAAGTTCCAAAAAAATAAATGAACTAACTTAGTTTTAAGAGTAAATATGAATTGAGTTTTTAATTAAAGATTTTGATATTAATGATTAAGGAATGATTAATTTATCAAAGGCTAATTAATTAATAAAAGGGTAATTAATTAAGAAAAGTAATTAAGGGATGATTAATTAATAAAGGTGATTAAGATTTAATTAATTGTAATTAATGACAATTAATCGTTGATTAAAGATAATTAATTAAAGTAATTATGTGGTTAATTAATTTAAACCACACGATTTATTCATCTTAATTGAAGATGCATGATTGTTATTGAATGCTGTGTATTGGATTGATATCTCTGATATGTAAGTGTGCAGCTATGTGATATGAATTGCTTTGTGCTGAATTGTGATATTTATGATTTGTTTCTGTGTGAATATGAAAACACCTTGGCCCGTAAAACGTCATTTGAATTTCGATGCGACAGGGAGTTGGATTCCCGTTGGTTATCCGAAACCCACATCGAATCGTAATGGTGAAACTTTGTAATTGATAAATTTACTTTATCTGTGAATCTGTGAATCCAGATAAGCATTATAGATTATACCGCTTATCAATATTGATATGATTGAATCTATGATGATTAATGTTGTTGCACTATAGTGTGTAAAACCCCTGGACTACACTATACACATACAAATATGGATTTCACGAGGAAATCGGTTAAGTCACAGATTTTTGAAATGGTTTTAAATTTGAATTTTGAATCCAAATGGTTTTGGAAATGAGTTGGGTGTTTTCAAAGATAAAAGTCATTTTGAATAACTTGATTAAGTTTTGAAATTCAAATAATTTGATTTGAATTTAAATTAAAGATTTGAAATTGAAATTTTCATTTGGAAATTATGGTTTAAAAAAGGTTATTCAAGTTATATGGGTTTAAACCATTTTAAAAATATTGTTTTGGGAATTTAAATTTAACCCAAGATTTAAGGGCTTTAACTCGTGCAAATCTAATCGGATTTTTCCAATGCGAAAACTATTTGTTTTTAATTAATAATAGCTTTCATACAAGGAAAGTGTTTCCAATTTGTGTTGAAATATTTCAAATCGAATCGAAATAGTTTTAAAACTGTTAACTAATCTTTGTGAAAGATAGTCAAACCTTGATTTGAAATTGAAGAGCATTCTAAATGGTGTAACTTTTATACAAAAGATTTGGAATGGAATTGTTTTGTGGAAATAATTTTGAAAGCTATGAATTGAATCTTTGATTTAAAGATTGGAGGAGTTAATCCAATTTGAAAGGAAAATTGTTTTGAAAAGGGCTATGAACGAATCTTTGTTAAAGATTGGTGAAGTTTTTTTTCAAATTGAAAAAGGATCTGAAAAACGTATCTTTTGTATAAAAGATTTGAATTGGAAAGATATTAATGAATCTTTGTGAAAGTTTGGTAAACTTTGTGAACTTTGTGAAGTGAATCTTTTGTTCAAAAAAATATGTAAATGGTAAATTTTTTAACCATTTGAAAGAAATGTTTTGGGTAATATGTTGTGACTTAACTGAGATTCCATATCCATATGTTTTTAAATATTGCGTTCACTATTCGGTTTAGCCGGGAGAGGACTTTGTGTCATATAACCCATTCCGAATAGTGATACAACGTTATGGATAGCAATTAAAGACCGATGGTGAAGACCGGATATTTTCGAAAGCGAAAGGATAACCCGTCGAATGTCTCTGCACCGAATGGCCCCCGGTATAGAGATTTGAGCACACTTTGTCATGGGGAGTCTAAACATGACTGGGGATTATTCGGATTTGCATGGGCTTCTTTATGAAGTGCCTTCGGTTCTGTTCGAACTCGGAACAGACATGTATGGATGTGTGTCTGACGTTACACTTTAAGAGGTGAAGATGGTTTCTATCAAACACATTTTTGTTTGGTGGCGGAGATTTATTCTCTTATCTTAACACCCTTCTCTAAGACGTACGAGCTCAGATGTTATGTAGTTGATGGTTACTAGTGATACATATCCAATTTGGTAATGTGGCACACGAAGTGCTGCTGATCATTTGTTGATCGAGGCATGGCTTTGTGTAAAAGCGTAGCTTTGTGGACGAGTCTTCGTCGAGCCTCACAACCCGGAAATGGTCGAAATAGGAATGTTGCAGCAAGGTTTTTAGGGGTTGCGCCCCTGGGGTATGTCCATTTCCTTCTGGATAAAAGGTGATACCATGGTATGGAGCCCATATATTTAACCTATGTGGTTACTGCAAATTTATTACTTTGTGGTTGTTGGTATCGAGGCCTCGGATAAAGGTCGGTAACGACCGGGGGTGGCATACTTGTGTGTTAGTTACCTAGTTACAGCTTGGTTAAAGCGTGAGGTTGCGTCAGCCTTGTGATAGCAGAGATCCGATTAGGTTCTCGGGGGCGTCCTTCCAAAGGCGTACCCATTTCGGTAAGGAAGTTCCTTAGCCTGACCATTTGTTGGAAATCCAATCACCAATACGAGCTTTGTACGGTTTTAGTTGTAGAACCTGACATTTAATATGGTAGCTATAGTAGGCATACGACGAAATGTGGTATGCTGGCTAAGATTAATATTATACTTTCGAAATATTTTTTGTACTATTAACTAATAATAATGTCAAATGGTTTTCGCGTATCAAGCATTTTTGACTGTCATAAGGAGAAATCTCCTCCAAGTGTGCGCTTGCATTGTGTGTGTGGTGAGAGGCCTTATGACAGTTTCGTTTTCCAAAAAGCATTGCGGATTCAATGTTTTAAAATTCTTTTGTTGTTTTGTTTTCGAAGAAAACTGTTTTTTTTGCTCATACCTGTCCCATGACTGACCCGGAGTTTATTGTTCCCTTCCTAAACTCTGGATGCCCACAATTATCCACACGGGCAGTCTAGAGTTGGGTTTTTCAGATAGTCAGGTTTAGTGGCTTATCTGGAGCTAGTTCAGTCTTTGGATTCCGAGGATTGGCCTTGTTTTGTACATCGTGTTTGGATGTTCGAGTTATTTTTGGATTAATGCTTTGGAGATGGGGATTGCTGATATTGGAGTTCTCTTCTGAAGACTATTCCTTCTACTTGAGATCATTGTTATTAGTTGCCGATGTTATTTTTGTCGCTCTGATATTGATGTATATCTTTGGATATTGTATTCATTGGAGTTGTATATGATTTTCATTTCTCTTTCTTCCGTTTTGTTGTTATACTTAATATGTTATAAGCTCCAGCGAGTCAGATTCGGCGTTTAATCTACGACATTTGAGTACAAGTGAAGTACGGTTGCTGATTTTCGGAGGTCGAGTCAGGATCGTCACATGCTCGTTTGATATCTCAAACACTAACTTGTATAAAATCAGCTATAATTTGAAGATGGACAATGCCAAGGAGGGAACTCCCAAAATTGAACATCTTAGTCATTAATTCCCGAAGATTGAAACCACTGGATAAGGTGGATATTCATAACAAGGTCAATGCCCTAACAAAGCACATATAGCGTGGAACAAGCAAAGTTAATTATTATAGACTCAAAGAAAACATTACCAAACTCTTCCGATACATGATTATGATGGGAAAAGTGCAAGTGTACTAGCGGGTAATATATCAACTCGCCCTACTTCATCTAATCTTCTATAAATGCTCGGAAATTAGCATTTGGGGATAATGGGTTCCACAAATGGAAGTCAGTTTGCAACAAAAATCGACCGAAGTATATTTGATCCTACATAAGGGTAACAATAGAATTGGTCAAACAATGACCCTGTCCTACTAAATGGATCATTTGATGATTATAAACAAAGCAAAATAATAGAGGCACCTAAGACTCTCATCCTTTCAGAAAATGGCTTGCTCTAGAGTTAAGCAATGCTAAGAAAACGACCACATTGGGGTAAAAGGAATCTACTCAACTCTACAAGATCATAGGAATGACTCAATCCTTACCATCAAGATTTAATACTGCTCGAAGATAGGCAGCACTAAGAAATGACGTCTACAATCCAATCATTAAAGTGCAAGTATTCAAAGACCAAAACTAGTGCCCATCTGGATTAAAAGTATTGTCGGATCGACAGGAAAATTGATCCCAATCTCCTAAGTGTCGGTGTTGCCCCGACTTCCTAAGTATCGACATTGCCCCGGCAGTGCTAAGAAATTTGTTATTCACAATGTACCCGAATTGAGAAGCACTCACCATAGTGAACCATCAATGCACTAGCTTCCTTAGATAGAATTTGGTCCTCAACTAAGATCCTACCTTTGTTTTTAGAAAATAGTCATTTCCCAAAAAGGGGAAATAATAGGAAGACATAACCTTTTATAGGTCAGCCGGGCAGACCGACCTTTCTTCATAGGAATCAACCACTACACAGAAAAAAGCAGCGTTTAATGGAAATCCTAGAATTGAATTTCCTGTATGCTAATTTCTAGGGATGAAGCTTGGTGCACAACCGGATTTTCTGAATACAGTTTAGAAAGAATTTAGATATATCCAAAAGAAAAGCAGCATTGTGGAAATGCCGCTTAGAACCAAGCAGCTATGTTATCAACTCACAAAGATAAGAGCTGACGCATAAACAGTGCTTCCATAATGACATCATCAACTAAGAAAAGCATGCATGTCCAAGGGAAAATAGGAACAATCATGGAAGGTCGGAAATAAAATCCTCGAACTTCCTTAATTCCAGAATGGGATTGAGAGCCAAACGAAGGGTAATTGAGAAATTCTTCCCACACGTGTCCATCTCTCAGAAGCATTTAATTACAAGAGTATAAAATAGCTAATCCCAAAAAAAGGGATAGGCACACGAATCCTCTATCAAAACCGCTGAATGGGTTAATCACAATTTCGTTCTGCCAAATAGACATCTTAACGTCAAATTGCTAGTAAAGGAAATGAAGGTTTCACTTTTCAAAAATTAACCGTCACTCAGAGTCTGGCAATAATGAGAAGGATATATGACCAACTTACGATTCAATTAGATCACTTGGTCCTATTTTGCTGAAATATACCATCACCTGAAGATTGGTATGCTAAGGAGAGCACCATAAAATGAAACTGTCAATGCATTAGCTTTCAGAAACTGAAGCAAAAGCTTAATCGAATCTTTATTCCTACCTTATGGAACCTTACACTATCCATAGATCCATAACACCAAGGAAAAATCCATAGTTTTGAGTCATCCGTATATGAGTTTTCGAAGATAGAAACCAACATATGATTAGGATCTCAACACCTGGCTCAGAAGAATTTAATTTAGCACAAGATGCTAGAAATGCGTCTTTTAAATATATACCGACATCATTAAAAAAATTAGATCTTGGGTTAAGCAACAAAGTACGTAATTCCCAAAGATTGGAGTTATCATGTCAATCAAACAGGGACGATCGAACTTATTGCTTTGGAGACCTAGTCTCCTAAAACATTTTGGTTCAGTAGTTAAAGTAATCAGCCCTATGGACTAAGGCATTTAAACCAACACTTTGTTGAAATGAACTCAATCGAGCAAAAGTTGGGATAAGCTACAGAACTGACTAGACCAAGCTACTTCATAGTTCTGAACAAACCAATGAAATGAATATGCCAAAATGAGCACAGAAGTATTACTTATGTATATAGAATTAAAGTAAATGAGTATGCTACACATGAACCCGAGAAATGCAACAGCGAAAAAAAGCAATGCTCGAAATCAAGCAATTAAGCCAACTATCTCTAGAGATAGAGGCTGGTGTGCATTGAATTTCGAAAAACGCAAAAGAAGGACAATCGCACTTGGAAAACTCATGCGCTAGTTCCCGAAGGCTGAAACTATACCTGATCAAAATTTAGCTAAAACTTTACAAGAGCAACTGTGCCTTGTAATATAGCTGTAATCAGTCATCTCAATATAATAGGGATAATTAGTAAAGCCTAAGTTGCGAAGGACCCAAATTTTGGAGGAGTGGGAGAATCTTCGCCATACTAAAGATTGGATGATCAAAAAGTCATTTTCAATGACAAAAATTAGCATTCAACCTTGTCACGTATGTTTTATTTTAAATAATATCCTCATATAATCAATGCCCGGAATCCTAGGGAAGCCGATGTATGTTCACCAATCGGTTTTTGAGCGTTGACCGAAGCAGATGCAGTGTGTTATTTACATCAGAAGAGTCCAGTATCTTGAATACTGTGAAAAAACAATCTAGTGTATGTAGCTTGCTTACATTTGAAAAACAATCCATATCGTCCTTTGAAATTATCTCTTCCACACTTACTCATTATCGATCAATGATCTATAATAGAGCCGTTGTCCAAAGCAATGCGGAAAGCCTTTTTTAGGATCACTTGAATACGAAAATAGGATGAGCAATATGATTGAATCATCCACCATATTAGATTTTGGAATAAGTCCTCCAATTGGAGTTCAAAAACATCAACAGGAACCTAACTAAATTCATGAAATAAAAAGGTTGAAGACCAAGTGCAAGATTTTGCTCCAAAACGACATACAATCTTTTAGGAGAAAACATAGCTTCTGTGCCGGTCGAATTAAAACTATATAGGTAAATTTCCAACCTTCGTCATGCACACACTTATCGTCCTACCCTTATGAAAACTATGGAGTAAAGATTATATCGTTAATACCAGGAATTGAAACTGATACTGAAATCAAACGGCTATCAGAAGTCATTCGATTGAAAATAGCATCTTAAGGTGGCTACCGATGATTCACATTAAAAATTCAACAGACAGCCAAATTTACATGGTAACCTTGACACGATCAACTTGATTTCATAAAATGAAAATTCAAAAGAAGTTGCTTTCAGAGCATGTCTTGTTTCAACGAGGACTTGCTCTAGAGGGAAAATGTTATCTAGGTTTTTAACTCAATAGGATCGAAGAGAAGACGAAAAAACTTGATGAAGTCAAAATGGCATAGAACCCAACTGAAAGGGCTAGAGCGACAAGTTAAAAAGAGCCAAGCCGTATTGTTAAAGCAATGACTGAGTTTGACTAAAACCAACAGACCAATGTCTATTCAGTCCAATTAGCAGCCAAATGCAATTAGCAAGTAAATCGTTATTACAATAAAGAAACGCACAACGGGACTATGAGAACAATGTCAATACAAGGAAATGGGAATGACAGATATCAAAATTCAAAAATAGACTAAGTATATGGATCGCCAGTGATCCATGCACCACTTATCGCTCGTGATCCATAACCTGGATTGCTAAACAGTTATGGCACATAGGGAGAAATGAGGCCTAAAAGGAAAAGAAAAAATGTGCTAAGTGTATGGATCGCCAACGATCCATACACCATGGATCGCGATCCATACACAATGGATCACCAGCAATCCACACTTGCTCATGAAACCTTGGCTAGCTAACTAAAGAAAGAAGGGGAAAATGGGACTGAGTGATTAGCTTACACACGAGATAACTCTATGGATTGCTAGCGATCCATAGACCATGGATCGCTACCTCTCCATGGTCTTAGCTTGGGTCACAAGCTAAGATTCATGGCTTATTCCTATATCCATCTACAAGCAAACAATAAATAGGCCTGGCCTAGAAGCTCTCCCATCTCTATAAATACCATCCTACCAGCAACATAAACAGAATCTTCTCTTGATTGGTTGTCGAAGCTCTGCTGGAAACTTTTATCACTCTCTATCTCCCTCATAACAAACTCCAAAAGGATTCACAGTGATTCTCAAGTGGATTCCAACTCTTGGGATTTAATCTAGCTAAGAATAATCAAAGCCATGTAATCAAACACTACTTATAACAGAAATCAGTCATAATAAAACTATAAAGTGGACGTAGGTTTCATTAACAGTCGAATCACTATAAAAATCTTCCATCAACTTTCTTTTACTGCCTTCATCTATACTTGTTACTTATATTATTGCTCTACAAGAACAGGGCTGGTGCTTTCACACTCTAACCAGAGTATTGATCCATTTTTTGGTTAACATTATGTTTGTATCAGTATTATGAAAACCCAAGTATGTCTAAAAGGACTTAAGAATGGTTTATGTATGTAAGGAGAAATGATTTTTGAATGTAAAATATTAAGGATGTATAATTAATTATGTCCTTTGTTTATAACTTTGTTCAGATGTAAATACACAAATCACTTAAGAAAATTTCATAAGAATAAAACTATATCTTTACGAAATGTTCAAAAAATTAAGCCAATATTTTGGAAATGATAAAAAGTATATTCATTTTGCACGAATCATTTCGTAACACAAGTTTGGCTTAAAATATTTGAATATAGGATTTTGATATCCAAAAAGGATTTATCACTCGATGCTTTAGAGTAAACATTGATAGAGATTTGTAATCGGATCCTTACATTTTCTATAATACTTCAGAGCTATGCAAGGAAAATAGAAGTTTTTGAGCTTGATCAAAGTCCGCACTAGAGAATCAAAGGATCCACACTAGTCAGAAGCAAAGTGGTATATTCAAATTAAAAGATCGAATATGATAGTGTATATGGATAGAATGTGAGCACCACCTGAACTTGTTTTGAAATTTGAATTCTTTTGAATAAGTACTACTGGTTTTTGCATTGTAATTTTAGGAATGAAATCCTATTAAGGAAAGGAGTCTATAATGATCACAAATTTATTACTTTGATAAATGATATTTAATTATGAAATATTCAAATAAAAAGTTTTAAAACACGAACTCTAAAGATCTATACTTTAAAATTTGATAAGAAACTTGTTTTGAATTATAATTGTGACATATAGTTTCATAAATAAAGCACGTGCTTCGTACATAAAATTTCATCGATAAATTGATTTTGAATAGAAAGTACATTTTCTCCGTATTTGTGTGCTGGACTCTGGATACATACACTAATATGTCTATTTGAGCAAGATTATGAAATAAAATTATTTATTATATTTTTAAAAATAATATGAATTTATGACATCGCCAAAGATGTCATTACTTTTATATATTTCTCCAGAAATTCTAGTTAAGTTTAAATAATCAAATAGTTGTTTTAATATGATAATAATTCCTTTGATTCTTTATAAAGTGATCGTAATTCATTTATAATAGTTTTGTGAAGCAATATTCATTATCTAAAAATATAAAGAAAATTGATATCGCTTTATCGATACGATAGCACTTTTTATAAACATTTGTTTAATATCTATATATATATGGTTTTAATTCTAGTGAGATTGTTTAATTCTTTTAAAATGATGAGAAATATATTCTTAAGTTTTGTTTATTAATATATATATATAGTTTAACTAAAAATTGAAAATGTGATCGATAATCGGAATCAGATTCGTAATGGTTTAACGTATAGATGTTGTACAACGTAATTTATATCACTTGAACATGGATCTAATATACACATGCATACATTAACACATATATATGCAATTAACACATGCAGAAAAGTAAAAATATACTTACAATTTACAATAGAATTTACATGTAGTAAAAAGTGGGAATATCCAAGATATTTTCTACATAAAAGAGCAAGCTTCAACCAACTTACACATCATCATCATCACATACATGGAAGATGATATGGGAAGGATGACACTGGGGGAGCCGTGTACTTTGATACGAGAAGAAGGGTATGGGCAAGGAGCAAAAGAATAATTACACATTTGGATATTTATTTCCAAAGCTTTGGCTATAATTTCCCACCATCTCTTTATAATTTTACACAGTATTCTACTTCAACTTCTTCCTCATTCTCAAGCTTTTCAGTGGCTTCCTACCTTAAGGAAACTATGAAGAAAAATATTGCAAAAAGAAAATAAATTTATATAAGTATATATACATTTGCAATCCACTTAAAAACATGCTAAAATTTACTCCTTCCTTCACTAAAAACCTACGGCCACCACCTCCTACCACCTAGCCTAAGCCTATATCCACTTGTAAGGATAGGCTGAGCCTATTCAATGGTCTAAGGCTCGATTCCATAGGTTTTGATTTGATCATAGTGAAGCTATAGCAAATTTTGTAAAGTTAGAAACCGATGAAGGTGAGAAACTATACATATATATACATACATATATATATATATATATATATATATATATATATTGATGAAGTGATATGATTGCAATGGATATTTACTATGCTTTGATGATCAAGTATTGGCTATTTTTATGTGTTTAATTGTGTAAAAAAGTCACGTAAAATAAACATCAATATTACACAAGGAAATCACTTTCAAAATCAAGTTATAAAAGTGATATGGAATCAGTAAACACTTTGAAATGATTTAAAGTATTTATAAAAGTTTTATAAATAATAAAAGCCTATTAGGTGAAGTTTGGACAAGTTATGTAAGTTGAGTCAAAAATAGTCGTGTTGCGTAATGGTAGTTCGTGATTTCACGCGGTAAAAGTTTAAATCAATATATACAGTGGATTAAAAGTTAGATTCTTTAGAATACAAATTTTCAAATTCTTACAATCATAGTTTTCAAATAAAATAAAAGGATCGAGATTTCATTTAATAGATTTTGAATTACAAGCGAAAGAAGTTTACAAGATAGTCGAGCTTTGGCAGTTCGAAAACCAAAGTAATAAGTTCTTTAAATGGATATTATTAATTTTTTAAAATTATTTAATAAATTCTGTAAATATTTAAAATGATTTAAAAGGGACTTGATTTATCAAAATGGATTTCTAAATGATCGAAAAGTCTTCTGATAAAATAAGCCATAAAAGCACTATTTGCTGAAAATAATGTGGATCGTATATTATATAACTTGTGTGTAATACGAAAGAGTATGAGCTAATGCTATAACGGACAATAAATAGTACAGTAAATAACAGGCGTGCAAACTGGAGGCTTTATATTGGTTCTGACTTCTCATCCTACGTCTAGTCCCAAAACACCCCTTAGGTATTTCCTTTAACTAAATTACCATCGCTTTGCCTCGAGGAATAGGCTAATACGAAAGTATATCTCTTATAATCTTGTGTTTCAAATAACACAGTTTTTGAGTTATAGTACAAATCTTCTTATGATCTGCTTTGAGTATGTGAATATGAATGCTTTGAGTTGTAGGAAGTGCTTTAACCAAAATTATATTATGGTTATAATAAATTGATAGTATATGAACAACGTATACACAAGAAAGTGTTTAGAAATCAAGAGAGGAAAGAATAAATCAATTCAAGTTGGTTGAATTCTATACAATCGAAGGAGTATTTGCAGATTAAAAAGGCTACAGATGAAGAATTGTTACTACCTGAGTGGATCTATTCATTTTAATGGCTGCAACCTTTCGACGAAGGATGATATCCTTTTGTTTTAGCATAAGTGTCTTTCTAAAATTGTTAGTTTTTACATATGATAGACTTCTGTTGTAAAACCTTAGACGTCCGCGACTTAAGAAAATTTTAACCCAAGATTTGACACAGACATCTATGGATTTATTTCAGACGTCTACCGATAATAAAAATAGTTTTCTAACTTAATTTTGATGCATATGAAATAGAGTATGATTGTGTATACATATATACTCAAGGAGACATTAACAATAATTTATCTAAGACTACTTTGCAGTAGAATAATCTTACTAATCGAAGTATGGTCGATGAATCTTCGTTTCTATTTTGAGTCTCGATAACTTCGAGCATGGTGTCTTCTTGTAGCATAAAATTGTAATCTTAATAAAGTGTGTGTGTGTGTGTGTATATATATATATTGTGTAGTTGTTATCATTGAAACATAAACTATAGATTCTCTCCCCCCTTTTCGATGATGATAACTATACAATTAAAAATAAAAGTTTTATTTTATTTTTCCCCTCTATGTGTGTGCATATATTCCTCTCCTTTGTCATTATCAAAATGAACGAAAATGATATAAGACACAGAAATATTAAATAGACATAGCGTGTTATACATTAGGATGGTGGAAAATCAAATGCGGATTTTCAAATAAAATTAGAGAATTGTAGTTGAAGTTTTAATAGTGAAACAAAAAACATAAGAGTAGATAATTGAAATAAATAAAAGTCTAATTGTACTGATTATGTGAGTATGATAATCCCTCATAGTTCTCATAGTATTCCAAATAAGAAGATGAATCCTGCTCATATGTGCCCGACCATTGTGTTTGGTCATTGTATGCCTCATCTTCTTGAATTGAGAGGCCTTGAAATGCCAAGTACGATTGTTGGAAATGAGGAGTATTGGACATATACATGTCATCACTATTTTCTTCTTCTTCCTCAATTTGTGCCTCAATAGGAGCCTTCTCTCGATCACCTCTATCATGAGATGTACCTTCCGGCAAGGCTTGAGAGCGATAAAATGGTGTTTGAGCCTAAGGTGGAGGTGCTGGTGAAGGTGAGGATGATGAGCGAGAAGATGATCGACCATCTACTTTGTGAATAACTTTTCCCAAAGTGGAGACCACTTTGTCAAAAGTCTTTTCCATTTTTTTCATCCTTGTAGAGAAAGAACGTTCCAATCTAGTTATCTTTTTGTTTAAAGGTCGCTAGTTAACCATGATTATCTTTTGGTTTTTAAGTGCCAAATCACAAAGAGATCATTTTGCATTAGTTCAACAAGAGCTTTTTATATTTTAGAGTCCGAATAATATTCGGTTGCATGACTAGATGAAGTTGGTTATTATGAAGGATGAGTTAAGTAAGTCTGCTGAGAAGCACTAGTTGGAGGAGGACCATCATGTTCTTGTTGATGTTATTATAGAGACCATTGGTCGAAGGTGATGATATAAGGTGGATTTTTGGGAAGTTTCATCAAAGATAGATAACATGGACCACTACCTTTTGTTGGAATTTCTTCGTTTTGTGATAAGTTCAAAGGAACACCAAGATCTTGCAAGGTACGCATTATGTACGGAGCATATACAATTGAGTGACGATGCCGAGTCCAAAATCTTTAATTTGTTTATGAATAATTTTTTCTTAATTTACGGCACGCGACCTAATATAGCGTACAAAGCTCGATGGTTATTGGGATAAATTTGCTCATGGCTACCTTGACGTGGAATGATTGTGTTGATTATCATTCTATTTAGTAGCCTAGTATGTGGGCGTAGATAAATGGATTTCCATTGTGGCATCCTATGTTTCCATATTTGATGAGTAGCTTCATCTTTGGGTAAAATAATATGATCCGTTATATCCTTTAAGTCAATTCCTTATAATATCATCCTAGTATACGACCAAACGTATATACAGCAATTTTGAATTCTTTTCCATAAACACTTGACTACAACCATCCATTCTCATTTTTTGGATTCCAAATTCATACTGCTGAAATTGGAATGGAAAAGGTAAATAGCTAGAGGATCGGTAATTGCCTTATTTGCATCATAGCTAATTAGGTTGCAGCAACCAACATCCGTAAATAATCCTATAATTTCATATTCTATGACATTTCAAAGACAATAGAAGAGACCATAATGGATGTTCTTTTTTGAAAGCACCTTAAATCGGTTGATGGCAGTGGGATTGTTGCGAAGCCATTGGTTTATGTGAGCTTATGTAACCGGGTTTTGAGAGATTGGCCTTGTTTTTGCATTTTAGAGATGGTCATCTTCTTGGAAGCCATAGACATTTGTTAGGGAGTCGCAGACATCTGTAGCTTCGGTAAAAATGAAACAGATAGATTAGACAATGTTTGTGATGGTTCCACGGACGTTTATGGCTATAGAAAAAATAAACAGAGAGAGTCGACAGGCGTTTGTGAGGTTTCCCTAGACGTCTGTGGTTGTAGGAAAAATAAACAGAGAGTTTTGACAAACGTCTGTGAATTCCCAAGAATTTTTTTCCCGTAACCTTTTACAGATGTCTGTTGTAAATGCACATATATCTGTCGCATGTATTTTCTGAACTGTTGGAAAAATTTATATAGCAATGCAAGTTTATTGAAATTTTAATACAATAAAATAGTATATATACCAAAAATTAACATAATTCATATGATGCGTAGCACAAGTTTAGCTTTTGTCGGAGAATTTAGGATTGTTGATTATTGTACATCCCATGAATTTAGTTCAATTTTTTTATCGCCAATTTACAGTTTCAGTGGAGACCAACTCAAATGGGCTGGATGTCAATCTAAGCTTGGTTTGATCCCGGTGTGGTGTAAAAATTGGCCGCCAACACTCAATTATTTATGAGAACCATATCCAATTCAAACAAAAAAATATGAAGAGAAATAAATGAAGAACAAAATTAGAACAATTTGAAACCAACTAAATAGAGACATGGGTTTATAGTAGTTTGGCTGAATCTGCTCTACATCTACTCCAAAGATTTTCCTTTTATTAGTTTATACTGCTGATTATAGTTATAAAATCATGAAATTCAATAAATAAAACTAGCAGTGTATAGCCTAGGTAAAAGATAAAGAGAAGTAAAAAGAAGATCCTCCTTCTAAAGCCATGCCTGCTATATTTATAGGTGAAGACCACAGCCAATCTTTATGGAACGTCGCCTAAAGGACCTTCTTACCCATATGTTCCCACTCTAGGGATCGTTATGCCCAAATCCCAATGAAGATGTATTGGTACCGATCCCGTCCATAGTTGATTTTTAGGCAGGGAATCCTTTATTGGATTCTTCATGATAAAATATGATTAACCCCAAGTTTCATGTCATTTGGAATGGGTGAGCTCCTATTTTTTATTGATCATTGGTTCAAATCCCCTTTAAATTGCTTTCTTCTGAGCCCTCTAAAGGGTTATACACCGACCGCTATTTAATGAAGCTTGCCGAACCATATCTTCCAATATAGCATGCCGATCCCTGTACAAAATATCCATCTTTCATAGACTATGTCGATCCCTCCGTTATTCAAGCAAGCCGAACCCTTACCATTCAACTACCTCGATCCCTTTCTTGCTTCGACTATGCCAATATCTCGCGTATCCAACCATACTGATCCTTTATCATTCAACTATGTCGACCCCTCATCTTTGGAATGAGGTATGCTGAACCTCTTAAGCGAGCATATCCGTGGAATTCCAACCTATCAACACATGTTGTTCCATTTAAAAGGCCGACTCCTTCTTTAAGAGGTGAAGTATATCAAACCCTCTTCATTGAACCATGTTGAACCCTCTAAAGAAACCAACCTAGACCGTTTCTCTATATTGAAGCACGCCGATCCATTCTTCGTAACTTCCCAAACCAATAAAACATGTCCATCCCTCTGCCTTCATCTATGTCCAGCTATATAATACTTCATTCCATGCTTATCCCTAGCTTTTCGAAGCTATCATCCATATTTCAAGCATCTTGCACCATTTACCTACAAACTCCGTCCAACTCTTGCTTCGTATAATCATTTATAGTTTACCTTCGGGTCCTACAGCCATTGCTCTGCACTCAACGGGATTGATAATTGTAAGGTCTGTTGTATTAAATCCGCCAGTATACTAACTTGCCAAAAGGTGGGTTAACGCTTTTCCCGTAAACATGCCTTGTGGTAGGAAGGCATGTTTTGAATTGCCTAAGGTCCAATGTTCGAAACCCGTTGATGACCTATGAACAAATTAGTGATCTTACCTGATTTTTATTAATGACCATTTGGGACATTTAATCAAATTCATAACAATCTCAGGCTAATGATGATCACAAGAGATCAAGTGTCTGTTCGAAACAAAAGGCAATCGTTCGAGATCGAGTTCCTATTCGAAGCGTAATGTGATAGTTCAAGATCGAGTGCCTTTCAAGATGAAATGTGGTTGTTTGAGATCGAGTGCATGTTCAAGGCGTAACATGATCGTTCGAGGTCGAGTGTCATTCAATATGAAATGTGATTGTTTGAGATTGAGTGCCTATTCGAGGCAAAATGTGATCGATTGAGATCGAGTATCGTTCGAGGCGAAATGCGATTGTTCGAAGTCTAGTGCCATTCGAGGTGAAATATGATCGTCAACAAAATAATTCCAAAATTATTAATATCAGATTTCACGTTCAAGTGAATTTTATAATCAAAATATTCAACAAATAAAATTAAGTCCAAGTACTAAATGAGAAACAGAAGCAAAACTAAACACTACAACGCATGCATCTCCGGGTGTGATGGTCCATTATCATCTCAGAGTATGCCTAGGGACCATTCTCGATCCCGTACATGTGTATGTGATGTAACCATTTTATTGTAGAGTATATTACTTATTCTTTTCTATTTCGATCAACAGATGACAAGTTGACGCCTCGATCCAAGGAAGTTCCCGTTCATTATGGATGATGGTTGCTCATGTTCCCTTACCGCTGCCCGAGTTCTTGCGTACTGTAATAGTTTCCCATTCCGTACATGTCCCTCAATCTCATCCTTTAAGTGCCTGTAGTCATTTGTACTATGACCGCCCAACTCATGGAATAGATAGTATTTTTCTGATTTCTTTTTATTATTTGTAGGCTTTCTCCTCATTGACCTTTTCTAGGAGATATGCCCTTTAGTATGCAGATATACCTATTCCAATGTTTCGGTCAATTCGGTGTAAGAGTTGCCCTTCGTGGTCGCATCGATCCGTCAGAGCCAACCTCTGCTTTCTTTTTCCTTTATCCATGTTTGAACCTTCCCAGGGCAGACCTCCACCTTTAACTGCATGAACTTCCACTTTCTCTCTTCCCTCTATGTAAGCTTTCACATCTTCCTGTCATAGAAACCTTTCTACTTCATGGTAAAATTCCATAAGATCTAATGGTAGATCCCGTCCAAACGATATCTTGAAATTCGAGTTATCTGCAATCCCTAACATTGCTGCAATCAAAACCATCGACGGATCTGGTCGATCCACCGAAGCCATTACTGCATGAACCTATTTACGAAATCCCTGAGTGATTCTCCTTTCCATCACTTTATCGATGTGAAAGTCATCACACTCTTGGATCTCATGAGGTGGACCCGAAATTTCCTTATAAATCTTTCGATCAATTTCGTTCGTGTGCTAATAGACTAACTTTCAAAATGTCTGAACCACAATATAACTATATCTTCTAAGTACAGAGGGAAGCACTATGCCATGACTTCCTCTGATTCCCCAAGTACTTCCATGTGTCACATGTATCTCCTCGGATGAACAACGAGATCCGTTTCTCCATCATACATCTCAAGCGTTGATGGCTTGAACTTTGGTTGACTCCTAGCTTGCCTGATATTTGGAGCAAATGAACTTCTATTTACATCCTCCAAATCCCTATTCACTAATCCTCCATGCATAGCTCGCCTCACCATCTCTGCAAACCTGCCATTGTCTTTCAGTGGCAATCCCCTATCATCACATCCAAGTTGCACCCCGAGTCTACGAGGGAATTCTAGAACATATTCCTTCGAACGAGCATCCAAATTTCGATTCGTACCGAGCTCCACAGGATTAACCGAGGTCCTTGTTCGTCGACGGAAAGTGTAACGGTTTAGAAAACCGTCGAATGAATTTAAATTAAAAAAAACCACAAAGGCATGGCATACACTTGTAGTACGTGGCGAATATGGGTCGATCGGCAGGGAATTGCTGATTTTAAAATATATTCAATCAAATTAAACCAAAGTCGAATGAAAGTTAAGCTAGAGAATTAGAAAATTAGCTAACTAACTAAAAGAAAAGAGAAGCAAATATAAGAGTTAAATGAAAGTTTAGAGAATAAATCTACTCTCTAGATCATGTAGTTCAACACATATGAAATCATGATATCTCTTTTATGGTCATGAGTGCTTTAATTGATGTGCTTATTATAAGTATGGCATAAGTGTACTATTGATTAGCCAATATAAGCCGTCAAACTATAACACACCCCTTAAACTACTTACTAACTTTGATGAAAATGACATGAAAATTAAAATGAAATATATTTTAAGTATGGCCTATTAACTATTGATTAGAAATATAAATCATTAAATTTGAATTTCAAATCACTTTTTATTCCATAATCATATTTTGATAAAGAGGCATTTGTGTTAGTGATTGTTTAGCATAGCCTATTTGGTGTCAACAATATAGGCTATCAAATTCAAAGCAAGAACACAAATAAAATACTTTATTAATCATCATTAAGCATAAAAAGAGAGCATGAATCAACAAATAGTTGAAGCTACATAATTAGAGATCTTTATTACCCCTAAATTGAAGGGGTTAGCCTCTCATATTTGTCATTTGATTAACAAATATTGCTTGCAACATGAAAGAAAAATAAAAGGAAAAACGAGAGCAAAGTTAAAAAACTATTCTACTTGCATGAAAAATAAATCTACACTACTAACATGAAAGTAGATAAACAAAAGAAGCATGTAAAAGAAAGAGAGCACTAATTAACATTGCATGGAAAAAATGAAAGTTGCATGAAAATAAAAATGGCTAAGTAGCTATGGAAAAGAGAAAGAGAACTTGTCTTTTATTTTGAGCCTAAATTAAACTAAAAAGAGACTAAGGGAGAGGAGGGTTACACGAAACATAAGGGGTATATATACATGTGTTAAACCCTAATTCATATTTTTGAGGAATGCCCAAAATACACTTGAGAAAGTGTGGAGGCCAAGTTATCATTAGCTTCTACCAATCATCATTTAAGTGTACATGAAACCATTAATTCCATTAGCATGTGCATTATCCTCTAATTTGTACATTAAGGTAGGTGGGTAGGTGGGACCCTTCATGTTCTTCACTTTGAATTATTTCCATATTCGTTCTTTTGTATCTTCTTTGTGTATGCATATTTCATCATAAAACACTTGTAAAATTCACCAAATTTCCTACAAAACAACATAAAAAATTCCAAGTAAATTTTCACAATTTAATAAATGCACAAAAATGACCATTTAACCCCTGTATGAAGATGAATATGTGACAATTTGAAAATAATTTGAATTTTGGTATAAACAAGTTACAATACCCAATATGATCATTTATTCAATTTAAGTGGATTAAATATGGTGGTAAAAATATGCACATTTACGTGCACATCAAATACCCCCACACTTATCTTTTTATTCGTCCTCGAATAAAGAAAAACTAAGATAAATTTGTTTTCATAGGGAGCACGATTGCATTGAGCGTATGCAACAAACCTTAAACCTCTGGATGTCTCCAATAGGACGAGTGCTGTCTCATGAGGGTTTTCAACGGATACTACCTACAAAATCCAAATGCATGATGAAAATATTTACAAAATGTAGGATTTATTTAAAAAGAGATGAATGCAAATTTCTGAAAATATTCATCCTTCACTTTTAAATCGAAACAAGTTAAATATAGGTTTCGATCATTATCTTGAATATTTAAGTCATTTATTCATCAAAATTTCCAATAAAAATTAAGTTATCATAACAAATAGACTATAGTTTAACTTGTTGTTTCGGTTCATAACAAAGTGTAATTATAAAACGGACCCTCAGTTGATTATCAAAGTTTATCAAAGTGGTATATTCATTTCTATTCAATAATAAGTCAAATCAAATAAGTTAAAAATAGTGCTAGGATTTCAATTGCTTACTGTCTCTTGTATTTTTGAAAATTTTATTGATATTTACAATATTTGTATGCCTAACTCAGGTAAACTAAGGCTAGATATATTACCCATGCACTACCTTGTGGAATTATGTGAGGGAAATACAAAGCGTGGCGAGTGAACACACGAGTGTCAACACCTATTGCCTGTAGGCATTATTAAAAAGAATTTTTATATATATACCTAACTCGGATAAACTAAGTCCAGATATACCGATCGTGCACTGCCTTTCGGGCTTATGTGAGAAAGGTATAGAGCATGGCGAGTGTACATACAAGTCTGTACACTATCGACCGTAGGTATTAATAGAAAATATTTACATATATACAAATGGGTTTTTTATATTTTTTTAAAAAAAAGAGAGTTTTGTAAAATAATCTTAGCACCACTTAACTTAGAAGACAAAAAAATGTTATATCCTTTGCTTTAAATCAACCACCTTTTAAAATAAAGATTTTCTATTAGGATATATTTTACAATTAACACATATGGATCTTCCTATATACTAGTTAAACCATTGTTGTTTGTAATCAAACTTCATTTTTATTTTCGTTAAGACAAATAAACTTTAAAAAAATTCAATTTAATAAGCCAAAACCATATATTTATCCTATACTGTTTCTTTAAAAATAAATCAAAATTGCTTAAATATAATTTTTTTTGTTTTTCGTTTTTGAATTTGTTTTTGTAAGGAAAAAGTAAACATAAATCATGAAAAATCGAAAATGAAGATGAGTCTCCCCCCACACTTGATTTTGACTGTGTCCCCACAGTTACCCAAGTGAAAGGAACATTTATTATTATTTACATGAAAATGAAATGCATTTACACGACATCAGAAAGTATATCGTTAAAAAGTAAATGAAATGGTCTTTGGTAGAACGATTCATTGGTCTCGTCAAGTATATGTGAGACACGGCTTAAGCTTGAAAAATCAAACCTTAAAAGATTTCGAAGTTGAATGTTGATTTGAAAAAACGAATGTTGTTTTATTGAAAATTGAATGGGTTGTCTTGTTTTCGATGATTTTTGGGATTGATAAAACAACTGATTGGAACTCAAGTTTATTTTCACCAAGTTGAAGTTCAAGCTTATCATTAAAAACTTCTTCAAAATTATCAATTTTAAAATCAAAATGGTGATGTAAATCTTCCCTTTCAGAATTTAACAACTCATTTTCGAAAATTCCAAAAAGAAATCGTTTCATTGAATTCATCTTCCTTTATTGGATTATCAACAACTTCATTGCGTATCTCAAGTTCAAAATCCAATGTTGTTGTATTCAAATTTTCAAAATCAAGAAAAGGAAGATCGAATTTTAACTTTGGTTCCACATCCTCAAAAAATTTGAAATCCAACTGAATTATCGTGTTTTCAACAACTTCATTAAGATCATCATTTTCAATTTCAGAAGTTGTTATTTGAAAATCGTCAATTTGGGTAAAAGATGGATTATCATTTGACTTGTCACGCGTTGGGATTTGCTTTTGTTTATGATGTTGTTTCATATATGTTTCGAACAACAAATCCATGTGATCATTATAGATTTCATCCATTTGTTCAACAAAATCCAATTTATAGTCATTAACTTGAGAATTTTCGATTTGGATTCGTTGAGAACAAAAATTTTCACTCGTATCTAGTCAAGATTATTTCCATTGCCATCTTCGTTAGAAAAGTTGTTTCCATTTTTATTTTGAGTTTGAAATTTATTTTGTAGCTCGAAATTGAATTGGCATGAGTTATAATCAAAATCGTTTGAATTTTGAATTGAATTCAAATTCTGAAATCATTTACTAGAGTTATTGCACAAATACGAATTATACAAACCATTTATCATTTGATTTTGTTGTGTAGAGATTTCAAATAGAGATGAAATGCTATTTTCGAGATTCAAGGGTTGGTCATCGTTTTGAAAATTTTATGGTTCAAAAATCGAATTGTATAAACAACAGTTATTGTTGAAATATCCATAAGAATTTGAAGTGAAATTATATGGATTATATTGATTTTCACAGCTAAATTCAACTGAGTAAGGAAAAGGAAACTCAGACATTCTTAAGAAAGTTGTTTTGAGTTTTAAAGGAAAAATATTTACAAATAGAATTTATTTTTCAAAACGGAAATTTGATTTTTGTTTTTGATTTTTAAATTTTTTTCTGAAAAGATTCTATATATATATATATATATATATATATATATATATATATTGATTTTTGAAATTTCAAAGGAAAAGGAATATTTACAATTCTTTTTAGTGTTGGATTTTAATTTTTTTCTCTAAATATGCATAAATCAATGCAAGTATATGAATGCAAAGCTCTAATTACAAATTATTTATCCTAAGTTAACCCAAAATTATATAATCACATTTTGTCTTAAATCAACAAGATAGTTCCTAGTCAGATAACGGGCAAAAGTTATCAATGCACCATGAATCACCGTAGCAATGCAGCCGAAGGTTTAAGTACCTTCGGAGAAACAATTCAGTATAATATTTACGACTCACCGTAATATTTATAGCTGATTATTGCTCTGCCGTAGCCTACACACCAAGAAATTAAATTGTTCAAAGAAGACAATTTGTTAATATACATTTAAGTGTTATCGATGTCTAACCGTTATTACTAATCAAATTCTAAGATGAAATGCAAAGCAGAAAATAAAAGTGTATTAACAATGCAACTGTGAATGAATTTATTTATTTATTTTTTGAAATTCAGTTATGCAAATGAAAACAACCAACAATGCAAAACTAATAAAACAATAGATAAGCAAGCAAACAGTTTTTTTTTGGCATGCAAAGCGAAGCAGTTATTTTTACAGCAGTTCCTCTCTTTTTGAAATTCTGCTTCGGTAACCTGAAATAGAAACAAGATATATATAATTTATTTCTTTTTAAAATATATATATCAAAGAAGAAACTAAACAAAGAAAAATAAAAAACTATTAAAATCAAAATAAACACAGCAAAACAAAAGATTTCCAAACAAATAAAAAAACATTTTCTTTTGTTTTTGTTTTTGTTGTTTTTTTATATTTGACACACTTTTTTCTAAGGAAACAAACTAAAACAACTAAAGAAAACACTTCTACCACATGAACTAAACAAAAGAATGCACTCAACCTTAAAACCCGACCCAATTAAAAAAAAGCAAATAAAACACTTCCCTAAACAGAAAATCAGAGCAAATACAGTTCACAACCCAAATAAAATTCACTTCGAAACAAAATTAAAAATCGCTGCTTTTTCACAACAACCAAAATCGAATTCGCGACGAAGACCTCAAACTGTGGTCGCGGCTTTGTTTCAGAGGATTGGAGGAATCACTTTCGGGTTTGAATGGTTCGGCGAGGGGTGGCACTATCGTGGCGTGTCGATTTGATTGGAGATGGTTTCTCGTTAAGGCACTGGTTGGTTGCCGAGTTAAGGAAATGGTTCAGGTGGTGGGTGAAAGTCGGAAGGCGGTTCGATTTCGCTGTTGAGGAAGATGTAGCGATGGCAACTTGCAGCGTTCAAATTGAAGGTTGTGGTTGCTGCAACTGGTAATGGATGTACTCGGCAGAGGCAGTGGTTATTATGGAGTTAGGAGAAGTAGCACTTGCGACGGCTGTGGCTATAAGGAGGGGCAGAGGTCACTGGAATTTATTGAGGCGATTGGGGATTCCGTAGTGGAAATGGTGTTGACATCAGATGGAGGCGGAGTTAGTGGTTGCGTATGTTGCTGATGGAGGTTGGCTGCAGCAGTGTTTCGGTCGGGTAGCAGCAGGTAGCAGGGTGGTATGTATAAATGTTTTGATGGCTGTTGTATGGTGTTGGATGATGGTGGTCGTATGTGGTCTGTAGTGGTAAGGAATATGGCTGCAGGTTGTGATTGATGATGGGTTGTAGAGGGATGGTCAGAAGGGCGGTTATGGAATTTGTATGGTGAATGAATATGGAGATGTTGGTGATGTTTGGCAAGGTGGTGAGTGGATGATGATGATGTGATCAGTTGTGACAGTGGTTGAATTTAGATGGAGACTTGTTGAACAGAGACTCTGAATTTAGACAGAGTTTTGTTGAATAGAGATGTGCAGTCGTATGCTATGGGAATTGGACCAGAGTGAAGGGGATTTTGAGGATGGTGATATGTGTTTGGGTGTGGTAAGTGATGCAACAATGGTTGCAATGTTGTTTGATATGGTGATTGTGGTGATGCCTTGAGATTGTATACAGGAATGTTTGTTGATAGCAAGAAGACTGTGTGAAGATGAAGCAATGGATGCTTGGGCAAGCTTGTATATGTTTGGTGAATGCAGTCGAGCGGTTGTAGTGCGAGGATGATGGCACAGTTGCAGTTGGATGGAAGCGAAATTGAAAGAAAGGGGAGGAGAGAGATGGCAGTCTGGTGAGTATTGTTCAAGGCAGTGGAAGTTGGAGGAAGCAAATGTGGAATGGCAGAGGGGAGGTAGAAGGGTGAAGTTGTGTGCAGTGTCTCTGTGCAGAAGGGAAAATGTAATAGTAAAGATGTGCAATTATTTTTGTGTAAATGTAAACGAAGAAAAGAAAATGTAAATGTAAATTTGTAATGGAAAAGGAAATGGAATATTTTTTTTTCTAAATTGTGTAAGTTGAATTTTTTTTAATAGAAATGCAAATGCAAAACAACTAGACAAACAAGAAGCACACAACCAAAATGCAAACAAATATAACACAACACAAATTCTTTTTAATTGCAAACTATCACACAAAACAAACAAAAACATACAATAAAATCATCCAAAAATAATTCAAAAAATAGAAATTAAAATCAAAGCAACTCTCCGGCAAAGACGTCAAAAACTTGTTCATCGACGGGAATTCTATCGGTTTAGAAAACCATCGAACGAATTTAAATTAAAAATAACCGCAAGCGCACGACGTACACTTGCAGTACGTGGCGAATACGGGTCGATCTGCAAGGAATTGTTGATTTTAAAAATCTATTCAATCAAATTAAACCAAAATCGAGTGAAAGTTAAGCTAAAGAATTAAAAAATTAGCTAGCTAACTAAAAGAAAAAAGATGCAAATATAAGAGTTAAATGACAATTTAGAGAATAAATCCACTCTCTAGATCATGTAGTTCAACACATATGAATCATGATCTCTCTTTTATGGTCATAAGTGCTTTAATTGATGTACTTATCATAAGCATGACATATTTGTGCTATTGATTAGCCAACATAAGCTATCAAACTATAACACAACTCTTAAACCACTTACAAATTTTGATGAAGATGACATGAAAATGAAATCTATTTTAAGTATGGCCTGTTAACTATTGATTAGAAATATAAACCATCAAATTTGAATTTCAAAACGCTTTCTTATGCCATAATCATATTTTAAGGCATTTGTGTTGGTGATTGTTTAAGCATAGGCTATTTGGTGTCAACAATATAAGCTATCAAATGCAAAGCAAGAACACAAATAAAACACTTCATTAATCATCATTAAGCACAAAAAGAGAGTATGAATTAACAAATAATTTTTGCTACATAATTAGAGAGCTTCATTACCCCTAAATTGCAGGGTTTTTGCCTTTCATAATTGTTATTTGATTAACAAATATGGCTTCCAACATGAAAGAAAAAGAAAAGGAAAAAGAGAGCAAAGCAAAGAGAAAAAACTATTCTATTTGCATGAAAAATAAATCTACATTACTAACATGAAAGTAAATAAGCAAAAGAAGCACGTAAAAGAATGAGAGCACTAATTAAAATTTTGATAGAAAAAAAATGAAAGTTACATGAAAATAAAAATGGCTATGTAGCCATGGAAAAGAGAAAGAGAACTTGTCTTTTATTTTGAGCCTAAACTAAATTAAAAAGAGACTAAGGGAGAGGAGAGTTACATGAAACATAAAGGGTATATATACATGTGTTAAACCCTAATTCATATTTTTGGAAATGCCCAAAATACCCTTGAGAAAGTGTGAGGTCAAGTAATCATTAGATTCTATTAATCATCATTTAAGTGTACATGAAGCCATTAATTCCGTAAGCATGTGCATTAGCCTCTAATTTGTATGTTAAGGTAGATGGGTAAGTGTGGTCCTCCATGTTCTTCACATTGAACTATTTTCATCTTCATTCTTTTGTATCTTCTTTGTGCATGCATAGTTCATTATAAAACCACTTGTAAAATGCATCAAATTTCCTACAAAACAATATAGAAAATTCCAAGTAAATTTTCACAATTTAATAAATGCACAAAAATGACCATTTTACCCCTATATGAAGATGAATATGTGACAATTTGAAAATAATTTGAATTTTGATTTAAACAAGTTAAAATACCTAATATGGTCATTTATTCAATTTAAATAGATTAAATATGGTAGTAAAAATATGCACATTTATGTGCACATCGGTCGCCCAGCACATGACCAACCAACCGCGAGGGCATGCACCCTAGCCTTTAGGATCTATACCGATCCCTTTGGAGGGATCGGCGCTGATCCATTTAGGATGATAGGGACTGCCACCTGCTGCTCTACCCTACTCGTACGTCCTCCATTTCCATGTTCTCGGTTCTGATTTCAAGCGATTCCTGCCACCTCGACTACTTGGTCCGTAGCTCCAATAGTTCCTATCGTTCAAACTCTTTGGTTTTGCATTCCAGCAGCTCCTATGCCTCCAGCTTGTGCAATTTATCAGAGTAGATTCTACATCATCTTCTCCTACCTTTTTAGCATCCTCTCCTATATAACATCCATCATTATTTCCATTTCATCCTTAGTGATGTAGATATGTACTTGATCAGCTCCAGTTCCTATGGAAACCTCATAGCTCTCTCCATGGTGGCTCCTTCTAGGTAGCACTCTCCTTTTTGATTATCTCACCATTTCTTCCTATATCCAAGTACCTAAGCTCCTAGCTTCCAAATCCATGGGTGCAAGTCCTTCTCAGTGAAAGTACCAAAATGTTAACATCAAAATTGGCTACCCACATCCGATTATGTAAAAGCACTAATATCCAACTCATACACAAACATATGAAGAGAAATAAACGAAGAAAAAAATTGATATAATTAGAAAGAAGGTAAATAAAGATACGAATTTATAGTGGTACGGCTAACTTCGGCCTACGTCCACTCCAAAGATTTTCCTTTTATTAGGTGATACTACCGATTATAGTTACAAATCCATGAAATTCATGAACTAAAACCGGTAGTCTATGGCCCAGGTATAAGATAAAGAAAAGTCGAAAGAAGATCCTCTTTCTGGAGCCATGCCTACGGTATTTATTGGTGAACACCACCACCAATCCTCCCAAAACTTTACCTAAAGGGCCCTCTTACCCAAATAGGCCCACCATATGGATCGCTAGGCTCAAATCCCAATAAAGAGGGATCAGTATCGATCTCTCCCTTGGTTGATTTTTGGCCAGAAATTCCTATGGTTGATTCTTCATGATAAAATATGCTTAATCCCAAAGTTTAATATCATTTGGAATAAGGGAGCTTCTGTTTTTGATTAATCTTCAGTTCAAATCCTCTTTAAATTGCTTTCTGCCGACCCTCTAAATTATTGTACATTGACTCCTATTCAACGACGCTTACCGAACCATACCTTCTAATATAGCATGTCGATCCCCTATTAAGTATCCATCTTTCATAGACTATGTTGATCCCTCCATTATTCAAGCATGTCAAACCCTTACCATTAGACTACGCCAATCCCTTTCTTGCTTCGACCATGCCAACCTCTCACATATCCAACCATACTGGTCCTCTGACGACTCGGAATTTTAAGCATTTAAAATTGTAATATTTAATACATTTAAAATATTTAAAAGTTAATTTTAACTTGAATTCAAATAGCATTATTCATTTATTGAATTTAAATAATTTGAAGTTGTGTAAAATGTTAAATCTGGAGTTCTAAGCTCGTTAAAAATAATTTGAAGGCTTACAAAATTTATATTGATAGTGTTGAGGATAATAAAAGTTTTTAAAATCAGATTTAACACTGATTTGTTCAGTTTTGAAATTTATATCGTTTAAATTGAATTTAAAAATAGCCTTCTGAGGCATGTCTCGGATTTCGACGAATCCAGTTCCATTGGATCCGAAAAATTTATTTATTATCGGATTTCTAATTTCGTATTGATTGGAGTTGTTATGTAAGCGTACGATTTATAAACGCGCTAAAATCTGTATTGAAAATTCAATATAATAACTGGGTCCGAAAGCTATCTTCTCCATACGATCGAGTAAGGACTCAACTTTTCCAGTGCGTTCGAAATGGGGGTATAACATTATAAATGACTAGCGGCACGCGACGATAGGAGTTCGCAAATTTAAGCTACGTAGGTTGTGACGATTTGAAATAATTTATATAATAAGTTGGCTGGTCAAATTCATAGCATATCAGAGCTTTTCAAATCACTGTATAAAAACCTTATCAAACACGCAACCATCGAATCATGTTTCCCCTTCTCAAAACAACAGGCTGATAAAATAAAGTCTCAGAGAAGAGAAAGGAAAAAAATAAAAATTTAGATAATGGCCGAATAAAGTGTTCTCATTCAAAACTCAATCCCCTTCTCTTTATTTTGCTCGAACGTAGAAGGGAGGGTTGTGTCGTTCGAATTCAAGTCGATTTATTTTCAAAGCAAATCAATTCGTCGATTTGAGAGGGAACCCGCGAGAGAGTGCAAGATTGAGTCGGGCTCGCGAAACACGGCCAGAGTCGACACTGGAAGACGAGTCGTTTGCGTTATCGAGGGGCAGGTTCTATGAGCAGTTCAGTGACGAGTTGGTCGCGCGACGAAGTGGTACGTTCATGTTCTTATCAGGTCGAATTTCACGGCAAGGCTCGGGTCAAGGAGGTTCGGTGATGTGACTGAGGGTTCATAGTTGTGATCTTGCCATGAGGTCAGGTGGATTGGGGGTTAGGTGGAGCTCGGGATTGGACTTTTCCGTAAGGATTAAAATCAAGGATACAAGCAAGTTTGGAATGGATTGCATACAACAAAATAAAAGGTGAGTTAATCTCACTCAGCTGAATTTGAATTTAAATTTAAATGATTAAATTTAAATAATTGTTGGATGGTTGAATTGATTGATGTGATATAGTATGATATTATGGAATTGGTGTATTATATTGTTCTAACGTCTGTGAATGCAGGGAAAACAGGTTGGAGGGGTTCAACTGGATCCCTCAACATTTATTTAAATTATTTAATACCCTCTGTTGTGATTTATTTGATATCCTATGATGATCTTTATTGGAATATTGAATGCTATGGTATGATGAATTGCCAAAAATATATAAATTAGACTTTGGAAAGAAATTAAAAGAAGTGAATTTGTAAATAAAATAATTATAGAACGAATTAAAAAAATGAATTGGAAAAGGAATGAAGTGATTGTAAAATTCTAATAAATAGATTTTGAGTATAGAAAGGAAATTTGAATAAACATGAAGTTAATGAATAATAAATCTTCAGTGATATTAACTAAAAGAAGAAAACATTTATTTAAAATTTAAGATTTAAATTATAGTAAAGAATAAGGAAGAAATTGTGAAAATCTGGAATTTGTATATTTCCGTTAAAGGATTTACAATCAAACAGAAGATAATAAAAATAATAATAAAATCCATAATTAATGAATTTTGAAATGAACCGAGTAAGTAAAGAAATTTATTTCAAATGGAATAAATTGGAAATATATAACAACCCGCATATTTATCGATTTTATATTTAAATATTTTATTTAAATATTTTATAGATACTTGGAATTTAGTCCGAAAAGCTACTTTTTGCATACGGTCGAATTAGGACTCGGGACCACTTCCATTGAGTTCAAAAATGACGTTTGCGATCTTTTTAAGTGTAAACTTTGATATGTTTGGAGTTAGAGGAATTTTGCCACTTTTCACTTAGGGCTTTGGTTTGGTTTGAACCCACTTACTAACTCAGTCCCAACCCCTTCTCCTCTTCATTACTTCATTCCTCATTTTCTGATACTCAAGCTTTTATAACAATGGAGAGTGGAAGAGAAAATTAAAACTCCAAGCCCTAGTTTTCATTAGCAAATCCAACTTCTAGCTCCAAATTCAAGAGAACCCATTGGTAAGCCTTCTCTTCTTCTTCTCCAACTCATTCTTTTATCATTTTCAGAAATTCCTAAACCTAACTTTGGGAATGTTCTTCTTTCAAAGCTTAGAATCAAGCTTCTTGAGTGGAATTGAAGAGTGGTTGATTCTCCCCTTGTTTTCAAGCCTCTTCTACATTGATTTTGTTAAAAGGTGAGATTTTTGTCTCACATCTTGGTCTATAACTATCTTCGAACGTTGGGTATGAATTCCTAACAATTATTCATGTGCATTTGCTTTTAGTTTGGATTAATTTGGTTTATATCCCAACTTTTGGTGTTTTGAAAGCAAATTCTATGGAAATCCTTCTATGGATATTTGAACAAGTTTTGGTGACGCATCGAAGAGCCATAAGGGCCGGGTAGTCGATTGGCATAAACCCCTAGCGCCATTGCTCGAATTCGGTTGCGAATTGGTTGGGTTTGCACATCTTGTGCAAAGGCAGGGAAAACTGCCTTAGCTCCAGTCAGTCGACTAGACTTCTTGGTCAGTCGACTGGCTGAAGCTAATAAGCAGGGTGAAAGCTTCCTGCTGAGCCTTGGGGGCTCTATTTACTGCAGTCAGTCTACTGACTCACTGAGTTCAGTCGACTGACCTGCATCCCGAGAGTTTTTTTGGGAATGTGATCAGTCGACTGAACTCAGTGAGTCAGTCGACTGACCTGCTCATATTTGCCTATTTGAGCCTTGTTTTTCTTGGTTTTCAAATTTTATCGATTCGTTTTGATTCCTAGTTGATGCTATCAATTATTCGACTTTGATGACTTCTATTTTGGAATTTTTGGAAATATCCACTTTGATGGATTTGTTGTCGATTTCTTTGGATTTTATTCACGTCTTCGAATGTGAATTTTAGTGATTGATTGTTCCTACAATCTTTTTTGTGATTTTTCACTTTAAAAATATAAAGGCTTCAATAATAGTAGTAAATATCAAAAGTCTTTCATCAAAATGATTTCAACACTATTTTATTACAAAGCTCGTTCTCTTAAACCGTTTTCCAATCTATTAGTATATACAAACCTTTTCCTCACTCGTATGAGAAATCTAATTAAACGACTTAGTAAAACAAGTGGTATGAAACACTTGCGTTTACTTCGTCGGTTAATTCTTGAACTTGTTCGATTGAATCTCTTGTGACAATTTTCTAGTGGAAATCTACAATTTGTTCGTAAATATTTAAGTTAATCTAGTGGTTATGGGACATGAAGCTAAGCTCATATATTTACTGGCTTACTATAATTGACGCTTCTTGATGATCATGACGATCATTTTTGTGATTTAGACTAGCAACTGTGCGATGTCTCTTTGTCTGCGATTTAGACTAGACCCCGTTTCAGTGTGATTTCGACTCACACTTGTGGGGTAGCGCCCGATGGACTTTGGGCCGTTCGTGTGTAAAAAATTAATGGCTAGCTACCATGAGATAGCGTCTCGTTCGTGTGATATATATGTTGGTGAGTTTTCATGCTCCCGTTCGTGTGATAGGCCTTCCCCCCTTTTTTACGATTTCTGGATTTCATGTGTTGAATTCTGGAATTTATGCTTCACCAATTTTAGTGATTTTCATTGATATGAGTTATCAATTTTTGGTGCATTGGAGAATTCGTGTGTCATTATCAATTTTTGGTGCATTGGTGAATTCGTGTGTCATTGACTTGTTGTGAATACAAGTTTTGGGTATGAAATCCTTTTTGAATCTTTGTGAAGATTCTTGTGGTATTGAACGATCTTTTGTTGATCATCATTTGCATGCTTATTGTAGTATGCCATTATGGATATTATATGTTTATGCCATATCTTTTACTTTATATCATGTCATCTGATATTTATAGCTAGACTGATCCATTTATTATTTTCTTATAAATAATACTCGGGTCAGACCGAGATGTTGCAGGTGCTTCTGTGTGACTTATCCCCAGGGATTCATTACTCTGACTTTTGGCTAACCACATAGATTAGCAGTTTTTGTTGTATACACTTGAGATATAGACTCATAGTTGTATTCTTTTGTATAGCACGTGTTGCTATTCTTTAGTATTATTGTGGATCTTTTTGACCACTACTCTGATGTACACTTTCATGTGTTAGTTATATATTCATATCATCTTCCGCCTTTGTGATTTGAATTATCTGTGACTGATTTATGTTATGTTTATTTCTATAATTGTTTCCAAAAATTATATATAGCCACTGTGTAGTAGCTTTGAGTTTGTGTCGGTATGTCGGATTCCCTCTTGAGATGAAATGCATGTTATATTTTATCCGGTATATCGGTGCTCGCACAAGGCAATCACACGGATGGTCGCTCCTCAACCGCCTTATTCTCCATGCTAGTTGACAGCATTACACCGTAGTGTTCTTAGCCAGCGTGGCTATAGAGGTGGAGCGTCACAGCTTGGTATCAGAGCCAAACTTCAGAACAATGTAGAATAACTTAGCAAGGATCTGCGTGCTAAGTCTATCTTAGGAGTCGTGCTTTAGGATTTAATTCGAGTCTTCATACCGATTTATCCTATTTTCTTTATGATTCCTTGTTTTATCTATCAAGATTGCTTGATATTCATTTTGTGAATAACCTTCTTCTTCTTCCTTCTTTCTTTCTTAAAGGAGAGAAATGGTTAGACCTGCTCGTCCCAGAGCTGGACCATCTAGTGCTCCACCCCAAGATGGAGTTTTTATGACTACCCAGCAACTTCTTGACCTTGTCACGAATGCTCAAGCAACTGGTTCTAATCCGGAACCTACTCACCCTAAATCTGGGTTTGCACGTTTGTGCAACGATTACACCAACCTGGGTGGGAAGCCATTTAAAGGTTCTGAAACTATCATCGAGGTCCAGGCTTGGTTGAGGACCTGTGATCGAATCTTCATTCGCATGAATCTCATCGATCTTCACCGTGTTCAGGTGGCTTTCAGTATGCTCCAAGGGAGAGCATTGGACTAGTACGAACTTCTTATTTCTGAGATTAATGAAGCGGATCTCACCTGGGAGCGATTCTGGGAACGCTTCGAATTAAAATTCGTGCCAGACGCAGAGAAAGTGACATTGGCTCGACGTTTCATAGACCTTGTTCAGGGTGAAGCCTCTGTGACTGATTATGTTGCATCCTTCGAGTCACTTTCCAAATATGGGGTTGAATACATCAACACCCCATTGAAGAAGAACCAAAGATTTGTCTATGGCTTAAACAAAAATCTCAAGAAGCCATTACTTCTAAAATTAGAAGTTCCCTTCGACCAACTCATTGATATCGCTCTTCGTCTTGAAGAGGCGGATAGGGAAAGTGATGTTGAAGTGGTGGGTTCCAAACCAAACTTCAACAACAAGAAGAGGCCAAACCAATTCAAAGGTCCTTATCCCAGTAAAAAGGGTAAACAGGAAACTCCTGCTGCGAAGACTTTTTCCTCTACTGAAGGGAAATGCTTTAGCTGTGGTTCCAGAGACCATTTTGCGAACAAGTGTTCAAAGCCCCGTCGTTGTTGCTATTGTAAAAGCCCGGACCATTTTATGCATGTATGTCCCAAACTTCAAAATAGGAAGGAGGGAAAGTTAAATGTTGCTCAAGCCCCTGGCAACACATCTCATGGTCAAGGTATATCTCATTCTATTCTTGATGGTATTATTATATTTCATGATCAACCTATTCGAGTTCTCTTTGATACGGGTGCATCCCACTCTTTTATATCAAAGGAACTTGTCGTTACCTTTTCGTTAAGTGTTGTTGCTTTAATGACTTCTTTAAGAATTGTTAATCCGGTTGGTGGATCTGCAACTCTTAGCTTGCTTTGTAAGGATCTGGAGATTGTTTTATGCGATTTTTCCTTCCTAGCCGATTTGCATGTCATGCATTATTTAGGATTTGGAATGATTTTGGGAATGGATTGGGTTAACTATTATGCAGCTTATATCCTATGTCCTTAGCGGACTATCCATCTTCGACATCCTCAATCTGTTAAGCAGATTTCTATTATTCTCAAAGATTTGGATTCCACTTTATCTGCATCTTTATATTCTTTAAATCCTCGTGAGGTTGATAATGATGATGAGGAAGACGTCATTTCTCTTATTCACGCTGTTCGTGAATTTTCCGACATATTTGAGCCCGTTTTAGGATTACCACCTAAGCGAGCAATTGAGTTCATAATTAATCTTACCCCTGGAGCTCAACATATTACTCGTCCTCCTTATCGTTTATCTAATAAAGAAAATGAGGAAATGCACATACAATTATCCGATTTGGAAATGAAACAATTTATTCGCTCTAGTTCCTCACCTTGGGAAGCTTCGGCTACTTTTGTGAAGAAACCTGATGGCACACTTAGGCTTTGCGTTGACTACCGCAAACTTATTGATCTTACTATCAAGAACAAATGTCCTTTACCTCAGATTGATGATCTATTCGATCAACTTAGTGGTGCTAGAGACTTTTCACAATTGGACTTAGCTACCGGTTTTCATCAGCATCGTATTGCAGAGGATAGCATTCCTTTGACATCGTTCCGTACCCGTTATGGATCTTATGAATGGCTTGTTATGCCATTCGGTTTAAGGAATGCTCCGGCTTATTTCGTTGAGCTAATGAATCGAGTTTTCAAAGGCTTCCTCGATCGATTTGTTCTTATATTTATTGATGATATTCTTGTGTATTCTAAAACCGAGGAGGAGTACGAAAAGCATCTTCGGATTGTGTTGGAAACTCTTAGGAGTAATCAATTGAAAGCAAAGTTTTCTAAATGCCACTTTTGGCAATCTCGTGTGAAGTTTCTTGGTCATATTATTTCTGAATCCGGAATATTATTGGATCCTTCAAAGATTGAAGCGATTCAAAGTTGGAAGAGACCGGAGAGTGTAACGGAAATTCGTAGTTTTCTCAGATTGGCGGGTTATTACCGTCGTTTTATCAAAGACTTTTCTAAGATTGTCGTGCCTCTTACTGGCTTGACTAAGAAGGGAGTGAAATACATTTGGTCGGACAAATGTGAAGCCTCTTTTCAGAAATTGAAAGAACTCCTTTCCGATGCTTCTATTCTTGTGATTCCCGATGGGAACCAAGATTTTATTGTTTATACCGATGCTAGTCGCATCGGTTTGGGTGTCGTTCTTATGCAAAAAGAACGTGTTATTGCTTACACTTCTAGGCAATTGAAGCCGGCCGAGACTAGATATGCCACACATGATTTAGAACTCGCGGCTATTGTTTTTGCCCTTTGAATTTGGCGCCATTACCTATTGGGAGAGAAATTTATTCTTTACACGGATCATAAGTCTTTGAAATATTTATTTTCTCAAAAAGAACTTAATTTGCGTCAACAACATTGGCTCGAGTTCCTTGCTTCTTATGATCTTGATATTCTTTATACCCCCGGTAAGGGTAATCGTGTCGTCGATGCTCTTAGCCGTAAACAACAAGCTTTTGTTTCTATGATGATATCCGAATGGAACGATCTCGAGGTTTTATCCACTTGTGAGATTCGAGACCGCGTATTCAAATTATGCTCATCATTTGCTTTATTTAGCCTTGAGGCTCATCCTTCTCTTTTAGACCGCATTCTTAAGCTCAAAGGCAAGATACCGAATTGGCTCTTCTTGGCCAAAATTTTAAGGATAAAATTAATATTTAAGGTTTGAAAGACTTTGATATTGATTCTCGTGGCGGCATTCGGAAATTTGGTAGACATATCGTGCTAAATATTAGTGATCTTCGAAAAGACATCTTAGAAGATTCTCATCGTTCTAAATTTACCATTCATCCCGGTAGTAATAAAATGTACGCGGATATGAAGTGACTTTATTATTGGGAGGGAATGAAACTTAACATCGCTAACTTCGTTAAGTGTTGCATGACTTGCCAACTCATTAAGGCCGAACATCAAAGGCCCGGTGGGTTATTGCAACCTTTAGAAATTCCAATTTGGAAGTGGGACCAAATTTCCATGGATTTTATTGACGGCCTTCCCGTTCTCGTTCGGGTCACGATAGCTTATGGGTGATCGTTGATAGACTTACTAAATCCGCCCATTTTATTCCCATTCGGTCTAACCGAGCCGTTCCTCTTTTGGCCAAGCTCTTTGTTAAAGAGATTGTTAAATTACATGGAGTTCCTACTTCTATTGTTAGTGATTGCGATCTATTGTTTACTAGTGGATTTTGGAAGAGTCTTCAAAAAGCTTTGGGAACGAAGCTTAATTTTAGCACCGCCTATTATCCCCAGTCCGATGGACAAACCGAGCGTGTGAATCAAACTCTTGAAGATCTTCTTCGTGCATGTGTTCTTGATTTTGGTGGAAGTTGGGAAGATCATATTTCACTTGTTGAATTTTCCTATAATAATAGCTTCCAATCTAGTATTGTTATGGCACCTTTCGAGGTACTCTATGGAAGGCCATGTCGATCTCCTTCTTGTTGGCTTGAGGCCGGTGAGAAGCTGGTTTTAGGTCCAGACTTTATTCGTGATTCCACAGAAAAGATTGAACTTATTCGTCATAGGATGAAAGAAGCCCAGAGTAGACAAAAATCCTATGCCGATAATCGAAGAAGGAGATTATAATTTTTTGTTGGAGATCTTGTTTTTATTCGTGTGCCACCTATGAAAGGTGTTGTACGTTTCAGTCGGTCGGGAAAGTTAGCACCTCGATATATTGGGCCACTTCCTATCACTGAATGTATTGGTTCCATAGCTTATCGTCTTACATTACCGGCTCAGTTTTCTACTATGCATGACGTGTTTCATTTTCTCAATTACGGAAGTGCCTTCGAGATTCCGATTCTATTCTTGGGCCCGGTGTTGTGGAAGAGTTTGAAGTTTCGCCTAATTTAACTTATGAGCAACATCCTATCTGTATCATTGCTTCGGAAGTCAAACGACTTCGAAATAAAGATGTTCCGCTTGTTAAAATTCAATGGTCTTCCAATCCTAAGGATTGCTCTTGGGAATCTAGAGAATTCATCGAGCGAACGCATCCTGACTTACTTTCTCATGCTCTTTAAGGTGAACTTCTTACTTCAAATTTCTTTTGTGTTAATATGCTTTTATGGTTGTTACTCTATATCTTCTTCTTAAATATTGCGAGGACCAATTTCTTTAAGGAGGGGAGTCTGTAACAACCCGCATATTTATCGGTTTTATATTTAAATATTTTATCGATACTCGGAATTTAGTCCGAAAAGCTATTTTTTGCATACGGTCGAATTAGGACTCGGGACCACTTCCATTGAGTTCAAAATGACGTTTGCGATCTTTTTAAGTGTTAAATTTTGATATGTTTTGAGTTAGAGGAATTTTGCCACTTTTCACTTAGGGCTTTGGTTTGGTCTGAACCCACTTACTAACTCAGTCCCAACCCCTTCTCCTCTTCATTACTTCATTCCTCATTTTCTAATACTCAAACTTTTTTGACAATGGAGAGTGGAAGAGGAAATTAAAACTCCAAGCCCTAGTCTTCATTAGCAAATCCAACTTCTAGCTCCAAATTCAAGAGAACCCTTTGGTAAGCCTTCTCTTCTTCTTCTCCAACTCATTCTTTTATCAATTTCAGAAATTCCTAAACCTAACTTTGGGAATGTTCTTCTTTTAAAGCTTAGAATCAAGATTCTTGAGTGGATTTGAAGAGTGGTTGATTCTCCCCTTGTTTTCAAGCCTCTTCTACATTGATTTTGTGAAAAGGTGAGATTTTTATCTCACATATAGGTCTATAACTATCTTCGAACGTTGGGTATGAATTCCTAACAATTATTCATGTGCATTTGCTTTTAGTTTGGATTAATTTGATTTATATCCCAAATTTTGATGTTTTGAAAGCAAATTCTATGGAAATCCTTCTATGGATATTTGAACAAGTTTTGGTGACGCATCGAAGAGCCATAAGGGCTGGGTGGTCGATTGGCATAAACCCCTAGCGCCATTGCTCGAATTCGGTTGTGAATTGGTTGGGTTTGCACATCTTGTGCAAAGGCAGCGAAAACTGCCTTAGCTCGAGTCAGTCGACTAGACTTCTTGGTCAGTCGACTGGTTGAAGCTAATAAGCAGGGTGAAGGCTTCCTGCTGAGCCTTGGGGGCTTTGTTTACTGCAGTCAGTCGACCAACTCACTGAGTTCAGTCGACTGACCTGCATCTCGAGAGTTTTTTTGGGACTATGATCAGTCGACTGAACTTAGTGAGTCAGTCGACTAACCTGCTCATATTTGCCTATTTGAGCCTTGTTTTGCTTGGTTTCCAATTTTTATCGACTCGTTTTGATTTCTAGTTGTTGCTATCAATTATTTGACTCTAATGACTTCTATTTGGAATTTTTTTGGAAATATCCACTTTGATGGATTTGATATCGATTTTTTTGGAATTAATTCATGCCTTCGTATGTGAATTTTGATGATTGGTTGTTTCTACAATCATTTCTGTGATTTGTCACTTTAAAAATATAAAGGTTTTCTATACTAATAGTAAATATCAAAACTCTTTCTTCAAATGATTTCAACACTATTTTATAACAAAGCTCGTTTTCTCAAACCGATTTCCAATCTATTAGTATATACAAACCATTTACCTCACTCGTATGAGAAATCTAATTAAACGACTTAGTAAAATAAGTGGTATGAAACGCTTGCGTTTACTTCGTCGGTTAATTCTTGGACTTGTTCCATTGAATCTCTCGTGACAATTTCCTGGTGGAGATCTACAATATGTTCGTAAATATTTAAGTTAAGCTAGTAGTTATGAGACATGAAGCTAAATTTATATATTTACTAGCTTAGTGTAATTGACACTTTCTTGATGATCATGACGATCATTTTTGTGATTTAGACTAGCAATGTGCGATGTCTCTTTGTCTGCGAGGGAGACTAAACCCCGTTTTGTGGAGTTTCGACTCAAATTGGTGGGGTAGCAACCCATGGTCTTCGGGTCGTTTGTGGAGTTTCGGCTCAATTTGTGGGTGTTAGCAACCATGGAATTAGCGTTCCGTTTGTGATACACGTGTTGGTGAGCTTTATGCTCCCTTTGTGATAGGCCTTCCCCCTTTTTGTGATTTCTGGATTTCTATTGATGATTTCTGGGATTTGTGCTTCACCAATTTTCGTGATTTTCATTGATAAGTTTTATCAATATTTGTGCATTGGTGAATTTTTGTGTCATTGACTTTTGTAATTGACATTGATATAATTGTCAATATTTATGGTTTGGTGAATGAAATAAGGAGTATGACATTCCTTTTGATCCTTGAGAAGATTTTTGTGATATTGATTAATCTCTCGTTGATTTTCAATTACTTATTTATCACAGCTTGGCGTTGGGATTATTATGCGTTTAGTCATACCTCTTATTCTATATCGTTTCATCCGATATTTATAGCTAGACTGATCCGTTTATTATTTTCTTATTAAATAATACTCGGGTCAGACCGAGATGTTACATGTGCTTCAGCTTGACTTCTCACTTGGGATTGATTTCTCTGATTTTAGCTAACTACTTAGATTAGTAGTTTATTTCCGTGTACACATTTGAGATATAGACTCTATGATGTATACTTATTCTTTTATGTAGCTCTTGTAACTATTCTTTTGTGATAGTGTGGGTCTTGCTTGACTACTACTCTGATGTACACTTTCATGTGTTGGTTGTATATTCATATCTTCTTCCGCCTTTGTGATATGAATTATCTGTGACTGATTTATGTTACGTTTACTTCTATATTTGTTTCCGAGGATTATATATAGCCACTGTGTAGTAGCTTTGAGTTTGTGTCGGTATGTCGGATTCCCTCTTGAGATGAAATGCATGTTATATTTTATCCGGTATATTGGTGCTCGCACAAGGCAATTACACTGATGGTCGCTCCTCAACAGCCTTATTCTCCATGCTAGTTGACAGCATTACGCCGTAGTGTTCTTGGCTAGCGTGGGTATAGAGGTGGGGCGTCATAAAATCAATTTGGAAAATTTATTTAAGTGATTGAAGTTAGAAATTTTCTCTGGATAACCAAGTACATTTTTAAAGTAAATTTTTAAATATAAATTAAATGTTTTAAAGTTGTTTTTAAAGGAAGCAAGTTTCGTAAAATTGTTTTTTTAATACTTAAAGTCTAAAGTAAGTATTTTCTTTAACCTTTTTTAGCAGTAATTATTAAGAAGTAACTTAGTATTTTGTTTTTTTTAAAAGTAGAAATCTAGTTTTATATTTTATTAAGTAACCTTATTTTCAAATATTCATATAATATGTATTTTTAACATATTATTAAAGTAATTTTAACTTGAATGATTTAAAGTATATTTTTAAAAGTAAAATGTTTTAAGTTAATTTAGAAAAATCTAGTTTTGTGCTTGGTGATTCCAGTGGAAATAGAAATACTTGGAATTTATTCTGAGAAAGGCAGATAGTTTTGAAAACTGTTTTCAACGGGGTTTGAAAAGTGAAAATATATCTTGTGAAGATATTTTTGAGATTAATAAATAATTTGGGAAATTATTTATTGTTGGATGATTGTTTGTGAATATTAATTGATAGTTAAATCATCGACTATCAATATTGGACAAATACGCTGATCGTTTCGAAGAGACCGGGATCGAGATTTATTTCTCGAAAACCACTTCGATCTGGTTTGTACGTTGCATGAAAACGATTTTGGATTCGAAGATGGAGCAATGAAGTGCAAGGGCTAGTCGCTACTAATCCTGAGAATATTTCCAAAATGGATGTAGTAGGAATAGTGCCTTCGGTTCCGTTCGAACCGGGGACGGACTTGTATGGATGAATGCTCGCGAAACATCATCAGGTGGACGATGGGCATTCTAAGGGATTTTTTCTAAAAAGGTAACGCTTAGCCTCATGCCTCATCAAATGGGAATGACTGAAAATCAGGGGATATGCAGCAAGGCTAGGTGGGTAGCACCCAAGCAGGGTGAGGTCATCCCTGTCTAGATGTCCCTTTTTATTTCGGCTTAGTGAGCGGTTGCTGATCCCAACCACGGGGTGATCTCACTCGGGATTATCCAGTAAGGGGTAGTTCTGGTCTTGTGTTGCAGGGGAGCGGGCATACTCCTCGGTACGGTGATCTAGGTCCCGTACCGTGACAGGTGGTACCCCAGTGCCTAGTCATTAGTTGGAAATCCATTCTCCCTACGAGCCTTGTACGAGTTTTGTTTGTATTACCCACTCTGTGGCTAGTAGCTGGAATTTAATAGATGTAACAATTTCGGCTATTTTATAAGTATTTGTATATAGACCCTATTATAATATCAGAGGATTTCTATAAAAAAATTGTTTTAGCTATCGTAAGGTAAAAACCCGACATGTTTATTTGTGGCGTGGTCTTACGAGATGCTTTTGTTTTTAATGGATTTTTGAAACTTTAATAATCAATTGGGTGTGATTTTCTCACGCTGGTATTCCAGACTGACTTGGGTATTATTTAACTGTAATGCTCGGGTCAGACCGAGTATTATAGGATACAGGATATGATGCTGTGGAGCTCAGAAGATGAGCTGAATGACGATACGTACATTCGTACCTGTTTTATATTTATATATTCCTCTATTTGAGTTGTGTATCTTGAGTTATTGTGCATCCATTGTATGATATTGATGTTGAGCTGTGATTGATGTACTCTGATGATGTAATATATAAACAGAGATATTTGATTTTAAAGTAAAGATCATTTATTACCTATTATATTTTATTCCGCTGTGATGGTTAGATTCTGTTGTTGTTTTCTATTTTCTTCTTCTACCTCTTCTTCTTCAACCCAAATGGTTCGTATTTCTGCACAACTTGAGTTTATTATTGTAGAATAGTGTTGACTCAAGGGGTATGAATTTGCGGGTCGTTACACTTGGTATCAGAGCTTAGGTTGGTGATAACCTTGGCTCTGGTGGGAATTACTCATTTAAGTTAGAGTCCGAAGTACTCTAGAATGAGTTTGAGCGTATAAATAAATGTGAGCGCGTATTTGTTAGTGAATATAAATTGTTTTAATATTGTGTTGATTGATTTATTGAGTGGCATATGAACCTTCTTCGACATAGTCTGCGCAACTGTATTGACGGGTTTTCTAAACACTTGAATAGAACAATCGACGCGGTATTGTTTTAAATGTGGGTAAATGAAATAATTTACCCGAAAACATATTTTGATATAAAGAATAGTTTTTGAAAACTATTTAGCTAATATATGGTTTCTTGGATGTTAGGAATGATGATATTTAAAGTATTATCATTGTTAAGTGAAAATTTAACTAGAAATTGAAATATAACTAAAGTTTAAGTAAATAAATTAATTATAAAATGGAATTTATGAATATGAATTATAAAGGTAATGTATGAATTGAAATACAATCGAATGGAAATTTGTACAAGCATAAACTGTACAAATGAATTATAGTTAAAATTGATTTAAGCAGGCTTTGGAAATTTAAAATTCCGGAGGCTTTGGAAGTGTTTATCAAAGTATTTAAAGGAAAAAAATAGAATTATTGTTTTAGTGGTATTTCTGAAAAGAAATTTGTTTTAAAAGGATTTTGAAAGTGATATAGCATTGAAATCACTTGGATTATTGGAAAATAATTCTGATGATGACGGCCGCATCATCAGTATTCATTTTCGAATTTCTAAGTGACGGATTGCTGCCAAAAATTTGATTTGTTTAGAAAAGGTTAGTTATTTTTAAAAAAATCTCAAAAAAATTTGTTGAGGATAAAACCAGGATTGGTTTAAAATTTTTGAGAAGTGTGATTTGAGATGTTGAAGATTTCAAAATGATTTGAAACCAAGACGGGTATTTAAAAATCCTGATGAGATAGTTGTAAGCTTATAAATTGAGATGATTTTTAAATCATGAAAGGAATATAAGCTTTGAATAATGGAAATCAAATTTAAAATGAAAATGAAATTAACTTGGATTGGGAAATAAAATTTAACTGGATTGAAATTAATTTAAATGGGTAGAAAAATAATATCCAGTTGTTTCCAAATTAAGTTGAAATCGAATTGAGTTAATAAATCTGAGTTAAAGTAAAATTGAATTGGAATGAGAATTCAATTGAATTAATGAATGAAATTAAATTCTTACCTGAACAAATGGAAAATAAATTGAATAAGGATTGGATTGAAGTAAATAGATTAGAATAACTTATAAAAGAATCAGAATTAAAATGCATGGAATAAAATATGCTTGGGATATAATTAAGCATAAGGCTTGGGTTAAAAATAAAAGGAGAATATATTCAATCCTATAATGAATGGAATTGTGTGAATAATAAGTTGTGACTTATAAATTGAAAATGGAATATAAAATCCAAAATAAATATTATTTGATGAATTGAAAAATAAAATGAAGATCAAAACTTGAATTATAAAATAATTTAACTAAGAAAATTAAATAAAGTGATATTTGGAAAAAGAAAATAATAATAATCAAGTATTGAACTATAAATAGGAGAGAACTAATTTTATAATAAATTAGTTAATAAAATGTGTAAATGGGAACGTAATTTTGTTTAATAGAAGCTGAATTGTGAATTTATGATGAAATTTGGAAATAAAATGAAGTTATAAATTGAATTCGACTTGAATTGTCAGTAAAGTAAATGAAATTGAATTGTGAGCTCATGAAATTGGGTGGTAAATTGGAAATGGATAGTGGATTCAGAACTTGAGTTATAAATTAAAATTTAACTTGAAGTGTTAACAAATTAAATATAATTGGAAATATATCGAATAAAAATGAAATTGGATATGGCCTTGTAATAAATTAAACGAGTTAAACCTGGAAGTTAAATTTTATAATAACTAATCAAATGATATTGTAAATTGGAATGAGATTTGATTGTGATAGAGTTAAGTGGAATAGAAAAGACAAAAATCCACTTGTAAAATGGAAATGAGCTTAAGTATATAATTTAAACAAATTGAAGTAAATTAACTTAAAGCTAAACAAATGGAAGACAATTGAATTTAATTCAACTTAAACCAAGTTAAATGATATTGGGATGAATTTAAATTGAGTAAAAAGAAATTTTAATCAAAATAAAATTCGGTAAGTTACCGATAATATATAATGGAATGAAAATTCTTAAATAAATAATTGTAAACCATTTAAATTATTAAGGGATTGAAATAATTTGAGACAATAAGGAAAATAGAATATTTCAAGTTTATTAAAATGGTTTAAGTGAATGTGGATAAACTAATTATGTTGGATAAATAAATGAATAAAATAAATAAGAATCAAACGAAAGATGGAAGTAGAACTTATTATAAAAAAAAGGAATGGAAATGAACTTAAGTTATTGACTTAAGTAAGTGTTGAATAAAATCCGAACTCAAAATGAAGTGTGGTTGAAATGAGTTGAGAAATAGTTATTAAATGGGATAGCCTAGATTGTTTTCGAGCTAAATAAAATAGTTTGGAATAAACAAAAATGGAATGAAATTTAAACAGAAAGTGTCGAGCTAGATCGAAAGATTTTGGATGGAACCTGTTTAAATAATGAAACTAGTTTGGTTAATAGAATGAAATGCAAATGAATGGATTCAAATCTGAAATGCAATGAAAATGAGAATATATGGATCGTGAATAAATTTAAAAATGGAATAGAAGTAAGTATAAATTGAGTTGAAATCCATTTAAATTGATTATCAAGCACAAATACTGATCTATTCACATGGATCTCGTCAAATTTCATAGAATAAATTGTCATTGGATGTAAATGGAAGTAATTAAGATGCTATGAATTGATAAAAGTGAAATAGAATTGATTTTTTTAGCAAAGCTAGCGAGGTTGAATGGACCCCTACCATTATTATTAAGAACCAAAATTATAAAAACATCGGATTACATCATGCTGACCTCCACAAGATAGAGGAAAACACAAACAGGATAAAAAGATAACTATAAGCAACTACTAATAGAAAGGACCAATACATGTTTAGAGGTAGCTTGCCCTTTAATCACCCTATTGCTCCTCTCCATCCAAACAAAATACAAAACCTTCTTCAGAATTCTTAACAGCACTCTACTTCTCTCATTCTTCCACCTAGCTGCCTTAAAGATGTTGAAACATTCTATACGAGAATTTCTCATTGGCCTGTGATACCCATAGCGTTGCAATATCGTACTCCAGATATGGAAAGTGAAATCACAATCAAAATATAAGTGCGCAACCGTTTCCACCTCCGCTCCACAGAAAAGACAGTTATCACTTTGAATTACCCCACAACCTTTGAACTTCCAAAGAGTAAGGATACCATTCTTCAATACCTTCCACATAAACAAGTTTTCCTTTGGGATAGACATAGGATCCTAGATTAGAGAGGACCATAGAAATGTAGGCTGTTGAATGGAGGGATCAAGTGCCTTATAAACAGTTTTAATCGAGTGCTCCCTGTCATTCCAAGTCATATGAACATTGCTGAGTTTATAGGACCTATTATGTATAGCAAACCATTCAGCTCTAACCACAACAGAGCTACTATTAGGGAGGGAAACAGATTCATCATCCCAGTACCTTGAGAGGGTAGCAGTACAACCAATGCCAGTGGAGCTTCTCATGTCATAATCAATTATATTAGCTAAAATGACTCCTTTTGCAGACCATGGATCAAACCAAAACGATATCTTGTTAGTATCTTTCATTCTCTGTTGCACCATAGGTAGGAAAAATTGTCTTGCTCTCAAGATATTCCTCCATGTCCAGCTGCAGTTAGTTGGAGAAGAAATACTCCAGAAGTTACTATGACGTATGTGATATTGCCTACACCAAGAGGCCCACAGATTGCTGTCATTCCTTAATAACTTGTCAATTCTTGCAGATAGCATAGCAAAGTTCCAATTCTTAATATTTATAATTCCAAGACCACCTTCATCATGAGGGCAACAAATTTTACTAAAAGCTATAGGAATCATTTTCTTAAAGTAGGGATTACCGTGCCACAGAAAATGATTCAGAGCAGAGTTGATCATGCTAATGAGTTTGGCTGGAAGAATGAAGATTCTGGCATAATAAACACACATGGATATTGCAATGGATTTAACAATTACAAGCCTACCAGCCATCGAAAATTGAGATACTTTCCAGCTAGCTAGTTTAGCAGTAATATTTTCAAATAGTTGTAAGCATTGGAATGTCCTGATTCTAGAAGCACAAAGAGGCACTCCAAGATAATATTCATTATCGTTGAATGGAGAGAGGCCGGACAGAGAGTACATCTTCTCTTTACCATCATCACGGAGACCAGCAATTAACATTCTAGATTTACTTCTGTTAATGGCCAGACCTATCAAAGCTCTAAAGGAATCAAGAACATTTAAGACCCCACTAATGGATTTAGCGTTAGGCTTAGTGAATAAAAGTAAGTCATCAGCAAATAGGAGAGAGGATATACTGTTCTTCCTCCATAATGGATGATAATCAAATAACTTATTGCATATAGCATCAAAAAAAGAGATGTGAGCAGCTCCATAACACAAATGAAGAGGTATGGAGAAACCGGGTCACCCTGTCTAATACCCTGAGTAGCACCAAAGTAACCAAAGATATTACCATTAATACTAAGCGAGTAGTTGACAGTAGAAATACATGTATATAACCAACATAAGAAGGGGATGGGGAAGTTCATTTTATGCAAAATATAGATAATAGATTTCCACTGTATGGAATCATAAGCTTTCTGAATATCAAGCTTAAGGACACATCTAAGAGAAATGAGTTTCCTATTATACCCCTTCATAAGTTCAGAAGCAAGGAGGATGTTATCAGTTATGTCCCTTCCAAGAAGAAAAGCACTCTGATTAGCAGAGATCAAACCATCCATATGAGTTTTCATTCTTGCAGCCAATACCCTAGCAATGCACTTATACATAACATTGCAGCAAGCAATAGGTCTGAACTATCAATAGACATAGGATGGATAGTTTTAGGGATCAAAGCTAGTTTTGTAGCATTAATACCATAGATAAGCTTACTGTGTCTGAAAATGTTCTTAATGGCCTTGATCATGTCACCAGCAATTATATCCCATGTGACTTTGAAAAAATGGGCATTGAATCCATCAGGACTAGGAGAACTATTAAAGTTTAATCCAAAGATAGCTTGCTTGATTTCATTATCCGAAATTTCCTTAATTAAATCAGTGTACATGTCATCAGAAATTTTTGGGAGTTGAAACTGAGAGAATTGATGCAGAGAGATTGAAGGAATTTGAGACTTTCCAAGATTAAGCTGAAAATACTCCATAAAGGCTTCTTGAATGGAATCTTGGGTATCACAAGTCTGACCATGCATATCAAGAATAGAAAAGATATTTGCTGAGGACTGTTGAATTTTTAAACTTTTATGGAAATAGAATTGATTTTGAAATCAATTAAATTGAATATGAGTTTGTTTGGGGTTAAAATAAATTGAAGGTAAGATATGGTATTGTGAACCATTAAAATTAAATGAAATGGGTATGGATTGGTTGAAACAAATGCGTAAGTGTTAAAAACCATATAAGTTGTTTATAAACATTGTTTAGTTACATTGCTTTTAATATTCATGTGTTGTAATTGTTTAAAAGAGCGAAATGTTAATAAACTTCGTATATATGGCTCTTACTTGTTTAAATTGAGTAAGTACAGGTACCTGGAAACCGTGTGGCTGGATTTGATTGCACTAACTGCTAAACTAATAAGCTGCTTGCTTAAAATGCTAAATAAGGTACGCCTACGCGATATAAAATAGGAAATATGAACTGTTTTTGGTTTTTCCGACCGGGTGGGTCGATGTATATATATTTATCTCTTTTGTCAAATTGCAAAAGCTCCTCCGTACAAAGGAGACCCTGCCAAAATTTTCCGGAAATTTTGGGAGTTAGAATTTTTTTGAAAATCTTGGAAAATTTTGTTAACGACAAACGTTTTGAAATTGGAAGTTGATTTAATTTGTAAATGAACTAATGTAAAATAATGACATAAATTAGTTATAAATGACAAATAAAATTTAAATATTTAGAGTTAAAGATAAATTGAATTCATATGGAAATGAAAGAATCGATTTGAATAGAAATGGATATAAACTAAAGTGGTAAAGTGAAAATAAATATAAGAAACATATAAAATGCTTATGTTAACTTAAGTACGAAATGGTCAATTCTTAATTGAAAATTGAATATTGTAAATATATTCTATGTTGATATTTTGATGAATATTGGCATTTGGTAAGGAAGTTGATAAAATGTTTTTGGAATGTTGTGATTGGATATTAGTGCTAAGCAGGATATGCAGGTATTATAAAAGGGAAAAGAGAATTGGTTTTGATTTCAGATAATAAATTTGAATTGCTCGACAAAAAGGTATGTGTTTAAGTTTATATATGAAATTTGATTGGGATTTTGGATTGAGCCACTTGGCCTTTTGTTTTCTTTTTGGATTTGGGAGGCCGTAGAGCCATTTTGTAGTTGTACCAAGCTAGCTGCGTAAAGGAGACGCTGGCAAAAATTTTCGAAAATTTAGAGAGTTAGAAAAAATTTGAGAAAAATTCTGATGATTTAAAATTTGATTTAAAATTTAAATTTGAATGATTGAATAAGTAAAGTTATTTGAAAACAATGGAAGGTTTTGGGAAGTTGGTTGAAGTAATAGTGGGTCTTTAATAAAAGAATATGTTATGGCAAGTTAACTAAACTGTTTGGTTTTGAAAAATAGTAGCGGGTATTGGACAGTTCTTCCTAACTATTAATTTCGGGGACGAAATTCTTTTAAGAGGGGAGGAATGTGACGACCCAGAATTTTAAGCATTTAAAATTGGAATATTTAATAAATTTTAAATATTTAAAAGTTAATTTTAACTTGAATTCAAATAGCATTATTCATTTATTGAATTTAAATAATTTGAAGTTGTGTAAAATGTTAAATCTAGAGTTCTAAGCTCATTAAAAATAATTTGAAGGCTTACAAAATTTATATTGATAGTGTTGAGGATAATAAAAGTTTTTAAAATCAGATTTAACACTGATTTGTTCAGTTTTGAAATTTATATCGTTTAAATTGAATTTAAATAGCCTTCCGAGGCATAGTCTCGGATTTCGACGAAACCAGTTCCATTGGATCTGAAAAATTTAATTATTATCGGATTTCTTATTTCGTATTGATTGGAGTCGTTATGTAAGCGTACGATTTATAAATGCGCTAAAATCTATATTGAAAATTCAATATAATAACTGGGTCCAAAAGCTATCTTCTCCATACGATCGAGTAAGGACTCAACTTTTCCAGTGCGTTCGGAATGGGGGTATAACATTATAAATGACTAGCGGCACGCCTCGATAGGAGTTCGCAAATTTAAGCTACGTAGGTTGTGACGATTTGAAATAATTTATATAATAAGTTGGCTGGTCAAATTCATAGCACATCAGAGCTTTTCAAATCACTGTATGAAAACCTTATCAAACACGCAACCATCGAATCATGTTTCCCCTTCTCAAAACAACAGGCTGATAAAATAAAATCTCAGAGAAGAAAAAGGAAAATAAAAATAAAAATTTAGATAATGGCCGAATAAAGTGTTCTCATTCAAAACTCAATCCCCTTCTCTTTATTTTGCTCGAACATAGAAGGGAGGGCTGTCTCGTTCGAATTCAAGTCGATTTATTTTCAAAGCAAATCAATTCGTCGATTTGAGAGGGAACCCGCGAGAGAGTGCGAGCTTGAGTCGGGCTTGCGAGGCACGGCCAGAGTCGACGCTGGAAGACGAGTCGTTTGCGTTATTGAGCGGCAGGTTATAGGAGCAGTTCAGTGACGAGTTGTTCGCACGACGAAGTGGTACGTTCGTGTTCATGTCAGGTCGAATTTCACGACAAGGCTTGGGTCGAGGAGGTTTGGTGATGTGACCAAAGGTTCAAAGTTGTGATCTTGCCATGAGGTCAGGTGGATTGGGGTTCGATGGAGCTCGGGTTTGGGCATTCTCGGGTTTGGGCATTCTCGGGTTTGGACTTTTCCGTGAGGATTAAAATTAAGGATACAAGCAAGTTTGGAATGGATCGCATACAGCAAAATAAAAGGTGAGTTAATCTCACTCAGCTGAATTTGAATTTAAATTTAAATGATTAAATTTAAATAATTGTTGGATGGTTGAATTGATTGATGTGATATAGTATGATATTTTGGAATTGGTGTATTATATTGTGCTAACGTCTGTGAATGCAGGGAAAACAGGTTGGAGGGATCCAACTGGATCCCTCAACATTTATTTATATTATTTAATACCCTCTGTTGTGATTTATTTGATGTCCTATGATGATCTTTATTGGAATATTGAATGCTATGGTTCGATTGGATATAATTGGGTATGATGAATTACCAAAAATATATAAATTAGATTTTGGAAAGAAATTAAAAGAAGTGAATTTGTAAATAAAATAATTATAGAATGAATTAAAAAAAATGAATTGGAAAAGGAACGAAGTGAATGTAAAATTCTAATAAATAGATTTTGAGTATAGAAAGGAAATTTGAATAAACAGGAAGTTAATGAATACTAAATCTTCACTGATATTAACTAAAAGAAGAAAACGTTTATTTAAAATTTAAGATTTAAATTATTCAAAAGAATAAGGAAGAAATTGGGAAAATCTGGAATTTGTATATTTCCGTTAAAGGATTTACAATCAAACGAAAGATAATAACAATAATAATAAAATCCATAGTTAAAGAATTTTCAAATGAACTGAGTAAGTAAAGAAATTTATTTCAAATGGAATAAATTGGAAATCAATTTGGAAAATTGATTTAAGTGATTGAAGTTAGAATTTTTCTCTGGATAACCAAGTACGTTTTTAAAGTAAATTTTTAAATATAAATTAAATGTTTTAAAGTTGTTTTTAAAGGAAGCAAGTTTCGTAAAATTCTTTTTTTTAATACTTAAAGTCTAAAGTAAGTATTTTCTTTAACCTATTTTAGCAGTAATTAATAAGAAGTAACTAGTATTTTGTTTTTCTTAAAGTAGAAATCTAGTTTTATATTTTATTAAGTAACCTTATTTTCAAATATTCATATAGTATGTATTTTTAACTTATTATTAAAGTAATTTTAAATTGAATGTTTTAAAGTATATTTTTAAAAGTAAAGTGTTTTAAATTAATTTAGAAAAATCTAGTTTTGTGCTTGGTGATTCCAGTGGAAATAGAAATACTTGGAATTTATTCTGGGAAAGGCAGATAGTTTTGAAAACTGGTTTCAAAGGGGTTTGAAAAGTGAAAATATATCTTGTGAAGATATTTTTGAGATTAATAAATAATTTGGGAAATTATTTATTGTTGGATGATTTTTTGTGAATGTTAATTGATAGTTAAATCACCGACTATCAATATTGGACAAATACACTGATCGTTACGAAGAGACCGGGATCCATATTAATTTCTGGAAAACCACTTCGATCCGGTTTGTACGTTGCGTGAAAACGATTTTGGATTCGAGGATGGAGCAGTGAAGTGCAAGGGCTAGTCACTACTAATCCTGAGGATATTTCCAAAATGGATGTAGTAGGAATAGTGCCTTCGGTTCCGTTCGAACCCGGGATGGACTTGTATGGATGAATGCTTGCAAAACATTGTCAGGTGGACGATGGGCATTCTAAGGGATTTGTTCTAAAAAGGTAACACTTAACCTCAAGCCTCATCAAATGGGAATGACTGAAAATCAGGAGATATGCAGCAAGGCTAGGTGGGTAGCACCCAAGCAGGGTGAGGTCATCCCTGTCTAGATGTCCCTTTTTATTTCGGCTTAGTGGGTGGTTGCTGATCCCAACAGCGGGGTGATCTCACTCGGGATTATGCAGTAAGGGGTAGTCCCGGTCTTGTGTTGCAGGGGAGCGGGCGTACTCCACAGTACGGTGATCTAGGCCCCGCACTGTGACAGGTGGTACCCCAATGCCTAGTCATTAGTTGGAAATCCATTCTCCCAACGAGCCTTGTACGAGTTTTGTTTGTATTACCCACTCTGTGGCTAGTAGCTAGAATTTAATAGATGTAACAATTTCGGCTATTTTATATGTATTTGTATATAGACCCTATTATAATATCAGAGGATTTCTATAAAAAAATTGTTTTAGCTATCGTATGGTAAAAAACCGACATGTTTATTTATGGCGTGGTCTTACGAGATGCTTTTGTTTTTAATGGATTTTTGAAATTTAATAATCAATTGGGTGTGATTTTCTCACGTTGATATTCCAGACCGACTTGGGTATTATTTAACTGTAGCGCTCGGGTCAGACCAAATATTATAGGATACAGGATATGATGCCGTGGAGCTCATGAGATGAGCTGGATGACGATACGTACATTCGTACTTGTTTTATATTTATATATTCCGCTGTTTGAGCTGTGTATCTTGAGTTGTTGTGTATCCATTGTATGATATTGATGTTGAGCTGTGATTGATGTACTCTGATGATGTAATATATAAACAAAGATATTTGATTTTAAAGTAAAGATCATTTATTACCTATTTTATTTTATTCCGCTGCGATGGTTAGATTATGTTGTTGTTTTCTATTTTCTTCTTCTACCACTTCTTCTTCAACCCAAATGGTTCGTATTTCTGTACAACTTGAGTTCATTATTATGGAATATTGTTGACTCAAGGGGTACGGATTTGCGGGTCGTTACACTTGGTATCAGAGCTTAGGTTGGTGATAACCTTGGCCCTGGTGGGAATTACTCATTTAAGTTAGAGTCCGAACTACTCTAGAATGAGTTTGAGCGTATAAATAAATGTGAGCGCGTATTTGTTAGTGGATATAAATTGTTTTAATATTGTGTTGATTGATTTATTGAGTGGCATATGAACCTTCGTCGACACAGTCTGCGCAACTATATTGAAGGGGTTTCTAAACACCTGAATAGAACAATCGACACGGTATTGTTTTAAATGTGGGTAAATGAAATAATTTTACCCGAAAACATATTTTGATATAAAGAATAGTTTTTGAAAACTATTTAGCTAATATATGGTTTCTTGGATGTTAATTGGATGTTAGGAATGATGATATTTAAAGTATTATCATTGTTAAGTGAAAATTTAACTAGAAATTGAAATATAACTAAAGTTTAAGGAAATAAATTCATTATAAAATGGAATTTATAAATATGAATTATAAAGGTAATGTATGAATTGAAATACAATCGAATGTAAATTTGTATAAGCATAAACTGTTCAAATGAATTATAGTTAAATTTGATTTAAGCGGGCTTTGGAAATTTAAAATTCCGGAGACTTTGTAAGTTTTTATCAAAGTATTTGAAGAAAAAAAATAGCATTACTGTTTTAGAGGTATTTCTGAAAAGAAATTTGTTTTAAAATGATTTTGAAAGTGATATAGCGTTGAAATCACTTGGATTAGTGGAAAATAATTCTGATCATGACGGCCGCATCATCAGTATTCATTTTCGAATTTCTAAGTGACGAATTGCTGCCAAAAATTTGATTTGTTTAGAAAAAGTTAGTTATTTTTTTAAAAAAAAAATCTCAAAAGAAATTTGTTTAGAATAAAACCAGGATTGGTTTAAAATTTTTGAGAAGTGTGATTTGAGATGTTGAAGATTTCAAAATGATTTGAAACCAAAGCCGGGTATTTAAAAATCCTGATGAGATAGTTGTAAGCTTATAAATTGAGATGATTTTTAAATCATGAAAGAAATATAAGCTTTGAATAATGGAAATTAAATTTAAAATGAAAACTAAATTAACTTGTATTGGGAAATAAAATTTAACTGGATTGAAATTAATTTAAATAGGTTGAAAAATAATATCCAGTTGTTTCCAAATTAAGTTGAAATCGAATTGGGTTAATAAATCCGAGTTAAAGTAAAATTGAATTCGAATGAGAATTCAATTGACTTAATGAATGAAATTAAATTCTTACCTGAACAAATGGAAAATAAATTGAATAAGGATTGGATTGAAGTAAATAGATTAGAATAACTTATAAAAGAATCAGAATTTAAATGCATGGAATAAAATATGTTTGGGATATAATTAAGCATAAGGCTTGGGTTAAAAATAAAAGGAGAATATATTCAAGCCTATAATGAATGGAATTGTGTGAATAATAAGTTGTGACTTATAAATTGAAAATGTCGACCCTTTCTTTAGGAGTTGAAGTTTACCGACCCCTCTTCATTAAACCATGTCGAACCCTCTAAAGAAGCCAATCCATACCGATCCCTTTACACTGAAGCATGCTAATCCATTCTTCATAACTTCCCAAAACAATAAAACATGTCGATCCCACCGTCTTCATCTATGCCGATCCCTATAATACATCAATTCCATGTTGATCCCTTGCTTGTCCAACCTTACATCCATATTTCAAGCATCTTGCATCATTTATCAACCAACTCCATCCAACTTTGGCTTCATAAAACCATTTGTACTTAACCTTCGGGTCCTACAACCGTCGCTTATTACTCATCGGCCTTGATAATTGTGAGGTATGTTGGTAATCCGCATGTATGCTGCCTTATCAAAAGGCGGGTTAACATCCGGTTTGCATAATTTTTTTAAGAGTAATGTTGTACGTTTTGTTGGAGTTGCTTGTACTCGAGGAGACTTTTAACGTATGCAATTTTTTGTTGGTGAATGACCTCAAATTGCTAGAATGCATTTTTCAAGAAAATTTAGATGAGATCCTTGACGTCATTGTTCGTAATACATCTCGCATAGAACTCCTATCATCTCTAATTGATAATGATATATTTCATCGACCTTAGCAGTAAGAGATATTGATTGTAGATCAATTAAAAGTTTGGCTTTCTTTTCTCTAGGAGAAAAGCCCATGTGGCATGTAGATGATGCAGCAATGTTTAGAGAGGTTGAATGAATCAATATACGAGTGAATTTAGTTGGCGAAAGGTAGGTGTTATCTGATGAGGGAGATATATTGTCGATAGTTGAATGAGTGGAGTCCTGATCAGAAGACATTTTTGTGTATTATTTATTTTAATAATTAGAATAATCACAAGAAAGTTTTGAGGAGGAATGTAAGCTAGTTTATAATATAACATTTTACTAGTTTTAGAGAGTTGGTTGAGGGAAAGAAGATTAACCATATACATTTTCTAGGAGAGATTAGGTATATTTGGCTTTTATTAGTTTAATTTTTATGCAGTTTATTTTTAGTCTAAGTGTATATAACGAATTGAAATTCTATGTGAGCTATTTCTACAAATTTAAGCGTACTAAATTATTTCTATAAATTTAGTTAATCAGTTCACTGTACAAACAAATTCATAAATCTCGTTTTAGATTGATAAACGATGTTATGCATAATTGTTTTGGAAAAATATCGGCTATTTGATTTTCGGTATTAACAAATTCAAGAGTTATTATTTATTTTTCAACATTATCTCCTAGAAAACGGTGACAAATATCGGTATGTATTGCTTATGAGTGATTAACTGGAATTTTAGATAAATTTATAGCGCTACAATTATCGCAATATATTAGAGATTTATTTATTATTTTTCCATAGCCTTTAAGTGTTTGTTGCACATATATTATGTGACGACCGCCCATGACTCCCGCATGAAAACAAGGGAATGGTGCGCTGAAAGGTGTGCCATGCAGCCATGGACGATAGTCAGGGTAAGATAAAACAGAATAGTCTATCGTATTACTCACAGCGCATGGATAAAATACAATAGAAAAATATACATAGTGAAGCTCCACAGAACGGAGTCATATAAACTCATAATAGTTTTATACAATCATCTGAATAGACAATACATCAAGCCTCACTACATAACACTCAGAGTATCAAACAAACAGCGGAACATCCAGTACATATAGTAAGAAAACAATATGCAAAAGCCTCCAGCTCGTCTTCGTCATCAACAGCGTTGACCACTAAGAACAGCACCTGTCACCTGCTACCTAGTCTGCCCATCCTAACATGGATGAACAGCCCAAGGTAATAAGAGTTAAACATAAAACCTTGAGTCAGACAACAGTCTTAGTGAGCAGTAAATCAACTATCAAACATACCAAAAGAGCATAAAGGGTAAAAGGAATAGGAACTCAACCATCCCACTCCACCTCATTCTACAGTGATAGCCCCCAGACCCTCTAAGCATAAACAAACATAGCAAAGCAGACAATTTAAGTAAAGCAATTATCACTCGAGTCAAGGTCGATGTTTTCCAAGTACAAACCCCCAAGGCCTAAACCAAGATCAGATAAGCACCCAGAAAGCATCGCTCTTGAGATCGAATGATGGTGCAACCAAACATTCATGACTCTGGCTATCACTGTTATCATTGCTTTGATATCACCGTTAATTTAATGACCGGCACCTTCTTTCAGCCGTTCGTCAAGGGCTAATGGCAACCCCGGTTCTAGACATAACTCCGCACGTCGTCATGACCCGTGCCTAGGACTATCGCATCTGCCCAGAGTACTAGCATGTCATCGTGACCCTTGCTTGGAACGTCATCATGACCCGCCCCAACGTACTCTTGCTTTGAGCATGCTAGAACCTTCAACAACGATAAAATCTCAGCCTTCTAGTCATCCTCCTTGACGACTATTCCCATACTAGCTCAAGCGCCTCTCAAGCTAACCATTATCCACAAACTCGGACCGCATCACCGAGTTATCCACATGCTTGGGATGATCCCGTCTGGATTAAACCAAGGCTTTCACCCATCATGCTTTGCTTCATCACATTATAGCAAAGTCCCATCTCGACATCATCATCAAATCTATCCATATGAGCTTCAACATCCCTTCATATGCCACAAACAGCTTTCCTTATTCAAGAGCCTTTCCACTTAGCTTTTGAATCATCTTCGACCAACTTGTCCAAATCCAGTTATCAATCAACTAATCAATCAAATCAAACATTAATTCAAGTAATCAATTATACAAACAAGATCTAAATAAACAATTACAACAATAATGGCAATTTCGTAAATAAAGAGTCCAAATCTAACATGCAATCTAACAAGCATGAATTATGAACAATATCTCTACAACTTGATGAATGAACTTGCATAAGTGAACATATTGTAAAATAGGTGTTCAATCATCATTAACCATAAATCTACATGCAGACTTAAGAAAAATGCACGAAATCACTCTCTTTAACACATAAACAAACCACCGATCCAATATACTCCTTTGGGTCCGTGTGAGAGATAACCACCACTCACCAAATCACCTAAACACCTCAAAAACAACCAACTCCAGATCTGGACAGCAAAGGACTAAGCTTGATCCGGCAAAATCTCGCTTCAATCGATGAAATCTCTCTTTGAAGAATGTAGATCTTCAACTTCGGATCTTGGATCTTCAACCTTGATCTTCACTCTAGATGGAAGGAATCACAAGATTTGAGTGGAGAAAAGAAGCGAAGAAATGTTGTAGTCGAGTTCCCAAAATGGCAGCACTTCGTCGCTTGAAAATCCGGTGCCAAAAAGTGAGCCAAACCCTTCTATTTATAGGCTGAAACCTTAACTCGTATGCCCCCCCTTAAGTCGGTCACGACTTAACTCTTGCCGACCTAACGACCTACGACTTAACCAAGATGTCGACCCAACAATTCAACGACCCAACGACCTAATCATAAGTCGTCTACGACCTAACTACACTCACACGGCTCACAACCTATGCGCGACTTATCACATGCGCGCCTCCCTTCCTAAGCCCTAAGTCATATGGACCTAACTCACGACTTACGACTTAACGACCCACCGACCTAATCTCAAGGCCTAACGACCTAATGACTCAACCCCTTAACGACCTAACCTATCTCCCTCTTAGGTCGTAACCCTTGTATCGTTGGCTCCTAAGTCGCTAACTACTGGGCCATTAACTCGCTCAGCCGACCTAAGCCTTATCCCGTCCACGACCTAACTCCTACACCACTATCCCTTAGGTTGGTCAACTCCTTAAGTCGGCCACCACTATAGGTCGGTCTCATCTATGAGTCGTTAACTACTAAGTCGGCCAAACCCCTAAGCCGTTTAACCCTTAGGTCGTTCCATTCTATAAGTCGATCAAGCCCTATAGGTCGCTCAACACCACTAAGTCGCTCCAACTCTTAAGTCGTTTAACCCTTAAGTCGGCCATACCTTAAGTCGCTCTACCTCCTAAGTCGGTCACGACTCATGCTTCCATACGACTCAACTCTGGACAACTCATCTTATGGTAATCTAACTGTGAATGACTTAAGCTCCGAACGACTTAAATTCTCAACGACTTAACGGCACTAACAATCTAATAACAACAATTCTACGATCTTTCGATCCGTAAAAATACGGGTCGTTATATATTACTTGAGCGCAAGATAAGGTTGCAGAAATATATTCGACTTCACATGTCGAAAGAGACACAATTTTGCTTTTAACTAAACCATGAAAGTAACAATTAACCAACAAAGTGATATGCGTCACTTGTACTTTCTCTATCCGATTTGCATCTACCAAAATCTGCATCACTATAAGATATGAGTTCAAATGAACTATCTTTTTGGATAAAATAGACCATAATCTGTAGTGTTCATTAAATATTAGATTTGTCTGCCTAATGATGTGATTGCTTAGGTTTTGCTTGAAATCTTACATATAAAAAAATATTCATCATAATATCTGGTCTACTAGCTGTTAAGTATAGTAATGATCCTATCATGCTTCGATATAGTTTTTGATTGAACTCTTTTCCATGTTCATCATTGTCTAGATGATTAGTAGTACTCATTGGAGTTGGTTTACTTGAGGTATTATCCATTCTTAATCGTTTAGTTATTCTTTAAAGAATTTTTCTTGATATATAAAGATTGCATTATTTAACTGTATTATTTATAATCCTAAAAGGAAACTCAATTCACCCATAAGAGACATTTCAAATTCGTTTGTCATTATTGTAGAAAATTCATTGCTTAAATTTTCGTCAGTAGATCCAAATATAATATCATCCATATAAATTTTGACAATTAATATATCAATCTTTTCTCTTTTAGTATACAATGTTGTATCTATTTTACTAATTTGAAAACTGGAGTTTATTAAACATGATTTTAGCCAATCACACCAAGCATGAAGTGTTTGTCTTAAACATATGATTCTTTTTTAAGTTTAAAAATATGATTTGGATATTTTTCATGAACAAATAGTGGTGATTGTTCAACATAATCATTTTCTTTTATAAAACCGTTCAAGAAAGTACTTTTAACATCCATTTGAAATAGCTTGAAATTATGATGACACACAAAAACAATAATATTCTTATGGCTTCAAGATGTGCCAGGGGTGCAAAAATCTCTTCGTAATCAATTTCTTCTTCTTGATTGTATTCTTATGCCATTAATCTTGCTTTATTACCTATAATATTTCCATTTTCATCTGCTTTGTTGGTAAATACCCATTTTGTTCCAATTGCTGATTAATCTTTTGGCCTAAGTACTAGTTCCCAACCATTATTTTGTTCAAATCGATTAAGTTCTTCTTGCATTGCCAAAAATCCAGAAATCATTATTTGATGCTTCCTTGTACTCTTTTGGTCCAAATTAGATATAAATGCTACATTACTCAATTGATTTATTTTTCTTCTACTCAAAACATTATTATCTAGATTTCTAATTATGTTATCAATAGGATGATCTTTTAAAATACAGGGAGGTGATTTTAAATCATTGTTATTTTGATTATCAATATTATTTTCAACTATAATTTCAATGGCTTTATTTTGATTAGTGTCAAAAAAATTCTTTATCTTTATTTATATTTTTAAAATCTTCGTTAAATGATACATGAAGACTTTCCTTTATAACATTTGTTCATTTGTTAAAAATTCTACATGCTTTACTTTGATTGGAATATCCAACAAAAATTCCTTCATTGGCTTTTGGATCGAATTTACCAAGTTTATCTTTTGTATTTAGAATAAAGCATTTTGATCCAAATATTCGAAAGTATGATGCTTTTGTTTTCATTTTGTAGAGCATTTCATAACATGTATTTTTAGTCATAGGTCTAAGAGTTGTACGATTTTATACATAACATGCAGTAGCAACTACTTCGGCTCTAAAATTCTTTGGTAAGCCACATATATTTAAAACTGTTTGAGTACATTCTTGCAAGGTGCGAGTTTTTCTTTCCAATACTCCCTTTTTTGTGATGTTCGTGGAAATGAAAATTTATGGCCAATTCCCTTTTTGATACAAATTTTTTTAAATAGTTCATTTTCAAATTCTCCTTCGTGATAACTTCTTATATTTTTGATGTTAAATCCACTAGAGTCTTAATTCATTTAGCAAAAATTTTAAACATTTCGAATGTGTCGCTTTTACGTTTTAAAAATTACGTCGAAATATATCTTGAAAAATCATCTACAATTACAAAAATATATTTATTGTGATTTATCGAACGTACTTGTGTTGGACTAAATAAGTCCAAATGAAGTAATTTAAGAGGCTGCTTAGTAAAGATTACCATTTTAGACATCAACGAGCTTTACTTTAATTTTCCATGTCGACATGCATCACATAGATTTTCAGCTTTGAAATTTATTTTGCGTAATCCTCTTGCCAATTTTTTTAGCTAATTTGATTATATATTTGAAATTTATGTGACAAAATCTTTTATGCCAAATCCATGGATCATCATGATTTACGGTTAAGCATAAATCATTATTTTGATTAATATTCATGTTTAGAACATAAATATTTCGATTTCTTGTTCCTTTAAAAATTAAAATTTTGTTTTGATCAAAGATATTGCATTTGTCATTTTCAAAATCTATTCTAGATCCCTTATCACATAATTGACTTATACTAAGTAAAATATAATTTAATCTTTAACTAATAATACATTTTAAAATAAAAGGAGAAGTAGATATCCCAACACTAATGATGTTTCTAATCCCAATAACATCCCCTTTGGAATTATCCCCAAAAGTGACCATGTCACCGTCTATGTAAGTGATGTTTGATACCATGTGTACATTTCCCGTCATACGTTTGGCGTATCCGCTATTGAGCATCCATTTCTCCTTATTAATAATTTTGTTTTTTGGAATTTACAAAATAATAAAAAGTTTTAATTCGTACCCCCTTCCTCCGTTAGGGTCCTATGTGTTAGTAGGAGAAGGTAGCCATACTCATTATGGTTTGGAACCTTTAGAGAGGTAGTGTTCATTATAAACCATATCTTTTATCTATACATCTCTGTATTTTTTCTAAACAATTTGTTATTTGTTTTAGGAATCCATATTTTAATCATTTTTGTCTCTTATTATCATATTTATATTTTTTTTCAAAAATTAGTATATAATGTACTATACTTTTTAAATCCCTGATTATTATTAGAATCCAAATTATTTCTTGAAAGTTTATGATTTTTTGTATTAAATCCTAATCCCTTCCTATTTCCTGATGGTTTTGAAATTGTTATCAATTTTTCCAAATTTTGCTTTCCTTTATTAATTTTTGAAATATTTTTATTAATTTTTTCTAATTTATTTTTGAAAATAGAAATTTCTGTATTAGTTATTACCTGGTTAATTAACCCGGTAATGTGTGTGTCACCAAGCAAGCACATCGCTCGGCACAAAGAACCATTCAGCACAAAGCATCTTTCGGCACACCTGCCTTCGCTCGTATAGAGCCTCGCTCGGCATAGAGCCCCATTCGGCATTGAGAGGTCGCTCGGCATCTTGCCTCGTTCGGCACAGATAGGTTGCTCGGCGCAAGGCCTCGGTCGGCATGGAAAGGTCGTTCGGCATTGAGGGGTCGCTCGACATAGAGAGGACGCTCGGCATCTTCCCTCGTTCGGCATGGGAAGGGTCGTTCGACATAGCACCTCCTTCGGCATGGAAAGGGTCGTTCGGCACAGCACCTCGCTCTACATTGAAGGATCGTTCGGCGCAGACCTTGCTCGGCATAGAAGGGTCGTTCGACACAGACTCCGCTCGGCATATATTCTTCACTCAAGGCACTGCCTCGTTTGGCATATAGGTACCATTCACCATGCCTTCCTCGATTGGCATACGAATGTCGTTCGGCCTAGATATGTGGTTTGGAAATTGCCGTTCGGCATTTATGGCTCGGCACGTATAAGTCACTTACCACGGGCCAAGGTATCTTGCTACTAGGCCCATTAGGGAAGTCCGACCCATCTTCGTCTATAAATAGAAGGGCATGGCCATAGTGAAATGGACCTTTTTTCGAGAACACTAGGGAGACTCTACTTGCATTCAAGGCTCATTCTATTTCAGTTAGAATTTATATTCAAGTAGTTGGTGTACGGATTGTATCTATAATCAATTGTTAAGTAAAGCAATAAAGATTAAATCTGAAGTGGACATAGGCAGTTACGTCGAACCACTATAAATATGGTGTTCTTGTCTTTGTATTTAATTTAACATATAGTTCTCTGTTTTAATTCGCTCTCTTCATTAATCTCTCTACATAATCTTTCTCAAGGGTGTTAGTGATCAATGTTGGTGCCAACATTTTGGTGCTTTCACCGAGAATCGAATTCTCAGACCACTAGGATCTGCTTTGTACCTACTGGACTGAATAAGTCCCTCGAAGGAGATCCAACTTATTCACATGACGTCCATTGAATCTACTCAGAGTTCCTACCAATAACTCTATTATGGGAAGACCATGCTCCAGATCTACCTCTCATAACACGAACGTCAACAAGACCGCTAATGTACAACAGATAGGACCTAGCAATCAGCAAGTTAATCCTGGTTTAGGGACTACCGAAACCCATAGCCAGACGGAAGTTGTTACTAGGACGGAGTTCAATGACCTAATGAGAGAACTCATGGAAAGCAGGAGACAACTTGCTAAACAAATTCAAGCTAACGCTAACCTCATGACTCAGCTTACTCAACAACAACATCAGAATGCTGGAGGTAGCCTCGTTCCTTACTCTTCATTTGATAGTTCGACCTTGTCTGATGAACCTCCCAAGTGTTGGCGCCGCAAAACGGAAACTGCACAAGCAGGTGCTACTGATCTATCAACTAGGGATCACTTACATCTTGGAGACCACACCCAAGTCCGAACGAGAAACTTAGGAGCTGAAGCACGTAGGGAGACTGGACATACGGCTCACCAAGACCCTAATGAAGTTGGTCCCCAAGATACACGTTTGGAAGACCACCAACAAAAGAGACACCAACCTGAGCGGTCCCAAAGAACAGAGTCCAACCTTCCATCCTCCATACAAACCCTGGACTTATCGGCTATGATTAGGCAGCTGATGAGAGAGAATCAAGGCTTGACCAATAAAGATTGAGGGATATCTAGGAGTCATACTCCATTCACGGGTACTATTCTACAGGCCGAGTACCCTAGGAAGTTTAGCTTGTGAACTATCATGGCCTACGAAGGGAAGACTGATCCTAGACAACATATGATGAGGTATGAATGGATGATGGATTCGGCCAGAGAAAATGACGCGACTAAGTGTAGATGCTTTCTAATTACTTTATCTGGAATCGCCACCATGCGGTTCACTCGACTTCCCCCACGGTATATATCCAGTTTCGACGAATTGGCGATGAAATTTGTGGAACAGTTTAGGATACATGCCACTCATCTCAATGATGTGATGTCCTTATCAAGTGTAATCCAAGCTTCAGGGGAGTCATTGAAAGAGTACTTATAGAGATTTCATGTTGCGGCTACCGAAGTTAGCAACCCAAACGACCACACAATTTTGATGGCGGTAATGCGAGGTGTGGATCCGGATTTAGAGTGTGGAAATTGGCTGGTAGGTAAGCCTCCAACTATGCGGAGCATTTCTATTCAAAGGCTCATCAATACATAAGGAGGGAGGAAGGTAGATGGAAGAGGCGAGATAAGGCACGAGGGCCTATTCAGGATACTGTGAAATGTAACATCGCAGTGAAACAATCCGGTGACAACTCGAGAAAGGTTCAAGCCAATGACCAAAACAAGCCTGGATAATCTAAAGTCTTCGAAGGAGGAAACCCCGGAAAGAAAAGAGAACCAGGGAAGTGGAAGCCAAGGATTCCAACCTACAACGAATACACACCACTGAATGCATCTTTTGAGAATATTTACCTGCCGACTTATAACACTTTTCAATACAGAAAGCCTCGCCCAAATGAGTCAATAGAGGAACAGAAGCGTACTGGAAAGTACCGTCGCTTCCACGAGACTTATGGGCACAATATAGAGGAGTATAGACACCTCCACGATGACAGTGAAAAGCCGATTAGGCAGAAAAAATTGCAGGAGTCTGTCAAAAACCCGCAGGAAGGGAGGAAAGGAACATCGGACCTCAGACGCGGGCCGGCCCCACGCCATCCAGAAGAACCTGCCCAAACTATAAAGAGACTGGTCATAAACACTATTGTCGGTGGATCTCATCCTACAGACAAGAACATGCAAGAAATGGAGCGGTATGCTAACTCCTTAAGGCATGCGGATTATGAGTGTTGTTTGAATGTGTAGGATGAGACCCTCACTGAGCAGCAACGCACGATGATAGACGATATAGTATTTAAGAGCCAAAATGCAGACAAGGTGGAGGTTCCTACCTTCGACCCGATGGTCAAATCTGTGACGATCGGGCCCGCATATGTGAAGAGAATTTTAAGTGATTGTGGAAGTTATGTTAACATCATCTTCAAAAAGGCATACGACCAAATGAAGATGGAGACGAAATATTTAAAGCCATGTAATGCCCGTATCCATGGCTTTAATGGTACAGCGACTGATGTAGTTGGGTATGTTGAGTTGCCAGTTGAACTGGGAGAAGGTGAGCGTAGGAGGGTGTGAATCCTACCATTTATAGTGTTGGATGTTCATTCTCCATATAATCTGTTTCTGGGTAGGCCGGTCTTGGCCTTTAGGGAAGCTTTGCCCCCGTAGTGTTTGACTTTGAAGTTCCCGAAAGACAAAGGAGTTGGTGTGGTGCATGGCGATTAGGCGATCGGTCGCGCATGTTATGTGGCTAAGCTAAGAGAGGCCCAACGGAGAGAGAAAGGAAAGGTTGCGGACAGTTCCATCTGCATCCGGAATATTAACGATTGACAAGTAATGCTAGAGCCCTGGCTTAGGCGACATTCTCGGATCTATAGAGATATAGATCCAAGAGATGATGATGGGGAACCCAGGGAAGCAAAAGCAGCACTGGCTGAACCAATGATTGACATTCCAGTCAACCGAGATGACCCATCACGATTACTCAAGATCGGATCACAACTTGACCCGTCAATGGCCGAGGATCTCACTGATTTCCTCTGAGTGAATCTGGATGCTTTTGCTTGGACACATTCTGACATGTGCGGAATTTCTCCCGCTATTGCGAGTCATATGTTGAACATAGACCCGAAGTACGTTCCTGTAAAACAGAAAAGGAGAGTCATGGACCCGGGGTGGTCCACTGCTCTCAGAGAGGAGGTGGACAAACTCAAAGCTAATAGGTTCATCCGCGACGCCCTCTACCCTGAATGGTTGTCCAACCCTGTGCTAGTAAGGAAATAAAATGGGAAGTGGAGAACTTGCGTTGATTACTCTGATTTGAACATAGCATGCCCAAAGGATAGTTTCCCTTTACCCAGAATCGACCAGCTCGTCGACTCAACGGCTGGACATGAGTTACTGTCGTTTATGGATGCGTACTCGAGATATAATCAAATCCTGATGCACATTCCAGACCAAGAACACACCATTTTTGTCACAGACATTGGTTTATATTTCTATGTAGTGATGCCCTTCGGATTGAAAAATACGGAAGCGACTTATCAACGTCTGGTTGAATCGAATGTTTAAAGGTCAGATTGGTAGGACGATGGAAGTCTATGTGGATGACATGCTTGTGATTTCACGACAGTTAAACGACCACATTCGGGACTTAACGGAGATGTTTAATATACTTAGACATTATCGAATGAAGATCAATCCTTTGAAGTGTTCCTTTGGCATAGCATCAGGGAAGTTTTTAGGTTTCCTTGTGAATGCGTGGGGAATCGAAGCTAACTCGAAAAAGATTAAAGCTATTCGGGACATACAAGTGCCTAAAACTATAAAGCAGGTACAAAGCTTGAATGGGAAAGTGGCCGCGCTGAGTCGATTCATATCCAAAGCCATAGGTAAGTGTATTCCTTTCTTCGATGTGATAAAGAAAGGGAAGAGAAATTTTGAGTGGACATCCGACTGTGAGGAAGCGTTCCAAGCTCTGGTATTGCATTTAGAAAGTCCTCCAGTACTGTCGAAACCGATAGACCATGAGATGTTGTATGTTTACTTGGATATATCCCAACATGCTATCAGTACGTCTCTGGTTTGCGAGGAGGACCGAGTTCAGAAGACGGTGTACTATGTCAGTAAACGTTTAACGGGGGCAGAAAGAAATTATCCTAAGATTGTGAAACTAGCCTATTTCTTGGTGATTGCATCACGCAAGCTCCAGCCATACTTTCAGGCACACTCGATCAGTGTTTATACCGATCAACCCTTGCAGTAGGTATTGCAACGACCGGAAACTTCTAGAAGGATGTTAAAATGGAATATCGAGTTGAGTCAGTTCGATATTACCTACCTACCATGAAGGGACATACAAGGGAAAACCCTAGTAGACTTCATTGCTGAGTTCACCATGTCAGACGAGTTAGATGGTAATAATGTCACACCTCTCGTTCGATGGAAGATGTACACCGATGGGGCATCCAACGACCATTGTTCGGGAGTTGGCATAGTTCTTGTGACTCCCAAAAACTGATCAATTTGTTACGCTTTGAGGCTCGAATTCCCATCAACAAATAATGAGGCCGAGTATGAAGCATTGATTGCTGGCTTGAAACTTGTCCGAGAGATGGGGGTAAAATCGGTTGAAATCTTTTGTGACTTACAATTGGTGGTATACCAGGTGCGGGGGACAATTAAGCAAAAGGGCAAAGACTTGCCCCATACCTTTCTTGGGTTTAAGAGCTGCTAGCAAATCTGGAATATTATGATATTTTTCATGTCTCGTATGATGAAAACAAGGAAGCCGATTCTTTGGCAAAATTTGCAAGTGCGGGTGATGCATAGCAAATGGGATTGGTTACTGTCGAAACCGTACACGCTCTGAGTATAAATGTAATAGAGATAGATTTCGTGTTAGAAACAGAAATCGAGAAGGAGTCATGGCCGACCCCCTTCAAATAGTACTTGCTACATGGGTTCTTGCCCGAAGGAAGGAGCGAAAGACGATAAGTCATTGTAAGGCTTCACGATATGTAATGCAGGACGGAATAATGTATCAAAAGGGATTTTCAACCCCTTATCCAGTGCATTGCTCATGATGAGATAAAACGAGTCCTGAAGGAAGTCCATGAAGGAGAATGCAGTGACCATACTGAGGGCAGACATTAGCAAAGAAAATCCTCCGCTATGGATACTATTGGCCAATTGTAAATCGGGATGCTGTTGACTACGTAAGGAGATGCGATAAACTCCAAAAGTATGCAAAAATCCCGAGAGCTCCACCAATGGAACTCACGAAAATGGTTAGTCCCTAGCCGTTTGCAATGTGGGGGATCAATAATTGGTTCCTTACCCATATCTAAAGGTGGGGCAAAATAGGCGATAGTTGCGGTCGACCTTTTTACTAAGTGGGCGGAAGCAGAGCCCTTAGTCACGATCACCACCCGAAAGGTCATTAATTTCATTGTACGAAATATTATATGCCGTTTTGGCCTCCTATGGACTATCATTACAAACAACCAAACTCAATTCGAAAGCAAAGAGTTCAAAGAATTTTGTCAAAAATATGGCATTGAAAAAAGGTTTGCAGCAGTTGCTCATCCAAAAGCCAATGGACAAGTGAAAGCCATGAATAAAATAATTAATTCCATATTCAAAAAGCGTTTGGAAAAGGCCAGAGGAAAATGGGTGGATGAACATCCAACAGTACTTTGGGCTTATAGAACCACCCAAAAATCCACGACTTGCTACAATCCATTCACATTGGCATATGGCATGGAAGCTGTTATACCTGTTGAACTTAAAATTCAGTTCCATCGGGTAACTCATTATGACCCCAAGACAAATCAGGAACTTTTGCAAGAATCGTTGGACTTCATTGGTGAAAAACGTAAAGAAGCCGATTTAAGAGTGGTCGCACATAGACACCGAATCGCTCGATATTATAAAGAAAAAGTCCGGCCAAGGGCCTTCGACGTGGGCGACCTTGTTTTGAAACGAGTTTTTCCATTCCCATCGCATCTGAATCCCACATGGAAGGTCCATACGTCGTTGAACGGAGGCTTGGAGAAGGAACTTTCAATCTGGTGACCGTTGATGGCACGACACTCCCTCGAGCATGGAATAGTGAGCATCTGTGGCATTACTATATTTAGTCTATTCATACCTTTGTTGCATTTATTTTCAGTATATTTTCAATCCTTTGATTTTAGCATGTAATAAGACAATTTAGCTTGCTTCGTTAATAAAGGCTTAAAGCCATTTTTCCATGAATTATTGATGTTTCTGTGTATGATAATATTATGACAAAAAACTAGAGTTATATTGTTTTGTCTGACGTATGAACGCGCATAAACAACTTAAAATCCCCATGTCCCTTGAGTGCGGGCTGGAGTACTCTAAGTCCCTTGAGTGCGGACTAGAGTATAAACCACTTATAATCTCCAGGTCCCCTGAGTATGGACCGAAGCACTTTGAGTCCCCTGAGTGCAGACTAGAGTATAAACGACTTAAAATCTCCAAGTCCCCTGAATGCGGACCGGAGTACTCTGAGTCCCCTGAGTGCGGATTAGAGTATAAATGACTCAAAATCTCTAAGTCCCCTGATTGTAGACTGGAGTACTATGGGTCTCTTGAGTGCGGATTAGAGTATAAACGACTCAAAATCTCCAAGTCCCCTGAGTGCGGACTGGACTACTCTAGTCCCCTGAGTGCGGAATAAAATAGACTCAAAATCTTTTAGTCCCCTAAGTGCGGACTAGAGTACTCTGAGTCACCTGAGTGTGGACTAGAGTATAAACGACTCAAAATCTCCAAGTCCCCTAAGTACGGACTGGAGTACTCTGAGTCCCCTGAGTGCGGACTAGATTATAAACAACCTAAAATCTCCAAGTCCCCTGAGTGCGGACTGGAGTACTCTGAGTCCCCTGAGTGTGGACTAGAGTATAAACGACTTAAAATCTCTAAGTCCCCTGACTGTGGACTGGAGTACACTGAGTCCCCTGAGTGCAGACTAGAGTATAAACGACTTAACATCTCCAAGTCCCATGAGTGCAGACTGGAGTACTCTAAGTCCCCTGAATGCGGACTAGAATATAAGCGGCTTGAAAATCTCCAAGTCCTCGGGTTACAGACTAGAGTACAACTGACTGGAAGTCAACAATTCCCAGACGTACAGACCAAAATATATTCTAAGTACCCGACGCATGGAATAAAGGATGTACAACCCCAAATAATTTCTGAATTATATGAAAATGAATTGGGAGTTTATGTAACTCACAATAACTTGGGTTTCGACCACAATTATATAGAAAGCTGAGCAATAAAAGTCATTTGAAAGACAAAGAAACTAAATTTTGTTTATTAATCCAAGATGGGGTTCTACTACAACTCCTCCAAAACTTGGAGTCAAAAGCCTATCTACATTGACTACGAAAACAAATAAAAATAATTACATAATCTAAGCTGACTTTCGTCGAAGGGTGTAACCGCTACTTCTTAGGTTTCTTCGATTTCTTTTCTTCCTTCGTCTTCTCTGACGACTCCTTCCCCATGTGTTTTCGCTTGGATGCTTTGCCTGATGGGGAGGTAACAACCGAGGAAGAACGAGGGACCTCTAGTGGCCTGGACCCACCAGGTAGGATGACCTTTAAAGGCTTGTTCAAAGGATCATCTGGATCCACGACTCGGGGCTTGACTATGATTTCAGCTGTCTTTTTCTTTTCCTCCACGAGCTGCTCCTTCATACTCATTTTGAAGTGTGTCCAGAGGCGCTTATGATCTCAATTTCATAACTTTCTTCGATGGGGGACGAAGTTTCATACTTACCCTCATCAAGCGCCTCAATCACTTGAGCATCTGGACCGAGAGTCTCTCCTGCGTGAGCAGCCTTATTCATTTCCCCTTTTCCTCCTTGGCGTCATTGCTCCTTGGAGTTGGTTCAGGATCAGAACGGCCTACGAAAAATCACAAGACAAATATCAGAATACAATAACCTCTCACCGAAAACGACGGCTCTTTTAACTTTAAGAAGAAGAGTTGTATACCGGCTTCTTGCTGGCTCTCGACCGTCCGAGGAGTCTCTCTCTCTCGAATGGGAGATAGAACATGAATACCGAGGCCATGGTCTTCTGGGTCATAACCAGCATTTTGCTCGAATGGATAAAGTACTGTTCGATCAGCAGATTGAGTAGGAGGAGGAGCTGGAGACACGGTTCCAGATGGACCGGCTATGACATCCTTTCCTTTTGACGAGGATGAACTTTTGCAGTAGAGGGCCTTCGCTACAAACAAGTCTGAAGGCCCGTTTCCCTTGAGAAATTCTTTATTAAAGCCTCCTCATCAACCTCCTTGGTTCCTGAATCGACTTTTTTGATCTTTATCAAAGTTTCCCATGCCTCGGCTAGAGATTCAAGGTAGCCCTCGCCAAGAAAAGTTAGGCCCTGATGCATGAGGACTCGGGCGTTGTATTCTGCTATAAGCGGGTCGAATAAGCACTTGATCTCCCTCCTGCCAACTTCTGTAGCTGCCTCAATGCGAGAGTCAATCTTTGCAGATGCTATTATCTTGCCCTTTTCATGGGCTTCATCCTTCAACATCCCGACCTTAGAGAGCTCGTCATCAAGCGTTGCCTTCAGGAGTCGCGTTGCGACAATCTCATCGTAATATCGTTGCGACTCTTCCTAGGTAGAAATTTTTTCTTCTCTCTCTCTATGGAGTAGATCCTCCAACTCTTTGACTCTTAAGGTAAATGCATCCCTTTCCTTCTGAATAGAATCCTTCTTTAAAGCCAAGTCTCCGCAGCGTAGGACCACTTCGTCAATTTCCTTCTTATGTGTCGTCTCCAGACAATTGACGACCACCGCAGTATCTTTAGCACTTTGTTGGGCGGCTTCGAGCTAGGATTTGTACGAAGAGAGCTCTTTAACTTAAGCTTTGATAATGTCCTTATCGTGAATAGCTTCGAGCTTCAGGCGATCTATTTCGTGTTGGCGCTCAACAGAGACTTCCGAGACCTTTTCGGCTAAATGAACAAACGCATCGTGTTGAACATAAACGTTGTTGTTACAAGCAATAGCACTCTGTTTGATGTTTCTCGGGATGTGATGGATCGCCGAAAGAAACTTCAGCCCATCGAAGCATATTTTGGGGAACTTAGCCTTAAGCTCGGCTAACATCTCCGATATCGTCGGATCTGTTGTGGGAACAGGGGGAGATGGCTTTGAAAGTTCAGTTTTCTGATTGGGTTCCCGAGATAGCCGTGTGCTGGATGAACCAGAGTATTGATCATGGGGGGTATCGGATTGGGACCCCTTATGGCCATATTTCTCCCTGCCTTGCTCCGAATGAGAAGGAAGATTATAATGGTATGAAGGCTGACGATAAGTTTTCTTTCGAGAGGATGAATCCTGGGAGTGATAATACCTATCACCGTCATCATCTCTACCCTGACGTCTTCCGGAGTCCGAATCCCGTCCAGAGTGGTGAAAGATAGATACCCACGAAGACGATCGATTCCATGTGTACGCGCCTTATATCACCTAAACATAATTTAAATAACAATAAGTTAGCAAAGAGTAGGGCGATGGAAGAAATTTAAGTGCAAGGTGAAGTGCACATGTTCGTATGTGTCCTAGTGTTTCCCCTTGACGGACCAGTTTCTTCATCTTTACTAATAGGAGTTTTATCTCCTTGGTTTTGGGCTTGAGCGCTTGTATCGCCTCTCATGGGCGAATGAAGCTTAAGGACTTCCGGATGATTGAAGCCATAGTTAAGAAGATCATCAAGGATAGTGAGGTTCGACAGGTCTTTCAAAGAACTCTCAAGCGTTGGGGAGAAGGCTCTCTCTCCACCGGGGTGATTGTGACTTTAAAGGTTCCACCCGTTGTCTTCTTCCTCAGCTTGTCGGTTAATTTTTTCTTCCCCTTCGCGAGGGGAGGGGTAACATCGATATCGTGCACCTCAACTACTGGCTCTCGAGCGGGGCTAACATTCTCGCCATGTACTTTAGGCGTTTCAGCTTCTTTAATCTCCCTCTCCTTAGATGTGTCAGGGACATCGCATGCTAAAGGCCCGACTTGCCTTTTTTCCTGCCCAAAGCAGACCCGGTTACGGTGATGCCTGGTGGAAGGCTTATTCGGCGGCCTGCCGCTAGTAGCCCAAACCTTGAGAGCGACTCGTTCGAAATAAGGGACCTAATGTCCTGGTCTCCTGTGGGGATAGCTCGAATAGCCTCAATGGCTTCAGAATACTCGAAGCCTTTGGGACGAGGGCTGATACCTGTAGAAGTAGATAAAGAGTTATAAAAGGAGCGATCACCGCCAAATTAGGGGTGGGCGCGGTCGGCTAATCGAGTTGTTCGGTTAAAATTTTCGGTTAACCGCAAAATAACAACCGGTTTCGGTTAACCGTGGTAACGGACCACCAACCAAACCGGTTAACCTTAACTGTTTAACCGGTTAACCGATTACTTTGACCAGATAACCGTTGATCGGTTAACCATTCAAATTGACCGATTAACCGAGTTACAAATTTAAAATAGACATCATTTTCAACTGACTCAACTGATATACAAGATATACTTGCTTCTTTGTTCATACTAGTTCATACTTCATACTGACAATAATTCCAAACAAATGAGTCTGCAGCAATATTTATTAACAACTAGCCCTAATAATTTTCAAATGCTCATTTAACGGTGATATGCACTTCGAAGAAGTATCACTCTCAGTCAGAATCAAAGAAGCCAGCTTCCTTCATCTCGGAATAATATGTATTTTCCAATCGCATGTCATCCTCCTATATTTGTTGATAAAGGTACAACAAAAAGCAAAAGAAACATAAGTAAATAAGACATGGACAAACTTATATAAGTAATCGCAGTTTAGTGGATCCGAACCTATAAAAATTATACTAGAAATGTTATGTACACATTGTATAGGAAAAGGAGATAAAGAGCATGATAGCATACAGTTGCAAGATCAAACAACCTGCAAATGGGAAAAAATATTTTGAACATTTTACGATTCAATTTATTTTGAGTAGCATCTTATGCGAATTGCATCCAAACATTAACTAATTAAAAAATGGTATTATTGGGAAGTAAATTGCCATTTCCTTGATAGGTAGAATTAACAAAAATAAGCACTCCTGTTGGGTTTAAGGAAAATCTAGCATTCCATTCAAATAAAGCCATACTAATGAAACAAAGCGCACAAAGTTGAAGAAATAAAGTGTGAATAGTCGTTTTATGGTAAACAATTAAACATGAAGAAACATTAATTATAAGATATAAATTGAGAAGAATATATGCTGTTGGACAACACTAAAATTCATTTCCAAAAGCAATGAAAAATTACAAAATCCAATTTTCTGACAATTATTATAAGCATACAAATTTGTGAAAAGATAGTATAGAGAAGCCACTTAAATTCATTTCCATTATTGATGTTTAGGAATAATTAGTTTAACTGAAAAGTGGTGAAAATCAATAAAATTTATCTTTTGACAATCATTTTTTACATGAGCAACAATAACGTCGAAGTGGAATGATGAGATAACTATGAAGAACATACTTTGATGAAAAGAGAGATAATTATTTTGAAAAATGAGGCCTATGAATAACATGTCTGAAATTTAGATCACTATTAGTCCGCTGAACTACTGATGTGGACGTGGGTTCGCAAATGATCACTATTACTCAATTTTTTTTTTTACTGAAAATTACGATGAGATTATAAACCGAATTTAGGTTAGAAAATTGTAGGATGAAAGAAATAGCACCTGAATTGGAAAAATTGTGCTTTGTGCAGACCTCTATATCCTATAGAATTGTAACCAAGCGCGTCTATTCTGTAAAGCTTAAAATTTTCTTTTGTGACCTAGTTAATGGACATATGGTATAAGCTGTAACAATCACTTATGAATATTTTTAGAATCTCTACACATTTAGATTATAATAATACATATGATATGCTTTGCATATTAATATCTCTATTAAAAATTCTCTAACATAAAAGTAAAATTAAAAAACATAGTAGGAAGTAGGAACATATAAGATAATTTTATTTACTAAATAGGGATACCCTTATTAACTAACCCAACATCCTGTTACTAACACAGTACGTCCCCTGCCACATCTATGGTCATGTTGAAAGTTAATCATGTTCAATATTTTGCAACAACTTTCATGTTCAATATTTCGCAACAACTTTAGTATTTAGGAAGGTTATATTGACTGGTTATAACCAAAAAAAGAACATCAAAATTTGTGCTGCAAAAGAACATGAAATTACATGCGAACATCATAACTAAACTAAAAGAGGATGAAGTTGGTTTTGGGAAAAGAATGTATACATCTGAAAATAAGTAGAGGTAATAGAAACATATGTGAGAATAAAAAAAGAAAAAGACCTGCTTTCTCAGTTGCATGCATCTGAAACATTAATACTTTAAAAGCAGTTTCAGTCTAAATCTCCGTTGCATTCTTCTAGCATCAGTTCCAGCGCAGCTTTATGCTATGGATCAAGCTGCATTCTCGGCTATGCATGGTGTCAGACTTATGGAGGGAAATATTGAAAGAAAAAACTAATGGTATTATACTCGATTCCGTACAATGTTGGAGATGCACTAAGAACGAAAACTTCTTTATTAATGAGAAAAATAAATAATTACCCATTCAGTACAAGTTTTTATCTCTCTTATCATATTTATGTGCTGTTCTTGTGATGCAACATCAACTGGAGCAGAATATGCAGGGGAAGAGAAAGAGAAACCAGAGAAGAAGAAGACAGAATTTTGAGGAAGAATTGTGAGAATTAAATTCTTTTTCATATCTCCAAACGTTTGTATACAGTGCTATATAGCTGAGTGCCTAACAAACTTGCCTACATGGCCAGATGGAGCCATTCTTTTGTAACTAATTTGCAGAAAAAGTAAAACAGAAATAGCAACAACTTTTAAAAAGAAATACAGCTCACATCCTTATTTTCTAACAACTTGTTGTCACATTTTGTACTGCATTTAATCCATGAACCTTCTCGGTAGACGCAATGTCTTTTGGGTCTTGCATTAGTTGCATGCATATCATCACCGTATCATTACCAACCCCTTGAAAACGACCTTGTCCTCAAGGTCGGAAATGCACTTGTCGAACTTATTAAGCATTTTCTTGCCATGATCGTTTATATTAAGCTATCCGACATGGTTAGACCATATAGCAAAGAAACATTTAGCATTAAATATGCCACCGCCGGACCGCCGGGATCAAAAATTAACACTTTTCTTTCACATAGTAATTTATGCTTTCTACCTATGATCACTTTGAAGATTGAGCATGCTCTGCCGTTCGAGTAGGCTTTGCTATTTGCTGCTTCGTTGTAGGCTCTCAAGTTGCATTGGTAGACGATGTAGTGGGTGGAGCTATGCATCGGAGTGGAAGAGAAGTCGGTGATGGAGAACAGTTTGGAGAGGTTGTTGGTGCTGTTAGTGGTGGGGATTGGAGCTAGATTGATGGTTGGGAATGTGTGAGCAGCAACAACAGTGATGGCTAAGGTAGGAGGGGGTGCAATAGCAGCGGCAGAGGTCAGATGGGGAGCTGGTGTCTTTGAACCAATGACAGTGGCACATAGTGAAGTTGGAAGGGGCGGTGTTATAGAATTTGCAACAGCGGTAGGCAGTGAGGAAGGAGGAGCTGGAGAGAGAGGGAGAGGTAGTGGCAATGTGATTTGGAAGCCATGTTTTGTGGCGATCTCGGACACGGAGTGAATGATATGATTAATGGAGGTTCGGATGTCAACGATGGCGATTTTAATGTCGGCGATATCTTGTTGTTGAGATTTAAGAGTGGCTTGAATGGTGTTGATGGCGGTTTGATGTCGGATGGTGGTGTCATGGAGTTGTTGAATGGATTTAATGGTAGTGTGGTTGTGGGTGGTGATGTTTGCCATGGTTTCAAGCTAGTGAAATTAATGACGAAGAAGATGAGAGATAGACGAAGGAGGTGAGAACAAGAGTGAAAGCACCAAATTGATGCAACATCAACTGGAGCAGAATATGCAGGGGAAGAGAAAGAGAAACCAGAGAAGAAGAAGACAGAATTTTGAGGAAGAATTGTGAGAATTAAATTCTTTTTCATATCTCCAAACGTTTGTATACAGTGCTATATAGCTGAGTGCCTAACAAACTTGCCTACGTGGCCAGATGGAGCCATTCTTTTGTAACTAATTTGCAGAAAAAGTAAAACAGAAATAACAACAACTTTTAAAAAGAAATACAGCTCACATCCTTATTTTCTAACAACTTGTAGTCACATTTTGTACTGCATTTAATCCATGAACCTTCTCGGTAGACGCAATGTCTTTTGGGTCTTGCATTAGTTGCATGCATATCATCACCGTATCAGCTTGCAATAGTTTTTTTAAAATAAAAAAGTATTTACTTTCTTCCCCATTCTCAGTGCACTCTCAGTTATCACTCATGCATGGACATGCTCACACATGGAACTCAACACACACCACTCGCTCATATATATACACATATTCTTAAGTAAATATATATACCTATATCTAAATGCAAATTTTGAATTTTAAAAGAGTACAAGACTGAACAGGCTAAACATATTTAACCAATATATATTTAGCGATTTAAACCTTGGTGGATATTCTTTTCATTGCTCTACTGGTTGAGAATGAATCCAAAAAAGACAACTTTGATATGTATATACAGTAAATTATAATGAATCCAAAAAGATAACCTTGGTGGATATTCTATCAAAAACAGGGACAAATTTGATAAAAAAAATGAATCCAAAAAAGATCAACACTACGTATTTAAAGAAAAATTGCCTAAATTATGAAACATACATCCACTTCACCATTCCTATGTACGAAAAAAGATAAACACTAAATGACGTAAAATAAAAATCAAACTCACATTTTATCTCTCTTACTGTGAATATTAATGGTTGTTGAAATTGATGATCTAATGAGCAAAGAATGAAGAGCAAGCCGGCAAACTGGCAAGAGGATCGAGTTGATTATCAAATTCGATTATCACGATTGAGAAGAAGGAAAATGAAACAGATAAGATAATTGATTTGGGAACGAATTGTGTACTTGGGGAATAGCGGCTGGCATTACGCAAAAATGAACTGATTAGGGTTAGGAAAAAAGCATTGGGCGGGTTGCAAATTGAATTGGATTTGGGGTATGCCCGATAATTAAAAAATAGTTTCGGTTAACGGTTAACCGATATATAACCGCGTTTAACCGTTAACCGAACCGATTTTAGTCGGTTAACATCGGTCCGTTAACCTAAAATTCAGTTAACCGATTATTTCAGTTAAAGTGGTTCGATTAAATCGGTTCTGCCGGTTAAGTCGGTTCGGTCGGTTAAATTCCCACCCCTACGCCAAATGCAAGTGTTAATATAGAAAGGAAACTTACTTCCTTCTACCATCTCCTCACGAAAATAGGGGCAGCGCAGTAAAACTACTCTAGCTTTACTGGGCGAATTTGCTTCATGCCACGGTCAGAATTTGACACTTATTGTGCGGTTCGAGAAATACAAAAGATGGGCTACCCGATCGTCTTTTGAAAAGATAGATATAATATACATCGCTGGGAGTCGGGAGCCTGAAGTGGACGCTCATAAAGAGAATGCACATGCCGTATATGGATGCATGACTGTTTGGGTGTAATTGCGATGGAGCGATTTCAATATAATGTAGTAGGTCGCAAAGAAAGGTGTAGAATTGCGACACGCTATCAACCCAACACATAAATCTATTGCAGGCCGTGTATTCAACTGGGGCAGGTGAGGACTATCTTGCCTTGATGGAAACAACACATCATCGAAAGGAATCCCATGTACAGAGCATATGCGGCGTAGCGTGCTTTCGATAATTCTCGAGGCCTGAGAATAGATCGTATCATCTAAAAAGATCACTACGTCCAAGGCATCGAGAGCCAAGTCGACGGATGGATTGCGGGGCTTGGAATATGGTGAACAGGAATGGTTGACAGATCTGAAGTTCCAACTACTTCTTGTTGTGAAGTTAACTCGAGTCTGTCCGAGACCGTGGCAGAACTAGACTTTCTGGACATCTTTAGTAGATGTTGGATCTGAGGAAACACCTGTTTAAACTACACTTGAAAAACAATCGACGTTAGATTTAACAACAAAAATACTCCCCCCGTGTGGTGTGTGAAATAGTGCAATTTTTCGAGTATAGTGTCAAAGGATTTAAAGTCATGAAACTAATAGGATGAAGTAAAGCAAAGATTTCCAGTGATGTTTTTAATTCTGAACTTGGAAATTCATAATATATATCGAGGCTATAGTCTGTTTTTACCGAGTTAGATTCAGATTTATAGCTCTTAAGACAGAGAGTTGTCAGTCCAGAGTGGTCGACATGTTTATTTGCTTAAGTCACTATCCTTGCCTTTGTCATATGTTTAGGCATGTTAAGCAAGTCAAGTTAGCATGGACTATGTTTAACTTAGAATGGTTATGATTATTGCTGTCTACTTCAAGACTTAATATGGAACGATACTCGAGAAACTCGACTAAGTAATCACCTAACCCCTCCTCACTCGCCCTTCACCGTTCGGCATGAAGGAGTCATGCCGAGCCATGATCATACCGATCCGCTTCGCTTGGTGCTCTAGGTTTAACCTCACTTCTCTCCTTTTTCCTCATTCGACATGTGGGAGACATGCCGAGCCACGATAATACTGAGCCACACCGCTCGGTCCTATAGGCCCAATACTCATCCCTCACCAGCGTCCTCTATTCCCTCATTCGGCATGACAACACTCATTTCTCTCCTGTAGTCTCTCTTTGTCATTCGGCATGACTCATTGCTCTCCTCCAATCTCTCTTCGTCGTTCGGCACATGAGAGTAATGCCGAGCCACAGCCATTTCTCTTCCTTCCACCACTCCGCCTAGCCCTAAGACATGTTCTAATCTCGATTCGTTGTCCTCATCCACGCGGTTCCTACTGTCCTCTATTTTACAAAGATTCACAATTTTGAATCTCGTGTTAAGTTTCCTAGTCAGGATAAAGTGTTTAAAGGAGATGTCATTACCTAAGAAATGACTCGAAGCTTAGGGAGATCCTGGAGTAGGAAACACGATTCTAATTAGATTCGTTGATTAAGGAAGGAGGTAAGGCAACGTATTGGGTTCGAGAAGAGAAGGGAAGGGTAAATAGTTCGCAGAAGTCTGTTGGAAGGCGAGTTCGTAGGTTATATAGAGCGGAGGTAAAAGTAAAAGGGAAAAGAGGAAGAAATAATGGCTTATATAGAGAAAAGAGAAGTTGAACAGGTATTGACCGGTGGACCCGGTCAAGGTATCTTGATGGCTTGGCATACTTATGCCGAATGGCATGTGACTTGCCGAACGACTCGCTCATTTTTGTGCATACTACAAAAGAGAAGAGGGAATTTGATATTAACTCAAAGCGTGTCATGTAGTCTCATACGATACACTTTGGGGGGCAAGTGTTACCCGGGTAATTGATCCGGTAACGTGTGTGTCACCAAGAAAGCACGTCGCTCGGCACAAAGAACTGTTCAGCACAAACAAACGTTCGGCACACCTCCCCTCGCTCGACATAGAGCTTCGCTAGGCATAGAGCCTCGTTTGGCATTGAGAGGTCGCTCGGTATCTTGCCTCGTTCGGCATAGATTGGTCGCTCGACGCAAGGCCTCGCTCGGCATGGAAAGGTCGTTCGGCATTGAGGGGTCGCTCGTCATAGAGAGGTCGCTCAGCATCTTCCCTCGTTCGGCATGGAAAGGGACGTTCGGCGCAGCACCTCACTTGGCATTGAAGGGTCGTTCGGCACAGACCTCGCTCGGCATAGAAGGGTCGTTCGGCACAAACCCCGTACGGCATACATTCTTCACTCAACGCACTACCTCGTTCGGCATACAGGTACCGTTCGGCATGCCTTCCTCGATCGGTATACGAATGCCGTTCGGCCTAGATATGTGGTTCGACAATTGACGTTCGGCATTTATGGCTCGGCGCGTAGAAGTCACTTACCACGGGCCGGGGTATCTTGCTCCTAGGCCCATTGGGGAAGTCCGACCCATCTTCGTCCATAAATATGAAGGCAGGGACACACTGAAATGGACCTTTTTTTGAGAACACTGGGGAGACTCTGTTGCATTCAAGACTCATTCTATTTCATTTAGAATTTATATTCATGTAGTCGGTGTACGGATTGTATCTGTAATCAATTGTTGAGTAAACTAATAAAGATTAAATCTGAAGTGGATGTAGGCAGATATGTCGAACCACTATAAATCCGGTGTTGTCTTTGTATTTAATTTAACATATAGTTCTCTGTTTTAATGCACTTTCTTCATTAATCTCTCTACACAAACTTTCTCAAGGGTGTTAGCGACCAATTTTGGTGCTAACATTAGCTAATTCTTAATTCTATTTCAATTCACATTTTTCTTTTTCATGTTTATAATTCTCTTTCTGTTATTCTCTATATCATGTGTTAGAGTACCATTTGAGATGATAATTTTTTACATTCTTTTTGCGCTAATTGTAATTCTTCTTCTAAAATAGTTTTCTCATCTTTTAACAATCTAATTTCCAATTCAGATCTATTGAATTCTCCTACATTTTCATCATTTAAATTTTTTAATTCTCTATAGTTGCATCTAATTCTATAGGTCTTTCAAGAATTTCGTCATATGTTAATTCAGGACATACCTTATCTTGCTAGCCATGAAGCTTTTTCTAAGTCATTGTCGCTATCGGATGAAAGGGAAGAGTCGGAGTCAACCCAAGTTACTTGAAATGTTCTTCTCTTTTCCTTGAAATTTTTTCTTTTTTTTCTTTTTATCATTGTTTAGTAGTAGACATCCCTTCTTTGGATGGCCAAATTTACCACTTCCGAAGCATTTCATTGATGTTTGATTGAGGAATTTGTATTGCTGTTGTTTTGAAATTTCGTCATCATTTTGAACTTCTTGAACTTGCTGTAATTTTTGGCGGTGAATACAAACTCATCTTCTTCCAAGTCAGAGTTGTCATTATTTTCCTAAAATTCAATGTTTTTGCATTTCTTGATTTTGTTCTAGTTTGCATGTAAATTAGCTTCATACGACATTAGATCTCCTATTAACTTTTCGACTTTGAGTCGAGAAAGATTGTTGTCATCTTCGACGGTTAAAACTTTTCTTCCCCATTTGTTTTAGAAGTGTTCATGTGACTAAATCAAAATCAATGAATTTAACTCCTATTGCCATAAGATCTGTTTTATTGTTTGAAATATAGCATACATGTCAATGATTGATTCATTTAATTTCACTTTAAAAGATGAAAATGATTTTGTAGAATAGAAATTTTGTTTGCTTAACTTTGTGTGTGCCTTCATGGGTAATTTGTAATGTATGCCATATGTCAAAAGCGGTAGTGCAAAGCATGACTCGTTAAAATTCATTTTTATCGAGTGAGTGAAATAATACATTCATAGCTTTCGCATTGTTAGATTCCTCTACTTTTTGTGCATTGGTCGATGTGTCAATACCGGTGCCTAGTGCTCCATACTTGTTTTGAGTTGCTAGCCATATCTATAACCCATTTGCTTCCATAAAAATTCACATTTTTCTTGAACAATAAGCATAATTAGAACTAGTAAATAGTGGAGGACGGCTAGTTAATTGACTTTCTTGAAATGTACTTGCCATTTTTGACTTATGTGTTTTGTAGATCGAAATAACCATACTCTAATACCAAATGAAAATAATATGGATCGTATATTATATAACTTGCATATAATATGCAAGTGTTTAAGCTATTGCTATAATAGGCAATTATTTGCAACCATATTAGCTACAAACACCCAAGAACAGATTTTTATAGTGGAATAAATAAAGAAATTTAATGAAAACAGAGGAAGACCATAGAAATAATGAGATTTCTAGTGGTTTGGTGTTGCTTACCTACATCCACTTTGAATATTCTCTTTATTCTTCTCAATTCACTTGATTACAACTACAAATATCAAGAAATAGTAAGAGATCTGAAAAGAACGGAAGAAGTTAGTTACAATAATGGCGGAGTTTTGTTCACAGCGTAATAGGCACAGACTGACCCCTATGCCTGTATTTATAGTGGAAGGTGACCTCCAATCTGACTCAGACTTTGACAATAGGACCTCCTCTAATATATGGGCCCACCATAGGAAGGGCTAGGCCTAACCCTTAATAGATAGGGATCGATAATAATCCCTCCATGACTTGAGTTTAGGCTAACGATCCCTGTGGTAGCTCTCTTATGTTCTATAGTGATGGTGTTTCGGATAACATAGTGCTTGGACTTGAGGAGCTTAAGTTCTTCCAATATTTCAACTTGAATCTTGACTTGGTCTAGGTAGTGCGATCCCCAAGGTTCTCCCTTTATATGCCTGTCAACCATAAAATATACATAAAGGCAGAAGTATGAAAGAAAGATGATAAAATCGAGGTTTTGATGAAGAGACAGTTCAAGTCATCATAAAAGACTTAAATAGGATGTTCGTAAGGTCTAATTACTCATACATCCAAAAGCCTTCGACCTAGATGGAAACAAGTAGAACCTCCCGCCATGATCAACCTTTCGACATAGATGATTGAGCAATCATGAATTTAGAAATCCTTTCAAAAGAAATCAAATGTAATCTTTCAACTACAAATCAAACCTTTCAAAACCGATGATTTCACCCCAGAATCACCATTTCAAAAGCATAGCAAGCCTTTCGAACCGATAAAGATGCATCCAGGATACCTTTCGACAGCATCGAAAGGTTCTATAAAGAACGCAACAATTAGAAGTCAACATAGAATGAAAAAGAACCTCTAGACAACTTTGAATAGAAATCAAACCTTTCGACAAGGTCAAAATGTTCACAAGAGATGTAAATGTAAGACCTTTCGATAAAGTCGGAAGTTTAGTGAAAGCATAAGAATATCAAACCTTTCGACTAAGGTAAAAGGTTCATGGTGGCATATGAATGATAAACCTTTCGATAAGGATTAAAGGTTGGTAACAAGGAAAACCTTTCGATGAGGTTGGAGGGTTCGTATCTACATGAAGGAAGCAGACCTTTCAACAAGGTCGAAAGGTTCATACAGTATTCAAAGAAGAAACCTTTCGATGAGGTAGAAACAAGAAAGCAAAAGAGATAGACCAAGAAGAACAAGAGACTCCTAAACTTTCGACGCAGTCAAAGGGTTCATAACCTTTCGATGAAGATGAAGGGTTTAAGACAGCATATAAAAGGGGGGACTCTTTGACTCGATCGAAAGCATGAAGTTGTAAGGTAGGCCACCTCCATCTATAAATAAGACCCAAGGAGTTAAGTTTCGGAGGCCAAATTCTAGAAACTGAATTCATTCTCTCTTGTCTACTCTCATAGTGATAATTGTACTTAAAAACCCTAAATTGAATTGGGGAAAGAGCTCAATATTTGTAACTCATTTGGTTATGAATAAAATGGAGATAGCTTGTTCGTGATGGACATTGGCAATAAGGAAGAATCGTTCAAATCATCAGTTGGACTAATGATCAATTGCACATGATTTCAACCTTTTTCTCATAATCTCTTTTGATATATGCTAAGTATAATATCGGCTTAGTCATTCCCATTATAAAACGACATCATTAAAATCCATACTTAATATGGGTAGTAAAAGTGATGATGACGTGTCACATATGTTAAATGCACAGATATAGGCATAATTAAATTGATTTTATATAAGAAGTATTAGGGGTTAAATATATAAACCAGGACAACTCGAAAGGAAGAAAACCTTATGACATAGTCGAAAGGTTTACTTCCTAATGCAGTCTTGGCTAATATATATATATATATATACACACACATATATATTATAACCACTCTTTATGGACTTCATTCCAAGGGAATTTTCTTCCTGTATATCAACAACCCTTCGAATCGATTCCCTAAAGTGGAAATGGAAATAAAAGGGGCTGAAAGCTGTTAAGGTTACAAATGAACCATGCATCTTCTCACTATAATGTTGAGAGGTTTCACATGGTACCTTTCGACATGATACAAGAAGAAGTGATGTCATCTACCATAACTGCTTTCAACTCCTAGAGGAGATGAAGCTCTACAAATTACTGATTACAGGGAGCTAAATGGTTAGGAGTGATATCAACTTTATCGAAGTTGGGAAAGCCTAGCCTCACCCTTTGACAAAGTTGAAAGGTTTGGTAGTTAACTTCTACTTCAACCTAACTGTTGGAGTTTCTTTTTTAACAAATCGAAAGGTTGAGTTATTTCCTTCTACACCAAATCAGACAGAAGGTAGAGGTTGTATGCTAATAACCTTTTGACAAGGTCGAAAAGTATGAATCGAATACTATTCCAACCTGGTTGAATGGTTGAATTTGTCTCAATAAAATTTCAACAAGGTCAAAAGGTATGACAATCCAAAGATACACATTCGGAAGCGAGAATCACCTCCAACATATGGTTATGTTCAAAATAAAATCATATTATCATGGCATTAGGAATGTTGACAAGTTTTCTTGTTACCAATGTTGATCCATACTTAATGAGTCATGCCCTGCCGATCCATCTTATACGAACCAAAGCATGCCGAACCTTATCCTTCGAGGACACCATGTCGATCCATTCCCTCCAAATACATATTTCCGATCCATACCTCTGGAACATAATATGCTGATCCATGTCCTGCAAGTGTGTCATTCAATTCCCATTCTCACCAACGCATCATACCGAACCCTTAGCTCTATAAGTCATGCCGATCGCTTTACATTCTCACTAGACCAACCACTTGGCCAAGTAATATGCTGAACGTTTGTACCAAAATTAGGCACAACACTCTTCGAATGTGTTTAATAGATAAAATGAAGAAAATAAATGTAAAATGAGTTACATCTAACAAACGCACCAATCGGTAGATAATAAAAAATGCAAAAACACGCAAATTTAGAGTGGTTCGGCATATTGCCTACGTCCATAATGAAATGATTGATATTTATTGAATTTCACTTGCTGATCATAAGAGATTACAACAGTACAACTGAAGTATAGTAATGATTTCGGTAGAATATCAGTGTAGAGAAGCCAAAAGTCTGTTCTCTGTAGGTCCAGGGTCGTTATTTATAGGTGTAGGCTGCAAATATCTGGCTCAAATCTTGGAAGACTCCTCTCACGTGGGTGGGCCCACAAGATCAATCCGAGGTCATTTGGGATCGATCCTTGATCGATCCATGTGCTCTTCGTATCAATCTAGATTTACTCCTTTTGGGCTATGATTGATCAGAGGCATTCCTCAGGTGGTAAGTAAGAGCATGTGAAAATTTGGTAGCATTTGGACTTGTAAATTTTGAGTTATGATCGATCCCAAGATATCTTAAGTAGGCTAAGAAGAGCGTATCGATACGTAGTACTTTCTTATCGATCATCATTTGTATCGATCTTCTGCGTATCAATCAGGTGTGAAGTGGTGACATGGAGCGATAGTTCAGGAGGGATCCAAGTATTTCACTAGCAGACCGCTTCCTCTATTTGACCACGCCTTCTTCGTATCGACCTTAGGGATTGCTTTTCGTAACGATGCATGCGTGCTCCTTCATATCAACGCTTGTATATTCTTTTCGTATCAATCTTTGGATCTCTCCTTCGTATCGATCAAATGAGTGATCGATACGAATTATGCCGCTTTTGTTGATGGTTGCGAACTGATGGGCCATGATAAATGGATACGAATCAATGCTTAAGGATAGATGGATAGGTAGAGGATTGACTTCGATGGATACGAAGCTGGAAGGATACCTAATGAGGTCCGAGGGTCTATGGATACGAACAAGATGGTTGCAAGTTGATGGATACGAATATGATGGATACCAATTAAGCATGTCTCATGTGTAACTTGACTGATCCATAAATTGAGCATACAAACTTTGATTGAACCAAAATTTGGAATGTTGGCATTCATGGCTTTACTTGTCGTGTCATGTTAATCGTAGCTCGATCCAGACTCGGACCAAATTTTACAGTATCCATGATAAACCTGGGTACAACCAATCTCCGGGATAGATTGTCCTTGGTCTTTAGTCAAGTCCTTAGTGTCACGGCCTTATCAAAAGGCGGGATAAGATTTGCCCACCAAAGTATGTCTTCTGTAAACACGATGTGCTTTGAAAAGCTGCATTCTTTATTCTAAAAAAGCACTATTCTATTTGTTGAATAGTCGTTGCCTTTTCATCAACAGATGTAACCTTTGATCGATTTTCAATAATATAAGTGCTATACTGTTGGCTGCCAATGATTATGCAGTGCATTGTCGAAACTGAGTACCGAGTGCTAGTAACTTGTCATTCACTGTTTGACTGTCATAAGGTGAGTATTCAATTCCTACAAATTTTGAAATTGAATGTTAGTCCATCATACATGCATGCATGTTAACTTGATTCATGTTCACATTTGCATGTTCATGGGTCATTTCAAGTTTATTATTGTTTTTATTTATTATTTATTTTTTTAATCGACTTTCGTGATCGATCATCTCCTGTATCAATGTGAAATTCAAGTTGTAACGAGGCTTGATGGTCGTTTTAGAGTATCTCACCGTATCGTTCCTCTCCTATATCGATTTGAGAAGTTGGAAAATTGTCTTCGCCAAAAGCCTTTAAAATAATGGATACAAGTTGTAATTTCGTACTGATGGACTTATGTTGGATACAAACAATCCAACCGGCCCTCCGAGTATCATTCGTATCGATGGAGACGAACTCCTATGGTCCTTGAAGTGATGGATACGAAATTTTCACTTCGAATCGGTGAATCATTGATGGATTTGAACGACCATGCTCTGGATTGATTCGATTAGGTGGTTACGAATAGATGTTGATCTAGATCGATGGTGGATGAATACAAAGAAGGCTTCTTCGTGTTAATTACTTGGAAACCGCTTCCACTGGTTATTAGCACTGGGAGATGAATCGTCTGTTGCATGGATACGAATCCATATAAACTCCATTTGTACTTAGAAAAATTTCACTTTCTCTCTACCTTCATACTTGCTTTGTATCGATAGAGAAACTGAGAAAGAGGAACCGTCTTCGTCCCCGAATCAAATTAACTTGCAAATCCCTTGAACCAACCGTCGAAATTAGGTAATTGACCAATCGGTTCACATTAAAATGATGAGATTTGAGTTCTAATGACAATTTGTCCATAACTTAGCCGATTTTGGTGGTGTTGAGCCTAGAGTTGTGTCGGAGCATGGCTGAGGGAGGAGGAAATGGCGTTCAAGCAATTTGAAGAAGAAGGATCACCGATGGATACGAAAGAATCGGTGAAAGAACCCTTAGCCTCGATCTTGTATCGATGAAGGAAGGGAGGAAATCAGATCTTATATAGATATGAAATGGGAAGTTTGCATCGATCTAGAACCGACAGGTGAAAGGAGGAGTTTCATATCGATCTAATGTGGTGGATCTTCATATCGATCTGAAGTGATCGATAAGAACTGGAGAAGCTGATGATCGATACGAACTCCCATTGTTGGCAACCAATATGAAATCCTATGTTGGAGATCGATACGAAATCCTTGGTCGATGATTGATATGAAACCTATTTTATCTTGATCGATACGGAACCGGGCTTCTAGGGAATGCTCCAAGTTTGAACTTCTGCTTTGCATAACCGCATGATGGATACAAACTTTTTCGCATGTTCGAATATTTCACTCCGTCGAGCTTCTACCTTGCGTGATTGGACTTAACATTTTCATCACATATTTGACTACCTTTCAAACCTCGTCGTTGGAACTATAACTTGAAAATTTTGATGAACTTTAACTTATAACATTCATTGAAATTTGGATGGCACGGTTGGGACGATCAACGATGACAGTCACTCCAGTTGAATCTCAAAGTCTTATCGCTTTATTATCTTCCGAACTTTAAAAAATTCAATATATTGTGTTGCACTACACTACACAACACGATCATTCACTTCACACCAGGGGAACACAGGTATATTGCTATCTAATGGTGATTTTTACTAAGTTCAAAAGCTATGGATCACGGAAGTTCACAGTCGCAGGATGCCAAGAGTTCACCTCTCCCCAAAATCGAAATGCCAGCTATCGTAGCCGAAGTTATTAACCCTGCTCCAGATGAGCTACCAGAAGCAGTCTTCATTGCACATCCATAAGATTTTGGTCACTCTAATATTTTTGAAAATACGCTGGGCAGAATTTTTTTAAGGCATAGGTTGTCGTTGGACGATGTCTTGCTGCCAGTTTCAAAAGATAGAGCCCACAACACCCTAGAAGAGTATATAGCCTGCAACAGACTTATGTATGCAGCCGAGACACTTCCTCCTTTCAACCAATTCATCCAGGAAGTTCTATGTTTCTTGAGGATCACTCCGTCTCAGCTGCACACGAATAGATATGCCTTGCAGAATAGTTTGTTTGTCATCTTCGTGGAGCACCTCTTCCGTCCTCCGATGGTATAAGAGATCAAATACCTATTCAATATAAAGAGTCGCGAGGACAACCCTTACTTTACTTTCTAGAAGTAGTTAGAAAATGCGAAGTCATGATGTGGGCTTGGAGCAACCTGAGTTAATTTAAGACCGAATGGTTCTACGTTCGGTGTCCACCAGGGGTTTGCTAGATGGTGGCTAGCAAGACGTAAGTGCCTTGGCCTCCTTGCCGACTAACTGGATAATAGTAGTTGATGTCGAGCCTAACATTTTCTTCCTTTTACAAATTTAATTTCACGACCTGAAGGTGCTCAGTTTAAAGAGATAGTAGAAGATCTTCAAGAGGTGCTCGCCGAACACAAAGAAATTGAGGAAGTCCTTACGGACGACAATCTGGTTGCCATTGGGCTCATTGACAAAGATGAAAGAATTGGTCTGGTAGGAGTTCTTAAAATGATCCCGGTGAGGCAAGATTGAAGGAGAGCTTCTGGAATAATAAATACTGAACAAGGTGGTGATGTGAATATAACCATTGGAGATGAGCCCGCAGTTGGGGCTTCGCATAGTCCTCGATCTTTAGAGCGGAAAAGAAGAGGCAAGTCTATTGCTTGAAAATCTATTAGGCACAAAACCATCGTAGTCTCTTTGCTTGTCACTAGTCAAGAGATTCCTCTCTCGCTGATAGAGAGCTCCTTTGCGGGACTAAATGACATTCCCATTTTGGATGACTTGCCTTTGCACCAAGATACCGGATTAGAGGGGCTTCAAAGCGCCTTAAACGTAGGAGAGCCAGCTCCTCCAAGTACAGCTATTACAAAAGGTTGGTTGTAGGGTCTACAAATGCATACACACTTGTCACGGCACCACACAATTTCTAGCTACAGGTTATTCATCTCTAGAGATTAACAACTCTGTTTCTCTTTTCATTTTACAAATACGATGTCGAGTCGGGAATCTTGGCAACCTTCGTTTTGTGCTCTGTTCATCCAACTCATCCACTAAGTCTCGTAGACGTCAGGCTGATAGAGACCACAATCATGGCTATTCCAGTCAAGAGAGGGAGCGCTACGAGAGGGAAAAGGACAAAGAAAGCGAGAAGGAGAGACAGTACAGTAGTCGTTCCTGATCGCGCTCCTCGCCTCCTAGATTCCTTGATTCCTCGTGTCAAATAATCCCTTGATTCCTCGTGTCAAATACCACCTCCCCAAACGTCAAGGCCTGACCAACAACGTTTGAGGATTGAAATTGAGGCTCCCATCACCACTAAACAAGTCATTACAGAACCCACCAGGGAGGAGCGATTAGAATCACCAAGTTGAAAAAGGATTTTTCGAATATGTGTTTTGATGGCTACATATTTCCCTCACACTTAAAGCGAATCCCCAATGAGGTAGAACAGACGATGCATGACTACGTACACGATGTTTATGGCCAATATAGGGAATGGATGAAGACCACAGATAAGTATGAATGGTTGCCTTTGAGCGAGCGAAGACAATCATGAAACTAGGAGCTGATCTCACTCAGAAGGACCGCATAATTTAGTTTCTCAATGATGAAAATGATTCTGCGAGCAATTCAAAAATGGATTCTAATAAAAGAGCTGACAAGGCAACCTGGAGGATGTAGGTGATGAGGCAAACACACTTAGCCCTAGTCGAGGAAATGGGGCGCCGAACAACCATAGTCATGGCTGAAAGAGTTGCGGCGCTAAAAGAGCTTAAGGAGCTTAAACCTAAATTTACCGAAGTCATCAAAGAAAAAGATGATGCAAATAAAACCGCTCAGGAAGCATGTGAGCAGGTTGTGACGCTTAGGGATGAGAGGGGTGCGACAACGCTAAAGGTTTAGGAAGCCGAAGCCAGGGTTGAGGGTAAAGTGTGAGCGGCAAAGGCCTGGTTGGAGGGTGACATTGATGATCTCCTTATTACATATGATGCCAATGTTTTGAAGCTTCGAAATTTGAGCTGGCTCGAAGATTATCCATCACATCTGTACAATGCTTGGTGCTTCTTGGTTGAAGATGAAAAAGTCGAGCACCATACTGAATCCATCGATGAGTTTGAATTAGAGAATCGGGTGCTAAATTAGGATGAGAGAAGAGTTATCCATGATGCCACTATCATAATTGAGAAAGAGAGACTCGGTTCTCAGCATCTAGAGGTTGGAGAGGGTTCTGGCATTGAACACCATGATATGGGTACCAAAATTCCTATGCCAACCCAGCCCGAATCTACTCCTGCAGTTGATCCTCTATCTGTGCCTACTTACAATCCTGATCAATTACAGTTATCTCCAACTCGCGAGAATGTCCCAATAGTTGATCCGGCTCCACCCGCGAGCCAATCTAAGGGAGGTATTCTAAACATTTCTCGCATTTATTGAAAGTCGGGAGCGTGGTTTGATGTAGTAACTAACACCTTTTCTCTTATCTTTATTCAGCGAGAGGAACAACACCTGCGTGCCCCCTGCAGCCTGGGAGCCACATCGTGAACAGGAGGCCCTTATAATGGAGCAACCACAATAGGGGCCGCTGCACCAACTGATGGAGTGTAGAGAAACGCTTTTACTTTTGACAAGCAGATGATGGAGTAACTCCTTGGCCATCAAAGTGACCCACTTACCAACCTGCCATTCATCATGGGAGAAGGCGCATTCATGGACAACTCCTTAGGCCCAACTGGCAGCAGTCCTATGTACGCTCAAACAATTCATGAATAAGAGATAATAGTGGAGATTAATGCCGAGATGGAAGAAGGCGCACATGCCAGTGGTATCAGAGGTGGTGTGGCAAGTCTTGGTCCGAATCTTCTGCGAATGATTTCTCTCGATGGTACAATTGTCGACACTAGCATACATCCCTTATCTTCCAACATCGAGAGTGTTCTTATCCCTCCGACTTCGCATTCAGAAAGTTTCCTCTAATTTCGAATTAAGAGGTCTCCATAAGTCGTCTGGCTCAAGATTAACCACCAAAAGGCAAAGGCTCGAAGAGGCACCTGAGCGATAGCTCCAGTGGGTCAACGTTGACGAAGAAGAAGAATCGAGAGAATAAACATGTCTTCTCGCTTCCTTTTTTGGTTGACAGATAGGAATTTCCTGTTGCTTTCTGTAGGCCGTATATAGATGCGGGTTTGGCCCCTACTAGTAGGATTTCTTGCAATGATTTTTGCATTTATTCTTCTTTTTCAAAGAATAGTTAAAATAAAATTCCATTTTGTTTCCAACACAGTTTTGTGTTTATTTGCTAACTATTTTAGCGCTCGAACTTCCATTCAATGTACTTGTGAATCCTTACTCTCTGAATCAGACGTGAGCTTAGTTGTTAAGTCCTAAAGTTTTGGCTTTGGTTTATAACCGAACGTTAACTCGAGTCTCTACATTGTACTGTTTCGATCAGTAGCTGGTGCTTGAATTTTAGGAAGTCGCTTTCCGCCTTCGGTAAATTGAGCTTAACTTAGTCAGAATAAAGTTGAAAAAAGATGAGGTGTGACACCCGCTCATCTATTGGTACTTGCATCCACACTCTAGGGATTGAACTTGTACCTTGGCGGTTGGTCACGTCCGTTTAACATTCAAAGGTATGTCCGCTCACCGAGGACTTAAGTTATTTTACACGCGGTCAGTCACGATCGTTTGATATTTAGAATTTCATCCGCACTCTGGGGACTAAGATTGATTCGTGGGTGAAGAATCACACCGAACTTGTGTTTATACTTCGGTCCGCACTCTGAGGACTCGGAGTTGTCTCATGGGTGGTCGGTTTACACCCGGTTTGTGTTTATACTCCAGCCCACACTTTATTAACTTAGAGTTAGCCGATGGGTGATCGATTACACCCATTTTGATGTTTATACTCCAGTTCATGCTCTAGGAATCTAGAGTTGGTTAACAGATGGTTGATCACATCTATTTTGATTTTTAGGACTCCGTTCGCACTCTGTGAACGATAGATTTATCAAGATCGTCGATAGTCAAATCACATTCACCCTAAGTTAACAAGTGAAGCCATTAGACGGATGGATCCATCCTCCTCAGACTTGGACTAAACACGGGCGAAGTCGTTAGGTGGACGGATCCACCCTCTTCGATCCCATATTTATAAGTGTATACTTAAGCTCGCACTCTAGGAGCCGAAGTTAGTTAGAGGATTGTCGTGTATCAATCCTTTTTGGCTTTAATATGATGGCTTGCCCTCGAGCTCGAGTTTCACTTAGCGAATGACTAGTCATATCACAGCCAGTCCCTATTTGAATAAGTCCCACTGCAGGGTGGAGCTTAGCTTTTCATGCATTATGATGGTCGCATGACACATTTTAAGAATCAATGCTCTTGCTCAAAGAGATTGCATTTTATTGTTCAAACAATAAAATATGGCAAAGTTAGTTGCCTTATTACAAATTCAAATCTCAAAATGCTTAAACAAATTGCAATGACAAAAAGAATGAATGAATAAATAAAACCTGTTATGTGAAGTAGCGACGAAGACTTTCGATGTTCTAGGCTCTTGAGAAAGTGAGTCCATCAATGGTCGATAATTTAAATGTACCATCTCCGAGTCTTTGTTCAATGACACATGGTCCCTCCCACATTGGTTTCAAATGCGAAGGGACCGGGCAAATTCCCTTGAGGATGAGATCGTTGAGTTTAAAGGTTCGGGATCGAACCTTAGCATTATACAATCGGGCGACTCGACTTCAGTATGTGACTGCCCTCAAATTAGCCTCTTCATGCTTCTCATCTAATAAGTCAAGAGATTCGACAAGTAATATAGCATTTGTCTTCGGATCATAATAAGTGATGCGATGAGAGGGCACTTCCAACTCGATTGGAATAACGGCCTCTGTAGCGTAGGAAAGTGAAAATGGAGTATGGCTGGCCGTAGACTTGTGTGTTGTCCGATAAATCCATAGGGCCACAGGAAGTTCTTCGACCCATTTTCCCCTGGATTTTTCCAATCGTTTCTTCAAAATGGACTTTATAACTTTATTAACAGCTTTGACCTGTCCATTCGCTTGAAGGTGTGCAACTGTAGAGAACTTCATCTGGATATGGAATCGCTGACAAAAATTCTTGAACTTGACACTATCAAATTGGGCTCCATTGTCAGTGATAATGGTATGTGGGAGGCTAAATTGAGAGATGATGTTGTGTACAACAAAGTTGATCATTTTCTTTGTTGTGATAGTTGCAAGGGCTCGACTTCTGCCCATTTGGTGAAGTAATCAATTGCAACGATGACGTACTTCACGCTACCTTTAGCTAGGTGTAGAGACCTAATAATGTCGATGCCCCATATTGCAAATGACCATGGACTGACCGTCCAAGTTATTTCAATAGGCAGGACTCTTGGAATCCAAGCATGTTTTTGACATCTGTCACATTTCCTAGCATAATCTGATGCGTCGCATTTTACAGTCGGCCAATAATAACAATATCGAAGCACTTTCTTAGCAAGAGCTTTCACCTCGTGTGATCGCCATATTCTCCGTTGTTCACATCATGTAATACTCATTTGATTTCATCATGGACGATACACCAGAGTAGAGGAATAGAGTACCCTCTTCTATACATCAATCAATTTTTAATAGTGAATCGCGAAGCCTTTCGAAGAACTTGTCCTTTCTCACTTCTGCGCTCTAGTAGGGTTCCATGCTCGAGATAGTTATTGAATGGAGTCATCCATGACTCCTTATCGGGTATGACTTCAGGTGCTCGGTCAGTATCCATGTGGTCAATACTTGAGGAAGATAATGTCTCAATAGGAACGAGTCCCATTTACCATGCCTCGCCAATGTTGGCCAACTTTCCAAGGAATTTGCCTTCTGATTGTGCTCTTGGGGTATGCAATAGATGGCATAATAATCAAACCGATTCAATATTTCCTGGACCCAAGCGAGATAAGCCGCCAGTCTTCGGTCTTTGGCCTGGTACTCCCCCCAAACTTGGCACACGATCAATTGAGAATCGTAGTAAATCTCCACATCAACAATTCTTAAATCTCTGGCAAGCCTAGTCCGACGAGTAGGGCTTCGTATTCGGCCTCATTGTTGGTCGCATGGAAATCAAACTTCAAAGAATAACATATAGATCAACCTTCAGGAGTTTCAAGCACAACTTCATTGCCTAAGAAATGGTCATTTGACGCACCATCAGTATGTAGTTTCCAGACATACTTTGGAGATTCACTGGTTTCAGGCAAGTTCTCTGAGATAGTAAATTCAACGATGCAGTCTGCTTAGACTTGTCCTTGAATAGCTCGCGTTGGTGTGTAAGTGATATCGAACTAACTTGGATCGATATTCCATTTGAATTACCTACCAGATGTCTCAAGCCGTGTAAGGACCTGTCGTAATGGATGGTCGGTGTAGACAGTGATAGGATGAACCTGAAAATACGGGCGGAGCTTTCTTGAGGCAATGGCAAGATAGTAAGCTAATTTCTCCAATTTTGATTAATTTCTCTCTGCTTCGGTTAGCCGTTTACTGATGTAAAAGACTGGTCAGTGTATCCGATCCTCCTCCGAGTTAAAGCAGCATTGATTATGTTTTTTGACACAACCAAGTAAATGTACAGTCTCTTGTGATCAATAGGTTTGGACATAATGGATAGTGTGGATAGGTGTTGAACCAGTGCTCGGAATGCGCCCTTACACACTGTAGTCGATTAAAAGTTCCATTTCCCTTTTCTGATTAGAACAAAGAAGGGAATGTATTTGTCGGTGGATTTTGAAATATACCTGCTCAGTGCTGCTACCTTCACGTTGAGGCTTTGAACTTGATTTATAGTCTTTGGAGTCTCAAGATTTCTAGTTGCCAAGATTTTCTCGGGATTGGCTTCAATTCCCCAAGCATTAACGATGAATCCAAGGAATTTTCCAAACGTGACCCCAAAGTGACACTTTATTGGGTTGATTTTAATTTTGTACTCTCAGAGGATGTTGAACATCTTTCCCAGGACTTTGATACGATTGGTAGAGAATCGTGACTTCAAAAGCATGTCGTCCATATGTACCTCCATGGTTTTTCCCGATCTAGTTAGCGAGCATTAGGTTGACGAGTCTCTGATTGGTTGCCCTGATGTTCTCAATTTCGAACGGCATCACTTTATAATAATAGAGTCCGAGATCAGTGACTAAGCTGGTATGCTCCTGATTAGGTAGGTGCATTGGTATCTGATTGTAGCTAGAATATGCATCCATGAAAAATAAGAGTTCATGTCCGGCCATTGAGTCTACGAAATGATAATTCGAGGAAGTGGAAAACTGTATTTAGGGCAAGCTTTATTCAAATCTAAGTAGTCAACGCATGTTCTTCATTTTCCGTTAGGATTCCTGACAAGTACAGGGTTGGACACCAATTCTGTATATAATGCATCTCGGATGAACCCGTTCGACGTAAGTTTGTCCACATCTTCCTTAAGTGTGGAAGATCTCTCTGGATCCGTACTACGCCTTTTTTGCTTGAACAGGACATGCCATGGGTCAATATTCAGTGTGTAGGTCGCGATGTCTGACGAATTCCCACACATGTCGGAGTGCATCCATTCGAACACGTTGAGGTTCTCTCAGAGAAATTCAACCAATTCCTCCTTCATTCGTTGTCTTAGCTGAGATCCAATCTTTACCATTTCAGAATCGTCATCATTATCGATCGGAACATCAATTGTCATCTCTGCTGGAGAAGCCTAACTGTCTTTGACTTCTTCCTCGCTTTAGAATCTCTTGGGTCAAGATCTCTTGGGAATTGGTTGTGGTGCCAGGGCCTGTGCCCAAGAGTTAACTGTCAATTATCTGCAAAGGGGATGCAAAGAGATTCCACTATGCCCTTTCCCTTCTCTTTTCTCTACGCCTCCTACAGTTCAGCAACATAACAGGCTCGTCCAGTAACCTGGTCTTCCTAAACGACTCTGATTCCATTGTCAGTAGGGAATTTCAAATTTAGACACCAAGGGACGATAGCGGCCCTGAACTCAGCTAGGGCCATTCGGCTCAAGAAAGCATTATATGGTGAGTCAATATCCAATACAATAAGTTGCAATATCCGAAGTCTCTTCCACTCCACAACTCCCAACTCCACTGGCAGCTCTACCATCCTAGTGGGTATGGTCGCACTTCCATTGAAGTCATGATTACGAGACAAACAAGGCTTCAAATCTTTCGCCTCCATCTTCATTTGATCATAGGCTCGCATAAAGAGTATGTTCAACGAATTTCCACTATCCACTAAGATCCTCTTCATCCAAGAAAGACTTATCTAAGCTGAAATGACTAGTGGATTAATGGTTGGGGCTTCGACTCTATCGACATCCCTATTTCGAAATACAATGTCGTCTGTCATCGTTTCCTGTTGTTTGACCGGAGCCTCCTCTTCCAAGTTACTACAACATTAGAAGCTCGCATTCCTAATTGAGATGGCATATGACTCCATTCCCTCCAGCTCTGATCCGTTGGATGAGGACCACCACAAACAATGTTAATCACTAACCTCCCGCTGGTACGAGTGGGTTCCTTTAATCTAACCTGATTCGGTATTTGGTTTTAATTTGATGGGCCCGTACCTCCAGACTAAGGAAATCGAACAAACTGGTCCAACTTTCTTCTTGGGTCAACTTCTCGATAATATCCTATAGATGACGACACTCGTTCGTGCTGTGGCCATAACTTTTGTGAAATCTGCAAAACTTCCCGGTTTGAATCTATTTCTCTCATGATTTCTTCGGAGAAGGTTTCTTATATTGGACAGTATTACAAGTTTGTAAGTACTTTCCTGAGATGTATTTGAAGGAGTATATGTGTCAAACATGGGAGCTATACGTCGCGGTCTGCGAATTTGATCCCGCTCCTACCCCAATTTTCGTCGCCTTTCTACTGATTCTACTTATTTTGTATGTGTAACTACCCCTTTTCAAAACTTTCCCCAGTTTGTTTCACAACTACATCGCTTCAGATTCGCTCCACAGTGGGCCCTACGTCATCCTTTTCCTAGACTATTTTGCATCTTCTCTTCTCTAGAACTGAGCTGCCTTGGAATAGAAATGGTCCAATGATGCTGGGGGTTTTTCGGTCAACTAGTTGCCAAATTCGAAATCAGGATCGATTCCTTTAGTTAGTGTGATCAAAATGGAATTGTCAATAGGATTACTAATCTCAGCGCACGCAGCGTTAAACCTCTCTAGAAAACGTCTGATTGTCTCTCCAAAAGCTTGAGTGACACTAGACAAGGTATTAACATTTTTAGGCTTTGCGACATGCATACAAAACTGTTCAACAAACTTCGTTGCCAACTGGTCGAAACATGAGATAGATTGGGGTGGTAGGCGAGCAAACCACATAGTCGCGATGCCCCTAGGGAGGTTGGGAAACTTCGACACATGAACGCATCATCAGCCCGTACGACATTCATCAACCACTCATACTTTTAAATGTGCCAGTTTTGGTCAGAGCTCCCTTCATAAGCAGGTAGAGTTGGCATTTTGAATCGCCGAGGTGATTCAGCGTGGAGGATGTCATCGATGAAAGAGGTATGACTCCAGGAGATTCCCCAGTCGTCGTTGGTGAGGCCTTGGCTTTCACGGATCATCTGATGGATCGTTGTTGGGATGTTTGGCATCTGGACATTTAGGGCATGCTGAGCCAAGGTGTGGTCGGGTTCCATAATGCGAGGATGGGCCGATCGCTGCCGATGGTCCATATCTTACCTCCTAGACTCTAGTCTTCAGGAACATAAGGCTTAGTAGTATAATCACGTTGGCGATGGTTCGGATCCGTTCGGTTCTAATGTCAGCTCCCAACTCAATAGCAGTGGCAGCAGCGCGGTTGTCAGTAGTTTGATAAGTAACCGTCCCTCCTTGGGTGGAGGGTCCGGTCTGGTGGCTGGTTGATGGAACAACTCTCGTTTGCCTAAGATTCAAAATACTCTGATGTCCTGTAGCCTATGTATAACTTCCATCTGGCCATGGGCGTGTCGATTTGCGATTGTAATCAGAAGAAGCAGAAATTTCAATGGATGAGTAGGAAGCCTAATCCCTTCTAGATCTCCTTCGTCTTTCATGGTTCAGCCGGTTGGTTAACTCCACGTTGGCACGGAGCTGTTGGGTAAGCTGCTGGTGGGTTTGAGTCAGCTCTTGCATCAGTAGTTGAAACTCCACTTTGGCGACAAGACCTTGTGGTTCCGAAGCTCCGGTAGAATTCCTGTCTACATAGGGAAGTTGTGCGGGGTTTTGCTTATCCTGTCCTTCTCGATCTGCAGCGGTTGAGGTAGTCCTAGAAGCGACCATGGTGAACAGTGAAGTTCTCTTATAGACTTGGTGCAAATCTAAATAGGATGGAAGAACTTCTAGGCCTGAGATTTGGATCTTCTCCTTAGATTTTTGCAATCCATTATCGATGGTAGATCCAATGAGCAGAAGAAAACCTGGGTTCTATCAGTGAAAGCACCAAAGTGTTTGTACCAAAATTGGGCACAACACTCTTCATATGTGTTTGAAGAGATAAACGAAGAAAATAAGTGTAAAATAAGGCAGATCTAACAAATACACCAATCAGCAGAAAAGAAATAATGTAGAAACTCGAAAATTTAGAGTGGTTCGGCATATTGCCTACGTCCACTATAAAATGATTGAAGTTTATTGAATTTCACTTGATGATTACAAGAGATTACAATAGAGCAACTGAAGTATAGTAATGATTTCAGCAGAGTATCAATGTAGAGAAGCCAAAAGTCCACTTTCTGTAGATAAAGGGTCGATATTTATCAGTGTAGGCTGCAAATATCTGACTCAAATCTTGGAAGACTGCTTATCTTTGGGTGGGCCTACTAGATCAATCCGTGGTAATTTGGTATCGATCCCTGATCAATCCATGTGCTCTTCGTATCAAACAAGATTTGCTCCTTTCGGACTGCGATTGATCAGAGGCATTCCTTATGTGGTAAGTAAGCTCATGCGAAAATTTGGTAGCACATGGACCTGTAGATTTTGAGTTATGATCAATCCAAAGTTCAGTTTGCAAGTAGGCCGAGTAGTGCATATCTACAACTTCATATCGATCAACATTTGTATCGATCTTCTGCATATCGATCAGGTGTGCAGTGGTGACATGAAGCGATAGTTTAGGAGGGTTCCAAGTATTATGCTAGCAAACTGCTTCCTCTATCTGACTAAGCCTTCTTCGTATCGACCCTGGGGATTGCTTTTCGTGATGATGGTTGCATGCTGCTTCGTGTCAATGATTGTATATGCTTTTCATATCGATCTTTAGCTCTCTCCTTTATCGATCAAATAAGTGATCGATAAGAATTATTCCACTTTTGAATGATGGTAATGAACTTATGGGCCTTGATAGATGAATGCGAACCAATGGTTGTGACTCCATGTATACAAAAAGGAATGAATTCGATGGATACGAAGCTGGATAGATATGAAATGAGGTTCGAGGGTGGATGGGTACGAAAATGATGGTTGCAAGGTGATGGATACGAATATGATGGACAAGAATTAAGCATGTCTCATTTGTAACTTGATCGATCCATAACATGAGCATACGAACTCCGATTGACCAGAAATTTGGAATGTTGGCTTTCATAGCTTTGCTTGTCGTATCATGTTAATCATAGCTCGATCTAGACTCGGACCAAATTTGCCAGTATCCATAATAAACCTGTGTACAACCAATCTCCGAGATGGATTGTCCTTGGTCTCTAGTCAAGTCCTTGGTGTCACGGCCTTGCGAAAAGGTGGGATATCACCAACCTCCCTCCATATTAAATATATACCGATCCTTCCACTACCAAAACCAATTTGACCAATGTCTATGCCGATCCCTATTCCTACTAAACTAAGCTCCATAACTCCGACACCTAGTGTTGTCTACCTGTTAACCCTATTCACCTTGGGCTGGATACAACTGCCCAAACATTATATTTTGGTCATATGGTTGTTGTCTCATAATTATCCTTCTCAGCAGCCGAGTTTGGCCTTTTTAATCACCCCTATGTAGCCGGGTCAAGGCATCAGGTAACACTTGCCCCTCAAAGTATGTCTTGTAAGTAACATGATGTGCTTTGAATTGGAAAAATCTAGGCTCCTAGGGATAAATCTATCCAACTTTCTATTTATTCACCATTCCTTTATTAATCTTTGATATACAAATTCATGACGTACTCTATTACCATACATTGATTTAGTAATGTGAAATTTATAGGCTTTCTTCTGATTTGACTTTAAACTTGATCATTTCAAGCTAAATTTCCATTTCATTTAATTTCAACAGGCTGAATCCTTGAACCTTTTCCATGCGCATTCACATACATGTTTCTTTTGTTGGCTCTCCGACATGCTCAGATGGCCGTTGGTCTTTGCCAAACTATTTTATTCTGTACTTTTACGTTTGCAGTCTAGCCTTTATGATATTAGTCACCATTTGGTTTCCAATTATCTGCCATTTTCTTCTACTTCCTTTTTCATTTCACTCATATCCATCATTCATGCATCTTACTCCTTTTCTTCCTTTTTATATTACACTAATACATATTATATATATAAAAATAGGAGGGATCGACATGCCGACCCCTTGGTGAGTCTGCATGGATAGGAGTCGGTGAGCCTTGAAGCCAAACCTTTTTCAATCTCATGACCGAGTCACTTGGGATGACCGGTTCCTCTTCCCCTTCCATCATCCATATAAAAACTCGTGCCTCCTTTTCTTCTCTCTTCACTTTACATTCCCCATCACTTAAACCCTTTTCTCCTTGCTCTTTACCTGGTCGAACGGTTTAAAAGAGGTTAAGCTTCTCCCTTAAATCCAATTCAAGCATGAGACCTCATCTCTGATCTCCATCACTATCAATTCATCCTTAATACAAGTTTCGACCTCATAATCTGCATCATATAGGTATGATTTCCTCTCACAATCGCACTAGTTGAATCATGGATTTAGGGGTTCACGTACATTCAACCCTAGGTGATTTAATCAATAAGCTTCGTTATGTTAGGTGAGATCGAGGAAGGAGAAGAGGGTGCTAGAGAAGGAAGAAAGAGGAATAGGGAAGGAGGAAGAAAGATGAATGAGGGGAAAAGGAGATAGAAGGAGGGTTCGATACCTGGCTACTTTATAATGGAATTTGGAATAGCTGGCATTAGGGATTGGCATAGATAAGGGCCTTACGAAGGGTCATGTGGAGGTTTATACGTATGGATCAGCTTAGGAATTAGAAAGTAGGGAGCTCCTTGAAATTTTAAGTATAGGGATCGACATATAGGCTAGAGGGAAGGGATTGGTGATGGGAGTTAAAACATAGGAATCTCCTTGAAAGTTTAAGTATAATGATCGACATATAACCTAGAGGAAAGGGATCGTAATTGTAGTTAAAACATGGGGATCGACGACGAGACAAAAGGAAGGGACAACATATAAAGTAAGCATCGGTGTTGATTATAAAAATCTAGTTGAACTCAAGTCATTCAATTGTTTAACTGCGTACTTCTTCCCGAACATAAAATGGCCAAAACAACATGACTTGCATATTTAGACCGACTGACTCAAGCTTAAAAGAATAAACTTTTGGACTGCCCATATTAAAAAAGTAATAAATTGGCTAAACAAACTTGAACAATGAACTTCTAATTTAGAATGTCAACATACGATACTAAAAGTTTAGTAGCCGATCAACTTTCTCATCGAGTGGGACGGTCAGTGATGAAAGTCTCTCTAGATAAAATCCCAAAGTTTTGATATTTTACTTCCACTTCTTTGATTTCAAACTGTTTATGCTTGTTTCATATTGCACCGCACTAGATCACACACAACCTACGGGAATAGGTTATCATTTCTAATATTGGTTGTTTACCGAGTACAATTGGCATAGATCTCAAGTTACATGGAACGCTTAACCATAATGTATTCTGAATCAGCCGAGATCAAGCTCTACCACCTTATCTATTAAACCTGCTCCAATTCATCAAACAGAACAAGTAGGGGTATCTGACCCACAAATATATCCCTTTTCCAACATTCTAGTTTTTCTTATAGGAGTTATTGACCCGGTGCCCAATGTCGTTGAAGGTGCCATAATCCTTAATAATTCGCTTGACTCATAAGTGTCTAGAATCGATGAAGCCGCTTTCCATCGATTATTTTCCACCCATGGAATTCCTTTCAAAGACATTGTAGTTCCATTGAGGCAAGCTAGACCTTACTTGGCCCCAACTGGGCATACTTTTTGCAACAAGTTCATGTGCTGGGCCGATTGCATGCCTCCCTTCAACTCCTTCTTTCAGGAAATGCTGAGATACATGTGGATCACTCCTTCCCAACTGCATTCCAATAGTTATACCTTCATCTATGGAACTTTTCTTCTCTTCATGAATGTCTTATTCCTTCCACCAACTCTTGAAGGCATCAGATACATCTACAATTTCAAAAGACGGACTGGGAGATCTTCATACGTCTTTCTTTAACCCTCTCCCAAATGCCAGGTCTTAATGGGCACATGGAACAAGCTCTCTCTATTCAAACACGGGTGATTCTATGTATAGTGTCCTCTCGACTTTATATGGAGATGGTTGGAAGGACTTAAGTGCTACTGCTGCCTTCATTTTACATTCAAAGATCCAAGTCACAACTTTTTTCTTAATCATAATAATAACCCTAGTTCATTTAGATGTCTACCCTCGACCTAAAGGTATCGAGTATTCCAAGGGTGTCGTAGCCAATCATGCAACTCCTATTGAGGATCAGGACGTCTGACTTCTTTTCACCGATGAGATGCTCTCGTTATTTGGGCTGTTAGAAGATGATTGCAAAATAAGGCTTCGTGGTAGTAAAGAGGTCCACAAAATAATCATCAAAAGAAGGGTGGAAGTAAGCGACCCCGTGGTGCCTCCTAATGAGGGTACCCTGAAAGACGTCGAAGAAGATGCGATAAGAGCATCACAAGATGTGGGGCCAAGAAGCAAAGATGTAGGCCTTGGAAAAGCGCCAATAGTCGAAGCGCCATAGACTAGTAAATTGCAAACTCCCTCGAAGAGGAGAAAAAGGTTGGTTTACAAGCTATGAAAGAGCGAGGTTGGGGAAAATATGGAATTCGTCTAACCTCAATTGAAAAGGAGCCATCTTCCCAGCAAATGGAAATTTCGCTGAACGCACTCTTTGACATTCCAATTCAAGATGATATATTAAATGAAACTTTTCCAACATTAACGTTAATGGGCTTAACTCTCCCACGAGAAATGGTGAAGGCATGCAACCTTCCAACAGAGGGGAGGAAGCTCTAAATGAGTAAAGCCAATGTTACCAGTCCATAGGGGGGAAATACTAGGACACACACAAGCACCTGCACTCCACCACACACTCGTGATTAATTGCTCATGTTACTACTTCTAATGTGCTCCTACTTGGCTCTTTTGCAGGTCACACTCTCAGGCTTTCGACCGTCTCTACGGTATTTCCACTTACCATCACTCTGGCCGAGACTCCGAACCTATAAGACGTGGAGACAGAGATGAAGGGAAAGACAAAGACTATTATTCTCAAGAATCTTCTTCTTCCTCCAACCAAAAATCTCAAGCACATGCTCCTCGCCATTTCAATCCATCAAACCCTCCTGCTTACAGTGGAGAAAAATCCTCTTATCGGGGTTTCCAAGCTGCTGCTCCGCACAATTAACATTTCGAGTTATCAAGCACAAGGCAATTATGTGACCATCCTAAGCACCCACTAGTTACTTCTAAATAGCTCCCACCGGTTCCTGCCCATGATCCTACCACAGCGGAAAAGTTAGCAAAACTCAATGCTACTTTTCTGAAAAGCTGCTTTGATGGACTCAAGTATCTCTCCTCTGTGCATGACATACCTAGAAGTGCAAAAGAAAGCTCATTAGCATGTATGAATGACTTACATGTCTAACATGAGTCGTTCATTCACTTAGTCGAAATAATCTCAGAAGTTTCCATCGAGCGCCAGCATGAAATTAAGCACCTCAAATTGGAGGCTATTCATGACAAACACATCATCAACAACAAGATGTTGAGCTGCTTGAATATAAAGTCCAAATTGCCACCACAGAAAAGAACTTGAAAGAAACGGCAAAGCCTGTAAGTCATTTGGAGACCTCTCATAAAAAGTAACTGGATGTAGCACTCCATCATAGTGTCAACCTAGACTTAGAGAAGGACTCCCTACAAAAGGAGAAAAATGCCTTAGCTCGCCGTATTGAGGAGCTTGAAAAATTATTGCATAAAGAGAGGGAGGAAAAAATCGAGGCATAGGAAGAATCGTAGAGATACTACAAAGAGATCGTTGAGGCAAGAAACTTAAAAACGAAACCCGACAAACAACTTGCTCAGATCAAAGCATTGAAAGAAATAACCCATGAACTGGGCAGAAAAGAAGTAGTGGAAGATGCCAACTCTCGGATGGAAGTGGCCACCGAGTTCGGTAGAGAAGAAATCAAGAACTTGTTCGATCCACTCATCGCCAAATATAATGCCAAAGTGCTTCTTCATCGTGACTTGACTTTTCTAGGCGAAGGGTATATTAAATCGCTCATTAAAGCTTGAAAGGTTATTAGAAAAATCAAAAAAGGATGAGTTAGGAGTGGCGAAATATAATGAAGAGGAACTCTTGCAAGAGGTGCTTTGAGGAAACGAGCTGTCTAATTTGGCCACCTCGGTATTTCAATTATCTTAGTCCCCTACACCGGCTAAAAAAGGAGAGGACACCGTCGAGTCCTCTAGAACTGATCCTAAGGGTCCTTCTCCTACTCAAATGGTCGGAACATCGTCTTCCCTGACTACAGAGCAACACATCAACTATGATCAGGACAGACCTAGCCTCGGTTCACAAATGCTATCTCCCATTCTGGAGGGGAGCACTCCAATGACCAGTGAGAGCCAATTGGATGTTGGTATAGCATAGAATCTCCTTGGATTCAGCCATTTGTTGTTTTTTGGTTTTGGCGCATAACGATCACTGACTAACGCATGTGCTTTAACTAACTTTTGTTAGTTATCCAAGTCTTGAGCAAACTCCTAAGAGCGATGTCGCCATGAAGCAGCAAGAGAACGTGGCCGAGGCTCACTGTTGCAGATATTCTGAGGCTCAATGATTGGGTCATCGATGCACTCAAGGAGGATAAATCTGAGACCCATCTCTTAGCACGGAGTGGGACGATGTTGTTATCACAGGAAACTTGGAGCAGACAACCAAAAGCAGTATGAAGGAGGAGATTGAAGAAGACAAGAGATCGAAGCACAAAGTTAAATCGGAGTCCGTTGAGGTCGCAATCAAATATCCTGTTCCTGCACCTTTGCAGGTCATTCCACCTGGCGGAAAAATTCCTCCTTCGTCCTCAAGCGTCACCACTAAGGGCAGCAAAGGGTCTTGGAATGATGCTCACCTGATTCTACTTCTAAAAAAACTGAAGAAGGAGAAGAAATAGTTAGTGTTTTGTGTCATTCTACACGGTTTGGATAAGTCAGACATGTGATTTTTTCTTAGTAATAGATGTATGGGCACGGATTTCGAACTTTTGAATAATTTGTAATGAATTTTTGAGATAGCGAATAAAAGTTTTTGTTTTCTGATTAGTCATCATGTGAATTATTACTTCAACAATTGATAATTTCTTCCCATTTCATGTACATGTAATAATTTTCACAAGTCTTGTTAATAATTCACTATTTCCATCTCAAATCCTCTCTGTAGATGTCGTTTTAAGTTGTAAGCAATGCTAAGACAAAACTATAACGATTGATTATTTCTTACTGGTAATAGTTCGAGTCTTTTCCTTTGATTTGTGATTGGAATTCGGGTGATAGAGAATGGTCGAAATTTATCCATCCACCCAATGAGTTTTCGAGTTAGCCTATGGTCTGGGGACTTAGAATTTTCCACAGGGGTTCAGCCATATTTCGATCGCTCATACTTTATTCCGTGCTCCAGAGAATTAGAGTTTTCATAGTGGGCAATCGCGTTTTTGCCCATAGGAATCATTTTTCTGTCGAGTTATTTGTACTACAGTCCGTAGTCGAGGACACTGAGATTCTGTCATGGGCAGTCGTGTCTCCACCTAAATAATTTATACTTCAGTCCACAATTAAGGACATAGATTTTTCTAGTCCATAGTTGGAGACTTAGAATTTTTGTCGTCGGCAGTCATGTCTCTTCCCGAATGGTTTATACTCAGTCTTCATTCGAAGACTTAGATTTTTTTTCTAGTTCGCAGTTTAGGACTTAGAATTTTTATGGTGGGTAGTCATGTCTCCACCCAAATGTCTATACTCCAGTGCGAAGTTAAGGAATAAGAGTTTTCTAGTCCACGGTTGAGGACTTAGAATTCTTGTCGTGGGCAATCATGTCTCTACCTAGATAATCTATACTCCAGTACGCAATCCAAGACTTAGAGTTTTCTAGTCCATAGTCCGGGACATAAATTTTTTTCATGGGCACTCATGTCTTCGCCCGAATGGTTTATAATCTAGTCCACAGTCAGGGACTTAGAGTTCTATAGTCTATAGTTGCGGACTTAGAATTTTTGTCATAGGTGGTTGTGTCTCCGCTCGAATGGTCTATACTCCAGTCCTCAGTTGGGTACTTAGATTTTTCTAGTCCGCAGTCGGGGATCTAGAATTTTTGTTTTTTGTCCTCTTATCGTCGGCAGTCTTTGTTCCTTATTGTGAGCTGTGCTCTTTGATTCACCTACAGGAATCGCGAGAAAACTTATGAATCACGCCTCATTTGATCCCGTCAGGGATTGGTGTGATTGATCGACTTCAATCTCCATGAATATGTTCACAAATGTCGATATCAATTAGTTTTATCGCATAAGTAGCTTAAAATGTAATAATAGTAGCTTATGTAAGGGAAGCTTCAAGTAATTCATCACAAGAAGAGGAACATACTAACTTGTCTTATTACACATTGAGAAGGTCAAACACCAAAGCAAAAAGTTGATAGTAACCAATACCGAAATACAAATTTAATAGTCTAGGTGAAATAGCATCGTAAACGCTTGTTATTCAACGCTTTTGGAAGTTTTGTGCAAGCGACAGTCGCTATCTTGAAAGTCCCTACTCCAATCCTCTGTTCAACGACGTATGGTCCTTCCCATGTCAGATTCATGTGCAATGGGACCGAAAAAACTCACTTTTAGACAAGATCACCAACCTCGAAGGTTCTCGATCAGATCTCATGTTGTAGTATTGGGCGATTCTATATCGCTGTGCAGCAGCTTTAATATCGGCCTCCTTGCGTTTGTTATCAACGAAATCTATAGATTCTAAAAGAAGATCTCGGTTCGTTCTAGGGTCGTCGTATGTCACTCAATGAGAGGGGACTTAGAGCTCTGCTGGAATAGCTGCTTCGACTTTGTAAGCAAGAGCAAATGGAGTATGGCTGGTCGCAGACTTGTGAGTGGTCCCGTAGGCCCAAAGTGTCATAGGAAGCTCATCCACCAACTTGCCTCTTAAATTTTCCAAACGCTTTTTCAGAAAATATTTGATAGTCTTTTTTATCGGTTCAACTTTTAAATTCGCCTGAGGGTGAGCGACTGTCGCAAACCCCTTTTCAATACAATATCATCGTTAATATTCCTTGAATTATGTGCTACCGAATTGAGTCCCGTTGTTTGTCACGATAGTCTGTGGAAGGCTGAAACAAAACATGATGTTCCGAACAACCAAGTTGAAAACTTTCTCGGTTGTGATCGTGGGTAAGGTTCTGCTACGGCCCATTTGTTGAAGTAGTCAACCGCGATACTCGTATATTTTGCGCCACCATTGGAAATTGGCAAAGAGTCGATGATATCGATATCCCACACAGTGATGGCCATGGACTGGTAATTTGTGTAATCTTTATCGACGGGGCTCTTGGCACTTGTCGCATTGTATCACATAACAAATAACATCCCAGTTCACAGTTGGTCAGTAGCATCTATAACGGAGTATATTTTTTGCTAAAATTTGCCCCCTAGTGTGATCGCCACATTCCTCCCATGGACTTATTTCAAGACACGCTTGACCTCATCAAGGGCGATGCACCGGAGTAAGGGAACAGAAAAACCCTTTATGCACATATTCCAATCCTGCATAATATACCAGAAGCTTTGCGAAGGACTTGTCGTTTTTCATTTGTCTTCTTGGAAAGATTCCATGCAACAGGTGTTCTTTAATTGAAGTCATCCAAGATTCCCCTTCGGGCTTCGTTTCCAGCAATTGATGTAACATCCCCCTACTTGGAGGCCCAAAGCTAATGGCTATGGATGTTGCAGTCATCCATAGTAAAAGATATGGCAGTGCTAGATACATTGATACACGATCACAAGAATATGGAAAATAAATTTAATAATTTAAAAATATGTTTCCACATTCATATTAAAACATTTCATGTTAATTATATAATCCCAAAACGTTATCCACGTTCAGCAAAATATAATCATTACACATACGCCAGGAGTAGCATATAAAGATGGCCACTTGGTTAATCAGAGTATATAATAAGGCTAAAAAATCCACCTTTATATCCAAAAACACAACAAAAAAGTAAACTCTAAATAACTAGCTGCCTCCTGCATGCCTCTGGAAGCCTTATTCGTCTAAGAAAACTTGAAAATCCTAAACCTCAAACTACTCAAAATCAATCGAGTAACCAAGAGTTTAAGGGGAAAACAAAACTTCTAGTCAGACATAATGCCTGGTATGAATAATAGTCTATCATCTCTAACCAAATGGATACTAGTGAGACCATGCCACTTAGCGAAATGGGTTATCCCTTTACTAGTATCCTAAAATATTTATAAAACCATTATGTGCTCCTGCATCCATAATGGTTAAAAACAAAACATTATGATGATATGAAAAACAAGCAAATCAAATCTGGATTACTCATCTCCATTCGTTCGAACTATCTGTCTTAAATATAGTTTCTAGGATTACCATTAACCTAATAGTTTTCATGGGCTAACTAATAACCGATTAGACATTTATGAATTCCCTATCAAATTACATAGTTTTCATGGGCTTGCTATGAACCTGCCTATCTGACATCTTCATTTACACATAGTTTTCATACGCTAACTATGAACCTGTCTATTTGACATATTCATTACACAGTTTTCATAATCTAACTTTGAACATATTTATCTGACATCTTCATTTTCACATAGTTTTCGTAAGCTAACTATTAACTTATTAGCCCCTGACAATATCATACAATTTTCATGGGCTTACTAGACACTTATCAGCCCTTACCAATATCTTTACTTTATATTTTACTCATATAGGGGTTTATTCAATTTATATTCGCTATGGATTAACCTAAATGGTTCTCCTACCCATTTTGCCGAATTAGTTATGGGTCATTTGTAAAGTGAATGTTCATTTTAGAAGAAGCAATATAACAGCATAGCAGTACCACCCCTGTATTTTTAATTATCAAAGATAGATTCCTCTTTAACCATTCAAAAAACTCCTTTAATATAGCCATGGTTTTTCCTTTAAAAATATAGAGTTTCGGTCTTAAAACCTTTTAATAACTTCGAAACCTAGCTTTCAAATTCATAGGGTAACCTCCTTCAAAAGCTCTTAAAAATATTAGGCTCAAGCCTTATAATACTTTAAATTCAACCTTTCGAAAATATAAAGCTTGATCGAAAGAAAACAATTTAACAACCCCTCCGAAAGTATCTCCTTTGAAGGCAAGGAAAACCAGCAAACATATTTGAAAGTAAATAAAACAGCCTTCTTCGAGAATATAAAACTTTGTTTCAGCAATAACTTTTTACAGGCCTAGAATTAAGGTCTCTAACCTACTCCTTGGTGTTCAAATGATGGTTTGTCTTTCCGTAGAGGGATCATAATGGAAAAACGGGCTTACATTTAAAAATTTATGCCTATTTGAAGTTTTTAAAACAAAGCTGGAGAAAAATCTACAAAAGAGCTTCCCCGGCATTTACAACGGCTACCGAAAGATTGCTTTGGGCAAGGCCGAAGGGTTACTTTTGGGAAGACCGAAAGGTTCACTAAAAACGCTGCAGAAAGCTGCAGATATGCTCCGAAAGGTTCTATGACGAAAGGTTTAGGTTCTATGACAGAACGTTCTTTAAAAAGCTACAAAAAACTATAGAAATTCTGCGGAAGGTTCTATAATGAAATGTTCATTAGAAAGCACTGCAGAATGCTGCAGAAATGCTGTGGAAAGTTCTATGACGAAAAGTTTAGGTTCAATGATGAAAAGTTCATTCAAAATGCTGCATAAAACTGCAGAAATTTTGTGAAAGGTTCTATGATGAAGGGTTTCTTAGGCGGAAGATTTTAAGGAGGAAGGTTCAGTGTAGAGTCGCAAATATATTGAAAACTACCACACATAATATTTATCGAATTTCTATTGGTTAATAACATATTTTATCAATTCTTTATCAAATTTCTATTGGTTAAAGATATATCTTTGTAGAAAATCTGTTACGAGTCAGAATTATTATTATAGAAATTTATTTTGAAAATAATTAATTATACTAATATTTCAATATAATTATTAAGCCTTTTTGGCTTAGAAAATTTATAATAAACCAAAATCAATTAGGAAAATCTTAAAAATTCACCAAAAATCTAAAATAACACTTTCTTCATCATATAAAAAATTCAAGGTAGAATTCATTATTTTATTAATTTTAATAATTAAAATCGAAAATAAATGCCCTTTTCACCTTAGAAATTCAGAAAATAGTCCTATTAACTCCGAAAATTTTGAAATTAATAACCCATATCCAAAATTACGTTTTACACAACATATCCAAAAATCAAGCCATTTGGAAGTCGTTTATAGAGGTTTTTATCCTAAAACCAATTATTTTAATTCTGTAAAAATCCCATTAAATCATCATAAATCATTATTCTATCAAAATAATAATTATCAGATCCAAACGTGATCAACACAACAAAATAAATTCGGTTTCTATCTATAACCGAACAAAACGAGTAAAATGAGATGATTTACACTATTATTCACCATGATTTACTTGTTTGAGTTTGAGATTTGCTTTAGCTTTAATCTTCTAAATTTCTCCCTTGGATTTTCCAAGTTTGCCGATCTCCTAAGGTGTTTTAATGGCAGGCTGTATCTTCTCTTTTATTTTATTTTGATTTATAAAATGGTAGGGAGAATAAGGGAGGTTTTAAGGTTATATAGGCGTGGCTATTCCCATATTGCCCTCCTCTTATTTTCCTAACTTATAAAGTATAGCCCACACTTATACATTCATTGGTTTAGCCGTGGCCTAGTTAATTGACAATTAAATCTCAACTCCTTAATCAAGCACATTATTCTATCTAATTTTATCTAATTAAATATCGTGAATAATGTTAAACAAAAATTAATGGTGTTATCAGGCCTCCCTTAAAGAATTTCGTCCTCGATAACACCCTTAATGTAAACCATGTCTCCTACTGAGTACTCTATGTCTTTACGCCTCTTATCTATGTAACTCTTCTACTTGGATGGAGCTTCCTTAATCTATCGTCGGATTAATTCAATATTTTCTGACGCGTCTCTTACAAAATCCGGACCTAAGACCAACCTGTCTTCGGTCCCTGCTGACGATTTGCATGGCCTTCCATACAAATCTTCAAAAGGGGCCATTCCCATACTCGTCTGATAGCTATAGGAAAACCCAATCAAATGTAGGTAGTCCTCCTAAAATCCATCAAAGTCCAATATACAAGCTCTTAGCAAGTCCTTAAGTAGTTTGTTGACTCCCTCTGTCTTCCTGTGCAGTTAATGCCTCGCTACTACCCCGCTATAACCTTGCTATATCTCATAGCGGATTTCTACCACTATGATTTTTCATATAGTCCCAAATATAGCATTTCTGCTTTAAACTCCGCTATTTCCTCTATAACCGTTATTCCCGCTATATTCCGGCATTTTCGCTATATCTTCTTTAAAAGAAATAAATTAAAAAATGACATTTATATATTATAAAAATTAAGAAATTAATTAGTTTAATTGAATTTTTAATATATGTTTAGAACTGAAAATACTCTAATATTCTACTAAATTCAGTTATGTTATATAATAGTTTTATGTTTATTTACATTATATTTGCACATGTTTTTATTTAAAATTATTTATGTATTAACTATAATTCAATTGAAAGTTAATTTTCCATTTAATTACCATTTGTGTATTTGTAAAAACACGCAGTACGAGTTTATATGATATTTTAAAGTCATTCGCTATATCCTGCTATATCCTCGCTGTATCTCCGCTACATTTTTTGCACCTCCGCCGCATTGAATTTGCTAAACGCTTTAACTACATAGTTGTCTGCCCATCTGTCTGTGGGTGATAAGTTGTACTCAACTTGAGCGTGGTGCCTAATACCTCTTGTAGACTTCTTCAAAATTTGCTAGTGAATAATGCATTCCTATCGCTGAATATGCTACTACGAATCTCATAAAGTCTAACTATGTTCTTCGTGAACAACTTTGCTAATATAGGTGCCATTCTAGTCGACTTTACTTGATTCAAATGAGCACTCTTGGTCAACCTACCCACAATATTCCATATGCTCTCATTTCCTCTCCTTGACCTTGGCAACCCATCTTTAAAATCCATGGATATCGAATCCCATTTCCAAATAGGAATATCTAGGGGCAGAAGCAACCCACTCGGCTTATGATGCTCGGCTTTCACTTGTTGACAGTTTACACATTTCTTAACCTACAAGCCAACATCCCTCTTCATGCCTTCACAATATAAGCTCCTTTTCATATCCTCATACATCTTGGTCCCTCTAGGATGGATCCTAAACTTGGATCGATGACATTTCTGAAGTAACTTCTCTTCTTCAGTTCCTCACATCTGGAACACCTAATCGTCCCTTCTTTCTCAACCATCTTCTCAGGTCAAGATAAAAATCTTTCAAATTATCGACCTCGGTTCCAACCTCAAGCCTTCTGATCCTCTCAACTAATAAAGGACCCTCCTTTATTTAGAAGCAATTTTCTCGATCAATACTGGTCGAAATCCCAAACAGGACAACATGGTGATACTCTGGCTAGAACTAGTAGTCCATCTTAACTGCAAACCAAAACTGGTAAAATTTTCCATATCTTTCAAGTCCACCAACATAGCCAACACCATATTCTAATGTCTTCTGCTGAGAGCATCTTCTACTTTATTGCCTATTCTTGGGGTATATTCTATATCAAAATCATAAGCAGCTAAAAATTCTAACTACCTTTGTTGTCGCATATTCAAGTCCTTCAGAGTGAATAGGTATCTCAATGACTTATGATCAATATATAATTCAAATCTCTTCCCCAAGAGATAATGCCTCCAAATCTTCAAGGCAAAAATTATTGTGGCCAAATGCAAGTCATGAGTACGGTAGCTTACTTTGTGAGGTCTAAGCTATGTAGATGCATAAGAAATAACTTTGCCTCTACATCAGTACTGCTCCCAATCCAGTCCCACATGCATCTGTGTATACTACCAACCCTTAATTATCATTTGGAACTACTAATACTGGAGCATTGGTCAGCAAATGCTTTAACCTATGGAATGCACCCTCACATTTGTCAGACCAATCAAACTTCACTTTCTTCCTGGTAAGCATAGTCAAAGGTGAGCCAGCAAGTTCAAGAAAACATCTAATCTCAGTCACCTTTTCTGGTCTCTTTCAATTGTTCACAACTTCGATCTATTCTGGATCGACCGACAATCCCTTCTTAGAAGCCACATGACCAAGAAACTTATCCTCTTCTTCCAAAAATGATACTTGGAAAATTTTGCTTTTAATTGATTTTGCCTCTACGTCTCTAACACCACTCTAAGATTATTCTCATGCTCTCTTTCATCTTTTGAGAATACTAATTTATCATCTATGAATACCAATATGAACCTATCCACGTGCTCTCGAAAAACTTGGTTCATCAAATCAATGAAGAATGCTGGTGCATTTGTCAATCCAAATGGCATCACCAACCATTCATATGATCCATATCTGATTCGAAACACCGTTAATGGGATGTTGTTCTCTACCGCTCATAGTTGATGGAAACCTGTCGCCAAATCCAATTGGAAAAATACTCTGGATCTGCTTAACTGATCAAATAAGTCATCAATTCTTGGAAAAGGATACTTATTCTTGATCGTCCTCTCATTTTGCTTGTGGTAGTGGATACATATCCTTAATGACTCGTCTTGTTTCTTAACATACACTGTGGCCGCTTTCCAAGACGAGCTGCTTGGTCTAATAAATTTCCTTTCCTCGCTAGTTGCACCTTCAATTCCTTCACCTCTTTCGACAACATTCTGCTAACTGGTCTACTGGCAGGTTCAGCTCCCGATACAAGGTCAATCCGAAACTCTACAGCACGTTTCTATTGTAATCCAGTGATCGGTTCAAATACATCTGCAAATTCTCTTACTACACGAACCTGACAACGGTCATCTCTCACCTTTAAGGCACTTGACAAAGCACAAACACTCACACTGAAATTCTCCACTGAGAGAATAATTCGATCATAACTATCTGGTTGTCTAAATGATATTTCCCGATCTTGGAAAAATATCCTAGCCTCATACTTACCACCAAACCAATCCATACCTATGATGATCCCAAAATCTACGAAATCAAAGACATACAAACTGCATGCAAACTTATGACCTAACAATTCAATGTCTAATTGGTCACATCTCATCCCAAGAGTTGCATGTCCTTCTATTGGATTAGCAGCCCTTAAGAAAGAACAAGGTATATGGGTTTTATACATAACCTATCAACCAAATACTGTGATATAAATGAGTGTGATGCACCGGTATCAAAAGGTACACTAATTGGTATACTCTGAATCAAAAGTGTACCTTCCATCACAGGCTTCCCTTTTTCTACGGCAGTTGGTCTAGAAGAAGATGGTGATCGAATGGCAAATACTTTCCCCTTGTCCGCTCGGACTTGCTCTGGACACTCGTTCTTATAATGCCCAACTAGGTCACAGTTGTAGCTTTTCATATTCTTTTTCTCTGCATGCTTCTTTCCTTTACCAGATCTGCACTCGTTGTCATAATTGCTCTTATTATCATGCTTATAACACACTAAATCAGCCTTCGCTTTCTTGGTAGCATCCTCTATCTATGCTCCTTTCCTCTTAAAGAATTTCCTTTTCTTTCCCTGAAGACCCTGAAACTCAATTGGTTTCTCCCTAATAGATAAATCAAGCATCTCCTCATGGCGAATGGCCATCTCTACACTAAATGAGAAGTCTCCCTAGTATGAGTCATAGCCATTCTACCAAGCTTTGGCCTCAATCCTCTAATAAATCTTTCGTTCCTTCTGACATTAGTGTCAATCAAAGAATACCCATATTGGGATAGCTCATCAAACATAACAGCATACCCAATCACTGACGTCTCTCCTTGTACAAGATCCATGAACTTCCTCATCAATGCCGACTTGGCAACCTCAGACAAGAACCTCTGCTCAAACCTTCTTCTAAAATCAATCCATGTCATCTCTTCCTCCGGAACTCCAACTGTCAGACTATTCCACCGGTGAAGCGCTAACCCTTGTAATTGTCTTGTAGCTAGTCATCTTTTCTTTCCATCATCCAAGCCCAAATTTGTAAAGATCCATTCACAGTTCGAAATCTAGTTCTCAACTTCAACAACATACTCTGTCCATGAAAAGACTTCAATCCCAAACTGGTATAATCTCTGCTTAGCTTGGCATAGTTATTTCCAATTAAGGCCACATTATTAGCTCCTCTAGCATTCACAACATTACCTTCAGCTACCCCTTCAACTGCTCCAGCCTGTAATAAGTTGACAAAGAACTGATACATCTTCCCCATATCTAATTGTGGGGTTCCAACACCTACATTGGCCTCTGCACTTGGATTAGCATTAGCTTGTCGACCATGGTTCCTCCTGGTATTAGGTCGAGCATTACCGTTTGTTGTGGTGCTTCATCCACCCAGATTTCCTCTTCTGTTTCCTGCTTCTATATCTTCTTCTCATAAATCTACATACGAGACTTAGTAATATATAGAAGAATGGTCTAAGAGAGAGTAGAATACATACTTATATATATGGCAAATACAAGCAAGTTGTTATAACGTTAACACAAACCCCAATCTTATTCTTTTGATTCATTAGGATTATGTTTGAAAACGTTTGGTTTATTTTATGTTTTATCATAAACCTATGTTCTGATACTAACTTGTAGCATCCTCTTACTTAGAGGCCCAAAACTAATGGCTATGGATGTTGCAATCATCTAATCTTCGGCGACCAGATACGGCGGTGCTAGATACACTGATACATAGATCACAAGAATATGGATAAAAATTTAACAATTTAAAAATATGTTTCCACATTCAAATTAAAACATTTCATGTACATTACATAATCCCAAATGCTATCCACGTTCAGAAAAATATAAGCATTCCACATACAATAAGAGCGACATATGAAGAAACCCCTTGGTTGTTCAGAGTATATAATAAGGCTAATAAATCTACCTTTATGCCCTAATACATAGCGGAAAAGAAAACTTTAAATAACTCACTACCTCGTGCATGCCTCCGAAAGCTATATTTATCTAAGAAAACCTTAAAACCCGAAATCTCAAACTACTTGAAATCAACTGAGTATCCGAGAGTTTAAGGGAAAAACAAAAACTTCGAGTCAGACATAAAGCCTGGTATGAATAATAGTCTCTCACCTCAAACAAAGGGATATGTAGTGAGACCACATCGCTTAGTGGAAAGGGTTTTCCTCTCTCTATTATTCTAAAATCTTTATAAAACCATATGTTGTGCTGCTACATCCAGAATGGTTAAAAACAAAACATTACGATGATATGCAAAATAAGCAAATCAAATTTGGATTACTCCTCCCCATTCATTCGGACTATCTGTCTTAATTATAGTTTCTAGGATTACTACTAACCTTATAGTTTTCATGGGCTAACTAATAACCAATTAAACATTTATGAACTCCCTGTCCAATTACATAGTTTTCATGGGCTTGCTATGAGCCTGTCTATCTGACATCTCCGTTTACACATAGTTTTCATATACTAAATACGAACCTATCTATCTAACATCTTCATTTTCACAGTTTTCATAGGCTAATTATGAACATGTTTATCTGACATCTTCAATTTCACGTAGTTTTCATAAGCAAATTATTAACCCATTGCCCTCTACCAATATCATAGAGTTTTCATGGGCTTAATAGACAACTATCATCCTTTGTCAATATCTTTCCTTTATATTTTAATCATTTAGGAGTTTATTTAATTTATATTCGCTATGGGTTAACCTAACTAGTTCTCCCATCCTTTTTCCAAAATTACGGTTATGGGTCATTTAAAAAGTGGAAATGTTCATATTAGAAGAAGCTATATAACAACATAGCAATACCACTCCTTTGGGTTTAGTTTATCAAAGATAGATTCTTCTTTAACCATTCTAAAAACTCCTTTAATATATCCGTGGTTTTTCCTTTAAAATTGTAGAGTTTCAGTCATAAAACCTATCGATAACTTCGAAACCTAGCTTTGGACTTCACAGGGTAACCACCTTCGAAAGCTCTTGAAAACATTAGGCTACTGCCTTATAATACATTAAATTCAACCTTTTGAAAATATAAAGCTTGATCAAAAGAAAAAAATGTTACACCCCATTCGAAAGTATCTCCTTCGAAGGCAAAGAAAACCAAACAAACATATTCGAAAGCAAAGAAAACCACCTCCGCCAAAAACATAAAACTTTGTTTCAACCGTAACTTTTTAAAGGCATAGAGTTATGGTCTCTAACTTATTCCATCGTATTTAGCTGATGATTTGCCTTCCGTAGAGTGGTCACAATGGAAAAACGGGCTAACGGTTAAAAGGTTATGCCTATTTGAAGTTTTTAAAACAAAACTAGAGAAAACTACTACAAAAGAGCTTTCACATCATTTACAACTGCTACCGAAAGGTTGCATTCGGCATGGCCGAGGGTTGCTTTCGGCATGGTCAAGGATTGCTTTAGGCAAGGTCATAGGGTTCACTAAAAATGCTGCAGAAATGCAGCGAAAGGTTCTATGACGAAAAGTTTAGGTTCTATGATGAAAAGTTCGTTAAAAAGCACTACGGAAATGCTACGGAAGATTCTATAACAAAAGGTTTAGGTTCTTTGATGAAAGTTTCATTCAAAATGCTAAAGAGAGCTATAGAAATTATACGGAAGGTTCTATGATGAAGGGTTTCTTAGGCGGAAGTTTTAAGGTGGAAGGTTCAGCGATAGAGTCGTGTATATCTTGAAAACTGCCACATATAATATTTGTTGAACTCCTATTAGTTAATAATATACTTTATCCATTCTTTGTCAAATTTCTATTGGTTAAAGATATATCTTTGTAGAAAATCTGATACAGATCAGAATTATTATTATAGAAATTTATTTTGAAAATAATTAATTAAATTAATATTTTAATATAATTATTAAGCCTTTTTAGCTTAGAAACTTTATAATAAACCGAAATCAACTGGAAAAATCTCAAAAATTCACCAAAAATATGAAATTACATTTTCTTTATCGGATATAAATTTCGGGCCAGAATTCATTGGTTTATTATTTTAATAATTAAAATCCAAAATAAATGCCATTTCATATTAGGAAATTAATAAATATTCCTATTAACTCGAAAATTTTGAAATTAAAAACCCATCTCCAGAATTGCGTTTTACACAACATATCCAAAATCAAGCCATTTGGAAGTCATTTACTAAGGTTTTTACTCTAAAACCCATCATTTTAGTTCCATCAAAATCCCAATAAATCATCTCAAATCATTATTCTATCGAAACAATAATTATCACACCCAATCATTATTAACACAGCAAAATAAATTCGGTTGTTTTCTATAACCGGGCAAAGCATGTAAAAATGATACGATTTACACTATTATCCACTTGGTTTACTTGTGAGAGTTTGAGATTTTCTTTAGTTTTAGTCTTATAACTTTCTCTCTTGGATCTTCCAAGTTTTCGGATCTCCTATGGTTTTTTAATGGCGGATTATATCTTCTCTTTCATGTTATTTTGATTTATGAAATGATAGGGGAGAATAAGGGAGGTTTTTGGTTATATGGGTGTGGCTATTCTCATATTGCCCTCCCCTTATTTTCCTAACTTATAAGTTATAACCCATAATTATACATTCATTGGTTTAGCCGTGGCCAAGTTAGTTGACAATTAAATCTCAACTGCTTAATCAACCACAATTATTCAACTTAATTTTATCTAATTAAATATCCTGAATAATGTTAAACAAAAATTAGGGGTGTTACACGCTCCCCCTTAAATAATTTCATCCTCGAAATTCTATAAGGACAATAAACAAGCATAATCACCATGCAAACAAAAGCTAGTATGTCTTACCAGCTAATAAGTCTATATAAAACAAATATAGAACATACCCTCAAAATAGATCAGGATATGCATCTCGAATCATGTCCTCTATCTCTTGAGTACAGTCCTTCTCGTTGTCGCTCCACTGGACATTCACCAACTTGGCTATCTTGGTCCTCAATCTTTTCTCGTCTCTCGCTACAACCCAAACTGGTTGTCTAACAAAAGTCAAATCGGGCTCAACCACCATGTCCTTCAACTTTGTTTGAGGAATAGTAGCCTCTGGATCATGTATATACTTGCGAAGATGAGACACATGGAATACATTATGTACACCTACCATACTGCTCGGCAACTCTACTTTGTAAGCAAGTTTTCCAATCCTTTCTAAAATATGGAATGGTCCAATATATCTTGGGGCTAGCTTTCTCGACTTTCCAAACAGTACCACACCCTTCATTAGTGACACTTTAATGAAAACCCTGTCTCCCACTGAGAACTCTAGGCCTTTCCGTCTCTTATCTGTGTAACTCTTCTGCCTGGATTAAGCTTCCTTCATCCGCCTTCGGATGAATTGAATATTTTTTAATGCCTCTCTAACCAGATTCGGACCTAAGACAAAGCTGTCTCTAGTCTCTATCCAACATGCCGACGATTTGCATGGCCTTCCATACAAAGCTTCAAAAGGCACCATTCCTATACTAGTCTGTTAGCTCTTATTATAGGAAACTCAACCAAATGTAGATGGTGCTCCAAAGATCCACCAGATTCCAATATACAAGCTCTTAGTAAGCCCTCAAGCATCTTGTTGACTCTCTCTATCTGCTTGTGTAGTTAATGCCCCGCTATTACCTTGCTATGACCCTGCTATATCTCATTGCTAATTCTACCGCTACGATTTTCCCATATATCCCCAAATGCAGCCTTGCTGCTTTAAGCCCCGCTGTTTCCGCTATATTTCGCTATTCCACTATATTCCTCTATTTATGTTATATCTTCTTTAAAAGAAATGAATTGAAAGATGATATTTATACATTACAAAAATTAAGAAATTAATTAATTTAATTCAATTTTTAAAATATTTTTATAAATGAAAATACTCTAATATTCTATTGTTAATGCAAAAAATATACGCTAACACCCCGGTGTGAGTTATGTTATAGTGAAAGCACCACCCGTTGGTACGGGAACTAAAAATAAGCAGAGAATAGCAGGAAATAGAAAAGAGACGACAATTTTTACAGTGGTTCGACTTAAAGTCATGCCTACGTCCACTTCATATCTTTTATTATGATCTTTGAATACACTTTGTTACAACTAAACTTCAAGTACAATAAACTTTAAAGACTTGAGCTTTCAAAGTAGAATCGAATCGGTGAAGAAGTTTGATCCATTCTGGAATTGATCTCTGAAGTTGTTATGATGTTGTCGGACTTGAAGAACGAGTTTCTTGAATTTCAAAGTGGAAGAGTCTCGGCTTTTTAGGAAAATTCCCCCTAGAAATATGGAGCAGGCGAGGTATTTATAGGAGAAGTTCTGGAGTTAAGTCGTGGGTCGTGGGTTGTGGGTCGTAGGCCTTGTCATGGGTCATGAGCGACCTAAGGAGTTGCGAGATAAGAGGTTGCGAGATAAGGATTTGCGACATAAGGAGTTGCTACATAAGAGCTATCTTGAGGCAGCATGAGTCGTTGACGACTTAGTGGAGTCATCCTTAACGAGATATACGCTTTGAACGACTTAGTATGTGTAATGCTGGAGCTATCTCGGCTTTTTTAGGTCGCGAGCGACCTAATGGAAGAGATAGTACATGCGGTTTTACCCTGGAGGTTGCTAGGTCGCTTCCCCTTTAACTCGTTAGGTCGTTAGGTCGCTAGGTCGCTTCCTTTATTAAGCCATTGTGTTGTAGGAGCCTTTAGGTCGTTAGAGCCCTTAAGCCGTTGAGATGCCATGTTGTGCCCCTTTACGATTTAGGTCGCTCGGTCGTGTCACATTAAGCCGCCTTGCGCTTTTAGCTCGTTAAGTCGCTAGGTCGTTAACCCGGTTGAGCTGCACTTTGCTTTAAGTTGTTAGGCCGCTTTATGTCGCTTATTCTTTAGGTCGTTAGGTCGCACCTTGCTGTAATTCGTTAGGTCGCTAAGTCGCCAAAAAGAGGCGTTAACACTTGCCCTCGAAGTACACGCCTAGGAGCTGGGTCGTGTGCTTCGATACCTCTTAACTCGCGCCATGCTGAGTTGCTAGGTCGTGAGCGACTTATGAGAAATTTAGGTCGTTCGTGCCGATTCGAGTTCCACTGCCCCAGTACATAAATAGCTTATGTCGTTCCTTCTTCACTTCATCCGTTCTAACATTCCAACCTGCCATTGACAAATTTTCAAGCTCTCGAAGATGATTTCAAATTACTCAGCCGTCGATCATCTCCACCATCACATTACGTAAGTGAATTCGATCAATATCCAACCATGTCCATCACCAAATGGCGAATCCCCCATTTTTTGCCCCTACTCTGATTTGAGGTGCCGCGTTTAACCACGAATCGTGTTACAATCGATCCCTGATTGTCTTTGGACGCGATGTCATTGTGATTCTCGAAAATACAGCAGCATATTGGATCCATGATGGATCTGAGGTGATTTGAATCGGTTCTGGGTGATTTGGTGGTGTGGAGAGATGATGGATTTCACGGTATAGATGATAATGAGTTATCGGGTTAACGGGTTTGTGAGTTAGGCGATTTGTTGAGTGGAGAGGAGCTAACGGGTTAAGGAGAGTTAGGAAATACCCGGCTTAGGATCTTCGAATGACTTAGGGCTTAGTAGTTTGGACATGAATCACATGACCTAACGGCTCAACGACTTAACATCCAAGTTTTGAGCGACATAAGAGGTTGCGACCCAGATGACTTGCGACTTAACTATTTTGCGACTTAACTGTTTCGCGACTTAACTCGCCAGAATATCACATAAATTTCAAACAGAACGAATTAGGGAAGCCCGACCTATGTTAGGTCGTTTGGGGATGATTTGGACGACTTAAAGAGTCCCGAGTTAACTTAGTTTGTTCTTGGGACTTAAGGAATGAACAGAACTTCAATACTTGTAGAATTTGACACAAGTTGATTGAACCTCCAACTTGAACTGCCAGAATGAACTGCTTAAACTTGTCGCACTCTTTCATAGATTATATTAACTTTTAAGCTAACATCCTGTTAAATACAATATTTGCAGAAAACTAGGGCGAATATACTGCCACTGACTGCCCACATCGAATGACAGATTAGTCGATAAAGAACAATCAACTTAAAGGAACTATGTGAACGAAGTGCTATGAATTAACAAGTTCAAGTGAAGTATTAAAGCAAAGCTAAATTAATCAACTAAAGCTGATCTGTTTGCATCAACACTGTACTTGGACTTAAAGTAACAAGCCCTGAACTTTATAATCGACAAATGCCAATTAGTTTAATTCCAGTTATATTTGCTTGTCATTTTATTAGCTTTGCACAACACTTCACACTTTTAGGAAACGTGCACCTTCATATTTGAATATCCAGTTCCTTGTGTAGAATGACTTCTCAACAAAAGCAAGAAGAGATAATAGAGCGGACCGAAGAGGTCTTTCCGATAGTTGATCCCTTAGAGAATCCTCCAGAAAGAGTTACAACTTCATTGAGCCAACGGGCTTTCAATCAGCTATGTATTCAATTCGGCATCGCTGAAGCGGATGCTCTGCTTCCAGGGGTAAATGACACTACAGATAGGCCACCACCTGGCTTTGTTGCAGTCAACCGTGAAATGTGCCTGAACGGAGCTATTCCCCCATTCAACGATTTTCGTAGAATACTCCTTCTTCGATTGACTATCTCTCCATTCCAGCTGCACCCTAACGGCTACGCCATTTTGATGGGGTTGTGCATACTATTTAGGAGGATGCTTAATCGCCTTGCAAGCTTCGAGGAGATCTGTTACTTATGTTTGTTCGAGAGGAACAAAGATCACCCTTCCATCACCCTTGTAAGGAGTGCGAGAAACCGTAAATTGATTACAGATCTTCCTGAGAGTGCTCACGGGTTTTTAAATCAGTTCTTCTTTGTCCGCTGCCCTCCGAGATTCTACGGCATCTGGAGAGTAAGAAGTAAGACTACTTATCTCCGTTCATTTCATTTCTGAGCCTTTCAAAACTGGAGTCATCAAGTGTTAACTTCATTCTTAACTTTTGCAGCAATTCCTCCTCCCTCAAAAGATTCTAGCCATAAACCGACTTTTGAAAGATTGAATGCCGTAGCTGTTGATGAGAGAAGTATTAAGTTCCTACTGAAGGATGATTTTTTGCACCAATTCAGACTTTTGCACTCTTCTCGATCCATTCAGCCTCGTGATGCCCCCAGTTCTCAAGTAGAAACGTCAGATGCCCCAGCCTCCATAAAGGAATCCGCACCGAAGGAACCTATTGTAGAGGCTTCATAGTGAAATGCTCCAGTTCCGTTGACGGTGCAGGATTATCTGGAAAATCTGAACTTCTTCCAGTTATTGAAGAAGAGGAACTTCCTCAACGTTCAGGGAAATCTACTGAAGAAGCTGATGAGGGAACGGAGAAAGAAAGTCTCGTTATAAAGAGTGCAAAGTGTGTCGAAGAGGGCATGACCCATTCTGTTGGGCACGATGGTTACGATGTCTTTGGGGGACTGAGCGACCTTATGGTGACTTACCAAGAGCTTTTTAAAGATGACACCATCACCTCTAAGCTCACTACTCCATCAATCGAAGCAACATCCATTTTGCAATCAACTCCATCAACCCAAGAGTTGACTCTTGCTGCAAAAGCTGACATCACTCCTAAGCTGAAGAGTGGTTTGTAGCTTGACGCGCGCAGTTCGCACACCACACACACTTAGGATTTTTGGAAATTATGTGCACTTAGCTTCTTTATTTCGAATATTTCTAAACTTTATCTCTTCTTCACTTTTAGGTTCTCCTATGGGACACAGCGGTTCATATTATGACGACTTTCAAATGTTACGGGAGGCACGATTCTTACGACCCCAGGCGTTATCTTCCTGCCCCTAGGGAAACCGATGAGGAAATAGTAGTTAGAAAGGCTCGCGAAAGGAAGGCCTATGAGGAGCGGTATGGTAAAAGAGATGACCACCATGAATCTCACCAAAGGGATGATGACTTGCATAAAAGAAAGTCTCACGACGACAAAGGAAAGAGTTATGAAGCTGAAGAGTCCAGCAAGAGGGCCAAGCCCAGCGAAAAATCTTCAGCTGAAATCTCTAAAGTGCCCGCTACTTCTATTTCTTTAGTCATCCCTTCTAGCTCCCCCGCCCTCAAAAGAGCTGAGATTCAAACAATCATTAATAGGCCTTCATATCAAGTTGAGAAGCCTCCGCCTGCACTCCAAAGCCGGTTTCCAAATTGGTGTTTAAAAGGAGTATGCTTTGATTTGGATTTGGTTCCCATTGACAAACAGGCTATGCTGAGAAATCTTGATGCTGTTAAGCTTGACATTGAAAGAATGTCTGGGTGGCAAAAGCTAGTCGATGAGCTTCAAAGAGTGAACCGTCTGAATCTCGAAGCCATGCTAACCATGGAAAGTGATAATTTCAAATGGAAAAATGTCCTTGATCAGCACGACATGGAGATGAAGAACATCACTGCATATAATGAGAAACTCGAGGATGAAGTCAAGCAACTTAAAGATGACCTTGCTACCTCTTCCACTTCTTATACTCAAAAGGAAGAGGTGCTTCAAAAGCAAGTAAGAGATGCCCATGCTAGTCAATGAGATGCTGAGGCTAGACTTGAGGCACAGCAGAGAATTGTGGAAACTACCGCAGTGATGTTGCTCAACTACGGGAAAAGACTAGCTCCCAAGACTTGGAGATTGAAATGTTAAAGGCTCAGCTTTCTAAAGTTGAAAAAGAGTGCGACGAGGCCGTTGCTGGAAAAGCAGCAGCTGAACAATCCCATGAGGAGACTAAAGCCAACGTCTGTTCCACTTTATTCGAGTTTTACATTCACATCATCTTGGGGCATGGCAGTCTCTCATTTTTGGGCCCAAAGTACGAAATTACACTAGCTGAAGTGTGGGAGGCAACGGTTGAAATGCTTAAAGGTGCCGGCTACGCTGAGGAGGGTCTTGAGGCTCATTTTTTGGACGATGAAGGTCAAGCTGCCCTTGCCAGAGGGAAAGAACAACTTTCCAAAGAACGAGCCGAAGCGGCGGAAGGAGAGCATTTAGGGAAGGCACCTTTGACCGACCCGACTTGTCCTTCGGCTTCGGTTGACGTCGACATTATTGGTTCTAGTTCTCACTCTCCGCCTCCTGCCAAAGCCGAGACCGGAATTACAAATGCCTATAACGATTCCAAGGAAGACATTGAAGCCCACGATTTTGAAATCGACGTGATAAAGCTAACTTCTCCAGGTAACTTCAACACTGATCTAGCTCAAGTGGACTACTTGTTTGCTTCACATGAACTCGATGAACTTCTTGATTATTACCTAAACCTCAACGTGCCACTATCTCCTCTTTTTGCGAGAAATACTGATGTTTAATTCTTCTTCTTCTGTAGTGAAAACAACAAGCATTGTACAATCTTCGCCTCTTCTAGCTGTTGCTCCTTCATCTCTTCAAGTTACTCCTTCTGCTTCTTAACCGAGGTCACAAGAAGAACAAATAGAAGCTCTTCAAGGCTTAGATGACCTGGCCGCTTCACAAGAACAGAAAGCTGAAGAACTTGAAGAGGGTGAGAGAACCCCGGAGGAATTCACTGCCGATGATACAAAGTTGATTGATCTTATTGCTCTGGGCAGTGAATCTTCTTCAAAGAAGAGGGGCAAGTGTGGATTTTCGAAGAAAAGGAAGGAGACTTCTGCTGGTGGTGAGAAAGTAGAATAGGACCCAATTGTGCCTCTTTCTCCTCTTTCCTCGACCCGTTCAAGCCGACTTAAGAAGTTAACCATTAGGCCGTGCGAAGGCTCCAAAGGCGGAGGGAAGAAGAAGTGATGGGTCCTGCTTTATCCTTCTTGTTTTGTTTTTTTGCTCTTATTTGAAGACTTGTATTGACCGGAGATTGTGCGGGTACAGGCCCCCGCTTTTTGAAACCTGCACATGTATACAGTTTTTTATAGTATGGAATAAAATGATTCTTTTTACCTATACAATCATTCGACTGTATTTGTGAATGCATTTATTCCTTATTTTCACACAAGTTTCTTTATTTTCTTTGTGTGATATTGCAGTGAGCTCATGGTATGATGCTTGAGCGTTGCTTTTATTAATGCAGCTATATTATACTGCCCCCATATCACGACTCATTGCAATCTTCTCCATTTTGAGGAGGCTCGTACTCTTACTTTGGAGAAATTTTTTTCCATTTTGAGGAAGTATAATTCTACTTCAGTAGAGTGTGCTCTGTATTGGAGAAGTCTCCTCTTTTTTTTTTAGAAAGAGTTTTTACACTTCAACTTTCGAAGGTGGTCACTTTTTATTTTTGAGAAGTGGATTCTCCTACTCGGTGAAGCGTGCTTCCAAAGAAGGCTTTGATTGTTTGTGCCTCTGAAGAGGGCTTTTTGTTTGTGCCTCTGGCGAGGGCTTTTTTGTTTGTGCCTCTGGAGAGAGCTTTTTTGTTTGTGCCTCAAGAGAGGTCTTTTTTGTTTGTGCCTCTGGAGAGGGCTTTCTTTTTTCCCTTTACGCGGGGAAGCATGCCTCCGAAGAGGGCTTTTGCACTTCAACTTGGTGGAGTGTGCCTCCGAAGAGGGCTTTTGCCTCCGAAGAGGGCTTTGGCACTCCTTCCTTGAGAGGAGAAGTGTGCCTCTGAAGAGGGCTTTTGCCTCCGAAGAGTGCTTTGGCACTCCCCCCTTGAGAGGAGAAGTGTGCCTTCGAAGAGGGCTTTTGCCTCCGTAGAGGGCTTTGGCACTCCTCCCTTGAGAGGAGAAGTGTGCCTCCAAAGAGGGCTTTGTTGTCCGCCTGGAAGGTTGCAGCCCACAATTAAGTGGATCCATAGAGCAGACGCAAGCTACCTAACTGGATGTTTGTTTGCACAAACGATCGCAATTAACAAGCAAGGCCCTGGAACATTCACTTTGGGAAGTTACCCCTTCGGTGGTTCCACCAACCATTTTTGTTGAGACACAAGATTCCATTTTGACGGTTCTTTTTCTGCTTGCCCATGTCTTTCCACCATCTGCCTTTCAGCGATTCCTCGTTATTGTTTCCAAGCACGTGTTCCCTTCCTTTGCAAGTTGTTTGCTTTTTTCCACAGAAGTGCATGTCATTATTAAGTGAATCCATAAGGCAGACGCAAGCTACTTGACTAGATGTCCGTTTGCACAAATGATCGCAATCAGTTGGCAAGGGCCTGGAACCTTCACGTTGGGAAGGTGCCCCTTCGGTGGAATCACCAACTGTTGTGAGAAGCACTTCTTATGTAGGAATTGAATTTGGAATTTTTATGGCTTGACATCTGATTGTTGAGTGATTTGTAGGAATCGCTGAGCCTTGTGATGTGTTGAATAGGTAAGCTTTGCTTTGATAGCTTGCATTATTAAATCGACATTTTAGCAATATGTTTAAGATATATGCACATCGAAATGAGACAGGCATTTTATAGTAATAAAGAACACAAGATTTATAGTGGTTCGGCCAAAATTGCCTACATTAACTTTATAGTTCTTATTATTGATTTGCACTGATTTTACAATGGCTTACAATACAAGAATGATACATCCATAATCATTTTACAAATTTAAGCATAGCTTCTAAGTAAAATATGGACGCAAGTGATTGCTGTTCCAGGCTCTCGGAATTGGATCTCCTTCTACAGTTGTGAGCTTGAAAGTGCCATCCTTAAGCTTTTGGCCTACAACGTACGGCCCTTCCCAGTTTGTCCTAAACACTCCTGTTGCTGTCATGACCCTTTTCAAGACTAGATCCCCAATTTCAAAGCTGCGTTGGCGAACTTTGGAATTCAAGTGCATGGCTATCCTTTGCTGATGGGCTGCAACTCTGAGCTCAGCCTCTTTCCTTCTTTCATCAAGCAAGTCAAGTGCTTCAAATTGCAACTTTTCTTTTTCAACTTGGTTGAAATGAATTCTCCTATGTGAGGGGACCTCTATTTCCACTGGAATCATGGCTTCTGATCCATATGCTAACGAGAACGGAGTGTGCCCAGTCGTAGTCTTGTGGGTAGTTCTGTATGCCCATAGCGCTAGTGGCAGCTTATCGACCCAACCACCTTTTGCCTTTTCCAGCTGTTTTTTGATGGTTGATTTGATAATTTTGTTCACTGCTTCCACTTGCCTGTTTTCCTACGGATGAGCCATATCTGAGAAGCTTTTTTGGATCTTGAATCGCCTACAAAAGTCCTGAAATTCTTCGCTTTCGAATTGGGTACCATTGTCTGTGATTATCTTCTGAGGCACACCATACCTGCAAATGATATTCTTAGTCACAAAGTTTATCATCTTTTTAGAGGTAATAGTAGCCAATGGTTCAGATTCAGCCTATTTAGTGAAATAATCAACGGCAACAATAGCATATCTGATTCCGGAATTGGCAATCGGCAAAGGCCCAATGAGATCTATCCCCCAAATGGCGAATGACCATGGACTGACCATCTGTGTTAGCTCGGTGGTAGGTGCTCTCGGGATTTTTGCAAATCTCTGGCATCTGTCGCACTTTCGGGAATATCTAGCAGCATCTCGATTAATATCTGGCCAAAAATACCCATAACGGAGAATTTTCTTTGCTAGAGTTTGACCCCCTGAATGATCCCACACTCTCCTCTTTGCACTTCAGCTAAAATTGTCTTAGCTTCTTCCTTGGTTAGACATCGGAGTAATGGCATCGAGAATCCTCGTCTGTATAACCGACCGTCTTGAATTACATATCTCGAGGCTTTTCTTAACAGTTTCCGGCGCTCTTTTGAGTTTTCTGGAAGGGAGCCGTTGAGTAATTATTCGTTGATCGGGGTCATCCACGACTCCTGCTCTTGAGATAAAGCCATGATCCAGTCAATATCCATCTCATCAGTACTTGGAGCCGACAAGACTTCCACAGGAAGCAATCCCAATAATTGAGCTTCGCCAGAGCTTGAATATTTTGCGAGAGAATTTTCCTTCATGTTCTCTTCTCGGGGTATATGGCTTATTGTATAATGATCAAAATCATTAAGAAGCTCCCAGGCCTTTGAAAAGTAAGCAGGCAGATTTCCTCATTTAGTTTGAAACTCTTTCTTGACTTGACACACAATAAGCTGGGAATTAATGAAGATCTACAATACTCTGATGTTCAGTTCTTTAGCAATCTTCAAACCGGCAATAAGAGCTTCATATTCTGCTTCATTATTTGTCGAAGGAAATTCTAGTCTCAATGCATAGCACAATGATCGCCCTTCGGGGGTTTGAAGCACAACCCCAGCTCTGAAACAACAATCATTTCTTGCACCATCAACATATAATTTTCATTGGATCGGGATGTCATTAGTCACCTCTTCCTCACTGTCACCTTTATCTGTGTATTCTGCAATAAAATCCGCTAAAGCTTGTCCATAGGTGATAACATACTGGCTGAGTTCAATATTCCACTTCAGAAGACGACCCGAAGTTTCAGTGCGAAATAGGACTTGCTTTAGAGGTTGATCAGTGAGGACTTTAATAGGATGAGCTTGGAAATATGGCCTCAACTTCCTGGATGCAATCAACAGACAATAGGCAAGCTTTTCTAGCTTTGAATAATTCATCTCTTCCCCAGTGAATCTTTTGCTGATGTAATAAACCGGGCGCTGAACTTTTGCGTCTTCCCGTACCAATGCTGCACTGAGAGCATGAAATGAAACCGCTAAATATATGAAAAGATCTTCACCATTGCTGTGCTTAGAAAGTATTGGAGACGTTTCCATGTGACGAATCGGTTCATCAAAAGCTTTTTGACATTCAGGAGTCCACTCAAAGTTTTTCTTTCCTTTCTTCAGAGCGTCAAAGAAGGGAAAGCATTTATCAGTGGCCTTGGAAATAAACCGACTCAAGGCAGCGACTTTCCCGTTGAGGCTTTGCAATTCCTTCTTTGTCCTAGGGGCTTTGACTTCTCTTAAAGCAGTAATATGAGCAGGGTTGGCTTCAATGCCCCTAGCACTCATAATGAAACCCAAAAATTTTCCGGACTCTACCCCGAATGAGCATTTCAGAGGATTTAGCTTCATCCCATACTTTCGGAGGACTGCGAACATTTCTGCCAAATAATCCATGTGGTCTACTGCCTTCTTCGATTTCACCAACATATCATCAACATATAATTCCATAGTCTTGCCAATCAGGGGCTTGAACATGGCATTGACAAGTCTTTGATAAGTTGCCCTGCGTTCTTCAGTCCAAAGGGCATAACTTTATAGCAGTAAAGACCAACATCAGTGATGAAGCTCGTGTCCTCCTGATCTAGCTTATGCATCATGATTTGAATATATCCTGAGTAAGCATCCATAAAAGATAATAGTTCATGCCCGGCTGTTCCATCCACCAACTGATCAATCCTGGGTAACGGGAAACAGTCCTTGGGACATGCCCTGTTTAAGTCTGAAAAGTCGATGCATACCCTTCACTTTCCATTTGCTTTTTTAACCAACACCGGATTAGAAATCCAATTCGGATAAGTGGATTCTCTGATGAAGCCATTTTCCATGAGCCGATCTACTTCTTCTTTTAATGCTGCTGACCTTTCAGGACCCTGGGTTCTTCTTTTCTGCTTTACCGGTGTGAATTTCGGATCAATATTCAAAGCATGCACTGCGATTTCTGGAGATATTCCACACACGTCGGCATGACTCCAAGCAAATACATCCAGGTTTGCTTCAAAAATGATATCAACATATTTTGAACTGTCACACCAAGTTGTGAACCCACATTCAGCACCTTGTTTGGATCTTTCAGATCAACATGTATTGGCACTGTCACTTCCACCGGCACCACTCTATTCTCCCCTGCACTGGCTTTTCTGGGACCAATCTCTTTTCGTGCAACACTATGTTCACCAGTACATGGTCCACCCTGTAATTGCTACAAGGTAGGCTCTTTGATGTGGAGCGGAGCTACCGCACCCTTTCCTATTTTTCTCTTCTTTGCCTCCCGTAACTCTGTGAGATAACATTCTCGCTCGGCATTTTGGTCCTCCTTCACAACACCGGCACCATTATCAGTGGGGAACTTCATAGTCAGACACCATGGGGTTAGCATGGCCTTGAATGCAGCAAAAGTCGGTCGACCCAAGAAAGCATAATACTCAGAGAATTCGTCAACAATCACAAAAGTTTGCTTTCGGACCACCTTCTTCTCCCCTTCTCCAAGTTATACAAATAGATAAATAGTCCCAACAGGCTGTTTTGGTTCTCCAATGAACCCAACAATTTTGTGTGAGGAAGCTTGGACGTCAGTCATGGGAATTTTCATCTGATCAAATGTCTTTTTGAAGAGGACATTGCAAGAGGCGCCGTAGTCTACAAGCACCCTTCTCACAATGGCTGGTTCGATGCCTGCAGATATCACCAAGGGATCTATGGTGGGAGCCTCAACACTGATAGAGTCTCTAGCCCTGAATATGATGTCATCATTAAAAGTTCTTTGATGTTTTAAGGGTGTAGCATCCTCCAAGACAAAAACACTTTCTTCAGCCGGAGCGTATTTTAAAGCATGAGCATATCTTTCCATTTCTCCCCAGCTTTTGCCCGATGGTTGAGGACCCTCTGTGAATACGTTAGTGACAGGCCTCTCAGATTCATGCACTGTAGTCCTCTCACCTGGGCCGGGTTGATGAGCAGGAACTTGTTGCCCCTGAGTAGATGAGCTCGGGTCACTTCTGTTCCTCTTCACATATTGTTGCAATTTATTCTGTCTCAGCAGTTCTTCAATCAAATTCTTTAAATGGCGACATTCATTAGTGTCATGGCCAGGTTGATTATGGAACCGACAGAATCTCCCATTATGCATGACATCTTTCCCAGGCTTTATCTTAGGTGGTTTGGGATATTCAACAGTATCCTTGTTTGCAAAGAAGATATTTTCTGGAGTATCAGTTAAGGGAGTGAAATCTGAAGGTCTAAAGTGGCGAGCTTTCTTCACATTTTTCTGCTTTTTTCCACCGTCATTCTCCCTCTTCTGACCACCAGATTCTTTCATGTTAGAAGCAACAGTGTTATTCTCAACCTCAGTCACAACTACTTTTGCCGGCACAGGAAGGCTTTCTAGGCGCATGAATTCATCGGCCTTTTTGTAGAACTTTTCAAGTGAATTTGGCTATTTCATCTTTAGCCATTTTCCAAATTCACTTGACTTGTCAATGGCTCGGATCAAGTAAGTTAGAATCATCCGAGGCTCTGCATTATCAACTTCAGCCAAGGCAATATTAAAGCGGTTCAAGAAAGATCTGATAGACTCTCCGGGACTTTGTTCAAGGCTGGAAAGTGACATTATATCCTTGGCCTTCGAAGCATATAACCTGAACTGATCTTTGAACTTCCGAGTCAGGTCAGAGAACTGATCTATGGATCGAACTGGCAACATTATCAACCAAAGCAGGGCCATGCCCTTCAAGTACACCGGGAAGTATCAGCAGTTGATCTCATCCGTTGCTCTGGCCCCAGTCATACGCCAGTCATATTTGTATAAGAACTGGTTAGGATCACTTGTCCCCCGATAAGCTGGATAGTAGGGGGAACAAACTTCTTTGGTAATTCAGCCTTTAGGATCCTTTCAGTAAAAGGAGTCTTGCTTGGAGCAAACCCCCAATCATTTTTATCTTCCTTCCTTTGCATACTCTCTTTCATACTTTGTCGAATCATTCCCGAGAGGTACTCCTCATCGTTTAGAGGCCCCGCGGGACAGACGTCGGCTACTTTTTCGAAAGTTTGCCTGGACAAACGTTCACGAAGAGTTGGCTACGACCTTGAAACTCCGGCTTGGGGAGGGGCCCCTTCGGCGGTGCCAGCTGCCCTTTGAGGAATACATTTTCCTTGGGAATCATGAACATCTTCGGCAAAGGCTTCTTCATTGTTTTCTGGTTGATGGTTAACCCCAAGCAAGGCATTCAACCTATCCAACATCAAAGTGTTCTAGGCTTCCATCTCTTGATACAACCCAAACACTACAGCATCCATCTCCGTCCTTGTGACTCCAACACTAGGAGCCGCTTGATTTGATGCGGGAGAAGAAGCGGCGTTGTCATAAGCACTTCCAGATCTAACAGATCAACCTTTTCTTCCATGAGCCATAATCTCGAATAGACTTTTGGTCCTTAGAGAGAGTCTTTCAACAAATCTTTGTGGAGCAATGATGAGAGCACCCGTTTAGTAAGCGGGAGGTCCTGAGTTTAATTCTCGGTGAAAGCACCAAAAATGTTAACGCAAACAATATACGCCAACACCCCGGTGTAAGTTATGTTATAGTGAAAGTACCACCCGTTGGTACGGGAACTAAAAATAAGCAGAGAATAGCAGGAAATAGATAAGAGAAGACAATTTTTATAGTGGTTCGGCTTAAAGTCAAGCCTACGTCCACTTTATATCTTTTATTATGATCTTTGAATACACTTTGTTACAACTAAATTTTAAGTACAACAAACTTCAAGGACTTGAGCTTCCAAAGTAGAATCGAATCGGTGAAGAAGTTTGATCCATTCTGGAATTGATCTCTGAAGTTGTTATGATGTTGTCGGACTTGGAGAACGAGTTGCTTGAATTTCAAACTGGCAGAGTCTCGGCTTTTCAGGAAAATTCCCCTTAGAAATGTGGAGCAGGTGAGGTGTTTATAGGAGAAGTTCTGGAGTTAAGTCATGGGTCGTAGGCCTTGTCATGGGTCATGAGCGACCTAAGGAGTTGCGAGATAAGGAGTTGCGACATAAGGAGTTGCGACATAAGGAGTTGCGACATAAGAGCTATCCTGAGGCAGAATGAGTCGTTGATGACTTAGTGGAGTCATCCTTAACGAGATATACGCTTTGAACGACTTAGTATGTGTAATGCTGGAGCTATCTCAGCTTGTTTAGGTCGCGAGCGACCTAATGGAAGAGATAGTACATGCGGTTTTACCCTGGAGCTCGCTAGGTCGCTTCCCCGTTAACTCGTTAGGTCGTTAGGTCTCTAGGTCGCTTCCTTTATTAAGCCATTGTGTTTTAGGAGCCTTTAGGTCGTTAGAGCCCCTTAAGCCGTTGAGTCACGCCATGTTGTGCCGCTTTATGATTTAGGTCGCTCGGTCATGTCACATTAAGCCGCCTTGCGCTTTTAGCTCGTTAAGTCGCTAGGTCGTTAACCCGGTTGAGCTGCACTTTGCTTTAAGTTGTTAGGCTGCTTTAATTCGCTTATTCTTTAGGTCATTAGGTCGCACCTTGCTGTAAGTCGTTAGGTTGCTAAGTCGCCAAAAAGAGGCGTTAACACCTATTAAATTCAATCATGTTATATAATAGTTTTACGTTTATTTACATTATATTCGCATGTGTTTTTATTTAAAATTATCCGTGTATTAATTATAATTCAATTGAAAGATAATTTTCATTTAATTACCATTTATATATTTGTAAAAACACTAAGTACGAGTTCTATATGATATTTTAGAGTCATCCACCATATCCCGCTACATCCTCGCAATACTCCGCTATGACTTTTTGCACCTCCGCCGCATTGAATTTGCTGAGCGCTTTAACTTCACGGTTGTCTTTCCTCAGTCCATGGATGATAAGCTATATTTTTCTTGAGCTTGGTGCCTAATACCTCTTGTAGACTCCTACAAAATTCACTAGTGAATAATGCATTCCTGTCGCTGATTAGCGACTAGGAATCTCATGAAGTCTAACTATGTTCTTCATGAACAACTTTGCTAAAATAGGTGTCATTCTAGTTGACTTTACAGGATTGAAATGAACACTCTGGGTCAACCTATCCATAATAACCCATATACTCTCATTTCCTCTCCTTGACATTAACAATCCATCTATAAAAGCCATGGATATCGAATCCTATTTCCAAACTGGAATATCTAGGGGCTAAAGTTACCCACTCAGCTTCTAATGTTCGGCTTTCACTTGTTGACAGTTTACACATTGCCTAACCCACAAGCCAACATCCCTCTTTATGTCATCCCAATAGAAGCTCCTCTTCGTATCTTGATACATCTTGGTCCCTCTAGGATGAATCGTAAACTTGGATCAATGACATTCCTTAAGAATTTCTCTTCTCAAGTTCTCCACATTTGGAACACATAACCTTCCCTTCTTTCTTGACCATCTTCTCAAGTCAAGACAAAAATCTTTCAAATCATTGACCTCGGTTCCAACCTCAAGCCTTCTGATCCTCTTAGCTAATAATGGAACCTTCTTCTATTTAGAAGCAATTCTTTCGATCAATACTGGTTGAACATCCAAACATTACAACATGGCGATACTCTGACTTGAACTAGCATTCGACCTTAGCTGCATACCCCCACTGGTCAAAGCTTCCAAATCTTTCCACTCCACAACTATAGCCAACACCATATTCTGATGTCTTCTACTGAGAGCATCCGCTACTTTTTGCCTTTTCCTAGGGTACATTCTATATCAGAATCGTAAGCAGCTAAATATTCAGCCACCTTTGCTGTCGCATATTCAACTCCTTTAGAGAGAATAGGTGTCTGAAGACTTATGATCAGTATATAATTCAAATCTCTCCCCCAAGAGACAACGTTTCCAAATCTTCAAGGAAAAAATTACCACTGCTAACTCCAAGTCATGAGTAGGATACCTTAATTCGTGCGGTCTAAGCTATATAGATGAGTAAGCAATAACTTTTGCCCTTCTACATCAATACTACTCCCATAGAGTGGTCACAAAGGAAAAACGGGCTTTCGGTTTAAAAGTTATACTATTTGAAGTTTTTAAACAAAATTGGAGAAAACTACTATAAAAGGGCTTCTGCAGCATTTATAAATACTATGAAAGATTGCTTTCCGCAAGGCCGAAGGGTTCACTAAAATCGCTACCAAAATATGCAGAAATGCTGTGGAAGGTTTCATGACGAAAGGTTTAGGTTTTATGACGAAAGGTTTATTAACAACGCTGTAGAGAACTGCAGAAATGTTGCCGAAGGTTCTATGACAAAAGGTTTAGGTTCTATGATGATGAAAGATACACTAAAAATGCTGCAAAAAGATATAGAAATTCTATGGAAGGATTTCTTAGGTGAAAGGTTTTAAGATGGAAGGTTCAGTGACGGAGTCGTAAATATCTTGAAAACTACCACACATAATCTTTATCGAATTCCTATTGGTGAATAACATACTTTATCAATTCTTTGTCAAATTTCTATTGCTTAAAGAAAAATCTGCTATAGATTTGAATTATTATTATAGGAATTTATTTTCAAAATAATTAATTATATTAATATTTTAATATAATTATTAAGCCATGTTAGCTTAGAAAATTTATATAAACCGAAATCACTTGGGAAAAATCTAAAAAATTTACCAAAAATCTAAAATGATATTTTCTTCATCACATAAAAGTTTTGAGACAACATTAATTATGTTATTATTTTTAATAATTAAAATCCAATATAAATGCCTTTTTCACCTTAAGAAATTCATAAAATATTCCTATTAACTCCAAAAATTATGCAATTCAAAAAGCATCTCCAAAAATTTTGTTTTACATAACACATCCAAAAATCAAACCATTTGGAAGTCGTTTACTGAGGTTTTTTCTCTAAAATCCATCATTTTAATTCCATAAAAATCCCAATAAATCACCATAAATCATTATTCTATCGAAACAATGATTGTTAGATCCAAACATGATCAACACAACAAAATAAATTCGGTTTCTATCTATAGCTGAACAAAACAAGTAAAATTAAGATGATTTAAACTGTTATTCACTTTGATTTAGTTGTTGGAATTTGAGATTTTCTTTAGCTTTATTCTTCTAACTTTCTCCCTTGCATCTTCCAAGTTTTTTGATCTCCTAAGTTGTTTTAATGGCTGGTTATATCTTCTCTTTTATGTTATTTTGATTTATGAAATGATAAGGGAGAATAAGGGAGGTTTCAAGGGTATATGGATGTGGCTATTCCCATATTGCACTCCTCTTATTTTCCTAACTTATAAATTATAATCCACACTTATACATTGATTAGTTTAGCCATGGCCAAGTTAATTGAAAATTAAATCTCGACTCCTTAATCAACCACATCATTCTATTTAATTTTATCCAATTAAATATCCTGAATAATGTTAATCAGCCTATCTGTTGCGCATTATTAGTACTCGTGAGCTTTTCTAATGAATCAGCTTCTCTATTTCGCTCACGCGGGATTTGCAAGATGTCATAATATTCCATATCCGCCAACATCTCATGAACTCGGGTAAGATAAGGGGGAAATCATTGTCCTTATCCTAATAATCTCTCCTTACTTGCTATGCCACCATTTATGAGTCACAAAAGATTTCAAGAGACTTTACTCCATGCTCCTTTGCGAGTTTTAGCCGGATGATCAGTGCTTCATATTCGACTTGGTTATTTGTAGCATGAAAATCAAGCTTCAGGGCGTAGCAAATTGACCTGTTCTCAAGGGTTAGGAGAACAATCCCAGCTCTAATACAATGATCATTAGATGCTCCATCGGTGTACATCTTCCATCGTACAGTAGGGATTACTCCATTCTCTGAGGGCCCGTCCAACATGGTAAACTCTGCTATAAAGCTGGCCAATGCTTGTCCCTAAATAGCTCTTCACGGCAGATTTGTAATGTCGAACTGGCTGAGCTCGATATTCCATTTAAGCAACCTTCCAGATGCCACGGGTCGTTGTAGAACCTGCAACAATGGTTGTTCGATATATTTTGACCATATGGGCCTGGAAATACGGGCAAAGCTTGCGCAATGCGATTACTAAGCAATAAGCCGGTTTCTCTATCTTTCAATAGTTTCTTTCTGCCCCCATTAATTTTTTATTGATGTAATACACCGATCTCTAAATTCGGTTCTTCTCACAAATCAAGGCAGCTTTTATGGCATGTAACGATATAGCTAAGTAAATACACAACTCCTCGTGGTCTACCGGCATTGACAAAATAAGGGGTCTCTCCAAATGATCCGCCAAAGCTCGTTATGTTCCTTTAAAAATTTGCATCCACTCAAAATAATTCCTTGTTTCCTTATCAACTCAAATAAAGGAATACATTTACCGATTGCACTGGAGATGAACCGACTCAATGCAGCGACCTTCTTGTTCAAACTTTAGACTCGTTTAATGGTTCTAGGCGCTTGTATATTTCGAATGGCTTGAGTCTTTTCTGGATCATCTTCAATTCCTTGAGCAGTGATAATAAAACCCAGGACTTCCCTGATGCAACACCAAATGAGCACTTCAAAGTGTTGATTTTCATGCCATAAAATTGATGGAAATCAAATTTTAGCTACAAAATCTACTTAATAGTAGGTGTATGAAAGAAAGTTAATAAGGTTGAGTTTTCCATAAAGAAACCAACCAAGCCATCGTGGAGGAGATAAAAAGATGTTTCGAAGGCATTAGCAGGTACCGAAGGATTCGAAGGCACCAACTACTCATGCAAAGCAAAGGCTATAGGCCTAGATGGATGCAGATATGCTCTTCCGCCTCAACCAACCTTTCGACATAGATGGACAAGCAATGATAACTTAGAACCCCTTTTGAATGGCAATCGATAATGCTCTCCGAACTACACATCAAACCTTCTGAAGTCAAAGGTTTCGCCCCCATAAGAAATTTTTTGAAAGCATGGCAAGCCTTTCGAACCAGTCAAGATCCATCCAAGACACCTTTCGACAGTGTCGAAGGTAGCTATGAATAAAGCATTACTCAGAAATCAGCAAGGGAAGAGGAATGGTAAAGACCCTTCTGACGATGTTGAAATGTAGCATAGTTGTCGACCAGGTCGAGAAATTAGGAGAGAATGAGGAAGATGCTAGAGTATGACAAGAAGAACAAGAACCCTTTCGATGCATCGAACAAAAAACCTTTCGACAATGTCGAAAGGAAACATAGCCTCGGACAACATCGAAAGAAAGAATAGCCTTCGACAACATCAAAAGGAAACAAGGCCTTCGACAACATCGAAGAGAAACATAGTTTTCGATTAGGACAAAAAGCACAAAATAGCATACAAAAAGAAGACCTTTCGACCAGGTTGAAAGAAAAGAAGCGAAGGGATAAACCAAGAAGCACAAGAAAATACCTTTCAACGATGTTGAAAGGATCATGACCTTTCGATCAAGTTGAATGGTTCAAAGTGGCATATGAAATAGGAGCCTTGTCGACCCAATCAAAAGCAAGGAGTCTTGTCGACCCAATCTAAAGAAAAGGCTGGTCTTGTCAACTCTATCGACAACAAAGGCAGGGATGGGGGCCAAATGCATCTATAAATATGACCCAAGGGTCCAATTTTGAGGACCAAATTTTGGGAGATTGAATTCATTTTCTTTTCTGTACTCTCTTAGTGATAACTGTACCTAGAAGAAATCCTAAATCAAGTAGGGAAGAAAGCTCGATTTCTTTTAACTCCTCTCGGGTAATAAATAAAAATGGGAATAGCTTGTTCATAATGGATATTGGTGACGAGGAAGATCATTAAGATCATTAGCTAGACTAATGATCAATTGCACATGATTTCAACCTTTTCTCATGCTCTCTTTTGGTCTATGTTGTATATAAGATCAATATATGCGTTCCAAGTCGAAGCACATCATCGTTAGAGAATTTACTTAAAAAGGAAAGATAAAATTGATGATAAGGTGTTAATTTTGAGTGCTATGGGGACATCTAAATTGATCTTACGTGAGGAAAATAATATGGGTTGAGGAATATTGAACTAGGACTCTTTTGAGAGGAAGAACTTCTTTCAATCTAGTCAAAAGATTTACTTTTGGAAGAAATCTTATTTTATATATCTAATAAGAATCTATGATGGAATTAATTTTAGAGAAATCTACTTTTTTAAACATCCAAAATCTTTTCGAATGGATTCCACGAAAGGGATAGTGACCTCAAATGGTCGAAAGCGTTAAAGGTACAAAGATAGAGTAACCCTCCCTTTCGACAAGGTCGAAGAACTTGTGTATTACCTTTCGAGGTGATCGAAACCGTGGGAGGGGGAGAGAAATGACACCGATGGTAAATTGCATTCAACTCCCTGAGAAGAAGGAAGTTAACAAAATGCTAGTTTTGGGAGTTACATGATGTGAGTAATTCTTGTTGACAAACTTGACTTATCCAACCTGGTCTAAAGGTTGGAATGACCTCGTCAACCCTTTCGATGAGGTCGAAAGATTTGGCAATTCACTAATACTCTAACCTAGATGAGGGGAAGAATAGCCACGTATTCCTTTCGACAAGGTCAAGGAGTTTGACAATTGGTGTGTAAAGACCTATAATTTTTGGATGTTTGAAATCGGAATATTTAATTGATTTCAAATATTTAAAAGTTAATGTTTAACTTGAATTCAAATATCACCATTTATTGAGTAATTTAATTATTAAATTAAATAATTTGAAGTTGGGTAAAATGTTAAATCTGGAGTTATAAGCTTGTCAAAAATATTTCAAAGGCTTATAAAATTTATGTTGATAATACTGGAAGTAATAGATGGGGTAAAATTGAATTTAACAGTAGTTTGTTCAATTTTAAAAATACATCGTTTAAATCGATATTAAGAATAGCCTTCCAAGGCACATCTCGGATTTCGACGAAACCAGTTTCATTGGATCTGTAATATTGTATTACTATCGAATTTCAATTTTCGTAGTGTTTGGAGTGATCGTTCGACCGTACGATAAGTAAACGTGTTGAAAATTGAATCGAAATTTAATATAATAACTGTGTCCAGAAAGCTATCTTCTCCATACGATTGAATTAGGACTCGAAACCTTTTCCATTGTGTTCGTAGTAGGGGTATAACATTGTAAATGCCTAGCGGCACACCTCGATAGGAGTTTGAAATTTTAAATTGCATTTGAATTTAAATTTGAAATTATAAAATATATTGTTGGACTGGTCAAACTTTTTTTTTAACAGCAGCCTACTTTCTATCAACATCAAAACTTTTTGGACTCCTCTGCAAATCGCTATAGCTTACCCTACACGACACCATTCGTAGTTATAACTCACATACCCCTTCCCCTTCATAGAGTATCAGGAGTTCATTTTCTCCTCTGCTCATTTCTTTAAAACAAAATATGCCGAATGGAAATTAAATCAGAGTGAATCAAATTCCCCCCTCGTTCGAAAATCAATTTCAATCGTTCAAAAAGAAATTTCCCCCTTCTCGTCCATCTTCGATTTGAGCGAATAGAGCAAGGAAGAACCAAAGGAGATTCGACCCATTCGAACCGCTTGGATGGCTCGCCGAGCACGCGTGAGTGCGGAAAGTACGGTGGCACGATTGGCAAGCTAGGGCTGTGTCTCGGGCGCGCATGCGATGTTGTGTCTAGAGCAGATTCGCGAGCAATAATGGAGTTGGGGTTGGAGTCTTCACTTCATGACGGTAGCCAGAGATGAGCTCGCACTCGATGTGTTACCTTCGCCGAAGCAGATGAGGCCGAATTCATGAGTTGCGTGAGGGAGGCGAGAATATGAGTAGTGCTGAATCGAACGATGAGGCTGATAGGTAACGATTTTCTTTTTATTATAAGTTTAAATTGGATGAATCAATGTTTATATATTCATATGCAGAGAAAGAAAATTACTGCGTTGGTTACGGAGAGGATATGTGTGTGTGTGTGTGTGTATTATAGTAGGGTTTTTAAAATATATATATATATATATAATAAAGCCTGTATTTTTATAGATATATATATATATAGATAAGGCAATTATTTTTTATTTATTTAACAGCAAGACAACATTTTTGCTATTTTCCAATTTAAAAGATGAATAGGTACATTTGTTTGTACAGTAAACATAATTACTATTTTGATTTACAGGAAAGAAATTTATAAACATAAATATATCTAGAAAATGTATTATGGCAATTAGTTTGTTAATTAACTTATTTAATGAATTTAGTCGCTAAAAATATTTTATCAAATTATTAGTTAAATTAAATCGTTAGTTGATTAAATTATTTTGGACATTTCAATCTAACGATAAGTAAGTTTGAAACTATTCATTTAATTTGCTTATCAGGAATTTTAAAAAAAATTTGAAATTTTATTTACCCAATAGATTTAAGTTTAAATGAATATTAATGGTGATTGATTTTTCGATTTGTTCGAAAATTCATAAATTGTATAAATGTCTATTCAAGGTCTAAAACGTGAAGAAATCAACCTGGATTGGAAATAAATTGCATTCAAAGGCATAGATGAGTTAATCTCACTCATCTGGGTTTAATTTAAATTTAAATGGTTAAATTTAAATAATTGGTTGAATGATTAAATTGATTTGATGTGCTATATTATATGTAGTAGTATATAGTATATATTGGATGATTGATTTTCCTGCATTATATAGCGAATGAGACCCTATGGCCGCATAATAGCGGATGATGTTATATTTAGAACCCATATACCACGATATTCCGCCTCGAAATGGAATTGGTATTTCATTATGCTAACATCTATGGATGTAGGGAAATAGGGAGGGATCCAACTAGATTCCTCAAAATTATTTAGATTATTTAATATTCTGTGTTATGAATATTTGATATTCTATGATGAATTATATTGATAATTGGAATATTGAATGTTATGGTTCGCTTGAATATATTTCAGTACACTGAGTTATCAAAATATATAGAATTGGATTTTTTTTGAAAAGGAAATAAAAAGAGTGAATTTTTAAGTTAAATAATTACAGAGAATTGAATAAATTTAATAATGAACTGGAAAAGAATAAAAGATGACTTTTAAATTCTAATAATAAATTCCAAGTATGGGAAATGATATTTTGAATAAAAAGGGAAAACAATAAATTTTAAAATTAAGTGATGTTATTTAAAGGAATAAAAGAATTTACTTTAAAATCCAAGGTTTAAATTTATTTGAAAGGATAAAGAAAAAATTTGGAAATCAATTTGAAGATTGATTAAGTGTTTAAAACCGAGATTTTAAAAGAGAAGGGAGACTTTGAAACTTATAAACTTGGTTTATAAAGCAAAGCAATATATCAGTGGATATTTGAAAGAATAAATTCACGGTGGGAATTTATTAAAGGAATGAGTAAGTTTGTTTAAAAATAAATAGTAATTTATTTTTAAAGGATGTGAAGGAGAAGTGTATTTCCCTGGATAGTCAGTACGTTTTCGAAGCAAATTTTAAGTAAAAGTCTTAAAGATGATTTAAAGGTATATTTTAGAAATTTATTAATTTTAAATTTTTAAATTTTAAAGGAAGTATTTTTTTCAGATCTATTACCGTAGTAATTATTTGAAGGTGACTTGGTATTTTGTTTTAAAAGAGAAAATCTAGTTTTATATTTTATAAAGTAGCCTAATTTTAAATATTCTTAAAGCATATATTTTTATTAAAGTATTGAAGTAGTTTTTAATTTAAATGTTAAAATATATTTTATAATAAAGTGTTTTTAAAATTATTTTAAAAATATAAAGTTCTATGCATGGTGTTTTCAGTGGAAATAAATATTTGGAAATTATTTCATGAGAAAAGTGTGGTTTGGAAACTATTTTCAAAGGGTTGAAATGGAAGTATATCTTGCGAAGATATTTTGAGGGCAATATATAATTTGGTGAAATTATTTATTGTTTGATGGTTGTTTGTGAATGTTAATTGATAGTTAAATCACCGACTATCAATATTGGTCAATGCGTTGATCATTTCGAACAGACCGGTACAGGATTAAATTCTCGAAAACAACTTCGATCTGGTTTGTACGTTTTCATGAGAAAATGAGTTCGGAGTCGAAGATGGAGCAGTGAAGTGCAAGGGCTAGTTGCTACAAATCTTGAGGATGTTTCCAAAATGGACGTAGTAGGAATAGTGCCTTCGGTTCCGTTCGAACCCGGGACAGACTTGTATGGATGAATGCTTTCAGAACTTCGTCGGGTGGGCGATGAGCATTCTAAGAGAAACATTCTGAAAGGTAACACTTAGCCTCAAGCCTCATCAACCGGGAACGACTAAAAATCAGGGGTTATGCAGTAAGGCTGGGTGGGTAGCACCCATTAGGGTGAGGTCATCCCTGTCCAGATGTCCCTTTTATTTCGGCATAGTGGTGCGGTTGCTGATCCCAACCGTGGCGTGGTCTTGCTCGGGATTATCCAGTAAGGGGTAGTCCCAGTCTTTTGTTGTAGGGGATTGGGAGTAATCCTCGGTACGGTGATCTAGGCCACGTATTGTGATAGGTGGTACCCCAGTGCCTAGTCATTAGTTGGAAATCCATTCTCCCTATGTGCCTTTTACAATTTTTGTTTGTATTACCCACGATTGTGGCTAGTAGCTGGAATTTAATAGATGTAACAATTTCGGCTATTTTAATAAAGATTTGTAAATAGACCCTATTATAATATCAGAGGATTATAATAAAAAGTGTTTTGGCTATCGCAAGGTAAAACGCGATATGTTTATTTGTGGCATGGTCTTACGAGATGCTTTTGTTTTCAAATGATTTTTGAAACTTTAATAATCAATTTGAGTGTGATTTCTCATGTTGGTATTCCAGACTGACCCGGTGTTATTTAACTAAAATGCTCGGGTCAGACCGAGTATTATAGAATACAGGATATGATGCTGTAGAGCTCAAGAGGCGAGCGGGATGGCGATACGTACTTCCGTCCTTGATTAATATTCCGCCATGTATTCAGTTTTGGAGACAGGTTTATATGACAGTCCAGTTGTATGTTATTGATGATGTTGAACTCTGATGATGTATTCTGGTGATGTATGTATAAAATAGATATAGTTTTCTTTTGTGTAAAGATCTGTTATTATCTATTATATGTTATTCCGCTGCGATGGTTAGATTCTGATGTTGTTTTCTATTTTCTTTTCTACCTCTTCTTCTTTAACCTTAATGGATCATATTTCCATTCACCAAGAGTTGATATGATGGAAAATAGCGTTGACTCAAGGGGTATGGATTTTGTGGATTGTTAACGTGGCATCAGAGCTTAGGTTGGTGATAACCTTGGCTCTGGTGGGGATTACTCATTGAAATAGAGTAGTACTCTAGAAATGAGTTTGAGCGTACTAATAGATATGAGCGCGTATTTGTTAGTGAATATAAATTGTTTTAATATTGTGTTGACTTATTGGTTGAGTGAAATATGAATTTTGATCGAGTAAGTTGGCCGCTATTCGAGAAGAGTTTATAAACACCTGACACGATAAATTGACACAGTATTGTTTTAAATGTGGGTGAATGAAATAATTTTACCCAAAATATATTTTGGTATAAGGGAAATATTTCTTTAAATTGTTATATAACTTGGATGTTTGGATGATAATATCTTAAACAAATAAGATTATAAACAAATTGGTATGACTTGTATAATCAAATGGGAATTTGTATGAGCATAAATGATACAAATGAATTATAGTTAAATTTGATTTAAATCAAATCTGAAATTTAAAACCCCGGAGATTTTGGAAGTGTTTTTCGAAGTGTTTTGAAGACAAATAATAGCATTATTATTTTAGAAGTATTTATAAAAGGAAATTGTTCCGAATTTATTTTGAGAAGGGATATAGCATCGAACTTAATTCAGTCACTAGAAAATAATTTCGATGATGACTGCAGCATCATCGATGTTCATTTTCGATTTCTAAGTGACGGATTGCTGCCAAATTGATTTATTCAGAAGAACTAGTTTTGTTTTCGAAATTTCAATGGAAATTTATTGGGGATAAAAATCAGGATTGGTTTAAAAATTTGAGAAATGTGATTTTGGGATAATGGTGGTTTTAAAATGATCTGAACCAAATGTCGGGTGTTTGAAATCCTAAATCCTTATTTGAATTGAAATCCTGACGAGGTAAGTTATAAACTTGTACAGTTGAGATGATTATTAAATAAGGAAGGAAAATATGAGCTTTGAATGTTGGAATTAAAATTTAAAGTGAAAAGGTTAAATAAATTTAATTTGGAAAAAATTAAAATTGTGGAAAATTTAATAGATGATTGGAAGAAATAAATTAGTAAATTTTCAATGTGATTGGAATGGGAAAATAAAAATTAAATTTGGATTGAGAAATAAAATTAATTGGAATTAAATTAACTTAAGCGAAGTTAATAATAATGAATTGGATTTGAAGTAAGTTGAAAAGAATTGGAATGGAATTAAGGTGAAATTGTGTGGGATGGTATTAAACGAAATAAAGTCCTTGCTTAGCAAAATTCAAAAGAATGGTGTAGCAAGGTTTAACTGGAGTTAGGTTGGAATAAAATTGAATTTAAGTAAATTCTGTTGAGTTATAGATAATATTGAATGGAATAAAATTCTTACTTAAATAAATAAGTGTAAACTAAGTAAGTAATGAATTGAGATAAATAAGCTTCGGAAGCTTATAAAAGAATTGAAAAGCATTGAAATAAAAACATAATCCCTAGTTAAAAGTAAAGTGAAAATGTGATTGACTGTAAATGGATGGAGAAGTATGAATATTAATAAGCGCGTAGCTTATAAAATGAAAAAAAAGGGAATAAATAAGCCGAAATAAAAGTGTTGTAATTTTGGAAAATGAAGGAAAATCCAAACTGGAATTATAAAAAAGAAATTTGAACTCAGGAAAATTTAATGAAGTGATTTTCGCAATAAAATCGAATATTGATTTAAAAGTTGGAAGTAAGTTAATTAGCTAAATAAATTATTTGATAGAGTATGTTAATAAAATTTAACTCGGTTAAATAAAATGGATTGTAAGTTAATAATGAAGTTTGGAAATAAAACTCGAATTATAAATAGAATTCGACTTGGATTGATAATGAATTAAAAGAAGTGGAGATTTTGTAAAAACAAAATGGAATTGGACTATAATAAAATGATTTGAGTTCCATATATATCCAATTCAAGTGTAAATGAGTTAAATATAAACTTGGGTATTATTTTTAGAAACTGAGAATGGGTTTAAATTAAAATGGTTAAAGAGTGGGGTAATTGAATTTGATGAGAATCAAAGTAATAGAAGTGAGCTTAAGTTATGAAGTTGAGGTAATTTGAAGAAAGTAAATTAACTTAAGTTTAAAGTTAATAGAAGTTTGGCTTTGAGTGAAAGTCCGTTAAATAAAGGTTTGGGTTGAATTAATCTGGAAATGGTTAGTAATACAAGCATGGAATGTGTCAAACTAGATAAAATGGGTTCGAATGGAACCTATGCAGATACGAAATAAAATACAATGTAAGTTAAAATGGAAATAAATTGAATGAAAATTGAGTTGGAATCGATTGGAAGTGGTTAAAAACTAAAATGGATATGCCATTAAGTGAATATCATCGAAATTGCGTAGAGATGATTGTCGATTGACATAAACGAGATTTAACAAAATTCTACGAATTCGTGGAAGCAAATATAATTGAATTTTTGAATCAATTGATAAGAATATGAGTTTGTTTGGAATTATAAATGAATTGAAGGTAAGTAAGTGAGTTGTGCATTACTTAAGGTATGCAAGGGTAAGAAAAGCGAGTGAAAGCAATGGAATTGGTGATTGAAACCTTATTAATTACTTTTAAGTGCTATTTAGTAGGTATGGCTTATGAAATTTATCTGTTAGCTATTGAAAATGAGTGAAATGTAAATAAATTTTCTATATATGGCACTTACATATTTAAATTGAGTAAGTACAGGTATCTGAAGGCTGTTTGGTAGGATTTTGCGCGGGCTAATTGCTAAATAATAAGCCGCTTGCTTAAAAATGCTAAATAAAGGTACGCCTATGCAATAAAAATAGGAAATATGAACTGTTTTTGTTTTTCCGACCGGGTGGGTCGATGTATAAATTTATATCTCTTGTCAAATTGCAAAAGCTCCTCCGTACAAAGGAGACTCTGCCAAAAAAATTTGAAAATTTTGGGAGTTAGAAAAATTTTGAAATTTTTTGGGAAAACTTTTGTTAGCGACAAAACGATTTCAAATTGGAAATTGAAATAAATTAGTGGATGAAACTAATTTAAAATAACGATATGAGTCAGTTACAAATGGAAGATAAAATTCAATATTCAGAGTTGAAGATAAATTGAATTCATATAGAAATGTGAAAACTAATTTGAATAGAAGTAGATATGAAAACTTCTGTAAGGAAATATATAAAATGATTTTAAAAGCTATGATTGGATATTATTGCTAAGTAGGATATGCAGGTATTATAAAGGGAAAGGAAAATTGACTTTGATTTCAGAAGACAAATTTGAATTGCTCGACAAAAAGGTATGTGTTTAAATTTCTATATGAAATTTGATTGGGTTTTGATCTAGCCACTTGGCTTTTTGTTTTTTTTTTTTGGAATTTGGGAACCCGTAGAGGCATTTTGTAGTTGTATCGAGCTAGCCGCGCAAAGGAGACGCTAGTGAAATTTTTCAAAAATTTAGGGAGTTAGAAAATTTTTGAGAAATTTTGAAAATTTAAAACTTGGGTTTGAATTATAATTTGAATGGTTGAATAAGTAAAGTTGTTTGGGAACTACGGAAAAGTTTGGAAGGTTAGTAAAATGGATAGTGCGTCTTTAATAAAGATTGTTGGGTTGTTGTCAAAAACTGTTTGGTTTTGGAAAATAGTAATGGGTATTGGATCATTCTTCTTAACTAGCAATTTCGGGGACGAAATTCTTTTAAAGGGGGAGGAATGTGACAACCATAATTTTTGGATGTTTGAAATTGGAATATATAATTGATTTTAAATATTTAAAATTTAATTTTTAACTTGAATTCAAATATCACCATTTGTTGAGTAATTTAATTATTAAATTAAATAATTTGAAGTTGGATAAAATGTTAAATCTGGAGTTATAAGCTTGTCAAAAATATTTCAAAGGCTTATAAAATTTATATTGATAAGACTGGAAGTAATAGATGGGGTAAAACTTAATTTAACAGTAGTTTGTTCAATTTTAAACATACATCGTTTAAATCGATATTTAAGAATAGCCTTCAGAGGCACAGTCTCGGATTTTGACGAAACTAGTTTCAATGGATCCGTAATATTGTATTATTATCGGATTTCAATTTTCGTAGTGTTTTGAGTGATCATTTGACCGTACGATAAGTAAACACGCTGAAAATTAAATCGAAATTTAATATAATAACTGGGTCCAGAAAGCTATCTTCTCCATATGATCGAATTAAGACTCGAAACCTTTTCCATTGTGTTCGTAGTAAGGGTATAATATTATAAACGCCTAGCGACACACCTTGATAAGAGTTTGAAATTTTAAGTTGCATTTGAATTTAAATTTGAAATTATAAAATATATTGTTGGACTGGTTAAACTTTTTTTAATAGCAGCCTACTTTCTATCCACATCAAAACTTTTTGGTCTCCTCTACAAATCGCTATAGCTTACCCTACATGACACCATTCTCAGTTATAACTCACATACCCCTTCCCCTTATAGAGTATTAGGAGTTTATTTTCTCCTCTGCTCATTTCTTTAAAACGAAATATTCCGAATGGAAATTAAATCAAAGTGAAACAAATTCCCCCTCGTTCGAAAATTAATTTCAATCGTTCGAAACGAACTTTCCCCCTTCTCGTCCATCTTCGATTTGAGCGAATCGAGCAAGGAAGAACCAAAGGAGATTCGACCCATTCGAATCGCCTGGATGGCTTGGCCGAGCACGCGTATGTGGAGAAAGTACGATGGCGTGATTTGCAAGCTAGGGCTGTGTCGCGGGCGCGCATGCGAGGTTGCGTCTAGAGTGGATTCAAGAGCGATAAGGGAGTTAGGGTTGGAGTCTTCACTTAATTACGACAGCCAGAGACGAGCTCGCACTTGATGTATTGCCTTCGTCGAAGCAGATGAGGCCGAATTCGTGGGTTGCATTAGGGAGGCGAGAATATGAGCAGTGCTGAATCGAACGATGAGGCTGATAAGTAAAGATTTTCTTTTTATTATAAGTTTAAATTGGATGAATCAAAGTTTATATATTCATATGCAGAGAAAGAAAATTACTGCGTCGATTACGGAAAGGATATATGTATGTGTATATATATTACAGTAGGGTTTTTAAAAATATATATATAGTAAAGTCTGCATTTATATATATATATATATATAGGCAAAGGCAAATTTTTTTAATTTATTTAATGGCAAGACAACATTTTTGCTATTTTCCAATTTAAAAGATGAATAGGTACATTTGTTTGTACAGTAAACATAATTACTATTTTGATTTACAGGAAAGAAATTTATAAATATAAATATATTTAGAAAGTGTATTATGGCAATTAGTTTGTTAATTAACTTATTTAATGAATTTAGTCACTAAAAATATTTTATCAAATTATTAGTTGAATTAAATCGTTAGTTGATTAAATTATTTTGAACATTTTAATTTAATGATAAGTAAGTTTGAAACTATTCATTTAATTTTCTTATCAGGAATTTAAAAAAAAATTGAAATTTTATTTACCCAATAGATTTAAGTTTAAATGAATATTAATGGTGATTGATTGTTCGATTGGTTCGAAAATTCATAAATTGTATAAATGTCTATTCAAGGTCTAAAACGTGAAGAAATCAAGCTTGATTGGAAATATATTACATTCAAAGGCAAAGATGAGTTAATCTCACTCATTTGGGTTTAATTTAAATTTAAATGGTTAAATTTAAATAATTGGTAGAATGATTAAATTGATTTGATGTGCTATATTATATATAGTAGTATATAGTATATATTAGATGATTGATTTCCCGCATTATATAGCGGATGAGACCCTATGCGCCGCATAATAGCGGATGATATTATATTTAGAACCCATATACAGCGATATTCCACCTTGAAGTGGAATTGGTATTTTATTGTGCTAACATCTGTGGATGCAGGGAAGCGGGTTGGAGGGATCCAACTGGATTCCTCAAAATTATTTAGATTATTTAATATTCTGTGTTATGAATATTTGATATTCTGTGATGAATTATATTGATAATTGGAATGTTGAATGCTATGGTTCGCTTGAATATATTTCGGTACACTGAGTTATAAAAATATATAGAATTGGATTTTTTTAGAGGAAATAAAAAGAGTGAATTTTTAAGATAAATAATTACAGAGAATTGAATAAATTTAAGAATGAACTGGAAAAGAATAAAAGGTGACTTTTAAATTCTAATAACAAATTCCAAGTATGGGAAATGAGATTTTGAATAAAAAGGGAAAATAATAAATTTTAAAACTTAAGTGATGTTATTTAAAGGAATAAAAGAATTTACTTTAAAATCCAAGGTTTAAATTTATTTGAAAGGATAAAGAAGAAATTTTGGAAATCAATTTGAAGATTGATTAAGTGTTTAAAACCGGGATTTTTTAAAAGAGAAGGGAGACTTTGAAACTTATAAACTTGGTTTATAAAAAAAAGCAATATATCAATGGATGTTCGAAGAATAAATTCACGGTGGGAATTTATTAAGGGAATGAGTAAATTTTTTTAAAAATAAATAGTAATTTATTTTTAAATTTTTAAAGGATGTGAAAGAGAAGTGTATTTCCTTGGATAGCCAAGTACGTTTTCGAAGCAAATTTTAAGTAAAAGTTTTAAAGATATGTTTTAGAAATTTATTATTTTTAAATGTTTAAATTTTAAAGGAAATATTTTTTCAAATCTATTATCGTCGTAATTATTTGAAGGCGACTTGGTATTTTGTTTTAAAAAGAGAAAATCTAGTTTTATATTTTATAAAATAGCCTCATTTTAAATATTCTTAAAGCATATATTTTTAATAAAGTATTGAAGTATTTTTTAATTTAAATGTTAAAGTATATTTTATAATAGAGTGTCTTTAAAATTATTTTAAAAATCTAAAGTGTTGTGCTTGGTTTTTTCAGTGGAAATAAATACTGGGAAATTTATTTCATGAGAAAAGTGTGGTTTGGAAACGTTTTCAAAGGGTTGAAATGGAAATATATCTTACGAAGATATTTTGAGGGCAATAAATAATTTGGTGAAATTATTTATTGTTTGATGGTTGTTTGTGAATGTTAATTGATAGTTAAATCACCGATTATCTATGTTGGCCAATGCATTGATCATTTCGAAGAGACCGAGATCGGGATTAAATTCTCGAAAACCACTTCGATCCGGTTTGTACGTTTTCGTGGGAAAACAAGTTCGGAGTCGAAGATGGAGCGGTGGAGTGCAAGGGCTAGTCACTTCTAATCCTGAGGATGTTTCCAAAATGGGCGTAGTAGGAATAGTGCCTTCGGTTCCGTTTGAACCTGGGACGGACTTGTATGGATGAATGCTTTCAGAACATCGTCAGGTGGGCGATGAGCATTCTAAGAGAAACGTTCTAAAAGGTAACGCTTAGCGTCAAACCTCATCAACTAGGAATGACTAAAAATCAGGGGTTATGCAGCAAGGCTAGGTGGGTAGCGCCCATTAGGGTGAGGTCATCCTTGTCTAGATGTCCCTTTTATTTCGGCTTAGTGGTGCGGTTGTTGATCCCAACCGTGGGGTGATCCTGCTTGGGATTATCCAGTAAGGCGTAGTCTCGGTCTTGTGTTGTAGGGGATTGGGAGTAATCCTCGATACGGTGATCTAGGCCACGTACTGTGATAGGTGGTACCCTAGTGCCTATTCATTAGTTGGAAATCCATTCTCCCAACGCACCTTTTACGATTTTTGTTTGCATTACCCACGATTGTGGCTAGTAGCTGGAATTTAATAGATGTAACAATTTTGGCTATTTTAATAAGTATTTGTAAATAGACCCTATTATAATATCGGAGGATTTTAATAAAAAGTGTTTTGGCTATCGTAAGGTAAAAACTCGACATGTTTATTTGTGGTGTGGTCTTACGAGATGCTTTAGTTTTTAAAGAATTTTTGAAAATTTAATAATCAATTTGAGTGTGATTTCACACACTGGTATTCCAGACTGACTCGGGTGTTATTTAATTAAAATGCTCGGGCCAGACCGAGTATTATAGAATACAAGATATAATGCTGTAGAGCTTAGGAGACAAGCTAGATGGCGATACGTACTTATGTACTGATTATTATTCCGTTGTGTATTCAGTTTTGAAGACAGGTTTATATGACAGTCCAGTTGTATGTTATTGATGATATTGAACTCTGATGATGTATTCTGGTGATGTATGTATAAAATAGATATAGTTTTATTTTGTGTAAAGATCTGCTATTATCTATTATATGTTTTTCCGCTGCGATAGTTTGATTTTGATGTTGTTTTCTATTTTCTTCTTCTACCTCTTCTTCAACCCTAACGGATCGTAGTTTCGTTCACCATGAGTTGATATGTTGGAAAATAGCATTGATTCAAGGGGTACGGATTTTGTGGATTGTTACATGGTGATTCTATCCAACCAGGTTGACCTTGCCGAAAACTAGAGCAAACATCTTAAGTCCCTTTTGACCAAGCCAGCCTACCCGAAAGATATGCTTTCGATGGCGAGAATCGTTTCAATAACATGGGAATGTATAAACAAAATTAACTTTTAAAAAGCATTAGAGATGTTGGCATGATTTTTGTTAACATTTTTGGTGCCAAAAGGAGGACTCGAACCACCGTCCTTGTATTTTATGTAGACTAACTATGATTCATTTCTCTAAAATGGGAAAAATGAGGTCAAAGTGTTTGAGTGCACTTGAAGAGGGAGCCATACACACTACTGCCTTAAAAGAAAATATTGCTCCAACTTTCAACCTGAACGAAATCATTCTATAGTAAACTTCGTCACTGGCATAGCAGGATGAAAATACGACAAAAATAAAGTGCTTAGAGCAACAATTACAAGAGATGCAAGAGTTGTTGAAGATGGCTTTTTCTTAGAAATCCTCAACAAACTCTGAATCAGACTCAAGGAGAAGAAGTAGTATCTTTTAGGAGAAATCTAAAGACCAACTCCAAAGAATGCGAAGAAAGGGTATACTTAACCTCCTCAAAGAAGAAATAACTTCCTTAAGCAAGAGCTAATCATCAAGAGAGAGTTCTTGATAAGTCATCAAAGTAGTCATATGGGTCAACATCTCAAGAGTATTGACCAAGTCGGAAAAACTACTACAATATCGAAGCTTTTTTTAAAGTTGTTGATGAGAGGGCTATCAAGGACGCCATGAATTCGAAAGGGAAAAGAACCATAGATAAGAACGTTAATGATAATGAAAGGATGCCGCCTTTCACTCATGAAATCGTAGCAACATTAATACCTTCATATGTCAAAATCCCATATATGAAATATCATGGGAATACATATCCTGATGATCACCTTATGGCTTTTAACAGCCAGATGGATCTATAAAATGCTTTTGGGGTTGTCAGATGCCGATTACTCCCTGTTACTCTCCAAGGGGCGGCAGCCAAGTAGTACAGATAGTACAGAGAGAAAACTATCTATTTTTGAAAGCAATTTTCTTATGAATTCTCAGCACAATTTTGCATTTGCAAGGATCCAACTATTGATTGTATGGTCTTGGAAAACATAAAGCAAAGACAGGGCGAATCTTTAAGGGACTGCATGAGAACATTTAACGCAGAAGCTTTGAAGGCTAAGGACATGAATGATCGAGACAAGCTTGTAGCCGTCCACTCTGAATTAATCGAAAATATCCCTTTCTAGAGGCAATTCTTTGTCAACGGCTGCAAATATTTACAGGACTTCAACTTCCAGGCTGATAAGTTCATCCAAATGGATAATCTTTATTATGCTAAGTGAAAGACACCCCGAAAGGGAGGGAGGAAGATTTGGCTTTGACCGTAGCCATAAAAAGGTCGGGTGGGAAGAGACAGTTGCTAATACAGCTGCTTTAAACAAGCCATTGTCTTACATGTATGCTACATCTAAGGAAAGAGTCAACTTTCCAACTTCCTACAAGGCTAAGAATAATCCAAAGTTAAAAGAAAAGAGGGGATTACTGTGCCTGTCATAAAGCTAACGACCATAAAATAGATGAATGCAGAGTTCTGGCCGAAATAATTCAAAAACTGATCCGAGAAGGTCATCTAAAAGAATCTATCCAAAATCAGCACACGGTTCAATGAGCTGAAAATGCAACCTAGAAGCGCCCAGGCAATGTGGTAAATGTACTAAAGGATGAATAACCCTTAAGCTTAAGCCCGCTAATTAACAGAATATATGTAATCCACGATGGACCATATCCGACAAAATAGTAAAGGGGCTCAAAGCAGGTATATCAAGGAAGCCAAGGAGGGAATTTATTCTATTCAAGAGGAACCCCCAATGAAGAGACCACATCTTGATATCTAAATGTCTAATTTGGTGGCCACCCCGTAAGGCCTGTGCAAAGTAGTCCATTATCCTCATAACGACTCCCTTATGATTAGTGCACAAATTAGGCTATCAACTGTCTCAAAGATTTTGGTCGATATAGGAAGCGCGGTTAATGCCATCTTCAAACACGCTTTTGACCAGAAGAATATCTCAGAAAACAAATTAGAGAGAAGCACTGAGTCGATATTTAGGTTCAATAACAAGGGGTCAACTACAATGGGGCTGATAAAGCTGTTGGTACAAATGGGAGTGCTTCCAACCTATTGGACATGTCCTTGTGATCATTGGTCAATCTTCCTACTATAATGCCTTTTTCGGCGGACCTGCTATGGATGAAATTGATGCTTTTTTTCTTGCCAAAGTATCTTAAGGTAAAATTCTTAACAAAGTAATTTTGGGGAACTGTGTAGTGAGAACAATTCAGCTCCCATGAAATGAACTTGCCACGATTGATCAATATAAAAAGGTGTATTCTGCTTACTTTGATTCTTCTACCATTTTACAGCCTTTGGATGATGGATTCTCACATCCAACATTCGAAGAAAAGATTAATGATAAGAAATCTAACACGCATATGTATCAAAGGTACATTTATACAGGAAGCAAGAGAAAGAGGATTGATAGTAACTTAGTAGAAGAAGATCCAATAGTGATATACTTTGACTGCCAAGGCGAGATAAAAAGGACAAGACCCATAGAGGACTTGAGGAAACCCATATAGATTCTGAGGATGTTTCTAAAGTGATCAAAGTGGGAAAAGATATTGGTAGCGGGTTAAAGAAAGATTTGGTTCAGTTCCTCAAAATCAACAAGGATGTGTTTGCTTGGTCACATTTTGAAATGGTGGGAATTGATCCATCTGTCATGTATCATGCCCTTAACATCAACCCAGGAACAATCCCCATATGGTAGAGAAAGAGACAATTGGATAATGTTTGAACAAATGCTCTAAAGGAGGTAGTTGATACTCTCCTTGAAAATGGGTTAAGTCAGAAGATATATTACCCCAAATGGTTAACCAATCTAGTTCTGGTGAAAAAGTTAAATGGGAAATGGAGAATATATGTCGATTGCATAGATCTAAACAAAGCGTACCTGAAGGATTGTTTACCATTGCCATGAATCGATCAGTTAGTGGATGCAACAAGTGGGCACAAATTGTTACCTCTTATGCACGCTTAATCAAGACACAATCAGATACCGATGTACAAGCCAAATGATGATCGTACAACTTCATAATAGAATGGGGAATTTATTGTTACAAGGCTTTGCCGTTTGGTTTAATGAATGTTGGGGCCACTTATCAGAGACTATTTAATAAAATGTTCAAGGAATAGATTGGCAGAAACATAGAGGTTTACGTTGATGATATGCTGGTAAAACCTAGAACCATCTTAAGGATTTGGAAGAAATGTTCAAGATATTGTAGAAGTAAAAAAAGTAAGTTGAACCAGCAAAAATGCTCTTTTAGGGTCCACTCTGGAAAGTTCTTAGGTTACCTAGTCAGTGCTCAAGGGATAGAGTAAAGTCCCGACCAAATTCAAGCCACAAGGGATATGGCCGAACCAAAAACTTGCAAGGAAGTGATGATTTTAAACGAAAGAGTAGCTACCTTAAGTAGTTTTATCTCAAAACCTACTGTTAAATGCATACCTTTCTTTGACGTAATCAAGTAGAAGAAAAACATTGAATGGGAGAGGATTGCAGAAAAGATTTATTGAAATTAAAAAGCCATTTGGAGAAACCACCGATACTCTCAAGACCCAAGAGTGAGGAAATATTATATCTATACATGCCAGCATCAAAACATGTAGTAAGTCTGCTGCTCATTCGAGAAGACAATGGGGCACAACTCCCGCTGTACTATGTAAGCGGTGGTTAAAGGATGCTGAGGTTTGGTACCCAGTTATAGAGAAATTGGCTTACTGTCCGATTCTTACAGCTCGATAGCTCAGAGCATACTTCCACGCACATTCAATCAGGGTATCGATCAATTTTCCTCTTAAGCAAGTTCTCAGCAAACCTATGACTTAGTGGAGGCTGTTGAATTGAGGAATCGAGCTCAGTCAATACAATATAGAATTTCAACCACGAGCTGCAATCAAAAGGTAAGCACGGGCAGGCTTTGTTAATGATTGCACCATGTTTATAAAGGAACAATCGGAGAATGGCGAAAGATCAAAAACCCATGTGGAAACTATTTGTAGATGGAGCATCAAATGACCAAGGTGCTGGCATAGGATATGTAATCATCACCTCGGATGGACATCATTTACACTACGTCATGAAAATGGGATTCCTTGCAACTAATAATGTTGTAGAATATGAATCGATGGTGGCAAAGTTAACTTTGGCACTAGAATTGAAAATTCATGAGTACACATTTTTAGCGACTCATAGATAATGTAAATCAAGTGAAGCAGATATATCAAATAAAGGACCCCAAGCTATCTTTATACATAAAGAAAAATTTACAAATGGTTGCATTGTTTGAGGATTTTTCAATAAATCAAGTTCCAAGAGTAGAGAATACACAGGGAAACTCTTTAGCAAAATTGGCCAGCTCAAGGTGAGCTCAATAAACATGAATTTTCCCCATCGGATATTAGGAAAGGCCAAGTATCGAAAAGGAAACATCCAAACAAGGAAAAGATTTGCTGGTTATGATGAGATCTCAAGCTAAGTCCAAGAGGATAGAGTAAATAGAAAGTGATAAAGAATGAACAGATGAAAGTTGAACCAACCAAGCCAAATAGCATGTATGATAACACATGAATGTCACCCATTGTTGAGTATTTACTTAATGGGATACTACCATCTAATAAAGGGGAAGCAAGAAAAATCAAGAGATTGGCTCCAACCTTTGTTATGATGGACAAAATCCTCTATAAAAAAGGGTATGCTCTACCCTACCTTAGGTGTATAAGCGTGAACAAAGGAATGAAATTAATGGCCAAAGCACATGAAGGGTTTTGTGGGATTATTCAAACAGAACAAAGCTTTCAAAGAAAATAATGAGGCATGGGTATTACTGGCCCCATATGGTAAGCCAAGCCATAGATTATGTGAAAAGATGCGAGTAATGCTAGAAATATTCAAAAATACCTAGGTTTCCCTAGAGTCAATTAACTCTAATCACAAGTCCATGGCCCTTTGAGTATGGTGGATAGATTCGATCGACAAATTGCAAATTTCAAAGGGAGGAGCGAAATATGTCGTAGTGGCTATCGACTATTTTACCAAATGGGTTGAAGCTGAATCACCTACAAAAATCAGTTCTTGGAAAGTATTAAGATTTGCTAATAAGAACTTCATAACCAGGTTCGGAATTCCCTGGAAAATAATTTGCAAACATTGGAACACAATTTGAAGACAAAGAGTACTCTTAATTCTACCACAAAATGGGATTGTTAAGATTTTTTTGTCTGTCATGCATCTAAAAGATGATGAAGCAGTTGAGGCTGCAAACAAAACCATAAAAACCATTATGAAAAAGCAACTAAATAAGGCAAAAGGAAATTGGGTAGAATAGCTGCCATTAGTGATATGGGCCTACCGAACAACTTCAAAGATGGCAACAGGACATACCCTGCATTCGTTGACATACGAATATGTGGCAAAGTTACTAACTGAAATTGAAATACCCTCACATCGAAGGATTACCTACGCATTTAAGAAGAAACAAGAATTAAATAAAGAATCAATAGATTTAATATTTGAGCTAAGAGATGAAGCAGCACAAGAACCGCCGAATATCAAAGAAGAATCTCAAAATATTACAACTCAAGAGTAAAAGATCGTTCATTCCAAGAGGGGTATTTGGTACTCTTTAGAGTAATGGCCAATGCAAAAAATCCTGCACATGGACACCTTGGGCCAAACTGGAGGGACCATTAATCGTATGCAAAGGGGTCCCCCCAGAAGCCTATATACTGTGCCACCAAGACGGCAATATAGTGCCTAGAACATGGAATGTCGAGCATTAAAGGCCATATTTTTCTAAAGATGGATCATTAAAGTTCTTATTTTAAAAGAAAAAATATACATGATTAGGAGTGAAATGCTCCACATATTTGGATAATACGTAAGACGGTAGTCTACCTATGATCGTAGAAAAACCACTATCCGTGCCGTGATGGCCAGGGTAGAGCGCCTCCTGGAGAGAAGAGGGAGTAAGCCTTTAGTTGCGCCATAAGATAGTCGGGTTAAAGCATTGAACAAGTCCTTATCCCCGCCGCGCTATGGCCAGGGTAAGGCACCTTTTGGAGGGAGGATGGAGTAAAAGTTTAGCCGTCTCATAAGATGGCCAGGTTAGTGCACCAAACAAGCCTCTGCCCATGCCGCAAAAGGGCCAAGGTAGGGCGCCTCCTGGAGGGAGGTCGGGTAAGTCCTTGGTCCTAGCCTCTAAGATGAATTGACCAAGAGCATCGGACAACAATATACTAAGACGTCTAGGCCCAAGAAGAGGTGCATCAAACAATGGACTAAGATGTCCAAGCCTATGAAGAGGCCCATCAAATTATGGACTAAGATATCCAAGCCTAAGAAGAGACACATTCGACAAAGGACTAAGATGTCCAAGCCCAAGAAGAGACTCATCAAGTAATGAGCTAAGATGCTCAAGCTCGAGAAAAAGCATATCTGATCATGAACTAAGACGGTCCTAGCTCAAGAGGAAGCGAATCTATATATATATATATATATATATATATATATATATATATATATATATATAAAGCTTGGAGGGTTCATACATGTCAAAGAAGACAGAAATAGAGGAGAAGAACATGATTCCACTAACTATTACCTGAATCTAGGTATCTAGATTCTCATTTCTAAACATTGGTTATTAATACCCAAATTGTGGTTTTGGATCTTTTATATAAGAATTTCATCATCTAACACTTAAATTTGGGTTTCAGGACTTTCCTAACATCATCTATTAATGCCTGAATCTGGGTATCGGGATTCTTATATATAAATTTCAACATTTAATACCCGAATTTGGGTTTCGGTACTTTCCTAAAATCATCTATTAATGCCCAAATTTGAGCTCCATGATTCTCATATATAAATTTCAACATTTAATATCTAAATCCGGGTTTCAGGATATTACAAGCACCATCTTTATAAAGCATGAGTTTGGGTATGGGAACAATATCAATCACTATAATTCTTTATACTCAAATCTAGTTTCAGGATTATATTTGATTTTGTCTTAATGCTCTAATCTGGGTTCATGGCATCTATTATAGAGTTTATTTTAATGGATTTCTGGTTATTCAACATATGCCCCAATGTTGGCAAAAGATTTTTCTATTTTAAAAATTTATCTGCTTACACAATATGTGCCCTATTCTAGGCTGAAGATTCTTTTTGCAAAGAGGGTTGACTAAAAAATGCCTTGATCTGACTTGAATCTTAAAGTGAGAATAATACTACTAATTCCTATTTAGTTGACCATAAAAACATAAATATGGGTTTAAAAATGCCATATGTGGAGCTATATTTAGGGTATTATTATCCAGCTTCAAGACGCTACGGTATCATTTTCCAATCTTAACAAGTTTGTACGCTAATCTGGATTGGTTTTCATTGTTGATGTAAAGTGAATGAGTCTATTATAAGCAAGCAGAGGTTTCAAACTAGTCTTCTTGATGCTAAAATTAAAAGTTGCATTTATTAATTCCAAATGATGCTTACTAAGCAAAGAAGGGCATTAATATAGTGATCTACTGCTAAACATAAATGTAAGTATGATAATGGCAATGGTTTTTTTTAACTTTGAACTTAAGGAAATTATAAAATTATGAAAAGCAAGAAAGCTATGAAATCTTTGTCCGAAAGAACAGAAGCTTCTTTCATACAGGGGGTAAAATGTTAGCCATAAAATCTACTTAATAGCAGGAGTACGAAAGAAAGTTAATAAGGTTGAGTTTTCATTAAAAAAACAGGCCAAGTCATCATGAAGGGCATAAAAGGATGTTTTGAAGGCATTGAACAGGTACCGAAGGAGTCGAAGGCACCAACTACTCATGTAGAGCAAAGGCCTTCGATCTAGATGGAAATAGATAGGCTTTTCCACAATAACCAACCTATCGACATAGATGGACAAGCAATGATGACTTCGAACCCTTTTCAAAGGCAATCAAAAGTGCTCTCCTAACTACACATCAAACCTTCTAAATTCAAAGGCTTCCCCCTCATAATAACCTTTTCGAAAGCATGACATGCCTTTCGAACCAGTAAAGATCCATCCAAGACACGTTTCAACAGTGTCGAAGGAAGCTATAGAGAAAGCATTACACAGAAATAAGAAAGGGCAAAGGAATGGTAAATTCTCTTTCGGCGATGTCAAAAGGAAGCATGGCTGTTGATGAGGTCGAGAAATTAAGAGAGAATGAGGCTATAGTATGACAAGAAGAACAAGAACATCTTTTGAAAACGTCAAAAGAAAATATACCTTTAGACAAAGTCGAAAGGAATGTTAACAAGATTTCTTGTCAACACCCCCAAAAATATGTTAAGAAGGATGGATTTCTTCTTAAAGAACAAAGGGGATGATTCCTTTTAAGATTGCCTTTCAAACCTTATTAGTTGTTAAACCATGCATCAAACCTTTTGTCATCATCGAAAGGTTTAGAACTTGGTTAAAGTGAACTTTCGGCTTTATTGAGCTTGCTCGAAGTCTATCGCAAAGGCTTTCTTTTTTATTAGGTTAATTTTTCCTAAATTGAGTCTTTAAGAGGTAGGTTTCAATCATATCAAAAGGTTAGGGAGACAGCCTTTCTTGAATCAGGGCAGGAAATCAATTACTATGGTGAATTGGTCAACCTTTTGACCTTGTCGAAAGGTTTGATCACTTACATTGTGTAGATTCCAACCTTGTCGAAAGGTTTAAACAGTAAAGCCAATAGTTTCGGAAGGTTTATTGAATGCTGGGCCAATTGAGTTGTCAACCTTGTCGAAGGGTTCAGGTTGTTGAGTTGAAGGCTTTAAAGGGGTTGTGGTAGTTATTTGTACATGAGTGTTGTCAACCTGATCAACAAGAACTTTTTGATAGGGTTGAACCTGAAAATAGAAGTTAATCCAACAAAGATTTAAGTAAAAAAAAAGTATTTAACAAAGTTTAAGACTTCTCTCTTTATACAAGAGAACTTCATTTTATTAAATTCCCCAAATCAACACCCAAATAACGATACAATGCTTTGATTAAGAAGTTACAGTACAAAAATGAGAGAAATTTGGGATCCCTAAAACATAACCCCTTAGGTTTTATTTATAGATGCAGACGACCCTTTTTCGACTCCATGCTCTCGAATGGGTCGGAAGGTCTTCCTTTTATTTACAACCATGAACCTTTCGACTTTGTGAAAGGTTTGCCTTTCATTTGCTATTACGGGCCATTCAACATTGTCGGAAGGTCTGCCTTTCTTTTTGCCTTCTTGAACCATTCGACCTTGTCGAAGGTTTTTCCTTCTTTATATTGTTATGAACCCTTCGACATTGTTGTAAGGTTGTTCCTCATTTGATTGTTGTGAACCCTTCGACCTTGTTGAAATGTTGCTCTTCACTTGATTGTTATCGAGAGCTATGCTTCCCTTTGAATGTTGTCGAAAGGTTGTCTTCCAATCTTTGCTGACTTTTAGGTGATGTTTTCTTCACAAACCTTTCGACATTGTCGAAAGGTATCCTTGATGTTTTTCAATTGTTTCGAAAGGGTTGATATGCTTTCGAAATGGTCACTATGGAGTTGCTCACACTTGCTTCAACTTCTTCATCCTCTTCGAAAGGTAAGAAATCCTTAGATTCTAAGAAATGGAACCTTGCGACTCCTTCGAAAGGTTTGGGACTATTAAACTCTGATGACTGCATCCCTTCGACTTCTTCGAAAGGTTTGGGCTGTGCTTCTTTTCCTTTTTCTTTGTTGAAAGGCCTTTAAATTAGTCAAAAGGTGAATTTTTGGACTACCATCATGCATATGGACTTTGAACGATAGCCTTCGACTTTGTTGAAATCTCCTTACCAGAAGGTATGTTTAACCAGACCATCTTGATGCTTTCTGGTCTTTCCTATGCTTTTGTGATCCTTCTTTCATACTTTCATTCCTGAGATATTTTATGGATAACATTTAGCCACCCTCCCTATATGAAAGAAGTTCTTGTTATTTAGGACAAAACTCCAATGGACCTCCTTCTTTGCTTACTGTAAAATAGATAATAACTTCTATTAAGGTTGTAACTTTGTTTTGAGACCTTAATGAGCAATCCTATATTTATGTACCTAACATTCAAGATGTCATTAAGGTAATATTTTCAAATGAATTACTCTGTAATGACCATAATTAAACTTTCTTAAGATTGTGGAATAATATCACCTGATTTGCGGATAATAATTCAATTAGATGATGCTTGGGAAAAAGTCAGCTATATTCTCTAGATGTTCTTTCCTTGAGTCAAACTTATCTTAGCACTATTGGTTAACAATTTTTACTTAGTAAGAAAGTAGTAAGAAATTTGATATTAATTTTATTTAGTGATCTGAATATCTTTTATTGGAACTAAATTTTAGATTTGATGGAAAATTCACAATCCACCATAAAAGTCAAAAAATAAAATATATAGCTCCTTAAAGTTTGGAGTCCAATAGGGGTCTTAATTAAAAACTTGAAATTCACGAACAATCCACTAAATTCAAATGGAAGTTTAAAATCCACAAAATCTAGAATCCAATAAAAGATCATCCAATATCCAATAAGGAAATCTTGTTTACTATGTCAATAAATTATTAATGATATTCATAAGGAAATGTTAGGACTCACTAAACCAAAAATCCAATAAGTGTTCGTAAAAAAGTTTTAACTCGAAAATCAGGAATACGAAATTCACAATCTTTATGAAAATGGATAAGGAAATTCAGGATTCTCAAACTCAGTGATCCAAAGATCCAATAAGGTAATCAGGAATATGAAACATCATAAATTGTCATCAAAATTCAAATGGAATTGTAAAGCTCACTAAACCAAAAACCAGTAGGAAACCATCAAAATTCATGAACAATCATAAAAATAGTGAAGAAATTTTAAATTCATCATATCAGAAACCCAATAAGAGGTCACTAGTTATTCATCAAGGAAATTATCTCACAAGGGATTATCAAACATCCAATAAGAAAATCAGAAATTCATTAATCATCATGAAAATTAGTAAGAAATTTTAGAATTCATCAATTCAAAAACCTGATGAAAGATCATTCAAAATTTAAATAGAAAAATTAGGAATGTTAAATTCATCAATCATCATAAGAATCTACAAGGAAGAATAGAATTCACTAAACCCAAAATCTAATAAGATCATCAGAAACTCAATGAGCAAACTAGAAATACAGACTTCCTAAATCATTATGAGAATCGACAAGGGAACCTAGAATCCATAAAATTGGAAATCAGAAATTCAATAAGGAAACTAGAAATGGGAAATCTTTGAATCATCATAAAAACTCAACAAGGAAATCAAGAACTTATTAAACCAATCAACTAATAAGAAGTCATCATGAAAATTCAAAGGGGAGAAACTCAGTATCTGAAATTCATAAACCGTCATATGAAACCAATAGGGAAACTCAAAATTCATGAAATTAGGGATTCCATTAAAAGTTATCATGGAAATTTGACATGGAAAACATGAATATGAAATCTATAAGTCATCTAAAAAGCAATATGGAAATTCATAATTCATGAAATCCAAAATGAAATCTGCATCAATAGTAATGGTGAAACTCAAAATTCCCAAAATAAAGAATTTATCCAAAGTCTCATCAGGATCTCACTTGATGAATTAAATATTAATAACTAAATCCAATATGAATACACAACGTTAGATGTGTCTAATAATAGAATATTTACTAGATTTCAAATAGAAGATGGCTAAATTTATCTAACCTTAATTGTAAGGATATTCATAGGAAAGTTTCCTATTAATGAATGTGTTGTTCTTAAAGTGCATATTAGTTAGAAGTATATGTACATATGTATATATAGGTATAATAGACTCTTCTATCCAATCGGTCAGTTTATCTGAAGGGATTCGGGAGTGGCTTTCTTAGCCTACTCTTGGAGCGATGTACTTTATCTTTGTATCTAAAAGTCTATTATCTAATCCATTACTTTGGTTTTTGTCTTAGACTTTAATTTCGTTTTCATGTTATGGATTCCTTTTTCCATTTTCTGGTCTCATTCCCTTTTGTGGTATGGAAGTTTCTTAATCCTTTGATGTAGAAATCATTTTTGTAGGATTGGAAGCTCTATAATTTGTTAGCATATATTTTGTCTTTTCTAGATATGACACTAGATATCCTTATTCTTTTGCATCTGTGGGTATCCTTTTCTAGGATTCCAATTTTGTCAAAGATTATAGACAGATTTCTTTCTTTAACCCTTTATTCTCTTGGGTTTTCACTTTCGCCTTGAGTTGTAGATATTTTTTTTCTTATTATTCTGTTTGGAGCCCCCACTAGACATGGAAGTCTCATTTCACTCTTTGATGAGCCAATCTCTGGGCTTGGACATCTTAGTCCATTGTTTGATGAGCCTCCCTTGTCTCAATGGGATGTTTTGCATTCTGAACTGACCTTCCTCCATGGGTAATACGGACATTAGAGTTTTTGTCCCTACCCTTAGGAGGTGCTACGGATTGGTCGTAGGCTTTTGGTGGGTATAGGATCCCATTCCCTCTATGAGGTGCTACGGATTAGCCAAAGGCTTTTGGAGGGTACAAGACCCCCCTTCCTTTAGGTGGTTCTATGGATTGGCAATAGGCTTTTGGTGGGTATGGGATCCCCTTCCTTCTAGGTGGTGCTATGGATTGGTCGTAGGCTTAAACTTTGTGTATGAAAATCATATTTGACCAATTGAAAATATTTTTCAAACATTTTTTTAGAGAAATAATTTTTGTAACCGATCCCTTCTAATGTATTGAGGGATTACTTTTTGAAAAGAGCTTGGAGACATGAGGATCATTTCCTAATGTTTCCCTATATATGTGCCTACAAATTATTCGCATGATGGCTCTCAAATAGGAGACTGGAAGGTCATGATTCATGAACCAATAGTCTTTTAATCGAGAATAGGGTTCTCTAATATGAGTTTTATCAGTGAACTTTGACATTTTTAAAACTTTACCTTAGGAAATATAGGTAGACTTCTTCTCGCTAATGGTTTCAGAACACGTTGAAATATTGAATTTGTTCAACCAATAACCTTTTGTGCGCATTTACTACAGCTTTATAGCATCCTTGAAAGATTGCTTAAATTTTCTCTTGGAAAAGACAAATATTTGTTTTTCCCCGAGCTAGGGGTAATTGAAAATAGTTTTTTCTTTAAAGATATATATACATATATATTTTTGTTTGAAAATTTCATAGAGAACATTGTTTTCCCCTTTGAATATATTTCCATACCTTTGTAAATGTTGCTTTGCAGCAGAGGAGTCTTTTTATAAGTTCTTTATATCTAAAATTGGTGGAGGATAATTATAGTTTAAGGTTTCATAAGGGCAGATCTTTTTTATTGCATCGGCTCCAACATCGATAGCCATTTTGTATCAAGCATTCTAGTTGTCTTCCTCACGTTGCTATAGATCCGTTGTTCTTGACGAGTATGTTGAATGCCATAAGCTGGTTGTGCTTTTTAACTGTAATAACACTCGAATATTTTATTATTATATGACCAATTCTAAACTCAATTCAAATCAAAGAAATTATTCCAAAGAAGATCTAAAATAGACAAATGCTGCCAGGCCTCATAGCATAATCAGTGACTGATGGAGAAGTTTTTGACTTTCTATCACGCCTTTGAATGATTGCGTTACTCCTTTTAGGCAGCGAACCTTTTCATCCTTCTTGACGAACACTTTTAAGAATCCAAACTTGATTAGATTTTGAACTATTTTTGCCAAAAATTGCAATTGTTAGTTTTGTGTTACTCACTATATGACAAGCACAATAATTTTCTCCTTCTTTAGGCTCGGTGGAAGTTCTCATCTTATAGGAAATGGATAAATTAGCATCATTTTTACTTGTAGGAAAGATATAAGAGAGGGATTTATTTAATTCAACAAGTTTGGATCTAGATGTCAAAATTTGGCTGTCTTTCTTATTTTCCTTCTACTTAGATTTTTTGCTGGTGTGATTGCAATTAACTTTTTATATCTTCTATTTTTTTCGAGATTTCTTCATAGCATGATGCATTTCGTCCCTTTGAATAAATTTCTCAACTTGGAGATAGAAATGTTGTAAATCCTCACACCATATGAAGTTCCTTCCAAAAAGGAGTTTGTTCAATTAAACCTGAGTGGACTGCCATTATCTTGATTGGTTGCATTTTCAGCCTTCGCTGCCTTCATGTTAAATCTTTTAATGTATTCACCGAGTAATTCATTTGGCCTCTACTTGGTGTCACCTAACCTATAGGGATCTATTACTATGCCTTTATATATGTGAAATTAGGCCTTAAATTCTTATGAAAATTGTTCCCAAGAACAAATGGCCTTTCCTTGATAATTCCTGTGCCACTTGATTTCTGGTCCTTGAAAAGTAACTGGAAAAAGGTGCATCGAATTGGGCCAGGTGCATTATATAAGTCCATCCAATTTTCAAAATCCATGAGGTGATCATTTGGATTAGTTGTTCCATCATACTTTAGTGGGGGAATTTGAATATGCGGGAGGATACTAGTTACCAGGTTTTCCTCAAAAGAAGGAACCTTTTGCAGGATAATATATTTCTTTAATTCATTGAGTGCATTTTTTATTATATCCTCTGTGACTTAGTTGTGAATGTTGTCATGGTGACCTTCACTATTTCCTATGGTTAAACTCTTTGATCGCTCTATGGTTCTTTTAACCCGACTTCCTTGATCCTCGTTATGGTCTTCATTTGGGCGTTGTGCCTCATCTTCACCTTCTATAATCTTTTTTTGACCCTCGAGATGGTGCTTTCTCAAGAAACTGTTGTAGTTCCATCATTTGTTGTTATAAATGTTGAACTTTAATTTCAATGTTTTCCCATCTCATTAAGGTCGAAGACTGTCCAACTTCTGAATTCTCCAAGTTGAAACTTGGGATTATATCATTTTCCAAAGTTGATTGTGGCTTGTATTCCTTATTTTAGATATCAATAAAGTTCATGACTCCTTCCATCTTCTTCTTTTTAAGCAAAGTATTCCTATGGCCCTTGGTAAGAATGATTAAGGATCAGAGGTTCAAGACCTTCTTCTAGCGTCAAAAGTGATAAGAAGATTTCTTATCAACACCCCCAAAATGTCTTAAGAAGGATGTATTTCTTCTTTTGAGAACAAAGGGCATGATTCCTTTAAATATTGCCTTTCAATTTAACCTTATTTGTTGTTAAACCTTGTATCAGACCTTTCGTCATCGTCGAAAGGTTTAGAACTTGGTCTAAGTGACCTTCCAGCTTTGTTGAGCTTGCTTGAAGTCTTCCACAAAGAATTTCTTTTTGATAAGGATAATATTTCCCAAATTGAGTCCTCAAGAGGTAGTTATCAATCTTATCGAAAGGTTAGGGAGAAAGCCTTCCTTGAATCAGGGTAGTAAATCAATCACTTTGGTGAATACGTTGTGGCTTTCGACCTTGTTGAAAGGTTTGATCACGTATATTGAGTACTTTCCAACCTTGTTGAAAGGTTTAAAGATTACAGTCAATTGTTTCGAAAGGCTTTAGTAAACGCTGAGCCAATTGAGTTGCCAACCATAACGCAGGGTTTAGGCTATTAAGTTAAAGGCTTTGAAGGGGTTGCAGTAGTTATTTGTACAGGAGTGTTGTCGACCTGGTCAACAAGAACTAGTCAATGGGGCTGAACCGAAAAATAGAAGTTAATCCAACAAAGGTTAAGTAACCGAAAAGTAGTGAAAAACCTTAAGACTTCTCTCTTTATCCAAAAGAAACATCATTTTATCAAAATTTCCCAAATCAATACCCAATTAGGGTTACAATGCTTTGATTAAGAAGATAAAAGCCAGAATGAGAGAAAATTGAGACACCTAAAACGTGACCCCTTGGGTCTATTTATAGATTTAGGCAGCCCCACTTTCGACTTCATGCTCTCAACTGGGTCGGAAGGTCTTCCTTTTATTTACAACTATGAACCTTTCAACTTTGTCGAAAGTTTGCCTTTCATTTTCTATTATGGACCTTTCGATATTGTCAAAAGCTCTACCTTTCTTTATTCCTTTATGAACTTTTTGACCTTATCAAAAGGTTTTCCATCTTTATACTGTTATGAACCTTTCAACCTTATCAGAAGGTTGCTCCTCATATGATTGTTGTGAACCCTTCGACCTTATCGAAAGGTTTCTTTTCATTTGATTATTGTCAGGAGTTATGCTTCCCTTCACTGTTGTTGAAAGGTTTTCTTCCATTCTTTGCTGACTTTTGAGTGTTGCTTTCTTCATTAACCTTTTGGCATTGTCGAAAGGTATCCTGATTTTGGTTCAACCGGATTGAAAGGCTAGCTATGCTTTCGAAAAGGTCACTATGAAGTTGACCACACTTGCTTTGACCTCTTCATCCTCTTGAAAAGGTAAGAACTCCTTGGATTCTGAGAGATGGAACCTTTCAATTCCTTTGAAAGGTTTGGGACTATTAAATTCTGAAGACTGCATCCCTTTGACTAGTTAGAAAGGTTTCAGTTGTGCTTCTTTTCCTTTTTCTTTATTGAGAGACCTCTAACATAGAAGAAAGGTGGATTTTTGAAGTATCATCCTGCATGTGGAATTTGAAAGATAGCATTCGACTTCGTCGAAAGCTCCTTGTCGGAAGATATGATTAACCATACCATCTTGATGCTTTCTAGTCATTCCCATGCTCTTGTGATCGTTCATTCATACTTTCTTTCCTGATAAAATTTTATGGATAAAAGGAAACATAGCCTCCAAGAACATTGAAAGAAAGAATAGCCTTTGACAACATCAAAAGGAAACATGGCCTTCGACAAAATCGAAGAGAGACGTAGCTTTTAACAACATCGAAAGGGGACATGTCTTTCGACTAGGACAAAAAGCTATAAACAACATATAAAAAAGAAGACCTTTCGAGATGGTCAAAAGCAAAGAAGCAAAGGGATAAACCAAGAAGCACAAGAAAATACCTTTCAACGACGTCTAAAGGATCATGACATTTGGATCAAGTTAAAAGGTTTGTAGCGCCATATAAAAAAGGAGTCTGGTCGACCCAGTTGAAAACGAGGAGTCTTATTGACCCAGTCGAAAGCAAAGGCTGGTCTTGTCAACCCTATCGACGTCAGGGATAGTGGCTAACCTGCATCTATAAATAAGACCCAAGGGATCTAGTTTGAAGGACCGAATTTTGATGCTTGAATTCGTTTTCCTTTATATTCTCTCTTAGAGATAATAGTTCCTAGAAGAAGTCCTAAATCTAATTAGAGAGAAAGCTTAATTTCTAATAACTCTTCCCTGATAATAAAAAAAGTGGGAATGGCTCGTTCATGATGGATATTGGTGATGAGGAAGATCATTAGATAGACTATTAATCAACTACACATGATTTCAACCTTTTCTCATAATCTCTTTTGGTCTATGTTGTATATAAGATCAACTTAGGCGTTCCCAATGAAACACATCATTATCAGAGCATTTGCTTAAAAGGAAAAGATAGGAGTGATGATGATGTGTTAATAATGATCGTTAAGGAAATATCTATATTGATCTTATATGAGGAAAATAATATGGGTTGAAAAATACAGAACTAGGACTCTTTCAAGAGGAAGAACTCCTTTCGACCTAGTCGAAAGGTGCACTTCTGGAAGAAATTTTAGTTCATATATCTAACCTTCCATGATGGAATTCATTCGAGGGGAATCTGCTCTTTTAAATAATTAGAATCTTTTCGAATGAATTACATGAATGGGATAGTGACATCAAGGGGTTGAAAGCATTAAAGGTACAATGATAGAGTAAACCATCCCTTTTGAGAAAATCGAGAGAAGTTGTATATTACCTTTCGTCGTGATCGAAGGGGGGTGAATGACATCGATTGTAAATTGCTTTCACCTCCCTAGGAAGACGGAACTTAACAAAGTGTTCGTTTTGGGAGTTACATGATGTGAGTAATTCTTGTTGACAAACTTGACTAATCCGACCCGGTCGAAAGGTTGGAATGGCCTCGTCAACCCTTTCGACAAGGTCGAAAGGTTTAACAAGTCACTACTATTCTAACTAGGATGAGGGCTTAGAATAGCCATGCTATTCCTTTCAACAAGGTCAAGGAGTTTGAAATTAGTGATTCCATTCAACTAGTTTGACCTTGCCAAAAAATAAAGAAAACAGCATAAGTCCTTTTCGACCAAGTCAATCTATTCGAAAGATATGCTTTTGAAGCCAAGAATCCTTTCAATAACATGGGCATGTATAACAAAAATTATCTTATAAAAAGAAATGGGGATGTTGGCAAGATTTTTTATTAACATCGAACATTTTCACTAAATCTCGAATGTGGTCGTTTGATCGCCGTGACTTCATGAGCATATCATCCACATAGACTTCCATCGTCCTCCCAATTTAATCCTTAAACATTTAGCTAACCAGATGTTGATAGGTTGCTCTTGCATTCTTTAGTCCAAATGGCATCACTAACAACAGTATTACCTATTATTCACGACAAAATTGGTATGTTCCTGATCTGGGACGTGCAGTGGGATTTGGTTATACCACGAGTATGCATCCATAGATGATAACAACTCGTGCTCTAAAGTTAAATCAACTACCTGATCAATTCTAGGCCGGTGAAAACTATCCTCGGGGCACGCCTTGTTCAGGTTCGAATAGTCAACATACGTTCTCTACTTCCCATTTTCCTTCTTCACTAGCACAGGGTTAGATATCCATTTGGGAGAGAGGGCTTCGTGAGTAAATCCGTTGACTTCAAATTTACCCACCTCTACTTTATGTGCAACGGATCTCTCCGGATCCATGCCCCGTCTTTTCTGTTTTACCGAAACATACTTCAGATCAACATTTAATACATGGGTTGCAATGGAAAGCGATATCCCACAAATGTCAGAATGAGTCCAAGCGAACACATCCAGGCTCGTTCGAAGGAAGTCGGCAAGTTCTCTCATCATCAAAGGGTTGAGTTGCGATCAAATCTTCAACATCCGCGATGGGTCGTAGTGGCTAACTATGATATCAATCTTCAGCTCAACCGGTGCTGCCTTAGTCTCCTTAGGTTCTTCCTCATCATCCCTCGGATCTTTATCTCTATAGAATGCATTATGGTGCCCAAGCTAAGGCATATGCGCTAATTGTCAATCTTTAGTAACTTTGATGTGGACAGACTTGTCCACATCCTTTCCCTTCACTTTTTCTCGAGCCTCTATCAACTCAGCTGCATATCAGGCACATCCAGTTGCTTGATCACCATGCACAACATCTACTACATTATCAGTCGGAAATTTCAATGACAAACACCATGGAGCCAAAGCTGCATGAAATTCAGCCAGGGCTAGACGACTTAGAAAAACATTATTGCAAATCCACATCCAAAACTATGAATGGTAGGACCTGCACCAGCCTACGTTCACCTTCTCCTAACTCTACTGCAATTCAACATAACCTATTGCTTTAGTAGATACACCGTTGAAATCATGTATATGAGCTTTAGATGGTTTCACATCCTTAGCTTCCATCCTCGTTTGATCATATGCCTTATTAAAAAAATGTTCACATAATTTCCATAATCAACCAAAATTCTTCTTAATAGAGTAGGGCCAATCATGGCTGAGATAACGATTGGATCAATAGTAAGGGCCTCAACTCTATCGGCATCCCTACTTCCGAATACTATATCGTCTGCCAACATACTTTATTGCTTGGCCAGAGTTCCATATCCATATTCAAACAACATTCAAAATCCACATGACTCATTAAACTAGCACAACGTTCCATTTTCTACCGACTCTTTTTCGTAGGATGCGGCCCCCCAACTGTTGTGTTTATTACCAACCTTCCATTGGTCCATGTAGGCTCCTCAGCCCTGTGTAGAGCCTACCCTTGATTGGGGTCAGATGTCCCCAGTCCACTACCCTATGGAATGTTCATAAACTACTGCAAACTGTTTCTCCTGAATCAATTTCCCATTGGCATCCCGGAGAAGCTTGCACTCATCCGTATTGTGCCAGTAACATTCATGAAACCAACAATACTTTTCGGTTATCTTTTATGCCTCTATCGATTCTTTCAGACATGGCTTCATATATTGGAAAGTATTACAAGTAAACTGATAAATGTTTTCCAGGGATGCCTTCAAAGGTGTATAGCAGTCATACATAGGAAACTTATACTTCAGGCTCCTAGGCTCTCTCTTCCGGTCATAATTCCCTTCTCCACTTCTTTTATGTTGTTTCAGATTTTTTTGAACATTAACCCAAATATTCGCTGAACTCTCATCAGACTGCTTTATTATGATGTTGCTTTGTACCGCTTCCTCACTTGGTGTTGTAGCATTGCTTTTTCTTGCCAACCTGGCCTCTTCCTTCCACATAAACTAGGCCGTCTTTGAGTAGAAATGTTCCAGCATAGCCGGCATGAACTTAGATTCGAGGACAACCCTCCTTGTTATGACCATAAGTCTTGCAGGGTCATCAAGGTCACCAACTTCAGTGGCAGCAACAAGAGATCTCTACAGGTAGTCCTTTAGTGATTCCCCTCGAGCTTGGATTACACTGAACAATGACATCACATCTTTGGGGTGAGTAGCATGAATTTGAAACCGCTCCATAAATCTTTTCGCCAACTCGTCAAATATTAAGATTGATCGTGGTGGTAATCCTATAAACCACATCTTGGTGATCCCAGAAAGAGTTATGGTGAAGCATCCTGCATTTGGTGGGATCATTTGCTCCTGCGGAGTCCATCAACCCTTCGTACCTCATGTGCCGCCTAGGGTTGGTCTTCCCTTTATAAGCAGGCATCTTAGGCATGTTAAACCTTTTAGGATACTCCGCATGTAAAATACCATCGATAAATGGGGTGTGGCTCCTAGAGACTCCCTGTCATTTTTTGTCAAGCCTTTGTTCTTCTCGACCAGCTATCTTACCATTGCAGATAAATCTAGTGTCTGGATAGATGGTGCCAAGTGATGGTCGTGCTACACCTCGCGTGAATGTTTTAGTCGGTGCCTCCAGGCCATTTCATGCCTCCTTGGCCTATCAACCTCCTGATGTGCATTCTGATTATTCACTTTATTATCATTTCGGAGAGGTAGTTGGTCAACATCCAAACGTACTCTAATGTCCAAGTTCATGGATCCAAGTCAAGCATGACATCACACCTGTAGTTGAGGAGTTGTCCCTTTAGATGAGGGATCGATACCCATCCCTAGGGAGGGTTGGCACCAACCCATCCTGTTGGCCATGGTGGTTTGCCATGTTTTGGTTCGATGTCCCTACTCATGCTACTTCGCTCTATGATGCCTTCACCTATGATGTTCATATGATGAAGTCGAGCTGTCCGACGCAAAGTAAGAAGCGAGATCCCTTTTGGCACTTTGGCGCTGTTGTTGAGCAATATGGTTCATCAAGTTGGCAGTAGCCTAGATTTTCTTGTTTAGCTGCCTACGACTTTCCATCAACTCTCTCATCAAGTCATGGAATTCAGCTTTAGTTATGGAGTCGGCAGGGTTCTAGACTACAGCTGGCTCCACCGCCACATTAGCAGGCAGGTTGTTTGCACCCCCTTGTTGGGCAATGGTGGTTTTGTGGGCATCAACATTCTAAGAAGTTGATCTGGCGCACCTTACCTTTCTGAATCTCTTTGCTTAGATCTTGATAAATCTAAATAGTATCTGAAGGCTTCTATAGATGAACTTGGTATCCTTTGGTGGATTTCCTCAATCCAGTAGCGGAAAAAAGGATTCTAACAGCCCGAGAATCAACGTTCTAAGTGAATACACCAAAATATTTGCAACCATTTTGGCAATAAACACCCAACAAAAGATTTTTGTAGTGGAATAAATAAAGAAATTGAATGAAAACATAGGAAGACCACTGAATGTAAAGAAAAAATGCAACAAAAGGTAAAAAAAAAATAAGATTTTAGTGGTCCGACATTGATTGTCTACATCCACTTTGAATATTCTCTTTGTTGCTTCTCAATTCACTTGATTACAATTAAAACTAACAAGAAATAGCAAGAGATAAGAAAACAATAAAGGAAGTTAGTTACAATAATGGCGGAGTTAAATTCATAATGTAAGGGCCTTAGACTGACCACCGGTGCCTGTACTTATAGAGGAATGTGACCTTCAATCTGACTCAGACCTCGATAGTAGGTCCTCCTCCACCATATTGACCGACGATAGTAGGGCTAGCCCCAACTCTCAATGGATAAGTATCAGTACCAATCCCTCCATGAGTCGTGTTTCAGCTAAGGATCCCTATATTAGCTCTTGGTGGCCTATAATGATGGTGTTTAGAATATCATAGTGCTTAGACTTGAGGAGCTTAAGTTCTTGCAATATTTTTACTCGAATCTTGACGTGTCGAAGGTAGTGTAGATCCCTTTTGATTCTCCCTTTATATGTCGGTCCACACTCCACGAGTTATGCCATACCGATCCATATCATATGAACCATAACATGCTGACCCTTATCCTTCGAGGACACCATGTCGATCCATTCCCTCCAAATACATTATGTCAACCCATACCTCTCGAACATAATATGCCAGTCCATGTCCATAAGTGCGTCATGCCAAACACTCTCACTAGCGCATCATACCGAACCCTTAGCTTTGTAAGTCATGCCAATCCCTCTACATACTTACCGAGACCAACCATCTAGCCAAGTAACTATGCCGACCTCCCACCATGTTGAATGTATAACGATCCCTCCACTGCCTCATCCTATTGACCGATGTCCTTGCCGATCCCTATTCTTACCGAATTAAACTCCATAACTCAGACATCCTGTGTTGTTTACCTATTAATCCTATTCACCCCGGGCTTGATACAACTGCCCGAACATTATATTTTGGTCATAATGATGTTGTCTCACAATCATCCTTCTAATCATTAGACAAGCATGGTCTTCGTAATTTAACTTATGCAGTCGGGTCAAGGAACCGGGTAACAACAATAAATAGTAAATTATATAAAAAGTGTGCAAACCAGATTTTTACACTTGTTTGGACCTCTTGTCTTACGTCCAGTCCCGAAGCTCCCTTCGACATTTCCTTTAACTAAATTAACCTTGCTTTGCGTGGAGGAATGTGCTAATGCAAAAATATATCTCTGAAAATCTTGTGTTTCAAATAACACAGTTTTTGACTTATATTACAAATCTTCCTATAATCTCCTTTGAGTATGTGAATATGAATGCTTTAAGTTGTAGGAAAAGGTTTAATTTAAATTATATTTTTGTTATAATAAATTGACAGTATACGAACAATGTACATGTAAGAAAGTGTTCAGAAATCAAGAGAGGAAAGAATAAATTAATTCAAGTTAGTTGATTTCTACATCTCAATCAAAGTAGTATTTATAGATTCAAAAGGGTGTAGATAAAGCAATGTTGCAATGTGAGAAGATCTATTCATTTTAATGGATACAACCTTTCGATGAAGGGTGATATGTTTTGTTTCAAATAGAACTGTCGTTTCAATACTGAATGCTTTTACATATGATAGAGGTCTGTGGTAAAACCTCAAACATCTATAACTTTAGAAAATTTCAACTCAAGAATTGTAACAGACATCTGTAGTTTTATTTATCACATCTGTAGGCAATAAAAATAGTTTTATAACTTAATTTTGATGCATATTAAATAGCTTATGATTTTTCGTGCATATATACTCAAGGAGACCTTAACAACAATTTATCTATGACTCTTTTACTATAGAATACCTTACTAATAGTTGTATGGTCGATGAATCTTCGTTTCTCTTTGAGTCTCAATATCTTCGAGCATGTGTATTTATGTAGCATATACTATAATCTTGAGAAAGTGTGTGTCTATATATATATAAATATAAATATATATATATATATATATATATATGATTATGTAGTGTTATCACTGAAACATAAACCAGAGGTTCTAACATTTGCAGCATTATTCGTAGCACTTTTTGGTGCACTTTTAATAACTTTTGAAATATGGCTTAAAATTAAATATTCTTTACCAAATCTTTTGTATATGTTTTCTAATAAATAATTAAGTTTGTGAAGATGATTTGAAGGTTTTATAATTTACTTAAAAAAAGTTTAATTAAATGATTTAGTGAAAAGCTATTCTAATCAAGTGATTCAATCTTTTCTCTAAAAGCTGATGAGTAGACTAGGCTTTTTCTATTCATGAGATTCTGATGTGAGGTACTTAAGCCAAGGAGATGTTTAGGAGCAATCGGTGCTCTAGCATACTTGGCATCTTTCCTCGACGAGTAATAGATAAGGTCAAAATGTTGAAAATGAGGCAAGTATAAAAGACTCTAATTTAATTTAATACAACTCAGATTTTATAGAAATAAACTACTTGTACTTGGTATTAAATTTCTAGGAGAGAACTTATACTGTCTATGCGAATTTAAAAGGTAATTTCACCATTATTCAATAGATAGTAAAGGTTGAATATAGAAATTGACGTTGACTAGATTTAGTATAATTTCTATCTACCCTTTTTTAATAAATAAGCTTTTAAAATGTGGTTTGTGAGAATGATTTCAATTTGGTGTTTCCAAGTAAAAGTGAGGTTTAATGATTCCATATATGCTAGAATAGAATATGATTTAAATACTTATATCTCTAAATGAGATATTTTATTCAATAAAAGTAATTAATGAATGAAATGATAATCACCCTTAAATTTTATGTCTTTTTTATGGATGGTTGGTTCGAAGGAACTAGGCTAGGATTTGAGTGATCCCTACTCAAAAACCACGTCAAACCAATTTGTGCATTCAAAGGTGAAGATATGGAATGATAATAAATGGAATGAAGGGCTGCTTGTCACTGTCCCTTTGGAAAATTTATCATATATATGCCAGTAGTATCTTCATTTAATCTTCAATGCAAGGGATGCTTGCTACTAATCCAAAGGATGATTCTTAAATGGATGTAGTAGGAGAGTTAATTTTGTTTGTCCTGTTCCTGGACCATTTGTATGGACGAATGTTTGACATTGCATTTCTAAAATACATGTACAATTATTTTTACGAATGCACATCTGTTTGGTGTCGTAGGAAGTAACTCTCTTACATTTAACACCCTTCTCCGAGATGTATAAGCTTAGTGTTTGTACATTTATGAATAAATATTGTGTGATGGAATTAGTAATGTGGCAGTCAAAGTGAAATGTGATATGTGAAAGGTAATCATTACCTCGGGCCTCATCATCCTAAAATGGCTTAAACTGGGCATGTCGTAAGGCTATGAGGTTCACAACCATTAGGGTATGGTCGTCACCTTTATAGATCACCCTCTATATATTAGGTATGTTGTGTATGTTAAGAGCTCTCGAATAGGTCATGAACGACCGAGGTGATGTCGTGTTTAGTTTTATCTGCTATCAGATGGGTCAACATGTAGCCGGTCTTGCCAGGTGTAGAGGTTTCAAAAGTCAACACCTCAGTACATCCCGCTAGAGATGTATTGTACGGGAGGTAGTTCCTTACTTTCCATTGTATGTAAATCCATTCTCCAATAAGTGCATTCGGACTTGATTGTAGAGCCTAGTATGTTGCAATTTAATAATATAACAATTTTGGCTAAGATTATGTATATTTACCCTAAAGTTGTTTTAAAGAGAATTTCATTAAGAATAATATTACTAGATACTGCGTAGTAAAGATTTTGGTTATCAAAAGGTAAAATCCATTCCGCGTTTGTATGCAGCATGTTCTTATAAAATACCCTTTTTTTGAATATCCGTATTTTGAGTTTCTCACACTAGTCCTATGACCGACCCAGAGTTTATTTTCTTTTTCTCTTAAACTCCAGGTGCTCTTTTTTTAGGCAGCCGAGTAGGTAGGTTTTACTTGGAGCATTGTGACAGAGTTTGAAGTTTGGAGCTGAAGATGTGCCTATAGATAGTTCTCTGTTCCCATTTCAGATGCATTAGTTCATCGAATGAATTTTGCATTTATAACTGTCCAAGCTGATTTATAAGATAAACTCTTTTAAATTGTATTCAACATTTCGGCTATATATATATATTGAAATAATATATGTTATTCCATTCTTGTAATATTATGTTCTGTCTTTATTTTCTTTTACTCCATAACAATCTACTTATCCGGCACTTGGATTTGTAGCATGTGAATACTGAGGATGCACTAGTGTCAATTTCTTAGGGTCGAGGAGGCAGATCGTCACGTTAGTAACATTTGTTTCTAGCCCATTTGAATATACTTCGAAAATGTGAAATCTTGTTAAGATATTTAAATATATGTACAAGTATTTATTAATAAGTATTATTTGAATTCAAGGATTAAAAGTCGCTTGTCTGACATAATCGTGCTTTATGTGTTTTCTTGTTTATAAAAATTATTTAGACCTATACTTGGCACTAAAGCCTACAAAATAGCTTTATTTTATTTATAAGATTTAAGAATCATGTTTGAGCAGGGCTTTGATACAAACAGCGCTATGATCCAATGCAGTTAATACCAGATAATATCATTAATATATCTCTGAACATTATTGATATAGATCTATGCCATATTCCTTAAATTAATTGCAAAAATAGTTATGCACCATAATCTTAAACTAATATTAAAGCTTTAGAGATGCACTACACCCTTAAACCAAAAGCGAAGTAATGGGGATGCGTCATAATCTTAAATTAACATTGAAGCAATGCGGATGCATCATAATCTTGAATAAACATTAAAGTAACAATGCATCACCATAATTCTAAAGAAGTAATATGCAACAATACAAGGATTCAAAGGACAAGGCAATAATCTGGACTACATTTCCTGCCCCATAGAAGTAAACCTTAAGGAGGAATCGCCAATTCTGCTCTATCCCTACAACCTTAAGTAGTTAAAACCTCATTTCAAGTCACGGCCTACTCAAAAATTTGGTCTACTGCCTCAATTTTAAGCTTCTCGCCCAATTTCAAAATCCATCAACCCAAATCAAAGTTTCCTATCAAAGACACATCAGTAATCCATATACGTTAAATATGGTGGTCGAATGAATGACACATGGCATAATCCAAAAGTAGGAATCAAAAGCATAGAAGATTGACATTAACAATCCGTTTAATTCTCTATGTACTATAAATAAATAGGGAACTATAGCAGGCAAGGGGAGGAAAATTTAATTTACCCATTTTAAGCACTGGATTCAAAATTGTACTCTCTGCTATTTTGTTATTAGTAAGGATAAAATAAAAAGATAAGGACATTTTACCCATGGATAAAGAATTCGTTAACATTCGAACCATGTAAGTTTCCTATGCCATTTATTACTTTCTACACTTTATTTACTCTTTACAACTTCAATATTTGAATTAAACTGAATTGCTATAACAAATTGGATTGAAAGTTTTTATAAGATTTTAAATACTTTCCCTCATAACGACATTTTAATTCTACTTAATGTTGATTAATTCTTAATGACGAAAGAGTCTGGCGTCGTGGATACTTCTAAGCTACTTGGGTATTTCTAAGACAAAAAATATCATTAACATTTTTTGCGCTTGAAGAAGGGCTTCTATAACTATCCTAAATTCGAACACTTCATCTTCAAATAACGATGCATTTAACAAAATTGTTAATTTTTTTAAATATGATTTTACAAAGTTTAGACACCATTTAGTTAGTGAATAATGATAAGAAAGTAGTTTTTGAAAATCGTTTGCAAAAGTATATTCTTTGATGGGAAATCGATAACGTGACCAAAAATCGGTCTATTAGTAAACAACTTTTCGATCTATTTGATTTGTTCGAACTCTTTGGCAATTGTCTAATGATCAACTGAACACATTAGCAAATAATTAACACATACAACACTTCATTAATCATAGAAGGTTTCCAGAATATTCTAATAGATAAGCGATATTATCATGAGAGCTATATAAATGTAATTAACATAAGGAGAAGTGATGTAAAGGAGAAGTGGTGCGAGATAAGGCTTTCATGGAATGGTGGGGATGAAGGCATCCTTAATGAGCACCATTCATTACATATATAAGAAGAAGCATACCCTTGTATATTATTCACAAATTTACAAAGCTTATAGTAAAAAAATCCATGGCTTCTTTTTCTTCTTCTTCTCATATGTTCTGAAAATAATATTTGCAAGCATTGTCCAAATCCACCCAAATTTGGAGTAATGCCTTGCTACAAAATTGCAAAGCATCCTACCTAATTATAAATTGAAGAAACAACGCCACACTCGATGAGGGAGGAAAATCTACTGGAAAGTAATAGGAAGAAGGAGAAAAGTGGTTACTAGGTGTGGTTTGGACTTATGTGCTTAGATTTGGTTGCTTGTGAAGTTAAAGGTGAGTAATACACCTTTTTAGTTGAAAATATAACCCATGGTATTTAAGTTTTGATTGTGTTTAAGTTGGTTGAATTATTGTTGACATATGTTATAGCATTGGTTTGAATTCTTGATTTGGATGTAAGTGACAAACATGATATGATTTGGAGTGGAGTTAAAATGTACTTGTACGGCTTGACAAAAGACCTTGGAAAAATCACATAGGTTATAGAGGACTTTGGTTTAGATTATTTGAAAGTGCGCTTATTGCGATAGTCTTTATAGATGATGTTTGGAATTTCTTTTTTCGGTATTTCTACAAAATTTTATAGAGATATCATTAGGTATTTTTCACTATATTTTAATGTTTTATATGTATGTTTGTTGATGTTAAAAGCTTGGATAGTAAAGAGTTAAGTAATATCTCGATAAGTGGCCCAATCTTCACTTATGCAAAACTGCACCATTTAGCCTTCATTTCTAAACTTAAACATACGAAGATATTTAAATTTAAGTATTTTTTTCATTCTTTTTACAATTATTTACTAACTCATATTATAGTATTTCAAAAGTGGTTTGAGATATTTATGAATTTTTAAGAAGTAGTTATGTATTTTTAAAAAGATGATTTTATAATAAAATTTGTTTTTCCAAGTTTTAAAGGAAACTATAAACTTGTTAATTTCAAGTAATATTTTTAGTAAATGGATTAAAACCTATAATAAGTATTATAAAGTATCTTAAAAGCATTTATAAGTGTATATAGGTTTTATAAAATATGTTAAATATTTTATACCTTGCATAATAAAATATCTATTGACTTGTCTATTAACTTATCAAGTTTTGTAAATTGTTGTACTTATATATCCTTAAAAAGGGTTTTAAAAGTATAAACAAAAGGTTTAGAATGGAGTTGGAATTGTTTAAAGGCCAAATGGTTAATTATTTAATTAATTGTTTGAAAAGTAATTAACTATTTTTAACAGTCAATGCTGACAAAGTTAGATTTATTTATTTGTACTAGTAAAGATTGATGTTCTTGTAGGGATGAAGCAATAGACCTCTAACCTACCAGCTTTCTTCTTGACAGGGGAATAGTAAGTCAAAAAATGTCAAAATATGTTAATCGTGCTGATTTCCTACTTGTTTATGAAAATCATTAATACTATACTTAGCACTAAAAGCCAACGAGGTAGACTTATCTATTTGAGACTTATGAACGAAGTGTCTAGGCAAGGCTTTGCTGCAAATAGTGCTCTAACTTATCTGGCTTTACTCTCAGACAAGGAATAGTTAAGCGAGAATGTCAAAAACGAATTAAGCATACGAATATTGATTTGTATAAGCAATTGTTTTGACTAGATAATCAATTAGTCAATTATCGAATTTGACCAAATATGACTTAAGGATTTATCAAGAGACTACATGATTTTATATCAATATTATCCATAGGGAAAAGGCATTGGTACGAAACGTCTCTAGCATTTGCTTACTTTAAAAAAAAACGAAATCGAATTTATAAAAAATTCATCAAATTGGTTTTGGAGACACTGGGATCGACAAGTGTTTTACTTACCGAATACCACTTCAAAATTAGTATAAGAGTTCTATGTTTTGGCAGCGATTATGAAGTTAAATGTTACAAATTTTGAACTCTTTATCCTAAGGTTAAGTCTAAGGGAAAGGCCGATGTTAACATTTCAAACGATGTTATCATGTGGGACTTTCTATCTTAAAGAGTATTCCCAGAGTGAGGACAATATCAACATTCGTCGAAGGACTTACGTGAGGAACCTATGTGGATATTAAAGATGCTCTAATCCATAATGTGATTCATGATCTATTCGAAATGATGGAATCCATTTTCGGATTCTTGATCTATTCGAGTGATGGAGACTCATGTGAGAGATGTCGATCATAGCCTCAACGTTGGGAAATGATAGAAAAACAGAAAAGGGGCATGGCCAAGTGTTTAGTTGACCTAAAGGGTATAACTCCATATCTAGATATGCTTATCGATTGGTGTTACCGGGAGTTGATATGACTTAGACCGCACACCGAGGGTGGTCCATTTTTATTTACCTTAGAGTATATCCTATTTAGAGATAGACAATGCTTAATAGGTAGGTTTTTATAATGTTCATGTAGTTCGACCACATTAATGAGATTTCCATAGAAAATCCATATTCGAATGTGAATTAGTGGTTTTGGCTGTATACATGTTATCATTATGGGGTTCACCCATCAACTATTTGTTATGATTTATATACTAACTCTAGACATTATTTATCATATTACTATATGTTAAACTTAATGAATGGTTGGTTTCATTTGAGGGGAAAACTGTTGCTGTAATCTATACGGTCTCAAAATCCCGGTGTATTATTCCAGATTTAGCTAAGGATGCTTTAGAGGTCACAAAGAAGAGTTAGATGATTAATGTCTGTAGTATTCTTATTTTCATGACGTTACTATATTGTATTTATCAACATTATATGGACAGGCTATTATAACTGTTCAAGCTGATGATGGTACTTAACTTTTGTAACTCTGTAATTTCTACATTCAGAGTAACCCTTTGTACTACTTCTTTGATATTGTATATTACCATTAAGTTGTTTTCTAGTATACTCTTCTTTTTTTAATTTATCCTAATTTTCTATCTTTTCGGCACTTGGGTGCTTAGTCATGAATATTGTGGTTGTATTTAGTGTTGACACTCGATGGTCGAAAATTAGGATTGTTACATTTGGTATCAGATCTCAAGGTTGAGCAAACACTTTGTCTTTGATTGGGTATGGCTTAGTAAAGACAGTTTAAGTGACAATCTAGAGTGAGTCAAACATATTATACATATAAGAGCATACTTGTATTTAGACTTTTAAATTATTCCTTAGGAATATCTCTTTCTTTTAAACCCTCTTTTTGATGTAACTATATCCTTTAATTTCCTAAAGCTATTTCTCTTTGATTAGGTAGTAAGAACCATGAGTACTAGAGCTACCAATGTTAGAGGTGTTCGTGGTAGTACTATTGCTAATGGTGTGGATCAAGCCCTGAGGAATGTTGATTTAGTCGAGGAACCAAAGGTGATGTCGTAGGGGAGGTCATGTAGATCAAACCTCAGATGAGTTTTGATTCACTTTGTTGTGATTATAAGAGGCTATAGGGTAAGAGGTTTAGTTGTACGGAGACTATTATAGAAGTTTGGTCTTGGCTTACAATATGCGACTAGATATTTGAAGATATGGAGCTAGATGATGTAATGAAGCATAGATTGGTGTTGAGACATCTGACGGATGAAGTTAAAGTGTTGGAGTTCTATTATAGCTAATATCCAAGAGAACAACTTCTTATATGCCCAATTTAAAGTTGAGATAGGTATGAAGTTTATTTCGAATGTCGGAGAGACTTCGTCATTTAAGGGCTTCTTGGATCTAAAGTACACGGTCATGACCGTGGTGGAGTATATGAATCGGTTCATTGCGTTGTCATGCTTCAGTCAGGATTGGTTGACATGCTATTTAAGAAGAACGAGTTGTTCATCATGGGTATGTGTCCTGAGTTCCAACGGGATATAACCATTGACCTATTGGGATCTTTTTTAATTTGATGAATAAGTGTTGAGGTTCAAGAGTTTTGCACGTAAACCTGTTGTTTCAACACCAAAGCAACTTGCTTTATACCTGCTAGGAGCAATAAGCGAAAATTTAAGCAGTTGAAATATATGTCCAACCTCGTTTATCGTCGGTGTGGGCAGAAGCGTCGCTTTACTTAGAACAATAAGTAGGGAGAAGGACAGACGCCAAGGGCATCAATAGGGTGGTACTGCTATTTTCATCGAAGAGTTGCTTCAGTTTCCATTAGCTTGAATATTTAGTTATAGACTGTTCCATGTTCAAGAAAGAGGAACAGCCTAAGGTCTTTGCTATTTCGCAGCTCAAAAAGGGAAGAGGATTCTTGAAGGCATACTATCTGGCTTTCCTATTCGTGCTTGTTTGACTGTAGTGGCTGTCATAGTTTAATACCTGTAACCATTATTTTTAATTCATGCTCCGCGTGTTAGGAATATGGACTATTGTTAGTTATTAATTTATGCTCAACTAGTTTATACCTAGCTTTACCTTTCTACATCATAGGTTGGGTAGACATTAATTTGGGGTACATTTAAAGGAACGCCTTATGAATTACATTTCACGGTTTAAGTATAAGGCGTTTAGCGATAATGTTTGGTTAAAAGTTAAAACGTAGTAAATATTTTTACTATAAACAAAAGGAAAGATAGAATATTTAGGAAATAAAAATTTGTGAAATGATTTATATAAAAAAGTAATTGAAATAAGTATGGTTTATAAAATGTGATTTATAAATGAAAATGATTTAAACAGAGAATTTGAGAACTTAAATCTCGATGTCTTTGAAGTTATTTGCAAAAAAATATTATTTTTCGAAAGTAAATATCTAGGAAATAGGTTTAGGAAATTAAGATCATGATACTTAGTATTATTATAGGAAGTAGTTGATATTTCTTTAAATGATTCTGGTTAAATACCATACTGAGACTCACTTCTGTCATTTGAAAATAATTTCATTGATGACTGCAACATCTACGTTCATTTTCGAGGTTCTAAGTGTAGGATGCTACAAAGTTGTTTTGGTAAAATGGATTTTCATTTAAATCCCAAAGTAAGATTTGATATACAAAAGTTATATGTGTATGTTATTTTAAAATTGTTTGAAATGAAAACTAACATTTTGATCTAAGGTTTTCTATAAAGAAAGTAGAATTTTGTTAAGTTATGGTATGTTGTTTGGTAATTTCCATTTGTTAAAAGAAATTGAATTTTTGATGATTTTGGATAGTCAGGAACATCTGATTCATTATAGAACTCAAACCAAGTTTTTTAAAATACGAAGTTGAGTTTATATAAGATTTGAATTTTAAAAGATAGTAATTTAAACAAGTGTTAAATGGTTAAGCATACTTGTTAAGTAACACAAAATAATGTATTGTGTACGCACTTAGAATGTAATGGAGTATTATACCAGTATGAGCTTAAGTTATGAAATGATTATAAACTTAAGTTATGAGATGATTCATATATGATTTTAGTATTAAACACCATACAATTTGTTTAATTGGACATGAATAAAAAGGAATTGGTGCAGTTAAGAAACCAATAGTACAAAAACGCAAGTTGCACGTAATTCATTTTATTTGCATGACAATTCTTGATCTAGTACATGAATACATGTTTTTGAGGTGGTTTACATCAGTCGAACTAGGATTTTTTAGTCGATTCTTGACAGCAAACACTTGATATGGATTCGTGATACAATCCCGATATTTTCTATCACAGTACATTAATATGGAAGGAGAACGTAGGCAAGAACCAAATCAAACCCACACTAAAGAGGTTAAGTGGTCTATACTAGTTTGGAAGTGAAATTTATGCGATCGAACAAGTGATTAGATCAGATATAATATGCGGATTATATATATACACCGAACAAACTTTAGTGCATTTGTTTGATATGTTATATGATATGTTATGTTTTCTTATGAAGGGTTTGGAGAATGACTCTTCTATTTATTATAAGCTGGCCTGAACACTCATTTAAGTAATGATCTGAGGCCATTGAGCATAAGGTATACAAAGTAGATTTTTTTATCACCGTTGAAAAATGGGAGAGTTTTGAACCTGAGTGAACCATAAGCATTAATTCCTCGTAATTGTGAATACTATTTGAGTTTTATGTGCTTATTCCATTGATAAGGCAAGAAGTGTCGAGAATCAAGGATACTTGGGATGTACAAAGAAGACAGATGATAGTTTGAAGGAGACTGCTTCAGGGTTGCTTATAGACTATGATTCTTTCTTATCTTAGTATCGTAATCTTTTGTAGTGTAGTCATCGCTTGAGGTGGAGTTGCACAACATGCATTTGATTTACAGTTTAGTTTGTATATAGTTTTAGTAGAACTCTATATATGTATCTTGTTTCATCCGTCCCCATTAATTATCGTACTTATTTGAATTTGAAGGACGAAATGTTCTAAGCGGAGGAGAAACCCTAAAATTCGAACACTTTATCTTCGAATATCGAACGTTTTGAAATATTGTTATGCCTTGTAAATATGATTTTATAACCTTGTTGGATATCATTTAATTAGTAAATAATGGTAAGAAACTTGTTTTTGAATATTATTTACAAAAATATATTCTTCGATGAAAAATCGATAATGTGAGCGAAATCAATTTAAAGGTAAATAGTTTTCGATTGATATAAATTATTCGAACTCTTTGGGACTCGTCTAATTATCAAATGAACACACTAGAAACTAATTATCAACCACACTTCTTTATGAAGCATGGAAGGTTCAAGAATGTTCTAATGGATTAAAGGTATTACCACGAGAGGGGTATAATGGTAATTAGCATAAAGGAGATGTGATGGGAGATAAGGCTTCAACGACATGGTGAGGGATGAAAGAAATTTTAAAGAGCATCATTCATTGTCTATGTAAGGAGAGCAAACTCTTGTATATTATTCACAAATTCAAAAAGCTTAAAGTAAGCAAATCTATGGCTTCTTCTTCTCCTCCTCTTATGTTCTAAAGAAAATATTTGCAAATCTTTTCCAAATCAACTCAAATTTTGAGCGAATCCTTGATGCAACATTGCAAAACATTCTACCGAGTTAAAGTTGAAGAAACAAAGCCACAATCCTCTTACTTTGGAAGCCTGCGAGGTAAGGAGTTGAGTGGAGGGAGGAAAAACAAGTGGAATGGAAGAGGAGAAAGGAGAAAGGTTGTTGCAAGATTAGGTGTGGAGTTGGGTGCTTAGACTTGGTTTTTTGTATGGTTAAAGGTGAGTTAACACACATCTTAGAATTGAAAATATAAGCCATATTTGTTGGGTTTTTGTGTTTAAGTTGGTTGAATTCTTGTTGACATATGTTAAAACATTAGTTTAAACTCTTGCTTTGAAAGCAAGTGACACATATGATCCATATGTATAGACATGGAATGGACTGGAGTGGACTCGTGTGAGTTGTGATAAAAACTTATAACAAAGCATATAACATATAGATGGATCTTCGTTTAGATTGGACTCGGATTTGAAAGTGCACTTATAGCGACAGTCATTATACATGCAACTCGGAAATTGCATTGTTTTTGGCTATTTTATGGAATTTTATAGAGATATCCTTTGGGTGTTCTAGCCAAATTTAAAATATTTATATGTTTGTTTCTATTAAAAGCTTAGATAGTAAAAGGTTAAGTAACATCTCGAAAAGTGGCCAAAACTTCACTTGTACAAAACTGCCCGTTTAACCCTTGAATTTTGAGGTTTAAAGGTTTGAAAATATATTTAAATTTAAATATTTTTTTCATCCTTTTTGAAAGTATTTGTTAACTCATATTAGACTATTTCAAAAGTAGTTTGAGATATTTAAGAATTTTTAAGAAGTAGTTATGTATGTTTAAAGAAGAGGATTTTAGTTATAAAATTTGTTTTCCAGGTTTTTAAGGAAATTTTAAACTTGTTAATTTCGAGTAATATTTTGAATAAATGTTTTAAAACATATTACAAGTATTATGAAGTATTTTAAAAGAATTTAAGTATATATAGATTTTTAGAAAATATATCGACTATCTTATATCTTATTTAAAAAAATATCTTTCGACTTGTCTATTTATATATCATGTTTTAGTAAATAAATTGCTATTCTGATGTATCAGTTTAAGAAGGGTTTTAAAAGTATTGAAAAATGGTTTAGAAAGGAGTTACAGTTGCTTAACAGACAAATGGTCAATTATTTAGTTACATGATTGAAAAGTAATTAACAATGCTTAACACTAAAATTCGACGAAGTAAGGCTTGTCTATTTTTGAGAGTTAAGATTAATGTTCGAGTGAGATTGAGCAATAGAGCTTTAACATACAAGCTTCCCTCTTGACCAAGGAATAGTAAGTAGGAAAAGGCCGGAAACGTATTAATCGAGTTTATTTCTTATTTGTTTATGGAAATCATTAATCTTATACTTAACACTAAAACCCGACAAGGTAGACTTACCTATCTTTAAGATTCAAGAATGAAGAGTCTAGTTAAGGCTTTGACGCAGCCAAAGCTCTAACTTAAGTGGCTTCACTCTTGGACGAGGAATAGTTAAGTTGGAATGTCAAAAATGAGTTAAGCACATGAATATTGATTTGTATAAGCAATTGTTTTGACCAGATAATCGTATCAAAAAAGTACCAAATATGAGTTATGGTGCTATCGAAAGGCTTTGCAATTTCACGTTAATAAGAACCCCCAGGCAGGAGCATCGGTATAAAACATCTCTAGCTTTCACTTACTTCTGAAAGAACTTGTAACGACCCAGAATTTTAGTCATTTGAAATTCGTATATTTAATTAATTTTAAATATTTAAAAGTTAATTTATAAGCTGAATAAATAATATTTCGGATATCGTGATTTAATTGGATAATTAAATTGTTAATTTAATATTTGAAATTGCTGAAGTAATTGATATTTGAATTTAATATGAATAAAAATGATTTATAAAGTTGAATAAAATCATATTTGAATTATAATGATGTTACAGAACTTTTAAAATCGAAATAAAAGTTGATTTACAAAAATTGAATATTTTAATATTTAATTGACGAGTAAAAATAGCCATTTTTATATAGTCTCGAATTTCGACGAAACCAGCTACATTGGATCCGTAATGTTATATTATTGTAAGATTACAAATTTCGTGTCAATCGGATTTACGGTTTGTCCGGGGCAAGCTAAAACACGTAGAATCTATTTAAGTAAATTTTAAATATAAATTAGTCGACTCGGAAACCTACCTTCCAAATACGATCGAATTGAATCCTGATATATATATTTCATTGCATTCGGAATAGGCATAAAACATTATAAACACCAGGCAGCACGTTCCGTTTCGAGTTTGGAAATTTACCGGATGAATAGTATCGATAAATTTTCTATAAAAGCCCCTAGATTTTCTTATTTTTCAACAAAACCCTAACAAGCTAGGGAAAGCCGCCACAAACAATTCAGTGGCCAGAATTTTCGAAGCTTCTTCCCTCAAAATCTTCGAATCTATGCAATTATATGAAAAACTTTCTAAACGAAAATCATAAAGGGCGACGAGATCTATAAGATCAACGGCTACGATCGAATTTGGAGCTACGGATCGTCATCAAAATGGCCGTGTTCGTGCTGCCTTCATGCACGTTTATCTAGGCATAGGCTCGACCGAGCTTGGTCGGTCCTTCGCCGATGATGGGGGTCGAGGCGAGGTTCGTAATGGAGGTCGCTGATCGTCTTCTACTTCAACGTGGTGGCCGCGATAATACTTTGAAGAGTGGCAGCTAATGGGTTTGTTTGTGCATTGAAAACTTGATGAAGGAAGAAAGCAAAAGAAACGGCCAGATTTTGTTGAGAGGAAACATGCGGCCGAGATTGCAAGTAGGGATAGAAAATAAAAATAAAGTTGAAATTAAATTATATATTAATGCGTACAATGTTTAAAAAGCTATAACTTTTTGATACGAGGTCTGTTTCGCACAAAACGAATTGCGTTGGATCCGTATTGACGAGCACTATAGTATGGAGCTGGATTGGGATTTATTTGAGCTAGTGAAAATTTTGGATAAAATTAAACGCTCGCTTAATTTTAATCGAAATAAATCGCTATCGCGACGAATACAAGCAATGTGAGTACAACTCACTCTTTTTGACTCAGTGATATTTTTATATAAGTGAGAAATAATTTATTATATGATGATTGATGATTGTTTGGATGATATATGATATATTGATTGGTATTTGGATATATACCTGCCTAGTGGAATAAATGACCCTATACGTTCCCGTGTATGAGCGGATGACCCGTTGTACGCGCGTCTGCCTTGAAGCGGACATTGTACACATATTATAATATGTATATTTGTTGTAGGTGACAGGTTAGAGGGATTCAACAGGATTCTTCGCCAGTACTGATTTATTTACAGATATTGTGATGCATTCTGTTATCATTTGATATATGATGTTTTGGACACCGTGATTGTTGTATTTAGCGCTGTTGCGGCATTGGTCCTATTTTTGGAAATTTAAAAATGTTAAAGTGATGATTTCCAAATTTAAAAGGATTTTAAAGTGATTTTGGAAATAAACATTTTTTTGATTTTTGAATTGTAAAGGAATTGAATTTATTTTGAATAAACAAATATTGTAATTTTTATGTTACAAAAATTATGATTTTTGGAATATGAAATGAGCTATTTTGTAAAATAGTTTAAATGGAATTTTTTGAAGTTATAATAAACGGTATATATATATAAGATTTATAAAATTTATATTTTATAAATCAAAGTGTTAGAATTATAAAGAAGTTTTATAAATGTTAAAATGAAGTGTAAATGGATTTTTTAAGTGAATAAGATTTACGAATTGCGAAGTTATAAATGAATGAATTTGTGAAATAATAGATTTATAAGTAATTGACATAAAATTTTGATTTGGCAAATAAATGAGATGTAAATGGAATTGGTAAATAAAAGGAATTTATAACTTGAAGTTTTTATAAAATATAAGTGGAATTTATAAACATTGTTTATAAATCCGAAATCATTTGAATTTGATAAGTAAATATGAAAGTTTATTAAAGGAGATATATCCACGATTTTGGGCAGTGGATAATCATTTAATTAAAAGTGAAATAGTAATGAATTTGGTAAAAAAAGTATATTCACGATTTTGGACAGTGGATAATCCTTTAATTAAATATGTAGAAGTGTTGAATTTGGATAAACGATTTATATTCACGATTTTGGACAGTGAATAATCTTTTGGATTAAATCAATGTTTTGGAAGTGATACTTCAAATGGAATAAAATAATTAAAAGATGTTTTAAAATGTGTTAAATATCGAATACATAGATTTCAGCATTCATTATCGAAATAGACGTTTTTGAAAAGTATAAGGAAATGATGGACTATAACACTGTTGTTATAGTAAATGATTTTCGAAAGAAAATATTTTGTATTGTATTGGGATTTATATATCTTTCTTAATTTCGTATCCATATACTAGTGATTTTGGGTTGTCGTAACGATGTTTTACGCAACATTCGTTTTGACCCAACTAAATGTGTTTAAAGAGAATGTTTTCCTTAAAGAATAAAATATACACTTAGTTATGATTTAAGTATATGCAATATTTTCTAAGTGTTGAAAATTAAGTGAATTGGGAATTACTTATTAGTAAATAAGTATATGGAAATGTTTTCCAACATTGAAATATTGAAATGGTTTTGAGATTATATCATTTTAAAGATAAATTGAAGTGAATATTTGGCAAGTGATTTAATCAATAAAAAATTAATAAAAGGGCCAAGTGATTGTATATGGTGCTGAATATTTGTTTGTTTGCTTTGATAGTTAAATAACCGACTATCAAACATTAGCCAAATTTTAGTTCCTCGACTTGATGTGGGAACTATTTAGTCATATACCTAGTACTTAGCCTTCTGTGTAGGCTTGATTATCATTTGTGTTAAGGATGTTGATTCGCATAGTGCGATGTATTACTCCAATCTATTGAGCTTCCTTCTTGGCCCAAAGGATAGCAAGTTGAAAGTTGGAGACGTGATAAGTCTATGAGACTTAGTTTCTGTGTGAGGTTGAGAAACGCTTTTGTGTTGTTGGTGCGAAGAGACCAGGATCAGATTATCTGAAAACCACATCAGACCAACGTATATGCGAAGATTGTGCAGGTTGCTTTGTGATGATATTGATATTCCGGATTTTCATAAAGGAAGACTGCTTGTTGATCGTTTGGGGTTAAAATCCCGATATACATCCAGTAGCAGTGGTCTCTTCATTATGAAATATCCAATGCGAGGACTATTCGCTACTAATCCTAGGGATTTCCCAATAGGATATGGTAGGAAGTACCTTCGGTTTTTCCTGTTCCTGGACAACTTGTACGGATGTTTGTCTGACATTGCATTTCTATAGATTACGTACATTGGTTTTTACAAACGTACATCAGTGGTGGTGGAGAAGGCAACTTCTCTTAGCTTAACACCCTCCTTGAGATGTATGAGCTTAAGGGTTGTTTTTTGTGGAAGGCAATTAGTAGTCAACGGAAATGGCTGTGTGGCATTCTAAGTGATGTGATTGTGATTGTGAATGGTAATCGTTACCTCATCATGCCTCATCAACCGGAAATGACCAAAACAGGGTTAGATGTGGCAAGGCTAAGTGGGTCGCTCCCATTAGGGTATGATCATCCTCTTCTAGATATATCTTTACACGATATGACATCGTGTATCTGGTTATGTGGTTTGTATGCTTAGTGGGCCCTCGGTAAAGGTCGGTAACGACCGAAGGATGACATATTTGGTACCATCTAGTTATAAAGGTGGCCCGGTTTTGTGTTGGTAGAGAAACTTTGTAATGGTTTCTCGGTACATTCTTCTAGAGATGTACTGCCGGAAGATAGTTCTTCACCTGGTCATTTGTATGGAAATCCAAACACCACTACGTTCTTACCATTTTATTTGTATAGCGTAGTATGATGGAATTTAATAATGGTAACAATTTCCGCTATTTTGTGCAATAGACACTATTATAATATAAGAGGATTTGATATCAAATGATTTAGTTGTCATAAGGTAAAAACATGTTCGTGTTTATATGTGGACTTGTCTTATGAGATACTTTTGTTTTGATAAAGGAAAAGTTTGGTAATTTAATAAATTCAGTTGAGTGTGTTTCTCACGCTGGCTTACCAGATTGATATGGCATTCTTCCCTTTCAATGCTTGGGTCAGACCGAGTATATTTACAAGTCTAGATTTGATGCTTTTGGAGCTTCAGCAGGAGAGCAGGAGATCTTCATTTTCGTACATCCGTATTTGCTTGATTATCCGCTACATTGCTTAGTTGTTTTAGATTATCGGCATTTGTAAGGACAGGTTATTATAACTATTCAGGCTGATAACTATTGATTGATTGTTGAACTCTGATTGATGTGTATATATATACAGTTTCTGTTTGTGAAGTTCATTGATATGATATTATATATTTTCCTTTAGTCAAATCATATATCTAATATGCTAACTCAAATTTTATTTCAACTTAACCAAAGTTAAAATTTTATTTCATATTATAAGTTCAAATTTATTTTACTTATATTTTTCGATTACAACTTGGATTTCAAATTCAAATTTGTTTATCACAGCAAAACTTCAATTTTCAATTTACTATTGGTAGCAAATTCATCACACAGAAACTCGAAAATGATACTGATGATGCTGCAGTCATCACCCTTATTATTTTCCAACAACATTAGTGAATTCAGTGCTTTAATTTACTTTTTAAAATTTCCTTTCTATTTATAAATCACATTTACAAATCTTTCACTTATATAATTTCACTATTTTACTTTACTTACATAAGATCATTTCAAATTCTTTTATCTTATTAAGATTTATATTAATATAACCTCTTTAACTTCGAAAAAAACAACTTTCAAAATCAATGGGATTCAAATTTCACAAATTCTTAGTTACTTTTTCATTTACAACTCAAATAGTTTCATTTCTTATATATAAGATTATTTCACAATTGTAAATCATATTTAATTATAATTCCATAATTTATAATTCATTTTCTTAGACAATTTATTCTTTTACAATTGTTGCTTTTATTTAGATTGTTCAAACATCTTTCATTAACTTATATATATATTTACATTTTGAAACAACCAAACAATTCATTTATATACACTTTAATAATTCTTGGAAAATCATTTTTTTTACATATAAAATATAATGGAGGTAAAATTATTTCACTTACCCAATTTAAAATGATACTATGTCGACCCGCCTCGTTTAAGTGTATGGAAATCCCTATTGATAACATGGCATCCCACATACCGACCAGAATTCACAAACAACTGAACGGATAAGTAAACACAATATAAAACATTTTATATTCACTAACAAATACACGCTCACATATATAATACATTCAACTCAATCTAGGGTGCTACTGTCCCTATCTATACTGAGTACGCATCAAAGCTTAGGAATATACAAAATTTTAGCTTTGATACCAACTGTGATGATCTAGGCTTTGCAACCATCGATAGTGCATAAACTCCACCGTAGTTCACATAGGTACCTCACGATTTGCTTTTACGGCCAGCCTCTCGACTGTAAGGCAAACTACCAAACCAACCCCTCGATACTCGATCTCAGAGACATGTAGGAGTATGAGTCATCTGTTCGCTACCTAACAAGAAGCGAGAACCCCTTATCATGTACAAACATCACTAAGCAAATCTGATCCCTGTCTCTTCGCACCAACAACGCAAAAGCGTTTCTCAACCTCACACAGAAACTAAGTCTCATAGACTTATCACGTCTCCAACTTTCAACTTGCTATCCTTCGGGCCAAGAAGGAAGCTCGATAGATTGGAGTAATACTCTGCACTATGTGAATCAACATCCTCAATACAAACGATAATCAAGCCTACACAGAAGGGTACATTCTAAGTGTACGACTAAATAGTTCCCACATCAAGTCGAGGAACTAAAATTTGGTTAATGTTTGATAGTCGGTTATTTAACTATCAAAGCAAACAAACAAATATTCAGCACTATATACAATCACGGGCCTTTTTATTAATCTTTTATTGATTAAATCACTTGCCAAATATTCACTTCAATTTATCTTTATAAAGATATAATCTCAAAACCATTTCAATATTTCAACATTAGAAAACATTTCCATATACTTATTTACTAATAAGTAATTCACAATTCACTTAATTTTCAACACTTAGAAAATATTGCATATACTTAAATCATAATTAAGTATATATTTTATTCTTTAAGGAAAACATTCTCTTTAAACACATTGAGTTGGGTCAAAACGAATGTTGCGTAAACCATCGTTATGGCAACCCAAAATTCCTAGTATAGGGATTCAAAATTAAGATAGGTAAAATCCCAATACTATACAAAATATTTTCGTTCGAAAATCATTTATTATAACAACAGTGTTATAGTCCATCATTTCCTTATACTTTTCGAAAACATCTATTTCAACAATGTATGTTGAAATCGATGTACTTGATATTTAACATATTTTAATACATCTTTTAATCGTTTTATTCCATTTAAAGTATCACTTCCAAAACATTGATTTAATCAAAAAGATTATTCACTGTCCAAAATCATGAATATATATCGTTTATCCAAATTCAACACTTCTACATATTTAATTAAAGGATTATCCACTGTCCAAAATCGTGGATATACTTCTTTTACCAAATTCATCACTATTTCACTTTTAATTAAAGGATTATCCACTGTCCAAAATCATGGATATATCTCCTTTAATAAACTTTCATATTTACTTATCAAATTCAATTTATTTCGGATTTATAAACAATGTTTATAAATTTCATATGTATTTTATAAAAACTTCAAGTTATAAATTCCTTTTATTTACCAATTCCATTTACATCTCATTTATATGCCAAATCAAAATTTTAAGTCAATTACTTATAAATCTCTTATTTTACAAATTCATTCATTTTATAACTTCGTAATTCGTAAATCTTATTCACTTAGAAAATCCATTTATACTTCATTTTAACATTTATAAAACTTCTTTATAATTCTAACACTTTGATTTATAAAATATTAATTTTATAAATCTTATATATATATACACCGTTTATTATTACTTCAAAAATCTCCATTTAAACAATTTTACAAAATAGTTCATTTCATATTCCAAAAATCATAATTTACTATATTTCACCGAAATCATAATTTTTATAACACAAAAATTACAATATTTATTTATTCAAAATAAATTCAATTCCTTCACAATTAGAAAATCAATAAAACATTTATTTCCAAAATCACTTTAAATCCTTTTAAATTTAGAAATCATCACTTTAACATTTTTAAATTTTCAAAAATTGGACCAATGCTGCAATAGGGCTAAATACAACAACCGCAACATCCAAAATATCATATATCATATGATAACAGAATATATCACAATATCTGTAAATAAATCAATACTGGTGAGGAATCCAGTTGGATCCCTCCAACCTGTCACCTATAACTAATATACATATTAGAATATGTGTACAATGTCCGCTTCAAGGCAGACGCACGTACAATTGGTCATCCGCTCATAAACAGAAACGTATATGGTCATCTGCTCCACTAGGCAGGTATATATCCAAATACCAATAAGTATATCATATATCATCCAAACAATCATCAATCATCATATATTAAATTATTTCTCACTTATATAAAAATATCAGTGAATCGGAAAGAGTGAGTTGCACTCACATTGCTTGTAGTCCTCGCGGTAGCGATTTATTCTGATTAAAATTAAACGAACGTTTAATTTTATCAAAAATTTTCACTAGCTCAAATAAATCTCAATCCAACTCCATAATGTAGTTCTCGTCAATATGAAACCAACATAATTAGTTTCGTGCGAAACAGACCTCGTATCAAAAAGTAATAGCTTTTTAAATATTGTAGGAATTAGTATATAATTTAATTTCAACTTTATTTTATTTTCTAACCCTACTTGCAATCTCGACCACACGTTTCCTCTAAACAAAATATGGCTGTTGCTTTTGCTTTTTTCTTTCATCGGGTTTTCAACGCACAACAAACCCATTAGTCGCCACTCTTCAACGAATTATCGCGGCCACCACGTTGAAGTTGAAGACGATCGGCGACCTCCGTTGCGAAGCTCGCCTTACCCCATCATAGGCCAAGGACCGGCCAAGCTCGGTCGAGCCTAAGCCTAGATAAACATGCGTGAAGGCAGCATAAAAAATATTTATATATTCAAAATAAATTCAATTCCTTTACAATTAAAAAATATTTATAACATAAAAATTACAATATTTATTTATTCAAAATAAATTCAATTCCTTTACAATTCAAAAATCAAAAAAATGTTTATTTCCAAAATCACTTTAAAATCCTTTTAAATTTGGAAATCATCACTTTAACATTTTTAAATTTCCAAAAATAGGACCAATGCCGCAACAGCGCTAAATACAACAATCACGGTGTCCAAAACATCATATATCAAATGATAACAGAATGTATCACAATATCTGTAAATAAATCAGTACTGGCGAAGAATCCTGTTGAATCCCTCTAACCTGTCACCTACAACAAATATACATATTAGAATATGTGTACAATGTCCGCTTCAAGGAAGACGCGCGTACAACGGGTCATCCGCTCATACACGGGAACGTATAGGGTCATCTGTTCCACTAGGCAGGTATATATCCAAATACCAATCAATATATCATATATCATCCAAACAATCATCAATCATCATATAATAAATTATTTCTCACTTATATAAAAATATCACTGAGTCAAAAAGAGTGAGTTGTACTCACATTGCTTGTAGTCGTTGCGATAACGATTTATTTCGATTAAAACTAAACGAGCGTTTTATTTTATCCAAAATTTTCACTAGCTCAAATAAATCCCAATCCATCTCCATACTATAGTGCTCGTCAATACGGATCCAACGCAATTCGTTTTGTGCGAAACAAACCTCGTATCGAAAAGTTATAGCTTTTTAAACATTGTACGAATTAATATATAATTTAATTTCAACTTTATTTTTATTTTCTAGCCCTACTTGCAATCTCGGCTGCATGTTTCCTCTCAACAAAATCTAGCCGTTTCTTTTGCTTTCTTCCTTCATCGGGTTTTCAACGCACAAACAAACCCATTAGCTGCCACTCTTCAAAGTATTATCGCGGCCACCACGTTGAAGTTGAAGACGATCGGCGACCTCCATTGCGAACCTCGCCTCGACCCCCATCATCGGCCAAGGACCGACCAAGCTCGGTCGAGCCTATGCCCAGATAAACGTGCGCGAAGGCAGCACGAACACGGCCATTTTGATGACGATCCGTAGCTCCAAATTCGATCGTAGCCGTTGATCTTATCGATCTCGTCGCCCTCTACGATTTTCGTTTAGAAAGTTTTTCGTATAATTGCATAGATTCGAAGATTTTGAGGGAAGAAGCAACGAAAATTCTGGCCACTGAATTGTTTGTGGCGGCTTTCCCTAGCTTGTTAGGGTTTTGTTGAAAAATAAGAAAATCTAGGGGCTTTTATGGAAAATTTATCGACACTATTCATCCGGAAATTTTTCGAACTCTAAATGGAATGTGCCACCTGGCGTTTATAAAGTTTTGCCCCTATTCCGAATGCAATGGAATATATACCAGGAGCCCATTCGATCGTATTTGGAAGATAGATTTCCAAATCGATTAATTAATTTACTTAAACAGAATCCTACGTGTTTTAGCTTGCCCCGAAAAACCGTAAATCCGATTGACACGAAATTTGAAAACTTACAATAATATAAGATTACGGATTCAATGAAAATAGTTTCATCCAAATCCGAGACTGTATGAAAAATGGCTATTATTACTCGTCAATTAAATATTAAAATATTCAATTTTTGTAAATCAACTTTTAATTTGATTTTAAAAGTTCTATAACATCATTCTAATTCAAATATAATTTAATTCAACTTTATAAATTATTTTTATTCATATTAAATTCAAATATCAATTATTTCAGCAATTTCAAATATTAAATTAACAATTTAATTATCCAATTAAATCACTATATTCAAAATATTATTTATTCAGCTTATAAACTTAACTTTTAAATATTTAAAATTAATTAAATATATGAATTTCAAATGACTTAAATTCTGGGTCGTTACAAAACTAGAATTTTGTTTACTGAAAGTTCATCAAATTATTTTTATAGAGACCAAGAATAGTATGTCTTTTACTTATCGAATACCTTCAAAACTTGTATATAATTTTTATGTTCTACAAGCAGTTGTGAAGTGGAATGTTATAGAGTTGAACTGTGTATCCTAACATTAAGTTCAAGGGAAAGGTTAGCATTAATATTTCAAACAATGCTATCATGTGGGACTATCTATCTTGAGGGGTATTCCAAGGGAGAGGATAGTGTTAACATTCATCGAAGGATTTATATAGGAACCTATGGGAAGGTTTGAGATATGTTCGAGATGCTCGAATCCATGTAATGATTCGTGATCTATTTGAAATGATAGAACCCATTTGAGGATTTATATTCTGTTAGAGTGATGAAGATTCTTGTGAGAGATGTTGAACGTAGCCTCGACATTGGGAAAATGACAAAAACAGATAAGGGGTATGTCTAGGGGGTTTAGCTGACCTTAATGGTATAACAACTCCATATTTAGATATGCTTATCGATTATTGCTAGCAGGAGTTGATGTGACTTGGATTACACACAGTGATTACCCTTATTTTGGAAGGTTTAAGTTGACAATTAATGACTCTTGTCCAACTCAAAATAGTTTGGAACACAGATAATTGATGGGGTTAATCAAGAAAATAAGAAAAGAAGAAAAAACATAGAATCTCGCAGTGGAATGATAAAATATAATAATCAGTTCAATAGTTCATGAAGCTATTTATACTATAAACTTAATACAATTTATACAACATTATTAGAGTTACACATACAACATAATAATAGAATATGCAGCAGAACAACATGATGCGGAAACAATACTAGTAATAATATACCAAATCTTCATCTTCGTCCTTTAGAATAACTGATCTTTAATGCACTGAAATACTCAGGGTTGACCCGAGCATAAAGTGAAACAACGCATTCGAGTCTGAACTAAATATTCTTACGCAAGTTGAATCGATATCACATATAATAGGAGTGTAATAGCATTAGAAATGTTTATGGGGTTTTACATCTCCTATCCAGTGTACAACGAGCTTGCAATAACTTAAGAGATGTTATGGGATTTTCCATCTCTTAAGGATCCGTTAAAATATCAAGATGTAGTTGAATATACTATATATTTAATGTCTAATCAATAAATTAAATATTTTTCTTAGGGTTAAGGCTTTACATAATCCCCTTTAACACGTTTTTAAGCATTGTCGTACAGTTTGCATATAAGCCCTAGTAGCACGTTGGTGGATATGGATCCACCATGATACGACAGCACCGAACTAAACTCGTAGTTACAATGACCCGTAAATTTTAATGGTTTTATTAATGTAATTAATCGGAAATTTTGTGAAATTTTAAATAATTGAGTTTGGAAATAAAAATTTAATATTTGGAATACATCTATATAAACATAGCAAATGGTAAATTTTCATCAGAAAATATGGAAGTTTATTTATTATGTAATTTTATATATTTTAAATCAGTTAATATTTGATGATAATAAAATATTTTTCAAACCTGAATATTTTTACATCATAAATTTGTAAATCATATTCTGAGTGAGACATCATATTTCGTTTCATTAAATTTGGACCTCTATTGCTCCATTTATCTTATTTTCGACATTTTAGCAGCATTTTCGGTACCGATTATCGACTTTTGATAGAATGATCATACCACTGACGTATGTATACCATTTTGACCGTCTCATCTTGCTGATATCCACAGTATATTCATTTGTCTGTTTCGAAGACGGCGAAATCTATAGAACGATTTACGTACCGGCTCTGCAATTTGACTTTTGGATTTCCCGCGACCATTCATTGTTCACCATGTATAAACCACTGGTATCGATTTTAATATTATCCCCAGAATTCAATTTTGGCTTCTCCATTTCCCTATTTCAATAATATATGTCGGTTCATTTAGTTTCGATGGTCGCTTCAAGTTCTATGCTCTATTCCTTTTATAAGAAAATATCATAATATAAAACTTACATATAATTCCCTATACCTTTGTGATCTTCCACCTCCCTCTCTTTTTCTTTCTCTCATCTCCCATGGATGTGGCCATTCCTACTCTCTCTCCCATATCTCTGGCCGCTAACCTTCCCCTCTGCTTTGCTCCCTAACCCAAGCCTCGACCTCTCCATATGCGCCCTCCTCCCAGACCACATCCCCATCACTGTGAGCAGTCTTCCCCGCTACCTGCCCGCCATCACCACCTCCCTTCATTGTTGGTCGTCCTCCTTCCTTGGTCGTGCAAGATCACTCGGCCTCCCCATCCCTCTCTCTCCCCTCCTTTGCCTCACGCAGCCGAGCTCCACTGAGCTCCCTTCTACTCCACCTTGAAGTCCTCAGCCCAGTAGCTGTTAGCCACCTCACCCCTCCTCACCACGGAGCCTCACTTCCTCTCCATGACCAAGAAAATAACCCTTCAGCTCCATCTCATTTCCTTCTCATTGTTCGGCCTCTCCGCCCCTCTACCCCTCGCCATCCCTCTCTTCTTCCCAGTATAGCACGGTATATATGTAAGTATTCTAGTTATGTACAATATGTGTAGGTTATATAAGATTTATATGATATGCTAGTTATAATACATAAGCTTGTACGTATTTATTCACTCTGTTAGTTATATATGTCAGTTCATATATTAATTACATATATTAGTTTATACAGATATATTATTAGTTTATATAATCGGTTGGATACTGTATTTATATATATATTTATACATATATAGGTCTGCCAGCATTATATATTATATGTTAGGTGTTTAAACTTATATATATTTGTATGTATATTTTATAGTTTATATATATGTAATATATATATATATATGCGTCGTCTGATGGTTATTAATATTTGTTCAAAAAGGTAATTATATATATATATGTTTTGATTTCTTGTTATTTTTGTAAGTTATATATCTATATATATATATATATATATATATAGTTTGAATATATGAATTATAATATGACAGCTTATATATGTTTAAAAGTATGTAAATTATATCTTAGTCTTTATATAAGAGCTGCTTGCTTTTATACATATGATAAGTTCTATATCATTTTGTTATTTATGTATAGGTGTTAAAGTTAAAATATTGATTTAAAATTTTAAATGTATATATCTTATTTTAAATATATGTTTTAAAAATTGGTTTTAGAGAAAAATTATAACATATATTTTGTTTAGCTTAAGTCAAGCTAATTTTTATTTGTTCTCATCGATTCCATTTTATCAGCTTTGTTCGTCGAATTCATGCCAATCTTGCTTTGCTTTGGAATTCGTGATTGGATTCGTAATTCATTTCATTGTCGAATCTCTCTAGCATCGAAAGGTGAGCAATCACTCACGATTAACATTCTTATATTTATTAAATATGATTTCATTTGAAACAACAATTGAAATTTGCTGCTCAATTAAACAGTTAATTATTTAACTGCTATATATGATATGTTATTATCTGTAATTGTTCACCTATGAAATATGACACCATATCCTGTTGTTTATATTTTATTTAATTTACCATTAATGATATATTCCTATTGTTGATATGTTATACTATTATCATATATGTTCTCACTCTACAAGTTCCTTTGTTAGTGTAGAATTCCCTCAGGGTTAAAATGATACATACCCGAACGTTCTTGTAGAATAGGAGAAAATCGTTATGTGTTGAAATGATAAACCCAATCGATTTTCATTGAACTAAATTTTAGGATTGCAGGTTGAAATGATATACCCGTATATACTTAAATTGCGGATTGAAATGATAAATATCCATATCACTTGACCATAGGATAGAAAATTATATACAGATGTCGGTGATCTTATATGTTTTTAAATTGATTTCCAAGGTTTTGAAAGGAAATATATGTTTTTAATAAATATTTATTTTTTAAGATATTATTTACATAAATTGTTATTTTTATAAAGGTTTAAATTTTTTATTTAAAAATATATATGTTAGAAATTTAAAAGTTATAAATTAAAGCTTATTGTTAAATTTAATAAAATTTAATTAGTATATAATATGCTTAAGTATTTATTTAAAATTATATTTAAAAAATAGATTTTATAAAAATTTGAATAAATTAAGGTAGGGAGGATAAATTGAAATTGATTTGAAATCGTATTCTTTTGTGAATTATATTTAATAAAAACACCGATTTGAAACTTATTAAATTTGAGATTTTCAAAGATATGATTTATAACTTGATTTTGACTAAAGGTTATTCAATGAATATTTTCAAATTTAAATAAATTTAAACTGGGATATTGAGTCTTATTTAAATTTGAAATTTTATTTAAATGATTATTGGATTGATTGAATCATGGTAAAGTTGAATTTGAAATGTAAATGAAATTTTCAAATTGAGTTATTATAAATGTTTGAATATTTAAACTTTGAAATCTATTAAAGTCGAAATGGTTTAATTTGTAGTTCAAAATTGTATTCGAAATTGATAAATTGAATATGGTTGTTGAAACTTGTATTGAACTGAAATGGATGAATTGAGTTTGAATTAAATTGGATATTTGGAATTCGAGTTGATTTAAATCGATTTGTGAAATTCGAGAAAAACTATTTTAATACTTTACTTATAAACTATTTATATTTAACTATTTTAATATACTCATTATTTCATATACAATCTATTTTATTTTAGAGAAAAATGTGTGATCCTCTATAAATAGAGGAGAGCAAACATGCAACTATATATATCACAAAATAAGGCGCTGCAAACGTGCCTAGCATGTAACAAAACTAGATATAAGTATCAAAAAAGCTAAGATACCCTGAGATGAGTTCCGGCAAGGCCACCACCAATCGCACCACAATATCGAGCTTCGGCATGGCCACCATCCAATATTAAGGTGTTAGAAGAGCCTAAACAACTAAAGAAAGCCAATAATACTGGATGTCGCCACAAACTAAAAAGGAAGCTCCATGCATCTAGTTCAAAAGGAATTGTAATAACCTGATATTTCATGTCATTCACATCTGCACATGTCGGACTTGAATTGCTCAAAATATTAGATTTTTAATTTTTATATTTGGCGAAACTCAGCATATACAGTAAATAAATAATCAATGAATCACAAACACAGAGTATTACAATAATAAGCAGCGAAACAAATGAATAGTAGTTCATGAAGCTACTATATGTATAACAAAGTTAAAAAAAATATAACATAAGTCTCGAATACCATAGTCAAATAACAAAATCTGAAAACATCACTAGAATCAACGGAATAACTAAAAGCTGAATCGATAGTTGGATCTCCAAGCGAAGCTCCAAACTTAAAAGATAAGTCTCAAATGTTGTATCACTCAGTCTGACCCGAGCGTAAAGCAAAACACAAACACTCGAGTCAGGATTAACATTCTTAAATCAATAAATCCAACTCAAGTGAAATATCAACTGAAATACAAGCAACTCAACGGATGTTTGGGATAACCATCCTCTAAGAATCCGTGGAACTATCTACTATGTAGCAATATACGCTATTAACAATCAAACGTCATTATAAGCCATGGTCATTTCAAAATAATTTATACTTCAAAACCAAAATATATCTATTTCCATATTATAGCACTTTCAAAGTGACAACACTTTTGAAACCCAAAACACTTTGAAACCATAATTCTTTGGAAAACAATAATATTGAAATCATAACTTCCACCACTTAAACAGTTTAGTAACAGTATATAAAATTAAACAATTTATAAAATAAAATAGTTTACATTAAAATAGTTTATATTAAAAATAGTTTTACATTAAAAATAGTTTTACATTAAAAATAGTTTTATATATATTAGATAATTCATAAAGTACAATATTTATAATTTCCTCAAAATTCACAATTAGATTCAAATTAACTCGAATCCCAAATTCAAATTTAATTCAAATCTCAATTTATCAATTTCAATTAAATTCAGTTTCTAAATAAACAATTTCAAATTGTATCGATTACAAATATAGATTTGAACCACAAAAATAAACTATTTAAATTTAAATATATTTCGAATATTCAACATTTTCCTTTGATTTATTTAAACTTAAAATATCCATTTAATCACTTTACATCGAAATACAGTTATAAAATCATATCTTAAAACCTCCAAATTCAATAAGTTTCAAATTGATTTAATTAAACAAAATTCTTAATTAAATACGATTTTGAATAAATTCAAATAAATCTTTCCTATCTTAACTTATAGAAATCATTATAAATCTATTTTAAATATAATTTTAAATAAATACTTAAACATATTGTATTTTATTCAAATCTATTACCAAATTTAAAGCTTATTATTAAGTTTATTTTATATTAAAAATTATTCACATACACAAAATATTTTCGATATTAAATAAAACCATATATATTCCCTTTCAAAACCATTGAAATCTTTTTCAAAATATTTATATATAGGCCAACGGTGTCTGTATATAATTTTCTATCTTATGGTCAAGTGATGTGGATATTTATCATTTCAATCCATAATTCAAATATATACGAGCATATATGATTTCAACCCGCAATCCCAAAATTAATCCAATGAAAATCGCTTGGGTTTATCATTTTAACCCATAACGATTTTCTCCTATTCTATATATCGTTCAGGTATGTATCATTTCAACCCATAGGGAATTCTATACTAACAAGGAACTTGCAGAGTGATAATAGATATGATAATAATAATAAGAACATGCATATATCATCGATAACGATATAATATAAACAACAGGATATGGTGTCATATCCCACAGGTGAACAGTTAAAGATAATAGCATATATAATCATCTAAATAGTTACAACATCATATTTCAATTGTCGTTTCAATTGAAATCAAATCTAATAAATACAAGAACGTTATTCATAAGTGATTGCTCACCTTTTAAGGCTAAAGAGGATAGACAATGAAGTTGGGTACAAAATGCAAGCACAAATCCCAATGCACAGCTAGATTGGCACGAATCGACGAACACAGCTGATAGTTCGGAATCGACGAAATCAAATCAAACTGGATTGATGAAGTTCAATGGTGATATATGACTATATGCATACAAAATATCAGATTTTAAATTCAAACACACTTTTAAATCTAATTATATATGTATTTCAAAATCAATGTTTTCAAAATAAACATAAAAAACTTTATATTATATTCCCTTGAAATCAATATTTATAAAAGTCTATAATTTACAAAATGTTTCAAACAATATTAAACATATTATCTGTATACATTTAAACAAAAACTTTTCAAAATATTAACAAAAACGTTTGTATTTATGTGTACCTACATAACCATATATATAAAGTTATATTAACAACTATGCGAGCTATATAACTATGCAGACCATCAAATATATATAAAACAAAAATCTGGATGTACAAACACACGATACACACACACACACTCTAATGATATATCGGTATGACAAATCCTAAAAATATATATAAATTAGTAATACATATAAAAGGTAACACTTTATATATATAGTATATACTTCTTATACTGACATATATATGTATGCACATTACAGTCGAAGCTGTTATAGTGGTATACATGAACATAAACAACTAATATAACTCTTATAAACTACAGTTAAAAATCACGTACATATATGTAATAGGTAAAACATAGAAACTAATATATACTCTTTCTCTCTTAAAATATACAAATACAACAACAGACCAAAATAAATTATACAGAAATATAAAACATACATATATCACATTTATTTGTCTAATTTATATATTATATAAACAAAACATGTCACTATTTATATAAACTTATCCTATAAACTAATAGTACACTCTAACTATTTTATATATAATGTAAACTATTTTAAAATATAACCAAATAGTACTCATATATATCAATATATAACAACGACAACTAACGTGTTATAAAAGTCCTGTAAAATATAAAACTAACAGAATATAGTATACATACTAATAAATATAAAACACTGTATGTAATTATTAAACTATTTCAACTATACTATAAAACTGCATTATATATATATATGAGTTACAGGCAAACTCTATGTGAACACAGATAAAAAAATCATTTCACAAAGCAACTATATAATAAGTGTACTATGCATATATATATATATATATTCACCTGCATGGAATGTACAAAAGGAGGAGAGATGCTCGGCAAGGCTGAATAGTTTGGGTTCGGCAAGGCAATAAAAGGTCACAGCCTTGATATGGTAGATGTGTTGTGGATTCAAGTTAGAGGCGGGCTCGGGTTTGTAGCCTATGCATGGAGGAGTTGCATGCCTAGATGAGGTAGTGAGGTGGCGAAGTGGAGAGCTGCGGTGGTTGTATGACTTAGGCTGTGAACGGCAGAGCAACGTTGTTGAGGTGGCTTCGGGCGCGAACTCATGTTTGGAGATGAAAAGGGTGGACATGCGAGCTAAAGAAATGAATGTGAGAGAGGAGAAAATGGAGGAAGGGAGACTGGGTGTCAGTGGAGGTGGCAATTGGAAATGGAAGAGGGATATAGGGCAAACGAATTTCTTGGCTATAGAAAAACATATTAAATGAAAATTTAAAGCAAATGAATTTAAAGAAATCAAATTTAAAGCAGACGAACTTTAAAAGCAAACGAATTTAAAGCAAATGAAATGGCTACAGAAAAATGAATGGTTTCTTCTTATTTTGAATTGATATTTACATAACCGAATTTAAAGAAAATTAATAAATACAGGAGGTAGAAAGGTCACACGTCGCACTCAGCAACAATAATTAAAGCAAACGATTGCTTGGCTCGCACGGAGGAAATATGAAAAGGCGAAGAAAACAAAATGCACAAAAACCAGTACCGATACTGTTACTGTTTTCGCGGATTCCGTTGTGTATCAGACTTCAAAACACAGAATTGAATATACTGTAGAGATCAGCACAACGAGGCGATCAAAATCGTGTACAGATATCGGTGGTACGATCATCCTATCAAAAGTCAATAATTAGTATCGAAAATGCTGCTAATACGCCAAAAGTAAGATAAACGAAACAATTGCAGTCCAAATTTAAAGAAACGAAATATGATGTCTCACTCAGAAGATGATTTAAAAATTTTCTACAGAAAAATATTTAGGTTTGGAAAACATTTTATTATCATCAACATTAACCGATTTAAATTGAAATAAAATTGTATAAAAAATAAACTTCCATGTTTTTAGATGAAAATTTACCATTTTCTATGTTTTAATAGACGTATTTCAAATATTAAATTTTTATTTCAAAATATTACGATTTAAAATTTCACCAAAATTCAATTAAATACATAAATAAAACCTTTAAAATTTACGGGTCGTTACGCTTTTCCCCACTCTAAAATTTTTCGTCCCCGAAAAGGAAGGGGTAGGAGAATAAAAACAACCAGAAAGAAAAATAGATTGAAAGACAAGATAAATAATTAACTTAAACTATATAAATTTCAATTTAATTTAATTAATATTCAATAATTGGTTAAACCCATTTATTATATCGATAATTCTTAAATATATGAATTTTATCTCAAGATACCTTTCAAACATTATTAATAAATCAATAATATTTACTTTAAAAATGTTTTAATTAATTAATAACCTCTAAAAATATCTATAACAATAGTAATTTACTATTAAACCATGTAGTTTATAAATAAACAGTATTTTAAAAATTTAGAATTATTTAGAAAGAAAGAAAAAATGATAAAAATATCCTTTATATAGTACTTTATCAAAATACTTTTATAACTCAATGTGTTAACAGGTTTATCCTCATTCTTGCATACTCTAACCATGCGTTGAGCAGGTGCAAAGCTAGATTCTCCAAGTATTTAATAGACCTGTTTCCACACCCAATGAAAAATACTTGAAAAACCTTCAAACCCGATATGGAAAGTACAATCCAAACAAATCAACCGAATTGAATCATGGATCACAGATACACAATAGTTACGCCTGGATTCCCCATGAAACATCCGTAACTTTTAAGCAATCACTGCCTTGCGAATTTCGCCATGATAACGAAAAAACTGTAGACCGCGGATACACAATGGTTAAGCCTGGATTCCCCAGGAAATGTAACGTCCCACCCCGAGACCCATCTTAGTAAAGAGAATTAACGAGTAACTCCGTCTACTAAAGTGGAGTATAAGGCTGGTTAAGGGTGGGCATCTACAATTTTGTCTTAAACATCTACTGAATACGTCGATAAATGAAATATGAATTTTCTTTTCTATCTCAACTGGATCGACATACCCAGTAAATGCTTAATCCAAAACTAAGGTGGCTAACGGATTTATCAGAACAAAATACAATAACTAAATGAAAAGTACATCAGAGAATAGTAATCAACATCATATATACATGTACACTGATATACGTTCAGTACAATACAATATGAATACAATAAAGGTGGTACAGGACCACACCATATACATCAAATCAAATGTAAAAACATCAGAGTATGCGGAAGAAATAAACTACTCAAGCGAAAGAAGAACTGATATCCAACATCAACTTCAAGGTAAGTCCAATAGATGATACCTGAAGCAACTCGATCTGACCCGAGTGGAAACACACGGGTCAGGCTAGCCAAAATCATCGGTTAAACAGAATAATCGATAGGGATGAGTAGGTGCAAGCTATGGTATCCTTTTTCTAAAAGGGTGCCATGCCCTAAACAGGTTTCCAACATCATAAGAAAGGACAACATCTCTTCTTGGGAAGTCGAAGAGATAATGATGATAAAGTCATACTTAAGTGGCATAACTGACGCTTAAGCAAATGGAACTTCGACAAGCAAAGTTTTAAAGATAAGACTCAATAAACATCGCTTTCGCCCCATATCATCAGCGATATAAAAGAATATGGATAATGTCATCAAATGATTCAACTATCTTCTTAGAAATGGACGTCAATACAAAAATACATCAAAGGTACATATCCTTCATACATAGAATAAAACGCATATGGTTGTGCCTCATCTCATTGGCACAAGGATCATTCAAGGAAATATAAAACCCAATCATAAAAGAAGCATTATACTTATTGATACCTCATCTCATCGGTATGAATATAGATAAATCTCAAATCCATCACTAAAACTCATCATAAAAGATTCTTCATAATCATTTATACCTCATCTCATTGGTATAAATATATAAATACATCTCAACTCCATCTTAAAATCAAGCAGTCTATAAAATCATCAAATCAACAATCCATAATGTAAATAACTCAATCAAAGAGTAACATCATAAATGGTTTCAGCATATATGTATACATCTCATCTGGCACAAGGCTATCAATGTAATAATCATCTAAAAATGAAGTTTAAAAAATCAAAACTCAAAGAAATCCCGGATTGGACAGATCCTCGATTGCATGTTGAAGCAATGCTACGCGCGCTACATCGTGACTAGTACTACTATTTGGTGCCATAAACATCGTGACGACTGGAGCCAAATAACATCTTAACATCGCGAACATCATGAATGACTATAGTCCATAACATCATAATGACTCCCAGTCACAAAGACCCGAGTTAATAACATCGTGATGATCGGAGTAGCAAACTACATCGTGATGACTCCAATCGAGTACTCATGATCTGTAGTACTAGTAAACATCGTGAATGTGCCTCGACTTCTCGGATATGAACCCAATAGGTGTTAATGTATGTCCCATACCATACGTTCGCACCTAAAAGTTTACTAGTCGTTTGTTGGTACCACACTAGTAAAGCATCATAAACATCATGAAAATATACTCAGCCTCGTCTCATTGGCGAGTAAATACAATACCATACTGGCTTCATCTCATTGACCACTGGTGGCGTCGTGACTTGTCTCATCTCATCGACAAGCAAAAATTATCATAATACATCTCAACATCGTAAACTTATCATAAACAAGCTTACCTCATCTTATCAACAAGTAAAAATAACATCTAGATGGTTATTTATAACCATAATTCCAATTATGAATTTCTAGCTCTTAATTCAACTCATTTCACCGGCAATTAAGAAATACATCTTAAAATGGTCCTTCATTGAATATACTCCTAAATTAGAGTTCTCGGACTACGTTATTTACCCAAAATTTAATAACATCTTAAATCATCTCAAATAGTTCATCAAAAGGGTTTCGATCGTATAAGCCAATATTAAGCGATAAAGCAAATCCATGTATCCCATACCACATGTTTTACTTTACTGTTTAATTATCTTTCTTATAATCCGAATTTCATAAAAATAAGTAATTTTATTTATAAAATAATTTTATTAGAGAAAACAGAAATTTACAACGATTTTTCAAAAACGATTATTAAAACCAATATTTGAAATTTCTTTATTATAGGAAATAAATCTATCTTCATTTAGAAAAATAATATAAAAAATACTGTATAATAATAATTTGAAATGTCCTTGTATTTCAAAAATGATTTAATGAGACCCTTCTCGAAAGCAATGAATACTAAGAGGGATATCTCAAGACCGATAACTTGAATTCAATACGAATTCAATTCAAATTTAACATAAAATCAATTCAAATTCCATTTAAATTTGAATTTCAAATTCTCCAAATATAGCTAGCCTACTGATAGACATCATAGCTCTCAAAATATACCAAAAACATCATCAAAAACGAAGAGAATGAAGCAAAAACGAGCTAATCCAATTCTAAGGTAAACGATTGTTGTTGCTGTCATTTTTCTCTCAGGACAGCAACATACAACCATAATTAAGACCAAGCAAACTTCAAATTTTCAAAAAATACAATGAATAAAACTTGTAGCACATGACCTTAGCTTTTCGGAACATCTAAAATTATCAAATTCAGTTAAGAAACGTAAAAGTTATGGTCAAATTCGTTTCGGTTTCAAACACAGAGCAAATATTGGTTTTGCTCTCGGGTTAGCAGTATAAAAATTAGATTTTGACATAGCTAGCCTTAAAATTACAAAAAAATCAAAACATGAAAGTTATAGTACATAATTTAATATTTCCAAGACATCTATAAAAGTCAAAATCGGTTAAGGAACGAAGAAGTTACGGTCAAATTCGTTTTGGTTTCAAACACAGAGCAAATATTGGTTTTGCTCTCGGGTTAGCAGTAGAAAAATTAGAATTTGACATAGCTAACCTTAAAACTACAGAAAACTCAAAACATAAAAGTTGTAGAATATGATTTATGTTTTCCATAAAATCTAAAATTATCAAATTCGGTGAAGAAATGTAGAAGTTATGGCCAGTTTTGTTTTAGCTTCAAGGACAAAGCAAATATTGGTTTTGCTGTCTGGTTAGCAGTAGAAAAATTGAATTTTGACATAGCTAACCTCAGAAATACAGAAAAATGAAAACACGATATTTGTAGTACATGATTTAAGCTTTCTGAAACATCCAAAATTATGAAATTCCGATCAAAAATGAGTAAGTTATGGCTAACTTTGTTTCAGCTTCAAAGATGGACAGAATGAAGTTTTTGGATTGAGCACAAAATAAGATCAAAACTTGATTTTTATAGCTCCAAACATCCAATTTTACACTAAATATGAATAAGAAAGATTTTTTACAGCTTGTGTGAGTGAGATTACTCACCTTAGGGTTTTTTTGCAGCGAATTAAATGATTTTGCTTGCAAAGAAAAGAGCTCTGGCCTTGGATTAGTAATTAGAAACTTGTAGAAGCTATAGAAACAACATGCAAGTAAGGAAAATATCAAAAACTCAATTATAGTGAACCAAATCTGGGAATTCATATGAATTTTGAGATTAAATAGGTAAGAGACTACCTTTTCTTATGTTTATAACCTGAATTAAACCTTGAATTTGCGCGAGAATGTGTGAATTTTGATTTTTCTTCGTAGGGAGACCATTAATTAGAATATTGAAGTTTTTAGAAGAAAAGTGTTTAAATGAAAAAATAGTCAGAGAGAAATGAATGTATATCTCTTTTAACATTCGATAAATTGGGTTTTTGGGCACAAAATATCACTATAAGCCCAATTCTCACACTTAGAAAAATATTTAGAGTAAATATGTATATGTGTTTTATTAATTTACACGTAACTTTTGCATAAAATTTCCAAATCACATGAAACAAGTTGCATTGTTCATGTTTTAATAAAAGAACATGTTAGTGACATCAAAAATTTAATTTTCCAATTAAAAATATTATTTTCCCCATATAACACAAATTTTTTTAACAATATTTACCAATATTTCATCAATTTCAACCAAATAAAATTTATTTTTAAGTCTAATGAAGTGTATTAAAATGTTTTAACATTTTTATAACATTAATACATCATTCTAAGCCTAGTTACAATTCTAAATTTTATTTTCTTCGTATTATTCCTTTTGTTTTACAATAAAAGGCTAACATTGGAATAAATTTCCAATATTACTAATTAACTAAAATTAAACCATCGCAATGATTTATTTTCAATTCAAATTCATAAATAAAGTTTTTCAAACTTTATTTCATTCATTTACACTTTTTTCAACCGTCGAATTTTGAAATAGGCTTCAAATAAAATAATATGACTTATTTAAATTTCAAATCCCAAACTGTAATCATCAAGATATTGTTCATATAAAATAAACAATATAACCACTCATTTTATTATCAAATTCATTTTATACACAATATTAAATTATAATTTTCATTACAATTTAATATTAACAGTAATCTCCAAAATCCCGGGTTGTTACAGACTCCCCCTTTAACAAAATCGCGTCCTCGTAATTTCTAATGGAAAAGGCTGTAAACAACACAAAAATTCAATCGACAAAGGATAGAAGACAAGCTCGAAACTCAAACCATTCATACTCTCAACATAGAATGGTAGAGAGAAACAAGGAAAAATTCACTTGGTTAATCTAATGGCCCATAAAATGCTAATATATTGATTAGCAAACCATCAAATTTTCTAAGTAACCCGAAAGAATTTCGAAGATATCCCGTCTTCGAATCAAAACTTAATAAGATGCTCAACAATTAATCAATCGAAAATGAATGATTTCACAAAACTCTACGAACAGAGTCGGGATCAAACTCACTGAAACCCAAAATCTAAGCAATAATCAATAAGATTTTTCCAATAAATATACGGAAAGAACATCTCACAACAGGGTAGACACAATAGACAAGATTGATAAATCACAAGATGGCTTCTTACAAGGCCACCAACTCAAACGACCGTGAAAAATGCACGTCGTTAATAATAGCTCAAAGATGGAATATACTCAAGAAAAAGGATATAAACTCAAATTATATTTTAATCCAAGACATTTAGAATTTTTAAATCTCAACATATTTTAAATTTTAAATCTCAATTTTCAACATTTGAAAATTTTCAAACTTTTTACAATATTACTTAGTAAGTTATTTAAAACTCAAATTAGAAGTCCAAATTTCTCCGCTTACTTCAAAATTAATTTCCAAAGATATTTGTAAATACATAATAATATTCCTCTAAATAAATTAAGGGTTTAAATTCTCTTTACTCTTTTTATTAAACCACTTAAATAGTTTAAAAATAATCTTCAAATTCTCTTATAAATCTTCTCCTAAAACATCCAATGTATACAATACAGATTCTAAAATCTCAAAATATACTTCCAATAAAGCACAGCTCAAAAATAATATCATATATATTCTTATCTTTATAATTTAAAAATAAATAAATGGCTTTGCCTCGCCATTGAGTCTCTAATAAATAAATATATCAGTTGGTTGTAGAGTTGGCCGAACGATCAAAACTGCCTCGCCACTCTACTACTCGTCACTAAAATCAATGGCTGCAATAACCATTCAAAAATAAATTTAATTTTTAATCTCAAATATTATTTTCAAAATCTCAATTTTTAAAACACAAACCATCGTGTATGATTGCCTCATCATAGCATTTAGGAGATTCCTATCGATAACGTTGATCAGGTGTATCAACTAGAACTCTTAACTACTCAATGGACAATCCAACACTCTCAAAATTTTTCTATAAATGAAATACTACTCATGAAAATATATTCTCAAAATATTCTTTGGTTTTTTTAAAATATCTCAAAGGTCAAATTTATTTTTAAAACTCATATTTATATAGCTTCAAAACTCAAACCAAAGAGCATTAAGAGAATGCATCGACATTTTCCCAGAATACTCGATTCTCCAAATCATCAGGAGGAGATAGAGTGTTCGTCAATCTTACGGTGTTGAGCCACTATCAAAAATCATCAAGATATAGGATAAGCAAGATATTCTTCTCGAAGGAGAAGAAGCACACAATCCACGAATCACTACATCAAACAGAGTAACGCTACAAAGAATAAAATTGATTAAGTATTTGAAAAGAACACTCAAACAAAGCTGAATGATAAACTCAACCAAACTCAAACAATTTAGAAACTCACCTCATTCCTCAGGGGACATCCTCGTGGAAGGATAACCGAAGAGCTAAGAGCCTGGAATAAGGTTACCTCAACACTCGATTGCCTAATTGGATATCAAATCCAAATGGACTCACAAACTCAACAAAGTCACCTTGATTGGAATTCGAGATATATCATCAACATCTCAATAGTCAAGAGTGAATACAGAAACTTCGAAATCTTCATTAACATTCCAAAGTGATAGAAATAATAAACCAATCAAATTAGGATGCCTAAATAAATATAGGATCCTATAACAACAAAAGGATCGGACTTAACATCAAATAAGTCAATCCATCTCAAATCAAATGCACCTCAAGATCGTGAGTAACAAACAAAATCACAAAAACAACATCAAATAAAAATCTCAGAATGCTCACAACAAGCAATTCGTTGTGGATCCCCTCAATACGATCCACAACTCTCAAAGGAACACAACAAGAATACTTAAAGGAATCAATAAGCTTCATCAATACGAACTCACTCGCATCGAAAAAAATAAGAATAGAATAATCCCAAATAAGAGTATTCATAAGATAAGATAACATCAAACTCAATTATGGAATAATACGAAATACAGTTTATATTCGTAGGCATATTCCATCTCAACATATCCCAAAACTCGAAGAAGAATCAAAGCACGATTCGAAATCAAGCTCGAATAAAGGACAATGATTCACTCATATTGTACTTCGATGTATCGTGATATTCGTACAGTTTTGTGTTTATTCTATTTTGTTCTAACCATAACTCTGACACCAAGCTGTAATGCCCCACCCCGAGACCCATCTTAGTAAAGAGAATTAACGAGTAATTATGTTTACTAAAGTGGAGTATAGGGCTGGTTAAGGGCGACCATCTATAATTTTATCTTAAACATCTACTGAATACGTCGATAAATGCAATATGATTTTTCTTTTCTATCTCAACTGGATTGACATACCCAGTAAATGCTTAATCCAAAACTAAGGTGGCTAATGGATCTATTAGAACAAAATACAATAACTAAATGAAAAGCACATCATAGAACAGTAATCAACATCATATATATACATATACACTGATACACGTTCAGTACAATACAATATGAATATAATACAGGTGGTACACGACCACACCATATACATCAAATAAAATGTCAAAACATCAAAGTATGCAGAAGAAATAAACTACTCAAGCGAAAGAAGAGCTGATATCCAACATCAACTTCAAGATAAGTCAAATAGATGATACCTGAAACAACTCGGTCTAACCCGAGTGAAAACACACGGGTTAAGCTAGCTAAAATCATCAGTTAAACAGAATAATCGATAAGGATGAGTAAGTGAATGCTATGGTATCCTTTTTATTAAAGGATGTCATGCCCTAAAAAGGGTTCCAACGTCATAAGAAAGGACAACATCTCTTCTTGGCGAGTAGAAGCGATAATGATGATAAAGTCATACTTAAGTGGCATAACTGACACTTAAGCAAATGGAAAATCGGTAAGCAAAGTTTTAAAGATAAGATTCAATAAACATCGCTTTCGCTACATGTCATCAGCGATATAAAGGAATATGGATAATGACTTCAAATGTTTCAACTATCTTCTTAGAAGTGGTTGTCAATACAAAAATACATCAAAGGTACATATCCTTCATACATAGAATAAAACGCATATGGACGTGCCTCATCTCATTGGCACATCCCAAGGATCATTCAAGGAAATATAAAACCCAATCATAAAAGAAGCATTATACTTATTCATACCTTATCTCATCAGTATGAATATAGATACATCTCAAATCCATCACTAAAACTCATCATAAAAGATTCTTCATAATCATTTATACCTCATCTCATCGGTATAAATATATAAATAAATCTCAACTCCATCTTAACATCAAGTAGTCTATAAAATCATCAAATCATCAATCCATAATGCAAATAACTCAATCAAAGAGTAACATCATAAATGATTTCACCATATATGTATGCATCTCATCTCGCTCTAGGCTATCTGTGTAATAATCATCTAAAGACAGTGAAGTCTAAAACATCAAAAATCAAAGAAATCCCGGATTGCCCAGATCCTCGATTGCATGCCGAAGCAATGCTACGCGCGCTACATCATGACTAGCACTACTATTTGGTACCATAAACATCGTGAGACTGGAGTCAAATAACATCTTAACATCATGAACATCGTGAATGACTATAGTCCATAATATCATAATGACTCCCAGTCATAAAGACCCGAGTTAATAACATCATGATGATCGGAGTAGCAACCACATCGTGATGACTCCAATCGAGTACTCGTGGTCTGTAGTACTAGTAAACATCGTGAATGTGTCTCAAGTTCTCGGATAGGAACCCAATAGGTGTTAACGTATGTCAATACCATACGTTCGCACCTAACGGTTTACTAGCCGTTAGTTGGTACCACACTAGTAAAACATCATAAACATCATGAAAATATACTCAGCCTCATCTCATTGGCAAGTAAATACAATACCATACTCGTCTCATCTCATTGACAAGTACTAGTGGCGTCGTGACTTGTCTCATCTCATCGATAAGTAAAAATTATCATAATACATCTCAACATCGTAAAATCATCATAAAGAAGCTTACCTCATCTTATCAGCATGTAAAAATGATTTAGTGAAAACCGTTCTCGAAAGCAATGAAAACTAAGAGGGATATCTCAAGACCGATAACTTGAATTCAATACGAATTCGATTCAAATTTAACATAAAATCAATTCAAATTCCATTTAAATTTGAATTTCAAATTCTCCAAATATAGCTGGCCTACTGATAGACATCATAACTTTCAAAATATACCAAAAACATCATCAAAAATGAAGAGAATGAAGCAACAACGAGCAAATACAATTCTAAGGTAAAGATTGTTGGTGCTGTCATTTTGCTCTCAGGATAGCAACATACAGCCATAATTAAGACCAAGCAAACTTCAAAATTTCAAAAAATATAATGAATAAAACTTGTAGCACATGACCTAAGATTTTCGGAACATCCAAAATTATCAAATTCAGTTAAGAAACGAAGAAGTTATGGTCAAATTCGTTTCGGTTTCAAACACAGAGCAAATATTGGTTTTTCTCTCGGGTTAGCAGTATAAAAATTAGATTTTGACATAGCTAACCTCAAAATTACATAAACTTCAAAACATGAAAGTTATAGTACATGATTTAATCTTTCCGGGACATCTAAAATTATCAAAATCAGTTAAGGACGAAGAAGTTATGGTCAAATTCGTTTCGGTTTCAAACACAGAGAAAATATTGGTTTTGCTCTCGGGTTAGCATTAGTAAAATTGGATTTTGACCTAGCTTACCTTAAAATTACAGAAAACTCGAAACATAAAAGTTGTAGAACATGATTTATACTTTCCATAACATCTGAAATTATCAAATTCGGTTAAGAGGCGTAGAAGTTGTGGCCTATTTTGTTTTAGCTTCAAGGACAAAGCAAATATTGGTTTTGCTCTCGGGTTAGCAGTTGAAAAATTAATTTTTGACATTGCTAACCTCAAAAATACAAAAAAAATCAAAACAAGATATTCGTAGTACATGATTTATGCTTTCGCGAACATTCAAAATTATCATATCCAAGCAAAAATGAGTCAGTTATGGCTAATTTTGTTTCATCTTCAAAGATGGACATAATTCAGTTTTTGGATTGAGCACAAAATATGATCAAAACTTGACTTTTATAGCTCCAAACATCCAATTTTACACTAAATATGAATAAGAAAGATTGTCTACACCTTGCGTGAGTGAGATTACTCACCTTAGGGTTTTTTTGCAGCGAATTAATGATTTTGCTTGCAAAGAAAAGAGCTCTGGCCTTGGATCAGTAATTAGAAACTTGTAGAAGCTATAGAAACAACATGCAAGTAAGGAAAATATCAAAAACTCAATTATAGTGGATCAAATCTGGAAATTGATATGAATTTTGAGGTTAAATAGGTATGAGACTACCTTTTCTTATGTTTTCAACTTGAATTAAACCTTGAATTTGCAAGAGAATGAGTGAATTTTTATTTTTCTTCATATGGAGGTCATTAATTAGAATTTTGAAGTTTTTAGAAGAGAAGCGTTTAAATGAAAAAATAGTCAGAGAGAAATGAATGTATATCTCTTTGAACATTCTAGAAATTGGGTTTTTGGGCACAAAATATCCCTATAAGCCCAATTCTCACACTTAGAAAAATATTTAGAGTAAATACGTATATGTGTTTTATTAATTTACTGGTAACTTTTGCGTAAAATTTCCAAATCACATGAAAAAAGTTGCATTGTTCATGCTTTAATAAAGGAACATGTTAGTGACATAAAAAATTTAATTTTCCAATTAAAATAATTATTTTCCCCATATAACACAAACTTTTTTAACAATATTTACCAATATTCCCATTTTTAGTGAAAATCACTATTTTCATCCATTTCAACCAAATAAAATTTATTTTTAAGTCTAATGAAGTGTATTAAAATGTTTTGACATTTTTATAACATTAATACATCATTCCAAGCCTAATTACACTTCTAAATTTTATTTTCTTCATATTATTCCTTTTATTTTAGAATAAAAGGATAACATTGGAATAAATTTCCAATATTACTAATTAACTAAAACTAAACCATCACAATTATTAATTTTCAATCCAAATCCATAAATAAAGTTTTTCAAACTTTATTTCATTCATTTACACTTTTTTCAACCGTCAAATGTTGAAATAGGCTTCAAATAAAATAATATGACTTATTTAATTTCAAATCCCAAATTATAATCATCAAGATATTGTTTATATAAAATAAACAATATTATCCCTCATTTTACTATCAAATTAATTTTTAAACACAATATCAAATTATAATTTTCATTACAATTTAATATTAACAGTAATCTCCGAAATCCCAAGTTGTTACGGGAAACATCCGGACCCTTTAAGCAATCTCTGCCACGCGGATTACGCTACGATAAGAAAAACCTATAGACCGTGGATACACAATGGTTGCGCCTCGATACCCCCAGGAAACATCCATAGCCTTTAAGCAATCTCTGTCTTACGGATTACGCCACTAAAACGACTATAGATCGTAAATACATAATGGTTACGTCTGGATGCCCTAGGAAACATCCGTACAATTCAAGCAATCACTGCCTTGTGAATTAGGCTATGCAATCGAGTTCGTAAGACCATGGGTAACGCCATGGAATTCGAAGGACACTCGAGTATTATATCCAGAAAACCCAAATTAGAGAGAATAATATGGATAGAATGAATCCAAAATGTGGCCACAAAGACAATATCAAGCAGAAGGCACATTCCATATCTTTACTTCGAAAATATGTATCATAGTACCCTTTCAAATCGTTTTTAAATATCATACTTATATAAAGTACATTATATAGATTTCATTATCAAATCGAATACTTTCCAAAATCAATAGTATATCAAATCTCATTTATATAGACTACGATTATATAAGATTTCACTTTTCAAATTGAGTGCCTTTCCAAATCAGTAGTTTTCGAATCAACATCATATTTATATAAATAAATTTTATATAAGTTCCCAAATCAAGTATTTAGAAAAATAAGGTTCTTAAATTTTAATTCGTTTTAATATCAGTTCAGTTTCAAAATCATATAAGATTTCATCATATTGTTTCTTCCAAATTAAATATCTTCAGATTCAAATTTTCCAAAATAATAGAATAAGAAAATAATCCTAGTTTCCAAAACATAATTTAAGTCAGACAAATTCATTTCCAAATCATCATATAAATACTAGGTTTTAAGTTCTAATCTATTTTCGAAACCAAATATTTTTCTCAAAATCAATTATACTCAAAATGAATACCAAGTATATAACCATCCATTTAAAACTTTTAAACTACTTATTTCTATATGAAAGATCCAATTTACCTTTTGAAAATTATTACTATTATATATATATATATATATATATATATATATATATAGTTTTATAAAAGATGTTACTAAGTTAAAACATTTAAAACTAAATTTTATTCAAAACATTTCTACCATATTAGTATAATTCAAAACAGTCTCATTCATTTACTTAACAAAATAGTTTCAAACTTATTTAAGTCATATTACTTCATACTTAAACATACAAAACTAAACTTATAAACTTTATCAAATAATTTATACCTTTCGAAATTACTTAGATTTGAAAACTAAACCTCGATTTGGAAGTGTATGAACATTAAAAATAGTCGAAGAAATCAAATTTCCAATCCAAGAGTTGGAAATCAGCAACAAATCAGTAAATCAATTTTAGCAGATAGGGTTATACTAAATCAAATCCGAAACTAGAGGACTGAACAACGGGTTCGCTTAAAATCATTTCAAATATATATACATATATCTTTCAAATATCAAATGATACTTCAAAATTTGAAATCAAAATTTGTTTCACAAAATCATTTGCATAGCAAAGCGGCCTCTCCTCCACTCTGAAACTTGAAAATCAATGTCGATGATGTGTGCACTCATCATCGAAATTATTCTCCAGCGATATAAGTGGGCGCTGGACTTCTTTTTTCTTGAAAATTTCTTTGAAATTTCTTCGAAATCATAGGAACTCATTTGAATTCATTTGAAACATTTCTTATTAGGAAAATACTTTCAAATCGTATTATTATATATTTTCAAAATCATAAAACCAATTTCAAAATACCGGAGTTCAATTTCTCAAATTTCAAATTTAAAACCCTTTAGTTATAAATCATTTTTAGATCAAACAATTTCTTATAAAATTTTCAAAATTTCAAAACCTTTCAATACTTCAAATTCTTGCTTTTTAAAAGGTATATAATCCTTATCGAAAACATTTTCGCTTTTATATATAAAATAAAATCATACTTATCAAAATAATAATTTCGATATATAAAATAATTTCTAAAATACAATAAACACGATTTTTCAAAGGATGATCCAAGAATGGATTTCAAAACAAAGATAGAGATTGCAAATTAGAGGAATTCTAATCAAATAGAATTCTAATTCGTAGATATTTTCGAACGAAGGTGGGATAATTAAATTACAAAATAGAAAATGGACATACTTATATAAATTGCGGGTGACCTTAACCTTGTCAACCGTGATCCTAGGAAAACAATCGATGCGGAATTCTAAGGCAAATCGACATTCGATCGCTAGAGATAGAATTCGGCATAGCAAGAGATAACAGCATCTAAACCGAGGTTATAGAAATCTCCGGTGAATCAATGCAAATTGTATAGGAGTTTCACCCCTTTACAAATCATTCGAAGATCGGAGGGATTGCTGATTTTTATAGAGATCATTTGAAGTGGAGTTATGGGATGCTCTAGAATCAAAAGACTACAAATAGGGGAGACAAGAATGGATTTCGGAACAAGCGGGAGTGTTCCAAAATTCAAAGGAAACCGAATCAAAAAGGAAGAGATTCAAGAACGAACGAAAGTAATTCTATAATTAAATTTACTACATATGCTACGTTTTGCCTCAAACCTGGTTCTAATACAAATAGTAACGACCCGGTATTTTGTGCCATCCGCATCCGCACATGTCGGACTTGAATTGCTCAAATATCTGATTGTTAATTTTTATATTTGGTGAAACTCAGTATATAAAGTAGATAAATAATTACAGAATCACAAACACAGAGTATTACAATAATGAGCTGCGGAAACAAATGAATAGTAGTTCATGAAGCTACTATATATAATAGAGTTAAAACAAGATACAATAGAAGTCTCGAATACCATAGTCAATTAACAAAATCTGAATACATCACTAGAATCAACCGAATGACTAAAAGATGAATCGATTGTTGGATCTCCAAGAGAAGCTCCAAACTCTAAAGGTGAGTCTCAAATGCTGCATCACTCAAGTCTGACCCGAGCGTAAAGCAAAACACAAACACTCGAGTCGGGATTAACATTCTTATATCAATAAATCCAACTCAAGTGAAATATCAACTGAAATACAAGTGACTCAAAGGATGTTTGGGATAACCATCCTCTAAGAATTCATGAAACTATCTACTATGTAGAATATACACTATTAACAATCAAACGTCATTATAACACCATGGTCATTTCAAAATAATTTATACTTCAAAACCAAAATAGAATATTTCCAAATTATAGCACTTTCAAAGTTACAACCATTTTGAAACCCAAAACACTTTGAAACCATAATTCTTTTGAAAACCATAACTTTGAAATCATAACTTCCACCCATTAAAAAGTTTAACAATAGTATATAAAATAAAATAGTTTTATAAAATAAAATAGAGTTTATATTAAAAATAGTTTTATATTAAAAATAATTTTATATATATTAGATAATTTATAAAGTACAATATTTATAATTTCCTCAAATTTCACAAATACATTCAAATCAACTCGAATCCCAAATTCAAATTTAATTCAAATCCCAATTTATCAATTTCAATTCAATTTAGTATATAAATAAACAATTTCAAATTGTATCAATTACAAATATAGATGTGAACCATAAAATAAACTATTTAAATTTCAATATATTTCAAAGCTATAAATATTCAACATTTTCCTCTGGTTTATTTAAACTTAAAATATCCATTTAATCAATTTACATCGAAATCCAGTTATAAAATCATATCATAAAACCCCCAAATTCAGTAAGTTTCAAATCGATTTAATTAGACAAAATTCTTATTTAAATATGATTTTGAATAAATTCAAATAAATCTTTCCATCCTTAACTTATAGAAATAATTATAAATCCATTTTAAATAAATACTTAAACATATTGTATTTTACTCAAATCAAACTCTACTAAATTTAAAGCTTATTATTAAATTTATTTTATATTCAAATTATTCATATACATAAAATATTTTTGATATTTAATAAAACCATATATATTCCCTTTCAAAACCATTGAAATCATTTTCAAAATATTCATATATAGGCCAACGGTGTCTGCATTTAATTTTCTATCATATGGTCAAGTGATACGGATATTTTTCATTTCAATCCGTAATTCAAATATATATGGGTATATACATTTCAACCCATAATCCCAAATTCAATTCAACGAAAATCGCTTAGGTTTATCATTTTAACCCATAACGATTTTCTCCTATTCTATAGATCATTCGGGTATGTATTAGTTCAACCCATAGGGAATTCTATACTAATAGGGAGCTTGCAGAGTGATAATAGATATGATAATAACAATAACAGGAATATATCATCAATAACAATATAATATAAACAACATGATATGGTGTCATATCCCATAGGTGAACAGTTATAGATAATAGCATATATAATCATTTAAATAACTACAGCATCATATTTCAATTATCGTTTCAATTGACATCAAATCTAATAAATACAAAAACGTTAATCATGAGTGATTGCTCACCTTTCAAGGCTAAAGAGGATAGACAATAAAGTTGAGTACAAAATACAAGCACATATCCTAAAGCAAAGCTAGATTGGCACGAACACACAAACATAGTTGATAGTTCGGAATTGACGAAATCAAATCAAACTGGTTTGATGAAGTTCAATGGTATAAATGAACATATGTATGACTATATACATATATAAACTAATATTTTAAATTCAAACACACTTTTTAATTTAATTAAATATGTATTTCAAAATCAATGTTTTTAAAATAAACACAAAAAACTTCATATTGTATTCCCTTGAAATCGATATTTATAAAAGTCGATTTTTTTTAATGTTTTAAACAATATTAAACATATTATCTATACACATTTAAACAATATTAAACATATTATCTACATACATTAAAATAAAACCTTTTCAAAATATTAACAAAAACGTTTGTGTAACGATCGCGATTTTTCGTTGCCGAAAAACCGAAATGTTATGGGTTTAAGAAAGAAGAAAAGAAGAAGAAAGGGAGAAGAAGAGAGAAGAAGAAAAAGAGAAGATAGTAGAAAATAGAGAGAAAAGAAAATAAACAGAACAGAAACAACAACAGGACATAGAACAACATCAGAATCTCACAATTCGCAGCGGAACAACATATAATAAATAAATGAATAATCTTTAAACAAAGAACTATATCAGTTATTACATTACATTTCATTTCATTTCATCAGAGTGTACAACATCAAACAATGCAGCGGAAAAAGAACTACTATATAAACTAGTGATACGCCATGCCATCCAGCTTGCCTCCTGCAACTCCAGAATATCCAGAATATCCTGATAAACCTAACTCTTGACTGCCCGTGTGAAAATTGGTGGGCACCCAGAGTTTAGGAAGGAAAACAATAAACTCCGAGTCAGTCATGTGACTGGTGTGAGAACTCAAAACAGTTTATTTATCTTTAAAAACAAAAGAGAGGAATATTTTTAAAGTCAATTCGCAATGCTTTTAAAAATGAGACTACCATTAGACCTCCTGCCACACACACAATGCAAACGCAGACTTGGAGGAGATTTCTTCTTATGTTAGTCAAAGATGCTTGATACGTATTAAAAAGAAACATTTGATATTATTGCTAGTGCATAGTGTAGAAAAAATTCATTTCGAAAGTAGAATATAAATCTTAGCCAGCATAGGTACCATTATATTATGCCTACTATAGCTACCATATTAAATGGCAGGTTCTACAACTAAAACCGTACAAATCTCGTATTGTTTCTTTGGATTTCCAACGAATGGTCAGGCCAAGGAACTTCCCATTGCCACATGAGAATGCCTCTGGATGGACATCCCCGAGAACCAAACCGGATCTCTACCAACACAAGGCCGGGTTACCCCTAACTGAGTAACAACTGACCGAATATGCCATCCCCCGGTCCTTTGGGACCTTTCACCGAGCGCTCGCAATCAATTCACACAATCATAAAGTGTTTTCAACATGAGTAAGTATCTGGGCTCCATACCATGATACCACCCTTTTCCAGAAGGAAATGCACATATCCTAAAGGGCGCTACCCCTCATAACCTTGCCGCATCTTTCCTGTTTTGACCATTCCGGGGTGTGAGGCTCGACGCAGTCTCGTCCACAAAAACATACTTTATACAAAAGTCATGCTTTGGGTCAACAAATGATCATAGAAATGATCACCAAGATAGACGATCAAACAAATGATCCTATCACAAATAATCAACACAATGATCATTTCACAGCAACACTCAGTATGTCACATTACCAAATTGGGAGTATATTGCTGATAACTTCAACTATATAACCTCTGAGCTCGTACGTCTCAGAGAAGGGTGTTAAGCTAAGAGAATAAATTCTCCGCCACCAACAGAAATATATTTGAAAGAAATCGGCTTTACATCTCAATTTGTAATGTCGGGCATACTATCCATACAAGTCTGTTCCGGGCTCGAACAGAACCGAAGGCACTTACAAAGAAGTCCTTGCAATCCGAATAATCTCTAATCACGTTCGGATTTCCCATCACATATGGAGATCTCAATACCGGGGATCAGCCAGTGCAGAGACAATCAACAAGAAACCCTTACGTTTTTGAAAATATCCGGTCTTCAACACCGATCTTCAAATGCAATTCATAACGACGTATCACATATTCGGAATGGGTTATACGACCCCAAGGTCCTTTCCCGGTTAACCCGAATAGTGAGCGCTTATTTTAAAAAAAATAAGTGTGGCATTCAATTTCAAGCAAATCACAACAAATACCTATTTAAAGGTAAATATTGATAGTCGGTTATTGAACTATCAATAGATATGCCAACATCACCAGATTCCAAATTTTTTTCCAAATTTTTTTATTTCCCAAAAATATCTTTATAAGATATACATTCTCCATTCTTTAAAAATAAATCAATATTTATTTTTAAACTCATTTTCCAAATTTCATTTATAAATTCCATATTGAATTTACATTCCAAAATATTTATGAATATACGATTTCCATTCGTTTTCAAATATTCATTTTCAATTTATCTTTAAAAAGATAAATTCAAAATATTCACTTAATATTGGAAAAACATTTCTATACTTATTTATTTATAAGTAATTCACAAGCCTTTTTATTTTCTACGCTTAGAAAATATTTAATATACTCTAATCGAAATTAAGTATATATATTTCATTCTTTAAGGAAATCATTCACTTAACCATATTTATTTGGGCCAAAATGAATGTTGCGTAAAACATCGTTACGATAACCCAAAATCACTAGTATGTATAGGGATTCAAAATTAAAATAGATATATAAATCCCAATACTATACCAAATATTTCCTTTCGAAATCATTTACTATAACAATAGTTTTATAGTCCACCATTTACTTTTATTTCTCGAAAACATCTATTTCAACAATAAATGTTGAAATCTATGGTTTCGAATCTCAACACCTTTTAAAACATCTTTAGATCGTTTTAATTCTATTTCAAACATCACATCCAAAATAATTTCTTTAACTTATTATTCACTATTCAAAACGTGAATATACCTTGTTAATAAATTTCATCACTTCTATTCCTTTTATTTTAAAGGATTTATTCACTATTCAAAACGTGAATATAACTCTCTTAACAAGTTACAACTATTTACTTATCAAAGTAAGTCGTTTCGAATTTATAAAACAACGTTTATAAATTCTATTCTATTTATTTTATATCAACTCCTTTTATAAATTCCTTTATTAACCTATCTCAATTCATATCACAATGATATACTAAAAATTCATATTATAAGACAAATACTTATAATTTATTTATTTACAAAATCATTCCTTCAAACTTCCCAAATCTATAAATCTCATAACTTCTAAGATTCATTTATTTATCCAAATCTATTCCTTTAATAACTTTATAAATTTTATAAACCTACTGCTTATAAAATTTCATTTATAACTTCACTGTTTATAATTCTATAAATTTCATTCCTTTATGGAATTCATTTACAAATCATTCTATCACTTATAAAAGCTCGTTTTATAATTCAAGATAATCTAAATTTATAAATATCAATTTATAAATCTTTTATATGGATCAATTTATATTATTCTTTTAAAAACGTCTTTGAACTCCTTTATAATTCATCATTTTGATTCGTAAAATAATCAAACTTCATAAATCCTATTTTTAAACTTTTTATAATAAATTCAGAAATCCCAGTTTAAACTATTTTATAAAATCATTAATCTCATAATTTCAAAAATCAACTTTTAACTGAATTTCTCAAAAATCATAATTTTTATAATATTAAAATTATAACGTTTACTTATTTAAGATGAATCAATTTCAAAAAAAAATATTTTATAAACGTATACTTTCAAAAGTCACTTTAGAAATCCCTTTAAAAGTAAAAATCGTTATTTTTAAACTTCAAAAATTGGATCCGATGATGCAACACATCAAATAGTCAATCACGACTTTCAAACATCATATATCATCCATGATAAACAATCAAACATCACAATATCTAAAATCAAATAAATATTTGTGAGGAATCCAGTTGGATCCCTCCAACCGGTTTCCCTGCATCCACAGACATTAGCACAATACCAATTCCGTTTCAAGACGGAATATCGCGGTATATGGGATTTTATAAATATTATCCGCTTAATAACGGCGCAATAGGGTCTCATCCGCTATACAAATGCGGGAAATCAATCAACTGCAGTATATACATATGCCAATATATATATAAATATATATATATTGCTATATATATAATATAATACCAATTCCACTTCGAGGTGGAATATCGCGGTATATGTGTGTAATAAATAACCTCCGCTTACTAACGGCGTATAGGGTCTATTCACATCCAATATATATATATATATATATATATATATATATATATATATATATAACAATCATCATTCAAGCATTCAATCATTCAATCAACAAATTTTAAATCTAACTATTTAAAATTTAAATAAATCCTTTTGAGTGAGAAGTTCTCACCTTTATTCCCGTTTGCAATCCACTTCCAATTCAACTTGTTTTCTTCATTTATACCTTGTATAAATATTATACACAATTTATTAATATTCAAACAGATTGAATAATAAATTTCTTTCTTGATTGATTAATTAATCAATAGTTTTATTTAAATCAGTTTCTTCTTAAATAAATTTATTTTAACAAATTTTCCTTTTAAAAAAAATTTTAACTAGAAATTTCTAATTGAACTAAATTTCCATTAAATAAATCTTTCACTTAATAAATTTCCATTTGATAAATATACTTAACAAAATATTAAATTTCTTTTAAATAATTTATTTATCCAATAAATCAAATTCCTAACAAATCTGTCTAGTTCAATTTAAACTTCAACTAAATTTATTTTAAACAAATTTATTTAACTACAATTTAATTTCCCTTTTAAATCAAATTTATTTAACCAAGATTTTATTTTAACTAACAAATTCCTTTTTATTCTTAAAACAATTTCTTTTAAATTTATCTAGCTAATGATTTTCTCAATTTAATTATAAACCACAATTTTCCTTCTATTAATAAATTAATTTTAACTAAAAATTAAATTTAATTAACCAAACTTTCTTTTAATAACTTAATCGATTATAAATTCGATTTCTAACTAATAATTTAGTTTTAAGTTAACAAGATAATTAAATAAATTCGTTAAACAAATTAACCACTCTAACTATTTATTTTTGAAATACTAGTAAATGAAAATATGGGTATGTACATTTACTTTATTCTTTTCCTTGAATATAATTTGTTAAAATCAACTTTATTTATTTATATAAGATATTTTCTGTTTTTTTTTCTTTACTGTCCTTACAAAATTTTGAAAACAAAACAAATTTTCAAAACTACTTTACTGTTATTTAAAATCCCAGTTTATATATATTTGAATTAAATTTAAAAACAAAATAAAATTTATACCTCACTGCAAATTCGCGAACCCAGCTAGCGTCGCCACTGCCAGATGCTCGAGAACCCATACGCGTGCCACCGTACGCGAGCCCTACCCAATCGCCGAGTACCACCACTCTGAATCGCACATCGCCTCCAGGTCGCAATCGCGACGTCACCACTCTCGCCACAAATCAATCGCGACCCAAAATCGTTACGTCGTCGCCTCTAATCCCGCGCGCACACGCGTGCGCCTGCGCCTTAGCCTCGCGCTTGCGACCGCCCTCATCGTCGCCGCTTCCACTTCCCCAGTCGCACTCACGCGCACGCCTCCCAATTGCCGCGATTCGATTTTGAAGAGAGGGGGGGTCATCGACTTCGGCCATTATTTTGTTTCTTTTTTTTTATATGAACGAACGAATTTGAATCGAATGAGGGAAAGGGGAAGAAGGGATACGGCTTCGGCTATTTTTTCTTCGTTCGATTTTGAACTGAAGGTGGGTTGCGCGATTATTTAAAAAGGAATGGGGAGGAGACAGAATTTCATGCCTGCACGTTCTCTACACGATCGAAGGCATGATCCTTGCCGTAATTTTAGGCGTAAGGTTGGGGAAGATAACGTGTGTGTTGTTGACTAATTTATATTTAAATTTCAAATTGAATTCGATTTAAATTTTCAACGCGTTTACTCAACGTACGCTCACATACCAACTCCGAAAAATACGAAATTTGAAATCCGAGAATAATTCAATATTATGGACCCAATGGAACTGGTTTCGTCGAATTCCGAGACTGTGCCTCAGACGGCTATTTTTAAATATCGATTCAAACGATTAAAATTTCAGAACTGAACAAATCACTTTCAAATTCAATTCTGAGGCTTCTATTATCTTCAATATTATCAATATGAATTTTACAAGCCTTTGAAATATTTTAAATCGGCTTAAAATTGAAGATTCAAATTTTTATCCTACTTTCAATAGATTAAATTCTATAATTTAATCGCCAAATTCATTCTGATAATTTGAAATTCAATTCAAACCATCCTTCAAATATTTAAAATTAATTAAATATTCTCAAATTAAATTGTTCAAAATTCTGGGTCGTTACAGTTTGTATTTATGGATACCAACATAACCATATATATAAAGTTATATTAACAACTATGCAAGCCGTATGACTATGCAGACCATCAGCTATATATAAAACAAAAATTTGGATATACAAACACTATATATATATATATGTATATATATATATATATAAACTAATGATATATCGGTATAACAAATCCTAAAAATATTATATAAATTAGTAATACATATTAAAGGCAACACTTTATATATATAATATATACTTCTTATACTGACATATATATGTATGCACATTACAGTCGAAGCTGTTATAGTGGTATACATGAAAATAAACAACTAATATAACTTTTATAAACTAAAGTTAAAAATCACGTATATATATGTAACAGGTAAAATATAGAAACTAATATATACTCTTTCTCTCCTCAAATATACAAATACAACAACAGAACAAAATAAAATATACAGAAATATAAAACATATATATATATATATATATCACAGTTATTTTTCTAATTTATATATTATATAAACAAAACATGTCACTCTTTCTATAAACTTATCCTATAAACTAATAGTATACTATAAACTGTTATAAACGATAACCAAATAGTACTCATATATCAATATATAACTACGACAACTAACATGTTATAAAAATCCAGTAAAATATAAAACTAACAGAATATAGCATACATACTAATATATATTAAACATTATATGTCATTATCAAACTATTTCAACTATACTATAAAACTGCATTATATATATATGATTTACAGGCAAACTCTATGTGAACCCAGATTAAAAAAAAATCATTTCACAAAGCAGCTATATAATAAGTATACTATGCATATACATATTCACCTGCATGCAATGTACAGAGAAGGAGAGATGATCGTCAAGGCTGAAAAGTTTTATTTCGACAAGGCAATGGATGGTCATAGCCTTGATATGGTGGAGGTGTTGAGGATTCGAGTTGGAGGTGGGCTCGGGTTTATAGCCTATGCGTGGAGGAGTTGCATGCCTAGATGAGGTGGTGAGGTGGTGAAGCGGAGAGCTGCGGTGGTTGTATGGCTTAGGATGTGAATGGCAGAGCAACGTTGTTGAGGTGGCTTCGGGCGTGAGCTCTGGTTTGGCGATGTAAAGGGTGGCCATGCGAGCTAAAGAAATGAACGTGAGAGAGGACAAAATAGAGTAAGGGAGACTGGGTGTTAGTGGAGGTTGCAATTTGAAATGGAAGAGGGATTTAAGAAAAACGAGTTGCTTGGCTACATAAAAACATTCTAAATACAAATTTAAAGCATACTAATTTAAAGCAAATAAATTTTAAACAAATGAATTTAAAATGAATGAAATGGCTATAGAAAAATGAATAGTTTCTTCTTATTTTGAATTGATATTTACATGGCCGATTTTAAAGAAGTATTAAATACAGAGCATGGAAAGCTCTCACGTCACACTCAGCTAAAATAATTAAAGAAAACGATTACTTGGCTCGCGCGGCTGAAATATGAAAAGGCAAAGGTAACAAAATGCACAAAAACCAGTACCGATACGGTTACCGTTTTCACAGATTCCGCTGTGTATACAGATATCAGTGGTACGATCATCCTATCAAAAGTCGATAATCGTACCGAAACTGCTGCTAATACGCCAGAAGTAAGATAAACGAAGCAATTGTTGTCCAAATTTAAAGAAACAAAATTTGACGTCTCACTCAAAAGATGATTTAAAAAAATTTTATAGAAAAATATTCAAGTTTGGAAAACATTTTATTATCATCAATTATTAACTGATTTAAATTGAAATAAAATTACACATGAAAATAAACTCCATATTTTTAGATGAAAATTTACCATTTTCTATGTTTTAATAGACGTATTTCAAATATTAAATTTTTATTCAAAATATTGCGTTTTAAAATTTCACCAAAATTCAATTAAATACATAAATAAAACCTTTAAAATTTAGGGGTCGTTATAGGAATGGAAAAGCAACTACTCTGAAGTGGAACTGAAATGAGGCTAAATGGAAAAACTGCTCTGAAGACTCTATACAAGAGGAAGAAGTGTCAAGCAGAAGAGTAGATCCTCTTATGAATAGAACTCCATAATGGAGATGAAAGTGTCATGTATCTGTGGTGGAACTGTTAGTGATCCTGAGAGGAAAACTATACTCTGATGACTTCTCTACAATCTGAAATCCTACAATCTGAAGACATGAGTACCTGCAAAGTGAACCTGACACCCTATCACCCATACCTGTGTCTGAAGGATGACTAAGAAAAAAATTAGAATGATATATATATATATATGTATATTTATCTAATTTATATATATATCTATGTATGCATGTATGTATGTATTAATGAGGTAGGAAATAAAAAACCTAAATAAGACTAACTGGACAAATACTAAAGAATTAAAATACTTATAAACTAATACCAACAATGACTAGTATAATAATTGAAACAAATCTTAAAAAATTCTTATGAACCTTTGATTATAAGTAAGTTATTATTAATAGTGAAATCATCATATAAATTTGAAAAAAATATTAATACTACTATTGTTAATGTTAAATATATTATTATTGTGTTTAAATAGATTAATATTATAACTAACCTTATTAAGATGCCCTTTAAATAAGTTATTTTTAGCTAATTCATATTTAGGATTAGAAATCCAATAAAAACAAAATGAAGAAATTGTAAAAATCAATTTGTTAAAATGACTTTATTATTAGTAAAAATTCTTTGATTTCTTTCAAACCAAATATACTAAGAAATAATAATGAATAAAGTATCTAGTAAGAATCTAATATTCTTTTTGAACCTAAATCTAGAATTATTCCAGTAGAAGTCGCAATCCTAAATTTTAGTTACTGTATGAAAGTTAAAAACTTTAAGAGTATTATTTAGAATGTAATAAGAATCCATGCAATCATAGTATATATGTTTGATATCTTCAAGATGCAGATTACAAAAATAACTTTTGTTATCATTTTGAATGTTTTTTCTCTTTAAAAATTCTGTTATATTAAGTTTTCCATGTAGTATTAGCCACATGTAATTTTAGATTAGGAGGAGCATTAGATTTCCAAATAAATTTAAAAGAGTTGTTTAGTATACCCGAAAAATTAATAAATCTGTAAAAATAATTAGAAGTATATTTCTTACTCTTATCTCATTCCCAACTAGCAATATCATTATCATTATCAATATTATAAAGATTTAATCTAGCATAAAGCAAAGAAAGTTGCATAAGGGTTGAACCTACTAAAATTATGTTAAAACTAAAATTCCAAGGAGGATTGTTTTCAGGAGAATAAACTTCAATAATTAAAGCAAACTTAAAATTACAGATTTCATGAAACTCTTTAAATTCCAACTTAAGAGGTAAGACTGAAATCCAACGGTCATGCCAGAAAGAAGTACAATTACTAGAATGAACTATCGTATTAATACCTAAGTTAAAAATCTCATGGCATTTTAAAATGGTTTTCCAGAAATTAGTTAAATTTTGAGTGATTGGAGAAGCAATTTGATACAAATTGCTATTACCATTATAGTAATATTTAGAAATGATCTCTTTCCAAATAGCGTTATCATTTATGCCCTTAAACTTCATAACCATTTACCTAGTAAGGACAAATTCATATTACACAAATTAATAACTCCTATGACACCTTCCTTTTTGGCTTTACAAACTGTTTTCCAATTTACTAAACATTTGGTACTATATTAGGATTTTCCCTACTCCATAAGAAATCTTTTCTAATTTTATTTATTTTATAGATAACCCAATCTGGAAATAGATGCATGGACATCCATATATATAAACTACTTTAAATTTATAACTATTTTAATATACTAATTATTTTACATATACTACTTTAACTTATAATTATTTTATTATATATACTATTTTCTATATCTAAACTGTTAAGTGGAAGTGTTAGGATTTTTAAAGTATTATGATTTCAAAGTGTTATGATTTCCAAATGTTATGATTTCCAAAGTGTTATGGTTTCAAAGGTTTATAATTTCGAAAGAATTATAATTTCGGAAAGTGTTATGATTTTTGAAATATATATTATTTTAAAGTGAGTAATGATCTCGAATTGATATGGTTTTGAAATGATATGATATTTGGTTTTGAAGTATGAATAATTTGAAATGAAATGACTATGGTGTTATAATAATACTTGGTTGTTAGTGAGACCGAGATCGGTTATTATTATACTCTTTGCCATTACCGAAAACCACGTTAACAACTGTGTATGCGGTTGATATTCCATAATGAAATAGGATGGTTAGTGACGATTCTATATGAGGTATTTACGTGGACCTGACTCCCATGAGTTAGTTTAAGGTGGCTAAAATAGGAGCAATTAACTGGTCAAGCGAGGTAGCTCTTTCAATCAGACACACTTCTTCGATACCATTCTATTACTTTATGATTGATTGGGTGCACCTTCAGATTTTTGGGAGTGTTGGACAAGGTAGGCGGTAGCTGTGGCTATGCGTTACCATCTATTCGGAAGTGTAATTGGTATATCTACCTTGGCATTGCGTATTTGTGCCTTGTCACCTACCTTATCGAGCCAACTAAAAGTTTATTTTGTGTCGTACCTATGAAGTGCTCCCTGATAGCCCACTGGTTTGGTGGAGTTTATAGTACTGTATAGAGTATGGCATTATATAAAAAATGTGTTAAGGGGCGTATGTGTAACGCATTAACGCTACTTTAATAGTTTATCTTACTATAGACAATATTATAATAGCGTATATTACTACAAAGAGATAGTTCCTCGGATCCTTAGAGGATGGGTATCCCAAACATCCTTAAGTTATTTGTATTTCAATTGATATTTCACTTGAGTTGGATTTATTGATATTAGAATGTTAATCCTGACTCGAATGTATTGTTTTTTGCTTTATGCTCGTGTTAGACTGAGTGTCGCAGCATTTGAGACTCATCTTTGGAGTTTGGAGCTTCGCTTGGAGATCCATCTTTCTATCCAGCTTTCAGTTATTCAGTTGACTTTAGTGATATTCATATTTTGTTATTTGACTATGTATTGAGACTTCTATGTATCTCGATTTCAGCTGTATTTTGTTTCATACTCTGTTGTCAGTATAATAGCTTCATAAACTACTATTTATGTGTTTCCACTGCTTATTGTTATATTACTCTATGTCTGTGATTTTGTGATTGATTTATTATTGTATATGCTGAGTTTTGCTAAATATAAAATTAACAGTCTGATATTTTACGCAATTCAAGTCCGACATGTGTGGATGCGAATGTCATGAAATACCAGGATGTTGCATGTGGTATCAGAGCTTTAGTTTTATGAAAAACTTAACATATAAAGTAAACTCAATTACAGAATCACTTTCGTTCGAGCTTGAGTTTCTTCTTCTTTGACTCGGATTTCCTTTGAATTTTGGAACTTCCCTACTTTGTTCCGAAACCTATTCTTGTTTCTTCCTGTTCGTATTCTTCTTGATTCTGGAGCATCCCACAGCTCCATTATATGATTTGTAAAGGGTGAACTCTTTACGATAGGCATTGATTCACCGAAGATTTCTATATCCTCGTTTTGCGAAGCTGCTATCTTTTGCTATGCTCGAATGTTCTCTAGTAGACAGTTAGCGTAGTTCTCTTGTGATCAATCTTATTCCGCCTCGATCTTATTCTTGAAGTCACGGTTGACCCGGTTAAGGACACCCGCGATTTACATAAGTCTATCCATATTTTCTCTTTTGTTATTCAATTATTTTATCTCCCTTTTGAGCTTATCTTCTAGTTAGAATTTTTTTTAGGATCCCCTATATTTTAGTCTCTATCCTTTTTTTGAAATCCATTCTTGGATCATCGATTTAGGTAGTTTATATGTAATTAATATTAAAATGTTTTATAATGTGATGTTTGAGTTGTTAAGTTTGAATTTTGGGTTTCGATCAATTCGTCTGATAAGCGCTATCGACAGAATTCCAAAACAATTGAACAAAGAAAAATGACATAATTGTTTTCGAAATTTATAAATTTTGTATGATTATATATATATATATAAGTATAAATTTTATGAAATTAAATAGATAACTGAATTGGTTGTTAGAAAAGTTAATACTAGATTTTCGTTTATTGATTTGTAAATGAAATGAATTCAAATTAAAAATCTGAGAATTTAATTCTGGTGCTTCTCAAATTTGGACGTAAAATTTGGAAATATGTATTATTTAAAAGTATTTCTAATGAATTTTTTTTAGAAAGTTTTAAAAAAGCACTCTCCTCTTTTATCACTGGAAAATAATTTCGATGTTGACTATAGCATCATCGACATTCGTTTTCGAATTTCAAAGTGGAGAGATCATTTAGGAGCTTTGCTACACTCTTGTTTTGAAAATTGAATTTGATTTGAATTTCTTAAGTACGACTTGATGTATAATATATATATATATATATTAGTATACAATTATAGATTTGATTTGATATATAGAATATATATACACACACACATTTACATTTATCTCTAAATGGTTGGAAGTGAAATGGAAATTTTACTCTTAAATTTTTGTTAAGGGAAGATTTCAATTTTAAAATGAAGTCCAAATTTAGAATAAATATTTAAACTTGGAATAATTGAAATCGAAAAAGTTTATTTGTATATACTCAATTGTATTTCCAACATATATAACTTACCTAAATTATTATGAAGTTGACTATGTAATTGAATAGTATACAATATAAAATGATGTTAAAGGAATTTATAAATTTGAGTGATTATAATAAGTGTCAATATACTTAATCTATGTGGTAAGATATGTTAAGTAGAATAATTTGAATAATAACTTATGAAAAGAAAAAATTAATTTGTTGAATGAAATTTGATTATAATAAATGTTTTACACGCTCAATATATGATTTATAGAAAATGTTAATTTAGATAAATTGAACAATAAGTTAATGAACAAATATGTATGAATTTAGGAATAGTTAAGATTGAATTATAAGTGAAATTAACTTAAGTGAAATCAAATGGATTAAACAGATGAGATAAATTGAAACCTTTTTATAACAAACATTTATAAATTGAAACCAAATCAACTGAATGAAAATACCTTGAATTGAAATCAATTGTTGAATATTAATTAATTGAAATTGAAATTTATATAGTTTTAGATTAATTGTTTTATTTTGTATTTCAATCTATTTTTCTTTCTGGTTGTTTACATTCTCCTACCTCCTTCCTTTTTTAGGATGAAAAGTTTTGAGTGGAGGAGAGTGTAACAACCCGTAAATTTTAATGGTTTTATTAACGAAATTAACTGGAAATTTTGTGAAATTTTAAATAATTGAGTTTGGAAATAAAAAGTTGATATTTGGAATACGTCTATATAAATATAGCAAATGGTAAATTTTCATCAGAAAATTTGGAAGTTTGTTTTATTGTGTAATTTTATATAATTTAAATCAGTTAATATTTGATGATAATAAAATATTTTTCAAACCTAAATATTTTTATAAAATAAATTTGTAAATCATCTTTTGAGTGAGACATCATATTTCATTTCGTCAAATTTGGATTGATATTGCTCTGTTTATCTTATTTTTGACGTTTTAGCAGCATTTTTGGTACCGATTATCGACTTTTGATAGGATGATCATACCACTGATATCTGTAAAATGTGCCCTCCTTCCAGACCACATCCCCATTACAGTGAGTAGTCTTCCCCGCAGCCCGCCCGCCATCACCACCTCCCTTCATTGATGGACGTCCTCCTTCCTTGGCCGAGCAAGCTCACCCGGCCTCCCCATCCCTCTCTCTCCCCTCCTTCGCCTCACGCAGCCGAGCTCCACCGAACTCCCACCTCCTCCACCTTGAAGTCCTCTGCCCAGTAACCGCTAGCAACCTCAAACCTCCTCACCACCGAGCCTCACTTCCTCTGCATGGCCAAGAAAAAAGCCCTTCAACTCCATCTCCTTTCCTTCTCTTTGTTCGGCCTCTCTACCCCTCTACCCCTCGCTATCCTTCTCTCCTTCCCAATATAGCATGGTACATATGTAAGTATTCTAGTTATGTACAATATGTATAGGTTATATAAGATTTATATGATATGTTAGTTATAATACATAAGCTTATACAAATTTATTCACTTTGTTAATTGTATATGTCAGTTCATATATTAACAGCATATATTAGTTTATACAGATATATTATTAGTTTATATAATCTGCTGGATAATGTATTTGTATATATATTGATACATATATAGGTCTGCCCTATATTATATGTTAGGTGTTTAAACTTATATATATTTGTACGTATATTTTATAGTTTATATATCTGTAGTATACATATGGGTCGACTGATGGTTATTAATATTTGTTTAAAAGTGTAATTTTATATATATGTTTTGATTTCTAGATATTTGTGTAAGTTATATATATATATATATATATATATATATATATATATATATATATGCTGTTGTTTGAATATATGAGTTATAATATGACAGCTTATATATGTTTTAAAGTATGTAAATTATATCTTAGTTTTTATATGAGATCTGTTTGCTTTTATATATATAAATTTATGTAAGTCCTATATCATTTTGTCGTTTATGTATAGGTGTTAAAGTTAAAATATTGATTTGAAATTTTATATGTATACATCTTATTTTAAATATATGTTTTGAAAATTGGTTTTAGAGAAAAATTATAATGTATATTTTGTTAGGCTTATATCAAGCTAATTTTGATTTATTCTCATCGATTCCTATTATCAGCTTTGTTCGTCAAATTCATACCAATCTTGCTTTGCTTTGGATTTCGTTATTGGATTCGTAATTCGTTTCATTGTTGAATCTCTTTAGCCTCTAAAGTTGTGCAATCACTCAGGATTAACATTCTTATATTTATTAAATTTGATTTCATTTGAAATGACAATTTAAATATGTTGCTAAATTGAACTGTTAATTATTTAACTTGTATATATGATATGCTATTATCTGTAATTATTCACCTGTGAAATATTACACCATATCCTATTGTTTATATTTTATTTTATTTAATAATATATGCCTGTTGTTGATACGTTATACTATTATCATATATGTTCTCACTCTGCAAGTTCCTCTATTAGTGTAGAATTCCCTATGGATTGAAATGATACATACCCGAACGATCTTGTAAAATAGGAGAAAATACTTATGGGTTGAAATGATAAACACAAGCGATTTTCACTGAAATAGATTTTGCGATTGCAGGTTGAAATGATATACCCATATATATGTATATGAATTGTGGATTGAAATTATATATATGTAAGTTAAAAATGAACATTTGGCACGAAATTTCAGTTAATGTGATATTGATTAATACAATAAATGCTCTTTATTGTGAAAATAAAATGTAAGTTAAAAATGTACATTTGACATGTAATTTTAATTAATGTGATATTGATTAAGACAATAAATGCTCTTTATTGTGATAATAAAATGTAAGTTAAAAATCTACATTTGACATGTAATTTTAATTAATGTGATATCGATAAAGATAGTAAATGCTCTTTATTGTGAAAATAAAGCGTAAGTTAAAAATGAACATTTGACATGTAATTCTAGTTAATGCAGTATTAATTAAACCAATACATGTTCTTTACTGTAATAATGAAATGCAAGTTAATAATATACTTTTAACTTAACATAAGGAATTTCAACTTTAAATAGGAAATTACAGTAATTAAGTTTATTTAACTTAAAAGCACGAATTATTTAATATCCAAATGAATTAATTAGTGTAATATAATAGAAATGATAAAATAACTATGGTAAGAATTGTAAGTATATAAACATTTGGATTATATAAAATGGTAAAGTGGAAAGTATATACTATTTTGAAATAAATGTTATGGTTTTGAAGTGGATATGATAATTTGGTTTTGAAAGTATATACTATTTCAAAATAAATGATATGGTTTGTAATGGATATGATATTTTGGTTTTGGAAGTATATACTGCTTTGAAATAAATATCCATGGGTTAAAAGAACGATTGGTTGGCAAAAAGACCGAGATCGGATATGGGCATACTCTCCGTCAGTACCAAAAATGTAACGTCCCGAAAATTTTCGACTTTCGAAAATTCAACATCGATACTCACTTTATCGACTGCCGAGAAATCGAAGGCCGGAAACCCGAAATGTTATGGTTTAAGAAAAAGAAAGAGACAGAAGGGGAGGGAAGAAGATTGAAAATAGAGGGAAAAGAAAATAGAACGGAACAGAAAACAACCGAACAACAACAGAATCTCACAATTCGCAGCGGAACAACATATAATAATAAATGAATAATCTTTAAACAAAGAACTATATCAGTTATTACATTTCATAACATCATCATATCATCAGAATGTACAACAACAACAACAACAAACAGCGGAAAAGAAATACTATATACTAGTAATACGCCATGCCATCCAGCTTGCCTCCAGCAACTCCAGAATATCCTGATAAACCTAACTCTTGACTGCCCGTGTAGAAATTGGTGGGCACCCAGAGTTTAGGAAGGAAAACAATAAACTCCGAGTCAGTCATGTGACTGGTGTGAGAACTCAAAACAGTTTATTTATCTTTAAAAATCAAAATAGAGGAATATTTTTAAAGTCAATTCGCAATGCTTTTTAAAAATGAGACTACCATAAGGCCTCCCGCACACACACAATGCAAACGCAGAATCGGAGGAGATTTCTCCTTATGATAGTCAAAGATGCTTGATACGCATTAAAAAGAACATTTGATATTATTACTAGTGCATAGTGTAGGGAAAATTTATTTCGAAAGTAGAATATAAATCTTAGCCAACATACGACCATTATCGTATGCCTACTATAGCTACCATCTAAACAGTGGTGACCACCATAAGTAAATGGCAGGTTCTACAACTAATACCGTAGAAGGTTTCGTAGTGGGAATTGGATTTCCAATGAATGATCAGGCCAAGGAACTTCCCATTGCCACATGAGAATGCCTTTGGATGGACATCTCTGAGAACCAAACCGGATCTCTACCAACACAAGGCCGGGTTACCCCTAACTGAGTAACAACTGACCGAATATGCCATCCCCTGGTCCTTTGGGACCTTTCATCCAAGCGCTCGCAATCAATTCACACAATCATAAAGTGTTTTCAACATGAGTAAGTATCTGGGCTCCATACCATGATACCACCCTTTTCCAGAAGGAAATGCACATATCCTTAAGGGCGCTACCCCTCATAACCTTGCTGCATCTTTCCTGTTTTGACAATTCACGGGGTGTGAGGCTTGACGAAGTCACGTCCACAAAAACATACTTTATACAAAAGCCATGCTTTGGGTCAACAAATGATCATAGAAATGATCACCAGGATAGACGATCAAATAAATGATCCTATCACAAATAATCAACACAATGATCATTTCACAGCAACACTCAGCATGTCACATTACCAAATTGGGAATATATCGCTGATAACATTCAACTACATAACCTCTGAGCTCGTACGTCTCAGAGAAGGGTGTTAAGCTAAAAGAATAAATTCTCCGCCACCAACAGAAATATATTTGAAAGAAATCTGCTTTATATCTCAATTTGTAATGTCAGACATACAATCCATACAAGTCTGTTTCGGGCTCGAACAAAACCGAAGGCACTTCTTACGAAGCCCTTGCAATCCGGGTATTCACAATCCCGATCGAATTTCCCATCACTTAGGAAATCTCTATACCAGGAGCTACCCAGTGCAGAGACAATCGATAGGTCATCCTATCGCTTTCGCAAATACCCGGTCTTCAACACCGGTCATCAAATGCAATTCATAACGACGTATCACATATTCGGAATGGGTTATACGACCCCATGGTCCTTTCCCGGTTAACCCAAATAGTGAGCGCTTATTCAAAATTAAGTGTGGCATTCAAATTCAAACAAATCACATCAATTACCCATTCAAAGGGAAATATTGATAGTCGGTTATTGAACTATCAATGGATATGCACAACATCACCAGTTTCCAAATAATTTTCCAAATTATTTATTTTCCAAAATATCTTTACTAGATATATAATTTCACACTTCAAAAATAAATCAATATTTATTTTTAAACAAATTCACTTTTCTTTTATAAATTCCATAGTGAATTTATATTTCACAATATCTGCTGATATACGATTTTCAATAGGTTTCAATATCCCTTTTCAATTTATCTTCAAAAAGATAAATTCTCAAAATATTCACTTTATATTGGAAAACATTTCCATACTTATTTAATAAGTAATTCACGAACCTATTTATTTTCAACACTTGGGAAATATTCAATATACTTAAATCGAGATTAAGTATATATTTCATTCTTTAAGGAAATCATTCTCTTAAACATATTTATTTGGGCTAAAATGAATGTTTCGTAAAACATCGTTACGACAACCCAAAATCACTAGTATAGGGATTCGAAATTAAAATAGATATATAAATCCCAATACTATACAAAACATTTCCTTCCGGAAATCACTTACTATAACAACAGTGTTATAGTCCACCATTTCCATCTATTTCTCGAAAACGTCTATTTCAACAATAAATGTTGAAATCTATGGTTTCGAATCTCAACACATTTTAAAACATCGTTAGATCGTTTTAATTCTATTTAAAACATCACATTCTAAACATTTTCTTTAACATATTATTCACTATTCAAAAACGTGAATATACTACGTTAACAACTTTCATCCTTTTATTCATTTTATTTTTAAGGATTATTCACAGTCAAAAATGTGAATATAACTCCATTTATAAGTTATAACAATTTATTTATCAAAATAAGTCGTTTGCAAATTTATAAAACAACGTTTATAAATTCCATTTCTATTTATTTTACCACAACTTCCTTTATAAGTCTCCTTTATTAACCTATTTTCAATTATAACTCAATTATATACTAAAATTCATAATATAAGTTAAACACTTATAATTTATTTGTTTGCAAAAATCGTTCCTTTGAACTTCATAATTATGAATCTTATAACTTATAAGATTCAATTATTTATCCAAAACTTATTCTTCAAATAACTTTATAAATTTTATAAACCTACTGCTTATAAAATTCCATTTATACTTCACCGTTTATAATTCTATAAATTTCATTCATTTATGAAATTCATTCACAATTTTCTAACACTTATAAAAACTCGTTTTATAATTCAAATATTTTCATTTATAAATTATCAATTTATAAATCTTTTATAAAATCAATTTATACTATTATTTTAAAACATCTTTAATCTCCTTTATAATTTCACCATTTTGATTTATAAAATAATTAAATTTCATAAATCCTATATTTTAAACTTTTCACAATAAATTCTAAAATTCCGATTTAACTATTTTATAAAATCATTAGCATCGTATTCTCAAAAATCAGTTTTTAACTATATTTCTCAAAAATCATAATTTTTATAACATTAAAATTATACGTTTATTTATTTAAAATGGATCAATTCCAAACATATAGTATATTTTCAAAAATCACTTTAAAAATCATTTTAAAGTCCCAAATTTGGTCCAATGATGCTACATACCAAATTGTCAATCACGACAACAACGATATCATATATCGATATGATAATCCATCAAATATCAAAATATCTGAATTCAAATAAATACTGTTGAGGAATCCAGTTGGATCCCTCCAACCTATTTTCCTGCATCCACAAACATTAGCACAATACCAATTCCGCTCCAGTACGGAATTATCGCGGTATATGGGATTTAAAATATTATCCGCTTAATAGACGGCGCAATAGGGTCTCATCCGCTAAAAAATGCGGGAAATCAATAACTCCAATATATACATATGCCAATATATATATATTGCTATTATATATAATACCAATTTCACTGTTTATGAAATATTCGCGGTATATGTTTTTAATAAATAACATCCGCTTACTAACGGCGAATAATGTCTATTTTAACAATCAATAGATAACAATCATCATTCAAACATGCATTCAAATATTTTAAATCTAACTATTTAAAATAAAAATCGAAACTGATTCGATTGAGTGAGAAGTTCTCACCTTGATTTCAATTTCATTTTAGCGATTTATTTTGAATAAAATTAAACGGACGTTTAATTTTACCCGAAATTTTCACTAACTCCAAACGACTCCAATCTAATTGCATCGCGTAGTGCTCGACGATACGATTCCAACGCAACTAGTTTCGCGCGTTTTCGACCTCGTATGAAAAAGATATGAATATTTGAACATTACACAAATTTTTATATAATAATTTCAACATATTCTTTATAATTTTTTAACCTACATCAACACTGGCCCTTGATCTTGAACCCCTGAAATCTTGGCCGTTCCTCCTTCTCCTTCTCCCCACGTTCATTCTACAGACAACCCAAAACCCATAGCCGCCTCTTGCTCCAAATTATTGCGACCACCTCAACCAATTTCAACGCGATCAGGAACCACCTCCTTGCTCGCCACCCCGTGCTCCACCTATGGCCGAAGACCCATGAAGCTCGGTTGTCCCTGTAGCACGAATCTCGAGGCCGAACTCATGGCCTTTGAGCGAGATTTGCCGCCAATCTGAAGCACTAGAAACGATCATGACCGTTGGATAGGTAGTTCGCGACGTGCTCTACGAGTTTCTAGTTGAAAGATTCTTGAATCGTTGCACGGATTTGAAGAAATTTGAGGAGAAAGGAAACTAAATTTCGGCCATTCATATAAATGGAGCCGGCGGCCTGAAGATAAAACCCTAGGGGTTGTAAATTTTTGCAAAAATGAGATATTGGGGGCTTTTATAGAAAATTCGCGCGACATTATTCATCCGAAATTTCCAAACTCCGATTTACACGCAGTGACCGATGTTCCTAGGGTTTACCCCGCGTTTCGGACACAATAGAACAGGTTTCGAAAGCTAATTCGGTCATCTGTGCAAGTTATGGCAATAAACGTTCAATTTAAATTAAACCGATTTAAGCGATTTTCTAGGCGTTTTAATTTGTACCGGACAAACGGTAAATCCGATTGACACGAAATTTGAAACCTTACAATAATATCACATTACGGATCCGATGAAACTGGTTTCGTCGAAATCCGAGACTGTTTGAAAAATGGCTATTTTAACTCGCCAAATTAATATTAAAAATAATTCGATGCGTTTGGAGCTGCCACGATCAAATGATAGCTCCAATTACTACGAAAATTGAAATCCGGTAATAACTAACTATTACGGATCCAATGGAACTGGTTTCGTCCAATTCTGAGACTGTTCAAAAATTGGCTATTTTCACTAGTCGATTTAATATTAAAATATTCAATTTTCACAAATTAACTTTTAATTCGATTTTAAAAGTTCTAAAATATCATTCTAACTTCAACATGATAATATAAAATTTTACAAATCATTTACAATCATATTTAACTCAATTTTCAATTATTTCCATAATTTAACATATTAAATTATCGGTTTAATTATCCAATTAAATCCAATTATTCGAAATAAAATTTATTCGACTTATAAATTCACTTATTAATATTTAAAATTAATTAAATACTCAAATTTTTATTACTAAAAATCCTGGGTCGTTACAAAAAATTTCTTTGACAACCGTGTACGCGGTGGAGATTCCATAATGAAGGAGGATGGTGGTGACGTTCTAGTGAGGTAGGTACGTGGACCCGACTCCCGTGAGTTGGCATAAGGTGGCTAAAATAGGTGCGATTCTCAGGCTAAGGAGGGAGCACCTCTTATCGGACGCATTTCTTCCTATGCCATTCTATTACTTTGTAATTGTTTGGTGTGCACCTTTGATTTTGGGAGTGTGATTCGAGGTAGGCGGTAGTAGCTGCTACGCGTTACCACCGGTCCGGATGCGTAATTGGTATATCTACCCTGGCATTGCCTTTTTATGCCATGTCACCTACCCTATCGCGCGTTGTGCGAGTTTGATTTGTGTCATACCTATGAAGTATCCTCTGGTAGCCTCCCGATCAGGAGGTATTACGGTATTGTATAGACTATTGGCACTATTTATGTGTTAAGGTGAATATTGGGTCACTCCTTAACGCTGTTTTAAAGTAAGTTTATTTTACTATAAACATTATTATAATAGCGAAATATTACTACATAGTAAATAGTTTAACGGATCCTTAGAGGAGGGCGGTCCCAAGAATCCTTTAAGTTACTTGGACTTTATATTACAGTTCACTTGAGTTGGTTTACAATGTATAAGTATGTATTTCCTGACTCTAGTGTTTTATGTTTTGCTTTACGCATGGGTCAGACTGAGTGATATAGAATTAGAGACTCACTTTTGAAGTTGGAGCTTTGCTTGAAGATCCAGCCATCTATTTCACGCTCAGTTATCTAGTTGATTCCAGTGTTGTATTCAGCTTTTACTTGATTATCGTATTGTTATTTCTGTTGTATCTTGTTTAAATGTGATGTACATGTATGGTAACTACATGAACTACTATTTCTTTACTTCCGCTGCATTATATTACTCTATGTTTGTGATCTGTGATTTATTTATTTACTGTTTATGCTGTGTTTTGCCAAATTTAAATTACAATTCGGTATTTTGAACAATTCAGGTCTGACATGTGTGGATGCGAATGGTTGAAAATATCGGGTCGTTACATTTGGTATCAGAGCTTTGGCTCTAGGCAAAACTTAGCATATATGGTAAATTTATTTACAGAATCACTTTCATTCAAGTGTGAATTTCTTCCTTTTTGACTCGACTCCTTGGGAATTTGGGACGTTCCATGCTATTCCAAAATTCATTCTCGTTCCCCACTATTCATCTTCCTTTGATTTTGGGAGTAGCCCATATATCCACTTCTAATTATCTTCATAATAAATTGACGGTCTCGCCAATATTCGATTGATTTGTAGAGGGATGAAACTCCTTTACAATTGGCACTGATTCACCGGTGATTTATGTATCCTCGGTTTACGATGCTAATATCTCTTGTTGTCCTGAATTCTATCTCTTGAGATCGAATGTAGATTTACCCTAGGATTCTGCATCGATCTAATTCTTGAAGTCACGGTTGACCCGGTTAAGATTGCCCGCTATTTATACAAGCTTATCCATTTCCTATTTTGGTTAGTTTAATCATCTTATCTTTTGTTCCAACTTATCCTTAAATCAAAATTTTCTTCGATTTGAGTTAATCAAATTGGAATCTCTATCCTTGCTTTGGAAATCTGTTTCTGTATGGTGTATTTGTAAATCTATATTTAAAATGTTATATATATATATATATATATATTGTGTTGCTTGAGTTGTTGATGTTGATTTGGGTTTTCGATCGATTCGTCTGATCAATGCTATCGATAGGATATCCAAAACACTTGAACTGAGCAATCCGACACAATATAGTTTTCAAATTTAGTAAATGAAATAAATTTTCGATAATTATATTATATATGCATAAGTATGATTTTTTGAATTTGATAGTTAATTAAATTGGATGTTAGGAAATAATATTCGACTCTGTATATATATATATATATATAGCTTGTAACCATTAGCTTTTGTTTCATATATAAATGATTGAACTATAAAACATGGTTATAAATTTATTTGGAAATTTAAATGAATTTAAAACAAGAAACTAAGAATTTAATTTCCGACAGTTTCAAACTTTGTGTTTAAAGTTTTAAAGGGAGTATTATTTAAAGTATTTCAAGTAGAACTTATTTCAAAGAATTTTAAGTTAAATCTGTGCTCTTTTCTTTATCGCTGGAAAATAATTTCGGTGATGAATGCAGCATTATCGACTTTCATTTCCGTGTTTCGAAATGAAGAGACCATTCTGTAGTTTTGCTACAGTTTTGCTTTGGAGAATTAAATGGATTTGGATTTCTAAACTTTGTTTTGATATATATTATGTATATTTATTTATCTCTAAATCGTTTCAAGTTAATTGGAAATCTAATTCTTAAACTTTGTCTTAAAGGATAATGTAAATATACAATGAAACCAAACTTTTGAATATATATTTAAGCTTGAGATAATTGAATTAGAAAATTTTATTTGTATAATATTCTATTACATTCCAATATAACTTACCTTAATTATTAGAAGTTAACAATGTAATTGGATGATATACAATATAAAAGGGATTTTTATAAATAAAATTTGAGTGTTTATAATAAATGTTATATACTTAAATTTTAGTTGTAAAAAAGGATTAATTGAGTTAAATAGAATAAAAGATTAATTGAATAACTTACAATATAAAATGCTATTAAAGGAATTTATAAATAAATCGGCATATTTCATTCTAATTTATTTAATTTTGTAAATTTATTTGTTCATGAAGTTAGTATTTTGAATAAAATATATTGATTACTTAATTCTTTCTTTTCCGTTCTTTTTCTATTCGGGGAGAAATGTTTTGAGTGGGGGAGAGTGTAACAACCCAAAAATTTTATTAAATATTTTAATTCATTTTATTTAAAACTTTTGTGTTTAATTATCCAAAATTTGAATTTTTAAAATTTTCCAATAATGTTTGGATTTTTGTTTGTAATTTCCTTTCCAAATATAAAAAAATAAATAATTTCTGTATATATATATATATATTTCATATATATTCATCTCTATTTTATCTTTCTATATTTTCCTTTTTTGATATTCATTTTATTATTTGAATTGTTATGTGTTTATATCTCTTATTTATTGCTTGGAAAAATTTCAATGGATTTACGTTATATTGTCTTAAAGGCATATCATTTTAAAATTTTATTTATTTTGTTTATTGAATGTTTCTTTGTATATACCTTTTAATTAATGGCAAGGAAACAAATCAAATTGACGTATGTTACTTTGCTTTAATTTGGCATACGTTACATTGCTTTATTTCTTACCTCTTTATTTGCCTGTCTATTTATTTCCTACCATAGTTGTTCATAACTTATGTTATTTTCTATTTGTGTGTGTACACTTTAATTTATTTATTTGGATGTTCATTTGTATATTCTGTATTTAACAGTTGGGAAACAAATCAATTAGTTGTACATTACGTTGTTTTATTTGGCATAAGTTTCTTTAGCTTTATTTCTTGCCTTTATTTTCTTAAACCTATTTATTTACTATTTTAGCCGTTCCTCACGTGCTATAGCCGTGTATTACTTCTCCTACGCACACAATTCTTCTCAATAAATCTCTTCCTATGATTGAAAGATCTCTACATACGTTTCTTTTATTAAATAGGAATTAAATCCTCTTTATTATTTTCTTACCATTTACTCTTTTGGCCGTTCATACCTCAAACCTTAGCCGCCTCTTCTATTACTAATTCACGTACAAAAATATTTTCCCCACATCTCATTTTACTTCCCAAGAGAAAAAAATTATAGATCTAAATATCCATGGCTTCTTCTTCCTCTTCTTTCTCTTTTTCTTTTTTTTTAATTTTCTTTCTTTGTTTCCTTCATGAATAGGCACAACCTCCACCTCCTTGCCAACCCCATCACCACTTGCATAGGGTAGAGCAAGGTTATGTCATCTGATCTCAATTATTTTCATTATTTAATTCATCTAATCTTTTGTATTTAATATACTTATGTATGTTGTATTTGTTTGTGTACATAATTTGAAATCTTGGCTCTCCTATCACTCAAGCTGAATCGTGCTTTATCATCCCTTTTGTGCTTTTCGCAATTTGTTCTTTGTGTTTGAATTGTTGCCTTCAGCTTTAAAAAGGTGAGTATTCACTCTAGACATTACATGCTTATATTATTGTGAAATGATGACAAGTGGATCTGTATAAATTGATATGTAATTCATACATTCCTGTGATATGTTATATGATGTTAAATGCAGTTTATATATTTGTTACATCATGTAATATGTTATTATATGATATACCGTTCATTTTATTTACTGTATCATTACTGCAAGTTTCCTATCACTATGGGTTGAGATGATACATCCCCGAACGTACTTTAGAATAAGGAAAAATCATTATGAGCTGAAATGATAGGCTCAAGTGATTTTTATTGTGATTTTTATTGCATATATTTTACTTGGGATTGTGGGTTTGAAATGATAGAACCTGGATTTTTCTTTTAAATTACGGATTAAAATGATACACATCCGTATCACTTGACCTAGGTTAGAAAATATTATACAGGCCCATGGTTATATTTTTAAATAATATTTTTCTAAAGATTCATCAAGTGTTTTTAATATTTTCTAATTTTTTTAAGTATTTTGAAACTATGGATATGTGAAATTTTAACTTAATTTGATTTAATGCTTTAAATGGTAAAGGTGTATTTTGTTTTCCTATAGGTTAAAATTTTATAAGTCTATTATCGGTTTAAGAAATTTAAAGATTTTATTTATGATAAATATCTTAATAATTAAATTTGATTTAATATGGAATCTTAAATTTAATCTAGTAACTTTAATAAAGGCTATTTCATGAAATGGATTTGGTTTGCATAATAAATGATGTATTTTGGATATAATGAAATACAGTTTTATTAGACTTTTGTTATATATATTTAACTTGGAATCATAGTTTTTGAAGTATAAATGAATAAATTTGTAAAGAAAATTGATTATTATATTAACTATGATAAAATATTTTATCTATGAAATGGATATGTTTTAGAAAATGAATACTTCTGATTTATATGTTAAACATGTAATTTTAATAAATGTGAAATTGATTAAAACAATAAATGCTCTTTATTGTGATAATAAAATGTAAGTTAAAAATGTACATTTGACATGTAATTTTAATTAATGCGATATTGATTAAGACAATAAATGCCCTTTACAGCGATAATAAAATGTAAGTTAAAAATGTACATTTGACATGAAATTGTAATTAATTTGATACTGATAAAGACAACGAATGCTCTTTATTGTGATAATAAAATGTAAGTTAAAAATGTACATTTGACATGTAATTGTAATCAATGTGATACTGATAAAGAGAACAAATGCTCTTTATTGTGATAATAAAATGTAAGTCAAAAATGTACATTTGATATGTAATTGTAATTAATGTGATATTGATTAAGACAATAAATGCTCTTTATTGTGATAATAAAATTTAAGTTAAAAATGTACATTTGACATGAAATTGTAATTAATGTGAAATTGATAAAGACAACAAATGCTCTTTATTGTGATAATAAAATGTAAGTTAAAAATTTACAATTGGCATGTAATTTTAATTGATGTGACATTGATTAAGACAATAAATGCTCTTTATTGCGATAATAAAATAGAAGTTAAAAATGTACATTTGACATGAAATTTTAGTTAAGTGATATTGATTAAGACAATAAATGCTCTTTACTATGAAAATGAAACGTAAATTAAAAATGTACATTTGATATGTAATTTTAATTAATGCGACATTGATTAAGACAATAAATGCTCTTTATTGTGATAATAAAATGTAAGTTAAAAATGCACATTTGACATGTAATTTTAATTAATGTGATAGTGATAAAGACAATAAATGCTCTTTATTATGAAAATAAAACGTAAGTTAAAAATGAACATTTGACATGTAATTTTAGTTAATGCAATATTGATTAAACCAATACATGTTCTTTATTGTAATAATGAAATGTAAGTTAATAATATACTGTTAACTTAACATAAGAAATTTTAACTTTAAATAGGAAATTACAGCAATTAAGTTTATGTAACTTAAAAACATGGTTTATTTAATATCCAAATGAATTAATTAGTGTAATAAAATAGAAATTATAAAATAACTATGGTAAGAATTGAAAGTATGTAAACATTTGGATTATATACAATGGTAAAGTGGGAAGTATGTACTATTTTCAAATAAATGTTATGGCTTTGAAGTGGATATGGTAATTGGGATTTGAAAGTATATACTATTTTAAAATATATGATATGGTTTGAAGTGGATATGATATTTTGGTTTTGGAAGTATATACTGCTTTGAAATAAATATCCATGGGTTATAATAATGATTGGTTGGCAAAGAGACCAGGATTAGATATGGGCATACTCTCTGTCGATACCGAAAACCACTTTGACAACCATGTACGCGGTGGAGATTCCAAAATGAAGTAGGATGGTGGTGACGTTCTATTAAGGTATGTACATGGAACTAACTCCTGTGAGTTGGCATAAGGTGGCTAAAACAGGAGCGATTCTCGGGCTAAGGAGGTAGCACCTCTTATCTAACGCACTTCTTCGTATGCCATTCTATTACTTTGTGATTGTTTGGTGCGCACCATTGATTTTGGGAGTGTGGTTCGAGGTGGGCGGTGGTAGCTGCTCCGCGTTACCATCGGTCCGGATACGTAATACGTATATCTACCATGGCATTGCCTTGTTATGCCGTGTCACCTACCCTAGCGCGCCTTGTACGAGTTTGATTTGTGTCGTACCTATGGAGTATCCTCTGGTAGCCTCCCGATCAGGAGGTATTACGGTACTGTATAGACTACTGGCACTGTTTATGTGTTAAGGGGAATATTGGGTCACTCCTTAACGCTATTTTAAAATAAGTTTATTTTACTATAGATATTATTATAATAGCAAAATACTACTATATAGTAAATAGTTTAATGGATTCTTAGAGGATGGGCGGTCCCAAGCATCCTTTAAGTTACTTGTACTTTATATTACAGTTCACTTGAGTTGGTTTACATTGAATAAGTATTTATGTCCTGACTCGAGTTTTTATGTTTTTCTTTACGCTCGGGTAAGACTGAGTGATACAACATTAGAGACTCGCCTTCAGAGTTGGAGCTTTGCTTGAAGATCCAGCTATCTATTTCACTCTCGGTTATCCAGTTGATTCCAGTGTTGTATTCAGCTTTTACTTGATTATCACTTTGTAATTTCTGTTGTATCTTGTTTAACTTTGATGTACATGTATAGTAGCTTCATGAACTACTATTTCTTTACTTCCGCTGCATTATATTACTATGTGTCTATGATCTGTGATTTATTTATTTACTATTTATGCTGTGTTTTTCCAAATTTAAATTACAATTCGGTATTTTGAACAATTCAAGTCCGACATGTGTGGATGCGAATGGTTGAAAATATCGGGTCGTTATAGAATTAGTGGACTGCCTAATCTTTTGCATTAGTTAGGGACATTTACACTACATACTGGCATATGTATCATAAATTACATTAGAAGAACTTAAGGATAATGGATGAATGGTTAATGGTTGAGTAGTTGATTGTATAATTGGATGAAAACATTTACTACATTCCTTTATCCTTAGAGATTTCTGGGATGAAATCCCTTAGGGGGGGAGAATGTAACAACTCGAAATTTAACCTGTAATAATTAATTAATTCGTTAATTAATTAAGTAATAAAATAACTTTGTGAAATTATTATAATTGAGACACTGAAGTTGCATCATTGTGTCCGTGGTAATTTTCTGGTCAATTTTCATATATAGAACGTCAGAATCCGAGCTAAAATGAACGAGATATGAATCAAACAAGACAACGAAAAAAATTATATGGCTAGGTTGACCGGTCAGTCGACCTTGGCAAGGGGCCGGTCGACCTCCCGATCGACCCGCTTTCCCTTTTTATGGAAAACGAACAAATGTTCGTTCGTTCGAATATTTGACCCACTTTACACGTATTTTGCATTGTTAAACTGATCTGGTCCTTCCATTCATACATCCGATGGCCCTTTATTCAGCCTATGATGTGGTTGCATCCTATTCAATATCCGTGTCCAACAATCTAAGTTCCACTTCTACCCTTATAAATAGAACCCTGTACCTAACACATTTTCACATGTTAATGTTTTCTCCAATTGGGTTCACCTATTCAGGAAGGACCCTAAGCGAAATAATTTTCCAAGGAGGAAATCGTTTTAAATAAAGATACTTAACAACCCCAAGCGGATCCATGAAGGCCTAAAGCGAAGAGCTAAGGACCAGAGGTGAGTGATTGTGTTTATTTTAAATTTCTTTAAGTGATTTAAAATAATAGGGTCCCCAATAGTTGCAGTTTTACTATGATTTTTGGAATAGACTTTTCATTAATTTATTTATAGTTTTAGAATTATTTTCAACCTATTACTTCTAGCTATTCTTTTCAATTGATTTTAGTTTATTTCTGTTAATTATAGTGTTTTCATTTCATTACAGTTTATTTACAGTATTTTAGTTTATTTACTGTTATTTATGCGTTATTTACATCTTCTTCTTATGCTTTGGATTTCCTTCAATTTTCGGTTTTCTTTTATTTCTCCTTCTTCCTCTTCGCATGCGGATTAGAATAGAATTAACGCGAAATTGGATTAAATTATAATAAATTTGAAATAATGGAATAAGAGAAGTAAATCACAAAGACTATAATGTAGTTGGAATTGGACTGAAATTATGCCTAATTATGATATTAATTGGACTGAATTAAGAAGATTGGCCTAGTTATAACTTAGAGAATTATAACTAAAAAGAACAAAAGAAGAAAGAGGATTTATTTTCACACTTAGACCTTGGGTTAAGTAATAAGCATGATTATAATGTAAGCTATAAAATGGTAAACTATGGAAACTATGGTAAACTGTGGAAACTATGGCGCTTATTTTGAGACTTAGGATAAATTAATAAGCAGTAATAGCAATTGATAAAAATAAATGCTTATTTAAATAATTTATCTAAGTTAATAAGCAAAGATATGAATAGGACCTGTACCAAATAGCATTCCCCTAATATTTCTATGGTTACGGTGTTTCACATAATTCTGAAGTGAGATGAGGTGCTTCAGATAATCCTGAAGTGAGGCGAGGGGTACACTTATGCTTATAGTGGAAGTAAATGGTCAATCTATGGTAGTTCAAATCAAGGGGATTTGATCAAGGGGCACAACTAGATTTTTGTTTGATAGGCACCAGTATCAACAACAATTTCCCTATTTTTCTATGGACATGTTGTTTCACATAACCCTGATGTGAGACGAGGTGCTTCACATAATTCTGAAGTCAGGCTAGGGGCACACTTATGTTGGCTAGCGTAAATAAAAGGTCAAAAGAGGGAGAAACAGGTAGCATAGGCATGGTGGCACTTATCCGTGCGACATCCATTTCGGTGCACAGTAATCACTATGAGTTTTAACCGCTTAGTAAGTGTGTCTTTCATAGACATCAAAGTCGACTGTGTAGGGAAACGTCCGGTCCACAGTAGATTCTATGGAGTAGCAGGCCGTTCAAAGGGTAGAATTAGGACTTTAGCCTAATTAAAACAACTATCAAGGATAAGCACAAAGAATCAAAGTTGACTTATCTTGTCAATTGTAATAGTTTAGTCGTGTTTTCTAGTTTATCTCTTTCCTATTTCCGTTGTTTCCTGTTGTAAATACTAGAACTATTGAAAAGTCTATTACTTTTACTTTGCTTAAAGATACTAGTTGTTACTATCACTCACCAGACTTTTAGTCTGGCCCACTCCTTTATTTTCCCCTTTTCCCCTCATAGGAAATCAAGGGAGAGTGTAGTAAATTGCAGTTGCTCGGAGGTTTCTTGGAGAAGATTCTGCTATGTATTTCCCTACTTGTATTTCCATTTTTCTTACTTTGTACTGGCACTTGAGAGGGATATTTATAATCTGATTTTTTTGACATTACAAGTTTTTATTTCATGAGACATGTTGGGTTTTGAAACATGCATGTTGTATTTGGTATTTGGCTTATTTGATTTATGAAGCAATTATTAAGTTTTTGTTTTGAATAAGTTATTATCTCATTTTCCGCTATTTTTACCTATTTTTGTCTTCTGAATCTTAGTCTCTGTTAGTTTCAGTTATACCTACAATACACCATGCCTTTTAATGTGTCCTTCTGGTTATGTTAAGGGATGTGAGGTGTTTCATAGTACGTTATTACAGAATTTCAAATTTCATGGCGATTGGACTTACGGTTTGGTCGTGCAGAGCTGAAACGCATAGAAATTTATTTAAGTAAATTTAATAAAAATAACTTGATTTCAAAAACCTATCTTCTGTATATGATGGAACTGGCCTCCGATATATATATTGCATTGTGTTTGGAATAGGGGTAAAACATTACGAATGCCTTGCGGCATGCTTCATTTGGAATTCGAAAAATATTCAGGTGAATGGTGTTTTGAGATATTTTGTATAAAAGGACCTCAAGCCCACTTTCATTTCCTAAAACCCTAAAGTCAAACAACCTTAGCCGCCATCACCATAGCTCGATCCAACAGCCAGAATCTCTCCAATCGGTTAAGGCCAAACTAGATGAAACTTCCAACGGGAAACTTTGAGAGACCACGAACACATCCATATGGCTTAATCTTCGATCGGTGGTTGGAGAAGGCGGCAAAATCACCGTGAATGAAGATCATTTTCTATCTGTATTCTGGCGATCTAAGCAATGATGGAGGGTGGAATATCGGCGATAGAAAGAAGACATTCATGCGCATGTCTAGGTGAAGTGCAGTGGTGCTAGAGGCTTCATGGCGGTGGTGAAAATTCAATGAACTTTGGCGACATGTAGTGTTTTGTTTCGAAACCTGGGAGGGGATAAGATATGAGTGACCGTGATCTTCTCATTCAAATTCAGCGGTCTAAATGTCCGATTCAAGTGAACCGAGTTGCGTTGCACTCGTATTGAAAATACTATGCGATGGAGCTGGATTGGGATTTATTTAAGCTAGTGAAAATGTTGGTTAAATTCGAAAACTTATTCGTTTTCAATCGAAATAAAATGCTACAATGATGAATGAAAGAAAAGTGAGTGAAACTCACTCTCTCTAGCCTGCTTATTTTTTATATAAGTGGTAATAAATTTATTTTATGCTATGCGATGATTGTTTGGATGTTATGCAATATTATTAGTAGTTGGATATATTTATGCCTATTGAAGCAGATGAGACCCTATACATTCCTGGGTATAAGTGGATGACCCTTTGTACATGCGTCTACCTCGAAACTGACATTGTACATTTTTCTCATATGCATATTTGTTGCAGGTAACAGGTTGAAGGGATCTAAGTGGATTCCTCAACATTGTTGATTTTTATTTACACATATTGTTATATATGTTGCAAAATGTGATATTTGATGCAATGGATGATATGTTTTCTATTATTGGTGTGAATCCCTTATTTAGTACTTCTACAGCATTGGGCCATATTTTTTGGAAATGTAAAATATTAAAATAATAATTTCAAATTAAAAAGGATTTCAAAGTGATTTTGAAAATATATATGCTTTAATAATTCTTGAATTGTTAAAGAAATGAATTTATTTTCGATGAATAAAAAGTTATAATTTTTATGTTATAAAAATTTTGACTTTGAGAAATATACTTAAATATGATTTTTGTAATATGAAGTTAACTATTTTGTAAAATAAGTTATATTGATAATTTTGAACTTATTCTAAATGGTTTATCTATAAGATTTATAAAATTGATATTTTATAAATAAAAATAATGGAACTATAAATGAATTTTTTAAGTGTTAAAATGAATGTTTATAAAGGAGTGCCATTAACAAAGAGATTTAATGAAATGGATTTTTATTGACTGCGCTTTATAAGTATTAGAAGTGGATTTATAATCAAATTTGAGAATGGATTTACAATTGAAATTTAGACATGAATTTATAATGGAATATATAAATAATGAGATTACAAAAGAAAGAATGTGTAAATAATGAGATTTATAAGTAAATGAAATTATAATGGGATTTTGAAGCATAAATGAGATACAAATGGAAATTGTTAATAAAGGAATTTTATATATGGAATGTTTTATGAACTATTAATGGAATTTATAAACATTGTTTTATAAATGTGGAATCAATTTAATTTGATAAGCTAAATATGGATTTTTATAAAAGGAAATATATTCATGTTTTTAAAGTGAAAAATCCTTAAAATGAATGTTTTGGAAAGCAATATTTCAAATGGAGTTTAAACAGTTTGAACATATAATAAGTTGTGAATTCACTTATTATTAAAATATGTTTATGAAATGTTTTCCAAATATTGAAAGGTTGAAATGGTTTTGAGAATATATCTTTTTAAAGATAATTTGAAGTAATAAAATTGGAAAAGTGATTTAATAAATGAAAGATTAATATATCTGGCCTAGTGACTGTTTAAGTGCTAAATTAATTTTTTAGCCATTTTAGTATCTTGAATTGATGTGGAAACTATGTAGTTGTACATTTAGTATGTAGCCGTCTATGCAGGCTTGATTATCGTTTGGTGTAAAGGATGTTGATTCAAGTATGGCGAAGTGATTACTCCTATCTACTGAGCTTCCTTCTTAGTGATAAGTCTACAAGACTTGGTTTCTGTATGAGGTTGAGTAACGCATTTGCGTTGTTGGTGTGAAGAGACTGGGATCAATTTAACCATAAACCACTTAGCACCAACCTATATGCGACAATTGTGAAGGTTTGTTGATGATATTGATATTTAGGATTTTCATAGTGAAGGACTGCTTGTTGATCATTTGGGGTTAAAATCCCAATACATATATAGTAGCAGTAGTATCTTCGTTATGAAATATCCAATGTAGGGACTATTCACTACTAATTCTAGGGATTTCCAAATAGATTGTGGTAGGAAAGTACCTTCGGTTTGTCCTGTTCCTGCACAACTTGTATGGATGGATGTCTGACAGTGCATTTCTAAGATTACGTACATTGGTTTTTGCACACATACAACTTTGGTGGTGGAGAAGGCAACTATTCTTAGCTTAACATCCTCCTTGAGACGTATGAGCTCAAGGATTGTATGTGGAAGGCAATTAGTTTCAATGGAAATGGCAATGTGGTGTACAAAGAAGATGTGATATGTGATATGCGAAAGGTACTCAATAACTCATTTGGCCTTATACCCTAGGATATGACTAAAATAGGATAGAAGCAGCAAGGTTAAGTGGGTCGCTCTCATTAGAATATGTCATCATCCTTCTAGATATACTCTACACGTGTCTAAGTATGTGGTGAATATATGACTTGGGTACCTGTTAAAGGTCAGTAACGACCGGGGTGATGGAATACTCGGTATTATCCAGGAAGGCATAGGTGATGAGATTGGGTTTTGATTCATGACACAGAGCCTTCATCTACAACACATAAATTTGACGACTGCTACAAAAAGAGAATATATACTACGAGGAGACAAGACTTCAAAACTGGTGCATCAATTTTATATTTTGAATGTTTGAGTTTTAGATTAATATTGTTAAAATCTCTCCTCAGTTAAAAGTATATATATTAGTTTATATAAGCATATAATTAATTTATAAAAGTTTAAAAATAATATATATATATATACAAAACCGTGCATATTGCACAAAATATACTAGGTCAGTCGACTGACCCTGTAGTCCAGTCGACTGACACTGGGTAAAATGTGCAACATGCACAGTGCACATATATTTGAATATTTAAATTCGTTTGAATATTCAGTCTACTGACCTTGTAGTCCAGTCGACTGAATGTCTACAACAGCAATATTTTTGAAAAGACACAACTTGTGAGGACCCGCAAATCCATACTCCTTGAATATACACTAATCTCCCTTGATTAATTCAAGATGAACAGAAATACGAATGCTCAATGTTTAAGAAAAAGAAAGAGGACAGAAGAGAGAAAAAGATAGAAAATAGAGAGAAAGAAAATAGAACGGAACAGAACACAACACAACAATACAGAATCTCACAATTCACAGCGGAACAACATATAATAAATAAATGAATAATCTTTAAACAAAGAACTATATCAGTTATTACATTTTATACATTACATCATCATCAGAGTGTACAACAACAAACAACAAACAACCGAAAGAAATACTATATACTAATAATACGCCATGCCATCCAGCTTGCCTCCAGCAACTCCTGAATATCCAGAATATCCTGATAAACCTAACTCTTGACTGCCCGTGTAGAAATTGGTGGCACCCAGAGTTTAGGAAGGAAAACAATAAACTCCGAGTCAGTCATGTGACTGGTGTGAGATCTCAAAACAGTTTATTTATCTTTAAAATCAAAATATAGGAATATTTTTAAAGTCAATTCGCAATGCTTTTAAAAATGAGACTACCATAAGGCCTCCCGCACACACACACAATGCAAACGCAAAATCAGAGGAGATTTCTCCTTATGATAGTCAAAGATGCTTGATACGCATTTAAAAAAACATTTGATATTATTACTAGTGCATAGTGTAGGAAAATATTTCGAAAGTAGAATATAAATCTTAGCCAACATACGACCATTATCGTATGCCTACTATAGCTACCATCCAAACAGTGGGGCGCCACCATAAGTGAATGATAGGTTCTACAACTAATACCGTACAAGATCGTATTGTTTCTTTGGATTTCCAACGAATGATCAGGCCAAGGAACTTTCCATTGCCACATGAGAATGCCTCTGGAAGGACATCCCCGAGAACCAAACCGGATCTCTGCCAACACAAGGCCGGGTTACCCCTAACTGAGTAACAACTGACCGAGTATGCCATCCCCCGGTCCTTTGGGACCTTTCATCCGAGCGCTCGCAATCAATTCACACAATCATAAAGTGTTTTCAACATGAGTAAGTATCTGGGCTCCATACCATGATACCACCCTTTTCCAGAAGGAAATGCACATATCCTTAAGGGCGCTACCCCTCATAACCTTGCTGCATCTTTCCTGTTTTGACAATTCACGGGGTGTGAGGCTCAACGAAGTCACGTCCACAAAAACATACTTTATACAAAAGCCATGCTTTGGGTCAACAAATGATCATAGAAATGATCACCGAGATAGACGATCAAATAAATGATCCTATCACAAATAATCAACACAATGATCATTTCACAGCAACACTCAGCATGTCACATTACCAAATTGGGAATATATTGCTGATAACCTTCAACTACATAACCTCTTAGCTCGTACGTCTCAGAGAAGGGTGTTAAGCTAAAAGAATAAATTCTCCGCCACCAACAGAAATATATTTGAAAGAAATCTGCTTTATATCTCAATTTGTAATGTCAGACATACAATCCATACAAGTCCGTTCCGGGCTCGAACAGAACCGAAGGCACTTACAAAGAAGTCCTTGCAATCCGGATATCCACAATCCTGATCGGATTTCCCATCACATATGGAGAAATCTATACCGTAGCTACTCGATGCAGAGTCAATCGACAGGTCATCCTATCGCTCTCGCAAATACCAGGTCTTCAACACCGATCTTCAATGCTATCCATTACGTCGTATTACTATTCGGAATGGGTAATCCGAATAACGAGCGCAATAATTTAAAAATAAGTGTAGCATTCAAATTCAAACAAATCGCAACAAATACCTTTCAAAGGTAAATATTGATAGTCGGTTATTGAACTATCAATGGATATGCACAACACCACCAGATTCCAAATAATTTTTCAAATTATTTATTTCCCAAAAATCATATCTTTACAAGATATATAATTTTCACACTTCAAAAATAAATCAATATTTATTTTTAAACAAATTCCCCTTTTCATTTATAAATTCCATAATGAATTTATATTCCAAAATATCTATGAATATACGATTTCAATTATTCATTTTTTTATTTATCTTCAAAAAGATAAATTCTCAAAATATTCACTTTATATTCGAAAACATTTCCATACTTATTTATTAATAAGTAATTCACAAATCCATTTATTTTCAACACTTGGAAAATATTCAATATACTTCAATCGAAATTTAGTATATATTTCATTCTTTAAGGAAATCATTCTCTTAAACATATTTGTTTGCACAAAAAATGGACAAACACCTCCAAGTCGTATTATTTAGTTGATTATATGTGATTTTCAATGGTTTAGAAGAGTTATGTAAATATGATAAAAGTAGGGGCTAAAATGTAAAAGACACGCAGATTTATAGTGGTTCGGCCGGAATATGCCTACGTCCACTTTATATGTTATTATCTCCTTTCTTTCGGATTACAAGTACAATGCTTCGTATCCAAGTATATGAAAGTAGTTTGAAAGTTCCTTCCTTGCTTGAGCTCTCAAACCTGTCTGCCATTGTTGTACCCCTACCCCTCTATTTATAGAATGAGGTAGGGGGCAGGGATCTTGGAAGTATATAACTGCTGGTGGGCCCGGGCTGAAGCAATCTGGACTGGCAATCATCTGGTTCGGCGGAGCTCCATTCGGTGGTAGGTATGGACCGGTGGTATGTATGGACTGGTGGTAATGAGGTGGTTCGGTGCTCGTTTGATTCGGTGATGGCCTTGGGAGTTGGTTCGGCGGTGTTTGATCCGGTGGTGTTGGGTCCGGTGGTGTTTGGTCCGGCACCAAACAAGTTTGGTGGTAGGGTGATGAGGGGGAATACCGAATGCTATCACGCCGGATGGACCTTAACTTGGAGTGCCGAATGTACCCATATCCTTGCATAGCCGGATGAACCTGTATGCCGAATGAGCCCTCACTGCCGAATGGAACTTGTTCTTTCGAATCGCCGATAGGAGCTGATGGAATGGAGGTTGCAAACCCGGGTGAAAATGACACTTCTTGGTCTCGAGATTTTCTGGGTGAGAATTCGCCCAACATTTGCCCCCCAAAGTGGGGCACGTGCTTGCATGTGTCGCGCTTTGTTTTCCCTGTGGTAGGAAGACTAACTTTGTAACGCCAGGGGTTGGGCGTCCGTATTCTGTTGATATCCTGCAAAGGAAATTACAGTTTTAGCGTGATTCCAAATAACGATCGTTCATGATCGAAATGTTCGAGATGAAGTGAACTGTGCCGTTCGGGACGAAAGAGTGAGCCCCGAGGGGGCTTAGCATCAGCGATGCCAGGTTTATGTCAGAGTGGGTCCCTGGATCGTTTGTCAAGATGGTTTATCGCCAGCTCAGAGCATGCCTAGGGGTCGTTCGCGACCCCGTACATGTGTAAGCAGCTTAGCCATTTCATAATTATCAGAGTCAAATATCCGTTTCACCTATGAGTTTAAAAAGGCGTGTCAAAGTGTAAATTCCCACGACGATAAGGTTAATAACCATTCAGAGCGTGCCTATGGACCATTCGTGGTCGCGTACACGTGTAAACGATTAATCCATGTTAGTGAGAGTTTTACGACTTGTTCATCGTCATCATAATCCTGATTTTATTAGTTAGTTCTGGAGTTCGGTACTTATCTGCGTGAGGCACTCTGCATGCCCCTAGTCACTGGTTGTTGTCGGTAGAGAGAGAGTTCATTCGGTTTTGTGTCGGTCCAGTCGTGCTCATCCGGTTTTGGTTTCATTCGGTATCTGGTTGGTTTGGTATGTTTGTTATTGGTCCGGTGCTCCTATCCGGTGGGCCGAACCAGTTGGTTCGGCGGCCCTGAGCTCGCCTATATATAGAGGCCGTACTCCCCTTGGTTTTCCCTTACCGAACTAGAGAGCCGAATCAGCTGACCTGCCGAACCAAACCCTTTGCCGAACCAGTTTATACCGAATCAGGTATATATATACTTTTTGCCGAATGACCTCTTGTCACCGGATGGTCCTGTTTGCCGAATGGTCCTGTTTGCCGAATGTATACGGTGTGTATTGGATAGCCGAATGAGACTTAGGACCGAATGATATGTATGCCGAATGAGACTCATGTCTTAGGGCCGAATGATATGTATGCCGAATGAGCATGGGATTTTAGTGCCGAATGACCATATGCTTTTGACGCCGAATGAACTCGTCTTGCACCGCCGAATGAGACTTCATACTTGAACCTTGAGCGGAATCTTAGACTTCTTTGCACGCTTGCCTTATATACTTGCTTGTTTATGTTTCTATACTTCTTATTCTAATATCAAGTTTTTCTTGCGCTGCAGGAAATGTCTCGCAAAGCGGAAACACGATTGGACAGAAAGAAGTCTAGAGGCACAGGAGAGTCTTCTTCTTCCTTGCCCCCAGTCCAACCAGGATCCGGGCAATATCGACCTATTCCGAGGTCGCTAGTGGATGGATATGGTCCACAGGAACTTCTGATCTCCCCCCCTGATTGCTTTCCCAGCTCCCTAAAGGAGGAGCAACTTGACGCTATATCCCGTTCCTTCGGGATAGATAGGGCTCTTATGCTGCTGCCGGGAGATGGAGTGATGCCATATAATCCTCCCGAAGGCTATTTTGCTTATAGCAGATACAATGTATGTGCGGTGCTATCCCTCCTATCAACGCTTGGATAGTAAGTTTCACCACATATTTGAAGGTGGCTCCTTTCCAACTTCAGCCTAACTCTTATGCCATCCTGGTGAGCCTCTTTGTTATCTTCCAGAGGAGGTACGGGCGTCCTCCTTCTAACCGGGAAATTCGATACTTGTACAACCTGAGAGGCTATAAGAAGGGGTCTCCGTATATTAGTCTGGAAGCGGCCGTGCCCTTCAAACCAGTCCTGGACTTATATTCCAAGTTTACCATGTTCAAGAAAGAGTGGTTCTTCATCAAGGACGATGCTGTTTCTTTCCGCCTTTTCACTTCCGGCTGTAAGATGGATTTCATTTATATTTTCCATGTTTTGACTGTAGTGTTTTTTCTGACATGCTTCTATTTTTGGCTAGCGACAGGTGGTATTGCAGTCGTGGAGGATGATTCCTTGGTGCGAATGGCTGCTGAACTAAAGGCTATTCCGGCACGGGACCGGTCGGCCTCCTTCTTGACCAGGAACGCAACCCTCTTGGAGTATAATTTGATCTTACCGCACCAGTCCGTGGTTAAGCAAAGGGATACGGCTGAGGAGAAGGCTGCTAAAGCTAAGGAGGGGGCTACGGTGAAGAGCGGTAAGAGGGAGCCTTTTGCAGAGCGTCCCGTTGTCGGGGGGAAGAAGCTGAAGAAGTCTGATGGCCCTTCTCCAAGCACTTGTCCGACTGTCCCGGAGGAGGAAGGTGTAGAAGAGGAGGAAGGAGGCGAGGTTGGAGAAGGGTCGGAGGGTGGAGGAGACGGCGACGGTCAAGGTGGTAATGGCATCGGTGCCCTAACCTCTGAGCAAGACCTTGAACTGGATGAGGCTCTCCGTCGGGCCTTCGGGGAGTCGGAGGGAGAGTCGAAAACGGAGAAGGCAAAGGAAACCGGCAAAGCTGTGGCTGGCACTGACCCATCCTCTAAGGGTTCCTCAGCTAGGGCGATTCCGGCGATGCAAGGTGAACTTTTGTCTTCTGCCGATTCCATTTTCGATAGGGACTTAGAAATTTTTTACGGTTCACTTCCGTCCTGGAATGAGATCCAGGACTTATTGCAGTATCCCACTCCTCCGCCGGGTTTGTATAATAGACGTGTCTTCTCACTTTTCTTTCCTTTTAACTTAACACATTTTTCGAACTGTGGATTATTGTATGTTCGTAACACTTGTTCTTTATTCCAGGGGCAGGCCGGGTGGTTAAAACGTCGGACGTTCGACACCGCCTTGAGCAGTTTAAGTCGAGGAGAGCTTCTGCGAAACCCTCTACTGGTCGCACTGGGGATGTAGTCAGTTATCGCCCTCTTCTTGGGGTCATTGAAGAGGGCATTCGGAAAAAGAAGCGGAGCCGTTCCTTATTTGAGTCTTCCCCTGGTTCGCAGCTTCCTACTCAGCCTCCTCGTGATACTACGGAGGAGAGCACGGAATCCGGCCCCCCTCATCCTCCTTTCAAGAGCCCAATTGTTATTCGTATAAGGCGTCCTGATGTGCCTCGCCCCGTGCCTCGTGACCCTTTTGCCGGTCATCCTGATTTAGATCCGAGCTTTCAGGATATCTCATTTGATGAGGCCGCGGGCGAGCACCTCCTTCCCCGCAACCCCATGGTAAGAGTGCTGGACGAGGCCAAGTCTTTAGATCTTGATTTACTTACTACACGGGTAGTCACCATGGGGGATGAAGCCAAGGCTAACATCGATCGGGTGGCTGAAGAGACCAAGAAGTTAATGGAGCATCATGCTAAATTGGCCAAGACCGGGGAAGAGATCGGGAGTGCTAATATTCGGTTGAGGTTAAAAGTTGCCGATCAGGCCAAGCAGCTCGCCGATCAAGCCATCCAGATTTCCCAGCATGAGGAAGCCTCCAAGCGGCTGAAAGAGACGATGGAGAAGGCCAGTAGGGCGGAATTACGGAAGATGGAGGTCGCCTGCAGGGAACGGATTAACATGGCCATTACGACGGTGGACGAGGTTCGAAATGCGGATCTTGAGCGGGTAGAGGAGTTGTCTAGGAGGCTCGAGGCTGCGGAGATGGCTCAGGCCGAGTTGAAGGAGGAGATGGAGGAGATGAGGAGGTCTCTCAAGTTAAAGGAGGAGGAAATGAGGAGGTCTCTCCAGGCTGACTGCTTGAGATACCAATCAGAGAGGGACATTGCCGTCGCCAAGTTGCAAGCTTCCGAGGCCCGGGTGAGGGAGTTTGAGGAGAATGAGGGGATGATGGATGAGATGCTGCAGGACATGTACTTCCACACTTGGAAGGAGGGCGGCTTGTCTTGGATGGACGATTACCCTCGGGTGATGGCCAAGGTGTATCTCCAGGCTTTAGAGGAGGCCAGGGTGAACGCGGGTAAGGAAGGCGGAGAGGCTTTCAATTTGGATGCGGTTACTGCCCAGTTCTCGAAGGAGGAGCAAGCGGCGGTGAAGGAGGGGATGCGGCTGCTTGCTGCAGAGGAAGCGGGCGTGCAGTTGGACGACGAGGATCAAGCGGCGGATGCTGGTGAGTTATTCTTTTCCCTTTCTTTCCTTTCCGTGTTTTCATAACTTGATCGTTCGTTTAATGAATTCCTCTTCTGAACTGGACAGGTGGGACTCCTGATCCACATGCTGGGGGCTCTGATCCTGCGGCTAAGTAGACTGGGGAAGTTGGTGATGGAGTGTGGACGCGGCTGCCACCTTTTTATTTCTTTTTATCACTGTTTACGTTAGTCATTGACATGTAACTATAATAATATTATTTGCAAAGAATAACTTCGTGTGATTTTATAATATAAGCTGATGTTGTTATGTTTAAATGTTGTTGTCATCTTGATGTGCTGCGTGAGAAATATAACTATGTATATGCCTGTGATTCTAGTTGTGTTTGATGCTAAGTTTTTTGCTAGAAATATAATTTCATGTGTTGCAATGTTATTGTACGAACAAGCTATAGTTACGTATTTATGTACAAGAAAAGAGAGTACCGCCCTTTATGTTTCATTCGCAGGCGGTAGCTTAGAGTGTCTTATGTAACTGTTCACGGATATAGCTGAGTACCCTGCCACCCAGTATGCAGACTTAGTTTCTCATGAGCGAATGCTTCCTATTTGGTTTCCTGTACTTTAGAGTTTGTTATACAGGATAGGAAAAAAGTATTTAAATGAAATGGAAATATAGTAAAAGTAAAACTTCCAGTCACGGAAGGCCGTCGATGTGCTTAAGTTCGTGGCAAACGGGTTTTGTAGTCACTTTCCCTAGCTGTGGGTCTTGGAGACATTTGTCACCCATCTTACGCCTCCGCGGGGAGTTTTCTTTTTTACCACAGCCGTACTTAAGACACATCGGAGCCGAGATCGCGCACGGTAACTACCCGAACCATTATGGTCCGTAATCGTGGGTATTATTCGATTTACCGTGGTCGGCTAGCGTGGGTGCCGTTGGCCGTGAACTACCCCTGGCTGGCCACACCTTATGTTGGGGCTTAAAGTAGGTTCACAGTTGCCGGCGAGCCGAACGCCGTAATGAGCTGCCATCGGCTATAGTCGGCCTTTATGATGACTTATAATCGGCTCATTACAATTGGCTTTGAGGGCAGGCGCGCAATGAGTTAACCCGCAGCAGAGGGATGCTGGAGCAAAAGTGTCTCATTGGCGAGTGCATAGAATCGTAGCGTACCTGTTAGGCCTAGTCCAGATGAGGCCGCGGTGCGTCTTGAGTGGAGATGCCATAGGATTTTGTTCAACAGAAAGGGATAAAATTTAACAGGTAGCCAAGACATAAAGGAACAAGCTAAAAAGAGACAAGATTTTTTAAAGTGGTTCGGCACGAAAGTGCCTACGTCCACTGATTCTCTTTGTTAATTCACTTCATATGGGCAGTACAAGTTAAGAAAAGTATCGACGGAGGTGTCGGATGTTCCATGCCCTCTGGAACACCTCTCCGTCCACTGTTGACAAAATATAAGCTCCGTTGTGGAGATCTTTATGAATTACATACGGTCCGTCCCAGATGGGGTCTAGTGCCCCGGGGCGCGGAAAGATTCGCCTGAGGACAAGATCTCCTTCTTGTAAGTTGCGATGCTTGACTTTGGAATTGTATAGCGCTGCCACTTTTTGCTTGTGAGCTGCTGCTTTGAGTGCTGCATCGTTTCTCCTTTCCTCAATCAGATCCAAAGACATGAGGAGGAGTTCTTCGTTTTCCTCTGGGTTGTAGTGGATCCTACGGTGGGAAGGCACAATAGTTTCAACTGGGAGCATTGCCTCCGATCCATATGCCAAAGAGAAAGGAGTATGTCCCGTTGATGTTCTGAAAGATGTGCGGTACGCCCATAGTGCCGTAGGAAGTTCGTCCACCTAAGCGCCTTTTGACTTTTCAAGTTTCTTCTTGATTAGGGTTTTGAAAATTTTGTTGACAGCTTCAACTTGTCCGTTTGCCTGAGGATAAGCTACTGATGAGAAGCTTCTATGAATTCCATGCTCTTGGCACCAGTCGGCAAATTCTTCGCTGTCAAATTGGAGTCCGTTGTCTGATATGATCTTGAGTGGGACTCCATACCTGCACATAATATTTTTGATCAAGAAGTTGATAACTTTTGCTGAAGATATTTTATTTAGAGGTTCCGCTTCCACCCATTTGGTGAAATAATCGACTGCCACTATAGCATATTTGGCTCCGCCTCGGCCCGTTGGCAGTTCGCCAATTAAGTCAATTCCCCATACAGCAAAGGGCCAAGGGCCGGTCATTTGAGTAATTTCATTTGTGGGCAGTCGAGGAATTTTGGCAAATTTCTGACATCTGTCGCATTTCTTGACGAAGTCTAAGGCGTCTTTGTTTAGTGTGGGCCAGTAATATCCATATCGGAGTATCTTTTTTGCCAGAGTCTGCCCTCCAGTGTGATCTCCGCATCCTCCCTGATGGATGTTTGATAAGATTTCCTTGGCTTCCCTTCCGGCGACGCATCTTAATAAGGGGCTAGAGAGGCCACGCCGATAGAGGATGCCTTCTTGTATTGTGTAGTGGGGAACTTTCCTCAAGATCTTCTTGGCTTCATTACGCCTTTCGGGCAGTGTGCCATCTTGCAAATATTTCCGGATAGGAGTCATCCAGGTTCCTTCTTCGATTGCAGTTACCAGATTTACTTGTTCGAAACTTGGGGCTAGCTTCCTTGAGATGGCTAGTGTTCCGAAAATGGTGCTATTCTTCATACTAGCTTGCTTTGCAAGTTCATCTGCCTCTTGGTTCTCTTCTCGAGGAATATGTTTGATTAGATAGTGGTTCAATTGATCGAGCAGCAGTTTGGTTTTCTTTAGGTATGCTGTGAGTCGTTCTCCTCGAGTCTGGAATTCTCTTAGTACCTGGTTTACGATAAGCTGAGAATCACTATTAAGACATAAGGAATTGATTCCAATTTCCAGGGCAAGCTCCAATCCCGCTATTACTGCTTCATATTCAGCATCGTTGTTAGTGGCCGTGAACTCCAACCTTAATGCATAGTACAACTTTCTTCCCCTGGGGGTGATGATCACAATTCCTGCCCCCGAGCCTTGTTCGTTCGATGGTCCATCTACAAAGAGGTTCCACTTGATGTTTTTTGCTACTTCGGATTGTTCCTTGCCTTCGTTGGTAGTGAATTCGGCAATGAAATCGGCCATGGCTTGTCCTTTGATAGCGGCGCGAGGATGGTAGGTGATATCATACTGACTTAGTTCGATGCACCATTTGAGGAGTCGCCCAGAAGTGTCAGGACGATGGAGCACTTGTCTTAGCGGTTGATCGGTTAGAACCCTGATGGAGTGAGACTGGAAGTAGCGTCGCAGTTTTCGTGACGCGATCAATAAACAATATGCTAATTTCTCTAGTTTAGGATATCTGGCCTCTGCCCCTGTAAATCTCTTACTTACAAAGTAAACCGGGCGTTGTGTACGGTCTTCTTCTCTTACCAAGGCGGCGCTTAGAGCATGAGATGATACAGCGAGGTATATGTATAACACTTCACCTTCATTTGGAGTTGAGAGTACTGGTGGTCTCTGAAGGTGTTCGATTAGGTTGAGGAAGGCTTTTAAGCATTCATCGGTCCACTCGAATCTCTCTTTGTCTTTCTTGAGAGCTTCGAAGAAAGGGACACACTTGTCAGTTGCCTTGGAAATGAATCTGCTTAGGGCGGCCACCTTTCCGTTTAGGCTTTGCATTTCTTTTCGAGTGGAGGGTATCCTTATTTCTTTTAGAGCCCGGATTTGTTCAGGGTTTGCTTCGATTCCTCTGGCGTGGACGATAAATCCCAAGAATTTTCCCGATGATACTCCGAAGGAGCACTTTAGAGGATTCAGCTTCATTCCATATCGGCGAAGTACTTGAAACATCTCGCCCAGGTGGCTTACATGGTCGTCGGCTTTCCTGGACTTTACCAACATGTCATCCACATACACTTCCATAGTTCGTCCGATTAGCTCTGCGAACATCTTGTTGACGAGGCGCTGATAGGTAGCTCCAGCATTTTTGAGTCCAAAAGGCATGACTTTGTAACAATATAGTCCGCGGTCAGTGATGAAGCTAGTGTGGTCTTGATCAGGAGCGTGCATGGGAATTTGGTTATATCCGGAGTATGCATCCATAAAAGATAGGAGTTCGTGTCCGGCTGTGCTGTCCACAAGTTGGTCAATTCGGGAAAGTGGGAAGCAATCTTTTGGGCAAGCGTCATTCAGATTGGAGAAGTCAATACATGTTCGCCACTTTCCATTGGCCTTTTTTACTAGCACTGGGTTAGCGATCCATTCTGGGTAGATGGCTTCCCGTATGAAGCCATTAGCAAGTAGATTCTTTACTTCCTCATCAAGGGCTGCCGATCGCTCTGCCCCCATGCTCCTCTTTTTCTGCTTTACTGGTACCTTGGTAGGATCGATGTTCAGCATGTGGCATGCTATGTCGGGGGAGATTCCTGTCATATCGGCATGGGTCCACGCAAATACATCTAAGTTGTGGCGGAGAAAGTCAATGAGTTGATCTTTCAACTCCGTTTTTAGCTGAGATCCGATTTTTAATAGTTTACTTGAATCGTGCTTATCTACAGATACGAATTCCATAGCCTCTGCAGGCTCGGCGGTAGCCTCCTCCTCTTTATCCCTGGGGTCTAGTTCATTGAAGGGATCACTTGTGTATCGAAGAGGAGGGGCTTTCTTTAGTTGCTATGCCTCCAAGCTTTTCATGCTGAGAGTAGTCTCTGCACCTTTTCCTTTATTCTTTCTGCGGTTATTGCGAAGTTCAGTTACGTAGCAGTCTCGGGCAGCATCTTGATCTCCTTCTACTTCTCCTACTCCGTTGTCTGTTGGAAATTTCATTTTTAGGCACCAGGGGGCTAATACAATCTGGAAGTCAGACAAGGCTGGTCTTCCCAAGAAGGCGTTGTAAGCCGAGTGGTTTTCTATTAGTACGAACGTTTGTTTTCGCACAACGGAGCGGGGATGACTTCCTATTTCGACGAAGAGGTCAAGTTGCCCGAGGGGCATTTTTGCATCTCCAGTGAAACCGTGCAGTGGTTTGTCACAGGGGGATACATCCTTCATTGATAACTTCATTTTGTCGAAAGCATGTTTGAATAGGATATTTACGGAGCTTCCTGTGTCTATTAGAATCCGAAAAACTTTAGCTGGACCGAACCAGGCAGAGATGACCATAGAATCCATATGTGGGTACTGTCTTCCTTCCAAATCACGCCTACTGAATATGATGTCGTCGTTCTCTTTTCGTTTCGGGTGGCGTTCTTCCGTGATGGAGTTAACATAGCCTTCTGCATTTCTAAGCGACTTGCCGTACCTTTCCATCTCTGCCCAACTTCTGTCGGCGATGTGTGGTCCTCCTGAGATGGTAAGGACCACTATCTTCTCTTGACTAGAGCCACTGGTGTTGTGATTGTTGCGATTCCCTCCGCCTACCTCTGGGAGGGGTTGCTTTGAGTTCTCATTGGCTGGAGTTGGAGTCCTGTTCTGACCCTTCACATAGCGTTCCAGTCTTCTTCTTCTAATGTGTTCTTCGATCAAGTCCCGAAGATGGTGGCATTCATTGGTGTCATGTCCGTGGGATTCGTGGAAGCGACAGAACTTTCCGGACTTGAGTGCGTTATCTGATTCTTTCTTATGCGGGGGGCGCTTGTATCCTAGTTCGCCCTGAGTGGCTAGGAAGATATTTTCGATTGTGTCATTCAAAGGAGTGTAGGAGTCAAATCTCGGTCCTGGTCGATATTGGCGTTTTTCGACCTTTCTGCCCCCAGCATTGTCTCTAGATTCATTTCTTCGAGCGTCCTTAGCCGCAGTGGGAACCTTGTCCTGAACTGTCTTACCTTGTTGCCCTGACTGCCTCTCCGTAGCAGCGTCTTCAAGTCTCATATACTTTCCAGCTTCATGGAAGAAATCAGGCAAGGTAGCTGGTTTTTCCTTAGTTAATCTTCTGGCAAACTTGGTGTCTGGATGTACACCACTACAGAGGGCCATTAGAGTGAGTTTTTCATCGGCATCTTGAACTGCTGCTGCTGCGGCGTTGAACCGCGTTAGATATTGTTGCAGCGTCTCTCCGGATTTCTGTTTGACATTGGATAGAGAATAAGCATCCTTGGGTTGTTCCACATGGATGCAGAACTGGCTAATAAACCTTTCTTTCAACATTACCCATGAGCTGATGGATCCTTGGGGTAGATGGCAGAACCAGGAGGTAGCCAGATCTGCTAGGAATAGCGGAAAGCATTTACATAATACTCCTTCTGTTGCTCCACTCATGAGCATATGCTGGGTGTATCTCTGCAAGTGTACGATGGGGTCGGAAGTTCCTTTGTAAGGTTCCATGGTTGGCATTTTCCATTCCCGGGGAGTGATGGCAGTTTCGATATTTCGGGTAAAGGGGCTGGTGACCCTAGCGCCTATTCCCCGGTCCCTTTGCTCTCGTTGGACACACTCTCTGAATAATCGTGCCATTCGTTCGTCAGAACTTGGAGCGGACAAAAATGAGCTTGGCTCTTCTCTGCGGGATCTATCTCGTCCAGATGACCTGTAGGGATGGTACAGTCTATCACTTCTAGCATTATCCAGTGGTTGTCTTTGGCTGCTCGGATGCACGCTAGGACCAGCTACAGTTGCCCCCTGCCTTGATCTTCCCCTGTGGGGTTCTGTTTCGAGCACATCCATGGGGTCAACTTCGGGCTGGGTTCTAGCTCGGCTCCGTTCAGCGGGGTTTCTATGATTAGGTGGCATGACTGGCTCAGCTACATCCGACCCTCGCCTGGTGCCTCCCCCACTGGGTTCGGTTCCAAGGGCTTCCTCGAGTCGGAATTCGGGCTGAGTCCGGGCGCGGCCCCTATCATTGTTGCTCCTGTTGATAGCTTCTTCGAAGAGGGAAGACCTTTATTGCCTCCGAGATCCTCTAGATTGGGATTCACCCCATGATTCAGTGTTGCGGTTGGACTCTTCAGCATCCCTTAAGCGTGACATGAGTTGGTCCACGAAAGCTTCTTGTTGGGATGTGAAGCGGTTAGTTACTTCAGCCACAACTCTGTCCAGATCTGCCCTAGTGATTGGTTGTTCCGTTGCGGGACCAGTTGAATTTTCCTGATTTTCATCTGGTACCGCTGTTGAAGTGGGCTGATCTGCGATTGCAGGATCTGGAAGGCTGCTAGTTGCGATGTTCTTTCCTTTGTTAACATCCTTTCTCTGTTTGGAAGGCATGATTTCTAAGCAACGAGCGATGTTGTTAGGAAGAAGGTTGAGTGGGAGAAGATGAAGCTTGAGTTCAATTCTCAGTGAAAGCACCAAAAATGTTTGCACAAAAAATGGACAAACACCTCCAAGTCGTATTATTTAGTTGATTATATGTGATTTTCAATGGTTTAGAAGAGTTATGTAAATATGATAAAAGTAGGGGCTAAAATGGAAAAGACACGCAGATTTATAGTGGTTCGGCCGGAATATGCCTACGTCCACTTTATATGTTATTATCTCCTTTCTTTCGGATTACAAGTACAATGCTTCGTATCCAAGTATATGAAAGTAGTTTGAAAGTTCCTTCCTTGCTTGAGCTCTCAAACCTGTCTGCCATTGTTGTACCCATACCCCTCTATTTATAGAATGAGGTAGGGGGCAGGGATCTTGGAAGTATATAACTGCTGGTGGGCTCGGGCTGAAGCAATCTGGACTGGCAATCATCTGGTTCGGCGGAGCTCCATTCGGTGGTAGGTATGGACCGGTGGTATGTATGGACCGGTGGTAATGAGGTGGTTCGGTGCTCGTTTGATTCGGTGATGGCCTTGGGAGTTGGTTCGGCGGTGTTTGATCCGGTGGTGTTGGGTCCGGTGGTGTTTGGTCCGGCACCAAACAAGTTTGGTGGTAGGGCGATGAGGGGGAATACCGAATGCTATCACGCCGGATGGACCTTAACTTGGAGTGCCGAATGTACCCATATCCTTGCATAGCCGGATGAACCTGTATGCCGAATGAGCCCTCACTGCCGAATGGAACTTGTTCTTTCGAATCGCCGATAGGAGCTGATGGAATGGAGGTTGCAAACCCGGGTGAAAATGACACTTCTTGGTCTCGAGATTTTCTGGGTGAGAATTCGCCCAACAATATTTATTTGGGTCAAAACGAATATTGCGTAAAACATCGTTACGACAACCCAAAATCACTAGTATAGGGATTCAAAGTTTAAATAGATATATAAATCCCAATACTATACAAAACATTTCCTTTCAGAAATCATTTACTATAACAACAGTGTTATAGTCCACCATTTCCTTCTATTTCTCAAAAACGTCTATTTCAACAATAAATGTTGAAATCTATGGTTTCGAATCTCAACACATTTTAAAACATCGTTAACTTGTTTTAATTCTATTTGAAACATCACATTCAAAACAATTTCTTTAACATATTATTCACTATTCAAAAACGTGAATATACTACGTTAATCAATTTCATCCTTTCTATACATTTTATTTCAAAGGATTTTTCACAGTCAAAAACGTGAATCTAACTCCATTAATAAGTTTCAACAATTTACTTATCAAAATAAGTCGTTTGCGAATTTATAAAACAACGTTTATAAATTCCATTTCTATTTATTTTACCACAACTTCCTTTATAAATTCCTTTATTAACCCATCTCAATTCATATCTCAATGATATACTAAAAGTTCATATTATAAGTGAAATACTTATAATTTATTTGCTTGCAAAAATCGTTCCTTTGAACTTCATAATTATAAATCTTATAACTTATAAGATTCAATTATTTATCCAAAACCATTCTTTTAATAACTTTATAAATTTTATAAACCTACTGCTTATAAAATTCCATTTATAACTTCACCGTTTATAATTCTATAAATTTCATTCATTTATGAAATCCACTCACAATTCATTCTAACACTTATAAAAACTCGTTTTATAATTCAAATATTTTTGATTTATAAAAATCAATTTATAAATTCTTTTATATAAATCAATTTATATTATTCTTTTAAAACGTCTTTAATCTCCTTTATAATTTCACCATTTTGATTTATAAAATAATCAAATTTTATAAATCCTATTTTTAAACTTTTCACAATAAATTCTAAAATTTCGATTTAACTATTTTATAAAATCATTAGCATCATATTCTCAAAAATCAGTTTTTAACTATATTTCTCAAAAACCATAATTTTTATAACATTAAAATTATAATGTTTATTTATTTAAAATGGATCAATTCCAAAAATATAGTATATTTTCAAAAATCACTTTAAAAACCATTTTAAAGTTCCAAAATTTGGTCCAATGATGCTACACACCAAATAGTCAATCACGACTACGACGATATCATATATCGATATGATAATCAACGAATATCAAAATATCCATAATCAAATAAATACTGTTGAGGAATCCAGTTGGATCCCTCCAACCTGTTTTCCTGCATCCACAAACATTAGCACAATACCAATTCCGCTCCAGTACAGAATTATCGCGGTATATGGGATTTAAAATATTATCCGCTTAATAGACGGCGCAATAGGGTCTCATCCGCTATAAAAATGCGGGAAATCAATATCTCCAATATATACATATGCCAATATATATATATATATATATATATATTGCTATTATATATAATACCAATTTCACTGTTTATGAAATATTCGCAGTATATGTTTTTAATAAATAACATCCGCTTACTAACGGCTCATAATGTCTATTTTAACAATCAATAGATAACAATCATCATTCAAACATGCATTCAAATATTTTAAATATAACTATTTAAAATTAAAATCGAAACTGATTCGATTGAGTGAGAAGTTCTCACCTTGATTTCAATTTCGTTTTAGCGATTTATTTCGAATAAAATTAAACGGACGTTTAATTTTACCCGAAATTTTCACTAACTCCAAGAAACTCCAATCCAATTCCATAGCGTAGTGCTCGTCCATACGATTCCAACGCAACTGGTTTCGCGCGTTTTCGACCTCGTATGAAAAAGTTATGATTTTTCAAAGTTTTACACGATTTATATAAACTATTTACAACTAAATTTATAATAATTTTAAACCTAACTAATAATAGCCACTGGATCACACTTGCCTGCATCAGGGCCATTCACCCCTTCTTCCATCTCACGCACATTTCCCCCTCCAGTAACCATCACACGTGAAAACAAACCCATAGGCCAAACTAGGGTTCCATATTTCCATCACCTCGAGCATCGAAACTCCATCACTCCACCACCAAATCGAAGGCCTATGCGAACTCCAACTTCACCACGAAAAGCACTGAGCTCGGTCAAGCCCCCAGCATGAAAATCGAGGCCGAACGGCCACACTTCCAACTCGACTTGCCACCAATCCACAACTCCAAACACGATCTCCACCGTTGGATCTATAGAGCTCGAGACACTCCACAAAGTTGTAGTTGACAACATTCGCTAATTGTTTGTAGATTGGGAGAGATTGAGGGGAGAAGTTGAGATAATTTCGGCCATTGGTTCAGGGGGTGGCGGCTGGCTTGTTAGGTTAGGGTTTTGAAATATATTTGGAAAAAAGAAAATAATAAGGGGCTATTTATAGGGAACCGACGAAACACTATTCATTCCAGAATTTCCAAACTCCGATTCACGCGCCGTAACCAGCGTTTCTAGGGTTTACCCCGCGTTCCGGACACAATGGAATAGGTTTCGGAAGCTAATTCGGTCATTTGTGCGAGTTATGGCAATAAACGTTCAATTTGAATTAAACCAATTTAAACGATTTTCTAGGCGTTTTAGTTTGTACCGGACAAACGGTAAATCCAATTGACACGAAATTTGAAACCTTGCAATAATATCACATTACGGATTCGATGAAACTGGTTTCATCGAAATCTGAGACTTTTTGAAAAATGGCTATTTTAACTCGCTAAATTAATATTAAAAACAATTCAATGCGTTTCGAGCTGCCACGATCAAACGATAACTCCGATTGCTACGAAAATTGAAATCCGGTAATAACTAACTATTACGGATCCAATGGAACAAGTTTCGTCCAATTCTGAGACTGTTCAAAAATTGACTATTTTCACTAGTCGATTAAATATTAAAATATTCAATTTTCACAAATAAACTTTTAATTCGATTTTAAAAGTTCTAAAATATCGTTCTAACTCCAACATGATAAAATAAAATTTTACAAATCATTTTCAATCATATTTAACTCAATTTTCAATTATTCCCATAATTTAGCATATTAAATTATCGATTTAATTATTCAATTAAATCCAATTATTTGAAATGAAATTTATTCGACTTATAAATTTCACTTATAAATATTTAAAATTAATTAAATATTCAAATTTTAATTAATTAAAAATTCTGGGTCGTTACACAACTTTTGTGAAGAGTTGTGAACATTCAACGAAAAGATTTGGGTGCAACACTTCGATAGAAACTCTTCACCAACAGTTGTAGCTTTTTAACTATTATAAATACAAACTCCAACTTCATTTCAATTCACCAATTATAATCGATTTCTCTTATTCTCTGATCTAACTTTCTAAAATCTATTTGCAATCATACTCTCAATTATTCTGCATAAAAGCAATTTATACCTTTCTATTCTTCATATACTTCAAATATAAACATATATACACGAGGAGAAGATTATAGGAAGGGTGCGCGACAAGTGACAAATCCATGTTATCAGAACACATCAGTCAAACTATTTTCTGTAAATTGTTAAAGTCTTATTCTGCTGCTTAGGCAAGTAAAGTCCTCTTCGGCAGTTGAGGCGAAATCCTGTTCTGCTGCTCAGGTCCCTGTTCGGCTGCTCAGAGGTGTATAGACCTTTTCCTTCGGGTTAAGTGAGGGTTGTTATTTAGTGAAATTCCAGAAGGAATCTGGGACTGGACGTAGGACAGTGCTCCGAACCAGTGTAAAATATCTTGTGTCATTTTTACTATACTGCTTTTATATTCCACACCATTTACAGTATTACTATTTTCATTGTACTCTGTATTATCATATATCCATATTACACGATCCATACTGCACTTTTATTTGGTATCGGAGCAAGACATCTTATAACCATTACACAGTTATCTGATGTCTTGTTAATATGGAAAAGAACACCAACTCTATCACTAACACTAGTTTTATTGAAGGTCAATCCACTACACGACCTCTATTTTTTAATGGTTTGAACTATAATTATTGGTCTACCCGTTTGAGAATCTATATGCAATCAAATAGTTTTGTATTGTGGAATATCGCACAGAATGAATACACTCTTCCTACTGGAGAAGTATTCCACTTGGTCAAACACACAAAAATTAGATGCTACTGCCAATGATAAAGCTATGAACATGTTATTTGTGCACTAGGTAGAAATGAATTTAATCGTGTTAGCATGTGTCAAACTGCTTATGAAATATGGAGAACACTTAAAATCACTCGTGAAGAAACTAACAAAGTCAAATAAAGCAAAATCTCCATGCTCAAAAATCAATTTCAAAACTTTAGAATGAAACAAGATGAATCCATCAATGATATGTACTCTAGATTTCAAGACATCTATCATTCACTATTAGGATTAGGAGAAATGTACACTGATTTTGATATTGTATCAAAAATCCTAAACTCTTTAACGGATGAATGGGAAACAAAAGCCTTGGCTATTGAAGAAGCTAATGAACTCTCTACCATAAAACTTGAAGAGTTAATCGGAAATCCAATGTCCTATGAAGTAAATTTGTAGGCTAAAAGAGTTTAGGTTCAAGATAAAAAGAATATAGCATTTCACGCAGAATAAGAATAATCAGATTCGGACAAAGACGATCTAGCCTTTATTGCCAAGAACTTCAATAAATTCTTGAAATACAGAAAAGGAAACCGAAATAATGAAAAGAAAAGTTCAAACAGCAATAAACCACAGCTTTATCAGTTATGGAATGTTATAACTGTCATAAAAAGGGGCACACGCCGAAAGATTGTCCAGATTAGAAGAAAGAACATCGAAATAAAAGGAAGGACAAATTAAAAAGAAAAGCCTTTTCAGTCACTTGGGATGATTCAGATTCCTCATCATCTTCTTCAGGAAGTGAAAGTGAAAATGATAATGAATAAGCTAATGTATGTTTTATGGCTAAAGCTAATGAGGTTAGTGATTTTACTTTTGATGATATGATAGAAATAAACTCTGAATTATTAGACACCTTAAAAAGTCTTAAAAAGAAATATAAAGAAGTTGTAGAAAATCAGAAAATGGCTGAATTCAAAAGAGATATGCTCAAAGATGAGAAGAAACTATTGGAAGAAGAACTTGAGAAAACTCAAGAATCTCTCTCTAATGTTAATTCTCAACTTATATTATTGAGTCAAGAAATTGAAACTCAAAAAGAAAAGAATGATAGTCTTGTTTCTGAGAATCATGTTTTAAAAACTAATATTAAAATGGTAGAACTAGAAAATTCAAGTCTAAATAATAAACTAGATGGAATCACTAAAACTGTTTCAAATTTTAATAAAGGCAGAGAAAATTTATTTAGAATTATTGAGAATTCACAATCTTTTAATAATAAACATGGTTTAGGATATAAGAAGGAAATTAAAAAGTCTCAAGCTAGTAATTTGAACAAAGTTAAATCTAATAAAGCATCCACGTCTTTAAATAGACCAATTTCTAAAACCATAAGTATATGGATACCTAAAACCAATAATAAACTAATAAGAAAGAAATATATTAGTTCGTTCATAGAAGATGTACATTATAACAAAAATTATATTTATAAAAGGGATACTAAACCATCTTGGGTTTGGTTTCCTAAGATCTAACTCTTAGGACCCAATTAAAAAGTGGGTACCAACGATAATCGCATATTTTTTGCAGGTCCCACTCAAGAAAAGAGGAAAATAGATACTCGATAGTGGTTGCTCTAAACATATGACAGGAGATAAGGACATGTTGATAAATATTACATACTCAAATGGAGGTTTTGTCACTTTTGGAGACAACTCCAAGGGATATATCATCGGCAAAGGCGATGTGAGCAATTACGGTACATCTAATTCACCTCTTATTAAAATGTTTTATTAGTTAAGAATTTAAAACATAACTTATTAAGTATAAGTCAACTATGCGATAAAGGTTTTAAAATTTCATTTTCTGAAAATAAGTGTAGTATTCTTGATCAAAATCAAAATCTTATTTTCGAAGGAAATAGAGATAAAAATATTTACGTTTTAAATATGAAAGTTAATTATAACTCAGATTTATGTTTAATAGCTAAAGAAAATGATCCATGGATATGGCATAAATGATTTTGTCATGTCAATTTCAAAAATATAAACAAAATTTCTAAAAATAATCTTGTAAAAGGATTACCTAATACGAAATTTTAAAGTCGATAATATAGGTGACTCATGTCAATTAGGTAAACTAACCAAATCCTGGTTTAAATTTAAGAAAGTTATCTCGACATTACAATCGCTCGAATTACTTCATATGGATTTGTTTGGCCCTACCCAAATTCAATCCATAAATCATAATAAATACGTATTTGTAACAGTTGATGATTTTTCTAGATGTACGTGGACTATTTTTATGAAAAATAAAAGCGATTTTTTTGAAAATTTCAAAAATTTTGTTAAAAAAATTCAAAACTTAAAAGGTATTAAAACTAAAAATATTAGAAGTGATCACGGTGATAATTTGAAAATATACAATTTGATAACCATTGTAAAAAGAAAGGAATTTTTCATAATTTTTCATTTCATAGAACTCCACAACAAAATGGAGTTGTAGAACGAAAGAATCAGACTCTACAAGAATGCGCAAGAACTTTATTAAATGAAAGCACGTTACCAAAACAATTTTGGGCAGAAGCTGTTGCAACTACTTGTTATGTTTTGAATCGTGTTTCTATTAGACCTCTCACCAAAAATACTCCTTACGAACTTTTTAACAGTAGAAAACCAAACATATCTTATTTTAAAATATTTGGATCAAAATGCTTTATATTAAATACTAAAGATCAGCTTGGAAAATTCATTTCAAAATGTGACAAAGGAATATATCATGGATATTCGATTCGATGTCAAGCTTATCGAATTTTTAATAAACGAACAAATTCTATCGAAGAATCACTCCATGTATCTTTTGTTGAAAATGCATCTACTAAAATTAATAACAATGACTTACTCAATAAAACAAAAACAATTATAAACAACTCAAACGACGATGACGATATCATTTTGTCTAGAGAAAATGAAAATATTGTTTATAATTTAGAAAATAGAAATACTACTAATATAATAAGATCTTCGCGATGAGTTTTACGAAATCATCCTATAGAAAATATAATTGGAGAAATAAATTTGAATGTTCGAACTAGAAGCCAATTAAACATAATGAGTAATGTAGCATTTATATCTACTATAAAACCTAAAAACACTAAAGAGGCATCATCCGATGAAAATTGGATTGTCGCTATGGAAGAAGAATTAAATCAGTTTGAACGAAATGAAGTTTAGGAACTTATACTCAGACCGACCGATCAGATGGTTATAGGAACTAAATGGGTTCATAAAAATAAAGCAGACAAATTTGGAAATATAACTAGAAATAAGGCAAGACTAGTAGCACAAGGATATAACCAAGAAGAAGGAATAGACTACGAAGAAACGTTTGCTCCGGTTGCTAGACTAGAAGCAATACGAATCTTATTCGCATGCGCGTGTTTTAATGATTTTAAACTTTATCAAATGGATGTTAAAAGTGCATTTTAAATGGTTATATTAAAGAAAATGTTTATGTCAACAATCTCCTTTATTTATTCATGAAAAATATCCAGATCATGTATATAAACTTAAGAAAGCTTTACATGGATTAAAACAAGCACCACGTGCTTGGTATGAACGTCTTAAAAGCTATTTAATTAATTCTGGATTCGAAATAGGAAAAGAAGATCAAACACTATTTATAAAACAATCTACAAATGATATATTAATAGTTCAAATATATGTCGATGACATTATATTTGGCTCAACTAATAATGAATTATGTAAAGAATTCTCGGAAATAGTGACTAATGAATTTGAAATGTCTCGTATGGGAGAATTATCATATTTTTTAGGACTACAAATTAAACAAGTTTCGAATGGAATATTTATTAATCAAGAAAAATACCGTAATAATCTTATTAAACGTTTTGGAATGGAAAACACTTCTGCCAAACCAACTCCTATGAGTAGAACAGCACATCTTGATAAAGATGAAAACGACAAAAGTGTAGACCAAAATTATAGCGTAGTATGATAGGATCATTACTATATTTAACAGCAAGTAGACCAGATATCATGATGAGTGTATGCTTATGCGCTCGATTTCAAGCAGGCTCGAAGGAATCACATCTATGTGCTGTAAAACGAATACTACGTTATCTTAGTAAAACTACAAATTTCGGACTATTTTATCCAAAAGACTGTTCGTTCGAATTAGTATCGTATAGCGATACTAATTTCGGAGGATCATGAACGGGTAGAAAAAGCACAAGTGGTATGTGTCGTTTCATCAGTAAATCGTTAATTTCATGGTTCAGTAAGAAACAAAACTGTGTCTCCCTATCAACTTCTGAAGCAGAATATATTTCTGCAGCACTAGCTTGCACACAAGTGATTTATATGCAACAGACACTTAAAGATTTTGGAATAAATCTATCAAAATCGGCAATTTACTATGATATTTCTAGTGCAATAAATTTATCTAAAAATCCTGTAAATCACCCGAGAACTAAACATATAGATATTAGACATCACTTTTGCGCGATAATATAGAAAAAGATATAATAAATCTAGACTACGTACCTTCTGAAAATCAGTTAGCAGATATCTTTACTAAACCATTATTAGTAAATACATTTATAAAATTGCGACGTGGACTCGGGATAATCTCAAGTAAAGATATATAAATAAAAATATTAATTTTTTAACTAAAAAGTCAAAAAAAAAAAAAATCGAAATTCTAACCATGCTGTGACTCAAACTCGTGACCTGTTACGAATAACCCAGGTGTCTTAACCACCTGAGCTATTAATATTTTCTGTTCTACTCTCTTACGCCCATCTAAGTGTATTTTATACTACTGTATATGTAATAATTATCTTTATACTACTGTATTTTCTGTATTATTAACTTTATACATATGATAACTTCTCAAATAACCACAGCCAACAGAATTCCACTGACTCTACGTACATTTATCCTAAAATTAAAAAGATTCATCAATCCAAATCCTATTTTTTCTACATATACAACTATAAATAGCAACATTTTCCTATTGCTAAGCACTAAAAAAAATACATTACTCGATTCTCTGAAATATAAAATCAATCAACATCAGCCTTTACAAAAATGTCAACATCATCCATTACCGATTCTATTGGAATCCTTGCTACACCAAACTCCCCAAAAACACCAAACCACCAAGGTTCTCCATCATCAGCTTACCATACCGGATACACATCTGAAAAGTAAAAAGGGAAAATGACAATTGATATCTCACCAAACACAAAACAAAAAATCGATAATCTTCATCATTATCAACAGGAGTCTCAAATGCTTCAACGGGAGATATATTATGAGCAAAATATTAATTCCAGATGTATTGGTATAATTGAACATATTGCAATGAAATTCTGCGAGGCTTCGTCACATCCTATAGACGAAAATGCTGTTTCACCAATTCGACGCCCTTCGACTTCGTCTCCTCCACGACCCCATACTCGCCAAATTCATGGGATCGCAACGAAGCTTCGAACATTCATCGGAAACAGCTGAAAGGATTCAAAACACCAAGCCCAAAGAAATAATCTTTTTTTTTAATAATTTCTTTCGTTGCATGCTTAACAAATTTCTTTTAATATGTACATTTATATATCTTTGCAATAAAATTATTTTCCCGTTTGATAAACAAACAATATAAAAATAAAAAATATTCACATTCAAAAACAAATCAAAATTAGATTAATGGAATAAAAAAAGAAATACACATTTTAAATAATAATAAATTCATTATGCAAACTGATGTAGATCAGTCGACTGGAGCAGGCTCCCACTCGACTGGACCAGAAGATTGAGCATAATCAATCTTCTGCATCAGTCGACTGAGTGCCTGCACCAGTCGATTGACGCTGAAACGTTGACACAATTTACTATTGGCCAGTCAACAGGTACAGACCCTTAGTCTACTGTACCAGAAGGATGGAAATAAACATCCTTCAGCTTCAGTCGACTGAACGTCTGCACCAGTCGACTGAGTCATAGATTTAAAAGGCTTTAAACCTTTCCACCTACCCTTTCACCCCTCTTTATATTCACTTTACCCTTTTCCTCTTCTTCCCAATTCAGTTTTTCAAACTACTCCAAACCCTAAGCTCTATAAAACTCAAATTTTTCTCCTTAAAATCAAAATTAAATGGCACCAAAACCTAAAGGCCAAGCCTCCTCCTCATCTCAACCACCCTCAACTGAACAAATTCAACAATGGTTGTTTGACGACACCGCAACAAAGCGATGGAGAAGGATGCAAGATTCTAGAATATTCGAAGGTTCAATCGTCAACTTTCTTGATTTCTCACCTTATCATATTCAAGAATTAGCCCGGCGTAGCAATTTGGAGTCGTTAATTGATATTATCGACAATTTACAAATAATTAACCAAATTTTGGTTGAATTATTCATCGCTAATCTCAATTTGGTTCATCAAGATGTTCTGAATCAAGAAGATTGCATATGGAGCCTAGTATGTGGTAAGTCCATCTTCTTTTCTCTAGATCGTATGGCTCATATACTAAAAACAGACAATGATGGAGTTGAATTGTCTACTATTGATGTCGATTTGGTGGTTAGAGACCGTATTAACCATTTATTTCTTGAAGACGATATGCATCAATTAAAATCAATGTCTTTACAACCAAAAGCCCGAATAGTTCGTCGTGCCTTAATGAAAACCATAACTCCTAGAACCGGGAGTTATGAACTCATCTATGAGCATAATTTTAGAGCCTTGTATGCTATATTTGGAAACACAAAATCAATTGGCTCCGTGCAATACTTGACGACCATTTAAGCTTTAACAAAGGCAAAATGAATATAATTTATCATAGGGAATATATTATGCGTCTACTCAAAGCTTGTGAAGTTCTAGAACCGGATTCACCAATTTCTACAGTTGGATGCTTAAATGCTCGGACATTAGCTTTAACGTTGTTACCTGTTGCCCGACCCCCTCCTATAATTTCCTTTGAAGAATGGACACAACGTCAAACATCTCAAGTTCAACCACAACAAGGCGAGTCCTCTCACCGACCATCTCGTCAAACTTCCACTCGATATCAGCAAGAACAAATTACAATTCCGGATAAAGGACTCCAGCCATGTGCCGCCATCAATATCATGTGTCGTAATAAACAAATCCTTCAATCAAACATTCAAAAAGTGGATAAGAAGCTCGATAAAGTGAAAGATTTTTCACAAAATTATGGCAAGCAATATTGTGCTCTTCCGTTACTTCTACATCTACTTTGGGCGATCCGGGAAAGCAACCTGTATTCACATGGTCTTCTACTTCTTCTTCTGGCGACGATCAAGCTACTACTGATGAAGGAGATGACGGAAATGAAGGAAATGGTGGTAGGGGCAAGGGTCCGATGTGTAAGAAGTTTATTTATTTCTTTCTTTTTTAATTCAAGACAATTGTTTAAATTCATATGGCTTGTACTTAAGTAGCCATTCTAGTTTGATTTGCTTTTAAACATTATTGTCTACGGATATTAGAATGTGCGAGTGTTTGTTTCATTTCATATTATCTCTCACATTACAATATCATACTGCTTATTCCTTTTTTTCGATGACAAAGGGGGAGACATATTATTGCTACTAATAAAAATGCAGGATAAAAAGCGTTAGAGATTCAGGGGGAGAAAATATTTATGTTGTTTTATATATACAGTCGAAATCTACATCTATTTACAGGTTGTCATCAATCAAAAAGGGGGAGAATGTTAAGACTTGGTTTTAATTCATGACACAGAGCCTTCATCCACAACACATAGATTTGACGATCGCTACAAAAAAAGAATATATACTACAAGGAGACAAGACTTCAAAACTGGTGCATCAATTTTATATTTTCAATGTTTGAGTCTTAGATTAATGTTGTTAAAATCTCTCCTCGGTTAAAAGTATATATATTAGTTTATATAAGCATATAATTAATTTATACAAGTTTATAAATAATATATATATATACACACACACAAAACTGTGCATATTACACAAAATATACCAGGTCAGTCGACTAACTCTGTAGTCCAGTCGACTGACACTAGGTCAAATATGCAACATGCACAGTGCACGTATATTTGAATTTGAATATTTAAATTCGTTTGAATATTCAGTCGACTGACCCTGTAGTCCAGTCGACTAAATTTCTGCAACAGCAATATTTTTGAAAAGAAACAACTTTTGTGAAGAGTTGCGAACATTCAACGAAAAGATTCGGGAGCAACACTTCGATCGAAACTCTTCACTAAAAGTTGTAGCTTTCAACTATTATAAATACAAACTCCAACTTCATTTCAATTCACCAATTACAATCGATTTCTGTTATTCTCTGATCTAACTTTATGAAATCTATTTGCAATCATACTCTCGATTATTCTGCATAAAAGCAATTTATACTTTTTTATTCTTCATATACTTCAAATATATACATATATACACGAGGAGAAGATTATAGGAAGGGTGTACTACAAGTGACAAATCCATGTTATCACAACACATTAGTTAAACTATTTTCTGTAAATTGTTGAAGTCCTGTTTTGCTGCTCAGGCGAGTAAAGTCCTCTTCGGCTGTTGAGGCGAAATCCGGTTCTGCTGCTCAGGTCCCTTTCGGCTGCTCAGGGGTGTATAGACCTTTTCCTCCAGGTTAAGTGAGGGTTGTTGTTTAGTGAAATTCCAAAAGGAGTCTAGGACTGGACGTAGGACGGTGCTTCGAACCAGTATAAAATATCTGGTGTCATTTTTACTATACTGCTTTTATATTCCGCACTATTTACAGTATTACTATCTTCACTATACTTTGTATTATCATATATCCATATTACACGATCCATACTGCACTTTCATTAGACCGGTCTTATGTTGGTTTTGGCGAGCAGTATTTGCTTCCTTAGTACATCCCCCTAGAGGTTTACTGTACGAAAGGTAGTCCCTTACTTAGTCATTTGTATGGAATCCAATATCCACTACGTGCCAGCCATTTTGTTTGTAAATCGATTATGTTGGAGTTTAATAATATAATAATTTCAGCTATGATTAAATATTATTTGTATAATAGATGCTATTATGATATAACAGAAGTTGATATGAAATGATTTGGTTATCGTAAGGGAAAACCCGTTCGTGTTTATTTGTGGGCATGGTCTTACAAGATACCCTTTGTTTTGATAAAGAAAGTTTGACAATCTTAAAACTTTATGATTCAGTTGAGATATATTTTTCTCATGCTAGTTTACCAGACTGATCCGGACGTTCTTCCCATTCAATGCTTTGGTCAGACCGAGTATATATATAGGTTTAGATTTGGTGCTTTTGGAGCTTCAATAGATGAGCTAGAGATCTTCATGTCGTATAAACCTATTTGTTTATTTTCCACAGCATTGTTGTTGTAAATTATCGGCATTGATTAGGACAGGTTGTTATAATTGTCCAGGCTATTAATTATTTATTTGTGTACTCTGATTGATGTATGTATATTACAGTTTCTCGTCTATAAAGATTTTTGATCTATATTATATTTTATTCCGTTGCGATGTGAGATTCTGTATTGTTTTGGTTCTGCTTCTCTCTTCTTCTCTTCTCTTCTTCTTTCTTATCTCTTTCTACTCACACTCTCTTTTCTTTCTGATGATCTTCTACAACTCTGTTCGCTCGGGGTTTACATGTGTGGTTTGTTGTCGGTTCAGAGGGTACAAATATGTGGGTCGTCACGCTCCACCATGTAAACAGTTGTTAAAGTGGTTTCAGTATTGACAGAGAGTATGCCAATAAGAGGTCCTGTCGATTTAACAACCTAACTTCGTTTTACATGACAGTTGGTTCTTTTACGTTTCAAAATTGGTTCATACTTGATATCACAATATCATATTCACTTCGAATTTAATTTCATTTCAAAATCATTTCACTCACTTTGAAATTATTTTCATTTTAAAGTCATTTCAATATCTCAATTACGCTTCCCAAAATTGTTTCATATTTCAACTTAGGTTATAACTTCGTATTATCCTAATTTGCATTTAGATCCACTATTTAAATATAAATAGATCATACTTGAACAGTTGAATTTTTAGGAAATAGTTTGGACAGTTTTTAATATTCTAAAAAATTAAAATAGTTTAGATGGTTAAGTAGTTATAATAGTTTGATACAAAATGGTTTGAGTATTAAAATGGTTTATATAGTAAAATAGTTTGGAAAATCAAAATAATTAGAATATTGCAAAAGATAAATTTTAATGATTTATATTAAAATAATTTATTTGAAATTAGTTTCAAATCAAACTGCTTCTTTCCATTTCAACAGATCTGGACTTATGTCCAAATTTCAGTCAAACTGATTCAATTTCTCATCGTTCAATTTAAAATCATCTTCAATCTCAATTCAATTCAAATTGGCTAAATTTCAATTTCAATTCGAATTAACTACAATTATAGTTCAAACTATTTTCCATTTCGATTTCTATTCGAATTCATTTCTATTTCTATTTCAATTTGAATGAACTTCAATTTTGAAACGTCCATTTTTAACTTCAAATTCGGTTGAACGAGTCGATTCAATGGTTTAAATTTCAATACAATTCATATTTTAAACCATTTCAATTTATATAAATTTCAAGTCTAATTTCAATTTACCAATTTTAGTTACTTAAGTCAAATTAAAATTCAATTCTCAATTTGATGTTCAAATCCTTAAAAGAATTCAATTCCGAGCTCAAATTTGAGGTAACCATTTAAATTACGTTTAATTATATTTATTTCAAAGTTCGAATAAAAATTCAAACTTTTAAAATTGAACAATTTCCGTAATTCAAATCATATTTTGATTATAACTCCAAATTTCAAATCGCACTCTTTGAACAAATTCCTTTAACCAATTTCACTTCTAGCACTTCAAAACTCGAATTGAAAATAATTCAATTACCATAAATTCAATTTTTATTTCAAATAATATCATTTACATAATTTCAAAACCAATAATTTTAAACCATATAATTTAAACAATCCACTGTCTGTGTATAATTTTCCGTCCTATGGTGAAGTGAATAGTAATTTCAATTCTTAATTGTAGGGACGGATATACATCATTTCAATCCAAAATAAATGTCATAGGTTATATATCACTTCAACCTATTTCTTAATTTTTTCAAAATAATTCAATTTATAGTTTTATATGCTGTCAATAATATACAATATGATATAGGGATATATATAGATAAACAAACATTAATCATCCAACATATCAACCAATAGGCATCCATCACAATCAACATCCTAATTGTCAATATAACACAATACTTAACTAGTTATTAACTATTATATTTTAACTAGCATTTTAAATCCAATTTCACTTTACCGTTAGTTTTAGTTCCTAACAATCAATTCATATGTCTATTTAAATGTTAGTTAATTTACCAAACAATAAGCAATAAAAATAAACACTTCGTGATTTTGATTTAAATGACATAAAAAATATTTTAGTATTTTGTGAGTGGTCTAAAACACTCACCTTTATTTGAAACTAAAATTTTTGCAGCTTTGAATAAATTCCAATCCAATTCTATGTTGTAGATGACATCGATACGATTCCAACGTGACTTGTTTCACTAGAATCGTACCTCGCATGGAAAAGTTATGGATTAATAAACATTCGAAATAATTAAATTTTAATTAATTAAAATAATTAAAACTAATAAACTTAACCTAATCATCCTCCTGCTCGTTGCAGGCTAAGCTCAATGAAATCAAGACCAGACCTTTGAATGTCGCTCCTTCCTCCAGTCATTGGAGGGCGATTGAACGCCACAACCAGGCTTGCCATCGCGAGCCACACCTACCACCGCCTATGGCCTCCTATCGCGCATATATATAACCCAGCAATCCAAAACCCACGCGTCTTTCATGCTCAGATCTTGGCGAATTTGAAACATTTCGCCTCAATCCCACTGTATAATATGTGGAGATCATTGAGCGCTCCATTTTTCCTTCTGATGTCATTTGATTTCGTTGAGTGGATTAAAAAATATTGAGGGAAGAATATTACAAATTTTTGACCACTGAAATTTACAAAAGGAATGGATGAGGTTATTTATTGTTTTAGATTGGAAAGAAGAAAAGTCCAAGTCCTTATATAGAAAATTTTAAGGCACTATTCATCCGTGAAATTTTCGAACTCCAAACGAAGCGTGTCGCCTGGCATTCTATATGTTGTTCCCCTATTACAAACAAAATGAAACATATATCAAGAGCTAATTCCATCATATTCAGAAGATAGCTTTTTAAAATATTTTAACTAAATTCCTTTAATTAATTTTTACACATTTCAAACTCGCACGACCAAACGATAAGTCCGGTCGCTACAAAACTTGAAATCCTATAATAATTCAGTATTACGGATCCTATGAAACTAGTTCATGGAAATCCGAGACAGTGCCCAAAAAGACTATTTTTACAAGCATTTCCCAAAATAAACTAATTTACTTTTAAATTCAACTGTAGAAGTTAACATTTTTCATTCCTGTTTAATTAAGACTTAAATCTACTTTTGACATCATTCATTCATATTTAATTCAAGATTCAATTATTTAAATAATTTCCAATATTAAATATAAACAATTTAATTATCCAATAAATTGCTATAATTTAAATACAAGTTATTTAACTTATAAAGTATAACTTATAATAGAATTCAAATAACAAAACAACTACTACACTCTTTATAAAATTATAATCATAGTCAAATAAGCTGTTCTTATATAAATTATTTTCAAACATCATTTTATAAATAAAATGTTCGTTCTTGTTCAATACACAAATATTTTTATATTAAATACATAGATTGCACTATGTTATACTTCTTTATTTAAATCATTTCAAAAATCCAATTTCGATGAATTCCAATATTAGAATTTAAATAAATTCCAATATGTTATAAAATGAAGAAAGTAGAAGCCATTAAAGAGAGGCAGAAGATATATTATACATTTCGGAGAATAGACATGTATTTACATTACATAGTCTCATTTATATAAAGGCTTCAGAGCAAAGGGTTTAACTTATTCCACGATGTGGGACTAAATAAAACAACGTAAAAGCATATTCATTTCATGATTTACATATATTGTAACACTCCTCCTTGAATATGCATCTTTAAAGTCTTGAATGCTCTGATAACTTGAAATTTTCCCTTTTGAAACGTGTATGATGATTGCTCCTCCTTATTATTACCTTGCTTGCATTTATCCATTCAGTCAATATAGATAATGTCTGTTGCCTCATTAAAAACCTCTGTAAGGAAAATCCAATGGGAAAAACCTCAAAAGAGGTAAAGAGCGCAACTTGTGAAATCATAGATACATTACTAAAAATGATATTCATTCTAAGAGTTTGATACTTCAGGATCAAATTAATGTCTCATTAAACCCTTACTAAGAAAAATCCAATGGGAAAAATCTTAGTGAAGGAAAAAAAAGTACAATGACATATCTTATTTTCTCATTTCTTCAAATGAAGTTTGATGCTTTTGGATCAAACTAATGCCTCATTAAAACCTTACTAAGAAAAACCCTATGGGAAAAATCATAGTGAAGGAATAAGAGTACAAAATAGTATGACATATTTCAATAATTTACAAAATCAAATAGAGTTTGATTCTTCTAGATCAATATAATACTTTATTAAAAGCCTTACAAAGAAAATCCCGATGGGAAAAACTTAGTCAAGGATAAAAATACAATTCAACTTAAATAACATATTTGAGATGTTATTTCTTGAAAATACGTTTGATTCTTCTAGATCAAGATAATGCCTCGTTAAAACCTTGGTAAGAAAAACCCAATGGAAAAAATCTTAAATAAGGAAAAAGAGTACATTGTAACTTATTTTCAAATGTTACCGGGGAGTTGATACTTCTTGATCAAGATAATGCCTCATTAAAACCTTACTAATAAAAAATCAGTAGGAAAAAGCTTAGTTAAGCAAAAAGAGTGCGTTATAAAATACTTATAGATGCTCCCCCTGATTTAAAGTTTCCTCCGAATTCGTATTCATCTTTCGATAACTCAAATTGGTTATAGGTACTTCTGGATCTATAAATATGTATCTCGTTAATAATACAATTTATTAATAATTTCCTTCGATACAATCAAAATTTCCAATCCAAACATGATTTGCATTTTATGTATTTTGTTTGGTACCTTTATGAAAAACACGTCATGTGTTTTCATTTTTATGCTACAAATCAGTTTTGCATATTGCGACTAAATCTTTGATGAATATTAAAAGTTTTATTACAATAATACTTAAAAGCAGAAAGTAATCTACTCATCTTAAAGTGCATCAAGATTTTCATTTCAACAATACTTAGAAGAAGGTTTTAGTCCACATTCCATGTTCTTTGCATTCTTTATAATCATCAAAGTTATTTATATTCTTCAAGAATAATTTTTGCATATCGCAACTAACATTTCAATGTATATTAAAAGTTTTATTATAAAGATATTTAAAAATAGTAAGTAATCTACTCATCATGAATTATATCAAGATTTTCATTACACAATACTCAAAAGTAGGTTGTAATCTACGCTTCTTGTTCTTTACATTTTTTATAACCACAAAATTTATTTATATTCTTCAGGAATTTGTATACTTTCATCATTTAATATGATTTAAACCATATTTATACCTTCGGGGTATATTAAGCATTTCAAGTACTTTCGCTACTTTGCAGACTATATGTCTGTATTTCTCTATTGGAAAGGATGCATGATGGCCAATCATGACTCCCCTAATTCAAGATCCTTAATATATTTATAAACATAAGCGTTTTTTTTATCATCAATGATTATTTCTCGTCAGTTCTAGACATGATTTATTGAGATCTCTTTAATTATCATGTTTTAGGTACCTAAACCACTTCTAGGGTAATTTGAAAAACATGTCATTAGTCTCTTCAAGAGCACCCCCAAATGTTTCTTCGAGAACACTCATCTCTTTTATTTGGCATCTTGATTACTTACTCAAAATGTATTTCAAACTGACTTTTGTACCATATTTGAGATGTGGTTTACACATTTTAATCCTTAAGGGATTCAAACCTATATTGGAGAAAGTATACTAAGGATATTATTAATATTTATTCAAGTTACCTAATATTTTGCATCATTATACATGTTAACAAATATTTGACACTGATGATCGAACTGAACTTGTATCGCTTTATCCTCCCCCTCAATGTTGACAAACATTGTCACATTAAATAATAATCATCTTTGGATTCTTAGTTTGATCCATTATAATATTGCTACTAGCAAATACATCGTACATTTTAATGATAGGAGGATAATTCTTTTATCAGTTGATAAGATGCATTCAAGTGACATCTGTGAGCTTCTGGCTCAAGTTTGAATAAGGGATTCAATTATACCAAATTTCGTGAAATATAATCCAATTGAAATTGCACCAATTTTTTCTGAAATAAGCTTCTGACTTTCAATTTTAGAAATAACGTAAAGATATTCTTTGGCGTTTTCATTATAGTTCCAATATGGTAGCCATTCATCAATGTATCATCAAAACTCAACAAATTTCTTTTAAATTTGCTTGAGTATAATGTATTTTGAATTACGATATATGTACCATTTGGTAATACTATATGGGCTCTTTCGGATCCTTCAATTATATTAGCAAATTTTCTATGGTTGAAATTTTTAGAAAAATATTTTTCAGATAGTTCGGAGGAAAAACTTCTGCTTTTTTAAAATAATGTGAGTAGTTGCACAATCTAGTAGGCATATATTATCACTCAAATATTGATGGTCCATATCTTAAGAGCTAAAGACAATATAGTTAGCCAACTACTAAATTTATTAGCATAAATAAATGCTAGTACTTTCCAAAAATTTAAAATAGACTGCTGATTAAAGCCAACATTATCGGTACATTATTTCAATTAGTTATGAAAGGAAAAACATACAAGCACCAACTTCCAACTGATTTATTGAACTGAAATAAAATAAAATCCACATAGCAGACTTCAGGCTGCTACTATTGATCAGTGCGACCATATCATTTATTATTGCACTTAGATTTTCATCACTAATGAAGTTTCCATCATCAACTTCGAAGAAATGATCTAACTTCAGGTTTGTATTACTGGACAATCCTTTCACATAATTTTAGTTTAGAAGTAATTCTAATTATAGAGGAATTGTATTTCCTAACAGATTTAAAGACTTGAAACTTCAATTTCAACCACTCGTGTCTAGTGTTTATAAATATGGCCATATTTTGGTGGTCATAACGCTCCTTCAGGGAGTTCCATAGATCTTTTTCAGTTAAATGTTTTATTTTAAGTTTGTCATGGATATGACATCTTAAAAATATAAGAGCCATTGTTTCATCCTATTGGATTATCATTTTTATAGCATTTTCTAAGCAACGAGGTTGTAATTGGATGTCAACATTCAATATCTATGACAAAAAGTTATCTTCTAATAAGTCCAAAGCTTTAAATTCAAGCTTGGCTGTGTTTATCATATTACCAACTATAAGTGGAAAAAAATGCATAAGCATCAAAATATTGGTCATGGGTATATAATCAATGCATTTTACAAAATAAGAAGCCATATCTTATAGTAGTTACAATGAAAGAATAAAACATCAATGCAAAATAGTAAAAGACAACCAAATATAATCTATAAAAGCGACTATAATTTCTTATTTACATCCTTTTGATAGCTCTAGATCCAATCTTATTAATTGCATTCATTACTTTCCTTGAAAATGCAAAACTATCCTTGAAAATATGGAAAGGCCTTTATATGGATTGATTGGTGGAAAAGGGATGAATTATAATCAAAGATTGTGCTGACTTGATTATGTTTACTTTCATAATATAGGCAAATTTAAGAATATGAATATGTAGTATTAAATGCCATTTATTAATTCATAACAAATGTAATAGTGAGAAACATGAATATGTAACATTTATATACGTTATGATCCTTGTCAACAATAAGAGATATAAAAGAAGAATAAATGTATGAAGTATTCATACACATCTTTGTTGGACCATTCTCATTAATCAATTAATTTTATTTAATGATTTATTAATTGCTACTGATTAATATATGAATTAATATATGCGGTTATTTACATATTGTAAGCTAAACAAAGAGAGGAAATTCGTACAACACATAGTGTATGACTAATATCATGAAAAACAAAATAGTTTGACTTGGCAACTAAAAAGTATGTTGTATAAGTTAAAGCTATTAATAACATCAATAAGTATATTTTTGTGGCATGACAATAATAGGTAAAAGATTAAGCATATAAAATAGTAAACATTGGAATACCTCTTTGTTGAAAGGGGAAAGATGAATGAGTTTTATATATAATATAACATAATTGATGTGTGTATAAATATTAACATTCATTTTATGAAGAATCCAAAATACGCACTTGATGAGCCAAAGGAAAGAAACTTGATCTATTATATTTTACCTATTGAAAGACATGATTGGATGCATGGAAGAAGGAAAAAATTAGGAAGAGGGTAGGAGAGTAGATATATTTATATGTATTTATTTGGTTTAGTAAAAGCACTAAATATATCAATAAATCTCTTCTGGAGATTTTTTTTATTGTTATTATCACCAGTTCTAGAGTGAACAAATTTCTATACATTTATTTGGTTTACTAGTTAATACCATTGGCAAATATTTTTAGAACTTCAGGTTCCAATTTTACTTTAAAATAAAGTCTTTGTTTAGTACTTCAAATCATAAATGGTACAACTTGATTTTCATTCTCAAACTTCAGGTTTGATTGCAATTGGAATTTATCATAATCTGAATTAGCTTTTCTAATAATTCAAAGCTTCACATCTTAAATTTACATATTTGAGTTTTGATATATAAACCTTTTTTAGGAATGCAAACTTATATGCATAATTTTTATTTAAGAACTTCATGTCTCCAATATTAAATAAATACAATGAAACAAGAGGACTCTTCATAATTGTATTCGAATATGAGAATCATAATACTATTTCTCTTCGAGAAAATAGTACTTACCACAATTGTAATGTTATTTCAACATGTTATTTTTATGTTATGTCTTCTGGACATATCAACATATTCTTCAGGAATCGCTCACTTATTTTTTTCGTGGCTTTATTTCAGCTTATGAAAACTTTAATATTTCACCTTCGCATATATGAACTTCAGGTTCTTATTTTTTTATATAGACTAAATACGATCTTCTAGATATGTATTATCCTTATATTTGTTTCTCTAAGAAACAATGAAATATTTCTTCTGGAAATATAAATCATGTGGTAAAATTATTTCTACAGTTCTCATTCAAACCGAAATCCAAACAAAAAATTCCAAAATGAAAACCTTTTTTTTCACCAAACAATGGAATGAGATCTAAAAGTTTAGATCTATAATAAAATGAGTACTAAAATGATAAGGATAATAGAGCAAGATCTATGAGGTTATATATATATATATATATATATATATATATATATATATATGTATGTATGTATGTATGTATGTATGTATGCATACGTATGTATATAATGAAATCTAGAAAACTAGATCTATGATAGATAAGATCTAAAAGAAAATTAACAAAATAAGGTCAAAAATTACATTTTAGTCTATGGAACAACTTTAGTCTCAGATCAAATTTAAAATTATCACAAAAAATGGATATACATGAATGAAAATTAAATAAGAGATCCGATGATTAAAATCTACAGATCTAAAAAATATATATCATATGAACATGATAGTAAAATCTATAAGAGCTCTGAAAAAATAGAATTAAAAAAATAATATCTACAATAAACAATATCTGAAATACATGGACAAAATAATAAGATGTACAAATATAATCAGATCTGAATAATTAGATCAATGATACAATGTGATCTAAAAGAAAAAAATTAATAAATTGAGATCTGAAAGATTTGATCAATTAGATCAGAAAGATAGCTTACCCTTTAGAAGATTTATAAGAGTTTCGTACTGATAACGTGTTATAAAATAAAGAAAGTAGAACCCATTAAAGAGAGACAGAAGATATATTATTCATTTTAGAGAATAGACATGTACTTACATTACATAGTCTACTTTATATAAAGGCTTCAGAGCAAAGGGTTTAACATATTCCATGAAGTGGGACTAAATAAAACAACGTAAAAGCATATACATTTCATGATTTACATATATTGTAACATAATATTAGATATCAAACAAATTTTAGTTATCAAATATTTATTTTATTTTCATCTAAATAATCCAACATTTATTATTCAATTCTTTCTTGTGATTTCAACACATTAAATATATCGAACTTCTTTCTAACCCAAATAATTCTCTTAAATCATATCAAAATTTTTATTTCAAAATTTTATTCAAGTTCATATTAAATAAATTACACAAATAAATCATTAAATTTTTTCTAGCCATTTTTATTCAATAATTATATTAAATTTAATAATTTAAAATAGTTTTGAAAAATGGGTCGTTACATACACCGAGGGTAATCCAATTATGTCTACTTTAAAGTATATCTTATCCAGTGATATATGCTGCTCAAAAGGTAGTTTTTGATCCTTTTCATGGAATTCGGATGCGGCCAAGACGATAGGATCTCTATGCAAAAATCTATATGCGAACGCGCCTTAGATGTATCGATCGTATACCCATTATTGTTGCAGCATTCACACAACAGCTATATAATAATATTTGTGTGCTATAATCTAGATATCTATCATATCACTATATGTTAAACTTAATGAAAGGTTGGTTTCATTTAAAGGGAAAACTTTTGCGGTAATCCATATGGTCTTAAAAAGCCTAATGTATGTCTTTAGATTTAGCTACAAATGCTTTGGAGCTTATAAAGAAGAGCTAGATGATTGCCTTCTGTAGTATTCTTATAACCATCACATTTTTGTAGTGTATATATCAACATTGTGAGGATAGGCAGTTTTAACTATCCAGGCTGATTATAGTACTTAGGTTTTAGTAATCCTAAAATTTTTGTATTCAGGGTAACCCTTTGTACCATTCTTTGGTATTATATATTACCGTTTTGCTACGAGATTCTGATGTTGTGTTCTTCCTTTCCCATTCCATTATTTCAATTTTACCCTAGCTTTCTGTCTTTTGGAACTTGGGTGCCTGACACATGAATACCATGGATGTATTTATTGTCAAAATTCGAAGGTTGAAAAGTTGGATCATAACAACCTCTCCCAGCAAACCTTTATCAAAAACATAACCAATCCCAATCCTCAAAATTCCCTGATGATCCCTAAGCTATGCCAGTGAGAAATTCTTCTACTCCCCCACCATATGAAAATGAGCATTTAATTGTGAAACTAAAGAAATCCCTTACTATCTCATCAAAAGCAACCCGTCTAGCCTAAAAAATAGCCTCAGTCCCCATTATTGATGCACTCAATACCTTCGTTGCCCGGATTAATGAAAGGATGACTAGTATCAAGTAACTAATTGCTCAAATAGAAAACAAATCTTCAAACTTCCTTAGCACGTAGCACCCTCAACAATGAGAAGGTGGTGCTAGAGAACTCATCTTGGGAACAAAATAAAAAGGAAAAATACCAATTAACCCAGATACTAAAGGCAAATCTACAAATATCAACCCACTACAGCAAGGGAAAAACAAGAAAAGACTACATAGGAGGATGAAGCCATTTCAGCCTACAGGGCTGCACGTTAAAGCATAAGTAAGAAGGATGAGGAGATGAAAGAATTGAACGCTTAGGTGGAATATTTGGTGAGAATGTATGAATAAGGTGATAAGGGGGATGGAAGGAAGACTGGCCCATCTCAGTTCATTATAGACATTATTAAGATAGACTTTCTTGATGACTTCAAAGCCCCATCAACTGATAAATTTGATGGCACCCCAACCTTAATTACCATATTTGCTCTTTTGAGTCTTTGTTAAACCAAAATTTGGCTCAACACCAAAGACGTTATGTAGGGTGGTATTATCTCTAATCACACCTCTTGGAATTTTTTCAATAGTTCAATTCACATGTTAAAGGATAAAATAGGCGAATCACATAAATATGCAATAGTTCTATATTTATATGTTAATAGGAAAATTAAGCAATTCACATATGTTATAGTCCCTTGTTCATATAGCAATGAGAATAACACGTGATATGCAATGTAAGCTTCACCGTAAACAAGGGCTTAAGTGGCCTACTACAAACTAGTAATATGTAAGTTAGTGTTTAAGTCAAAGTCCAAAGACAAGGTCATATGCATATCCATCATTCAATGCTAGTCAACGATACACATGAAAGGGAATTATGCTATGCAGATTTTACTGTCTAAATCCATATATGCAAAAAGTTTTAAGATCTATTATAGGCTCTAAAAATTCCAAAATTGATTATTGTTTTCAACTTTAAGATGAGAAATGGGAAAGAAATGATTCGCCCCTTTTTAGATGACGAAGAGTGTCTATTTATAGAGGCAGAAGTAGGTGGGTTGGCAAATACGTGTCCATCAAACATAGTGGATATTTGACATCCTTCATATCTGCCGATAGTTGACACCATACATCAAGGAAGTTACTTGATAACCTTCAAAATGGTAGATATTTGATAACCTTCGTATCTTTTGAGGTTTGGCATCCCTCGCTTTTTTTGGAAAAGCTTAAAATTCTTTGCTAGTGTAAAAGCACATCATTCTCTGAAACTTAGTAATACCTCTTCATGGATACTCAATATCATTAGCTATTTGTAAATGCTCTACAATACTTACTGTCGTAAAGGCTCAACGATTGTCTTTATGTCAAAGGCGTGTTTTCCATAGAAATTCGATGTCCTCACTTTGTGATTAGATGCTCGACATATGCTAGTGGTGTGGGATCCTTTCTTTGTTATAAACTCTAAACACTCCATCTTGTTGTGGTTCAACACTCCATCCTACGTCTTTGACAACCCTTCTATCTCTGGGTTCAATAACCTTTGTGATGTAGAAGCTTGATATTTCCTCTTCTTCCAAGTCTATTATGGCTCGATACCTATAAGCATTCAATGTTTCGGCACCTTCATAGCCATGTAAACTTAATACGTTGATTCGTCGTTAATGCTCGACATCAAATTCTGCTTATTACATACTCAACAACTCTTCCTATTGTGGAGGCTTGTTTCCCTTAGAGATTCGACACCTCTTCACATCCTGTTATCTACTTGAACCTTGATAACATCTATTGTTTATAAATGCTCGACATCCCTATTGCTATAAAAGCTCCACACCATTTTTTATAGTTATAAAGGTTTGGCAACCTTAACGTGTTCAAGTTCGACATCCCTTGTAATTCGATATCTCCAATTATTACTTATTCCTTTAAGTTGCTTAACTCTTAAGTAAGAGTTCGACAACTATCTTCATATTAGGTGCTTGGTGACTCCTAGTTGATGAACTACTATTAAAGATTCGCTACATTATTAACTCAAAACCCAATATATCATCACAGATTGATGGTTCTCATATCACCATGCAAGTATTGGCTTGATACCTGCTTTTGGGAGTGTTTCTATAATTTCGCATGGACATAATTGCTTCTTCTTTTTTGCTGACTTCTCAAACCCAGTTGATAGTTAAAAATTACATGGGTAACATTTGCCACACCTTATTTAAAGAAGTTATTTACATTGTAGTGTAAAACCAAGTTCAACACCCAAAGTAAATTGATCCAATAAGAGGGATTGTATATATTTGGCCTAATCACTCATACTTATAACGTCTCGTATCATGATGCCAAAAGCTAAGCGCTACAAATGCTGCAGTCATCTATGGTATTAACCTCTGATGAAAAAATATAGCAGTGTTAATAGTATCCATAACATCAGAAGCAGTTGAATACAAATAAAATCATCGATTTCAAAAGCAACGTTTTGCTGATCACATTTCAAAACAATATCATATCCAAGTTACAAATCCCAAAACGTTTCGCAGGAAATGATCACATGTAATTCACAATAATATGCCAAGAGCGGCATATGACGATGCCCTCTTGGATGATCAATGCAATATGACTTAATACACAGCAGAATCAAAAAAATAAAATCTGTAGTTCTTAATTTAGTCATCTTTTAGCCACCTACTCGTCTTCGGAAGCTTTATTTGCCAAAACTACGAAAACATGAAATCCTCAACCCTCAGCCTACTCAAATCAATTTTAAGCATTCGAGAGTTTAATGGGAAACAAAAACTTCGAATCATACATAAACCCTAGTGTAATATGTTACATCTCAGTTTACTGATATTGAGTGAGGCTATGCTGCTAAGTGGAATGGGTTTCCCCTTACCAATATCTTATTCAAAACATATATTTTTGCAAATCCTTTCCAGTAACCAAACTATTTAATCAAACTAATTATAATAATAGAATAATAATGGCAAGATCCATTCCGCTATATACAGATAATAAATGGACTATCTGTCCGAAATCCAAGCTAACTGCCCTCAAACTGGGTCGACTGCCCTCAAATTGGACTAATCGTCCTCAAACTAGACTATCTGTCCTCAAATTGGTCTAACTGTCCTCAAACTGGACTAACTGTCCGAATTATTTCTTTAGGGTTAACTACCAATTCATCTTTTTCCTTGAAAACCTTTTCAAAATGATTTAATTCTTCAAATCATACATATACGAGGAAAATATATCGTTAGCTTTACTCAAAGCTATTTTTCATTGTTATATATACTTTACTCAAAATAATGTTGATGATGTTTAATAAGGATTACCTATCCTTTTAAAATAAGTTAAAGTCCTTTTTTACTTGAAAACACTTAGACTATTCTACCTATTAATATATTCGAAACCTTTGTTTAAAACATTTAAACAACCCTTTCGAAACCCTTGAAAGCAACCATTTCGAAACCATTGAAACTCTTTCCTTCAAAAGCTTTGAAACATTAGACATCTTCTTTTAAAATCATTAAAAAATTACCTTTCAAAAACATAGGAAAAGCCTCCTTTATTAACCCTGGGGAACCTCCCCTTTCGAAAAATGTTTGTAAAAACCTTTCGAAAGCATCAAAACTCAACTCTTTCGAAAGCACTTGGGTTCAATTTAAAACCTGTGGAAACGCCTTTCGAAATAATTCAAAATTTTGCTCCTTCGAAACCTTTGAAAACTGTCTCGGTTGAAACCATTTGGATTATGCATTCAACTAGAGCAAAAGGATCATAAACTCAATAAAATATAAAGCATCTATTTTGAAACCATTTCCTAAGTAAAGAAGTGATGGTGTCGAAACCGTCCCTTCGAAAGCATTAGAGAAGTGGCCAAATTTTTAGAAAACAAAACAACCCCTTCGAAACCATCTGGATCGGAAGAAAGGAAGCGGTAGCTAAAGGCTTCAACTCAGTCGAAAACAATCATGTAAAACAAAAGCACAACCTAATTGAAACCATGTTTTAAACCACTTGACCTAATCGAAAGCTAACTAGGTCGAAAGCATCTTAGTCGAAAGCAAGCAGGCACATTTTCTTCTAAAGCCAAAGCAATGCTTCGACCTCTTCGGAATCCCTTTGTGACGACCAGGATTCCGACGCTCGAAAATCAACATCCATACATCACCCATATTCAAATGTCGCAGATTCAAATGTTGAAATCTGATTCGCTAGAGCTTATAACACATTAGGTGAAAACAACATAGCGGAAACAAAAGAATTTATTGATACACAACAATTGATACAACATCGATACAATATGAAGTGATTAAAATTATCAGAGATATATACAACAGAGGAGAAACAAAACAACAGAAAACAACAGCAACAGCAGTGGAAAGATAACATCTTCATTGCCAAAGCTCTAAAGCTCCAAACCAAAAGCTCGAACCACAATCATGTTGTAGTATAGCACAATGCGATCCCGAATCCACAGACTTCCAAATCCATATCTACTATCTGAACTAGCTAATAAACTGACTCTAGGCTGCCTATGTGGAAAATTATGGGAACCTAGAGTTTAAAAAGGGAACAATAGATAAAGGGAACAATAAACTACAGGTTAATCATGGGACTGGTGTGAGCAAACAGAAACAGTTGTTTGAACAAAAACAAACAAAAAGAAATAAAAAGAAATCCGCTATGCTTTTTGGAAAATGAAACTACCATAAGGCATCCTGCCACACACACAATGCAATCACACACTTAGGGGAGATTTCTCCTTATGATAGTCAAACATGCTTGATACGCGAAAATTCTTTTGATATTATTATTAGTGCATAGTGTGGAAAACATTTCGAAAGTATAATATTAATCTTAGCCAGCATACGTACCATTATAGTATGCCTACTATAGTTACCATGTTAGATGGCAGGTTCTACAACGAAATCGTAAAGGGATCGTATTGGGTGATTAGATTTCCAACAAATGGCCAAGGCTGATGAACTTCCTTTCCAAATGGGTACGCCTCTAGAGGGACACCGCGAGAACCTAACCGGATCTCTACCAATACAAGGTCGATTTACCTCTGTAACTAGGTAACTAAATTTCACGAGTATGCCATCACCCGGTCGTAACCGACCTTTATCTCTGGATTCTAACAAATTACAACAACCACATAACTTAAATATCTAGGCTCCATACCATGATACCACTTTTTATCTAGAAGGAAATGCACATACCCTAAGGGGCACGACCCCCGTAACCTTGTTGCATCCTTCCTGTTTCGACCATTTCCAGGGTGTGAGGTTCGACGAAGTCTCGTTCCACAAAGCTATGCTTTTCACAAAAGCCATGTTCGATCAACCAATGATCGGCACTTAGCATGCCACATTACTAAATTGGGAATATATCACTAGTGACCATCAACTACATAACCTCTGAGCTCGTATGTCTCATAGATGGGTGTTAAGCTATGAGAATAAATTCTCCGCCTCCAAAAAAAAATGTATTTGATAGAAACCAGCTTTACATCTCAAAGTGTAACGTTAGACATACATCCATACAAGTCCATCTTGGGTCTGAATGGAACCAAAGGCACTTCAATAGAAGTTGTTGCAAATCCGGATATCCCCAATCACGTCCGAACTCCCTATCACATAGGGAAATCTCTATACCGGGGCCACTCGAAGCAGAGACATTTGAAAGGTAATCCTTTCATTTTCGAAAATATCTGGTCTTCAACCACCGTCTTCAAATGCTATCCAATTTGTCATATCATTAATTCAGAATGGGTTTTATGACATAAAGTCCTCTTCGGCTTAACCGAATAATGGGCGCTTATTTAAAAACATATGGATACATTCGGATCTTAGTTAAGTCGCAACTTTTTAGCCATTATTTCCCAAAACCTTTCCTTTTGAATGGTTTAAACAAATTTCCGTTTTAATCTTTAAACATAAGATCCATCGGTAGGATCCTCTTCAATTTAAAACAAGGTTTACCAAATCTTTAACCAAGATTCATTCATAGCTTTCAAAACTATTTCCTTTCAAATTTATTTTACCCACATCTCAAAATCCATTCAACAAAAACTGGACATTCTTCCATTATGTGAAAGCTGTTATTATTTGAAAAAACAAAGATTTTTCGTTTTGGAAAAATCCGATTAAATTTGCTCAAGTTGTAGCCTTTTAATGTATAAACTGAAAAATCAGCGTGCCGTATCCTCCGCAAGCTCTATTTGAGTTAAATTTAAATTCCCAAAATAATTCATTTAAAATACATTAAAGATGGTTTAAAATCCATACACACACACATTATATAACCTGTATATCCCTTTTTAAACCATAATTTCCAAAAATTTAAAACTTTAACAAGCCATATTATATTCAGAATAATTTTAATTTCAAAACTTTCCTTTCAAAAGTTCTTCATATTTAACCCAAATCATTTCCAAACCATTTTGGATTGAAAAATCAAATTTAATTTTTTTTCACCATTTTGAACAATATTAAATTCGAAATACCCATGACTTAACCAATTTCCCATGAAATCCATATTTGTGTGCGTGTTGTGCGTATGGGTTTTGCGTACAACAATAAAATATCACAACCATCATAAATCCAACCACAGAAATATCGACAAGCGGTATAGTCCTATAACGCTTATCTTCCATTCACATATAAATATGTAAATTCATCACAGATAAATAACGTACATTTATACAGCTCAATCCAAAACAATCCATATCACAGAACAACACACATCAGAGATATCAAACAATCCAAGTTATTCAATATAATCCAATCATCCATAAGCAAGATTAATTAATCCTATAATTGATTAAATTTAAAACAAATAAATTAATTACTTATGAATTAATTTCCTAACCCTACTTAATTAATGTAATTACAAACCATTTGTTATTATCTTAATTAATTAATGAAAATTAATTAATCATCCTTAATTATCCAATTGAATTAATTATCCTCAATTAATTATCCCTTAATTAATCACAAAAATTAATTAACCTTAAGTTAATTACATTAACGAATTAACCCTTAATCAATATAAAATAAAGGTTATATATTAAAACATTTTAAACTTTATTTATTTAAAATAATTTATTGAAAACCTAATTAATGCCAAACTTTAAATAAACATTTATTATTTAAAAAGAACTGGTAAAAAAATTGTTTAAACTTGACTTAGTTTAGATTTTAAAATTTTGTTATTTCCTTTAATTTAAAACTTAATATCATACAAAAACCCGAGCCAAATATCAGATTACCCGATCCAAGCCCCGAGCCAAACTCAGCCTCTTCTCCCCGATCAAACTCGAGAGCAACCCCGTGTCAAAACCCGTCTTTCCCGAAGCATCAAAATAGAACAACCACAAACATGAAAGAAAGTTCGTGCACGTGCATAAGAGCTCCGACCAACTTCGATCGACCTCGCCGTCATCTACAAGTTGTCGACGACCTCGCCGATTAACTCGAACACCCAGATCGACGAATTCACATGAAAATCGAAATCGAGCTAATCAGTACCTAGCTAGAATCAATACTTGATCGACAAATCTCCTCTGTGCCGATGATCCCGATCACCTAAGGCCTCGCCACTACGTCTAGAACTGCATCACCATCCCACGCGATGATCCCCATGACTGATCAACTCCGGTGCTCCATCGACGATGAACTTCCCTCTGAAACTTTGTCAACCAAATCTGCTTAAAAATACCCTAATTCATCGTCGTCCAATCACCATGATGACTGTTACCCGGCACCTTGGGTCGGCTACCAAACGATAGTTGAAGATATTATTATTAGCATTAGATAAGATACTGACCAAGAAGAGCCTGAAGGTATAAGGGTTTGATGCAATCGACATGTTTTGGCATCCTTGGCACGGTCCAGACTGGAGGTGTTAGCAAGTTGTCAGGCCCACAACAAAGCAGGAGCTCGACATGACTCTGCTTCGAGTCATTCAATGATCGACGGGACAATTCTCGATCGACATTCCTTGTTCGGCATGCCTGGCCCAGTGTGCAGAAGTCACCTATTGTGGGCTAAGGTACCTTGTTCCTAAACCTATGAAGGAAGTCCAACCCATCTTCGTCTATAAATAGAAGGGCAGGGGCACAATGAAAGGGACCTTTTTTCGACAGCACTGGCCAGACCTTCCCTTTTTGATACTCTCCTCTTTTTAATTCAAACTTGTATGCAAGTGATTGGTTTACGGATTGTATCTGTATTCAAGTGCTTGAGAAAGCAAAAAATATTAAAATCAAAGTGGACGTTAGCAATTACGTCGAACCACTATAAATCTGGTGTTCTCGTTTTTGTTGTTCATTTTGCATTCAATCACACTATTCTTCTTTTCTAATTTACTCTCTTCATTAATCTCTCCACATAACTCTACTCAAGGGTGTTAGTGATCAATTTTGGTGCTAACATTTTGGTGCTTTTACTGAGAATTGAATTCTCAGCTTGATTGGATCTCATCGTCTACTAGTGGATTTCCATATTCGTGAGATAGATCCAGTTGTTTACTAGAAAACTTTCTATTCTACTTAGATTTCAAAGAAAGCTAAAGGAAGCTGATAGCCGTAGTCAGATAAACCAAGTCTATGCAAAATCTGCGGATTGGATGTTCAAGTTTGCGCTCAAGTTGAATGAAGGCCGGCCCTCCTCTGAATGCAATTCAGCCGATCGCCCCAGAAAAAGTGTATGCCGAGTAAACCAGTGCATGCCAAGCGAGAATGTCGAGCGAGGTGTGCCGAGCGGGAGTACACCGAGTGATTTAGTGCATGCCGAGCGAGAGTATGCCGAGCGACCGAGTGCATGCCGAGCGAGAGTATGCCGAACGACATCCAGGCCGAGCCGCATTCCTATGCCAAGCGGCATCCAGGCTGAGCCACATTCCTATACCGAGCGACATCCAGGCCGAGCTGCAAGCTTATGCCCAACGACATCCAGGCCAAGCCGCATTCATATGCCGAGTGGCATCCAGGCCGAGCCGTTAGCCTATGCCAAACGGCATCCATGCCGAGCCGTATTCCTATGACGAGCAGCATCTAAGCCGAGTCGCATGCCTATGCCGAACGGCATCCAGGCCGAGCCATATGTCTATGACGAGCAACATCCAGGCCGAGCCATACGTCTATGCTGAGCGACATTCGAACGCCGTGCCATAAGTCTATGTCGAGCGACATCCGAATGTTGAGCCATGCGTCTATGCCGAACGATATCCAAATGCCGAGCCATAAGTCTATGCGGAGCATCATCCGAATGCCGAGCAATACGTCTGTACCGAGCGGCATCTAGAACAGCCACGCGTCTATGTCGAGCGGCATCCAGGACGAGCCACACTTTTAGGTCGAGCCACACTTCCATGCAAACGACATCCAGGCCGAGCCACATGTCTTATACGACCCCTATTTTCAAAAAAAATCGGGTACGACCCAAATTTTCGAACGAGAGGCTAAACTCAACTTAATAAAGGAACATTCTATTCACTTCCCTTACATCCCGAACCCTAGCCGCAGCACAATGCCTCCAAATAGTGAATTCAAAACTCAACTTAATAAAGGAACATTCTATCCACTTCCCTTACACCCCATGATCGACCAGGGTATAAACGATCTAGCGATAGCTTCTGAACGACAACAAGGGAATGGACAAGCAACCACTACTCAAACGATACTCCCAAAGATTGCAGAACATAGATGATATGACTCTAGGAAAATGCCAAGATGATTCTAAGCACCATTCTTCACTGACCCTAGCACTTCAAATTTAGTGACTCTAAGCAGTCAAACGTTTGGCTCTAAGCAATTTATTCCAAATGCTATAAAGGATGTCATTTTGATCGCATTTAAGGTGAGTCGACCTCCAAATATATTTTGGAAGCTTGTTAGCTGGAGGGCATCCTACGACCATGGATTGTTTCTGTTACAAAATGAATCAGAACCAAAGTGAGGAGGAGTGGAGCAGACTAGGAAAAATAACAATGCAGGCCCGTCGGCTGAGGATACTGATTCCAATAGACAAAACAAGATCTCAAAATTAGACTCATATGCTCTTTGAAAGATTTAATCGATAGTCTCTATTTGGAGACCTGCGACTCAAAGTGGTAATGAAAACGAACCTCAAGAGAGTCCATCGAAGTCCACAGGAAATCAGGGGAATGTTGTATATTCTAAGATGCACACTGATCCTAACATTGGCGATTACAAACACCTCTGAGGTGTCATCGGAAAGCGGATTCAAAAAGAAAAGCTTCAATAGGACGTGCAAGCCTTGCATAATGGCGAGCCAGGACCATCGGATGCCCATCAATAAAGAACTCTAATTATCAATTGGACCGTTGGTAATCGACATCCCGCTAGAAGGGACAAGGGGCAGAGTTGAATAGCGAGCACACGATACGACCCCCTTTATCAATGAGATTTATACCAATCTTTTTTGGATATGTTGATTTTAATTATTCTTTGAATTATGACCGACTTGAACTAAACTTCTTTCAAAACCATGCAGGCGACCGAGTACTCAGATTTGACCACCAACCAATCCACACAGACCGTGATCGGACCTATGGAGTTTCATCAAGACGAGCATGATTCGACCGCTCACCATCAACCATATGCCATCGATTTGGGGCTATGGACTAGAGATTGAAAAGCTCATCATAATCAGAGCCCAATACAATGTAACGACCTGGAATTTTGGGCAATAACAATTTAATAATCTATATAAATAATTTAATTGGTTTGATAATTTTCTTTATAATTTTAATTTAAACTGGTAAATTAATTCTTTTTAAAGGTTGATAAATATTTAATCTGATAATTTTGATCAATATCTTTCTAACAATTTAAAATGGATAAGATTTATTTTTCAAAGCTAATCAAATTTTATTCTGTTTATAATATATACATCTGATATATATTGTGAAAATAATATCTTGTGTTTTAAATAAACATTGAATTTTTAAATTGTAATATATATGTTTGTATATGTTATAATTTGAGTTATTTTGAAATTTCATTTAATCAATTGATAATTTATAATGTATGAATATTGTAGATTTAAGCTTTGATTTAGAATCAATGTTTTCAAAAGTTAATTTAAAGATTTATTCATTTGTTTTCAAATATAAGATAATTGTTTGTTTTTAAATAAGATAGTTTAAAAAGGAACCTAAACAAAGTTTGTTTTGCTTTCTTTTTAAATGCTTCCATTTAAAATGATATAAGTGTATAAAAATAAAAGTTCTAGATTTTAAATAACATGTCTAAGATGTATAATTATATTTGTATTCATTAGTTTTAGAATATTTTCTCTTAAAAGTAAATTTATAAATACTTATGTAAGCATTTATTCATTTAGTAACTTAAGAAAGTAAGTTTATTTACATTTAAAACTAAGTGAAAATTTAATTAAAAATACTAATAAACATGTGTAAACTAGTTAACACCCTTAATAACACTTGTAAAATAATTAAGTGAACTAAATGACAAATGTAAACTCTTCAAGACAAGTGGCAACATATAATATTTATTTGTAATAAATATTTTTCAGAAGAAAAATTAATTTACATTTACACACTTTTTCTTTGTTTTTACTTATTAGTTCAAAATAGAAATCTCTTTAAAACCTGAAATTTCATAATCACAAAATGCTACTGAAATCAAATCTGCAAATACCAGAAGCAATTTTCAAATCTCTAAACCTGGAATATAGATGAAGCTGCTCTGCTAAAAATAGGTGAGTAAATTATATTTTAAAAACAGTTTTGATTTGAATTTTAATTGAATGTTGCATGCAAATGTATTTGATTTAGATGATGTACATTTGTTTACCTGCATGCAAGTTGTAAAAAAATAAAAAAATAAAAATATGGTGAATGCCTGTATATGTATACTATTGTTATACAGGTTGTTTTTTTTCTTTTAAATCTCAATAACTTGATTTTTAACATGAATTTGACAGTGATTTGTTAATGAAAGTTGTTTGCAATTACATAATTTATCATCTAAAAATAATTATAGGGTTTAAATTTGAAAGAGTTACTCAAAATTTCCAATTTACAGAAGAAAATCAAATTTGGGCAAAAATTAGTGATTTCAATTTCTAGTTTTGAATTTATAATCGAATTACAATAGAAAAGTTAGGATTTTCAAAGTTTGTATCATAATTTTTAATTGAGTAATTAAATTGGATTTTCGGTTTGAATGCTTTGGAAATTTTTATGAACTGCGAATTGAATACATAATAATTTGAGATAATTCTTGGATCGTAGCTTATGTGTAAGCTATAGATCATGGGAAAAATGCAGAATAATTTTTCAAAGTAGTGGATTGATGGGAATTGCAGAACTCGTGTTTAAGTCTGTAGTTGGTTCGGCTTGGTTGCGGAGGTGATTGCGTCGTATGTGGTGGATCGGGGGTGTTCGCACATGGGGGAAAGTGTAGTTCGAGTCGTGGCGGTGCTATGGAGGGAACGACGAGGCCCATCGGAGTTGGGTTGGCCGGCGGCGATGGAAATTGTGGGAGATGTTTTCTACAGTTGTTTCGCAGTTTGGTTCGAACGATCGAAATTCGATTCGATGATGCTGTGATTGATATGAGTATGGGATCGTGCTCGCGAGTGATGTTGTGATCGAAGTAGGTCGTCGCGATGAACGATGGAGGCCGGCGGTGAAGGTGCATGTCCACCGTGATTGGGTTGTGCACTGGGAAGTTTCATGTTGGGGAAGACGAATGGAAACTCGGGGGAACTCTCGTGTTATGCTCGTGTGCGACTCGAAGAAGGATAGGGTTGTGTTGGCTTCGGGAAAGACGCATGAAGTTGTCGAGTTCGTACTCGAGTTTATTGCTTTACTCTGTGTATTGTATATACAGATTAGATTTATATGTAAATTAGTATAAATCAAGTTAAAACCTTTAAGAACAAGTTTATGAAGGTAATGAAATATAAAGTTAAACTTGTTATTTTAAAAACGAAAGTAAATCAAATGTTTAAAAGTAAAAATTTAATTTATATGTAAATTTAAAAAAAAGTTTTAAGATGTTTGATTTTAAAAATAATTATCCTTATTAAGTTTAAAATTCAAATTTGAAAGAGAATTTGAATTTAATTATTAAATCAAAGATTTAAGTTAAAATTTTGAAGCAATGTTTTATTAGCAGAATTTTCAATTTATTGAATTAAATAAGTTTAAAATTTTGATAATTTAAAATATTTTAAATTTGGAAATGATTTATAAATGCTTTTTATTTAAGTAAGATTATTATTATGATTTTGTAAACCAAGTTTAATAACTTGTCTTTGAATAAATAAGATTTAAATTATTCAAATAATTTATTTATGGAAATAAATAAGGTTAAATTATTTGGGTAATTAATTTAAGAATACTTGTTAATATGATTTGATTAGTTTAATTAAGAATAATGTTTTCTTAATTAATTAAGGATTTTAGATAAAATAAGTTAATTAATTGTTTAATTAATTTTAAATAATTAGTTAATTGTTTATTTAAATTTATATAATCACTTAATGATGGATTAATTAAGTGTAATTATTTAATAAAGTAATTAATGGTTAATTGTTGAATGTAATTAAGAATGTTAATTACTTATGAAAGCAATTAATGATAATTACTCATGGGAGTAATTAAATGGAAGTGATTAATGGGTAATCACTTAATGTTATCAATTGAGGAATTGATTTATATAATTGATTATATAATTATAGAAATTAATTAATTTTGAAGTAATTAATTAATTAAAGGATTAAGGAATATTTAATAATGGAATTAATTACTTATTAAGGTAATTAATTAAGGAAGTAAACCAAATTGATTAATGGAAGTAATTAGAAGTAATTACTTATGTAAGTAATTAAGAGTTAATTACTTGAATTTTCAGTTAATTAAGTAATTAAGATTAATTACTAAGAGTAATTAATTAAAATTATAATTAATTAATAAAGTAATTAATTAAGGATTTATTTATTAATTGTTTAATAATTACTTAATGAAGTAATTAAAGATTAATTAATTGGATTAATTAATCAAGGATTAATATAATTAATTTAGAAGTTAATTAATTAAGAAGTTAATTATTTAAGATAAGTAATTACAAGTTGTTAATTATTGGTTATGATTAATGAGTTAATTAATTATTTAATTAATTTAAAGTAATTATTAATTAATGAGGATCATTAATTAATGTAATTAATGATACTAATCAAGGTTGACTAATATAAGTGATTAGTTTAGGTGTGATTAATTAATTGTAATTAATTGAGGTTTAATGCGATTAATTATAGTTAATTAATGGAAGTAAATGGATGATCATTAATTATTGTAATTAATGATAGTAATTAAAGGTTAATTACTGGATATGGTTAAGGACAATTACATGAATGTAATTAAATATAATTAATCAGGGAAGATTAATTTGGGAAGATCATTAGAGATGATTTATTTATTTATTTGGAATTAATAAATGAAGAAGGATATAAGTAATCCAATTTATTTAGAGTTAATCAATTCTGTTTATGGATGATTGGTTGATATTGGTTGATTGATTGATATTGGATGATCAATAATTGGTGATTGATATTGGATGATTGATATTGGTTGATACTGGATATCTCTGTTATGTCATATGCTGTTGAGAGATGAATGTTGTTATGAATTATCTATTGTGATAATATGATTCATCTATCTGTTTATATATCATCCTGTATATAAGTTTAATTGTTTAAAACCTTAAGTACAATCATGGACATTAAAATGGTGTTTGGTTTCGGTGAGACCGGGATCGGGTTTTCATATTTGGAATTCCAAAAACCACATCGATTCCAATTAAACGTTAGGTCGTAAATCCAAGTGGAGCTAGTAAAGACTCGAGTGTAAGGGCTATACGTCAGTATAACTCTGTGGGTGATTCCATAATGAGTTGACGGAATAGTGCTTATAGATTCGAGATGGTGACTAGAGTGCAAGGTCTATGGTCGTTGACTCTGAGGGTGATTCCAAAATGAGTGCAACGAGATATTGCCTTCGGTTTCGTTCGAACCCGAACGAACTTGTATGGATTGAATGCTTTCAGAACATCGTCGGGTGGACGATGAGCATTCTAAGATAGATGTGTTCTATAAAGGTAATCGCAGCCTCAAGCCTCATCAACCGGAAATGGCTAAAACAGGGGAGGTGCAGCAAGGCTTCGTGGGTAGCCCCCACTTGAGAGTGAGATTTACCCCTGTCTAGAGGTCCCTTTCTATTTCGGCTTAGTGGGTGGTTGGTCGCGCCAACTACGGGGTGGTCTTGTTCGGGACTGTCCAGTAAGGGATGGTTCCGGCCTTGTGTTGCAGGGGATTGGGCGTACTCCTCCGTACGGTGATCTAGGCTACGTACTATGACGGACGGTACCCCAGTAGCCCTGCCATTGATGGAATCCAAAATCCAATAAATGCCTGTACGGTTTTGATTGTGCCCAACTATGTTGGAACGTGGGATGATGTAAGCATTCCAGCTATTTTTGTATTTTATTTTGAAAACCCTAGACACTATTATAATATCACTGGATTTCCTATCAAATGTTTTAGTTAGCGTAAGGTAAAAACTTTTCCATGTTTGTGTGTGGGAAGTCTTACGTGATACCTTTTCTTTTCAAAGGTTTTTCTAATGTTAAGCAATTTTAACCGGTTTACTCACACCAGACCCCTGTCTGACCCGAGTGTTTATTTTCTGTTTTATTAAACTCTTGGGTACTCATATTATGTATGAGTAGTCAAGTGATTCAGGTTAGCTTGACGAATTTTGGAGGAAATATGGAGCAGGAGGCTTCCACGTGTAGATATATATTGATTCCACTGTGTAAGTTGTATCTGTATCTGTTGTATTTGAGTTGTACAGTTAGACAGATGTTTATACTATCTAATATCTGTTGTTTTAAGTTGTGTACTCTGATGTAATGTGATACTATGTAATATTTTATGTGATATATTATATTTCATTCGTTCCGCTGTGAGTTCTCTGATGTTGTTCTGTTTCTTCTTTCTCTTTCTTTCTTCTTCTATCCCTTTCTTTCTTCAAGATGATGCGATTTCCTGGAGATAGGAGGTCGGGTCGTTACAGTTGGTACCAGAGCATTAGGCTGAGTAAATACCTAGGCTCTGAAGCGTGTCTTTCTTTAGGGAGCATTAGGTTGAGTGAATACCTAGGCTCTGGAGTAGTGTCTTTCTTGAGAGAGCGTACTTGTAATTTTTATATATAACTAAGTATATATGTGTATGTGTGTGTGTGTATATATATATATATATCTACCTGATCTGTTGGGTGACATGTTCAGGTTTTCCAATATAATTTTTAGAGGTAGATGGAGTAGTGGTTTGTGTGTGTAACACGACTACCACTAATGGAAGAGGTCCATATGTTTGAGGTTGGAAGTGTATTTGTCGAGACTGTAGACCTAATACCGTCTCGAATAAGATTTGTAGTTTGGAGTAGGGATTTCTCTGATATCCGAAGGAAATCTTCTGAAGATTCAGAGTTCATCTTTGAAGTGTAAGTTTGGATTTCGCTCGGGTGAGCGAATTTTTCTTGAGTTTGGATCTGTTGGTAGTGCAGAAGTAAGTGATGATATCATGATAACTGCGTGATGAGATGCAGTATCCTTGGATATTTTCAGAAGGTTTTTTCTTTTGAAGCAGTTTTAGAAGAGGATGAGGAGCGGTCTTTACCTGTCAAAGGGAAGACTCGTTTGTGTAGAAGTTATTTGGATCTCTAGCAAGGAGGTTGGCTGTTCTGGAATTTGAGACTAAGGTCTATGAGTTGTTTTCGCTTTGGCATGGTCTCATTTGTTATTCCATTAGGAAGCGAGGTGTTGATGCTTGGTTTGGAGTCCGAGTTTCTTAAGAGGTTGTCTGCCATCTCGGAAGTCCGTTGTGTGGTTTGTTGATGGTTTTGGTTTTCGAGAAGCCTTTGAATTAGAAGTCTTTGGTTAGCAGTGGTAGCAGTTTCAACTCGAAGTGTTCGGTGTGCTGACGAGAAGGTCTTTTAGCTTCGCAGTATCATCGAAGTAGAGTTTAGAAGCAGCAGTGATGGTTGTTTCTTCGGTAATTCAGAAAACTAGGTGGTTCTTCTATCAGCAGGCCGGGAAGTCGATGAATGTTTCTTGAAGAGTTAACCTTGTTTGGAAAAGTTTAAGGCTGTTATAATTGGTAAAGAAAGGACAGTTTCTTTGGAATTTGAACTAGGTTGGATCGCAAAAGTGACTTGCGATTAGTTTGGAAATTTATCTGAGCAATCTTTTGTTTGAGACTGAGGATTCTCATGTGGAAGTAGAAGCTACTAAAGTGATCTGAAGTCTATCTAAATCTAGAGTTGAGTTCCATATTGTTTTGGATTCCAGAAGCGACTTTAGTAATTAGCCTGGTAGTAGGATGGTTCTTGGAGTAGAAGAGTTGGTGTAGCAGCTCAGAATTTTGGGGATTGGACTGATCTAGCTTTTAAGTTGGATTCTGTTATAAGGTTGTGTGACTAAGTCAGATGAGTCACTCATATTTTTATGAATTTGATGAACAAATTTTATCGAATATTGGGTAAGTTTGTATTCGTGTTCATCAACAGCATTCCTATCTATTTCAGAATCAGAGTTGTGCAGCGGAAGCGTGGTAGCAGCTGTGCAAGAAAGGAAGCAAGTTCAGTTTGCTTTTGCTTGGGAAGTAGAGTTTGAGTTCTGGATTTCAAAGGATTTTGGAGGACTCTTCTGTTGAATAGGATCCAAAAGCTTGTTTGCTTTGGTCTAGTTGTTTCTGGAAGTATCAGCATAGGCTGAGCTGATCAAGAAGAATTAGACAGCCCAGGATTGCCTGTTGAGTTATGTAGATATGAGATAAGGAGTTTGGAATTCGAAGTTGGAGACTTCATTGCCGTTAAGTTTTCTCAGGTTAAGAGAGCAGTAATTGGATAAGATTGGTTGGTTAGTGCTGAGGCATTTGAAGATTTCTTAACTGTGTTTTGATAGGATAAGATTGAATTGCCAGTTTGGATAGCTGGAATTCGTTGCATTACACGTATCTCTGAGGGAGTACGTGTATGATTCATCGATTGGTTGTTGAATCTGTAGTTTAGTTGGATTTGGAAGTTGAGCTGGATTTGAGTATAGTCTGATGTTCTGTTCAGATTGATGGATCTAGAGATGAGAGGAGCTCTGGATTTTGGTAGTGTAGTTAATTTGCTGGCTTTCGTAGAACGAGTCTCCCTGTGATTTATACTTGGGAAACTTGAGATAGTATTAGAGATTTATTCTGATTTGCATCAGGATAATTAGTTAGGTTTGCTTGTTTGATTGGTTGCTATGGTTGTAAGTAACTGGGTGATAGGAATGCTTTGCAGATTTAAATTAAAATCTTTACTGGGTAATTAAATTTCCTTTGCTTTTAAATTTCGGGGACGAAATTCTTTTAAGGGGGGAGGATTGTAACGACCCGGAATTTTGGGCAATAACAATTTAATAATCTGTATAAATAATTTAATTGGTTTGATAATTTTCTTTATAATTTTAATTTAAACTGATAAATTAATTCTTTTTAAAGGTTGATAAATATTTAATCTGATAATTTTGATCAATATCTTTCTAACAATTTAAAATGGATAAGATTTATTTTTCAAAGCTAATCAAATTTTATTATGTTTATAATATATACATCTGATATATATTGTGAATAGAAGATCTTGTGTTTTAAATAAAACATTGAATTTTCAAATTGTAATATATATGTTTGTATATGTTATAATTTGAATTATTTTGAAATTTAATTTAATCAGTTGATAATTTATAATGTATGAATATTGCAGATTTAAGCTTTGATTTAGAATCAATGTTTTCAAAAGTTAATTTAAAGATTTATTCATTTGTTTTCAAATATAAGATAATTGTTTGTTTTTAAATAAGATAGTTTAAAAAGGAATTTAAACAAAGTTAGTTTTGCTTTCTTTTTAAATGCTTCCATTTAAAATGATATGAGTGTATAAAAATAAAAGTTCTAGATTTTAAATAACATGTCTAAGATGTATAATTATATTTGTATTTATTAGTTTTAGAATATTTTCTCTTAAGAGTAAATTTATAAATACTTATGTAAGCATTTATTCATTTAGTAACTTAAGAAAGTAAGTTTATTTACATTAAAAACTAAGTGAAAATTTAATTAAAAATACTAATAAACATGTGTAAACTAGTTAACACCCTTAATAACACTTGTAAAATAATTAAGTGAACTAAATGACAAATGTAAACTCTTCAAGACAGGTGGCAACACAAAATATTTATTTTTTATAAATTTTTTTAAGAAGAAAAATTAGTTTACATTTAAACACTTTTTCTTTGTTTTTACTTCTTAGTTCAAAACAGGAATCTCTTTTAAAACCTGAAATTTCATAATCACAAAATGCTACTGAAATCAAATCTGCATTTATCAGAAGCAATTTTAAAATCTCTAAACCTGGAATACAGATGAAGCGGCTCTGCTAAAAATATGTGAGTAAATTATATTTTAAAAATAGTTTTGATTTAAATTTCAATTGAATGTTGCATGCAAATGTATTTGATTTAGATGATGTATATTTGTTTACCTACATGCAAGTTATAAAAAAATAAAAAAATAAAAAAATGGTGAATGCCTGTATATGTATGCTCTTGTTATACAGGTTGTTTTTTCTTTTTAAATCTCAATAACTTGATTTTTAACATGAATTGGACAGTGATTTGTTAATGAAAGTTGTTTGCAATTACATAATTTATCATCTAAAAATAATTATAGGGATTAAATTTGAAAGAGTTACTCAAAATTTCCAATTTACAGAAGAAAATCAAATTTAGGCAAAAATTTGTGATTTCAATTTCTAGTTTTGAATTTATAATCGAATTACAATAGAAAAGTTAGGATTTTTAAAGTTTGTATCATAATTTTTAATTGAGTAATTAAGTTGGATTTTCGGTTTGAATGCTTTGGAAAATTTTATGAACTGCGAATTGAATACATAATAATTTGAGATAATTCTTGGATCGTAGCTTGTGTGTAAGCTATAGATCATGGGAAAAATGCAGAATAATTTTTCGAAGTAGTGGATTGATGGGAATTGCAGAATCTAGGGTTTAAGTCTGTAGTTGGTTCGGCTTGGTTGCCGAGGTGATTGCGTCGTGTGTGTTGGATCGGGGGTGTTCGCACATGGGGGAAAGTGTAGTTCGAGTCGTGGCGGTGCTATGAAGGGAACGGCGAGGCCCATCGGAGTTGATTTGGCCGGCGGCGGTGGAAATTGCGGGAGATGTTTTCTGCAGTTATTTCACAGTTTGGTTCGAACGATTGAAATTCGATTCGATAATGTTGTGATTGATCTGAGTAAGGGATCGTGCTCGCCAGGGTGATGTTGTGACCGAAGTAGGTCGTCGCGATGAACGATGGAGGCCGGCGGTGAAGGTGCATGTGCACCGTGATTGGGTTGTGCACTGGGAAGTTTCATGTTAGGGAAGACGAATGGAAACTCGGGGAACTCTCGTGTTATGCTCGTGTGCGACTCGAAGAAGGATGGGGTTGTGTTGGCTTCGGGAAAGACGCGTGAAGTTGCCGAGTTCGTACTCGAGTTTATTGCTTTACTATGTGTATTGTATATACAGATTAGATTTATATGTAAATTAGTATAAATCAAGTTAAAACCTATAAGAACAAGTTTATGAAGGTAATGAAATATAAAGTTAAACTTGTTATTTTAAAAATGAAAGTAAATCAAACGTTTAAAAGTAAAAATTTAATTTATATTTAAATTTAAAAAAAAGCTTTAAGATGTTTGATTTCAAAAATAATTATCTTAATTAAGTTTAAAATTCAAATTTAAAAGAGGATTTGAATTTAATTATTAAATCAAAGTTTTAAGTTAAAATTTTGAAGTAATGTTTTAATAACAGAATTTTAAATTTACTGAATTAAATAAGTTTAAAATTTTGATAATTTAAAATGTTTTAAATTTGGAAATGATTTATAAATGCTTTTTATTCAAGTAAGATTATTATTATGATTTTGTAAACCATGTTTAATAACTTTTCTTTGAATAAATAAGATTTAAATTATTCAAATAATTTATTTATGGAAATAAATAAGGTTAAATTATTTGGGTAATTAATTTAAGAATACTTGTTTAATATGATTTGATTAGTTTAATTAAAAATAATGTTTTCTTAATTAATTAAGGATTTTAGATAAAATAAGTTAATTAATTAATTGTTTAATTAATTTTAAATAATTAGTTAATTGTTTATTTAAATTTATATAATCACTTAATGATGGATTAATTAAGAGTAATTAAGTAATTAATGGTTAATTGTTGAATGCAATTAAGAAAGTTAATTACTTATGAAAGCAATTAATGATAATTATTCATGGGAGTAATTAAATGAAAGTGATAATGGGTAATCACTTAATGTTATCAATTGAGGAATTGATTTATATAATTGATTATATAATTGTAGAAATTAATTAATTATGAAGCAATTAATTAATTAAAGGATTAAGGAATATTTAATAATGGAATTAATTACTTATTAAGGTAATTAATTAAGGAAGTAATCCAAATTGATTAATGGAAGTAATTAGAAGTAATTACTTATGTAAGTAATTAAGAGTTAATTACTTAAATATTTTAGTTAATTAAGTAATTAAGATTAATTACTAAGAGTAATTAATTAAAATTATAATTAATTAATAAAGTAATTAATTAAGGATTTATTTATTAATTGTTTAATAATTACTTAATGAAGTAATTAAAGATTAATTAATTGGATTAATTAATCAAGGATTAATATAATTAATTTAGAAGTTAATTAATTAAGAAGTTATTATTTAAGATAAGTAATTACAAGTTGTTAATTACTGATTATGATTAATGAGTTAATTAATTATAAGTTAATTATTTAATTAATTTAAAGTAATTATTAATTAATGAGGATCATTAATTAATGTAATTAATGATATTAATCAAGGTTGATTAATATAAGTGATTAATTTTGGTGTGATTAATTAATTGAGGTTTAATGAAATTAATTATAGTTAATTAATGGAAGTAAATGGATGATCATTAATTATTGTAATTAATGATAGTAATTAAAGGTTAATTACTGGATATGGTTAAGGACAATTACTTGAATGTAATTAAATATAATTAATCAAGGAAGATTAATTTGGGAAGATCATTCGATATGATTTATTTATTTATTTGGAATTAATAAATGAAGAAGGATTTAAGTAATCCAATTGATTTAGAGTTAATTAATTCTGTTTATGGATGATTGGGTTATATTGGTTGATTGGTTGATATTGGATAATCAATATTTGGTGATTAATATTGGATGATTGATATTGGTTGATACTGGATATCTCTGTTATGTGATATGCTGTTGAGAGATGAATGTTGTTATGAATTATCTATTGTGATAATATGATTCATCTATCTGTTTATATATCATCCTGTATAAAAGTTTAATTGTTTAAACCCTTAAGTACAATCTTGGACATTAAAATGGCGTTTGGTTTCGGTGAGACCGGGATCGGGTTTCCATATTTGGAATTCTGAAAACCACACGATTCCAATTAAACGTTAGGTCGTAAATCCAAGTGGAGCTAGTGAAGACTCGAGGTGTAAGGGTTATACGTCAGTATAACTCTATGGGTAATTCCGTAATGAGTTGACGGAATAGTGCTAATAAATTCGAGATGGTGATTAGAGTGCAAGGGCTATGGTCGTTGACTCTGAGGGTGATTCCAAAATGAGTGCAACGAGATAGTGCCTTCGGTTTCGTTCAAACCTGGAACAAACTTGTATGGACTAAATGCTTTCAGAACATCATCGGGTGGACGATGAGCATTCTAAGATAGATGTGTTCTATAAAGGTAATCGCAGCCTCAAGCCTCATCAACCGGAAATGGCTAAAACTTAGGAGGTGCAGCAAGGCTTTGTGGGTAGCCCCCACTTGAGAGTGAGATTTACCCCTGTCTAGAGGTCCCTTTCTATTTTGGCTTAGTGTGTGGTTGGTCACGCCAACTATGGGGTGGTCTTGTTCGGGACTGTCCAGTAAGGGATGGTTCCGGCCTTGTGTTGCAGGGGAGTGAGCGTACTACTCGGTACGGTGATCTAGGCCATGTACTGTGATGGCGGTACCCCAGTAGCCCAGTCGTTGATGGAATCCAAAATCCAATAAGTGCATGTACGGTTTTGATTGTACCCAACTTTTTTGGAAAGTGAGATGTAAGCATTCCAGCTATTTCTGTGTTTTATTTTGAAAACCCTAGACACTATTATAATATCATTGGATTTCCTATCAAATGTTTTGGTTAGCGTAAGGCAAAAACTTTTCCATGTTTATGTGTGGGAAGTCTTACGTGATACCTTTTCTTTTCAAAGGTTTTTCTAAAGTTAAGCAATTTTAACCGGTTTACTCACACCAGACCCCTGTCTGACCCGATTGTTTATTTTTTGTTTTATCAAACTCTTGGGTACTCATATTATGTATGAGTAGTCAAGTGATTCAGGTTAGCTTGACGAATTCTGGAGGAAATATGGAGCAGGAGGCTTCCACGTGTAGATATATATTGATTCCGCTGTGTTAGTTGTATCTGTATCTGTTGTATTTGAGTTGTATAGTTAGACAGATGTTTATAACTGTCTAATATCCATTGTTTTAAGTTGTGTACTAATGTAATGTGATACTATGTAATATTTTATGTGATATATTATATTTCATTCGTTCCACTGTGAGTTCTCTGATGTTGTTCTGTTTCTTCTTTCTCTTTCTTTCTTTTCTATCCCTTTCTTTCTTCAAGATGATGCGATTTTCTGGAGATAGGAGGTCGGGTCGTCACATACAAAGTGAACACGACCGGCCATTCATTCGTCGACCTCCACATTTGACTTGAAGGCCTAAGCAAGGCTTAGAATGAATATAGCCCGATCATCCACTCAAATCGAGTCGTAAAACAAAGTTCGAAAAAATACAAATGCCTCTCCTGAATCTCAGTGACACCGGGATCTATCTAGAGTAGACTTGATTTGATCATCTAGACATCAAATCCTACCCTGCACACAATTGGTTGTTCGAAAGACCGACTTAGAGTAGCTACAATGGACTACCTACTCGCCAACCATTGCTCTCAATACATGGACATGACTGTACCTTGCAACATACGCAACTTACTTTGTCTACTCAAAAGTCTATTATCCTTATTTTCTAGAAAGAGATACGAAGCAAATTGTGCGAGACTTGATTAACTAACCCATCATGGGTGTGATCCAACCATCTGTCATGTACCTCCTTCCTTGACTTGATTGGAAGAGCTACAATCACCAAGCGGATGAGAATCGACCGTCCATTCTTCATGTTTCGTCCTTCATGCTAGGGGCAGAGTCCCATTCCATAAGAAAACGTGGTCCGATCGTTCATTCGACAGCATTATCGTCGATACGGTAAATTAAATACAAATTAAACGGGTGGAAATACGACTGCTCTCGACAAAAATCTCTACGTCCCTGAAGCGGACTAGAGTACTCTAACTCCCCTAAGTATGGACTAGAGTATAAACGACTTAAAAAACCTCTAAGTCCCCTGAGTGTGGACTAGAGTACTCTATAACCCCTAGGTGCGGACTAGAGTCTAAACGACATAAAAACCTCTAAGTCCCCTGAGTGCGGACTAGAATACTCCAAGTTCCCTGAGTGCGGACTAGAGTACTCCAAGTCCCCTGAGTGCGGACTAGAGTATAAACGACATAGAAACCTCTAAGTACCTAAAGCTGACTAGAGCGCACTCAGTCCCTTGAGTGCGGACTAGAGTATAAACAAATTAAAAACCTCTAAGTCCCCTGAGTGCGAACTAGAGTACTCTGAGTCCCCTGAGTGCGGACTAGAGTATAAACGACTTAAAAATCTATAAGTCCCTGATGCGGACTAGAGTACTCTCAGTCCCCTGGGTGCGGACTAGAGTTTAAACGACTTAAAAATCTCTAAGTCCCCAGAGTGCGGACTAGAGTACTCTAAGTCCCCAGAGTGCAAACTAGAGTATAAATGGCTTAAAAACCTCTAAGTCCCTGAAGCGGACTAGATTACTCTCAATCCCCTGAGCGCGGACTAGAGTATAAACGACTTAAAAACCTCTAAGTCCCCTGAGTGCAGACTAGAGTACTCTGAGTCCCCTGAGTGCAGACTAGAGTATAAACGAATTAAAAACCTCTAAGTCCCTGAAGCGGACTATAGTACTCTCAGTCCCCTGAGTGCGGACTAGGATATAAGCGACTTAAAAAATCTCTAAGTCCCCAGAGTGCGAATTAGAGTACTCCAAGTCCCCAGAGCACAGACTAGAGTATAAAAACTCTAAGCCCCTGAGAGCGGACTAGAATACTCTAAGTCCCCTGAGTGCGGACTAGAGTATAAACGACTTAAAAACTTCTAAGTTCCCTGAGTGCGGACTAGAGTACTTTGAGTCCCCTGAGTGCGGACTAGAGCGTAAACGACTTAAAAACCTCTAAGTCCCCGAAGCGGACTAGAGTACTCTCAGTCCCCTGAGTACGGACTAGATTATAAACGACTTAAAAATCTCTAAGTCCCCAGAGGGCGGACTAGAGTACTTTGAGTCCCTAGAGCGCGGACTAAAGTACAAACAACTTAAAAACCTCTAAGTCCCTAAAGCGGACTAGAGTACTCTCAGTCCCCTGAGTGTGGACTAGAGTATAAATGACTTAAAAACCTCTAAGTCCCATGAGTGAGGACTAGAGTACTCTGAGTCCCCTGTGTGCGGACTAGAGTATAAACGACTAAAAACCCTCTAAGTCCCTGAAGCGGACAAGAGCACTCTCAGTCCCCTGAGTGCAGACTAGAGTATAAACGACTTAAAAATCTCTAAGTCCCCAGAGCGCGGACCAGAGTACTCTGAGTCCCTAGAGCGCGGACTAGACTATAAATGACTTAAAAACCTCTAAGTCCCTAAAGCAGACTAGATTACTCTCAGTCCCCTGAGTGCGGACTAGAGTATAAATGACTTAAAAACCTCTAAGTCCTATGAGTGCGGACTAGAGTACTCCGAGTCCCCTGAGTGCGGACAAGAGTATAAACGACTTATAAACCTTTAAGTCCCTGAAGCGGACTAGAGTACTCTGAGTCCCTACAGTGCGGACTAGAGTACTCTAAGAGCTTAGAGCATGGAATAGATTATAAACAACTTAAAAACCCCTAATCCCCTAAAGTGGACTAGAGTATTCTCAGTCCCCAGAGTGTGGACTAGAGTATAATCAACTTGAGAAAAATCTCTAAGTCCCAGAAGCGGACTAGAGTACTCTAAGTCCCCAGAGTGCGGACTGGAGTATAAACGAGTTGACGAAAATCTCTGCGTCACGAACTGTGGACTAAAGCATAAACCAATCGACAAATCTCTAAGTCCCCGAAGCATGAACACAAATTGGGCGCGAGTCGACCGGGGGAGAATAACACTAAGTCACCGGAATGCAGAGTAGTGTATAAACATCGATAACTAGACGAGTGGATTTCGACCATTCTGTATTCTGCAAATTTCGGCCTGAAATCGATAGGGGGATTATTAACTCGCTAAGGATGGAGTTAGACCATCCAACTAGTGGCCTGGCCATATCAATGCTGGGAGAAGGAGTTCGAATCTCTAAAAGCTGAATACGACAGTTTACTATGGCTCTAGCTTGGCGTTCTTTACAACTTTAGGAAATGACTATAGGGAGGCCTCAATACAAAATCAATCGAAATGACATCCAAAGCTGCGGGCAACCGACTATATCATACCTCAGATAGAGGGTCAATACCGATCCACACCAAGCACATACAAATGTGCCTCGGATATTCCTTGAAAAACTATGGCCTCCAAAGTGTGGAAAGGAGAGTAAACCATGAAGACTTGGTCAAAATTTATCCAGCACCCTCCTTCGATCCGTCGGGAGGACCATGAAACTGGATGAGCATGACTCGACTGCATTTGAGCCAACTTTACCCCAAGATCTGATTACAGAATATGAACCAAAGTGGACGTGGCTGACCATCCATTGTCCAAATTACGCCCTGAAACTGACGAGGCATCAGAGTATTCTTCTTGGAATGGAAAACCACAATATAATCCAAGATAGGAAAGACGCAGCGTCCCATCAACTGACCTAATCCCATGATTCAACGGGAAAGATAGTAAAGCTAAAGTGGGCATGGCTGGCCTTCCTACTTATAGGTATATGCCCCAGACCTAGAGGCACGAGCGAGAAGCAAGATGAATGTGAATCGACTATTCACCGATCAACTCTGTGTCTTTGGCGTTTAGGTAGGAATATAAACATAGCTAGGGCGATACTCAACCATCCACGCAGTGCATTTTTTAACCCGAGACTACGAGCAGACGCATGGCCATCCAAAGACTGGTTGTGATAGCTAAATATTAAAACTTATATATAGTGCTTACATCTATTGAAGGCTACGACCGAAAGAATGCCTATAGATAGAATCATTAAAACGATATCTAAGCTCGTCGGCAACTAACTATCACTCTAACCCAAAGCATGGGTAAAGGATCATGAATGCATTGAATAGAAAGAGCGAATATACAAGAAAATTAAAACTCATAGCAAGATCCGGCTATGCAACTACACGAAACTCGAGGCTGACCCCTACTCGACATTTCCTTCAATGTGCTTTTAGGCATGACCTTTGGCCATTTGCAGATAATCGATTAGAGCATTCAAAGCCCATTACTATTAGACTTAATAACGCATGACAAGATTCTAGGATTCGACTAGAGTAACCATCAACGTCCATGCCAGCCAGCCATGCGACAGGGCATACAACGACCTGAGACGTCTGAAAGAGTACTTAAATAGAATACCGAACTAAGCTAATTTGATATCACTAATTTCCCTCGAAGAGTTATCCAAGAAGGAAAGTAGCAGACCTCATACCCGAATTCACTACATCAGATGACTACTAGAAGAGTAGTAGAGAACCAACCAATAGGTGGAAAATGTACGCGGATGGAGCATCCAGCGATCATTTTGATGGCGCAGGATTCATGATAATGACTCCTGAGGAACGATCGATCTGCTACTTCCTGAAACTTAATTTCCCCGTAACAATCAACGATGCTTAGTATGAAGCCCCGACCGCCAGCCTCAAACTTTCTAGAGGATTTGGAGTGGAAGCTTTAAATATCTTTTGTGGTTTCTGATTGATAATATTCAAAGTTAAGGAAATTGATCTTACTACGGGGCATTGTTTTGCTCCTTATCTTAGCCAGGTCCAAGAGCTACCAACCGACTTCGCATGTTACATCATTACACACATACTCAGCGAAAAAAATGAAAAGAGTCCAGTTACTGGCCAAGCTGGCCAATTTTAGGGACGCGCAACAGATATATATTATTTCGGTTGAAATACTTAATATTCCAAGCATTGATGGATGAAGATTGGTTGGATCTTGGAGACAGAGCCAAAAAAGGGGTCATGGTTGACTCCTATCAAAGACTATCTACAATAAGGAATTCTTACTGAATGGAGGAATGAGAAATGACAGATCCTCCTTAAAGCTTCATGCCAAATCATCCAAGAAGAAGTCATGTGTAGGAAGGAGTTTATCCATTCCCATACTTCGGTGTATCGCCCATGATGATATCAGATGAGTCTTGAGTGAAGTCTATGAAGAAGAATGTGGCAATTACATAAAAGTGAAAACCCTGATGAAGAAAATACTCTGCTACTGGTATTAATGGCCAACTATCAATCTAAACGCGGTTGATCATGCTAGAAAATGCGACAAGTGCAAGATGTTTGCAAAAAATCCAGGGTGCCCCGCTGATGGAAATTACTGAAATGGCCAGTCCATAGCCGTTTTCCATTCAAGGGGCATTGATATCATCTTCTTACTGATCCTAAAGATGGTGCAAAATATGCCATCATAGCCGTTGATTGCTTCACCGAATGGGCAGATAAAGAACTTTTAAACATGACCAAGATGAAGAAAATAATCAACTTCATTGTCAGTAACGCCATCTGTCCTTATGACCTTCCATGATCCATTATAACAGCTAATGGACAGGTTGAAGCTGTGAAAAAGATCATAAAGTCTATTCTAAAGAGAATTTTGGAAAAGGCGAGAGGTAAATGGGTGGGTGAACTCCTAACAGAATTATGGGCTTATGGAACTACCCATGGTTTCGCAACTGGCCGTATCCCATTCGCCCTTGCTTACTTCTCTAAGGTCGTCATCCATGTAAAACTTGAAGCCCCCTCTCATTAAGTGCCTGATTACAACCCTTATTTCAAAAAAAATACAAAAAAGGAATCACAATTGAATTGCAATTAAACTAGATGGAATTGGCGATGACTTATGAGCATATAAAATGCATCCAAGAGCCAATGGCAAGAGCATGTACCCGAACATGCATGTGTACGTACGAAAAAAGTTTGACTTCTCGAAATCAACAGGGAAATGAATTCTCACTTAAGGTCATTATGAAAAGACTGGATCAAATAACCGAAGCTTGCTGGCCCTATAGAACCGGACATGGAGGGCCACTGATGAACTACAACCCTGGATTTATAATATTAGGAATCGACCAAGCATCATGACGACCAAAGAAGGATACGACACCTTGGAGGGATAAAATTGAAGGATAATGACTATTCAGGAAACATGATGGATTTCTTTCTGTAAACAAGGAATACTCGCTGATTCAAAGCATGTCATGTTGCTTCATACGACATACTTTGGGGGAAAATGTTACCCGGCACCTTGGGTCAGTACAAAACGACAATTGAAGATATTATTATTAGCACTAGACAAGATTCTGACCAAGAAGAGCCTGAAGGTATAAGGTTTGATGCAATTGACATGTTTCGGCATCCCTGTCATGGTGCAGACTGGAGGTGTCAGCAAGTTGTCAGGCCCACAACAAAGCAGGAGCGTTTGACATGACTCTGCTTCGAGTCATTCAACAATCGACCGGATAATTCTCGACCGGCATTCCTTGTTCGGCATACCTGGCCCGGTGCGTAGAAATCGCCTACTGTGGGCCGAGGTACCTTGTCCCTAAGCCCATAAGCGAAGTCCAACCCATCTTCTTCCATAAATAGAAGGCAGGGGCACAGTGAAAGGGACCTTTTTCCGAGAACACTGGGGAGACCCTGCCATTTTTTATACTGTCCTCTTTTTAATTCAAACTTGTATGCAAGTGATTGGTTTACGGATCTATATTCAAGTGATTGAGAAAGCAATAAAGATTAAACTCAGAGTGAACATAGTCAATTACGTCGAACCACTATAAATCTAGTGTTCTCGTTTTTGTTGTTCTTTTTGCATTGAATTACACTATTCTTCTGTTCTAATTTACTCTCTTCATTAATCTCTCTAATAACCCTACTTAAGGGTGTTAGTGATCAATTTTGATGCTAACAACGACCTAAAAATCCTTTGAAAGTTTTTCCATGGATCCCCTGAATTCCAGCTACCTTCAGCCTTGATCACGACGACTATTACCACGCCGATCGTCGAGAACCGATGATAATACATATCTCGATCAACTCACAAATTCTTACCGACCCCATTCTTAAAAATCAAGAAACCTATATCCAAATTCATGATTTTCATTATGGAATCCGATAATGAAATCCAATCATGAAATTAAAATGTTCCATTTTTCTCATTTAAAAATGTTTTCACTGTAAAATCCTATTTTTGAAATATTTACTCAACATATACACTTGAGATTATTTTTAAAAATAATGTTACATTGTTAAAATCTTTTTCTTTTCAAGGATCATAGCTTGAATTTGCTTAATTGAAAAGATATGATTTTTTTTTCTTGAATTTGTTAACCTGTTACACTAAGCAGAGACATATATACAGATATAAACAAATACTTTACTTTATATACATGCTAACGTCTAAATTCATTCATGCAAACAATATTCACTCCTCACTTCAAGCATCAATCCCAATAACAAGTTATAGATAAGGCTAAAGTTTTTAAAATAGTAGTTTACTTACCTGATTATTTGAAAATAACAGAGAACAGGCTTTTATATCCTTGACCTGGAACTTGATGTATTTGATTTAAAACTGAAGCTTTGATTGTTGAATTTGAATCTGAACTTTGCTTTAATTTAGACTTGATTTTGATCTTCTTTGTTTCTAGTTAAATTGAATCTGCACTTGATTTGATTGCTTCAATTTTGAAGATTTGAGAACTATTGTTTTGATTTTCTCTTTAGTTGTATTTTCTTTTGTTTTTTAGAAGATGAGAGGAAGAGGATTGAGAAAATATGCAATAGCCTTATTTTACTCTAAACACTATATTATATATTTAATTAAATTTTAAAGAAAAATGTTGCCACTTGTTAAATGCAAATTACATAAAGCTTACACTTGTTTATGTATGTTATAATTGTTTTACAAATGTCATAAGCATATATTTTTATGTTTAAACCCTTATTTTATAAATTACTTATATTTTTATAAATTTATGTACTATGTTTTTTAAATGTGTATATATATATATATATACAACTATACTTTTCTCATGTTAAATTTAAAAAGAAAGAATATTAACCTCTTTATTAAATCTTATTTAAAATTAAACTTATGTTATTATACTTAAAATGGATAACTATAAATAAATATTAGTGTTAAAAATGTTCTATTTAGCTTTAGCTAACTTTTAGAAAATTATTATATTAAATTCAAATTGATGCTTCAAAATCACAATATATATATATATATATATTAGTTTCTTAAATCCAATTTATTTATAAGATATTTATTTTTGAATTTCAAATCCAGAATTCTATTTACAATCTATATAAATATATACATATAAACAAACATATATCTTATTTATTTTTTAAAAAATTTCAAATTAGTTCATAATTTAATTCTAAAAATTATGTTAATTACTAAATTTAATTCGGCCAAAAAAGGGGACCGTTACAGATTCCCTCCTTAAGACAAACCAAGAACATATGAACACATAGAAAGATAGAGAAATGGCTTTGTAGATCAAACTGAGTATATATTCTACATTTGGCTTACTAAATCAGAATATCAACAATAAATATGAGAATGAACTTATTCAATATTCCATGGAATACTTGGGTCATCAGGTCTACGAAATATGCAGGGGATTTGGTTAGTCCGAAGGGCATAACTAACCATTCGTAGAATATATCTGGACCCCAAAGAACAAACAGATAAATCGATACAATCTAATTTAGCTTCATATTTTGTTAATCAATTTATTCCAATAAAAATTTCAAATTAATTGAAGTTAAAAACAAAAGGATTGATAACAAACTGATGAAGAAAATACGAAATAAGAACCTTTCTGCAACATAAACAAAGATTCGCGGGGCCACCACCACACCAAAGCTTCTTCTTGTAGCTGCTAGTAAGCCATTAAAAAATTGAAATTGGATGATGATCAAAAGAAGGTTGATGGAAAAAGTGGTTCCTTGTTGTTAAAGGGTATCAACCATTTGTAGTGGTATTCCCCTGTTCCCTATCTCGTCCTCTTCTTTCACTCATTCTCACTATCAATGAACAGCAAGAGAATTGATTAAGGCATACAGACAAGATATCTTAGGGATACTTATTCTAGGGCATTTGTAACCTTATCTCTAATGAGTCACCTAATGAGTTATACTCCAAAGCTAAAGTTCTTATTCAACCTTTAGCTCTGATACCAACTGTGACGGTCAGGCCCCTCGGCCATCCGATAGCGGCCTCAATACCACCATGGCACACATTGGTACCTTGCATTTGCTTTTACGGCTAGCCTCTCGACTCACAATCAACCCACTCTAGGACATGTAGGGGTAAGAGTCTCCTGCTCACCACCAAACCCGAAGCGAAAAGCTCTTATCATGCAGTAATATAGCACAATGCGATCTCGAATCCACAGACTTCCAAATCCATATCTACTATCTGAACTAGCTGATAACCTGACTCTGGGCAGATTGTGTGGAAAATTATGGGCACTTAGAGTTTAGAAAGGGAACAATAAACTCTAGGTCAGTCATGAGACTGGTATGAGCAAGCAAAAACAATTACTTGAATAGAAACAAACAAAAAGAAATAAAAAGAAATCTGCTATGCTTTTAGGAAAATGAAACTACCGTAAAGCCTCCCGCCACACACACAATGCAATGACACACTTGGGAGAGATTTCTCCTTATGATAGTCAAATATGCTTGTTACGTGAAAATCCTTTTGATATTAGTATTAGTGCATAGTGTGGAAAACATTTTAAAAGTATATTATTAATCTTAGCCAGCATACGTACTATTATAGTATGCCTACTATAGCTACCATGTTAGATGGCCGGTTCTACAACTAAAATCGTAAAGGGCTCATATTGGGTGATTGGATTTCCAATAAATGGCCAAGGCTAAGGGGTTTCCTTTTCAAATGGGTACGCCTCTAGAGGGATGCCCCGAGAACCTAATCTGATCTCTACCAACACAAGCCCGAGTTACCTCTGTAACTAGGTAAATAACTGTAACGAGTATGCCATCCCCTGGTTGTAACCGACCTTTATCCCGGATTCCAACAAATTTCAACAACCACATAAGTTAAATATATGGGCTTCATACCATGATATCACTTTTTATCCAGAAGGAAATGCACATACCCTAAGGGGCGTGACCCCCGTAACCTTGCTGCATCCTTCCTGTTTCGACCATTTTTGGGGTGTGAGGTTCAACGAAGTCTCGTTCCACAAAGCTATGCATTTCACAAAAGCCAGACTTCGATCAACTAATGATCAGCACTTAGGATGCCACATTACCAAATTGGGAATACATCACTCGTGACCATCAACTACATAACCTCTGAGCTCGTACGTCTTAGAGAAGGGTGTTAAGCTAAGAGAATAAATCCTCCGCCACCAAACAAATATGTATTTGAGAAACCAGCTTACATCTCAAAGTGTAACATCAGACATACATCCGTACAAGTCCATCCTGGGTCTGATTGGAACCGAAGGTACTTCAAAAGAAGTCCTTGCAGATCCGAATATCCCCAATCACGTCCAGACTCTCCATCACATAGGGTAATCTCTATACCGGCGCCCCTCGGTGTAGAGACGTTCGACAGGTAATCCTTTGTTTTTGAAAATACCCGGTCTTCAACCACCATCTTCGAATGCAATCCAATTCGTCGTATCATTAATTCAAAATGGGTTTTATGACGTAAAGTTCTCTCTCGGCTTAACCAATAATGAGCGCTTATTTAAAAACATATGGATACAATCAGATCTTAGTTAAGTCACAACTTTTTATCCTTTATTTCCTATAGCCATTCCTTTTGAATGGTTCAAAAAAATTTCCATTTTAATCTTTAACAAAAGATCCATCTGTAGGATCCTCTTCAATTTGAAACAAGGTTTTCCAAATCTTTAACAAAGATTCATTCATAGCTTTCAAAACTATTTCCATTTCAAATTTGATTTACTCACAACTCGAAATCCTTTCAACAAAAACCGAAAATTCTTCGTTTATGTGAAAGCTATTATTATTTAAAAAAAAACAAAGGTTTTTTGTTTTGGAAAAATCCGACTAAATTTGCTCAAATTACAGCCTTTTAAAGTATAAACCGGAAAATCAGCGAACTGCCGTATCCTCGGCAAGCTCTGTTTGAGTTAAATTTAAATTCCTAAAATAATTCATTACTTTAAAGATGGTTTAAATCCTTATATATATACATTATATAACCTGCATATCCCTTTTTAAACCATAATTTCCAAAATTTCAAAACTTCAACAAGCCATATTATATTCAAAATAATTTTAATTTCAAAACATTCCTTTCAAAAGTTTTTCATGCTTGACCCAAATCACTTCCATACCATTTTGGATTCAAAATTCAACTTTAAAAAAAATTCACCGTTTTGAATAATATTAAATTCGAAATACCCATGACTTAACCAATTTCTCATGAAATCCATATTTGTGTGTGTGTGCGTGTGTGTTGTGTGTAGGATTGTTGCAAACAACAATAAAATAACACAACCATCATAAATCCAAGCACAGAAATATCGATAAGCGGTATAGTCCTATAACGCTTATCTTCCATTCATAGATAAATATGTAAATTCATCACAGATAAATAACTTACATTCATCACAGCTCAATCCATAACACAGAACATCACACATCAGAGATGTCAAACAATCCAAGGCATTCAATATAATCCAATCATCCATAGGCAAGATTAATTAATCACATAATTAATTAAATTTAAACCAAATAAATTAATTACTTATGAATTAATTTCCTAACCCTATTTAATTAACATAAATTAGTTACAAACCATTTGTTATTAACTTGATTAATTAATGAAAATTAATTAATCATCCTTAATTATCCAACTGAAGTAATTATCCTCAATTAATTATCCCTTAATTAATCACTTAAATTAATTAACCTTAAGTTAATTACATTAACAAATTAATCCTTAATCAATTATATAAATTAATTAACCCTTAATTTTAATTAATCTCATTAATTAATTAACCCTTAACAAATTAACCCTTTAATTACTTACATTAAGTAATTATCTTTTAATGTCTTGATTAATTAACCTTCAATCATTGATTAATTATCCTCAATTACTTTCATTAAGTAATTAACCTTCAAGTAATTAATTAACCCTAATTAATTAATTATCCTTGAAGTAATTATCTTTAATTACTTATATTAATTAATCAACCTTTAAATTAATTACGTTAAGTAATTATTCTTAATAAATTAATCGTAATCCTTTAATTAAATTAAGATCTTAATTAACTTAAGATAAACAATTTATCTTAATTAATTATTTAATTATCATTTACACCTTATTACATAAACCTTTGAAATTAATTACCATTAACATATGAATTAACCAAGATCTTTAAATTAATAATTAAAACATTTACCTTAAACACTCACTTAATTACATCATTAAATTCTTTGAAACACTTAGGTATTTAAATCAAATAATCAACCTAATTTATAATTATTTTAAAAGCCAAAACAATTAACTTTGAAAATTCAACCCTTAAAATAAATTTATTATTAACCCATAAATTAACTTTGACCTTTAAATTAATTAACAACTATAAACATTATTGTCTTTTTAATTAACTTCTTAATTAAGCTATTTAATTTTATTTAAAATAAGCTTAAGAATTAGTTTAAAATAAATGTTATATATTAAAATATTTTAAACTTCATTTATTTAAAATAATTTATTTAAAACCTTTAATTAATTCCAAACTTTAAATAAACATTTATTATTTAAAAATAATTGGTAAAAAAATTGTTTAAACTTGACTTAGTTTAAATTTTAAAAACTTGTTATTTCCTTCTATTTGAAACTTGATATCATACAAAAACCCGAGCCAAATATCAGATTACCCGATCCATACCTCGAGCCAAACACAACCTCTTCTCCTCGATCAAACTCGAGAACGACCCCGTGCCAAAACCCGTCTTTCCCGAAGCATCAAAACACAGCAACCACAAACACAAAAGAAAGCTTGTGCATGTGCACAAGAGATACGACCAACTCCGTTCGACCTCACCGTCATCTACAAGTTGTCGACGACCTCGCTGATTAACTCGAACACCCAGATCGACAAATTCACATGAAAATCGAAATTGAGCTAATCAGTACCTAACTGTAATTAATACTTGATCGAAAAATCTCCTCCGTGCCGATGATCCCGATCACCTAGGGCCTCGCCACCATGTCCAGAACTACATCACCTTCCCACGTGGCGATCCTCCCTGACCGATCAACTCCGGTGCTCCATCGATGATGAACTTCCCTCTAAAACTTTGTCGACAAAACTGCTCAAAAAAACCCTAATTCATCGTCGCCCGATCACCATGACGACCTAAAAATCCTTCGAACATTTTTCCATGGATCGCCTGACTTCCAACTACCTCCAGTATTGATCACGACGACTATCACCTCGTCGATCTTCGGGAACCGACGCTAATACATATCCCGATCAACTCACAAATTCTCACCGACCACATTCTTATAAATCAAGAAAACTATATCCAAATTCATAATTTTCCAAAATGAATCTGATAATGAAATCCAATCGTGAAATTAAAATGTTCGATTTTTCTGATTTAAAAATGTTTACACTGTAAAATCCTATATTTGAAATATTTACTCAACATATACACTTGAGATTATATTTAAAAATAATGTTACATTGTTACAATCACTTTCTTTTCAAGGATCATAGCTTGAATTTGCTTAATTGAAAAGATACGAATTTTTTCTTGAATTTATTGACCTGTTACACTAAGCAGTGACATATATATATACAGATATACACAGATACTTTACTTTACATACATGCCAATATCTTAATTCATTCATGCAAACAATATTCACTACCTCACTTCGAGTATCAATCACAACATCAAGTTATAGATCAGGCTAAAGTTTTTAAAATAATAGTTTACTCACCTGATTATTTGAAAATAAAAGAGAACAGACTTTTATATCTTTGATCTCGAATCTGATGTATCTGATTTGAAACTGCAGCTTTAATTGTTGAATTTGATTCTGATCTTTTCTTTAATTTAGACTTGAATTTGATCTTCTTCATTTCTAGTTGAATTGAATCTGCACTTGATTTGATTGCTTCAGGTTTGAAGATTTGAAAACTATTCTTTTGATTTTCTCTTTAGTTTTATTTTCTTTTGGCTTTTAGAAGATGAGAGAGAGGATTGAGAAAATGTGCATTAGCCTGATTTTACTCTAAACACTATGTTATGTATATAATTAAATTTTAAAGAAAAATGTTGCCATAATTGCAAATTATACATAGCTTACACTTGTTTATGTATGTCATAATTGTTTTAAAAATGCCATTAGCATATATTTTTATGTTTAAACCCTTATTTTATAAATTACTTATATTTTCATAAATTTATGTATTTTGTTTTTTAAATGTGTGTATATATGTGCATATATATATATATATATGTAAAAATTATACTTATCTTATGTTAAATTTAAAAAGAAAGAATATTAACCTCTTTATTAAGTATTATTTAAAATTAAACTTAAGTTATTATACTTAAATGGATAGCTATAAACAAATATTAGTGTTAAAAATGTTCAATTTAACATTAATTAACTTTTAGAAAATTATTATATTGAATTCAAATTGATGCTTCAAAATCACTATATATATATATATATATATATATATATATTAGTTTCTTAAATCCAATTTATTTATAAGATATTCACTTTCGAATTTCAAATCCAAAATTCTATTTATAATCTATATAAATATATACATATAAACAAACACATATCTTATTTATTTTTGTAAAAATTTCAAATTAATTCATAGTTTAATTCTAAAAATTATATTAATTACTAAATTTAATTCGGCCAAAAAAAGGGAGATCGTTACACCAGTGGTTTCAACCCTAAACCTTTCACCTCTTCCAATTCACTACTATCTGTTGCCTGATACCATGTGCATTGGTTTAGATTGTATCGGAGGCGAAGGAAAGGTGGCAGAATGTGGTGCCGAAAGCAACGAAACAGTGAATAAACAACTTATTTGTACTTTTAAAGTATTCTTTTGTACCTAATCTGCCTTGTTTTTCTAAATTTGATTGGTTGCAAGTTTCTCTTCTCAAAAGTGCTGCCGACTTTCCAGATTTAACAATTTAAACATTTTTACAAAAAGCCCATTCTCCTCCATTAGATATATAAAACATTTACGTCCCACACCTTAAATAATTTTATATAACTATTAAAACACTTAGGAAAAATCTAAAAGATTTTCCAAAAATCTCTTTTAATATGTTTTCCAACATACAAAATCTCAAACCCAGACAAATAATTATTTACCTGTAAATAATATATAATCCAAAATAACATTTTCTTCACTAGAAAATTCATATAAATTCCGCAAAAATTCAAAAAAAAATCTGAAAATTGAAACTCATCCCCAAAATATTATTTCTGGTATACATAAAAATTCTCAAGGCATTTGGATGTCATTTAATAGGATTTTCACCTCAAAACCTATCATAAAATCTATATGAATATACATAATTCATCAACATGTATATATAATCATTCCATCATTTAAAAATATGGAAAATCAATGCAAAATACTTTGTAATTCATCATAAAATCGAAACAATAAAACATTTGAGATGTAAACATTATTCACCTTAGCTTTAGAGATTAAAGAGATTGAGATTTGAATGGATTTGATTTGAATTAGCCTTTCCTTTAGCTTTTCTTAAACTTCTTCCTTTTTTTCGTTTTAACGGTGGCCGGCCAATTATTTCAAAATTTAAAAATCAAATGAACGTGTAGTATAATACACGGCCAAAGTTTGAAAGATATAGGTATATTTCATTTTAAACTCTTTCTTAATTAACACACTATAAGAAAAAAAGTCTTTTGTAACACTGACTTATAACGCGTTGTTTCATTATGTTATTGTTTATTCTATTTTTTCTATTTAGAGCCAGTGTTTGGTTGCATAACGCTTTCTACCGCCAATTATTTCCTTTGGCCGCAACACCATCTAATTATTTTTCTCTTCCTTCCTCCTTAAATTATTTCCCTCTTTTTTTCTTCCCTCTTCCTTATTTGTCAAATTATTTCCTCTCCTCAAACACAAAATCAACAAATCCCAATTGTCATTGATATTTGTACGCCTTGAAAAGCTGCTGCTTGTCTGAAGTCGACACATGCTTGAATCATGGATGAAATTTTTTTAATTTTCCAAAGTTTAGTACTTTTCCTCCTTTTTAGAAGGACTAACTTATTCTTCCTATCCCAAACTGAAGTATTATCCTCCTTCATAAAATTATCATCCCTGTGTTTAAAGTTACACCACCCTAGCCAAAATCTATTGCCATCAGTTTTCGCTACCTTGCTTATACCTTTGAGTTTATTCTTGTTGTCGATTTTAGAGGTTGCATCATTAAGAACGTTATGCTACCATGCCTGAAGATGTCGGCGAATGTAGTTTTGGATGTTGAAATTGATGCTCAGATAAGACGTGTGTGGAGTCTTGTCCCTTGCTGTGGAGTGAGTTTTTGCTTCAACTCCTTTTTTATTTTTCGAATTATGATTTGCAACTGTTGAATTGTACACCTTTGGATTGTGTTATTGGTATGATATTTTTATCTGACTTTGATGAGGAGATGAATGGATTTTTAGTTGGTTTCGTAAAAAAAAATTAGCTGTTGGCAGATTTGATTTCAACAATTAGGTTTAGGGACGTAAACGAAGTTAGAAATATATGGTTTGAACATACACATTTGTGATATACAATTTAGTCTTACCACTTGTTGTATTTTGACCTTGAATTTGAATTGCTTATTAAAAAACTGAATAGGTGATGGTCTTGTATATAATTAACACTCTTATGTCTATATTACTGGATTATCATTTGAAGCAGTAAAGGGAAAAAATTAGTACTCTTAATATACTTGAGATATGACACATAAGTAGGTTATAATACTGTACTTATCATAAATTTGGACTAGTACAATGTTGTAAGATATCACATGAGGAGGTTATATCTAAGTGTTGTTAAGTTATGGCACAAAATTATTACTCCATATGTTATTTCTATGCTAATGGATATTTTATCACTTAAACTTACGATTTCCTTGATTTACAAGGGTGAAAGTGGAGGATATAGATGCCTACACCCCAAAGATTTGTTGATTGTGGTGACTATTTCTCAAGTAAGATAATATGTGATGCGGAGAGCATTTCCTGTTTGATCTAAATAATTTAAATTAACTCTTGAGCATGATCAATTATGTGTGTTAGGTACAACCTAGAGCTTCTTTAAATCTTGCATCATTCGGAAGCAGTCATTCTCTGAAACTGAACAAGGAAGATATAATTTTATATTCAACCAAGTTACTAACCTATAACAATTCATGTTACTGCTGAAACTACAAAATGTATTATGATATGTAGATTGAGTACTATAAGCTTAATCTATAAAGTTTTATCAAGAAAGATTTAGGCTAGCAGCACTAAATCAATTGATGTGATGCTTCAAACTATCACTTGTTTTAGTCTAGCAGCACTAAATTCCCCTTGCATGTTCTTTGAAACAAAACAAAGCGTAGAATGTGGACTTTAGCAAAGAGCACAAACCTTTGATCTAGCTATACAAATATATTAAAGTTTCATTGTTAAAAATGTGAGCAACTTGTTAACCAAGCATCATGAATAGCATTTTGAATTTTTACTAGGATTAATTTCACTTGATCAATATCTGGATTCTTTCTATTAAGGTTACTGTAACGACCCAATTTTTCGATGCCCGAAAGTCGACATCGATACGTCCACTGTATCCAATGCCGCATAGTCGAATGCCGGAAAACCAAAACCGTTAGGGTTAAAGAAGAAGAAGATAGAAGAAGAGACAGGCACAATAACAGAATCTCACATTTCGCAGCGGAAAAATATATAATAGATAAATGAATAATCTTTAAAATAAAGAATCATATCTGTTTATGCATACATCATCAGAGTCTACAACGACACAATACAGCAGTGGCAGTTATTTTAACTTGCTTACATAGAAATTTTGGACTTGCATCAACCAAACACAATGGACACTACATAGTATAAGTGACACATCTCGCCATCCAGCTTGAACTCCAGATCACCATAGCAACTTCTTGACTGCGCTCCGAAATAATGATAAACTGACTATAGGCTGCCCGTGTGGAAAAATATGGGCACCCAGAGATTAGAAAGGGAACAATAAACTCCAGGTCAGTCATGGGACTGGTGTGAGATCTTAAAAACAGTTATTTTTCACAAAGAAAGAAAAATAAATCCGCTATGCTTTTGGAAAATGAAACTACCATAAGGCCTCCCCGCACACACACAATGCAAGCGCACAATTGGAGGAGATTTCTCCTTATGATAGTCAAACATGCTTGATATGCAAAATTCTTCTCACTGTTATCATTAGTGCATAGTGGAAAACATTTGCAAGTATAATATTAATCTTAGCCAACATACGTACCATTATAGTATGCCTACTATAGCTACCACGTTAAACGGAAGGTTCTACAAATAAAACCGTACAAGGCTTGGAGATTGGATTTCCAACAAATGGTCAGGCTAAGGAACTTCCTATTACCACATGGATATGCATCTAGAGAGATGCCCCGAGAACTTAACCAGCTCTCTGCCAACACAAGGCCGGGTTACGTCTGTAACTAGGTAACTAATGCACGAGTATGCCATCCCCCGATCATTTGCGACATTTATCCGAGATCCTCAACCACAAAGCAACAACCACAAAGTAATAAATTTACAGCAACAACATAGGCAAAATATCTGGGCTCCATACCATGATACTACCCTTTTCTAGAAGGAAATGAAATACTCTCAGGGGGTGCTACCCCCAAATAACCTTGCCGCATACATCTTGTTTCGACCATTTTCGGGTTGTGAGGTCCGACGAAGTCTCGTTCACAAAACTACACTTTTCACGAAGTCATGCTTCGATCAACAAATGATCAGCAGCACTTCGTATGCAACATAACCAATTTGGGAATATATCACTAGTAACCATCAACTACATAACCTCTGAGTTCGTACGTCTAAGAGAAGGGTGTTAAGCTAAGAGAATAAATTCTCCGCCACCAACACAAATGTATTTGATAGAAACCAGCTTTACATCTCAAAATGTAACGTTAGGCACACATCCATACAAGTCCGTTCCGGGATCGAACAGAACCGAAGGCACTTCAAAGAAGCCCTTGTAAATCTGGATATTCACTAATCACATCTGTAATCACCATCACAAAGGGTGATAAAATCTCTATACCGGAACAACCCGGTGCAGAGACATTTGGTAGGTAATCCTTCCGCTTTCGAAGATACCCGGTCTTCAACACCGTCTTCAAATGCAATCCCATTTCATCGTATCATTATTTGGTATGTGTTTTATGACACAAAGTCCTCTCTCAGCTAATCCGAATAACGAGCGCTTATTTTAAAAATAAGTGTTACATTCAGATTCAAGTAATTCATAACAAATTTCCACTTTTATCTTTTAAATAAAAGATTCAATAAAAAGATTCGATGTGGTTTCCAAATATCCATTGGAATCCGACCCCCGGTCGCATTGAAATTCAAACGTCTTTTAAAGGTCAATATTGATAGTCGGTTATTTAATTATCAATCAACATTCAAAACAATCACTGGATTTCAAATAATTTTCCCCCGATTATTATTTTCAAAATATCTTCATAAGATAAAATTTTAACACTTCAACCATTTGAAAACAAATTTTAAATCACTTTTCACCTTTCAATCTTTTGAAAATAAATTTCAAATCGCTTTTCACACTTCAATCCTTTGAAAACAAATCTCAAATCATTTTTTTCTTACACGGAATATATATCCAAATATTTATTAATTTTAATGAAAATCTACCCAGTTCAAATACTTTAAAAATAATTTAGAATACTTATCCAAAATATACTTGAAAACATTTAAAAAAAATCATTTTAAAACGCTTGCTTAAATATTAGTTATGAAAATATTATACTAAAATATCATATAAAAATTCAAGTCCAAACTAATTTTAAAATAAAATTAGTAGATAGGATATGATTATTTAAATATCCATTTTCTAAAACAAATATCAACTAAAACTTTAAATAATCACTTCTATAATAAATTAAAATATAACTTTACTTTAAAGATTTTCAATATAACCTAAGTAAATAATTTCTCCAAAATATTCTTTCCTCAAAACCATCTTTACAACTTTAATTTATATTTATAAACTATATTGTAAACATACTTGGCTTTCCATGGAATGTACACCTTCCATTCTAAAATGGTTCATTCAAATCAATTTATAAATCTTTCTGGATTTATTTTAAATTTATGTTCCAAATCCATAAATTCCTTTCCACACTTTTTAAAAATAAAACAATATTTATTTTAAAAACAAATTTCCCTTTCCTTTTTAAATTCCCATTGTGAATTTAAATTTCCAAATATGCAATAATATACGATTTTGAAAAAATCGATTTTAAAATATCCATTTTCGAACACCAAATCAAATCCCAAATTGATTCTAATTTTATTTTCAACATCAAATCAAATTTACCAAGTCGATTTCCCAAAGATTTATTTTTTTAAACATCAAATAAATTTTCCAAATTGATTTCAAAGATTTATTTACAACACCAAATCAATTTTCATATTGATTTCTAAATTTATTTCAGACACTGAATCAAATTCCAAATTGATTTCAAATACCAAATTAAATTCCAAATTTGATTTCTAAATTTATTTTCCTTTAAATTAAATTTCTTTATCTCCTCCAAATTATTTAAAATTCGAATTTTAAATAATTTCTTCAAACATTTGAATAATATTACTTGAAATCTATTTATTAAGCTTTTTCCCTATATTTTGGAATTTTATTCAATAGGATTACAAAAATAAAACTTTATCCTTTTAAAATTCCTTCTTTTAAATTTATCCAATTCTCAAAAATAAATTTTACTATAAATTTTCAACTTGAATTTTAAAAATCCAATTTTATTTATTTCTAGTATCCTATGATGCCAAAAATATATTCGGCGAAACTATAGCCTTCAACGATTTCAATCATAAATATAATCACACATAGATTATAAATAATCAACACACAATATTGAAACTAACTCAAATATTTGAGGAATCCAACAGGATCCCTCCAACTTGTTTCCCTGCATCCATAGACGTTAGCACAACAATTAAATACCAATTCCACTACAAGGTGCAATATCGCGGTAAATGAGATTTATATAATATCATCCACTATTATACGCCGCATAGGGTCTCATCTGCTATATAATGCGGGAAATCAATCACTCCAAATACATATGTAATACCAATTCCACTTCGAGGTGGAATATCGCGGTATATGGGTTTAATATAATATCATCCGCTATTATGCGGCGCATATGGTCTAATCCAATACAACTGATAATAAGTTATCATCCAAGCACACAATCAACAATTTTGAATTTAACTATTTAAAACTAAATCGGAAAAATCTGATTGAGTGAGAAGTTCTCACCTTTCCATACGCTTGCAACCCATTTCCATTCCAGTTTGCTTTTCACGATCTTTTGACCTTGTATAAACATTAGATGATTTTTATTAATATCCGAACGAATCGAGTAATCAATTACTGTTTAATAATTTAATTAACTGATACTTTTATTTAAACCAATTTCTCTTAATAAATTTATTTAATTAATAATTTGATATTAAATAAATTCATCTCCTGAATATATATTTTTTCTAAAAGAACAGTAGGCTCGATATATAAATTTATATTTTCAAAATATGTATATACTTATCAGATTTAAATTTTAAATTAGAACAACCTATATATATTTATCCAACTGTAAATTTTCTTAAGTTCAATTTTCAACTAAAATTCGAATTCGAAATCTTAAAATAAACAAAGGAACCCATACCCAAAATACCCGATCATACGTCCAGCACCATCCCCTTCATCATTGCGACCACTTCGGGATGTTGTTGCCACCCACCGCGATGTGCGACGCCGCCACCATCGGTCGTGAATCCCCTGAGTCGGCCTAGCTCGCTCGATACCACGCCCGAATAGATTTCGATCTCAGAGCATTGATCGGCCGATGCATCTACCCCAGAACCCCATTAGAACCCTAACTAGGCGTACACCAAAGCATGAAGCACCAAATGTGACCGATACCCAAAATCGCGAGCGTTAGCTCGCTGCTGCCTCTACTACTCCATCGCCCTCCTCAACGTGCGCCGTCCTCCACGAACTCGAGTGCGAGAAGCGAGTTTCCATTGAACTGGAGGAGATGTTGAGATAGAACTCGGCTTTGTTTTGAAATTGATGCTCTGCCATTCGAATAGAGGGAGGAGAATAGAGGGATTTGATTTTGAAGGAAAAATATTTGCAGAGTTTTTTATTTGATTTTAATTTGAGACAAAAAGGGGGAAATTTGATGGTCTACTTCTTTTTTTTCCTTTTACTGGCTCGTCTTCGAGATGATAAATTTTTCCATAAACGACGCATGTTAATAACAATGCGAAGTGTTGAGGAAGAAGAAACGTGTTAATATTTGGCCTAAGAAACATTATATTAAATACATATATGTTATATTTTAAATTTAAGTTCAAATTTTAAACCGTCTCGATTATCGCCACCCACAATCTCGATCTCCTATCGAGGCATGCCGCTAAGCGTTTATAATGTTAAACCCCTATTCTACACACAATGGAAAAGATGCCGAGTCCAAATTCGATCGTATGGACAGGATAGCTTTTAGGACCAGTTAAAACATTGAATTTTCAATTTAAATTTTAGCGTGTTTTCTTATCGTACGGCCAAATGATCACCCCAAATGCTACGAAAATTAAAACCCGATAATAATATAATATTACGGATCCAATGAAACTAGTTTCGTCGAATTCCGAGACTGTGCCTTGGAAGGCTATTTTTAAATATCGATTTAAACGATATAAATTCAAAACTGAACAAACTGCTTTCAAATTCAATTCTGAAGCTTCCATCATCTTCAGTATCATCAATATAAATTTCTACGCCTTTAAATTATTTTTAATTTGCTTAAAATCAAAGATACAAATTTTTACCTAACTTCAATAAATTAAATTCAATAATTAAATTGCCAAATTCATTCTAATATTTGAAATTCAAGTTAAATCAAACTCTAAATATTAAAATTCAATCAAATATTTCAATTTCAAATGTCAAAATTTCTGGTTCATCGCATCCTCCCCCTCTTAAAAGAAATGCGTCCCGAAATTACTAGTTAAGAAGAATGATCCTTACCCCGTTTATCATTTTTCCCAAAACCAAACAGCTTTATCTACTTGCCAAAATAAATCTTTTTATTTAAGATCCATCATTACTTCAACTAACTTTCCAAATTCAATTATAAGTTCCAAACAATATTGTTTCTTTAACAATTCCAATTTAAATTTAAATTCAAATTTTAAATTTTCAAAATTTTAGTCAAAATTTTCTAACTCCCTAAAATTTTGAAAAAATTCGTCAGCGTCTCCTTTGCACCGCTAGCTCGGTACGACTACAAAATCGCACCACGGGCCCCCAGATTTAAAAGAAAATAAAATGCCAAGCGGCTAGACAAGAAAGTCATCAAATTTCGTACTGAAATTTAAAACACATACCTTTTCCGAGCAATTCAAATTTGTCATCGAAATCAAAATCCCAATTCCATTTTCTTTATATCACATGTATATCTTTTTTAAAAATAATGTCTAATCACAACATTCAAAACCATTTCATACATTTCTTTACGAATTTTCAATATTCGTTTCATTCCAACCCGTACGGTATCCGTATACCGTTCGTACGGAATATCAAATTCGATCGCTCACTCGATCACACAATTTCTCTTCCGAACTAGTATCGTCCACCCGACTTCCTAGTACGGACTCAGATCTAGTTTCTTGATCAGAAACCGTCATTCTGCTTGCATAGTTCTAAACTATGATAGAGCATTTCCAAAATCAACCAAAAATCCATATCTGGGTTCGTCGTCGAAAATCGAGTGAAAAGTCCTAACTCGGATCGATATAACTATCTCGAAATTCTGTGCTCAAATTCTGGATCAAATCATTACGCGAATAAAATAATATATGTACATCCCACGTATTTATTACAATTGATTATCAGTTAAACCAATTCTCTTTTCTTTTATTCACATTGATTATTTTCATTCACTTATTAACATTGATTCATTTATTCACAATTACCATTTCACAAATTTCCAGTTTAACCTTCACTCAATCATCAACTTAGAATATTTCCTCAATTCAAAATTTACCTATAATTTTTTACTTATTAAGTTCAATAAATATTCTATATACACCATATATTTAATTTCATTTACTTGTATTTCAATTGCATTTAAACCAATTCACCACTTTGGTTTATAACTATTTATTTAAACTGGATTTTCAATTCTATATGAATACAATTTACCTTTCATTTATAAATATCGAATTCAATTCATTTCAAACCATATTCATTTTGTCATTCCTCTAATTAGTTTTACTTACTAATTTTATTTCAATACTTCGCTTTGTTTACCACAAATCAAATTCAATCCCAATTCCCGTTCTATTTACTTATAAATTCGAGATGAATTTCAACACTCAATTCACTTTCATATTCTTGCAATTGTAAATTTATTTATTCATTCATAAATTTTATTTTCCACCTTAATAAAATTTATTCCATAACTATTTTTATTAGATTCCAGAGTCTTTCCATCTTTTCAAAACCATTTTTGAAATAAATTCAGTTTATCTTTTGAATTCCCAATACCAAACCCAGTTTGCAAACAGCTTACTTTTAAATTAATTCGACAGCAATTCCTCATTTGGAAACTCGAAAATGAACGCCGATGATGTCACGATTATCATCGGAATTATTTTCCAGCGACCGAAAAGAGTTTAGAGCTTTTATCCCTCCAAAAACATTTTTTTCAAAACCTTTAAAAATCATTTCTAAACTCAAAAGGGATTTAATTTCCAAATTTTCCAAATTTCAAATCTTTTCAAAAACATTTCTATGTATTTCTTTGGAATTCTATTTCAAATTATAAATCACAGTTACGATTTATATTTACAAATCCCATTTGTATATTAATTTATTTCTTAGGTTTTGATTATGATTTCAATTTCTTATTAAATAATCGATGATAATAATTTAATAGTATCACTTTCTAACAAACAATCAACCATATACTAGAATAATTTGTGGAAAATCATTTCCTTTAATATACAAAAAATAGTTTGGGTAAAACTATTTCATTTACCCGATTTTTTTAAAACAATACTTTGTTGATTTATCTTGTTTAAGAGTTTAGAAACCCTTATCGATACAGTTGGCCAAACTGCACCGACCAGAATCTATAAACAATAAACCGATAAGTCAACACAATACAAAACAATTTTATATTCACTAACAAATACGCGCTCATACCTATCATTACACTCAAACTCATTCTAGAGTACTACAGACTCTATCTCTAACGAGTAACTCCCACCACAGCCAAGGTTGTTGCATAACCAAATGCTATGATACCAAATTGTAACGACCCAATTTTTCGACGTCCGAAAGTCGACATCGATACATCCACTGTATCCACTACTGCATAGTCGAATCTCGAAAAACCGAACCGTTAGGGTTAAAGAAGAAGAAGAGACAAACACAATAGCAGAATCTCACATTTCGCAGTGGAACAATATTTAATAGATAAATGAATAATCTTTAAAATAAAGAATCATATCTGTTTATGCATACATTTTTAGAGTGTACAACGACACAATACAACATTGGCAGTTATTTTAACTTGCTTACATAGAAATTTTGGACTTGCATCAACCAAAACGCATTGGACACTACATAGTATAAGTGATACGTCTCGCCATCCAGCTTGAACTCCAGATCTCCACAGCAACTTCTTGACTTCGCTCCAGAATAATGATAACCTGATTCTAGGCTGCTCGTGTGGAAAAATATGGGCACCCAGAGATTAGAAAGGGAACAATAAACTCCAGGTCAGTCATGGGACTGGTGTGAGATCTTAAAAATAGTTATTTTCACAAAGAAAGGAAAAGAAAGCCACTATGCTTTTGGAAAATGAAACTACCATAAGGCCTCCCCGCACGCACACAATGCAAGCACACAATTGGAGGAGATTTCTCCTTATGATAGTCAAACATGCTTGATACGCAAAATTCTTTTTAATATTATCATTAGTGCATAGTGGAAAACATTTTCAAGTAATATTAATCTTAGCCAGCATATGTACCATTATAGTATGCCTACTATAGCTACCATTTTAAATTTCAGGTTCTACAACTAAAACCATACAAGGCACGTAATGGAGATTGGATTTCCAACAAATGGTCGGGATAAGGAACTTCCTATTGCCACATGGGTACGCCTCTGGATGGACGCCCCGAGAACTTAACCACCTCTCTGCTAACACAAGGCTGGGTTATCTCTGTAACTAGGTAACTACTACACGAGTATGCCATCCCCCGATCATTTGTGACGTTTATCCAAGGATCCTCAACCACAAAGCAACAACCACAATGAAATAAATTTGTAGCAACAACATAGGTAAAATATCTGGGCTCCATACCATGATACTACCCTTTTCTAGAAGGAAATGACATACCCTCAGGGGGTGCTATGCCCAAATAACCTTGCCGCATCCTTCCTGTTTCGACCATTTTCGGGTTGTGAGGTCTGACGAAGTCTCGTCCACAAAGCTACACTTTTCACAAAGTCATGCTTCGATCAACAAATGATCAGCAGCACTTCGTATGCCACATGACCAATTTGGGAATATATCATTAGTAACCATTAGCTACATAACCTCTGAGCTCGTATGCCTTAGAGAGGGGTGTTAAGCTAAGAGAATAAATTCTCCTCCACCAACAGAAATGTATTTGATAGAAACCAGCTTTACATCTCAAAGTGTAATTTCAGACACACCTCCATACAGGTCCGTTCCGGGATCGAACGGAACCGAAGGCACTTCAAAGAAGCCCTTACAAATCCGGATATTCACTAATCACATCTGAAATCCACATCACAAAGGGTGATAAAATCTCTATACCGGAGCAACCCGGTGCGGAGACATTCGACAGGTAATCCTTTCACTTTCGAAAATACTCGGTCTTCAACACCATCTTCAAATGCAATCCCATTTCATCGTATCATTATTCGAAATGGGATTTATGACAAAGTCCTCTCCCGGCTAATCTAAATAACGAGCGCTTATTTTAAAAATAAGTGTTACATTCAGATTCAAGTAATTCACAACAAATTTCCACTTTGATCTTTTAAATAAAAGATTCAACACAAAGATTCGATGTGGTTTTCTAATATCCATTTGGAATCCGACCCCCCGGTCACATCGAAATTCAAACGTCGTTTAAAGGTCAACATTGATAATCGGTTATTTAACTATCAATCAACCATCACAACAATCACTCGATTTCAAATAATTTTCCCCCAATTATTATTTTCAAAATATCTTCGCAAGATAAAATTTTAACGCTTCAACCATTTGAAAACAAATTTAAAATCACTTTTCACCTTTCAATCTTTTGAAAACAAATTTCAAATCGCTTTTCATACTTCAATCCCTTGAAAAAAAATTTCAAATCATTTTTTCTTACATGGAATATATTTCCAAACATTTATTCATTTCCACTAAAAATCTGTAGAGTTCAAGTACATTAAAAATACTTATCCAAAATATGCTTGGAAGCATTTAAAAAAAATCATTTTAAAACGCTTGCTTAAATATTAGTTAAGAAAATATTATACTAATATCTCGTATAAAAATTTAAGTCCAAACTAATTTTAAAATAAAATTAGTAGATAGGATATAACTATTTAAATATCCATTTTCTAAAACAAATATCAACTAAACTTTAAATAATCACTTCTATGATAAATTAAAATATATCTTTACTTTAAAGATTTTCAAAATAACCTAAGTAAATAATTTCTCCAAAATATTCTTTCCTCAAAATTATAAACTATATTGAAAACATACTCACTTTCCACACCAGCTTTAACGCCATCTTCAAACGTAATCTCATTTCGTCGTATCATTATTCGGAATGGGTTTTATCGCAATGTCCTCTCCCGGCTAATCTGAATAACGAGCGCTTATTTTAAAAATAAGTGTTACATTCAGATTCAAGTAATTCATAACAAATTTCCACTTTGATCTTTTAAATAAAAGATCCAACACAAAGATTCGATGTGGTTTTCGAATATCCATTTGGAATCCGACGCCCGATCGCAAACGTCGTTTAAAGGTCAACATTGATGGTCGGTTATTTAACTATCAATCAACATTTACAACAATCACTAGATTTCAAATAATTTTCCCCCAATTATTATTTTTAAAATATCTTCGCAAGATAAAATTTTAACACTTCAAGCATTTGAAAACAAATTTCAAATCACTTTTCACCTTTCAATCTTTTGAAAACAAATTTCAAATCGCTTTTCACACTTCAATCCTTTGAAAACAAATTTAAAATCAATTTTTCTTACATGGAATATAATTCCAAATATTTATTCATTTCGACTAAAAATCTGCAGAGTTCAAGTACATTAAAAATAATTTTAAATTCTTATCTAAAATATACTTGGAAGCATTTTAAAAAAATAATTTTAAAATGCTCGCTTAAATATTAGTTAAGAAATATTATACTAATATCTCATATAAAATTTAAGTCCAAACTAATTTTAAAATAAAATTAGTAGATAGGATATAACTATTTAAATATCCATTTTCTAAATCAAATATCAACTAAAACTTTAAACACTCACTTCTATGATAAATTAAAATATATCTTTACTTTAAAGATTTTCAAAATAACCTAAGTAAATAATTTCTCCAAAATATTCTTTCCTCAAAATCATCTTTACAACTCTAATTTACATTTATAAACTATATTGAAAACATACTAGGCTTTCCAGGGAAAGTACACCTTCCATTCTAAAATGGTTCATTCAAATCAATTTATAAGTCTTTCTAGATTTATTTTAAATTTACGTTCCAAATCCATAAATTCCTTTCCACACTTTTCAAAAATAAAACAACATTTATTTTAAAAACAAATTTCCCTTTACTTTTTAAATTCCTATTGTGAATTTAAATTTCCAAACATCCAATATTATACGATTTTGAAAAAATAGATTTCCAAATATCCATTTTCAAACACCAAATCAAATCCCAAATTGATTTCTAATTTTCTTTTCCAACACCAAATCAAATTTTCCAAATCTATTTCCCAAAGATTTATTTTTTTTAAAACATCAAATAAATTTTCCAAATTGATTTCAAAGATTTATTTCCAACACCAAATCAATTTTCATATTGATTTCTAAATTTATTTCCGACACTGAATCAAATTCCAAATTGATTTCCCAAAATCATTTCAAATACCAAATTAAATTCAAAATTTGACTTCTAAATTTATTTTCCTTTAAAATAAATTTCTTTATCTCTTCCAAACAATTTAAAATTCGAATTTTAAATAAATTCTTCAAACTTTTGAATAATATTACTTGAAATCTATTTATTAAGCCTTTTCCCTATATTTTTGAATTTTATTCAATAGGATTACAAAAATAAAACTTTATCCTTTTAAAATTCCTTCTTTTGAATTTATCCAATTCTCAAAAATTAATTTTACTATAAATTTTCAACTTGAATTTTAAAAATCCAATTTTATTTATTTCTGATATCCTACGATACCAAAAATATATTCGGCTAAACTATAACCTTCAACGATTTCAATCATAAATATAATCACACATAGATTATAAATAATCAACACATAATATTGAAACTAAATATTTGAGGAATCCAGCTAGATCCCATCAACCTGTTTCCTTGCATCTACAGACGTTAGCACAACAATTAAATACCAATTCCACTTCAAGGTGGAATATCGCGGTATATGGGATTTATATAACATCATTCGCTATTATGCGGCGCATAGGGTCTCATCCGCTATATAATGCAATAAATCAATCACTCCAAATACATATATACTACCAATTCCACTTCGAGGTGGAATATCGTGGTACATGGGTTTAATATAATATCATCCGCTATTAAGTGACACAAAGGGTCTGATCTAATACAACTAATAATAAATTATCGTCCAAGCACACAATCAATAATTTTAAATTTAACTATTTAAAATTAAATTGAAAAAATCCGATTGAGTGAGAAGATCTCACCTTTACTTACGCATGCAACCCATTTCCAATCCAATTTGTTTTTCACGATCTTTTGACCTTGTATAAACATTATATGATTTTTAATAATATTCGAACGAATTGAGTAATCAATTACTGTTCAATAATTTAATTAACTGATACTTTTATTTAAACCAATTTCTCTTAATAAATTTATTTAACTAATAATTTGATATTAAATAAATTCATCTCCTGAATATATATATTTTTCTAAATGAACAGTAGGCTAGATATATAAATTTATATTTTCAAAATCTTTATATACTTATCAGATTTAATTTTTAAAATAGAACAACCTATATATTTATCCTACTGTAAATTTTCTTAAGTTCATTTTTCAACTAAAAATCGAATTCGAAATCTTAAAATAGACAAAGGAACCCACACCCGAGATACCCAATCATACGTCGCAGCACCATCCCCTTCATCATCGCAACCACTTTGGGATGCTGCTGCCACCCACCGCGACGTGCGACTCCACCACCATCGGTCGTGAATCCCCTAAGTCGGCCTAGCTCGCTTGATACCACGCCCAAGTCGATGCCGATCTTAGAGCATTGATCAGCCAATGCATCTACCCGCCAAACCCTATTAAAACCCTAACCATTCGTACACCAAAGCACGAAGCACTGCATGCAACCGATACCCCAAACCGCGAGCGTTAGCTCGCTGCTGCCTCTACTACTTCGTCGCCCTCCTCAACGCGTGTCGTCCTCTACGAACTCGAGTTCGAGAAGCTAGTTTGAATTGAACTGGAGGAGATGGAGAAACAGAACTTGGCTTTGTTTCATATTTGGTGCTCTGCCATTCGAACAGAGGGAGCAGAATAGAGGGATTTGATTTCGAAGGAAAAATATTTGTAGATTTTTTTTATTTGATTCGAATTTGAGACGAAAATGGGGAAATTTGATTGTCTGCTTCTTTTTTTTCTTTTACTGGCTCGACTTTGAGATGATAAATTTTTCCATAAACGACGCGTGTTAATAACAATGCCAAGTGTTGAGGAAGAAGAAACGTGTTAATATTTGGCCTGAGAAACATTATATTAAATACATATATGTTATATTTTAAATTCAAATTCAAATCTTAAACCGTCTTGATTATCTCCAATAATCTCGATCTCCTATCGAGGCGTGCCGCTAGGCGTTTATAATGTTAAACCCCTATTCCAAATGCAATGGAAAAGGTTCTGAGTCCAAATTCGATCGTATGGAGAGGATAGATTTTTGGACCAGTTAAAACATTGAATTTTCAATTTAAATTTCAATGCGTTTGCTAATCGTACAGCCAAATGATCAGTACGAATGCTATGAAAATTGAAATCTGATAATAATATAATATTACGGATCCAATGGAACTGGTTTCGTCAAATTTCGAGACTGTGCCTCGGAAGGCTATTTTTAAATACCGATTTAAACGATATAAATTCAAAACTGAACAAATTACTTTCAAATTCAATTTTGAAGCTTCCATCATCTTCAGTATCATCAGTATAAATTTTCTAAGCCTTTAAATTATTTTTAATCAGCTTAAAATTGAAGATAGAAATTTTTACTCAACTTCAATAAATTAAATTCAATAATTAAATTGTCAAATTCATTCTGATATTTGAAATTCAAGTTAAATAAACCTATAAATATTAAAATTCAATCAAATATTTCAATTTCAAATGTCAAAATTTACGGGTCGTCATAGTTACGCCTTTTAAAGTTTAAACTATATACTAATATGATATTACCTGGGGTCCATGACTGTATAAGTTGTTTCCATATGGTGTTTAACAAGCTATAGACTCATAGTATTATTCATCTTATCTCAAAACTTTTAATTGAAGCTCCTTATTAGTTTACTATCAACTGTTTATCAAAAAAAGTCGTTGTCTTGTCTATCTGGTTGTCTAACCTAAGATATGAAAGGAACACTTAGAACTTAATATTTGATCTCTCAAAATGCCAAAGTTCAATCATGGCAATGACGATTTATTTTTATTTTTATTATTATTTGTAGTACCACTACTACGACGATTACCGCCGCCGCCGACGACACCACGATGATGACCATCGCCACCCGGACAAACACAACCACAATGACGATGACTACCACCACCACAATTACTACCACTGCTTAAAAGAAAATTTTGTAGTTCATTTTTGAAATGAAGCTAATTCTGTTCTAACTTTAAATATCACAGACTTAGAGAGAGCCTTTTATCATAATTGGTAACCTGGCCATTAGTGTTTGGTTTCAGCTTGATTTTCTATAAACATGATAAATGACTTGCTTCCCTTTTATCTTGCTATTTTTCTAAATACATATATCTTACATTTTATCTTAGCAATAGAAAATATATGCTATAAGATATAATAGTTTTCAGAATATCGTTTCATTCACTAGTCTGAGCATTCATTGCCACTACAATAGAGTAATATGTATATTTGTTAAAACATCTTTATTAAATAAATATTTATGCCTTGTTTCCCTACTATTAGTAGTCTTCATAATATGTATACATGTTTGAGCAAAATCATCTGGATGCTTAATGTTTCAAAGTATCTTTTTTTTATAATAAATATGTCAATTAATCCTTTAAAAATAGACTACAAACGAGATGAGCCATGGTTGCTTACAAGTTGCTTCTTAAATATGACATGTATACAATTTTAAATGTAAGAGAAGATGTCAAACAAGCAAAAACTGTTTCATCTTTGGATTGCAAAAATGAGTAGAAAACCAACTGACTTTAGCTGATCATGTGAGGTTTTCTCAAAGTACTCTACTTTTTAAGTTGCCGGTTTGTAATGTTTTATTTTTTCAAATCTTTACAAAATATTTAGTATATAGTAATTTTCAACAGATTTCTTGATACACCTTTAACCTAACTAGAACTTATGCTTTCTTCTATGGTGTCAAGGTAATGGACATTAAACAACAAACAATATGATGAGCGAACAAGAAATATACTCGAGAGAGGCTTCTGATCCCTATAAGAAGCAGCAAATCAAACATTTTGATTAAAAAATGCTTTACCGAAATGGATGTGATGCAAAAAGAGAGGTGATAGTTCTATACCTTGAAGAAAACGGGCTTCTTGAATTCCCTATTGCTTCCTTATCCTTAAATACAACTACAGAAAGAAGAGAAAGCAAAAAAGTTAATGTCAGATTTAATAGGTTTGCATTTTTTCTCATAAATTTTTTATATTCATTCGGTGTTTCAGAATAGTTCAGTTAGTTCCTGATATTATTTCCAGAAATCTTAATACGTTATGATATACATATTGTTTCAAATCAAATCTCCCCAATTACTATTAATTATTGAACAGATTTAAATCTTGATCTAATTTAGTTTGATGGCGGCGTAGAATTGAGTAATCTGCAACCCTAACCCTCAGTTATGTTTGATGGGGTAATGAATGAAATGCAGCAGCACAAAGCACTATGGAATGAGAATAAGTTGGATTCATCATGTCAAGTAAATACTTTTGGATAGTAAGTTTTTATTCAGCCCATTAAGCATGTCATTTCTTGTACTCATTATAAATACAGATTGTATTCACAAGCAATATAATATGTTATGATATGAACATTAGTTATCTTCTCTGCAAACAATCATTATCTCAAAATCTATAAAAACACATTTTATCAAATCTTTTATACAAACTAAATGGGCTCTACTAAAGAAACACCAAAATATACCAATTTATTTGTTTACTTATTTCTATCTTTTGTTCTTATATATATAAGGCTGATGATAAATTTACTACAAGTTTATAAAAAATTATTAAGTCTATAATGATAATAATAACAAATTATAAAACGTAAAAAAATTAACTAAGTTTATGTAACAATAATAAATTAACTAAGATTATAAATTTAACTTTGTTGGTTAAGTCTTATAAAATTACTGAAGCTTATAATAATAATAATTTATCCAATGTTTATGAAAATTAAATAAGCTTATAATCATACTAACTGTAACAACAACAATCATAATAGTAATAGTAACAATAAAAAAACTATGTTTATAAAAATTAACTAAGTTTCATAACAATTAACTAAGCTTAAAATAATAATAGTGACAATAACATATAATGTATTAACAATGTTAACTAAGTTATACTAAAAACAACTATGGTTATAATAACATTAATAAATAATAAAATATAAAGTACTTTGCATTTTCAACTAGTGTAAATTATGATTTAAAATCTAGGTTGTATTTTCAACTAAGTTTTTGAAAATTAGCTAAGTTTATTATAATAAAAATAATATAATATATAATATTAACCAAGTTAGCTAAATTTTTTATAAAATTAACTAAGTTTATATAATAATAATAATAATTAACTAAGTTTATAAAAATTAATGAAGTTTTATAATAATTATCTAAGTTTATAATAGTAATAATATTAAATTCTAAACTATTAACCAAGTTAATGAAGTAACTTATGAAATGACATGTTATTTCATTACATTTTCTGCAGTACGTGATGTTGGAAATTGTGTTGAAAAATTCAAGTGAATTATTAAAAATGACTAAGTGTGAAGAATGGCTTTGTGAATAGTCCCACATTGTAGGACTATATGAAAGAATCAAGTATTTATACTTGATTCTTAGAGGCTAAGTTGGGCCCTTTGGGCACCCAATGATGCTCTTTTGTGAGGAGGGAGGCCATGCTTGACCACCACACACGCGCGCGCGCGCGCCGACCGACTCGACTCGACCCGACCCGACCCGGGCTCGGGCTTGGGCTTGTAGTGGTGTAACACTTATATTTTTGCTACAAATTTATTAACCGTTTTTTGACCGGGTTGGAACGGTAAAATCTGTTCAAACCCGTATTGTTATTTTGACCCGGTATTACTCAGATCCGTTTTTTAAGACCACGTTTCCCCCAAACCAGTAACGTTCTTTTTACTGCATCGTCTTCTTAACTGAAATGAAGACGAAAAACAAAAAGAACAACATTTTTTTTCCCGTGGCTCCTTTTCAATAAAATTCGAGCTTTAATTTTTAAGAGTGCAGACTGAGCCGTTCGTCCGTGCAAACGAATCGGTAACACAACAACTGAGAGGCTGTTTTATCCTAGAGGCGGCGGTGATTGATTCGAACTGCTTGCACCATTGAGCAGATCGCCGAAACGTCTTCAAGAAAGTGACTCCGTCCACGACTCAGCCGAACCTTGCCATTGTTTTCCAACAAATTGAAGACGATCGACAACAATGGCCTCTGCTGCAGATCTAGATGCCGCCGCACCCACTTCCTTCTTCCAACTCCCGGTCGTCTCTGCTGCTCCCTTCAGATTCGAGGGCCTCCATTTCAAACGCTGGAGACAGAAGATGGAATTCTTCCTGACCACCAGAAAAGTCGTGGCTGTGCTGACAACCGACAGACCGCAGCTACCCAGTAAACCAGACAACGAAGCAGATGCAGATCAGATGCGAGCCTGGACAGAAAAATCAAACGAGTTGCAGAACTGGACAGAGCAAGATTACATGTGCCGAAACTACATACTCAACGGCCTCAGCGATGACCTGTACGACTACTACAATTCTGACAAGTCAGCCAAAGAGATTTGGGAAGCGCTGCAAAAGAAGTACGATACCGAAGAGGCTGGAGCGAAGAAGTATGCAGTCAGCCGCTACCTCAAATACCAGATGACGGATGACAGGTCAGTAGAGATGCAGTCTCATGAGCTTCAGAAAATTGCTCATGAGATCATCTCCGAAGGTATGAGTTTAGATGAACAGTTTCAAATTGCTGTTATTATTGATAAACTGCCCCCAGGTTGGAAAGACTTTAAGAATGTGCTTAGGCACAAGACTAAGGAATTCTCCTTAGAGAGCTTGATTACTCGCCTCCGTATTGAGGAGGAGGCTCGGAAACAGGACCAGAAAGAGGAAGTGCTTGTTGTCACCAACAATAACACTAAGAAGTCCAAGCCAGCAGTTCTGAAACCAAATCCGAAAAGCTTTAAGAATCAGAACCGCAACCGCAACAAACAGAATTGGAACCCGCAAGGGAACCAAAAAGGACAGCAGAAACCAACCCAAAAGAATGACTCTGGACAGTTGTTTCTGTGCTACAACTGTGGAAAACCAGGTCATATGGCACGCAAGTGTAGGAACAGACCAGGCCCTGCACCGCAGGCTAACCTGACTGAGGAGCCTTTGACGGCTATGATTTCTGAGATTCACCTTGTTGGTGGATCAGAGGGTTGGTGGGTAGACACTGGTGCATCCCGCCATGTCTGCTATGATCGTGCTATGTTTAGTACATACACGGCTGCTGATGATCAGAAGGTGCTGTTGGGAGATTCTCACACCACTACAGTTGCAGGCATTGGAAATGTGGAAATAAAGTTTACCTCTGGAAAGACAGTTCTTCTGAAAGATGTGATGCATACTCCAGAGATGAGAAAGAATCTGGTTTCTGGTTTTCTCCTTAATAAGGCTGGTTTTACTCAAGTTATAGGGGCTGATTTGTATACTTTGACTTATAAGGGGATGTTTGTAGGGAAGGGTTATGCATGTGAGGGTATGTTTAAACTGAATGTTGAATCTAATAAAGTAACCAGTTCTGCTTATATGTTGTGTGACTTTAATATTTGGCACTCTAGATTATGTCATGTAAATAAGCGTATAATTCATAACATGATCACATTAGATTTGATTCCTAAAATGTCACAAACTGATTTTGATAAATGTGAATTCTGTAGTCAAGCAAAAATCACTAAGAAACCTCATAAATCAGTTGATAGATTTTCTGAACCCTTAGACTTGATTCATTCTGACATATGTGAGCTAGATGGTACTTTGACTAGACATGGACAACGTTATTTTATCACTTTCATAGATGATACCTCTGATTTCACTTATGTATATCTTATGAAAAATAAAAGTGATGCATTTGATATGTTTAAATTATTTAAAACTGAAATTGAGAATCAATCTAATAAGAAAATTAAGAGACTTCGTAGTGATAGAGGAACAGAATATGAATCTAGTTCATTTCTTGATTTCTATAAATTGAATGGTATAATTCATGAGAGAACTGCACCTTATTCACCTGAAATGAACGGTAAAGCTGAAAGAAAGAATAGGACCTTTACCGAATTAGTTGTAGCTATTTTGTTAAATTCAGGTGCAGCAAAACATTGGTGGGGGGATATTTTGTTGACTGTATGCTATGTATTGAATAGAATCCCTAAATCAAAAAGTAAGACTTCACCTTTTGAAATTTTAAGAAATTATAAACCGAATGTATCTTATTTTAGGACTTGGGGATGTTTGGCATATGTTCGTATACCCGACCCTAAGAGAATAAAATTAGCAAGTAGAACATACGAATGTGTATTTATTGGCTATGCTATTAATAGCAAAGCATATAGATTTTATGACCTAAATACACATAATATAGTAGAATCTATTGATGCTGATTTTTTTGAAAGTAAATTTCCTTTTAAATTGAGGAATAGTGGGGGCACGTCAAATAACACCGTGCCTATTAGAACAGAACTTAATGAATCTTCTGAAACTGAACCTAGAAGAAGTAAAAGAGCAAGAGTTGATAAAGATTTTGGCTCGGATTTTTGCACTTTTACTATAGAGGAGGATCCAACAAACCTCCAAGAAGCCTTATCTTCATTAGATGCCGATTTTTGGCAAGAGGCTATAAATGATGAGATGGATTCCTTGGAATCCAATAAGACTTGGCACTTAGTAGATTTACCACCTGGTTGTAAGTCTATAGGTTGTAAATGGGTACTTAAAAAGAAATTAAAACCTGATGGAACAGTTGAAAAATATAAAGCCCGTTTGGTAGCTAAAGGTTTTAGGCAAAGAGAAAATATAGACTTTTTTGTTACTTTTTCACCTGTAACTAGAATCACATCCATTCGAGTACTAATTTCATTAGCATCTATTCATAATTTAATTATACACCAAATGGATGTTAAAACTGCCTTTTTAAATGGTGAATTAGAAGAAGAAATTTATATGGACCAACCTGAAGGCTTTGTAATTCATGGTCAAGAACATAAAGTTTGCAAATTAGATAAATCATTATATGGTTTAAAACAAGCACCTAAACAATGGCATGAAAAATTTGATAATTTAATAATCTCAAATGGTTTTAAAATTAATGAAAGTGACAAATGCATTTATTATAAATTTGAGAATGACATTTGCACTATAATATGTTTGTATGTAGATGATCTACTAATTTTTGGATCAAATATTCATGCCATAAACACTGTTAAATCTTTGTTAAGTGCCAATTTTGATATGAAAGATCTAGGTGAAGCGAGTGTAATTCTTGGTATTAAGATTACTAGGTCCGAAAAGGGACTTTCTTTGGATCAATCTCATTATATTGAGAAGATCTTAAAGAAATACAATTACTTTGACTGTAAACCTGCATGTACACCATATGATCCTAGTGTAAAACTTTTCAAGAACACTGGTGAAGGTGTAAGACAGTCTGATTATGCGAGCATCATTGGCAGCCTTAGGTATGCCACTGATTGTACTAGACCCGACATTGCCTATGTCGTGGGATTATTATGTAGGTTTACTAGTAGACCTAGTATAGAGCATTGGCACGCTATTGAGAGGGTCATGAGATACCTAAAACGAACCATGAACCTTGGATTACATTATGAAAAGTTTCCAGCTGTTCTTGAAGGTTACACCGATGCAGACTGGAATACTTTATCTGATGACTCAAAGGCAACTAGCGGCTATATCTTTAGCATTGCTGGAGGAGCTGTTTCTTGGAAATCCAAGAAACAGACTATTTTGGCTCAGTCTACTATGGAGTCTGAGATGATAGCACTAGCCACAGCTAGTGAGGAAGCAGAATACTTAAGAAATCTGCTAGCCGAGATTCCCTTATGGGAAAAACCGATACCAGCTGTGTTGATCCATTGCGATAGTACCGCGGCTATTGCAAAAGTTCAGAACCGTTATTACAACGGTAAGAGACGACAGATACGTCGTAAGCATAGCACTGTTAGAGAGCTACTCTCTTCAGGAGCTGTTAGAGTGGATCACATACGCAGTGATGAGAATTTGGCAGATCCTTTGACGAAAGGACTGGCCAGAGAGAAAGTCCTTACGACTTCTAGAAAAATGGGACTATTGCCCTTAGATTGTTGAGTCACGCACAATGGTAACCCGACCTAATGACTGGAGATCCCAAGAACTAGGTTCAATGGGTAAGAACAAGTTGTGAAGTGATATGAGTTGAACATGCCATTTTTCATATATAAAGAAGCATGTATTCCTGAAGTGATTAGAGGATGAGTTAATAGAAACTCTTAATGAGATCTATACTCCATTTGGAGTGGAGTACCTACCTTCAGGAGTACTCTTGATAGACTCACCTGTGTGAATGTGGAAATTTGGCCGTTTCCTATGGAGTTTTGGGCAAAACTCCTAGAGCATTCACTAAACTGGGATAGACGTGCATGGCCATAAATGCACGGGCTTATTTGATTGCACTCTAGAAGGATTGTGTGTGGTCTGATGTCAGGAATAGAGTTCAAGACTACGTGTCACTCTAGTAAAAACTGAATCTTATTCACTATGCAAAGGTTCAAGTCTAACGACACCTTTGTTTATGCACAATCTTATGTTTTCAGAAATTGCTCGAAAATATTTTTAAAAATTCAAGTGGGGGATTGTTGGAAATTGTGTTGAAAAATTCAAGTGAATTATTAAAAATGACTAAGTGTGAAGAATGGCTTTGTGAATAGTCCCACATTGTAGGACTATATGAAAGAATCAAGTATTTATACTTGATTCTTAGAGGCTAAGTTGGGCCCTTTGGGCACCCAATGATGCTCTTTTGTGAGGAGGGAGGCCATGCTTGACCACCACACACGCGCGCGCGCGCGCCGACCGACCGACTCGACTCGACCCGACCCGACCCGACCCGACCCGGGCTCGGGCTTGGGCTTGTAGTGGTGTAACACTTATATTTTTGCTACAAATTTATTAACCGTTTTTTGACCGGGTTGGAACGGTAAAATCTGTTCAAACCCGTATTGTTATTTTGACCCGGTATTACTCAGATCCGTTTTTTAAGACCACGTTTCCCCCAAACCAGTAACGTTCTTTTTACTGCATCGTCTTCTTAACTGAAATGAAGACGAAAAACAAAAAGAACAACATTTTTTTTCCCGTGGCTCCTTTTCAATAAAATTCGAGCTTTAATTTTTAAGAGTGCAGACTGAGCCGTTCGTCCGTGCAAACGAATCGGTAACACAACAACTGAGAGGCTGTTTTATCCTAGAGGCGGCGGTGATTGATTCGAACTGTTTGCACCATTGAGCAGATCGCCGAAACGTCTTCAAGAAAGTGACTCCGTCCACGACTCAGCCGAACCTTGCCATTGTTTTCCAACACGTGATAATGGAAGTTTTATTTGTTAGTGTTTTTCATTTTTTTGGATAATCTTCAAAACAGCTTTTAGTGCCACTATTAGCTATCTTTAACTTTGTTTACTTCTTTCTTTTCTGAATAGAGATTCCTTTTGACTAATAGTTGTGTTTTTCGATTTATATTGAAGCACTTTAGTCGAGTTACATGCAGGTTTAAGATGGCTGCAGTAAAATTATGGGTGGTATTACCGGATCCTGTGCAATTGTGTATATTTGCGATTCAACTATTTTAGAGGAAAAGTTCTTTAAGGTAAGGGTGCTCATTATTTCATTACTTATTTGTAGTAATACCGACCAAGTAAATTCAATATTATAATAGAAATTAATTTAGTGTCAAAACGAGAAGTGAAGTCATAGGGGATTTGTTTTCTGAATCATTTAGTTCCATGTTCAAGAGTGTTAATAAGACTTGAGAAAAAGTTGTAGGGTTGATCTGCATACAAGCCTTTTAGTATTTACATGCATTACAAATTGTTGTATTTGGGACTAATTTGTTGTATAAATTAATTTGTATGATGTATGTTGTTGTTCATTTAATAAAAAAAAGTCAGTTCTTAATGTATCAATGTTATAGCCTTGGATGGACGCACACTATGTACCCAATGGGTGTATTGATATGGCAGTTAATTATAATCGAATATGCATATAAATATGTATCGTTTAACATATTAAGCATAGATGGAATAATGCTTCATTCAACGCAATCTGCTTCAAACTGAATGTGATTTTGATTAAGTTTGGTTGGGTTTTGCTAGGTATAAATTCTACATATTCACAACCCTTAGATGGAGTGACTTTTTTACTTTTGATTGAACCTAGACTATCTTCTTTAGTTAATTGAAATGGACGACTGTTCACCTATTATGATTTTGAAACCATGATTTCTATTTTATAACCAAAAATAGTGTTTACCTGCTCTGATTTAAGAAGCAACCAAAAGAATATGTCACGTCGTAATTCTAGTTTATCTAGTTTTTTTGACACAGGGATCTAGCACAAAACCAGTTAAGTGATGACATACCTAGACTCATATATTATATCCATTTTCTAGGGGCACCTTATATGCACAGGCATCTATGCTTTTGCAGGTTTTATTCTATACACAACATTCTACAGTATCACTCACCTATGCCTTTTCCTCTTCTTTTCATTTGAAATTTGAAATAATTTTTATGTTGTAGAATGTGCCACCTGTATTGCTTGTTTGGTTCATATGCATAGGTCCGAGTGGGATGATTATGGTGTAGATGCATATTCGGCTGCATTTGTAAGAGCCAGTCCTTACTCTATTCCCAGAGTTGGATCTTGAAACGGCTTATATGCTGGTCAAATTATGTTGCTTCGTCGCCGTACTATAGAAAATGAAGAGGTATTGTGCTAGTTCTTCTGACTAGTTCATAAGAAGAAATATGTCATATCAACTAATACATCTTGTCTGAAATAGTAGTTTCTGGAGGTTGCACGACTGCAAAGTCATGGATTTAACCAAGAAAATGTAATTACCAGGGACATGTTTCTACTAGAAGTTGGTTAGCATATTTGAAAAACTAACGTTGCTTTGATAAATTTACTAATGCAGTTTTTTTGCACCGCAACTATGTAGTGGAATGGAAGAGAATTCAGTTATTTCATGCGCTCAACTTGTGTTTGCACTAATAGACGAAGCTTTTGCTGATGATGTACATTTGCTTCCCTCGGGCTTCTGTGTTATTCGACTTGAATCTAAAATGGTTATTTAACTTTTGCATGCAATTAGTACCAAGTTTAAACGTTTTGCTAATAACATAATAATTTATATAGGATTTACCAACTATGAGTAGAACACTTGTCCTTGCTTCGGCATTGGAAGTAGGAACTGGTGCAATATCTGCTGCAGCCAATAACACTTCGCATACTTACAACTATAGATCTACACTTACAATTGCCTTCCAATTCACTTATGAGGATCATTTAAGGGAAAACGTGGCAGCAATGCTAAGGACTATGTTAGAAACATTATAATCTCTATTTAGAAAGTTGCTTTAGCAATATCACCATCGCAAATATGCAACAGTCGCCTGGAGTGAAAGTTATGTAAATCTTCAACCATCTAATAATAGACGGTACTACCAATAACTTGTAATTTTCATCACAGTTTTATATATTTATTTTCAAATTGTTCTGAATTTTCAGGAAGTACTACCAATGACCATAGACATGCACAAAGAAAGGCTTCGAGCAGTTCATGTTCTTAGTGATGCATTTAATACTTTTAGACGTTAACTTTGAACTTCTTTTCTTTTGTTGTCATGAATATGTATCGAATTTGGTAACTCAGTTTTGAACTTATTTTTTATTTGTTCATACTTTATTTTGTTATTATGAATATGCGTTACATTTGCTGATTATTATATTTTTTTCATTCATATATTGTTCAAATTGTTATATATTTAAAGAAGATTCAATTTTACCATTATTATTGAAATGTAATAGTGGGGTGCATCAAATATATAGTAGATAAAGCATAGCTCCTAAAAAGCGTTATAACTATATGACATAAGTGCTATAAAAAAATAATACAATATATGTTGTTGCTGTCAAGGATAGTAGAAAATTGGCATTATTGTACCTACACATTTTGTAGCAGTATATATATGCCATAAATGGATGTAGAATATACTATAAATATGTTGATATATAGCGTGAAATTGGGGGTATAGAATAACTATTTTATAGTGGCAACTTTATGCTATGAAATCATGCACTTTTAAAGTGGTTTTTTTGTGTGTTGTAAATGTGCAATTCTTTTTTATTACATGTCGATATAAAGAGTTTATCAAATTTTTATAGGTGTGTTTAATAGCGGCTGTATGCCACTATAAAAGACCGTTTTTCTTGTAGTGGTTCTGGTTTTAAATGGCACACATATACCTTAATTAAATCAAATCTCAATCCATTAATCAACACATTATTTTACCTAATTTAACTCATTAAATATCTTAAATAATGTTATCAAAAATCTGGAGTGTTGCAGACTCCCCTCCTTAAAAACTTCATCCTTCAAATTACGAAAAGGCACAACAAATCAATCCGAGAGGTAAAACATATGATCGAACAAGTCAGGATAAGTATCTCTAATCCTGCTCTCAATCTCCCAGCAAAGTCCCTATCATCGTCACTCTATTGGACCTTGACTAATCTGACCATCTTAGTTCTAAGCCTTTTCTCATCTCTCGCTACAATGCGAACTGGCTTTCTCACTATAGCAAAATCCAATTCTACTACTAAATCATCTAGCACATTTGGTGTAATAAATGTCTCTGGGTCTCTATAACACTTTCTTAGATGAGAGGTATGAAAAACATCATGGACACCTACTAATTTGCTCGGTTACTCAACTCTATATGCGAGTTTCCCGATCCTCTCACTAATAGGAAAAGGCCCAACGAATCTCCGTGTCAACTTTCCGTTTCTCCCAAATTTAATCACAACCTTCATAGGTGAAACCATGATGAAATTTGATTTCCAACCGAGAACTCTACGTCCTTTTGTCTCTAATCCGCATAACTATTCTACCAAAACTTAGCCTCCTTCATTCAATCCCAAATGACCTCAATCTTTTCTGCAATTCCTTTCACTACTTTTGGACCAATAACCAATATATTGCCGGTCTCCAACCAACAAACAGGAGATTTGCATGGCCTCATATAAATAGCTTCAAACGATGCCATCCCAATACTAGTATGATATTATAAAAAAACTCGACTAGATGTAGATGGTCTTCCCATCGTCCCTTGAAATCTAGAACACAAGCTCTTAACAAATCTTTCAAGATTTTGTTAACTCTTTTCGTTTTCTCAATTTTTTGTAGATGGTAAGCGGTACTCATCTTAAGCTTGGTTCCCAAAACTTCCTACAGACTCGACCAGAACTCGCTAGTTAATAAGGAATATTTATCACTAACTATGCTACTAGGAAATCCAAGCAGTCTAACCATATTCTTAATGAACAACTTTGCTAAACAGGTGTCATCCCGGTTGACATAACTAGAATGAAATGGGCACTTTTGGCCAATTGTCCACTATTGTCCATATACTTTCATTTCCTCTATTCAATCTTCGCAACTCATCAATAAAGTCCATGGAAATAGAATCCAACTTCCAAACTAGAATATCTAATGGTTGAAGCAACCCACTTGCTTTTGGTGTTAGGCCTTTGCCTGTTGGCAATTCAAGCACTGCTTTACACATAAGCCAACATCCCGCTTCATACCTTACTAGAAGAAACTCCCCTTCATATCTTGATACATCTTAGTACCGCTTGGATGAAGAGATAACATTGAATGTTGGCATTCCTCTAATACTACTTTCATTATGTTACCTACCCTCGGAACACATAATCTTCCTTTCTTGCTTAACCTCCCATTTTTGTCAAGACCGAAATCTTTCAATTCATTGCTCTCGGTTCCATCTCTAAACTTCCTGATCGATTCAGCTAATAGTTGATCCTCTTCCTGCTTAGAAGCAATCCTTTTGATCATCACTGGTCGAACTTCTAAACAATATAACACAATGGTATCTCCGCTAGACCCGGCCTTGGATCTCCACTGTACTCTGCAATCTGCTAAAGCTTCCAAATCTTTCCACTCAACTATCATCTCCAACACTGAATCTTGATGTTTTCTGCTAAGTGCATCTACAACCTTGTTGCCTTTCCACGGTGTGTACTCAATCTCAAAATCATAAGAATCAATGAAATCTAACCACCTTTGCTATGTCATGTTCAGCTCCATTTGAGAGAACAAATACTTCGACGACTTATGATCTATATATAACTCAAATCTTTCTCCCAAAAGGCAATGTCACCACACCATCGAAGAAAAAATAGCTACAACCAATTCCAAATCGTGTGTTGGATATCTGGCCTCATGTGGTCTAAGCTGTCTAGAAGCATAGGCAATATCTTTACCTCTCTGCATCAACACAGCTCCTAATCCTATTCCACATGTATGAGTATAAACCGTCAAATCCTGATTCCCTTCCGAAACAACCAACACAGTTTCATGGGTCAATAAGTGTTTTCAAACTTTGGAATGCTTCCTCACACATATCAGTCCACACAAACTTCACATCCTTTTTGATTAGCTTATTAATTAATCCTGCTATCCATGAGAAATCCTGAATGAATCTCCAGTAATAAACAGCCAATCTAAGGAAACTCTTTATCTCGGTTACTATCTTAGGTCTTTTCCAACTATTCAATGCCTCAATCTTATTAGAATCCACTAACAACCCTCTCTCTATGACTACATGACCAAGAAACTTCACTTCCTTCTTCCAGAAATGACATTTTGAGAACTTTGCATTCAGTTGATGCTGCCTCAACGGCTCAAACACCACTCTAAAATGAACATCGTGCTCTCTTTCATCATTAGTGTAAATCGATATATCATCTATGAAAACCAATACGAACCTATCAAAGTGCTTTGGGAAAACTTAAAAATCAAATCCACAAAGAAAGTTGCCGCATTCGTCAGTCCGAATGACATAACTAACCATTTGTACGACCTATAGCTGGTCCTGAACATCATCAGAGGTATACTTTCCTCTGCTACTCTGAGCTGATGGAAACCTATTGCCAAACCGAACTGAGAAAATACCTTAGCTTCACTCAATTGGCCAATAAAATCATCAATTTTGGGCAATGTTCATCGATTCTTTATCACCTTCTCATTTAACTTACAATAGTCGATACATAGCCTCAACGATTCGGCCGGCTTCTTAACAAACACCGCTGCTGCAACCCACGGTGAACTACCCGGTATGATTAAACTCTTGCCTTCCAAATCCACCAACTACACCTTCGAACTCCCTTATCTTTGAAAGGGTCATCCTACTCGACGACTTACTTACTAGTTCGGCTCTTGGAACCAAATCTATCTAAAACTCAATGGCTCACTTCAATGGCAATCTAGGCTCAAAAACGTTTGCGAAATCTCTAACCATGAAAACTTGACTCAACTCATCATTTGATTCCATAACACCCAAAAAAGCATACATCTCACCGCTAGAACCTCTACGGTATACATAATCCCGTCACTACAATCAAGGTGTCTAAGAGATATTTTGCTATCCAAAATATATCCTAGCAGCATACTTACTTAACCAATCTATCCCAAGAATAATTCTGAACCCCACAGAATCAAACATATGCAATCTGAAAACAAGGGTATGGCCTAATGGGTATAACTCTAATTGGTCACATCAAGGCCTATCAACGGATGCTTTCGGATGCGGATAGTACCATATCCGCACCCGCATATTTCAGATATCTACATCCATGAATATGGACGGATATCGGATAATTATCCTGTTACATCCTATATTTAGAGGCCAAAAGTTAAGCGCTTGGATGCTGCACTCATCCATAGTATTAATACTAGTGATGAAATATGGTAATGTTAGTGGTATCCATATTATCAAACAATACGAAAAAATCACAAATTTCCAAAAAATATATTTTCAGTGATTACATTTCAAATAATATCATATCCAAGTTACAAAAATCAACAAACGTATCCCAGGCCTCGATCAATAATCAATAATAATACGCCAAGAGCGACATATGAAGATGCCCTCCTGGATGATCAAAGCAATACGGACATAGCTGTCTTAATACACAACAGAAACGATTTTAAAATAGAATTCCTAAAGTAGCTATCCGTCAGCCACCTGCTCGTCGTCGGATGCTTTATTCGCCAAAATCTGCTAAACCCTAAAAACCTAAACCTTCAGCCTACTTAAATCAATTTTGAGACCCCAAGAGTTTAAGGGGAAACAAAAACTTTGAGTCAGACATAAAGCTTGGTATGAATAATTCCTGTTATATCTCAATTTACCCACACCACTTTGTAGAATGGGTTTTCCCCTTACTAATATCTCTTTTTAAAACATATATTTTGCAAATCCTTTCTTGCAACCAAACTGGTTAATCAACTGATTATGGTAATAATATAGCAATATCTATTATGGAAAACTAGGAAATGAAATAAATTATTTGTCTAAAATCCAAGCTATCTACTCTATACTGTACTATCTGTCCTAAAATATGAGCTAACTACTCTCTTTTGGATTATCAATCTTAAAAATGATTATACCAAAATAGAAATATCTTTTATGCTAGATAAAGGGCTATCTGCCCAAAACAGGTAAAAAAGGGTGGAATAACTATCTGTAAATTGTAGCAAGGTCTGTTATTATAATAAGTGAACTAACTCTTCATATCAGAGTTGACTGCTCCGTCCCACACTAACTGTCCTCTGGGCTAACTCCTCCGTAAATGGACCGACTATCCGAATTTAAAATATGCCAACTAACCAAATTTTCATTTGGGTTAGTTACCCTTTAAATTATCTAGGCTAACTACCCTTTAAAATATCTAGGCTAACCGCCCTTCAAATTTTCCTTGAAAACATTTTCAAAATTATTTTGTCCATCAAATCATATATATACAAGGAAAACATATCTTTACCTTTACTCTATGCTATTTTTGCCATGTTATATGTACTTTATTCAAAATAATGTTGATGATGTTAATTAAAGATTATCTATCCTTTTTTAAATAAGTTAAAGTCCTTTATGACTTAAAACACTTAGGTTATTTACCTAATCATATTATTCGAATCCTTTGTTTAAAACCTTTACACACATTTCGAAAACAATGAAGGTATCTCCTTCAAAACCCTTAATAAAACCCTTTGAAAGCATTAAAGGTGGCTCCTTTATATCCTGCAATAAACCGTTTAAAATCGTTGGAGGTAACTCCTTCAAAACCTTTTTAAAAACCTTCCTTTTACAAGCTTTAAAATATGTGATATCTGCCCTCTAAATCCTTTAAACTTTAGCCTTTCGAAAACATTGAAAAACTATACCTTTCAACCATGTCGGAAGGTTTCTTTTCAATGTAGTGGAAAGGTTTCACCATTCGACTTTGTCGAAAGCCTAGCATACTTCCCTTATAAAATCATTTATAAACATTTCGAAAGCGATGAAACTCAAAACCTTTTGAAGACATTGGGTTTAGTTTAAACAAGTGGAAAAGTTTCAAAACCATTCAAAGTTAAATATTTTGAAACCATTAAAACGTTTCGACTTAAATCATTTGGATTATGCTTTCAAGTAAAGCAAAAGGATCACAAAAACATTGAAGTCAAAAGCATCTGCTTCGAAAGCTTTACAAACCTTTCGAAACCCTTCGAAAACAATGAAGTGTTGGTGTTGGGACCAACCCTTCGAAATCAATGGAGAGAGGTGGCAAGTTTTTTTATAAACAAAAGATAACATTTAACTCCATCTGTGTCGAAAGGTTTGGAAGCGGCAACTATAATCTTGTCGACCTAGTCGAATGGTTTCATACATTTTGACCTTGTCGAAAGCATTACCTTTCGAGTTTGTCGAAAGGTTTCAATTAAAACAAGAAAGAAAACTAATCGAAGCTTTTTTCTTTTAAACCATTTGACAATGTCTAAAGCCCTTTGTCAAAAGCTGGCAGGCATATTTTCTTTAAAACCAAAACAAGGTTTCATCTCCTTTGTAAGCTTTAACCTTTCATCCCTAAACCTTTTGACTTCATTCAATTCACTATGTACAAGTTGTCTAATACCATGTGCATTGATATTTGACTAAGTCGAAAGGTTTAATACCTTTTGACCTTGTCGGAAGGTTTGGAATGGAGGCCGAAGGACTTGTCGAAAGGGTTGAAATAGTAGAAAAACTATTTATTTGCACTTTAAAATAGTTCTTTTGTACCCAACCTGCCTTGTTTGGCTAAATCTGATGGTTGCTAGAATTTATATTTAAAATGTTGCCGACTTTCCTTATTTAGAAACTTAAATAATTTTGAAAAAGCCCATTTCTCCTTTATGATTATATAAAATATTTAATTCACACGCCTTAAATAATTTTATAAAAATCTTGAAAAATTGTAGAAAAATTCCAAAAAAATCAATTAGTATGTTCTCTTCAACATATAAAATTTTTAGATCCAAACAATAAATATTTTTCCATAAGTAAATTAATAACCCAAAATACCATTTTCTTCTTTAGAAAATTCATAATAATTCCATAAAAATTTAGAAAAAACTGAAAATTAAAACCCATTTTAAAATAACTTTTAGATCATCATAATAATTTGCAAGACTAACAAATTTCATTTAATAGGGTTTTCATCTTAAAACATGTCATAAAATTTGTATGAACGTACATAAATCATTGACATGTATATATATCGTTTTTATCATTCAAATACATGGCAAACCTTTGAAAAATCATTCAAAATTAACCTTAAAATCGAAACTATAAAAATTTAGAGATGTAAACATTATTCACCTTTTCTTTTGAGTTTAAGGAGCTTGAGATTTGAATGAGTTTCATTTGAATATGCTTTCCTTAAGCTTTTCTTTTGTTTCCTCTTCGTCCTTCCTTATTAATGGTGGTCATGATTTTAAATGTTTTGATATGAGAATGAATGTTTATTAAGATACACGGCCTATCCCATAAAACCCCACCTCTAATTTATTTAAAACTTTTTATTTAATTTATAAGTCAAAAGGCATGGCTACGTTATTAAATCAAACCTCAATCCCTTTATCAATAATTATTTATTTAGTTTATCTAACTACATCTCCTAAATAATGTTATCAAAAATCTAGGGTGTTATAGACTCTCCGCCTTGAAGAATTCCGTCCTCAAAATTCAATAAGGCTTAAAACAACAAGAAGGTAAAATATACCATCAAAACTAGTCAGGATAAGTATCTCTAATCCTGCTCTCAAGCTCCTAAGTACAGTCTCTATCATCGTCACCCTACTAGACTTTGACTAATTTGACTGTCTAGGTTCTAATCATTTTCTTATCTCTCGCCATAATGTGAACTGGCTTCCTTACTATGGTCAAGTTCGGTTCTACTACTAAATCATCTAGCACTATCGATGCATTAGCAGTCTCCGGGACTCAACATACTTTCTGAGATGGAAAATATGAAAAACATTATGGAAACCTTTCCAAACTGCTCGGTAACTCAAGTCTATACGTGAGCTTTTCGGTATTCTCTATAATAGGAAAAGGTCCAACAATCCTTGGAGATAACTTCCATGACTTCCCAAATCTAAGTACACCTTTCATCGGCGATACTTGGATGAAAACTTGGTCCCCACATGAGAATTCCAAATCTTTCCGTCTCTTATTTGGATAATTCTTATACCTAGACTGAGCCTCCTTCATTCTAGCCCCAATAACCTCAATCTTTTCTACAGCTTCTCTAACCAAATCTGGATCAAGAATTAAACTATCCTCGGTGTCCAACCAACAAAAGGGAGATTTACATCGCCTTCCATACAAAGCTTCAAACGGTACCATCCCAATACTAGTCTGATAACTGTTGTTATACAAAAACTCGACCAGATGCAAAAGGTCCTACCATGATCACCTAAAATCCAGAACACAAGCTCTTAACAAATCTTCCAAGATCTTGTTAACTCTTTCTCTTTGCCCATCTGTCTGGGGATGGTAATCGGTACTCATCATAAGCTTGGTTCTCAAAACTTCCTATAGACTCTTTCAAAACCCGCTAGCGAACAAAGAATCTCTATCACTAACTGTACTACTAGGAACTCCATGCAGTCTAACCACATTCTTCATGAACAACCTTTATAAAACAGGTGTTGTCTTGGTTGACCTAATTGGAATGAAATGGGCACTCTTAATCAATCTATCCACTATAATCCATATACTTTCACTTCCCCTGTTCGACCTTGGAAACTTGTTTATAAATTCCATAGAAATAGAACCCCACTTCCACATTGGAGTATCCTGTAACACCCTTAATTTTATTGACATTATTTAGGAGATTCAATTAGAAAAGGTTAAATAGAATAGTGTAGATAATGGGATATGTATTGATTAATTAATTAGGTGGTCGTGCTTATTAAACTATTGAACTTATATAAATGATTAAGAAGTTAGAGAAAAGGGCATTAGGGTAGATAGCCGGCCACACTTCCCACCCTTATACTATTATCATTATGTTTTGCACATTCATTTTTATCTCAAAACAAAAGCTGTAAACATAATAAATAACAAGGCTAGCCATAGGAAGATAGAAGAGGAGAAGAAAATTGAAGGAAAGCTTAGGATTCAAGCCAGAGGAAAATCAGTCTCAAACAATCTCTAATCTCCATATCTCAAGCAAGGTGAATAATAATTTCTTTATCACTATTTTGATTTGTACATCAAATGGTTTCGGATTTAATGATAAACAAATTTTTATGATATGTTAAATGATGATATGCTTGATGATGATTTAGATGTGTTTAAACAAGGTTGTTTAATTAGAGATATACACAGTTAGGGCAAAACTGAGATGAAAATGATTTTTAAATGCCATGGGGAAATTTTATGCTATAGAAAACATGATTTTGGAGATGGGTTTCGATTCTTATACTTTTCCAAGTGCATATGGATATTATACAAATTTTCTATTAAAGAAAATGTTTTATTGGGTTATAATTATTTACCGCAAAAATAAGGATTATTTGGGTTAGAAATTTTTATATGCGGGAAAACATATTGAAATAGATTTTCTGCGATTTTTCTAGATTTTTCCTATGTGTTTTGATGAATATATATATATATATATATAATTATTTAAGGTATGAGACTTAAATGTTTTATATATTTGTTAATGGAGAAGAGGCATTTTAAAAAATAAATTTTTTATTTAAATCTGACACTTGTGGCAGCATTGTTCTAAAAAGTCATTGTTAACCAATGAAAATTTGATAAACAAAGGCAGTTAGTTAAAAAGTTAAATTCTTTTAGTTAAAAACAAGAAGATCAAACTTTTAGCATGTTTTAGCCATTTTTAGGCATAATACCTTCCGACAGAGACCATTCATTTAAGTCGGAAGGATTAAACCTTTCAATATGTTCAAACCAATGCATATGGTATCAAGTACTTCGTGTGTAATGAATTGGACAGAGATGAAGAGTTTGTAATCGAAAGGTTGATGGCCAAAGAGGTTGGGATATGTTTGTTTTATAAACTAAAGTTCTCACCTGAATTGCTTTCAAATTAGAGCTTTCGACATGGTTGCTTATAACCATGTCAAATGTCTGAAGAAAGGTTTTAAACCTTTTGAAAAAGTTGAAAGGTCACTGCCACTTATTATAGTTCTATTTTGAACCTTCCGACATTGTCAAAAAGTGGTTTTTATAAGTTTTTTTATGTAAGACCTTCCGACACAGTCAAAAGGTTAGGTTTTAAAAGGTTTTAATAGTCCATTGGACAAGGTCAAAAGGTCTGATATCGAAAGGTTGTTTCAAAGAGATTTAAAATAAACTTCCATTGTGTTGAATCCCTTCGAATGGGTTGAAAGCATGAGCTTTTGGCATCGTCGAAAGGTTTATTAGTTTTAAAAATCCAGCTGCTTCTCCCATTGCTTTCGAAAGGTTTCAAAGCTTTCAACTTAGTTGAGTTACCTTGATTTATAATTGAATTATAACCTAAGCTTTAGAGGGAGTGGTTTTAAGAGGTAGAGGTCCATTGTTTTAAATGAAATGATTTAAGCTTTCGAAGTTAACCCTTCAGCAAGGTCGAAAGATTGCTTCCTTTCTATTCGAAAGGTTTTAAAAGAGGACTTTTCGCATGTTTTAACCTGAACCCAGTAAGTTTTTGAAAGATTTAATCAACTAGTTTCGAAAGGGTTATGCTATAGGAGTTGAATACTTTCGAAAGGTTCAAACTACCGAATGGTTTCTATGGTTTCAAAAGGTAGAATTTGAAGTATTATAAGGTAGGAGCCTAATGTTTTTAAGATCTTTCGAAGGAGATTATCCTATGAAGTCGAAAGCTAGGTTTTGAAGGTATCGAAAGGTTTTAAACTCCAATCTCAATTTTTTAAAGAAAAACCCACGGCATAAACAAAGGAGTTTCGCAATGATTTTAAGTATTAAATTTTGAGGAAGTATTGCCTTGATAAAAATATAAGTTAAACTTAGTAACTATGTTATGATATATTTCAAGGACTTTAAACCCACAGGAGTGGTATAGTCAATTTGTTGTTTTACTTCTTTAAATATGAGTATATTCACATGATTACCCATAACTTATTTTGGGGATAAAAGGGAAGAAGAAATAACTAGGTTAACAGTAGCGACCCTGACTCAGCCTTCGAAAATCGGCATCAAATACGACACTCGTATTCAAATGCCGCAGATCCAAACGTCGAATCTAGTTTGCCGAAGCTTATAACACATTAACTATAACACAGCGGAAGAAACAGAATATAAAAATATACAACATTTGATACAATATGATACAACAGATGATATAATGAATATACATCAGAGATATGATACAAGATAATAGCAGCGGAAAGAAAAGATAACACAGCAGCGGAACAACAACTCTAATATGGTCTTCAAGAAAGAACTCCATCTTCAAAACACAAATCCAGAAATAGCTCGAACTCCCAATAATCATGCACAAAGATAAGCAACTGCAGTTCAGATCCAAAGTCTGAACTAGCTCCAGATAACCTACTAAACCTGACTATCTGAAAAACCCAACTCTAGACTGCCCGTGGGAAAAATAGTGGGCACCCAGAGTTTAGGAAATGAACAATAAACTCCAGGTCAGTCGTAGGACTGGTATGAGCAAACAAAAATATATGGTCTTTTAAAACGAACAAAAGAATTTAAAGTTTGAAATCCACAATGCTTTTTAGAAAATGAAACTACCATAAGGCCTCCCGCCACACACACAATGCAAACGCAGAATTTGAGGAGATTTCTCCTTATGATAGTCAAATATGCTTAATATAAGGAATTTCTTTGATATTATTACTATAAGTGCAAAGTGCATAAAAACCATTTCGAAAGTATAATATAAATCCTAGCCAGCATAGACATTCCGAACTATGCCTACTATAGCTACCATCCAAACAGTGGGGCGCCACCATAAATAGATGGCAGGTAATACAACTAAAACCGTACAAGGCACGTATTGGATGAATGGATTTCCAACAAATGGTCAGGCTAAGGAACTTCCTACTGTCAATGGGATCGCCTCTGGCGGGACGTCCTAAGAACCTAACCGGATCTCTGCCAACACATGGCCGGGTTACCTCTGTAACTAGGTAACTACTACTCGAGCATGCCATCCCCCGGTCCTTTGGGACCTTTATCTGAGGCCTCGATCAAAGAAACAATCACACAGAAAAATGAGATTGGAGCAACCACATAGGTTAAGCATCAGGGCTCCATACCTGATACCACCCTTTTCCAGAAGGAAATGACATACCCTAAAGGGAGCGACCCTCATAACCTTGCCACATCTTTCCTGTTTCGACCATTTCCGGGGTGTGAGGTCCTGATGAGGTCTCGTCCACAAAGCTACGTTTTTTCACATAGCCGTGCTTTGATCAACAAATGATCAGCACACAACAGCACTTAGCGTGCCACATTACCAAATTGGGAGTATATCGCTGATAACCTTCAACTACATAACCTCTGAGCTCGTACGTCTCAGAGAAGGGTGTTAAGCTAAGAGAATAAATTCTCCGCCACCAAACAGAAATGTATTTGAAAGGAATCTGCTTTATATCTCAAAGTGTAATGTCAGACACACAGCCATACAAGTCTGTTCCGGGTTCGAACAGAACCGAAGGCACTTCCGAAGAAGCCCTTGCAAATCCGGGTATTCACAATCCCGGTAGGACTTCCCATCACTAAGGGAATCTCTATACCGGAGCAACTCGGTGCAAAGACAATCGACAGGTTATCCTATCCGTTTCACAAATACCTGGTCTTCAACACCGGTCTTTAAATGCTATCCATATCGTCGTATCATTATTCGGGATGAGCTATATGACACAGGGTCCTCTCCCGGCTAAACCGAATAATGAGCGCAATATTTAAAACATATGGATATGGAATTTCAGTTAAGTCACAACGTTTAAAACCCAAAATCTTTCTTTAAATGGTTCTAACAAATTACCATTTCAAATATTTTAAATAAAAAGATTTCTTTCACAAAGTTCACCTAGTTTCACAAAGATCCATTTATAGTTTTCAAAACAATTTCCATTTTTCAATTTGGGTTAATTCATTCAACTTTTGAATTAAAATTTAATTTATAGCTTTCAAAACCATTTCCAAAGATAACTTGGAAAACATTTTCATTTTAGACTTGAGAAAATCCCTTTAACACAAATTGGAAGTCCGTATTTTATGTGAAAGCTTTTATTATTTAAAAACAAGTAGCCTTTGTTTTTAGAAAAATCCGATTTCATTTATACAAGTTAAATCATTGGGTTAAACTCAAAATTCCAAAACAACACCTTTAAAATGGTTTAAAATCCCATATAAACTTGTATAACCTTTTTAAATTATAAATGGAATTCAATTTCAAACTTTGGATTCAAATTTAAGTCAAATTTCAGAACTAAATTAAGTTATTCAAAATTAACTTTTATCTTTGAAATTCCTTTTCGAAAGCTTTTTATTTTAAACCCAATCTATTTTCAAAACCATTTGAATTCAAAAATCCAATTTTAAAACTATTTCAAAAATCCGTGACTTAACTATTTTCCACGTGCGATCTATATTTGTGTGTGTATAGTGTGGTCCAGGGTTAACACAATAGTGCGTAACATCAATCATCACAGATGTATCAATATCGATAAGCGGTATAACCCGTAACGCTTACCTTCATTCACAGATTCATAGATAAGGTAAATTTATCAATCACAAAGATTCACTATTACGATTCGATATGGGTTTCGGATAACCAACTGGAATCCGACTCCCTGTCGCATCGAAATTCAAATGTCGTTCTATGGGTCAATGGGTTTTCATATTCATACAACAGTATATTCATCACAATTATAGCCGCTCAGCACAAAGCATCACATAGCATCACATCACATATCAAGTACATCAATCCATCACACAACATTCAATAACAATCAAACATCTTTGATTAAGGTGAACAAATCGTGGTTTTAAATTTTATTACTCACATAATTACTTTCATTAGTAATCTTTAATCAATGATTTGTTATCATAAATTTTCAATTGAATAAGTCTTAATCACCTTCATTAATTAATCATTCTTTAATTAATTATCTTAATTAATTAACCCTTAATTGTAATTAATTGAATCTCAAATTATTTTATTTATTGACCTTTAATTAATTATTTTAATAAATGAATTCTTAATTTTAATTAATTAAATCTTAATAAATTATCCCCTAATTAATTAATTAAATTAATAAACCCTTAATTGTGATTAATTAAACCTTAATTTTAATTAATTATCCTTTAATAAAAAAATTCTTAATTTAATTACCCTAATTAATTAACCACATTAATTAATTATGTTTAAAGTAATTAACCCTTAATATTTGATTAATCAATCTTTAATCTTTAATCTTTAATTATCTGATCTTAATTACTTTCACAAGGTAATTATTATTTTTATTTAATCATTCATTAATTACTTGATTAATTGACTTGAATTCTTAATTAATTACTTCAATTAATAAATCTTCAATTATTAATTAATTAAATCTTAATTAAAACTAATTATTCTTTAATTGATCAATCATCCTTAATTAATTACCTAATTTATAAATCACCCATAATTTATCATCCTTTAAATAATTAAGTAAATACACTTTTAATTAATGACATTAAGAAATTTATTAATACCTTTTGACTAAAACTTAAAACACTAATCTCAATTTATAAACAATCCAATCTTTAAATAAAAATAATATTTAAATTCCAAACTCATTTTAATCAAGGTTTCTTATATACTTATTTCAGACACTTGTTTAATTCAAGTATTATCAAATCCCATTTCAAAATACTTAGAAATATATTTATTATCCTCATATAAATTTTTTCCGCAAAACCAATTTATTTCCAAAACAATTTTAAAATCTTTAACCTTAATCTTTTTCCTTTGAAAACTTGTTCATATTTTTAGTTTAAAACCTTGGTACTGTTTGTTTTATAAATTTAAAACCTGGTACAGATTGTATTTCCAAATTTTAAAACCTGTACATATTTTCGTTCTTTCAAATTTTACAACCTGCTGTCTAACAACAGACACGAACCAATCTTCATCATACCCGAGCAAATCATTAACTTACTTCGAGATTTTCCAGGAATTGACCCGAGATCGTTTGCTTCTTCCTCCAAATCCACAGATACATCAGACATCATCACCTACGCGTGCACGTGCACCATTAACTGCGCCACCTCTAATCATCGCTCTGGCCATCGGCAAATCACCTATGTTTCCCCGAGTCATTTCGACCACCCAGCTTGAAGAAATCAATAGCTGATCAAAATCGAGTCATTTGGTTTTGACTGGAACCCAAAACTACCCATAGAGTTCAACGCCGATGATGACCCCGTTGACTAGAACCCACTGCACTCCTTCCAGAGTAGCCTCACATCATCACATCGCGATCGCAATCATCACGATCAAGCCCGAAGCTCCATTGTCGCCGAGAACACATTGACAGCATACCAGACAAAACTACACGCAAACCCTAGATCAATACAATCTATCTCCCACGATGAATTGTAAAGTTATTGAACATTTTTCCGATGATCATTGTCCCACCAGTAAGCTCCGGATTCAATCACGAGATTTTTCATTGTTCCGATCATCAAATTTTCATCAAAACCCAATTTATGTTCAACTCGTGATTTCTCACCATTTACAAACTTACAAATTGTAAAAAATCTGATCAAAATTCATCATTTTCAATTTGGAAACAGATCCTATATTTTAAACTTAGGATTTTGAGACTTGAATTCTTTGACTCCTAATGATTTTAACTGTAAATCCCTACTTTCGAATAAATTATTCCACAAATCTACCCGGATTTATTTTTTAAATTTGATGTTACATAATTGCACTCATTTTCCATTCACACATTATAGCCTAACAAGATTTAAGGGAGGAGAAATTGATTTCTAGACAGGTTTGAAACCTGTATATATTAAAACAGAGACTTATATATATATGCTTTTAAACAGGCTTACACAGACTGTCTTAACAAATATGTGTGTGTGTGTGTACAACATGCAAGCAAATTTTAACAACTAGACAACCATCTCATATCAGCCACAACATCAAGACAAAGGGATAGACAGAAGAAAGTTTGCTCACAAACAAAAATAAACAAATTTCAGAGTTGAAGGTTGCTCACAGCTATATTCTGATCTTTATATTTTCTTTGATTTCCAGGCAGAGAACTTAAACATTGATATTATTTTGCTTTACCAGATTCTACTGTAATTCCCAAACTTCTTACATATTTCCAAACCTATCTTGCTAGAATTTTATTTTAAACTTTTAACTCATACTTTAACAAACATATTTTTATTTGAATCTCAACAGCAAACAATGACCAGACAAGGGGTTTGAATCTCTTAGTTTTTTTTCCTGTAGTTTAATCACAGAGAAGAACAACACAAATTATACATACACACATTTAAACATTCACATATATACACATGAACTTATTTATATATATTCACAACATACTTATCTTCCAGATATAAACATGCAGCCAAATTTCATTTTTTTTTTTAATTTCAAAAAGTGATGTTATTTTATGATTTAAAAATAGAGGAAGGGATTTGATTTTTTCTTAACTTCTTGAGTTTGTGATTAGAACAGTGGCAAGATATGTATGTATACATACAATCAATGATTACAGAGACATGCAAGTACTTATCAATATTCACAAGCAAGAATATCAAGAAAATCCATAGAAATAAAGGAGGCTGGTTTAAAAGAAGGTATGCTCATAGGTTTTGATGTCTGGACAGAGAGAGGCTTGATATTTTGTAAGTTGAATATGACCCACTCGCATTTGCTTCGACATTTCAGATCTGAATCTGATGGTTTTCCTGTTTTGATTTACCTTTTGTTCTCTGGTTTCTGTTGTTTGTTGGTTTGATGTTTAAAATCTTTGTTTTTATTACTAATTACTAACATCAAATTCAAATTTAAAAATAAAGAAATTTTCTTACCTTTGAATTATCTTAGAAATCACTACATTGCCAACAACCTGAAACACATAAATCTGATTGCTTAATTTTGAATTGCTTCCATGTTTGAATGCATTGGTTTTGATTTCAGGTTGCTCTCAGGCTTCAGGCTCTCCTTTGCATGACTTCAAGTTAAAAATCTTAGTTTGTTGAAAGCTTTACCTTGATTGATAAAGTTGAATTCAATTTGTATGTTGGATTTAGGCTTCGTTCCAGGTTGAGATTAATTTGTATTCAAATCTGCTCTGACTTATGATTTGAATCTGATGTGGAGCCTAAACCTTTTCCTTTTTGTTTTTCAGGTTTATGTTTTTTTTTCTTTGCTTGAGTGATGATGTTTTAAAGCTTGTGAAATCTTTTTGGGTAGTCAACTTCAGATCTTGGAGTTTAATAATTTCGAAGTTTTGGGGTGTTGAAAGGGTTTCTGAATTTTTTATTTTTTTATTTTAACAAAGATGTTGAATGCCATTTGTAAAAAGCAATGATGAGAACACGATCTTGTTAATCTTCCTACACCATCTCTCATGTGTATATATTTACATTTGTATTTCTTTTTCTCAAGTCAAAAAATTTGTATTACTTTTTATTTTATTTCCACATATTCATTTTATAAATAAATACATCCTTTATCCAATCTTATTTTATACTTATACAATTTTATAATCAATGATTTAAAATCTAATTACTTATTACTAACAATTTTATACATGTGTTAGTTCTTTGATAATATAAAGTTAATAACCCAATATTTAATAAAAATCAAATCCCAAATTAAGATTCATTTATCTAAATAAAGATACATCCTATCATATCAAAAATTCAAATACAATTTTGTTTTATTCCAATTATTCAAATTATTTTTCTACTAATTCAGAAATTAATTTCAAAATATTACTTCTAAACCAAACTGCATGCTTAATAAAATAAATAAGTAAATTTCTATCAAATTCAAAAATGTAAATTTTAAATTCAATTTATTCTTTAAGATTTCTATTATTGAATTCCCAATTTAAAATTCTATCCTAAAATACATACTTTTATTAATCTCTAAGCCTTTAAATTCTATTTATTCTCAATACTTTATTTTTAAACCCAATATTTATTTGTAAAATACTTATTCTTAAATTTTTAATTCAACGTTCTATTTAAATGCTTTCCTATTCTAAATAAATTCGCAACTAAATAAAAAAAAATTATATTAATTTCCAATTATTTTCAAAATTTAATCCCAAAGATCAAATAAAGTATTAAATTGATCGTGCTTAAAAATCAGGAATGTTACATTAACCCAGTAGTGAATATAAATTGATTAAAATCCTAAATGAGTAGATTTTCATCTAAGTGGTTAGAAGGACTACAACGTAGGATGCTAAAATATAAACGAAAGTTATTAGCAAAGGCCAATAGTTTCATCGTAAGCTCATGAAAACTATGTGAAAAGGAACATGTCAGGTAGATATGTTTATAGTAAGCCCATGAAAACTATGTGAAAAGGAAGATGTCATATAGACAGGTTCGTAGCAAGCCCATGAAAACTATGATTGATACCGGTAGGGACCAATAGGTTTATCGTTAGCCCATGAAAACTATACCCAAATTATGACATTGACAGATAGTCACAAGGTTCCTAGACAGCCTATGAAAACTAGGATAAACAAAAAGATATTGGAGTTACAAATAGGTTCTTAGTGATCCCATGAAAACTATGAATAAGACAGAGTGTCTATTAATTATAACAAAGTTATTAGTAAACCCATGAAAACTAAAAAGGTTAATAGTGACCCTAAAAATATATATATGACAGGGTGTCAGACTAAACCGGGGATGGGAAATCCTAATTATTTTCAAGTATGCATATCATCATAATATTTTGAAAATGTATGTTTTCACCATTGTGGATACAGGAGCGTAGTATATGGTTTTGTAATGGTTTTCAGGATACTAGTGAGGGGAAAACCCGTTAAGCAGCGTAATCTCACTAGATGTCTAAAAGGATTGAGATGTTAGATTATTATTCATACCAGGCTTCATATCTAACTTGAAATTTTGTATTCCCCTTAAACTATTATTATTCATACCAGGCTTCATGTCTAACTTGAAATTTTGTATTCCCCTTAAACTCTTGGGTACTCAATTGATTTTGAGTAGTTTGAGATTTAATGTTTCAAGGTTTCTTCATAGATGAATTTAGTTTCCGAAGACGTGCAGGAGGCAGATAGCTATTTAGAGTTTTGTTGTCCGCTATGTGTTTGTTTGCATAGGTAGATTTATGTGCCTTACTATATACACTGATCAATCAATGGTGCATCTTCATATGTCGTTCATGGCATTTTTGTAATAATTATATTTTGCTGAACGTGGTTAACGTAATTTGGGATTATGTAATGAACATGAAATGTTTTGATTTGAATATGGAAGTATGTTTTTTTTAATTGATAAAAAATTCATATTTCTGTGATCTATGTATCAATGAATCTAGCACCACCGTATTTGGTCGCCGAGATTAATAACTATGGATGACTGCAGCATCCGTAGTCGTTAGTTTTTAGCCTCCAGGTAGGGGGATGTTACAAGTTGGAATGAGAGCATGGTTTATGGAATACTTAACTAAAATTGATTTTTGAATACATAATCCTTAGATATTAGAGTTAAGATTGGGGTATGGGATAACGTTATAGTAACATACTTGTATTTGTTATATGTATAAGTATACGCTATATCTTTGAACTCCTATCTTAGTTAGGTTATTCATCTATATCTCACAAGTTTTGAATACCGATATGGAAGGAGGAAGAGGTAGAGTTAGTATTGGAGGAGAGAGCACCACTACTAATGGAAATGCCCGACTCAATGCTAGAAGGGATCCAGGTCAGCCACAAGCTGAAGCTGCTGGAGTAGGAGTTCCCCAAATGGACTTGGGAGCAATGTATCAGTTCTTTGTAAACATGATGTAGACTAGAATTGCAGTCGAAGCTGTCAAAGGTAATGCTGTTGGAAGTATCGGTGGGGCTAATCCTATAGTTCCAACTGGATATAACCATGCTAAACTAAGTAGAGACTATGTTAGTCTCGGAGGAAAGTCATTCACTGGAACGGAAGATGCTGTTGAAGTATAGAATTGGTTTTTGATCTATGAAAGGATCTTTACCAATTTAGGATTTAATGATAAAGAGGAGAGAAGGCTAGCCTCTAGACAGTTGCAAGGGTTGGCGCTTCATTGGTGGAACATTATGACGGCCGGGGTGCCGAAGGAAGAGTTGATGTGGGCTGACTTTAGAAGGAGGTTTGAGCAGAGGATCTTGTCTTAGTTTGCCAAATCAGCGTTATTGAGGAAGTTTATGGATCTTGTCCAAGGGCAGATGTCTGTGATCGAGTATGCTGCTAAGTTTGATGAGCTATCTCGATATGGTTATGTTTTTCTTGACATGGATGATAGGAGGAATAAGAGATTCATTAGGGGTTTGAGGCCAGAGCTAGTAAGGATGGCTATGACTCACATTAGAGAACTTTATCATGTAATGGTGGAGATAACTGTCCGACATGAGGAGATGCTTGTTGTTTCAGCTAGGGAAAAGCCAGTTTAGTCACTATGTTCTTAGGGAAGAAAAAGGAAATTCTTTAAGAAGAAGGGAGCCTAGAAGGGGTAGGCAACTATGAAGGCAAAGGCTGATGTGATATGTTATAAGTGTGATAAGAAGGGCCATTTTTCCCGCGAGTGCAGAACTGGTAAAGGGAAGGAACCAACGGAGAAGAAGAATGTGAAATGCTTCAATTATGACCAGGATAAGCATTATAAGAACCAATTTCCAAAGTCAGTCAGGGCGAATAGAGGGAAGGTATTTGCTATTGGACCACCATCTTCTTCTAAACCCACTGTAGTAGAGAAAGGAAAGCCTATGATGGAAGGTACATTTTGATTTAGAGTATACCTATTAGGGTACTTTTTGATACCGGTGCATCACATTCATTTATAACTTAGTGTTTGGTTGATAGGTTATGTAAAATCCCACATACATTGTTACTTCCTTAAGGGTTACGAATCCAATAGGAGGGTATGCAACTCTTGGGATGAGATGTGACCAGTTAGCACTTGATTTTTTAGGTCATAAGTTTACGTACAATTTGTATGTTTATGATGTCGTAGATTTTGGGATCATCTTAGTATGGATGGGTTGGGAAAGTATGAGGATAGGATATTTTGTCAGGATCGAGGAATAGCATTAAGGTACCTAAATAGTCATAACCAAATCATTTTCTCTATGGAGAATTCTAGTAAGAGTGTTTGTGATTTGTTGAGTGCCATGGAGGTTGAAGAAAAGGTTAGTCAAATTTGTGTGATTAGAGAGTTTGCAGATGCATTTGATTCGGTCACTGGATTACCACCGAAACAAGCTGTTAAGTTTCGAGTAGACCTTGTATCGGAAGCTGAATCTGTTAGTAGACCACCTAGTATGATGACACCCATAGGATGAAGGAATTAAGTTGTAGTTTGTGGATGTTGAGGGAAGAAATTTTATCACACCAAGCAGTTCACCTTGGGAAGTAGCTGCGGTATTTCTGAAGAAACCAGATGGGTTGTTAAGGATGTGCATCGACTATCGTAAGTTTAACATATAGACGATCAAGAATAGGTACCCTCTACCAAGAAATGATGATCTGTTTGATCAAGTGAGTAGAGCTAGAGTATTTTCCCAATTGGATTTAGCGACGGGTTCCATCAATTGAGATTGGCGGAGGATAGTATTCCTTTGACTACATTCTGATCTAGTTATGTTTCATATGAGTGGTTAGTAATGTCATTCGAATTGACGAATGTGCCTGCTTTCTTCGTTGATTAAATGAACTGATTTTTCAAAAAAGCATTTGGAAAGGTCTGTACCGGTGTTTATAGATGACATTTAGGTGTATTCTAGAGATGAAAGAGAGCATGAGATTCATGTTAGGGTAGTGCTAGAGACACTGAAGCAAAATCAGCTTAAGGCAACGTTTTTCAAGTGTCATTTTTGGAAGAGAGAAGTTAAGTTTCTTGGGCATGTGGTTTCAAAGGAAGGATTGTCAGTTGATCCAGTTAAGATCGAGGTAGTCAATAATTGGAAGAGACCAAAGATGGTAACCGAGGTCGAAAGTTTTCTTGGACTGGCAGTCTATTACCAGAGATTCATCATGGATTTCTTATGGATAGCAGCGCCTTTGATTAAGTTGACCAGGAAGGATGTAAAGTTTGTTTGGTATGATAAATGTGAGGAAGCATTCCTTAAGTTAAAACATTTTTTGACAAATTCTCCAGTGCTAGAAGTTCTAGATGGTCACCAAGGGTTGGTAGTTTACACTGATGCATGTGGCACTGGATTGGGAGCAGTATTGATGCAGAAGGGAAAAGTTATTGCTTACGCATCTAGGCATCTTAGACCGCATGAAGTAAGATATCCTACTCATGACTTGGAGTTGGCAGCGGTAATATTCGCCATTAAAATTTGGAGGCATTATTTGTTGGGAGAGAGATTTGAGTTGTATACCGATCATAAGTCATTAAAATATTAATCCTCTCAGAAGGAGTTGAATAAGAAGCGGCAGAGATGGCTGGAGATTTTTGCTGCTTATGATTTCGGTATATAATAAACTGCTGGAAAGGGAAATTAGGTAGCTGGCGCTCTTAGTAAAAAAACATCAGAATGTAGTATTACCGATGTTGGTAGAATGAAAGGATCCAGAAGCTTCAGCCAGTTGTAGGGTGCAGTTGAGATCTACTGCTAGATCTAGTTAGGGTACTGCCATGTTATCATGTTTAGAAGTTCAACCAGTACTGATCGAAAGGATAGCTTCTAAGCAAAGAGAAGATCCAGTTTTAGCTGAAAGGATTAGAATACTTAAAGAAGGATCAGAGATTGATGGCCTAAAAGACTTTAGTCTTGACCAAAGAGGATGGTTGAGGAAAGGGAACGATTATGTGTCCTAGATTTAGAGAACTTAACAAAAGAAGTCCTAGAAGAATGTCATCGATCGAAATTTATGATTCATCCTGGAGGGACCAAGATGTATCAAGACATGAAGAGGAGCTTTTATTGTGAAGGCATGAAGACGTTGTTGGCTTATGGGTTAGGCAGTGTGTTAACTATCAACAGGTGAACGCCGAACTTCAGAAACCTAGTGGGTTACTACAGCCTTTAGATATTGCATTTTGGAAATGGTATTCGATATCAATGGATTTTATAAACGAGTTGCCAAGATCATATAGAGGAAATGAAAGCATATGGGTTACAGTGGATAGGTTGAACAAGAGTGCCCATTTCATTCCGATAATGTCAACCCGGATGACACCAATTCTAGCAAAGTTGTTCATGAAGAACATATATAGACTTCATGGGATTCCTAGTAGCATAGTCAGCGACAATGATGCATTGTTCACTAGCAAATTTTGGAGGAGTCTACAAGAGGTATTAATTACCAAGCTCAAGATGATCACAACATATCACCCACAGACGGATGAGCAGACAGAGAGAGTCTATAAGGTACTCAAAGATTTATTGAGAGCTTGTGTGTTGGACTTTGGTTTTCTTGGAAATATCACCTATATCCGATTGAGTTTTCCTATAATAATAGTCATCAGACTAGTATAGGAATGGTGCCTTTCGAAGCTTTGTATGGAAGACCATGCAGATTGCCAGTATTTTGGTTAGAGACCGGAGACAGATTGGTCTTAGGTCCATATTTAGTTAGAGAGGCGTCATAAAGGATTGAGATAAACCAAGGACGGATGAAGGAAGCTCAAGAGTTACGCGGATAGAAGGCATAAAGAATTAGAGTTCTCAGTGGGAGACAGAGTTTTCATTAAAGTATCACCGATGAAGCGTGTGGTGTAATTTGGAAAATTGAGAAAGTTAGCTCCGAGGTATATTGGTCCATTTCTGATTACAGCAGGGATTGGAAAGCTCAAATGTAGAGTAGAGTTGCCAAGCAGCTTGGCAGGTGTCCATAATTTATTCCATGTGTCTCATCTTCATAAATAGGTGCGTGATCTAGAGGCTACTATTCCTTAAACAGAGTTGGAGGACTTGGTAGTAAATCTCGATTTGAATTTTGTTAGAGAATCAGTTCGGGTTGTAGCGTGAGAAGAGAAAAGGGTGAGGACCAAGACAGTCAAGTTGGTAAAGTTTCAGCGGAGCGACAACGAGAAAGATTGTACTTGGGAGGAAGAGGACAAGATTCAAGAGACTTATCCTAGTCTATTTTGATGCTATGTCTATATCAGATTTATATAGATTGTTTGCTAGTTAGAAATGCTAGTATGGTTTTTAGGAGATGTTATAGATGGTTGTTGTGTCTGCTAGTTAGTCCTTACCGAATTTCTAGGACGAAATTCTTTAAGGAGGGATGCCTGTAACACCCCTAATTCAATTGATATTATTGAGGAAATTTAATTAGAACAAATTAAATAGAATAGTGTAGATAAGGGGATTGAGGTTGATTATTTAACAAGGTGGTCGTGCTTATTAAACTAATGAACTTACATAAATGTTTAAGAAGTTGAACGTAAGGGCCTTAGGGCAAATCGCCTCCCACACTTCTGTCCGTTATACTATTCTAATTTGTTTTGCCACATTAATTTTTATCTCAAAGCAAAAACTATAAATGTAAGAAGCAACAAGGCTGGCATTGGAAGATAGAAGTAGAGAAGAAAATTTAAGGAAAGCTTAGGATTCAAGTTAGAGGAAAATTAATCTCAAACAATCTCTAATCTCCTTACCTCAAGCAAGGTGAATAATAATTTCTACATCTCTATTTTTATTTTTACATCAAATGGTTTTGGATTTAAAGATAAATCTATCTTTATGATATGTTAAATGATGATATGCTTGATGATGATTTAGATGTGTTTAAACAAGGTTTTTTAATAAGAGATATACACGGTTTTGGGAAAAACAGAGATGAAAATGATTTTTAAATGCCATGGGTAAATTTTTTGTTACAGAAAACATCATTTTGGAGATGGTTTTCAATTCTTATAAATTTCTAAGTGCGTATGGATTTTATATGAATTTTCTAGTGAAGAAAATGTTTTATTGAGTTATAAATCATTTATGGCAAGAATAAGGATAATTTGATTTTCAAATTTGTATATGTCGGAAAACATATAGAAATAGATTTTCTGGGATTTTCCAGATTTTTCCTATATGTTTTGATGAATATATAAAATTATTTAAGGCATGGGACTTAAATGTATTATATATTTGTTAAAGGATAAGGGGCATTTCATAAAATATTCTTTTTATTTAAATTTGAAATTTGTCGCAGCATATTTCTAAAATGTTATTTTTAACCAATGAGAATTTGGTAAACAAAGGAAGGTTAGTTAAAAAGTTACCTTATTTAAGTTAAAAACAAGAAAATTATGCTTTTAGCATGTTTCAACCATTTTTAGGCATAATACCTTCCGAACCAGACCTTTCGTCCAAGTCGAAAGGATTAAACCTTTCGATAATGTCAAACCAATGCATACTGTATCAAGTACTTGGTGCGTAATGAATTGGACAGAGACGAAGGGTTTGTAATCTAATGGTTGATGGCCAAAAAGGTTGGGATATGTTTATTTTATGAACTAAAGTTTTCACCTAAATTGCTTTCGAATTAGAGCTTTCAATTTGGTTCGAAAGGTCACCGCCATTTACTATAGTTCTGTTTTCAACCTCTTGACACAGTCGAAAGGTTTGGTTTTTATAAGTTGTTTTTATGTAAGACCTTCCAACACAGTCAAAAGGTTAGGTTTTGAAAGATTTTAAGAGACCTTTTGACAAGGTCAAAAGGTTCGCTATCGAAAGGTTGTTTCAAAGAGATTTTAAATAAACTCCCGCCTTTATTTCATTGAAACCCTTCGATGGGGTCGAAAGAAGGAGCTTTCGGCTTAGTCGAAAGGTTTACTTGTTTTATAAACCAAGCCGCTTCTCCCATTGCTTTCGAAAGGTTTCAAAGCTTTCGAATTAGATGAGTTACACTTGATTTATAATTGAATTATAACTCAAGCTTTCGAGGGAATTGCTTTAAAGGCGGAGGTTTATTGTTTTAAATGAAATGATTTAGGCATTCGAAGTAGACCTTCCGGCAAGGTCGAAAGGTTGCTTCCTTTGTATTTGAAAGATTTTAAAAGAGGACCTTCCGCATGTATTAACTTGAACCCAGTAAGTTTTCGAAAGGTTTAATCTACTAGTTTCGAAAGGGTCATGTCATAAAAGATGAATACTTTCGAAAGGTTTAAACTGCTGAATGGTTTCAATGGTTTCGAAAGGTATAATTTTTGGCTACTGAGCGTAAGGTGTGCTTAGTAGTTTGTTTATCATCCTTATGCGATGAGAGGAATCTAGATTCTGGACAATCTGAGAGCTATGTTTGCTCATGGTAAATAACTATTAAGTATTGCTATGGGGTTGTTTCTTTTTGTTGCTCATGTTGGAATTTCAAGGACGAAACATTCTAACTGGGGGAGAATGTAATGAGCTGGAACTTCACACACTTTGTATTTAAATATCAAAATTATTTAAATATTTAAGTCTTTGATTAAATGTTATTAAAATGATTTAATAAGCTTTTTAACCCTTTCCAAATCATAAATAATGATGGTAATCTTGTTTTGAAAAAAATGTTTACAAAAATATTTACTTTGAACAAATATTTATAATGTGACCGAAAATCATTTTATAGATAAATAGCTTTCTACTCGTCATAGGTTGTTCCAAATTTTTTGCATACACTTTCGTTAAATGAGATAAAAATATTTTAACACTTATGGAAATAAGGTTTTTGATGATGTCACGTATGATGTCATAGAAGATATTTTGAAAATGAGCTTTTAAGGAAAATCTTAAGTGTTAAGAAATAAAAATGAAGTGTAAAGGTAGCATGTGAGAGGGAGGCTCCTTTGTGACCTTTCACGGAAGGTAGGCAGTGGTTGTGACCTCTTGGAAACACCTATAAATACACACTTAAGGGTTTCATAATTTATATAAGCTTGAAATGTTATAAAAACTTGAAAATGGTGGAAGTGGAAAGGTGCTAATCCACTTTGTTCTTCACTGACTTTCTCTGCTTAACTCAAATCTTTTTCAACCTCCACCAAACTTTCACCAACACCTTAGAATACCTTAGTAAAGTATTTTAAAGTTGGCTTTTAGTTTAAATATATTTTCGATAATTATGTATGTAGTTTCAAAGTAAAGAGGTTTTAAGAAATAAAACTTGTTTTCATCAAACTATAAATTAGTTATTTTCAAGTAATATTTTGCATAGATATTTAGAACCTATTTACAAGTATTTTTAAAATATTTATATATATATAAGGTTTGAAAATTTTAATTGACTCAGCTTAACACCAAAAGCCAACGGGGTAGACTTCTCTTTTGTGGGAATTAAGATTGATGTCTAGTAAGGATATGAGCAATTGATATCTAATATACTGGCTACCCTCTTGACCGAGAAATATTTAAGTTGGAATGCTGGAAACGTCCTAATCTCATTTTTTAATTATTTTTTGAAAAGTAATTAAATTTGCTCAAGGCTAAAAGCCAGCGAAGTAGGCATATATATTTGTGAGGGTTAAGATTGATTTCGAGTAAGGATATGAGCAATATTGCTCTAACCTACTAGTTTCCCTCTTGGTTGAGGAATAGTTAAGTTAGGAATGTCGAAAACATGATAATCATATTGTTTTCTTACTCATTTATGGAAGTCACTAATGCTATGCTTAATACTAACAGCCAATAAGGTAGATTTATTTGTTTGTGATATTCAAGAATGAAGTGTCTAGGCAATACTGATATGCAACTAGGGTTCTAACTTACCTGACTTCACACTTGGATGAGGAATAATAAATTTGAAATGTTGAAAACGAGTTCAGTATACGAATCATAATTTCTATAGATCATTTTTGCTAGATAGTTACTTAGTCGACTATCAAACTTAACCAAATATTATCTTAGATCTTTAAAAGAATGTTCAAAAGATAAATATAAGTATGAAATAGTTTTGGGCATGTGTTGACAATGACGTTAATAACATTTGTCTTTAACCCTTTTTTATTATACTTATGAACGTAAATATATCTTTAAAAGATTATTTAAAAGATGAGCGTAAGTGAAATGGTTTTGAGTTTGTAGTGGCACTGTTTAAGTGATATTGGTCTTAAACCTTTTTGAATAGATTTCTGAAACTCCATAAAATGGATATTCTAAAGGAAATTATAAGGAAGAAATCTTTTGGAAAAAGATAAAAAAAAAAGCAAAGGTTTAAGTTTGATATTTTGTTAATGATTTGTGAATATACTTATACCATATGAGGTAAGTATATGAATACTTTTTGAAGTATTGAAAGAGTGCAATTGAATAGTCGAGACTAATAAATTAAGTTTTATTAGATAAAATAAGTTTTACTAATAAAAGTGGTTTTAGTTAGCAAAAGATCAATTGAATGAAAAGGGGATTACAAATCACTTATGTAGCTTAATTATGCTTTATGTGACTTGATCGTGATTTGTTTGCTCACACACATATGGAAAGCATTTAGTCATATACTTAACATTAAAAGTTAATGAAGTAGGCTTGTCTATTGTGGGACTTAAGGTTGATGTTCGAGTAGGGATTTGAGCAATAGAGCTCTAAACTATTGGCTTCACTCTTGATTGATGTAACGACCCACATTTTCAACCTTTAAAAGTTGAAACTAATACATCCACGGTATTCACGTGCTGAACATCCAAGTGCTGGAACGGAAGTTCATTGGGGAAAAAGAAAGAAAACATACAACAATATCTCACATGGTGACGAATAATATTAATAACATACAATAGATCTTTACAAAAGGAAACTACAACATACATAAATCAGAGTTAACCAGCTAATATAAGCCTGGACGGTTATAACAACTTGTCCTCACAATTGCTGATAAATAAAGCCAACAAATGCAGTGGAAAATAAAATATACATTGGTATATCTTGGAGGCACCCAACTCGTCTCCTAAAGCTCCAAAGCATCCAAATCTAGATATGTAAATATGCTCAGTCTGACCCGAGCATTTAAGAAAAATAATACCTAGACATGTCTATTATACCAGCGTGAGAAACACACCTTATATGAATTTTAATGTTATAAAACCTTTCAAAAATAAAGATATCTCGTAAAACCACACCACACATACACATGGATGGGTTTTTACCTTACGATAACCAAATCATTTCATCGGAAATCTTATAATATTATAATAATATCTAAGGTTTAAAATAAATATGGAATCATAGCCAAAATTGTTATGATGATAAATTCAAGCATAATAGGTATACAACTAAGTCCGTAAGGCACTTATTGGAGAATGGACTTCAATACAATGACAAAGCTACTGGGGTACTGTCTGCCATAGTACACCTGTAGAAAATGTACCGAGCTCAAACCTACCGACCCATATATATCTAGAAAGGGTGATGACAATATCTTGATGGGTGCTACCCACATAGCCCTAAAGCGTATCCCTTGTTTTAGTCAGTCCCGATTAATGAGGCTTGAGGCTAAGTTTTATCTTTTATATAGCAGTCCCACTTGGAATGCAAACACTGCCTTCCAGGCAGCAATGTAGTGCCAACATTCGTCCATACAAGTTGTTCCGAATATAAAATAACTAAGGCACTACATCTACTATATCTTTTTTTGGAATCACCCTCAGAATTAGTGGCAAGTAGGCTTTGTACTTTAAGAGCTACGTCTTCGATTCCATCGTCTTCAAGATTTCTTCAATTTTAATGCTTATGCCAATTCAAAGTGGTTTTCGGATAATATATCCAATCCCGATCTCTCTGTACCGACAACTATCGTTTAAATCTAGCCAACATTTGATAGTTAACTATTTAACTATCAAATAACAAACAATTCAACTAGAGATTTAACCAAGCATAGTTAAGCACAAAGGGACCACTAAGCCTCTTCGATAAATCATTTCATTAATTAAAACCACTTGGTAAATACTTGCATCAAAATACTTCTTCAAAGATATATTCACAAAAACCTCTCAATCATTTTCAATTTTGAAAATAATGATATACTTGTCTCAATCGTACAATAATTTCACAAATCTTAAGAAAGATTTCTTTTTTTTCAAAACCATGCTCACTTGGGTTAAAAAATGTCACTTAAAAACATTGATAACAATAAACCCAAAACAGATTTATCTTTTAGGTATAAGTAAACGGATCGAATGGAAATTAGAACAAATATACTTAGCATCACTTCCCGATTTCAAACAGTACTATCCCCCAACTAAAAATGAGATCGGATAAGTTAGGAAACTATCTGTGGTTCGACACACAATCTTAATTCTCAAGGTACACATGAGTTTCCATATCTCGATAGTCTTAAGTATGAAAGGAACATTTTCCATACCACTGTAGGTTGAAATTTGTGAATTTATGGAAATCAGGTCTCATTCTTCATACAAATCCATTTTATAAAATTCCTTTATAAAACTCCTTTCTACTTATAGAACACTTTTAATTTACAGACTCTTTTTATAAAATATTATCTATACAACTCCTTTTATAAGATATTGTTTATAAATTCTTGTATAAATATCTAAAGCACAATTATAGTCTCCTTTTATTAATCTCCAAATTTATTTAATAAACTCCTTCATAAACATGCCTTACTTTCGTAAAACCCTTTATAAAACTTCTTTGATAAAATACCGATGTATATAACTCATTCCAATTCCTAAATTTATTTGCAACTCTTTTTTTAGAGAACTCCAAATTCACTTATGAAAACTCCTTTATAAATTTCTCAATATAATTGCAACGCTCCATTTTACAAATTTCTCCATAATATAAAACCTAACTCCAAATACAACTATAAGACTCAAATACTTTCCATAAAACGATCATTCACTATACTAAAATAAATTCAACACTTTGAACTATTTTTCTAATTTGTCAAATGAGAATATTTTCCTCCGTTTTAAAATATTATCTATAAAAATATTCTTTTCATTATAAAAATATAATTTAGAAAACTATTCTTTTATTATAAAAAATAACATTTCTAATCTTTTCCTTTTATACAATATTTCATATGAAGCGTCTCACTAATATTTAATAAAGAATTGTTATTATAATAGTTTTCCTATAAAGATAAACACTTCATAAATTAAATTTATACTTTACATATATACATAATTTAGAAAAGAATGAATAAAAAAGTTGAAGTAAAATAGAGAAGTTTAAAAACTATATTTCTATTTTAAATGAAAATTTCATAAACAATCCAAAAGGGAAAATTAAAAATCATCTTTTAAATCGAAAACCATTTCCAATTCATGACGGCAATTAATAGTATTTCCAAAATATTATATCAAGGCCAATAGCTATTATAATACTTAAATGGGGCTATTATTACCCTTATCCTATAAAAAGGTACAACTTTTAACATATATCATTTGTTACACAAAAAATCAACCTTCGGTCTCTCTCAACAAAGATTAAGGAAAAGGGACACAACCCAAACCTACCGAATGAGTCGAAGTGATTCAGTCATCATACTTCACTAGCATCAAGCCTTTCGAAGTAGCCGAAAGGTTCCATCTCTAGTGTCCAGAGTGTTCTTACCTTTCGAAGCGGATGAAGAAGTCAAAGCAAGTGTGAGCAAGAATTTAATGACCTTTTCGGAAGCATGATAAGCCTTTCGAACCAGTTATAACACATAAAAGACACCCTTCGACAATGTCAAAAGGTTTATAAAGAAGACAACCCTAACAAGTCAATAAAGAAAGAAAGAAAAAATTTCGAAGACATTGAAGGAAAGCACGGCTCTCGACAACAATCAAGTGAAGTGCAACCTTCCGACAAGGTCAAGGGTTTATAACAAGTTCGGAAAAAGCAACCTTCCGACCAAGTCGAAATGTTCACAGCAGCATGAAGTAGACAAACCTTCCAACCAAGTTGAAAGGTACATGAAGGCGTAAAGAAAAGCAAGCCTTCTGACAAAGTCGAAAGGTCCATGGTAGCAAATGAAATACAAACTTCTTAGCAAAGTCGAAAGGTTTGCAGTCGCATATAAAAGGGGAACCTACCAGACCCAGTCGAAAGCATGAGGCCGAAAGGTTGACCATCCACATCTATAAATAAGACCCAAGGTGTCCTGTTTAGAGGAACTGATTTCTTCTGTTCTAGTCTTGTATCTTATTAATTTAAGCATCGTAACCCTAATTGAATGTTGATTTGGGAATTTAATGAATAAAGCTTTTTTTCTTAAATAAAGAGGGAAGACTTAAACTAGGTTTATTACTTTTCTATTTACTTGAATCTTTGTTGGATTAACTCATGGAAGGTACTTGTCGACAATATCATCAACAACTCTATCATAAGTGACTATTTCAACCCTTCGAAGACTCCAACTCTCCAATAAGAACCTTTTGATTATGCTGAGGACCAAATCTGTTCAACAGTCACTAAACCTTCCGAATTCATTGAATCAAAGGACTAAAACTTTCAATGAGATTGATAATGCATCTAGTCCAAATACTAACTTCTGCATTCGGATTGATTAACTTAGACCCCTAAACCTTCCGACAAGGTCGATGGCTCTTTTGCTATAACAAACCTAATAACCTTTCGACATTAAAATCCAAGTTATCAAACCTTTCCGTAACGTCAAAGTTGAAGGAGATCATTCACAAACCTTTCGATTAGGTTGAATCCAACTTTATACAAGCTAACAAACCTTTCGACAAGGTCGAAAGCTATTGCTTATTCAACAAGGAATTTGAAAACCAGCTTAAACCTTAAGGTAGCTTCCACCCTCAAAAGGATGAACTCAAAAGAACCCAATTTAGCCCAAAAAGGAGACCACAACCTTTCAACAACGTCGAAAGGTGTAACAACCCAGAATTTTAGTCATTTGAAATTCGTATATTTAACTGATTTCAAATATTTACAAGTAAATTTTATAACCTGAATAAATTATGTTTGAAATATAGTGATTTAATTGGATAATTAAATTGTTAATTTAATATTTGAAATTGCTGAAATAATTGGAATTTGAATTTAATGTGAAAGAAAATGATGTATAAAGTTGAATTTAATTTTATTTGAATTAGAATGATGTTAGTAAACTTTTAAAATTGAATTAGAAGTTAAATTTTAGAAATTGAATATTTAATATTTAATTTACGTGTAAAAATAGTCATTTTTCGAACATTCTTGAATTTCTACGAAACCAGTTTCATTATATTGTTATATTATTGTAGGATTTCAAATTTCATGTCAATCGGATTTACGGTTAGTCCGGGGGAAGCTGAAATGCGTAGAAATTTGTTTAAGTAAGTTTTTAGATTTAAATAAGTTGATTCGAAAATATATCTTCCAAATACGATCTAATTGGCTCTCGATATTTATTCCATTGTGTTCGAAACAGGGGTAAAACGTTATAAACGCCTGGCGGCATGCTTCATTTGGAGTTCGGAAAAATTTCGGATGAATAACGTCGCGTAAATATTCTATAAAAGGCCAACTTTTTTCACCATTTTCACAAAACCCTAATGCATCTAGGGCTAACTGCCACTTTGATTTTCAATGGCCGATACCTTCCAATTTCCTTCCTCAATTTTCTCCAAATCCACGTGTAATTAGCTGAAACCCCCAACTACAATATTGTAGAGGATGGAGAGACGAACACATCCAGCGGTGATGAGTAAAGCAACAGATCGACGACAATTTGTATTTAAACATCGTATGTTAAGGCATGTTTTTTGAGCAACATAGGCGATCGAGTTTGACACTGTCAGGGGTGTTGGTGGAGTCAGCGACGAGCTTTCGTTTGGCATATGTGGATCGTGTTCTAGTTCGGCGAGGTGGCCGCAGCGATTAGGGTTTGGTGGCAGCTGGGTGGTTTATTCTTGTTCGAGTTTGAACGAAGTGGGACAAGAAATAGAATAGAGGCCGAGATCTCATCAAACAAAACGAATGGCTGAGATGAGAGATAATTTTTTAAAATAAAAAGAAATTGAAATTGATTATATATTTAAATTTGTATAATGTTTAAAATGTCATAGCTTCTTCATACGAGGTCCGTTTTCAATGAAACAAGTTGCGTTGGGTCCCTATTGACGAGCACTACATTTTAGAGATTTTTTTGGAATTGATTGGAGCTAGTGTAAATTTTGGTAAAAGTAAATGCTCATTTAATTTTATTCGAAATAAAATGCTACAATTGCTATTGGAACCAAAGTGAGCACAACTCACTCTTTCTAACTCGCTTTTTATATAAGTGAGAATAAATTTATTTTATGCTGATTAATGATTGTTTAGATGATATATGATATTATATATATATATATATATATATATTGGTATTTTGATATATTTTTGCCAGTTGGAGCAGATGAGACCATATGCGTTCCCGTATATGAGCGGATGATCTCTTGTACGCGCATCTGCCTCAAAGCGGACATTGTACATATATTCTCATACGTATATTTGTTGCAGGTAATCGATTGGAGGGATCCAACTAGATACCTCACCGGTATTGGTTTTATTTACAAATATTGTGATACATGTTGTTATCGTGTGATATATGATGATTTGGATGCCGTGATTGATGTATTTAGTGCTGTTGCAGCATTGGGTCATATTTTGGAAATTTAAAAATATTAAAGCAATGATTTCAATTTTAAAGGGATTTTCAAGTGATTATGGAAATAGATGTTTTATTAATTTTTGAATTGTTAAAGGAATGAATTTATTTTAAATAAATAAATGTTATAATTTTTATGTTATAAAAATTTTGATTTTTGTGAAATATAATCAGAATGTGACTTTTGAAATATGAAGTGAACTATTTGGTAAAATAGTTTAAATTGGTAATTTTTGAATTATTATAAATGGTTTATATATAAGATTTATAAAATTGATTTTTTATAAATCGAGATGTTTGAATTATAAAGGAGTTTTATAAGTGTCTAAAATGAAGTATAAATGAATCTTATACGTAAATAGGATTTATAAATTTGTGAAGTTATAAAAGAAGGAATTTTATACGTGTTTGAATCAAATATCGATTTGGAATTATATGTTTTAAATTGATTTAGAAACAAATGTATATATACATCACATATATTTTTGTTTTATCGACCTCTAGCCAAACTTGACTTACGTTCTCAATATCCTATTTTTCACATTGGTTCTATAGCCTTATCGCTTATCCATGTGCATGTCTGTGTCACTATTCTCATTCTCATCGTTCTCTAGCCTCGAAAGGTGAGAAACTACTCATGATTAACATTCTTATATTTAGTAAATTTAATTCACCTTGAAATAACAATTGAAATATGCTGTTTAATTTGAACTATTAATTACGTAATTGCTATATATGATATGCCATTATGTGTAACTATTCACCTGTGACCAATGACACAATAACCTGTCATTTGTATTATGATTAAATTCGTCATTAATGATATTTGCATGTTGTTGATATGTTATATTACTATCATATTTGTTCTCACTCTGCAAGTTCCATGTTAGTTTAGAAACCCTATGGGTTGAAATGATACATATGCAAATTATATTATAGATTAAGGGAAAATCGTTGTCGGTTGAAATGATAAACCCAAGTGATTTTCATTGATTTTTGAATTTTGGGATTGCGGGTTGAAATGGTATATATCTGTAAATATTAAATTTAAATGGCGAATTGAAATAATATATATCTGTAAATATTAAATTTAAATTGTGGATTGAAATGATAAATATCTGTATCACTTGATAAGTTCGAAAATTATATACAGACACCTTTGGTCTATTTTGAAAAATGATTTTTAGAGTTTTGGAAGGAAATATATGGATTTTATTAAATTTATTTATTATAATGTAAAGAAATTTTATCTTTTAAATTTTAGATTTTTAAAGTATATGTTTGGAAATTTTAAATTTATAAGTTAGTTTTGAACATATAAATTAATAAACTTTTGATTAAATTTTATTATTTTTAAATATGTATAAAAGAAGCTTTACAATCGATTTAATTGAATAAAATTTAATTTACTTAATGTGTATATATATAATATATTTAAATTATTTAACTAAACTTATATTAGTATTTTTAGAAATAGATTTTTATAATAACTTTAATAAATTAAGGCTGGAAAGACAAATTGAAATTGGTTTATAACTTAACTTGTTTAAGAATTGGAGATAAAAAGAAATTAATTTCAAACCTATTAATTTGAGAATTTTAAAGATACTATTTTATAACTTGATTACTTGATTTCGATTAAAGGTGAATAAATGAATATTTTCTGATTTAATTAAGATTGAAATTGAATGCTAGTTGATTTAAAGGTGTAACTGGAGAATTTATTTAATTGTTATTAAAATAATTAGGTGTAACATCCCGCCTTTTTGTACGTTTAAGCAGACGCACGTGCGAACTCAAACCATACAAAAGAGTGGATTGTTATTGGGGTAAATAAGAAAAGCAGAGAAAGAAATAAAACAAAACAGAATCTTACAGCGGAATGACAAAATATAATAATCAAATAACAATTCATGAAGTTGTTTTACAAAACATTTTATTATACTTATACAACACATATTAGAGTTACACATACCAGAGAATACTAGATAATGCAGCGGAACAGTGCGAATGCAGTGGAATAATATAACAAATAATAGTAATAAAAATCTTCGTCTTCGTCCTCTAGAAATGAAGTCTTCGAATCCTGAAATACTCAGGCTAGCCCGAGCAAATTGAAAAGACAAAACACTCGAGTCAGAACTAAAAGATCTTATGTATGTTAAATCAACGGTAAAATATGAGTGGAACGGCATCAGAGATGTTTACGGATTTGATATCTCCTATCCAGTGTATAACGTGAGTGTAGTAACTTAAGAGATGCTCGGGATTCACATCTCCTAAGGATCCGTTAAACTATTTACCATGTAGTACTATTTCGCTATTATAATAGTATCTATAGTAAAATAAAATTACTTTTAAATAGCGCCAAGGAGTGACCCAATATTCTCCTTAACACGTAATAGTGCCAATAGTCTACATGGTACCGTAATACCTCCTGATCGGGAGGCTACCAGAGGATACTCCATAGGTACGACACAAATCAAACTCATACAAGGCGTGCTAGGGTAGGTGACACGGTACACAAGGCAATGCCAGGGTAGATATACTAATTACACATCCGGGCTGGTGGTAACGCGTAGCAGCTACTACCGCCCACCTCGAGCCACACCTCCAAAATAAAAAATCAAAAGTGGCCACCGAATTAATCCAAAAGTCAGAGTATAATATCGAAGGAGTGTGTCCGATAACGGGGGCTACCTCCTTGGCCCAAGAATCGCTCCTGTTTTAACCACCTTATGCCAACTCATGGGAGTTGGGTCCACGATATACCTCAAAGGAACGCCGCCGCCATCCTACTTCATTCTGGAATCTCCACCGCGTACATGGTTGTTAAAGTGGTTTTCAGAGTTGGCAGAGAGTATGACAACTTCCGATCCAGGTCTCTTTAACAACAAAACGTTATTATAACACCGCAGTCATTTCAAAATAGTATATACTTCAAGATCAAAATATCATTGCCATTTCAAAAATCATATAAATACGATATCATTTCCATTCAAAACAAATAAGATATCATTTTTATTTAAAAACCAAATCAATATAATATCATTTTTTCCAAAAATATTCTCTTCCAGAATCATTGTACTTTCAAAGTTATAACACTTTCAAAATCCAACACCTGAAAATATGACATTTCCAAAACATAATATTTTGAAATTCATAGCTTTGAAACTATAAATTTCACCCCTTAAATAGTTCAGAGGTTCAAATAGTATATGTAATTAAAAAAAATTAAATTTAACGTTACTTTATAAATAAAATAATTTCCTCAAGTTCACAAATTGATTCAAATCACCTTGAACCAAAAATCCACTTTAAATCAAATCTCAGTTCATGATTTCAACTCAATTCAGTTTCCAATAATCCATTTCAATTTATATCAATTCCAAATATAGATTTGATCCTCAAATAAACCATTTCAAATTCCTTATATTTCAAAGCTTTAAATATTCAATAATTTCCAAACTAAATTTTGATAATTCCATATGTATCAAATATTGTTGCTATTATTTGGACTTGAAATATTACTTAATAAATCCAATATCATTTAAGTAAAAATTTTGAACTTCAAATAACCTAATATTCTTTCAATTTATTTAACTTGATATATTCATTTAGATCACTTGATATATTCATTTAAATCCCTTTAAAACAAAATCTCAATTTTATAAAGTGTCACATCAAATTTATTTTAGTATAATTCTTAAATAAATTAAATTTTAAATCCATTTCATATTTATCTTCCAACCTAAATTTATGTAATCATTATAAACTCTATATTAAAATATAATTTATGCACTTAACCATATTACCTCAATAAAAATCAAACTTATTATAAAGCTTATTCTACATTAAAACAAATTATACATCGCTTAAAATCGAGGATAAAATAACATTTATATAATAGCAAAATCAATATTTATCTAAAACCATATATTTATTTACAAACCAAAGAAATCATTTCAAAATATTTTTATATATAGACCACGGTGTCTGTATATAATTTTCTATCCTATGGTCAAACGATACGGATAATTATCATTTCATTCCATAATTTAAAATATAAATACGGTTATATATCATTTCTAATCGCAATCCCGAATGAAATAAAAATCCATAACCACTTGCAGTTTATAACAATATAAAATACAACATCCATTCATCCAATATCAATCATCAAACATTTATCACAATCATCATCCAATTCAATCAATAACATCAATATAGAATAGATAATAGATAACAAGTATTTACTGGCAGTATATATTGAATAATAAATTAAATACCTATTATTATTCAAATAAATTCAAATATACTGAGATGATGCCACCTAGAAATTCAAACCTCCTCGAAAATCAAAATCGAACCATCGGCCACAACCTGAAACAAAATCAAACATCAGAAATCCTCGCCGTACCTTCAACTTTGACCATCGGAGAACCCTCAACTCCTTCCAGTCCCTTTCCATGCTCCCCTACTTCTTTTCCCCTAGCTCTGATTCAACTCGACACACTGGTGAGGCCGCATTGGCCAAGAATCCATCATCGACCTAAAACCCTAAATTGAAGCCTCGACGATGCGTCGATGAATGATAAAATCATCGGACAATTTTTCCTGCTTCGACAACCTTTCCCCTCCCTTCGATATCGATTTTGACCTTCCCCATCATCTCGATAAGCCGCAAATGCTTAAAACCCATTTAACCTTTAGCTCTCGATTACTCGTAATCAACAACCTTAAATATCATGATCAACCTTCTGAAAATCCTAGTTTTTGATAACCATTCAGATTCTAATCCTGGAACAACAAATCTTTAAGGTTGAAATTTTGAAAAAAAATAAGATTTTTACTGCAATATTCCCATTCCAGTTAAACTATCATCAATTCCCGCTAAACACATTTTTACAACTTAAATCCTGCTATTTCTATCAATATTTGTTCAAATATCAAAACACATAACAAATCAGAGGAAGGGCGGTCGATGATTTCTTTTTTTTAGAACCTAAGAAACAGAGCAAACTTTTTGTTCCAGACATGCGTAACAACTTTCACATACAAATTACACATACAAATCTGGTTTAAACAATCAAGCAAATCACATATCATATTTCACTTTAAGTAAATGCTGCATGCATCTAGATTTAACTGGTTTAATTCATAAGAAAAAACTGTTTACTCACGGTTATAAAGAGGAACAAAGAAGCTTCTTCCTGGAAGCAGTTTTGACCTTTGAACTTAATCTGATTGAACTGAATTTCTAGCTAGATGATTCCGGCTTTAATTGGTTTTAAACCCATGATCTAAAGCTTAGCTATTGCTTGATAAACTTGTTTGAAATTGATTTGCCTCAGGTTTTTCCAGCTTTAATCTGAGATGAGATTATTTTGCTAGCTGAGATGATCCAAGCTTTGATAATTTTATTTTCTGGTTTTGAAAATGTTTACATGCTCTTTTGTTTTAGCTACAGGTTATTGAGAATGGTTTGTATTGGAGATGAAATCTGGTTTGAATTTTTGCTAATGTTTGATTCTGGTTTTAGTACACAGGTCATTGTTTCTCTTAGTTTTGAAAATGATTATATAAATTTAATTTTGATTCACTAAATTAAAGAAAATAAAAAGAAAAAAAAAGAATGTGACACTTGTAAAAAAAATTAACACTTGTCTCTAAACTTATTTAATTTGTTAACACATGTAACTTGTATGCATAAATAAATTTTTAAATGTTTTAAAAAAACTCTTATATGATAATTTATACATACATTTGTCAAAGTATCATTATGATCTCATTACACATGTTAACAATGAACTTCATAATTTAAACATTTGTATTTATTCATTTTCTTACAGTTTTTAAATGATTTTGAAAGCTTTTGTATTTAATGGTTATACATGTAATTAAATGTTTATAATATGATTTTATATTATACTTTTAGTTTGGTTTATACTTCAACATATAAAATTTTAAAAGAGGGTATGTTAAACCCTTTTTTTATAAATCTTAGTTTACATAGATAAATTATAGATAGAAATTTTAGATTTGAAATTTCAAAAATGAATTTTTAGAAATAAATTGGATTTTAATAATCAATATTTTGAAATTGTAATTCATCATTTCTTATAATTTTGATCAATTTATATTTTATATTTTTATTCAAACCTTTCTAGTATTTATACATATATAACTTTCAAAAGAGAAGATTTAAAAATCTTAATTATACACTAGTATAATTATTCTTTGAATTTCAAATCTCAAATTCAACTTCAATTTAAATTGATTTATATACATATTTAAACAAACACACATTACATTTGTTTGAAAATAATGATTTTGCAAATTTTAAAATAATTATACTAGAAGATTATCAAATAAATATCTATCCCGGTATAAATATTTATTATCAAGTTTATTTGTTTAATCTAAAAATCAATATTCTATTAATTAACCCAGTTTGTTAATCAATTACAGATATCCAAAAATTCGGGTTATCACATTCCTTCCCCCTATGAATCTTTTCGTCCTCGAAAAGGAACGAAACCAAAAAATTTATTAAAATACTATTTATCAGAAAAATTATTCTTTGATCATTTTAAAAAAAACCTTTTTTTAAAATTTACATAATATTATAAAATAGTTTTTATGAAAATACTTTTTATAACTCAATGTTTCAACCAGTCCATCCTTGTTCTCACAGAAATTTAGACATACTTTGATCAGGCATAAGACTGAAAATCTACAAGTGCTTGGCAGACCCGTTTTCAACATCCAGTGAAAATACTTTGAAAAATAATTTTACTGAAAATATTGAAAACATTTTTGAAAGTAGAGGAAATATCTTTGGTGAGAATGCTCTGGAAACCACCACCCCCATCCATGGTCGTATTTAACCCGATGGTTACGTTTCCATCCTGACAAAATCCATAGATAACTGTAGGCCTCCAAGCCCCTCGATTACACCATGGAACCCGCTACAGATCGCAGCTACAACTAGGGTTACGTTGCTATCATGGAAAAAATCCATATAACTGTAGGCCTCAGCGCCCTCGAATGTCGCTGCCAAAAGAATGAAACTTCTCCACTTCACTTGACCATAGATCGCAGTCTACCGATATTACGTTTCCTTCCCGGCAAAATCAAGCGTAGACTGTTGACACTCACCTCCATATGATTTCCGCTATGGTCCACACAGTAGATCGCAGTGACATCAAGTTACACTTTCGTCACAGCATACCCCAAATGCCTCTGTAGGCATCAGCACCCTCGACTTTCGCTACCAATAATCCTCAGGAACTAGTTTGTTCGGACTCCTCACAGGATCAACTTTAGAACCTCCCCTTTCAGGCTCAAGGCAGTACCAACCTATGGTACTCCTGAGAAGTTCATCCCAAGGGAGCGCCTTTTTCTCCAGAGCCATTTTCAAAACACTTTATACTATACACATATAGTATCTTCCAAATCATACACCTGGTATGAATCTCATATAAATCTCCTTTCTCAAAATCGATTATCCCAAAATCGATAATTCTCAATAAGGCTTTCCAAATTCAAAAATTGATTTTTCTCCAAAAATCAAAAGCCTTTCCAAATCCATAGGTTCCAAAAACCTTTTCTCAAAATCATTCTCATAAGATCCTTTACAAATATATATATACACGCACACACACATATATATATATATATATAACTTTCTTAAAAACCTTTGGATCACTTCAAACTTGAATAAATTCCCTTTTTATACTTCAAAAACTTTCAAAACCCTTTTCTTCTTCCAAAAGATTCAATAAGGGAAGATTTATCTTATATAACTTAGTTTATTCCAAATCAAATATTCAAATTTGATTACTTTATAAAGTCATTAACCATATTACTTACTTTTATAAAGTAAGTTTATACCATAGAAATATCCACTTTCTGTTTTATTCCATCATATATTTCACAAAATATATTTCCCACTACAAAAACCAGTTTACAGTTCCTATCCACAAATATTCAATATCAATTTCATTCCAATCCGTACGATGCACACATATCATCCGTGCGCTATACCTATCTGACCACTCACTCGATCACACAATTTCACTTCCGAACTAGTATCGTCCACCCGACTTTCTAGTGCGGACTCAGATATAGTTTCTTAATTACAAACCATCGTTCTCCTTGCATAGTCATAACTATGATAGAGAATATCCAGAACCAATCAACAATCCATATCCAGGTTCGCCGTTGAAAATCGAGTGAAAAATCCCAACTCGGATTGATGTAACTATCTCGAAATTCTGTGCTCGAATCTGGATCAAATCACTATGCGAATAGAATAACATACGTACACCCTACGTATTTATCTTTATTGGTTATCAGCCAAATCAATTCTCTTTCTATTCACATTCACCTTAATTTTCATTCACTTATTTATAACTGCTTCAATCCCATTTGGATTATCACCTCTATTCTTATCTCAGTTGGGTATTCAATCATAAATAGTTTAAACTCTGTCCATTTTTAAATTTAAAAATAGCTTGAAAAGTTTAAAAATAGACAAGTAGTTGAAAAAAAATTTATAATTTGTGAAATAGCTGTAAAATAGTTCAGTAATTGTAAAAAATTGGAAAATAGTTAAATGTTATAGAAATTATAAATAATTTCAAAATATCTCAAAAATAGTAATTAGTAGTTGAAATAGTAATTAGTTTATAAAATAGTTGAAAAATTGTTAAATAGCTCCAAAAATAATTGTAAAACAACTATAAGATAGTTTAGGTTTAAAAAGAAAAGTCGTATAGTAAATGGTTTGGAAAAATAGATTTATATTAAAATAATTTATTTTGCAAATAGTCCAGAGTCAAAACTGTTCAATTCCCAACCTCTATTTCCAATCAATTCAATTTAAATTTACACTTCCATTAAATTGACTCAATTCCAGTTTGAATAACTTCATTTCCATCTGAAATTGACTTAACCCCAAATTCAAGTTGAATTAATCCTCAATTCCTATTTGAATTTGAACTTATTCAACTTCAATTTCATTTCAAATCAAACCAATTCAAATATTCCATTTAAATTTCTTAACTTATCCATCTTCAATCACAATTCTAATTAATTCAAATCAAATTTAACTTTGAACTAATTCAATTCAAATTTCAAATTTAAACCTTTCTGAATTATGTAAATTCGAGTTAAATCTTTAAATGTTGATTTAATCTTTAAAATCAAATCAACTTATATCTTTAAACCATTTAATTCTGAATCCAAATTCCATTTTTATCCTATTTCAAAGTTCAAATAATAATTCAAATCCTTTTTAAACAACTAAATCTTTGAAATTCAATTTATCATCAAATTTCAATTTAGAAATCAAACCTTTGAAGTTTTATTTTAAACATTCAGATCTTAAGTTCAAAATGATTCCAATCCACCTTAATAATGGATATATTACCACACCCCATGTCTTTAAACAAATCCAATTCATAGTTTAAAGATTATTAATAATAATAGGGTAATATCATCCAATTATTTTAAAACATCCATCCATTTCCAATTTTCGGATCTCAAACCCAATTTGAGATCACTCAAACTCTCAATTCCAATCAACCATTTAACTTTCCAAGTTAAATCTTAATTTCATCTTCAAATTTTCAAATCAGGTTGATCATTCCAACTTATTTAACTTTTTCCCAAGTTAAACTCAATTCACCTAATCCAGTCAACCTTACCCAATTTGAACTTCCATTTCAAATTTTAAACTTCTCATAAATAATCTTCCCACTTTTTAAGTTCAAAAACTTATCACTTTGGGTATCATATCTCATTCCAGATTTAAAACTAAATATTTAGAGTTTATTTCAAACCATCTTTGATATTATGTATATCCACACATATATACATATTTACTTCTTGGCCCACCAAGCCAATTTTAAAATTTAAACCACCCTTTGTTTTAATTCAAAACAAATTCTTTTAAAGTTTACAAACAACTTCTAATTCTAAATAAGATTATATTCAAAATAGTTTGAATAATATTATTTCCTTTAACATTTTGAAAACAATTTTCAAATGTGTAAATTTAGTATTCAGAACTTCACAGTTTGAAACCCACTTCAATTTACATGTCATACTTATTTAAAGGTTACCCCCTTAAAACATTTCATTTTTGCTTACTCATTAATACACATTTTGTTATTAAACACAATAATTATTTATGATAATAACCTAGATTATCATACCAGAAAACCAATTTATTATTACCTTATTCTAAAACTCTTCCCCAAATTCAAGATTTTAATTTCAGTTTGAATTCATTTCAAACTTATCTTTATTCAATTTCAATTTCAGTTTGGTTGCATCTCTACTACCACTTAATTCTTACTATTACTTTTAATTTAATTAATACAACAACCAATTTCCTTAATATAATAGATAATCTATTTCTTAATAAGATTCATTTACATTTTGAAACCATATTAAAACCTTTATATAGGAAAATAACAAGTACGCTCTCTTATATTTATACACTCAACTCATTATAGGGTACTATTGACCCTATCCTTAATGAGTATCCCACCAGAGCCAAGGTTCTCGCTTAACCTTCGGCTCTAATACCAAATGTAACGGCCCGAAAATTTCGATCGAAAAATTTCTAGATAGTTAGGGAAAAGAAGAAGAGATAGAAGAAAAAGGATGAAACAGAAACACCAAAACACAGAAACCTCACATTCGCAGTGGATCAAGATATAATATCACATAAATAACAGTTTTACAAAGAAGAACTGTATCAGTATACTTATATTTTTATACATCAGAGTTACAACCATTACCAATCATTGGACAGTTTAAAACAACATGTCCTAGTTATACAATAATATATCACAGCGGAAAACACTCCATACGTTCTTGCCCTCCAGCTCGCCTCCTGAGTTCCAGAATGTCCTTACCTGAAAATCTGTAATACTCGGTCTGACCCGAGCATTACATCAAAATAACACCCGGGTCAGGCTGGAAACCAGCGTGAGTAAACTCATCTAACAAGGAACACAAAAGCATATAAATATAAAAACCCGGGTAACTTGTTATCAATTTACAACTTCACAAGACGTTAAAGACATCACTTACATTACACATCAATTTCTAAGTACCAAAAACTTAGATTAAATGGTCCAATTTTACTTAAATCATTCCCTTCTAGTTTATTGATTTCACACATCAATCTATAAAGAATCGAAGTGGTTTCGGGTATTTACTAATACCCGACTCCGGTCTCTTCGAATCCAATGTCATCTTATCCCAAGTTATTCAAGTGAAATACAATTCAACTTTAAACACAGGGTGTCATGGTACTTCATCGTCAATAGATAACCACATCATCACTGTTTAAATCAAACAAATCATATCACATAGCATCACGAATCATATATTAGGGGTAACAATTAATTCAAGGTTTCCAATATCATTCTATCATTCATACACAAGGTTGATTAGCCATACCATTCTAATTAATTTAAATATATTAAATTAATTACTTCCATCATCTCTAAATCCTGCTTACTCAACATTAACTAATTATAAATCAATTATTAATCATCCTTTAATTATTAATTAATCATTTTTGATTAATTATTCTTTAATTACAATAAGTAACTAATTCTCAATTAATTACACAAATTAATTATCCTTTACCCATCCATATTAATTACATTGATCTTTAATTAATCACTCAAATTAATTATCTCATAATCACTTCATTGATCAATTATCCCTTAATTAATAATAATCATTATTTAACTAATCATTGATTAGTTTCCTTAATCAAACAATCCTTAATTAATTACACTAAGTAATTAATCAATAATTACTTCCATTAAGTAATTAACTAATCTCTAATTACCAAGTAATTAACCTTTAATTAATTAATTTATATTCCTTTAATTAATTAATTCTCAATCATGAATTAATTAATTCCTCTAAAATAACTTATCAATTTATCCTTACTTAATTACTTTAGTTAATTAACTTAAATTTCTGAAGATCTTAAGTTTAATTAATGATAAAACATTATATTTCCTTAACTACTTCTTAATTACATTATTAATTAAGTTTTAAAACAACTTAAGAATTAACTTTATTAATTAAAGATAAAATAAATTACCCAAAATTTAAACAATAACAGTTAAGGAAATTTAAACTTAATTTTTAATTAACCATTAAACTTGAAAATCTCTCATCATTTAACTCGAGTAAAACCCGAGCAATTCCACACTCAAACCTGAGTCTTTCCTCTCTTTTTTTATTTTGTTTACATTTAAAAACAGACTTATAAATGAACCCACCCCGAGTTCCTACACGAGCCAATGACCCAAATCTCCGGTGGTGACTTCGAGCCACGACACTTCCTCATCGTGTAAACAACCTGTCACCAAAGATAACCGTGCACCGTTCACACCAACCCATTCGCTGTCGAATCATCACTTCGACCATCAACCTGTCAGCTACGATTCCCTCTAACCTATCGGCCACCCAGATATTCAAACCTCCTCGAAAATCAAAATCGAACCATCGGCCGCAACCTGAAAAAAAATCAAACATCAGAAATCCTCGCCGTACCTTCACCTCTGACCATCGGAGAACCCTCAACTCCGTCCAGTCCCTTTCCATGCTCCCCTACTTCTTTCCCTCAGCTCTGATTCAACTTGACACACTGGCGAGGCCGCATTGGCCAAGAATCCATCATCGACCTAAAACCCTAAATCGAAGCCTCGAAGATGCGTCGATGAATGATAAAATCATCGGACAATTTTCCCTACTTCGACAACCTTTCCCCTCCCCCCGATATCGATTTTGACCTTCCCCATCATCTCGATAAGCCGCAAATGCTTAAAACCCATTTAACCTTTAGCTCTCGATTACTCGTAATCAACAACCTTAAATATCATGATCAACCTTCTGAAAATCCTAGTTTTTGATAACCATTCAGATTCTAATCCTGAAACAACAAATCTTTAAGGTTGAAATTTTGAAAAAAATAAGAATTTTACTGTAATATTCCTATTCCAGTTAAACTATCATCAATTCCTGCTTAATGTATTTTTACAACTTAAATCCTGCTGTTTCTAGCAATATTTGTTCAAATATCAAAACACATAACAAATCAGAGGAAGAGCAGTTGATGATTTCTTTTTTTTTAGAACCTAAGAAACAGAGCAAACTTTTTGTTCCAGACACGCATAACAACTTTCACATACAAATACATATACAAATCTGGTTTAAACAAAAAAGCAAATCACATATCATATTTCACTTTAAGCAAATGCTGCATGCATCTAGATTTAACTGGTTTAATTCATAAGATAAAACTGTTTACTCACAGTTATAAAGAGGAACAAAGGAGCTTCTTCCTGGAATCAGTTTTGACCTTTGAACTTAATCTGATTGAACTGAATTTCTAGCTAGATGATTCCGGCTTTAATTGGTTTTAAACCCATGATCTGAAGCTTGGTTATTGCTTGATTAACTTGTTCGAAATTGATTTGCCTCAGGTTTTTCCTACTTTAATCTGAGATGAGATTATTTTGCTAGCTGAGATGATCCAAGCTTTGATAATTTTATTTTCTGGTTTTGAAAATGTTTACATGCTCTTTTGTTTTAGCTACAGGTTGTTGAGGATGGTTTGTATTGGAGATGAAATCTAGTTTGAATTTTTGCTAGTGTTTGATTCTGGTTTTAGTACACAGGTCATTGTTTCTCTTAGTTTTGAAAATGAGATAGGGGAAAAAAATGAAGAAGAAGAAGTATGGTTACATAGATTTAATTTTGATTCACTAAATTAAAGAAAAAAAAAATGTGACACTTGTAAAAAAATTAACACTTGTCTCTAAACTTATTTAATTTGTTAACACATGTAACTTGTATGCATAAATAAATTTTTAAATGTTTTAAAAAAAACTGTTATACTTCATGATAATTTATACATATATTTGTCAAAATATCATTATAACCTCATTACACATGTTAACAATGAACTTCATAATTTAAACATTTGTATTTATTCATTTTCTTACAATTTTTAAATGATTTTTAAAGTTTTTGTATTTAATGGTTATCATGTAATTAAATGTTCATAATATGATTTTATATTATACTTTTAGTTTGGTTTATACTTAAACATATAAAATTTTAAAAGTGGGTATGTTAAACCCTTTTTTATAAATCTTAGTTTACATAGATAAATTGTAGATAGAAATTTTAGATTTGAAATTTCAAAAATGAATTTTTAGAAATAGATTGGATTTTAATACTCAATATTTTGAAATTGTAATTCATCATTTCTTATAATTTTGATCAATTTATATTTTATATTTATATTCATACCTTTCTAGTATTTATACATATATAACTTTCAAAAGAGAAGATTTAAAAATCTTAGTTATACACTAATATAATTTTTCTTTGAATTTCAAATCTCAAATTCAAATTCAATTTAAATTGACTCATATACATATTTAAACAAACACACATTACATTTGTTTGAAAATAATGATTTTGCAAATTTTAAAATAAATATACTAGAAGATTATCAAATAAATATCTATCCCAGTATAAATATTTATTATCGGGTTTATTTCTTCAATCTATAAATCAATACTCTATTAATTAACCCAGTTTGTTAATTAATTACAGATGTCCGAAAATTCGGGTTATCACATAAACTTCAATTAACTGAATATTCTTTCAATTTATTTAACTTGATATATTCATTTTAATCCCTTTAAAACAAAATATCAATTTTATAAAGTTTCACATCGAATTTATTTGAGTATAATTCTTAAATATAATAAATTTCAAATCAGTTTCATATTTATTTTCCAACCTAAATTTATGTAATCATTATAAACTCTATATTAAAATATAATTTATATTCTTAACCATATTATCTCAATAAAAATCAAACTTATCATTAAGCTTATTATATATTAAAACAAATTATACATAGCTTAAAATCGAGGATAAAATAACATTTATATAATAGAAAAATCAATATTTATCTAAATCATATATTTCTTCACAAAACCAAAGAGTTCGTTTCAAAATATTTTTATAAATTGACCACAGTGTATTTATATAATTTTCTATCTTATGGTCAAGTGATATGCATATTTATCATTTCAATCCGTAATTTAAAATATAAATACAGTTATATATCATTTCAAACAGCAATCCCGAATGAAATAAAAAGCCATAACCACTTGCAGTTTATAACAATATAAAATACAATATCCATTTATCCAATATCAATCATCAAATATTTATCACAATCATCATCCAATTCAATAAATAACATAAATGTAGAACAGACAATAAATAACAGGTATTTACTGGCAGTATATATTCAATAATAAATTAAATAACTTTTTTATCTAAATAAATTCAAATAAACCGAGATGATGATTCAAAATATGCCAAACAGTCATAAATAAATTTTTAATCACATCATAAATCAATGTAACAAACATAAGAAATTTTAAAAGTTGTGAGTGGGTTAAAAAACTCGCCTTTTGAATTTAAATTGAATTTAAATCCAATTTAATCCCAAAATTCAAACAACCACACAATCTTCCCAAACCAGCGTCAGAGTGTCTGTAATTGTAATACGATCCCAATAAAACAAACCACGCGTAAATTGGACCTCGTACGTGAAAGTTATTGATGTTAGAACATTAAACGATTTTAGTTATAAAATATATAAGTTTCTTTTAATCATCCAATCGTTACCTGCCACGTAACCGTCGCCATCCCACACCCAAATCCACATACACTCGAACCCAGTCGCCTTGCCATCGCGTTCGCCCATGGCCACCTACGCCAGGCCGCGAGACGCCGCACCTCCCCCAGTGCTTCGCCCCGTGCCACGCGTACTCCCTCCAGTCGAAGATCATGAGCCCAAAGCAGCAATAGCCACCACCTTCCATAAACCCTAATCGAATTTTTGCCAATGATCTAGCCGTCGATTCCACCAGCGAACACCACTAATGAACAACGCTATGTCCCCTCTACAAAACCCCTCAAACAATTTGACGATCGGCTAAAGTTGATCGTCGCGTGATGAATGGTCGAGAATTGATCATCAATTTCTAGACAAACAGAGCTTCAAATCGGAAACAAATTTCAAATCTGAGATATGCTCGTTGCGAGCTACAGATCGATATATAATTTGATATGTATTGAGGAGTTTGAATTTTTGAGGTTGAATTTGTATTGAAACTAGGTTGTGAAATTTAGGGTTTCTCTTCCATAGGGAAAGAGGAGCAACAGAAATTTCTGTACGTATAGATATGAGAAATAGAAGGACTTCCAGGGTTTATAACGATATATATATAGGCAGAACCCAATAGAAACAAATTGGCTTGATTGGTTTGGAAAATTGAATGATAGATGGCCCGAAAAGCCCGTTTCGACTCCGAAACGAAATTGGGCCAACCAATATATTAAAATAGATGTTTTAAAATATTTTAAAATCAATGGAACAGGTTTCAGGTCCAAATTCCATCGTATGAAGAAGTTATGCAAAAATCAAGTTATTTCAAATTGGTTTTAATTGATTTCAATTAAATTTATTTCTAGGCGTTTTGAGTCTGTATGATCAAATGACAAGTCTGATCGTTACAAAACTTGAAACTCTATAATAATTCATTATTACGGATCCGATGAAACTGGTTTCGTCGAAATCCGAGTCAGTGGCCAAAATGGCTATTTCCCAGTTAATTAATTAAATAAACATTAAATTAATCAACTCACTTTTTCGATTCAAATTTAATAATTCACAAATTCCGTTCTTAAAACTTCACTATAATTTAGACAAGTTCAGATATCAATTTTAAGTTAATTAATTAGCCCATTACCTTATTAATTTCAATTTTAATAATTCATAAATTTCAACTGAAATTTCAGTAAATCCATTTATTTGATTTTCAATCCTATATTCAATAAATAATTATCAAATGGATGAAATTAACATTGGTTCATGATCTATTACATCAATATTCTCATATTTCATCTTAATTTCTATTAACATAATAATTAAATATTAAATTTCATTTAATTTCAATTAATCTAATTTATTTAATCTAAATTAATAAATCTTGTTCCCATTCTTTTTTTCAGTCAATCATTACCTTATGGGTAAATTTAACATTACTATATATCCAATTTCCCTAATGTTTTCCAGTCATCAACTAAATTCATGTTAGCATAGTATTTAATTTCGTTTAATAGCAATGGATTTAGATTTAATTCAATAGATCAAATAAATGGGTAACCCATTAATAATTATCAATATTTGCCTAATTTAATCCTATTCGTACTTTATTATCAACCAACGGTTATTATAATTACTCAACTAATATTGATTTTTCCAAATTACAGCTTATTACGTATTATTTCGTCAATTTATAACTTTGAATTTTATTTTCTTTCCGTATTAATTACCAAAACTTATTAAATTAACCAAATTTAATTATCGAAAATTACGGGTCGCTACAGTAAGTGAATATTTTCTAATTTGAATAAAATTAAAGTCAAATGTTAAAATATAATTGAAACTTATATTGAAAATGTTTGAATATTTAAACTTAGAATCTTATTGGAATTGAAATGATAATTCAAACCAGGCTTTTGAAATCGATAAAAATTGAAATGGTTCATTGAGAATTTGAATTTAATCTTTAACCTTTTTAAATTGAAAGCGTTTAACAAGGATTGAATTAAATTGAATTTTGGAATTTAAGTTGATTTGAATCGATTTATGGAATTGGATGAAACAACTCTAATATGTAAACTATTTCAATATAATCTCTTTAAATAGATAAAAATCTTTTTTTAATTTACAACTATTTTAATATATAAACTATTTTAATATATAAAGTATTCTAATGGATAAACTATTTTAATTTATAACTATTTTAATATATATACTATTTTTCATATCTAAACTGTTTAAGTTGGAAGGGTTATGATTTCAAAAGTGTTAAAAGTTTGAAAGTGTTCTGATTTTGGAAATGAATATTATTTAAAGTGAATAATGATATCGAATTGATATGGTTTTGAAATGAACATGATATTCTGATATGAAGTATAAACTATTTGCAATGAAATGACCACGGTGTGAAATAATGTTTTGTTGTTAAAAAACGGGGATCGGATATTGTCATACTCTCTGCCTATACCAAAAACCACCTTGACAACTGTGCACGTGGTGGAGATTCTAGAATGAAGTAGGATGGTTGGCGAAAATTCTATATGAGGTGTTAATGTAGCCCTGACTCCCGTGAGTCGACTTGATGTGGCTAAAACAAGAGCCATCGGGCCAAGTGAGGTCATTCCTCCTATCGGACACATTTCCTCAATACTATTCAATTACTTTGTGATTTGATTGGGTGCACCTTTGACTTGGGAGTGTGTCTCGAGGTGGGCGGTAGTATCTGTTATGCGTTACCAGTAGTCTGGATCCGTAAACCGTATATCTACCCTGGGCATTGCCTCGAGTGCCTTGTCGCATGCCTTAATGTGCCTTCTACGAGTTTGTTTTGTATCGTACCTATGGGTGTCCTCTAGGTAAACCATCGGTTTGGTGGAGCATATGGCATTATATAGACTACGGGAATATATAAAATGTGTTAAGGGGAAATGGGTAATGCCTTAACGCTATTTTAATACTTCACTTTACTGATAGACATATTATAATAGCGTATATTACTGCACAGTAGATAGTTCCACGGATCCTTAGAGGACGGAAATCCTAACTATCCTTTAAGTTACATGTATTTTAGTTGACATCTCACTTGAGCTAAATTCACTTATATAAGAATGTTAATCCTGACATAAGTGTGTCGTGTTTTGCTTTATGCTTGGGTCAGACTGAGTGTCACAGAATTTGAGACTCACCTTTGGAGCTTAGAGTTTTACTTGAAGATATATCTCTATCTATTCAGACTTATCACTGACTTTTGTATTGACACTCATATGAATTTGATATCTCTGTTGTATTTTGTTTCAAACTCTGTTGTTGTATATAGTAGCTTCATGAACTACTATTTATCTATTCCACTGCTTATTATTGTATTACTCTATGTCTGTGATTCTGTGATTGAATAATTTACTGTATATGCTAAGTTTTTTCAATTAAATATTAACAATATGTTGTTTTGAGAAATTCAAGTTTGACATGAGTGGATAATTGTCGATTTGAATGGTTCGAAATACCAAGCCGTTAGAAGTGGTATCAGAGCACTGGTTTAGGAAAAACTTAGTATATGGAGTAAAAAAAATTGATTTCAGAATCATCAACGTTCGAGCTTGAATTTCTCCTCTTTGATTCGGATTTTCTTTGAATTTGGGAACTTTCCCCTTCATTCTGAAAATTTATTCTTGTCTTCTCCTATTCGTGTTCTTTTGATACTGGAGCGTCCCATAGCTCCAACCTCAACTGTCAACTTCATCCTTTGTGTGACTAATCCCATCGGTGGTCCTGCTAACCAGAATATGATTTGTAAAGGGGTGGAACTCCTTTACAACAAGCGTCGATCCACCGGAGATTTCTACGTCCTCGTTTTAGATGCTATTATTCTTGCAAAGCCCGAACCACCTCTAGTAGATGATCAAAGTAATTACCTTGTAATCTTGACTCCACTCCGATAATCAGAGATTATCCTGATATTAGGTGAAGTCACTTCTCCCCCTCCTTGGCGAGAATTTGAATTCCACATCGATCTTATCTCTAGATTGTTGTTCTGGTTTTCGTTGATGATATTCTCGTTTCCTAAGTCTCGGTTATCCCGGTTAAGGTCGCCCGTGATTAATGTAAGCCAATACATCTTTCCTCTTTTGTTATTTAATTTTCTTATAATCTTATTGAGCCTATCTTCTCTGTTAGAATCCTCATTGATTAGGATCTTTTCAAATTTAAATCTCTATCCTTGTTCTAACATCCATTCTTGAATCATCCTATGTGGGAGTGTATTTGAATTAGTATAAAAATGATTTATATAGTGTTGCTTGTTCAGTTTGAATTTTTGGGTTTCGATCGATTTGTCTGGCCAACGCTATCAATAGGAATTCCCAAACACTTGAATAGAGCAAACTAACACAATATTGTTTTCAAATTTGGTAAATGAAATAATTTTATATATGATTATATTTATATATGCAAAGGTATGATTTTTTTTTTTGAAATTTGATCATTAATGAGTTGTTTGTTAGAAATGATAATATTAGATTATCATTTATTATTTATTAACATTCCTAAACTATTAACTATGGCATATGTTATAAGAAGTTGAAAATTTAGAATGATCTTCGAATGAAATGAATTTATGTTAAGGATTTGATAATTAAATTTCCAGTAGTTTTCAAAATTTGGTTTTCAAAGTCTTGAAAAAATTGTATTATTTGAAGTATTTTCAAATAGAAAACTATTCCAGAGAACTTTTAGAGAAGTAAGTCTTTACTCTCCTCTTTTTTCATTGGAAAATAATTTCGATGACGACTGCAGCATCATCGATGTTCATTTTCGAGTCTCAAAGTGGAGAGACCACGTAGCAGCTTTGCTACTTTTTTGTTTTGGAAATGGATTTGATTTTAATTTCTTAAGAATGACTTGATTTATAATATGTATGTATGTATGTATACATTTATTTAAAAATGATTTGAAGTGAAACCGAAAATTTACTCTTAAATTTTATGCTAAGTGATGGTTTGAATTATTGAAATGAAGTAAAATTTTAAATAATTGAACTGTCTAAAATGAGAAATGGAATTTAAAACTACTTGAAACAATTGAGCTAGGATAAAAATTTATTTATGTAATACTCAATTGCATTCTAATACATATATAACCTACCTGAAATATTCAAAGGTTATATTGTTTATCAGAAAATGTTATTGAATATTATACAATATGAAATGTAAGTAATAAGATGTCCAAAAATGAAATTTTGATAAGAGAATTTAAAAATAAAAATTTGAGTTGTTGTAATAAATTTTTATACATTTAACTTATGTTATAAGAAAATGTTATTTAAATAAATAAATATGAGCATAAGAATGGTTGTAATTGATTATAAGTGGAGTTAACTCAAGTGAAATCAAATGGAATAGATAAATAAGTTAAATAAAATAATTTTGTTTTGAAAGGAAATTTTTGTAATAAATTTTAATAAATTGTAATCAATTTTGAAAGTAAACCAATTTATGAAAATACAATTAATTATAATCAATAAATTTGGAATACAATGAATAGTTATTGATTAAATATAATAGATTGAAACCAAATTGTTGAATATCAATCAATTTAAAAATAAATAAAATTCATATGGTTTTAAATTAACTGTTGTATCCAATACTGTGCTTTTCAAATTTATCCCTTTTTCTGGTTGTTCATATTCTCCTATCTCGTTCCTTTTCGGGGATGAATAGTTTTGAGTGCGGAAGAGTATAAGGACCCGTAAATTTTAAAGATTTTATAATGTAATTAAATGAATTATTGCTTAATATTAAAAATTAAAATTTAGCAATGGAAATTTGATATTTCTAATACGTCTATTTAAGCATAGAAAATGTTAAGTTTTCATCAGAGAATATGGAAGTTTAATTATGTTGTGTAATTTCAATTTCAATTTAAATCAGTTAATATTGATATAAATAAAATACTAGTGAAATATTAATATTTTTATAAAATAAAAATGTAAATCGTTATCTGAGTAAGATGTCATGTTTCGTTTCGTCGAATTTGGACTGCTCTAGCTCCGTTTATCTTTTTTTTAAGCATTTTAGCAGCATTTTCGATAGCCGAAAATTGTGTTTTGATAGCTTTGTAGTATCACTGATATTTGTGTACCATTCTGTTTGTCTCGTCGTGCTAATCTCCGTAGCATATTCATTCCTGTAATTTGGCAACCGATATGCAGCAAAATCTGCAAAACGGTTAGTCGTATCGGCACCCGTTTTGTTTTCAATATATCCATTCGTTATCCCTCAGCTGAATAGAATAGCCTCTAGCTTTTAATAATTCAAATTCAATGATGTCCTTCACTATTCCCAATTTACAACATATATTGTCATTCGGCTTTTCACTATCTCCACTTTCTTTTTGCTCTGTTTCTTACTTTTCGGAGAAAAATAAAATATAAAATATTTATATCTGAGACATTATGTCCCTTACTGTTCATCTACTTTGCATAGAATATATATATATATATATATATATATATATATATATATATAAAACAATGCTCATCTCCATCCTCGCCATCGAAGACACCCTCCGCTCCTCTCTTTTCATCCATCATCCGCATGTAACTTCATCCCCGCTTTCTCCGCCTCAATCCGCCCTAGGCCGAATGCATCTTGTAACGACCTGGTATTTCGTGCCATTCGCATCCACACATGCCGGACTTGAATTGCTCAAAACATCATATTGTTAATTTATATTTGGAAAAAATCAACATATACAGTAAATAAATAAATCACGGAATCACAGACATAGATATAACAATAAGCAGCGGGACAGATAAATAGTAGTTCATGAAGTTACTATAAAACATTAGAGTTTGAAATAAAATACAACGGAATATCTCCATTACAATGAAGTCTCGAATACAACAGATGACATTCTGAACCAAAACGACTGGATAGTTGAAAGCTGAGTAATTATAGATGGATCTCTAAGCGAAGCTTCAAACTCCAAAGGTAAGTCTCAAATGCTGTGACACTCAATCTGACTCAAGCATAAAGCAAAACACAATACAATCGAGTCAGGATTAACATTCTTATATTAATAAATTCAACTCAAGTGAAATGTCAACTGAAATACAAGTAACTTAAAGGATGTTTGGGATTTCCATCCTCTAAGGATCCGTGGAACTATCTATTATGTAGTAATATACACTATTATAATATGTCTATAGTAAAGTAAACTATTAAAATAGCATTAAGGTGTTACTCATATCCCCCTTAACACATTTTATATAATGTCGCAGTCTATACAGATATAGTAAACTCCACTCGAAAGTGGGCTATCAGGGAGCACTCCATAGGTACGATACAAAACGAACTCGTAGAAGGCACGATAGGACATGCGACAAGGCACTTGAGGCAATGCCAGGCTAGATAAACCGTTTATGGATCCAGATTGGTAGTAATGCATAGCATCTACTACCACCCACCTCGTGACACACTCCCAAATAAAAGGGTGCACCCAATCAAATCACAAAAGCAATAGAATGGTATCGAAGAAACGTGCTCGATCGGAGGAATGACCTCACTTGGCCCGACATGGCTCCTGTTTTAGCCGCATCAAACTGACTCACGGAAGTCAGGGCAACGTAAATACCATATAGAATTGTCACCAAACCGTCCTACTTCATTTTAGAATCTCCACCACGTACACAGTTGTTAGAGTGGTTTTCAATATTGTTATAGAATATGACAATATCTGATCCCGGTCTCTTTAACAACCAAACGTTATTATAACACCGTGATCATTTCATTTCAAATAGTTCATACTTCAAAACCAAAATGTCATATCATTTTAAAATCGTATCAATTTGATATCATTACTCACTTTAAATAATATTCATTTCCAGAATCGTAACACTTTTGAAATCATAACACTTTCCACCTAAACAGTTTAGATGTTAAGAATAGTGTATATACATATTAAAATACTTTATAAATTAAAACAGTTCATATATATAATAAAATACTTTATATAATCAACTTAGTTTCCTCTAATTTCACAAATCATTTTAAATTCAAAAATCCAATCTAAATCAATTCCAATTTAACCATTTATAATTTAAAGTTCAAAGATTCCAGTTTATGTATTCAAATATTCACAATATAAATTTCAATTATATTTCAACATTTAACTTTAAGTTTATTCAAATTGGAAAATATCCACATTACCATTTTAATAACAATTTATTTAAATCCTAATTTAAATATTTAAATCAATTATTAAATATTCAATCTCAATTTTATTTAAAATTTAGAATAGTCATTTAATCACTTGTTATCAAATCGAGTTATAAACCAAGTTATAATCATATTTTTTCAAATCTCAAAACCAATAAGTTTTAAATTAATTCTTTCTTAAATCCAACTATTACCAATTTAAATTCCAAGTCAACATTTATTTATCTTTCCAACCTTTATTATTAAAGTTATAAATCTATTTTAAAATATTAATAAAAAATTTAAAATAAAAATTTTAAAACATATTATATACTAATTAAATTAAATTTTTATTAAATTAAATCTTATTATTAAATGTATATTGTATTAAATCTATTTTTATATATTTTATTAAAATTATAAGAAAATCTTAAAATTTACATTTTCAAAACTAACTTATAAATTAAAATTTCCAAAACATATTATTTAAAAATATAGGTTTTATACATATATAAAAATAGCCTATATATTATATTTTAAAATTAATATTTAATAAACCATATATTTCCTTTCAAAACTTTGGAAATCGTTATTCAAAATATGTATAGACCAATGGTGTTTGTATATAATTCTCTATCCTATGGTCAAGTGTTACATATATTTATCATTTCAATCCGCAATTTAAATATTTACAGGTATATATCAATTCAACCCGCAATCCTAAAGTTTAAATAAATTGAAAATCGCTTGGGTTTATCATTTCAACCCATAATGGTTTTCTCTTATTCTACAAAATCGTTCGGGTATATATCATTTCAACCCATAGGGAATTCCGTAGTAACAGGGAACTTGTAGAGTGAGAACAGTGATGATAATAATATAAAAATCGGCAATAGGCATACATCATCAATAAAAGAAAAATATAAATAGCATATCATTGTGTCAGATGTCACAAGGGAACAGTTACAGATAATGGAATATATATATACATATATGGTAGATAATTAACAACAGCATATTTCAATTGTCGTTTCAAATGAAATCAAATCTAATAAATATAAGAACATTAATCATGAGCGATTGCTCACCTTTCGGGGCTATAGAGGTTCAACAATAGAACAAGCTACGAATTCCAAAGAAAAGCTAGATTGACACGAATTTGACGAGCAAGCTGATAGATAAGGAATTGATGAAAACAAATCAAATCGGTTTTGATATAAACTGAAAATATATATAATATAATATACATATATATATATTTCAATATTTTTATTTAAGACAAATTAAAATAATATAAATATTTCAAAATCATTATTCTTAAACTCAAGCATTAAGATTCAAAGATATATAATACTTAAAAACCATTACCCAAAACAAAAATCTTAAACATATATGTATAAAACTATTGTGAAACCAAATGATATATATATGAACCATATGTAATTTAAGATAAAATAATAATATATATAACTTATATTAATTCATGTTTATAAAATCAAACATTTATATAATTCAGATATAAGCTGACATAACCTTTACAACAAAATATAATATGGCATCAGAACATAAATACTCTATATAACATGTATATATTATATTTAAGTCAGTATTGATTATAAAACAACACATACTACTTATATAAAACGACACACACACACATATATATACATGCATATATATATATATATATATATATATATATATATATAAACATACATTGTTATGACAGACATATGTATATATGCTGACTATAATGGAAATCTACAACAACACTTGTATAAACTTTATATATATACTTACATCTATAGATACTGAAACAAATCATACTTACACACACTCACACACTCTTCCATACAGAATATATATTATAAAGTCAACACTTACTATGAAACAATACAATTAAAAAGTACTGACATTCAAACAGATTATATATGTGGGTATATATATCACTTATACAAATTTTATATAACAAACAGATTTTTGAATTACTTATAATATATATGTGTGTTAGTAAAGAACAATCAAAAACAAAACTTTGCCTTTATAATATCTACTCATTAGATAGATCAACAGAATAAACCATATAAATTTAAATAATAAATAACATATTACATAACTGATAACAGGTGCATACAATGTACTAATATCACTACAAAAAAAATAAACAAACTTATATTACTATGAAAAAAATTAAATCAAACCATCAATATATAATGTATTATACAGCAAATACAGAGATAAGTGAACATACTAATTTATATAACTTTTCTAATACATATATACCTACTGTAAAATTTTACTAAAGTCTGAACATAATGTATATAAATACTTTTAAACTCACATATGTATAAACTCAACAGATTATATACTAACTAATTTATAAACATACCAAAGTAACCGTTGTGAGTTGAAGAGGGGGAGATGATGGACGAGGCTGGCTTCACCAAGGAGGGTTCGGTGATGGAAGTGGGAAGTGGAGGGGCCATGGTGCCTGCGAGCGACAAGGAGGAAAAGAAGCTATTGGCGGTCACAGATCTAACCTGTGAGGCTTGCGGCAAGGCTATAGGGGAGGAGAAGGAGAACCAAAGTGGGGTGATGGGCTGTTCAGCGTCAGGAGAGTGGGTTGAAGTTTGACAGCCAGGGGTGGAGTGGAATAATTGGATATGGCATCGGAGGGATGGTCGCCGGCGTTTGAGGGTATGAAGGTGGAAAAAAACTCGCGTGAGAGGCCATGAAAATGGAAAAACTGGAGAAAAAAATACTTCTAGAGATAAGGGTAGCTTCATATATTATTATAATAAAGTTTTTCGAATAAAATAAAGTAGCAGAGTGAAAGAACAAGTAATGAAGGAAAATGAAAGGACAACCGGTGAAAGTTGGAATGTGTGGAAAAGTAAAAGTCACCGTAAATTCTGGAAATAGTACAGGATAGTGGCTATTGACTTTACCATAGAAAATAGAAGGTTATGGGAAGCTAAAATGTCCAAATGTAAAACCGATATGACTGATCGGTTTACCGATTTCTTCGTATTTCGAACTCCGAAATTCACAAATGAATATACCGCGGAGATCAGCATGACGAGACGATTTAAACGATATGCTTATATCAGTGGTACGATCATCCAATCAAAAGACGATAATTAATACTGAAAATCCTTTAAAACGCCGAAAATAAGATAAACGGAGCAAAGCAGTTCAAATTTGGCGAAACGAAATATGACGTCTCACTTAGAAGATGATTTATAATTTATTACATGAAATATTCAGGTTTGAGAAATATTGTATCAACATCAAATATTAATTGATTTAAATTTAAATAAAATTACAAAATAAAATAAACATCCATATTATTTGATGAAAATTTACCATTTGTTATGTTTTAATAGACGTATTCCAAATATCAGATTTCCATCTCAAAACTATGTTATCTATAATTTCACAAAAATTCAGTTGATAACGTTATAAAAATCATTAAAATTTACGGGTCGTTACACTCTCCCCCACTTAAAAATTTTCGTCTACGAAAAGGAAGGAGGTAGGAGAATTGAAACAACTAGAAAGAAAAATAGATTGATATAAAATACAAAAATTAATTTAAAACTATATGAACAACATTTAATTTAAAATTGGTTTATATTAAATTAGTTGATTCCAAATCATTTTATTTAATCAATCAATTTTATTGTCTTCACATTTGATTGGTTTCGTTTCTATATATTTTTATTCAATTGATTTGTTTTCCATTTATTAACATTTATACAAAAAAATTCACAATATAATTTGTTTTATTTTACTCATTTATTAAATCTATTTGATCAACCATAATTAATTCCACCTTAACATTTAACTTCAACTATTCAAAATCATATAGATTTCAATTTTAAATAAATTAATATCCATTTTATTCAACTAATAAGTAGTCATTCAATTTAAAATTTATTTTCTTTCATTTTATCAACATTTCTTTCAAACAAATTCATTTTTAAATTAACTCATTTATTTCATCCATTTATCTTCAGCTAATTTGATTCCACAAAATTTAGGTTCACTATTCTTAAGTTCGTATTTATCTGCTAAAATAGTCATCTCTTTTATTCATTTAATTTATTTCACTTAACATATTTTGCAACATATAATAGGTGTATACATTTTATAAACATATATTATTCAATAAATAAATTTTCCTTTTTATTATTCAATTTTATTATCTGGAAATTCCCTTAACAAAATATCATTTTTGGATATATTATTTATTATTGTACATTATTCAATTACATTCAATCCCTTTTCGGGTGAGTTTTATTAATGATTCCAATGTAATTAAATACTACGCAAATTTTCTTTTCTTTACAACATTTATTTTAAACTAGATTTTAGTTTGAACCATTTATTACTTAAGTTTTCTTTTATATAACCCTCGATTATATATTTACTCCAGCATTTTAACTTTTTGAATATTTTAGGTGTATATATATAATAGAATGCAATTTAGTATTATACAAATAAATTTTATTCAAATTCAACTATTTCAAGTTGGTTAAATTCCATTTATCATTTTAGATATTCCACTTATTCAAAAATTGCACTTTGTTTCGATAATTGAAACTATTTCTTAATATAAAACTTAAGATTCAAATTTTCGTTTACTTCAAACTATTTTGAAATAATTATGTACATATATATTTTGTAAATTAATTAATACATAAGAAATTCAAACAAAATTCATTGTCCAAAACAAAAGTGTAGCAAAGCTACTAAGTGGTCTCTCCACTTCGAAACTTGAAAATGAATGTCAATGATGCTGCAGTCATTAATGAAATTATTTTCCAGCGACAAAGAAGGAGAGTACTAATTTACTTCATTAAAAATTCTTTAGAAACAATTCCCATTTAGAAATACCTACAAATAATATTTTTCAAAATATGGAAAACCAAATTTAGAAATGCACTGGAAATTAAATTCTCAACTCTTTAATTTAAATTCATTTCATTTACAAATCAAATTTTTATAACCATATTTACAATTTCAAAGAACAATAGTTACTGATTTGGAAGTGTTAACCAAAAAAAATTGATAACCAAGTATTATCATTTCTAACAACCAATTCATTTAACTATTTAATTTCAGAAAATTTATACTTATATATATAATATAATCATATAAAATTATTTCATTTACCAAATTTTGAAAACCAGATTATGTCAGTTTGCTCTGTTTAAAGTGTTTTAGAATTTCTATCTGTTGTATTAGCTAAACGAATCGATCCAAACCCAACATTCAAACTTAAAGGTTGAAACAACACAATATAAACATTTTTATATTTAATAACAAATACACTCCCTTACACGATTGTTTAAGAATGGATAGAGATTCACTAATAATGGGATCCTAATCGAAGAGAATTCTAACTAATGGGATAGACTCGAAAGGAAGACAAGATAACTTAATTACAAAAGAGGAAAATGGATAGACTTATATTGATCGCGGGTGACCTTAACCAGGTCAACCGAGATTCCAAAAATAAGTTCGATGCTAAAATTCAATTTCCCGCTCGAGAGGGAAAGAAGTGACTTCGCCAAACATCAGGGTAATCCCTAACTATCGGGTGGGGTCAAGATCACTAGGCTGGGTATCAAGCAAAAGTTAAGGCTGTCCGCTTAATTCAAAGGCATTCGACATCCAATAATAAGAGAATTACTCAGGTTGTCCACTAGAGAACTGTTCGGGCTTTGCAAGGAATAATAACATCGTAAACCAAGGACATAGAAATCTCCAGTGAATCGATGCATGTTGTAAAGGAGTTTCACACCTTTACAAATCATACAATGGAGCTATGGGATGCTCCAAATTGAGAAAACACGAATAGGGAGAGACAAGGATAGATTTCAGAACAAATAGGGAAAGTTCGAAATTCAAAGGAAACGTAGTCAAAAAGGAAGAGATTCAAGCCCAAAAGAAGCTGATTCTGTAATTAGATGTACTATATATGCTAAGTTTTCCCTAAAACCAGAGCTCTGGTACCAACTGTAATGACCCGGTATTTCGTACCGTTTGCATCCACACATGCCGGACTTGAATTGCTCAAAATATCAGGTTGTTAATTTATATTTGGCAAAACTCAACATATACAATAAACAAATAAATCATAGAATCACAGATATAGAGTAATATAATAGTAAGCGGTGGGATAGATAAATAGTAGTTCATGAAGTTACTATAAAACATCAGAGTTTGAAATAAAATACAATAGAATATCTCCGCTACAATGAAGTCTCGAATACAAACAGATGACATTCTGAACAAAAACGACTGGATAGCTGAAAAATAAATAAATATAGATGGATCTCCAATCAAGGCTCCAAACTCCAAAGATGAGTCTCAAATGTTGTGACACTCAGTCTAACTCGAGCATAAAGAAAAACACAAATCATTCGAGTCAAGATTAACACTCTTATATTAATAAATTCAACTCGAGTGAAATGTCAACCGAAATACAAGTAACTTAAAGGATGTTTGGGATTTCCATCCTCTAAGAATCCGTGGAACTATCTACAATGCAGTAATATACGCTATTCAAATACTTACAACATAAATTTCAATTATATTTCAACATTTAACTTTAAGTATATTCAAATTTGAAAATATCCACTTTACCATTTTAATAACAATTTATTTAAATCCCAATTTATGTATTTAAATCAGTTGTTAAATATACAGCCTCAATTTTATTTAAAATTGAGAACATTCATTTAATCACTTTTTATCAAATCATGTTATAAACCAAGTTATAATCATATTTTTCAAATCTCAAAATCAATAAGTTTTAAATCAATTTTTTTTTAATTCAACAATTACCGATTTAAATTCCATGTCAATATTTATTTATCTTTCCAACCTTTATTATTAAAGTTATAAAGCTATTTTAACATATTACTATAAATTTTTAAAATAAATATTTTAAAACATATTACACACTAATTAAACTAAACTTTTATTAAATTAATTTTTATTATTAAAGGTATATTGTATTAAATCTATTTTTATATATTTTAAAATAATAAAATTAAAAGAAAATCTTAAAAATTACATTTTCAAAACTAACTTATAAATTAAAATTTCCAAAACAAATTACTTGAAAATGTAGGTTTTATACATATATAAAAATAGCCTATATATATTATGTTTTAAAATCAATATTTTTGATAAACCATACATTTTCTTTCAAAACTTTGGAAATCATTTTTCAAAATGTATATAGACCAATGGTGTCTTGATATAATTCTCTATCCTATGGCCAAGTGATATGGATATTTATCATTTCAATCCGCAATTTAAATATTTATGGGTATATATCATTTCAACCTGTAATCCCAAAGTTTAAATAAATTGAAAATGACTTGGGTTTATCACTTACACCCATAACGGTTTTCTCCTATTCTGCAAAATCGCTGGGGTATGTACCATTTCAACCCATAGGAAATTCTACACTAATAAGGAACTTGCAGAGTGAGAACGGTGATGATAGTAATATAAAAATCAGCAACGGGCATATGTCATCAATAACAGAAAAATATAAATAGCATATTATAGTGTTAGATGTCACAAGTGAACAGTTTCAGATAATGGCATATATATGGCAGATAATTAACAGCAGCATACTTCAATTGTCGTTTCAAATGAAATCAAATCTAATAAATATAAGAATGTTAATCGTAAGTGATTGCTCACCTTTTGAGGATATAGAGATTCGACAATAGAACAAGCTACGAATTCAAAAGCAAAGCAAGATTGGCACGAATTTGACGAGCAAGCTAATAGGTATTAAATTGATGAAAACAAATCAAATCAGTTTTGATATAAACTGAAAATATATACACTATTATTATAAGGTATATATATATATATATATATATATAAAAATATATCGATATTTTTATTTAAGACAAACTAAAATAATATAAAATTTTCAAAATCGTTATTCTTAATCTCAAGCATTAAGAATCAAAGATATATATTATACTTAAAAACCATTACCCAAAGCAAAAATCTTAAACACATATGTATAAAACTGTTATGAAATCAATGATATATATATATATATAAACCATATGTAATTTGAGATAAAATAATAATATATATGACTTATATAAATTCATGTATATAAAATCAAACATTTATATAATTCAGATATAAGCTGACATAACCTTTACAACAAAATATAATATAGCATCAGAATTCAAAATACTCTATATAATATGTATATATTATTTTTAAGTCAGTATTGAATATAAAACAACATATGCTCTTATATAAAATAATACACACACACATATATATATTTAATTTTTTTATATATATAAACATACATTATTATGATAGACATATGTATATATATTATACCATCAATAATAGTAAAATATAAATAGCATATCATAGTGTCAGATGTCATAAGTGAGCAGTTACAGATAATTGCATATATATATGGCAAATAATTGACAGCAACATACTTCAATTGTCATTTCGAATGAAATCAAATCTAATAAATATAAGAACGTTAATCGTGAGTGATTTCTCACCTTTCGAGGTTATAAAGATTCAGACAACAGAACAAGCTACGAATTCCAAAGCAAAGCAAGATTGGCACAGATTTGACGAGCAAGCTGCTAGATAAGGAATTGATGAAAAAAAATCAAATCAAATTTGATATAAACTGAAAATATATACATTATTATTATTATATATATATAAATATATTTCAATATTTTTATTTAAGACAAAGATTAAAATAATATAAAATTTTCAAAATCATTATTCTTAAACTCAAGCATTAAGAATCAAGGATATATATTATACTTAAAAACCATTACCCAAAACAAAAGTCTTAAACACATATGTATAAAACTGTTATGAAACCAAATGATATATATCTATATATAAACCATATGTAATTTAAGATAAAATAATAATATATATGACTTGTATAAATTCATATATATATAATCAAACATTTATATAATTTAGATATAAGCTGACATAACCATTACAACAAAGTATAATATAGCATCAAAACATAAAATACTCTATATAACATGTATATATTATATTTAAGTCAGTATTGATTAAAAAACAACATATACTACTTATATAAAACAACACGCACACACATATATATATAAAAACATACGTTATTATGACAGACATATGTATGTATACTGACTATAAGAGAAATCTACAACAAAACTTGTATAAACTTTATATATATACATACATATATATATATATATATATATATATATATACTGATATCTATAGAACATGAAACAAATTATAATTAAATAAATACTTCCATAGGGAATATATATATTATAAAGTCAACATTACTATAAAACATTACAACTAAATAGTACTGACATTCAAACAGATTATATATATGGATATATATATATATATATATCACTTATACAAATTTTATATAACAAACATATTTTCAAATTACATATAACATATATATGTATATATATATATATTAGTAAAGAACAATCAAAAACAAAACTTCACCTTTACAATATCTACTCTTTAGACAGATCAACAGAACAAACCATATACATTTAAATAATAAATAACATATTTCATAACAGATAAAAGGTGCATACAATGTACTGATATCACTACAAAAAAATAAATAAACTTATTTAACTATGAAAAAAAATTAGAATCAAACCATCAACATATAATGTGCTATGCAGCAAATACTGAGATAAGCGAACATGCATAATTTATATAACTTTTATAAAACATATATACATGCTATAAAATTTTACTAAAGTCTGAATATGATGTATATAAGTACTTTTAAACTCATATATGTATAAACTCAATAGATTATATACTAGCTAATCTATAAACATACCAACGGAACCGCAGCGAGTTGAAGGGAGGCGATGGTGGCCGAGGCTGGCTTCAGCAAGGAGGGTTCGGTGATGGAAGTGGGAAGTGGATGGTCCATGGTCCCTGCGAGCGACAAGGAGGAAAAGAAGCTATTGGTGGTCACGACTCTAACCTGTGAGGCTTGGGGCAAGGCTACAGGGGAGGAGCGGGGGAAACGAAGTAGGGTGATGGGATGTTCGGCATCAGGAGGGTGAGCCGAAGTTTGACAGGCAAGGGTGGAGCGGAAGGATAGGGGATGTCATCGGAATGATGGTCGTCGGCGTTTGCGGCTGTGGAGGTAGAAAAATAAAATTGCGTTAGAGGCCATGAAAATGGAACTAGAGAAGAAAATGCTTCAGGAAATAAGGCTAGCTTCATATATTATTATAATAAAAAAATTCGAATAAAATAAAGTAGCAGAGTGAAAGAACAAGTAATCACGGATAATGAAAGGACAACCAATAAAAGTTGGAATGTGTGTAAAAGTAAAAGTCACCGTAGATTCTAGAATAGTACAGGATAGTGGTTATTGACTTTACGGTAGAAAATAGAAGGATATAGGAAGCTAAAAGGTCCAAATGCGAAACCGATACGACTGATCGGTTTACCGATTTCGTCGTGTTTCAAACTCGAAAATGCACAAATGGATATACTGCATAGATCAGCATGACAAGATGATCAAAACACTATACAGATATCAGTGGTACGATCATCCTATCAAATGTCGATAATTGGTATCAAAAATGTTGTTAAACGCCAAAATAAGATAAATGGAGCAATAGCAGTCCAAATTTGGCGAAACGAAATATGACTTCTCATTGAAAAAATGATTTTCAAATTTATTATATAAAATATTCAGGTCTGAGAAATATTTTATTATCATCAAATATTAACTGATTTAAATTTAAGTAAAATTACAAAATAAAATAAACATCCATATTGTCTGATGAAAATTTACCATTTGTTATGTTTTAATAGACGTATTCCAAATATCAAATTTCCATTTCAAAATTTTATTATTTATAATTTAACAAAAAAATCGATTAATTACGTTATAAAAACTATTAAAATTTATGAGTCGTTACACATCTCGATATATATCCACCATCCAAACCATTACCGACTCATCCTCACTCTCAACTCCAATGCCAATGCAAGCATTGTCGACCACAGCCATTGCATCGAGTCCACCGCTCCTCCTCAACCATCCCACTCTCTCATGCTCGGTCACCCTCTCCACTGTGATAATAGCTACCGTCGTCCCCCTCTACCAATAACCTTGGTCGACTTCCTCCTTTACCATTCACCCACCGCCAACACCACAAAACCAACCACAAGACCTGATCCCCTACCGTGCTTCCCTTCTCTCTACCTCATTGTTGTGCCGTGGCAACAATCACCACCAAAACCCATCACAATAGCCCAATCCTTTGCCGACCACCCACTGCCTTCTGGTCTTCCTCCTCGCCCGACCACCCCATCCCATACCATAGCTCGGCCCATCAAACCTACGACCACATGCTCCGACAGATCCAAATCCGAGTCCACTTCCTTGTCACTGCACTAATCTTCCGATGTCGAAGCCAGCCGTGCCGAACTCGCTCTCTAACCAGCATCTACACGCCAATACCCCACTGCCCAAGCCTCTGGCATAGGTTGTATGCAGGTAGCATGCAATGGTGTTATTTTATATATATATACTACCTATATATATGGTACGTATGTATATATATTTCGATATATATATATATATATACATATATATTTAAAAAGTGAAAATGAAGATCTATATATAAATATAGGTTGTTTCATTTTGTCTGCACGGTTCTTATTATGAATTTTCTTTTCCTTTTTCTGTTAAGATTTTTAAATAAATTTTTGGTAGTAAATTTAATATACATAGATTATGTTTAAATATCTATTTGAGGAATTTTGGGAAATAAGAGTATTTTTATATTGTAACTGATATTCCCTGTTCTGTTCTAAAAGATTATTTATATATATTAGATTTTAAGTTTATATAAACTATATCGGTTTATGTGTAAAAATTTATATAAGATTATATATAATATGTTGTTATATATATATATATGTATGTATGTATGTATGTATATGTTTATATAAGGATATACAATCTGCTTGTTTATATACATAAATTTATAAAAGCTATATGTAGATTGTATTTTTGTACTTATAAGTTTACAAAAGTTGTATGTGATTTGTTTGAGTTTATATATATACACATATTATAATAAAATAAGTTATATTAATTTTTATAATAAATATTGAAATATATATATATATATATATATATATTATATAAGTTTATATATATATATATATGTTTATATATCAGATTGTATACATAAGTATATATATGCGTTGGTTTCAAATATATAGACTTTATTTATACGCGATTGAATCAAATATCGATTTGAAATTATATGTTTTAAATTGATTTAGAAACAAATATATATAACATATATTTTTATTTCATTGATCTCTAGCCCATCTTGACTTACATTCTCAATATCCAACTTATCGCGGCAATTCTCTAGCCTTATCGCTTATCCGTGTGTGTATCCGTGTCACTGTTCCCATTCTCATCATTCTCTAACCTCGAAAGGTCAGCAATCGCTCATGATTAACATTCTTATATTTAGTAAATTTAATTCACCTTGAAATAACAATTGAAATATGCTCTTAAATTTGAACTGTTAATTATTAATTGTTACATATTATATGCCATTATTTGTAACTGTTCATCTGTGACATATCACACCATTACCTTTCACTTATATGAGGTTTAAATTCGTTATTGATGATATATGCCTGTTGTTGATATGTTATATTATTATAATATTTGTTCAGTCTGCAAGTTCCTGGTTAGTTTAGAAATCTCTATGGGTTGAAATGATACATAACCGAACGATATTATAGATTAAAGGAAAATCGTTATGAGTTGAAATGATAAACCTAAGCGATTTTCATTGATTTTTGAATTTTTGGATTGCGGGTTGAAATGAAATATATTCGTAAATATTAAATTTAAATTGCGGATTGAAATGATATATATCCTTAAATATTAAATTTAAATTGCTGATCGAAATGATAAATATCTGTATCACTTATCCATAGGATAGAAAATTATATACGGACGTCGTTGGTCTATTTTGAAAAATGATTTTTAGAGTTTTGTAAGGAAATATATGGATTTTATTAAATATTAATTAATATAATGTAAAGACATTTTATTTTGTAAAATTTAGATTTTTAAATTATATGTTTGGAAATTTTAAATTTATAAGTTAGTTTTGAAAATATAAATTAATAAATTTTTACTTAAATTTTATTATTTTCAAAAATGTATAAAATAAGCTCTAAAATAGATTTAATTGAATAAAATTTAATTTACTTAATATACATATAATATGTTTAAATTATTTAATTAAATTTATATTAATATTTTTAAAAATGGATTCTTGTAATAACTTTAATAAATTAAGGTTGGAAAGATAGATTGAAATTAATTGTGACTTAACTTGTTTAAGAATTAGAGAAAATAGAAATTAATTTAAAATTTATTAATTTGAGAATTCTAAAGATACGATTTTATAACTTGATAACTTGATTTTAGTTAAAGGTGAATAAATGAATATTTTCAAATTTAATTAAGATAGAAATTGAATACTTGTTTGATTTAAAGGTGTAATTGGAGATTTTATTTAATTGTTATTAAAATGATTAAGTGAATATTTTCCAATTTGAAAAAAATTAAAGTTAAATCTTGAAATATAAATAAAACTTATATTGAAAATGTTTGAATATTTAAACTTTGAATTTTATTGGAATTGAAATGATAGTTCAAACCCGAATTCGAAATCGATAAAAATTGAAATGGTTTATTGAGAATTTGAATTGAGTCTTTAATCTTTCCAAATTGATAGTGTTGAACAGGGATTGATTTAAATTGAATTTTGGAATTTAAGTTAATTTGAATCGATTTGTGGGATTGGATAAAACAATTCAAATTTGGAAACTATTTCGGGATAATCTCTTTAAAAAAATATAAACTATTTTAATATATTAATTATTTTAATATATTAATTATTTTAATATATAAATTATTTTAATGTATAAACTATTTTAATTTGTAACTATTTTAATATATATATATACCATTTTCAATATCTAAACTGCTTAAGTTGGAAGGGTTATGATCTCAAAAGTGTTATGATTTCAAGTGTAATGATTTCAAAAGTGTTGTAATAAAGTGTTACGATTTTGAAAATGAATATTATTTATAGTGAATAATGATATCACATTGATATGGTTTTGAAATGAATATGATATTTTGATATGAAGTATGAACTATTTGAAATGAAATGACCGCGGTGTGAAATGAGCATTTGGTTGTTAAAGAGACCGGGATCGGACATTGTAATACTATCTGCCAATACCAAAAACCACTTTAACAACTGTGCATGTTGAGAAGATTCCAGAACGAAGTAGGGTAGTTAGAGATGATTCTGTATGAGGTATTAACGTAGCCCTGACTCCCATGACTCGGCTCGATGTGGCTAACACAGGAGCCATGCCGGGAAAAGTGAGGTCATTCCTCCTATCGGACACATTTCTTCGATACTATTCTATTACTTTATGGCTTGACTAGGTGCACCTTTGATTTGGCAGTGTGTCTCGAGGTGGGCGATAGTAGCTGTTATGCGTTACCACAAGTCGAGATCCACAAACGGTATATCTACCTTGGGCATTGCCTCGTGTGCCTTGTCGGATGCCTTATCGTTCTCTCTACGAGTTTGTTTTGTACAACACCTATAGGGTGTCCTTTGGATTGACCACCGGTTTGGTGGAGCATAAGACATCGTATAGACTATGAAAATATATAAAATGTGTTAATGGGGATATAGGTAATGCCTTAATGCTATTTTAATACTTTACTTTATTGATAGACAGGTTATAATAGCGTATATTGCTACATCGTAGATAGTTCCACGGATCCTTAGAGGATGGAAATCCCAACTATCCTTTAAGTTACTTGTATTCAGTTGACATTTCACTTGAGCTAAATTCATTGGTATAAGAATATTAATCCTGACTCGAGTGTTTTGTTTTTTGCTTTATGCTCGGGTCAGACTGAGTGTCACAGCATTTGAGACTCACCTTTGGAGCTTGGAGTTTTGCTTGAAGATATATCTCTATCTATTCTGATTTTTGGTTTGTTCCAATTGTTTTATCCAGACTTATCACTAACCTTTGTATTGACACTCATGTGTATTTTATATCTCTGTTGTTTTTTGTTTCAAACTCTGTTGTTTTATATAGTAGCTACATGAACTACTATTTATCTATTCCGCTGCTTATTGTTGTATTACTCTGTTTGTGATTCTATGATTGATTTATTTACTATATATGCTATGTTTTGCCAATTATAACTTAACAATCTGTTGTCTTGAGCAATTCAAATCTAACATGGGTGGATAATTGTCGATTTGAATGGTTCAAAATACTAGGTCGTTACAGATAAATACTAGATGCTACTGCAAATGCCGAACATATGAATATCTTATTTTATGCATTAGACAAAAATAAGTTTAATAGAGTTAGTATGTGTACTTCTGCTTACGAAATTTGGCATACACTTGAAATTACACATGAAGGTACTAATAAAGTAAAGCAGAGTAAAATATCTATGCTCAAGAGTCAGTTTTAGAATTTCAAAATGAAGCAAGATGAAACAATCAATGAAATGTACTCTAGATTCCAAGACATATATCATTCTCCCTTAGTATTAAGCAAAAAATATTCATACTTTAATATTGTTTCAAAAATCCTCAACGCTCTAACGGATGAGTAGGGACGAAAAGTTTTAGCGATCGGAGAAGCTAACGATATTTCAACGACTAAACCAAAAGACCTGATAGGAAATCTCATGTCTTAAGAAGTTAATCTGCAGGAAAAATGAGTGCAAGATAAGAAAATATAACATTCCAAGCAGAAAAGAATGAAACAGGTTCACATAAGAAAGATATGGCATTTATTGCTAAAAATTTCAAAAATTTTGAAATTCAGAAAGGGAAACAGATTTAGAAACGACAAGAATAGCTTCAGCTGTAATATTAACAACAACAACAACAAGAAGAAGAAGACGTCGTCTTCCGCTCTAGAATGCTATAAATGTCACAAGAAAGGGCACATCAAGAAAGACTGTCCTAATCAAAAGAGAGACAAATTTAAGAATAAGAAATACATATTCAAAAAGAAAGCCTTCTCTGTTACATGGGATGATTCAGAATCATCTTCGTCATCAGATAGCGACTAAGATAGCGATTCTGAACAAGCCAACGTCTGTTTTATGGCCACAAATGAAAAGGTGAGTGACTTAACTTTTGATGATTTAATGGAAATAAATTCCAAATTACTTGATAAACTAAGAAACATAAAAAGAAAATATAAAGACACTCTTGAAAAATTGAATAGGACTAAAATTGAGGTAGATATGTTAAGAAATGAGTTAGAAGAAAAACTTGAAACTTCTCAAGAAACTTTTTCTAATACGACATCTTAATTCTCTATGTTAAGTCAAGAAATAGAAACTCAGAAGGACATGATTCACTTTTAGTTAAAACTCATGATTTGAAAGATAATATTAAAATTTTGGAATTAGATATTTCTAATGCTAAAACAAAATAAGATGGTATTACTAAAAATATCTCTAATTTTAACAAAGGAAGAGAGAATTTTTCTAAAATTATAGAAAACTCTCAGACAGTTTCAAATAAAAGGGGAATAGGATATAAGCAAAGATCAAAAAGAATTTCTATGAAATAAATTCTTTATATAATAATTTTAAAAGGAAAAATGATAATATTGCAAAATCAGTATTAATAACTCCAAATCATTCGAAAACAATTAAGATATAGGTTCCTAAAACCAATAATTCTTTAGAATCAAATATATAAAATCTTTTATAGAAAATATTTATAAAAATAAAGATTTTATTTTGAAAAGGAATTTTAAATCCTCTTGGGTTTGGTTGCCAAAGACCAAACTTTTAGGACCGTAACAAAAAGGTGGGTACCAAAGTTATTTCTATATTTTGTAGGCACCAATTATAAAGAGAGGAAAATGGATAGTGGACAGTGGTTGCTTAAAACACATGACAGGAAACAAAGAGATGCTAACAAACATTATCTACTCAAATGGAGGTTCTATCACTTTTGGAGACAACTCTAAAGGATACATCATCGGCAAAGGAAATGTGAGCAATAATGATATATCTAATTTACCTCTTATTACAAATGTCTTACTAATTAAAAAATTAAAATACCATTTACTTAGCATCAGCCAACTGTGTGTAACAATCCCGGTTCTTGAGTCGAATTTAACTGGTAATTAAATTAATTTTTGGATTCGATTGTGAATTAACTGAGAATTTATTTGGATTGAAATATAAAAAATAAAATAAAACAAATTTAATTAAATTTTAAGCTGGAAGTTCTAAGAATGAAATATATTGTGAATAGAATTTTTGGGTATATTTGAATTTTTCAAAATAAATAAGGTGTGTATTTATTTATATAAATAGGTTATCACTTGAAATTTGATTTTGAGATTAAAATTCAATAATTAATATTTTTATAAATCATTGTAGTGATGTTGCAGCATTAATTTAGGGATTTCAACTCAGTTTGGTTCGTTTGTGTTTTCGAGGTGAAGGCGATGACGATGGTGCATCGAAGGTGTTCGCATGCGGGGGAAATGTTTTTGGAGGTCGTGGCGTAGCTGTGGTCAGAAGGACGTGGGCTCCGGTGATCGAATTCATCTACGGCGAGGTGATTTTCTTCGTTTGGTTTTGGTTCCAGTTTGACAGAGTGTTCGGTTTTTGATTTGCCATGGTTATTGACGATCCGAGTGGTCAGTTCGTCTAAGGGAATGTTCGGCAACTTGGCGAAGGTCGAAGCGTTGATCTCTGATGATCAGAGTAGAGGTGCATGTGTATGTGCACGTTGGGTTTGTTTGGGTTGTGCTGTGAGTTCGAGTTTGGGGGAAGACGATCGCTTCTCGGTGTCGAACTCGAGAATGTCACGTGAGTAACTTGGGGGCATGAATGGATCACGAGTGGCACGAGAGAGGCTTGGGATTTTTGGTGAATTGCTCGGGTTTTTATTTTTAATTATCAGGTTTTTTAAAATTTAAAAGGAAAACTTTGTTCCAGGTTTTAAAATATGAATTATAACTTTTTTAAATGTAGAAATGGATTTTCAAACGATATGTTAAACCAGGTTTTAATATACTAAAGCAGTTCAAGTTTTAGAACAAAGTTTTCAAAGATTTAATTTTACAATGAATGCTTTTAAAAATTTAATTGATTATGTGATAGGTTAATTATCTTATTGTTTTTAAAAATATAATAATGTAATTAAGTAATGAATTAAGATAAAAAGGTTTATCTTTAATTAACTTAGATAGATAATTAAAGGTATAATTAATTGATTAATTTATTAAAGTAATTAATTGAAGGTTTACTTACTTAATTACTTAAATAATAATTTGTTAATGTGATTAATCTATGGTTAATTAATTAATGTAATGGATAATTAAAGGTTAATTAAGTAATAATTTAAAAGTTAGTTAAATTGTAATTGAAGGGTAATTAATTTGTAATTAATTATTTATTAATTAAGGAATAATTAATTAATAAAAGTAATTAAGATTTAATTAATTAACAATTAAGGGTTAATTACTTAACGCAATTAATTTAAGATTAATGAAGGGTAATTAATAAAAGATAAATTTATTTATGAAAGTAAATTAAGGATAATTACTTTGTGTAATTAAATAAAAGATAATTACTTTGTGTAATTAAATAAAAGCTAATTACTTTGTGTGATTAAATAAAAGATAATTACTTTGTGTGATTAAATAAAAGCCAATTACTTAGTGAAATTAATAAAGGATAATTAATTAAGGGTTAATTAATTAATTAAAGATATTTAATTAAATGGTGAATTAAATAATTAAAGGTTAATTATTTAATAATTAAAGGCTGATGAATTATAATTAAAGGTTAATTAATTTGTTATTAATGGTTAATTAATAAATGATTAAAGAATAATTAATCAAAATGATGCGTAATTTATTAATGTTAATTAACCAGGATTAGTAATTCATAAGTGATTAATCTGATTTGAATTAATCAGACAATTAACTGATCTTACTTATGAATGTGTGGATTCTGTTGGATGATTGAATTGGATATCCCTGATATGTGATGCTCCATTTTAATTTGAGTTGTGTTTCATGTAATTTATTATGTGTGATATATATCTGTGATCTGTGAATGAAAAATAAGCGTTATACTTTATACCACTTATCAAATATAATTCTGTGTTTGAATTGTAATGATTGATGATGTTGTTGCACAATTGTGTGTAAAACCCATGGACCACACTATACACACACAAATATGGATTGCACGAGAAATTGGTTAAGTCATGGATTTTTGAAATGGTTTTAAAAACTAAATTTTGAATCCAAATGGTTTTAGAAATGGAATTGGATTGAAAAGCTTTTGAAAAAAAGTTTTGAAGATGAAAGTCATTTTGAATAACTTAATAAAGTTTTGAAACTTAGATTAATTTGATTTAAATTTGAATTCAAAATTTGAAATTGAATTCTATTTATGATTTAAAAAAGGGGTTATACAAGTTTATATGGGTTTTAAACCATTTTTAAAGTGTTTGGGAATTTGAATTTAACCCAAAGATTTTAACTTGTATAAATAAAATCGGATTTTTACAAAATGAAAACTATTTGTTTTCAAATAATGAAAGCTTTCATATAAGAAATGAATTTCCAATTTTTGTTAAAGGGATTTCAAGTTGAAATGAAAATGGTTTTCCAAGTAATGAATAAATCTTTGGAAACGGGTTTGAAAGCTATAAGTTAAATCTTTAATTTAAAGATTGGATGAGTTAATCCTAATTGAAATGGAAATTGTTTTGAAAATCTATGAATTAATCTTTGTGAAATTGGGTGAACTTTGTGAAATGAATCTTTTTGTCTAAAGATTTGAAATGGTAATTTGTCTAAACCATTTGAAGAAAGGTTTCGGGTTTTAAAAAGTTGTGACTTGACTGAAAATCCCAATATCCATATGTTTTAAATATTGCGCTCACTATTTGGTTTGGCCGAGAGAGGACTTTGTGTCATATAACCCATTTCGAATAGTGATACGACGATAGCATTTGAAGACCGGTGGTGAAGACCGGGTGTCTTCTAAAACGATAGGATAACTTGTCGATTGACTCTGCACTGAGTTGCTTCGGTATAGAGTTCTCCATATGTGATTGGGAGACCGATCGGAATTGTGGATGCCCGGATTGCAAGGGCTTCTTCGGAAGTGCCTTCGGTACTGTTTGAACCCGGAACAGACTTGTATGGTTGTATGTCTGACATTACACTTTGAGATATAAAACTGATCTCTATGAAATACATTTCTACTTGGTAGGGGAGAATTTATTCTCTTAGCTTAACACCCATTTCTGAGACGTACTAACTCAGAGGTTACGTAGTTGATAGTTATCAGTGACGTACTCCCAATTTGGTAGTGTGGCATGTTGAGTGTTGTTGTGTATCATTTGTTGATCAAAGCATGGCTTTTGTATAAAGTGTAGCTTTGTGGAAGAGACTGCATCAGGACCTCACACCCCGGAAATGGTCGAAACAGGAAAGATGCGGCAAGGTTATGAGGGTCGCTTCCTTTTGGGCGTGTCATTCCCTTCTGGAAAAGGGTGGTATCATGTTATGGAGCCCAGATACTTAACTCATATGGTCATTGCAAATCTGTTACTTTGTGATTGCTTTGTGGTTGTTGGATTAGAGGTACCTCGGATAAAGTGCGCAAACGACCGGGAGATGGCATGCTCGTGTGGTAGTTACCTAGTCACAGAGATAACCGGGCCTTGTGTTGGTAGAGAACTGGTTAAGTTCTCGGGACGTCCCTCCAGAGGCATACCCATGTGGCAGTAGGAAGTTCCTTAGCCTGACCATTTGTTGGAAATCCAATCTCCAATTTGCACCTTGTACGGTTTTAGTTGTATAACCTGCCATCTACTTATGGTGGCGCCCCACTGTTTGGATGGTAGCTATAGTAGGCATTGTTCGAAATGTCTATGCTGGCTAAGATTAATATTATACTTTCGGAAGGTTTTCTGCACTATGCACTAATAATAATATCAATTTTTGCGTAATAAGCATATTTGACTATCATAAGGAGAAATCTCCTCCAATTCTGCGTTTGCATTGTGTGTGTGGCGGGAGGCCTTATGGTAGTTTCATTTTCTAAAAAGCATTGCGGACTTAAATTTTAAAATCCTTTGTTGTTCGTTTTAAAGATAAAAACTATTTTTGTTTGCTCATACCAGTCCCATAACTGACCTGGAGTTTATTGTTCCCTTCCTAAACTCTGGATGCCCAAAATTTTCCACACGGACAGTCTAGAGTTGGGTTTTTCAGATAATCGAACAGTAGGAGTAGATTCAATAGCTTCCAGCCTTAGGATTTGGCAATCGCATTTGGATTGAGTTGCTTCACTTCATCTTGATTGGGAGTTCGAGCTACTTCTGGATTAGTGCTTTGGAGATGGAGTTACAGTTCTGGATTCTATCTCTCTTTCTCTTTTGAAGACCATATTGGAGATATTGTTCCGCTGTTGGTGTTATCTTTTCTATCCGCTGCTATTGTCTTGTATCATATCTCTGATGTATATTGGTATTCATTGCATTATCATTGTATCTGAATATTGTATGAAATGTTGTATATCAATGATATTATTTCATTGTTTTCTTCCGCTGTGTTGTACTTAATGTGTTATAAGCTCCGGCGAACCAGATTCGACGTTTGGATCTGCGGCATTTGAATACGAGTGATGTATTCGGTGCCGATTTTCGAAGGTCGAGTCAGGGTCGTTATAGTAGTATCAGAGCTGAAGGTTAAAACTTTAGCTCAGGAGTATAACACATTAAGTAACTCATTATATATAGGGCGAAGTGTACCCTAGAGTGAGTATCCCTAAGATATCCGTTCGAATGCCTCAGTAAATTCTCTTACTACCCACTGATAGTAAGTATGAGTGCAAGAAGAGGACGAAGTAGGGGACTGGGGAGTACGACTACGAATGATCAATACCCTGTAATAGAGGAAACAACTTTTCTCTATCAATCTCCTTTGATTCGATTTTAAATTCTTTTGATTGCTTCGCAGCAGCTACAAGAAGAAGCTTCGTTGCGATGATGGCCTACGAATCGTGTAGATAAGTTCCTACCTCGTATTCTCGTTATCAGCTATTCATTTTAAACTCTAATGAATTTGAAAATTTATTTGGAAAAAAATTTGTTAACAAATATAAGGACAAATTTGAATTGTATAAAAAACGATATCGGTTAAAACCAAATTTGGAATTCTATTGTAATTTCTTGTGTAGATCGAAGTCCGAAGAGGGACAAGTTGGTGTAAACTTTGGGGTATTCCGACCTGAATTTGGAATCCATACCCAGTGTTTGAGAATTATGGAAGATTAAATCTATTTATCTATTGTTTGGTTCTAGATATATTCTACGAACGGTTAGTTATCCCTTTGAACTAATCAATGCCCTTGCATATTCGTAGACCGGTGGACCCGAGTATCTTGTGAAATAATTATATGAGTCTGTTCTCATATTGTTGATATTCTGATTTGGTAAGCCAAATGCAGAATAAATATTCAGTTTGATCTGAAAAGATATTCTCTATTTTTGTGTGTTCATCTATTCTTTGTTGTCTCCTTGCAAATTTCGAGGACGAAATTTTCTTAAGGGGGAAATTTGTAACGATCCCGATTCTTGAGTCAAATTTAATTGGTAATTAAATTAAATTTTGGATTCGATTGTGAATTAATTGAGAATTTATTTGGATTTGAAATATAAAAAAATAAATTAAATTAAATTAAATTAAATTTTAAGCTAGAAGTTCTAAGAATGAAATATATCGTGAATAGAACTTTTGGGTATATTTGAATTTTCCAAAATAAATAAGGTGTATGTTTATTTATATAAATAGGTTATCATTTGAAATTTGATTTTGAGATTGAAATTCAATAATTAATATTTTTATAAAATTAATTGGATATAAAAGTTGTACTTTGGAAAATAATATATATGTATCTAATTAGAATTGTAGGTATATAACCTAATTTGATTTCAAAATAATTAGTTATAAATTTGTATAAGTACAAATTAAAAAGTGTGAATATAAAGCCTTAATATGTATTTACCTTTTGAAATTAATAAAGCCTGATACCATTTGAAAATATAAAAAAACATAGATGGTATGTAACATTAAAACATATAGTAATGTAAAAAGGAAAGTATTCATTTACAATTGAAATTATAAATAAAGTAAGGTTTAAAAACAAAGTTATAAATTTATTTATAAACAAGGTCTAAAACATAATATTACTTGTTTTGAACAAGTGTAAACCATGCACATAAGTAATTTACAAGTGTAAAAGCATGAAGTGTGAAATCAAACAAGTGGCAAATACATGTTTTACTTTAAACTGAAATTTAATAATGATGTATTAAAAGCATTTTGTAAACCAGGCTATACACCTTTATCAAATATCCTCTCATCTTCATACCTAAATCCAAAACCTGAAAGCAAACTAGAAAATTTGTCAAAAATCAAAACTTTGTCTTCAATTCTTCAAGATCTGGAAGCAAGCTTGAATCAAAGGCATTTTTTCCAATTTTGAATTAATGACTTCAATCTAGAAATAGATTGAAGAAAGAAAGTTAAAATCTGAAGCAAAATGAAAGAAAGACCAGGCAAATTTAAAATCATGTATCAAAGCAAATGTAAGTTCAACATAATCTAAAGCAAGGCAAAATCAAAACCTGAAGCTATCAAGCAAAGTCTTCAAACTGGAAGTCATAACTAAATCAAAAGTATTCAAGTTTTAGTTCAAAAAAAAACAGGTTGTTGTTTCAAAGAAACTAAGCCAGGGATAAAGCAAAGCATTTCAAATTAAGTGAGAAAATATAAGATTCAGATCATAAACAAATTCCATATTTTGATTCAGGCTTCCCCATATTCTCTTCAATCAAGCATCAAATCTTTGTGAGAAAACTTTCAACCTTTTATCTTTTGATTCTGATGCATGTGATATTTCTGTGCTGTGATGATGTATGTGTGTTTGTCTGGATGTATTCAACTTGAATATAGTTGAATTAGGATATATATATTGTAAGCATGTATGAATATGTATGCATATGCGTATATTTTGTTGTGCTACAAGTTTAGGTGTATTTGAATAAATCCATTTGCTCTTCATATGTTGTGTGCATTTCCACCACCGAACCAGAGAGAGTGAAGCCACCACCGAACCAACACACTCATCACCGGACCACTTCCCTGCCGAACCAACGCTTCTCCAATACCTACCAAACCATCCCCCCTCTCTTCCATCACCGGACCAACGTCCCACCGGACCAACTCCACTTCCAGGAACGACCGAACCAACCCACTTCACCTACCACCGGACCAACTCCACTTCCAGGAACGACCGAACCAACCCACTTCACCTACCACCGGACCAACCCACTTCCATGCATCACCGAACCAAGGCCTTGCCGAACCAACGTTGCCAGGCCAGATTGCATCAGCCCAGGCCCACCAGCAGCTATATACGTCTAGGACCCCTGCCCCCAGCCTCACTCTATAAATAGAGGGGCAGAGGTAGAACAATGGTGGACAAGTTTGAGAGCTCAAGCACGGATAGAACTTTCAAACAACTTTCATACTCTTGTAATAAAAGCTTTGTACTTGTAATCCGAAGAGTAAAGGAGAATAACATATAAAGTGGACGTAGGCACATTCTGGCCGAACCACTATAAATTTGTGTGTCTTTTACAGTTTAGTCCATCTATTTTATATATTTGCATAAATCATCCAAATCACTAAGAACAACATATAATCAACTAAATCATACGACTTGGAGGTGTTTGCCCTTTTTTTGTGCAAACATTTTTGGTGCTTTCACTGAGAAATGAACTCAAAACCCCCCGCTTAACCCTTTTCCTATCAGCATCGTTCATTACTTGGAAAACATGCCTCCCGGACGGAAGAAAGATGCTAACAAAGGAAAGAACATCGCAACTAGCAGTATCCCAGATCTAGTGATCAGAGATCAAGACAATCGTCTGGTTCCAACAGCAAATGAAAATCAGGCAAATCCGACAGCTCTTGCTACGGAACAACCAATTACAAGGGCGGATCTGGACAGGGTTGTGGCTGAAGTAACTAAACGCTTTGCATCTCAACAAGAAAACTTGGTGGATCAACTCATGTCACGCTTAAGGGATGCTGAAGAATCCAACCGCAACACTGAATCATGGGGTGAGTCCCGGTCTGGAGCATTTGGGAGACGACAATGGTCTTTCTTCTTCGAAGAGGCTAACAACAGAAATAGCTATGGTAGGAACCGAGCCCGGACTCAGCCCGAATTCCGACCCAAGGAAACACTTGGAACCGAACCCAACCGGGGAGGTACCAGGCAGGGGTCGGATGTAGTTGAGCCTGGCATGCTACCTAACCATGGAAACACCAATGGACGGGGACGAGCTGGAGTCCAGCCCGAAGTTGGACCCGAGGAAGTACTGAGAATAGAACCCAATAGGGGAAGATCAAGGCAAGGGCCAACTGTGCCTGACCCCAGCGTGCCCCCGGTAGACCAGAGACAGCCATTGGAGAATGTTAGGAGTGATAGACGATACCATCCCTACAGGTCATCTGGACGGAAACAATCCTGCAGGGAAGAACCAAACTCATTTCTATCCGCTCTAAGTTCTAATGAAAGGATGGCGCGATTGTTCAGAGAGTGCGTCCAACGGGACCAAAGGGATCGAGGGATAGGCGCTAGGGTAACCAGCCCCTTCACCCTCAATCAAAACTGCCATCACCCCCCGGGAATGGAAAATGCCAACAATGGAACCTTACAAGGGAACCTCTGACCCCGTTGTACACTTGCAGAGATACACACAGCATATGCTCATGAGCGGAGCAATAGAGGCAGTGTTGTGTAAATGCTTCCCACTATTCTTGGCAGATCTAGCTACCTCCTGGTTCTGCCATCTACCACAAGGGTCCATCAGCTCATGGGAAATGTTGAAAGAAAAGTTCATCAGCCAGTTCTGCATTCATGTGGAGCAACCCAAGGACGCTTATTCCCTATCTAATATCAAACAGAAACCCGGAGAGACGGTGCAACAATATCTAACCCGATTCAACGCCGCAGCGGCCGCAGTCCAAGATGCCAATGAGAAACTTATCCTAATGGCCCTCTGTAGTGGTGTGCATCCGAATACTAAATTTGCTAGGAGACTAATGAAAGAAAAGCCAGCTACCTTACCCGATTTCTTCCATGAAGCCGGGAAATATATGAGACTTGAAGACGCTGCCATTGAAAGGTAGACAGGGCAACAAACCAAGGCAGCTCATGTCAACACACCCGCAGTAGCAAAGGACGTTCGAAGAAATGACTCCAGAGATAGTGCTGGGGGCAAGAAGGGAGAAAAGCATTTATATAGGCCAGGACCGAGATTTGACTCTTACACTCCTTTAAATGAAACAATCGAAAACATCTTCTTGGCCACCTAGGACGAAGTTAGATACAAGCACCCCCCGCACAAGAAGGAATCAGATAATGCAATTAAGTCTGGAAAGTTCTGCCGCTTCCACGAATCTCATGGGCATGACACCAATGAATGCCATCATCTCCGGGACTTGATTGAAGAACACATCAGAAGGATGAGACTGGAGCGCTATGTGAAAGGTCAGAACAGGACTTCAACTCCTGCCAGTGAGAACCCAGGGCTACCCCTCCCGGAAGTAGGCAGAGGAAATCGCAACACCAGCGGCTCCAGTCAAGAGAAGATAGTGGTCCTTACCATATCAGGAGGACCACACATCATCGACGAAAGCTGGGCAGAGATGGAAAGATACGGTAAGTCACTTAGAAACAATGAAGGCTATGTTAATTCTGTTACAGAAGAACGCCACCCGAAACGGAAAGAGAATGATGACATCACGTTCAGTAGGCGTGATCTAGAGGGAAGGCAGTACCCTCACATGGATCCTATGGTCATCTCTGCCTGGTTCGGTCTAGCCAAAGTTTTTCGAATTCTAGTAGACACTGGAAGCTCGGTAAATATCCTGTTCAAGCATGCTTTCGACAAAATAAAGATGTCAATGAAGGATGTGTCTCCCTGCAGCAAACCGCTACATGGTTTCACTGGAGATGCGAAGATGCCCCTCGGGAAACTGGACCTCTTTGTCAAAACAGGATGTCATCCCCGCTCCGTTGTGCGAAAACAAACATTTGTGCTAATAGAGAACCACTTGGCCTACAACGCCTTTTTGGGAAGACCAGCCTTGTCTGACTTCCAAATTGTCCTAGCCCCGTGGTGCCTGAAGATGAAATTTCCAACAGATAATGGAATAGGAGAAATAGAGGGAGATCAAGACACCGCTCGAGATTGTTATGTAACTGAACTTTGCAATAACCGCAGGAAGGATAAAGGGAAGGATGCAGAGACTTCTCTCTGCAAGAAAAACTTGGAAGCATAGCAATTAAAGAAAGCCCCTCCTCTTCGATATACCAGTGATCCTTTCAACGAATTAGACACCAGGGACAAGGAGGAAGAGGCCACCACCGAGCCTGCAGAGGCTATGGAATTTGTATCTATAGACAAACACGACCCAAGTAGACTGCTGAGAGTCGGGTCTCAGTTAAGAGCGGAATTGAAGGATCAACTCGTCGATTTTCTTCGCCACAACTTGGATGTATTTGCATGGACGCACGCTGACATGAATGGAATCTCCCCAGACGTAGCATGCCATGTACTGAACATCGATCCGATCAAGGTGCCAGTAAAGCAGAAAAAGAGAAGCATGGGGGCAGAACGATCAGCAGCCCTCGAGGAAGAAGTAAAGAACCTACTTGCCAATAACTTCATACGAGAAGCCATCTGCCCAGAATGGATCGCCAACCCGGTACTGGTAAAGAAGGCTAATGGGAAGTGGCGAACATGCATCGACTTCTCCAACTTAAATGACGCTTGCCTGAAGGACTGCTTCCCACTCCCCCGAATCGATCAGCCCGCGGACAGCACAGCCGGACACGAACTCTTATCCTTTATGGACGCATACTCAGGATATAACCAGATCCCTATGCACGCCCCCGATCAAGACCACACTAGTTTCATCACTGACCGGGGATTGTACTACTACAGAGTAATTCCTTTTGGACTTAAAAACGTCGGAGCTACTTATCAGTGCCTCGTCAAGAACATGTTTGCGGAACTAATAGGACGAACTATGGAAGTTTATGTGGATGACATGCTGGTAAAATCAAAGAAAGACAACGATCATATAAACCACCTGGACGAGATGTTTCAAGTACTTCGCCGATATGGAATGAAGCTGAATCCTTTAAAGTGCTCCTTCGGAGTATCGTCGGGAAAGTTCTTAGGATTCATCGTCCATACTAGGGGGATTGAAGCAAACCCCAAACAAGTCTGGGCTTTGTAAGATATCAAGATACCATCCACTCGAAGAGAGATGCAAAGTCTAAACGGGAAAGTGGCCGCCCTAAGCAGATTCATCTCTAAAGCAACCGACAAATGCATCCCTTTCTTCGAAGCTCTAAAGAAAGACAAAGGAAAGTTCGAATGGACTGACGAATGCTCGACAGCATTCCTTAACCTAACCGAACACCTTCAGAGACCACCAGTACTCTTAAATCCAATGAAGGCGAAGAACTATACCTATACCTTGTTGTATCGTCCCATGCTTTAACCGCCGCTTTGGTGAGAGAGGACAACCGCGAGCAGCGGCCCGTATACTTTGTAAGCAAGAGATTTACAGGGGCAGAAGCCAGATACCCTAAACTTGAAAAGCTAGCATACTGTTTGCTAATCATATCACAGAACTGCGACACTATTTCCAATCTCATTCCATCAGAGTTTTAACCGATCAACCGCTAAGCTAGGTACTCCATCGCCCCGACACTTCTGGGCGACTACTTAAATGGTGCATTGAACTGATTCAATATGATATCGCCTACCATCCTCGCACCGCCATCAAGGGACAAGCCATGGCCGATTTCATTGCCGAATTCACTACCAACGAAGGTAAAGACCGATCTGAAATAACAAAAGATATCAAGTAGAATCTCTTTGTAGATGGAGCATCAAACGAACAAGGATCGAGGGCAGGTATTGTGATAATCACCCCTAGGGGAAGGAAACTGCACTATGCCCTAAGGTTGGAATTCGCTGCCACCAACAACGACGCAGAATACGAAGCAGTGATAGCCGGATTAGAACTTGCCCTAGAGATTGGAGTCGGTTCTTTATGTCTCCACAGTGATTCTCAAGTTATTGTAAATCAAATACTGGGAGAATTCCAGACTCGAGGAGAACGACTCACAGCATATCTAAAGAAGACCAAGCTGCTGCTCAATCAATTGAATCACTATTTAATCAAACACATTCCTCGAGGAGAGAATCAGGAGGCGGACGAACTGGCAAAGCAAGCTAGCATGAAGGACGGCACCACTTCCGAAACAATAACTATCTCAAAGAAACTAGCCCCGAGTTTCGAGCCAATGAATCTGATAGCTGCAATCGAAGAGAAAACTTGGATGACTCCCATCCGGAAGTACTTACAAAGTGGCACACTGCCCGATGGGCGTAACGAAGTTAAGAAAATCTTGAGGAAAGCTTCCCGCTACACAATACAAGAAGGCATCCTCTATGTGCGTGGCTTCTCTAACCCCTTATTAAGGTGTGTCGCTGGAAGGGAAGCCAAGGAAGTCTTATCCAACATCCATCAAGGAAGTTGCGGAGATCACACTGGAGGGCAGACTCTAGCAAAGAAAATACTCCGATATGGGTATTACTGGCCTACTTTAAACAAAGACGCCTTAGACTTCGTCAAAAGATGTGACAGATGTCAGAAATTTGCTAAGATTCCTCGACTACCAACAAATGAGATTACTCAAATGACCATCCCTTGGCCCTTTGCAGTATGGGGAATTGAATTGATTGGCGAACTGCCGATGGGCCGAGGCGGAGCCAAATATGCTATAGTGGCAGTCGACTATTTCACCAAAGGGTGGAAGCGGAACCTTTAAATAAAATATCTTCGGCAAAAGTAATTAATTTCTTGATCAAAAATGTTCTATGTAGGTACGGGGTTCCACTCAAAATCATATCGGACAATGGACTTCAGTTTGACAGCGAGGAGTTCGCCGACTGGTGCTGAGAGCATGGAATTCACAAAAGCTTCTCATCTGTAGCTTATCGTCAGGCAAATGGACAAGTCGAAGCTGTCAACAAAATTCTTAAAACTCTCGTTAAGAAGAAGCTTGAAAAGTCAAAAGGCGCTTGGGTGGATGAACTTCCTACGGCACTATGGGCCTACCACACGTCTTTCAAAACATCAATAGGGCATACTCCTTTCTCTTTGGCATACGGATCAGAGGCCATGCTCCCAGTTGAAGCTGTAGTGCCATCCCACCGTAGGATCCACTACAACCCAGAAGAGAACAAAGAGCTCCTCCACATGTCTTTGGATCTAATCGAAGAAAGAAGAAATGATGCAGCACTTAAAGCGGCAGCTCACAAGTGAAAAGTGGCAGCACAATACAACTCCAAAGTCAAGCACGGCAGCTTACGAGAAGGAGATCTTGTCCTCAAACGGATCTTCCCGCGCCCCGGAGCGCTAGATCCAATCTGGGACGGACCCTATGTAATTCATAAAGATCTCCACAACGGAGGTTATATTTTGTCAACAGTGGACGGAGGGGTGTTCCAGAGGGCATGGAACTTCCAACACTCCGTCGATACTTTTCTTAACCTTTACTGCCCATATGAAGTGAATTAACAAAGAGAATCAGTGGACGTAGGCATTTTCGTGCCGAACCACATTAAAAATCTTGTCTCCTTTTAACTTGTTCCTTTATATCTTGGCTTCTTGTTAAGCTTTATCCTTTTCTGTTGAACAAAATCCTGTGTAACGGCATTTTCATTCTGGAAACTTCATGGCACAACCTCACCTGGACAAGACCTAACAGGTACTATAAGAATCTATGCCCTCGCCAATGAGACACTTTTGCTCCAGCATCCCTTTGCTGCAGGTTAACTCATTGCTCGCAACGGCCCTCAAAGCCAACTGTAATGAGCCGATTATAAGCCACCGAGAAGGCCGACTATAGCCAAGGCAGCTCATTACGGCGTTTGGCTCGCCGGCAACCGTAAACTGATTATAAGCCCCAACATAAGGTGTGGCCAGCCAGGGGCAGTTCACGGTTGACGATCAGCAACCGCGCTCGCCGGCCACGGTAAATCGAATAATACCCACGATTACGGGCCATAATGGCTCGGGTAGTTACCACGCGCGATCTCGGCTCCGATGTGTCTTAAGTGCGGCTGTGGTAAAAAAGAAAGCTCCCCGCAGAGGCGTAAGATGGGTGACAAATGTCTCCAAGACCCACGGCTAGATAAAGTGACTACAAAACCCGTTTGCCACGAACTCAAGCACATCGAAGGCCTTCCATGATTGGAAGTTTTTAATTTTTCTTATATTTCCATTCTATTTAAAAACTTTCCTCCTATCCTCTATAACAACCCTTAAAGTACAGGACACCAAATAGGATGCACTCGCTAATGGGAATGAGAACTCTCAGCTGGATGACGGGTCACTCAACTGCGTTCCGTAGTCGATCATACAAGTCATTCAAAGCTACCATCTACAACTAAAAATCGAAAGGGCGGTACTTTCTTCTCTTGTATACAAATAAGTAGCTCTGATATATTCACACATCACATTAACATTGCAAGACATGAAATTATATTTTAAGCGAGAACTTGACATCAAACACAGTTGAATCACTAGCACATGCACAGCTATATTTCTTATGCAACACATCAAAGTAATGACAGCATCCAAATGTAACAGAATCAGCTTATGTTATAAAATTACATGTTAAGAATAAAGTCATTTGTTGCAAAGACATAATTACAACCTGAAAGTACATTAATGTTTTGGAACTAGTATACACAGGAATGTCAAGTAAAACCAAAAACGTCCGGATCAAGTCAAAATAGTCGGCAGCATCGAAACTTCATCTCTATCCTTCCGACCCCCCAAGATCTGCTTGACCGCAGGATCAGGACTCCCAGCATGCTGACCAGAGGTCCCACCTGTCCAATTCAGGAGAAGAATCTATTAGATAAACGATATGCAATCAAGTTAAGAAAAGATTAAAGGGGAAGACTTACCAGCGTCTGCTCCCTGATCATCATCCTCCAACTGCACACCCACTTCCTCGGCAGTAAGCAGCCGCATGCCCTCCTTCACCGCCACCTTCTCCTCCTTGGTGAACTGAGCGGTAACCACATCCATTCTGAAGGCCATGCCACCCTCTTTATCCGCATCAGCCTCGGCCTCCTCCAAAGCCCGGAGATATATCCTAGCCATGACCCGGGGGTAATCGTCCATAAATGAGAGGTTGCCCTGCTTCCAAGTACGAAAATACATATCCTGCAGCATATCATCCATCATCCCCTCATTCTCCTCAAACTCCCTCATACGGGCCTCAGAAGACGACAACTTTGCAACGGCAGCATCCCTCTCCAATCAGTATTGCGAGCAGTCAGCTTGAAGGGATCTCCTCATCGCCTCCATCTCCTCCTTTAGCTTGGCCTGAGCAAGCCCTGCGGCTTCAAGCCTTCCAGATAACTCCTCTACCTGCTCAAGATCAGCTCTCCGAACCTCATCCACCGTTGCGATGGCCATGTCAATTCGTTTCTTGCAAGTAGCCTCCAACTTTTGCAACTCTGCCTTGCTAGCCTCTTCCATGGTTTTCTTTAGTCGTCTGGAGGCCGCCTCATGTTGGGAGATCCGGATGGCCTGATCGGCAAGCTGTTTGGCCTGATCGGAAACCATTAGCCGCAACCGAATGTTAGCACTTCCGATTTCCTCTCCAACCTTGACCATTCGGGCATGATGCGCCATCAGCTTCCTGGTCTCCTCAGCCACCCGATCGATGTTTGCCTTGGCCTCATCCCCTATATTCACAATCTGAGTGGTCAACAAGTCGAGATCCAAAGACTTAGCCTCATCAAGCACCCTTACCATAGGATTTCGAGATAGGAGGTGCTCACCGGTAACCTCATCGAAGGAATATCATGGGAGTTCGGATCCAGGTTCGGATGATCCGCGAATGGGTTGCGAGCCAATCTGGGACGATCTATCGGAGTAACGGTAGGGTTCTCAGATGGATGCAGAGAGGGTACAAAATCAGTAGTCTCCTCCGTAATATCATGAAGCGGCTGAGTTGGAGGCGGAGGACGAGATGGAGATTCGAACAAGGAGCGTCCCCTCTTCTTCCATTGGATATCTTCTTCAATAATGCCGAGAAGAGGACGATAGACGAATACGTCCCAAGGGCGGTTAGTAGGAGGCTTCGGTCTAGCAGAGGCTCTGAGTAGCTTGTATTGTTCGAGGCGGTGTCGAACATCTGATGTCTTGGCCACCTCGCCTTCCCCTGGAATAAAGAACAAATGTTACTAGCATACACTAATCCATAATTCAAGAAATATGTTAAGTTAAAAGGAGTAAGAAGACGCATTTATTATACAAACCCTGAGGGGGAGTGGGATACTGCAATAAGTCCTGAATCTCATTCCAGGACGGGAGCTGGCCATAAAATATTCCTAAGTCCTTATCATAAAGGGAGTCTGCAGAAGTCAAAAATTCACGTTGAATCACCGGAGTCGCCTTAGCTGGAATACTCTGAGAAGATGAACCGGCACCAGCCCCGGCCTTGTCAGCTCTCTCGGACTCCTTTACCGGAGCCAGTCCTCCTTCCAACCCCTCAAAAGCTTGGCGGAAAGCATCATCCGTCCACTCTTGAATCTCACCTGCTTGCCAAGAAGTCAAGGCACCAACGCCACTACCACTATGTCCATCATCACCACCATCACCTTCTCTACCACTTCCTCTCTCCGCCTCACCTCCTTCACCCTCGCCTCCTTCCTCCTCCGCGCTCTCCTCCTTCGGAGCATCTGGGCATCTGCTGGGAGAGGGTCCATCGGATTTCTTGATTTTCTTCCCCCCGACGACGGGAGGTATCGAGAAGGGTTTCCTTTTGCTGCTCTTCGTCGTGGCCCCTCCTTTGGCTTTGGCAGCTCTTTCCTCAGCCGTATCCCTCTGCTTGACCATAGATTGATGTGGTAGAATCAAGTTGTGCTGCAGAAGAGTAGCGTTCCTGATCAGGTAAAAAGATGACCTCTCCCTTCCTGAAATGGCTTCTATCTCCACTGCCATCTGAACCAGGTGATCGTTCTCCACGACCGCAAAGCCACCTGTCGCTAGCAAATAGTAAAGCACATGAGGAGAAGCATTGCAGTCAAGGCGGAAATTACAAGTCAACTTCAACTTACAGCCAGAGGTGAAGCGGTGGATAGAAACGAAGTCATCCTGGGCGAAGAACCATTCCTTTGTAAACATGGTGAACTTTGAATACAATTCCAGCACCGGCTTGAAGGACACGGCCGATTCCAAGCTGTTGTATGGAGATCCCTTCTTGTAACCTCTCAAGTTATATAGGTACCGAATCTCCCGGTTGGAAGGGGGCGCCCGTACTTTCTCTGGAAAATCACGAATAGGCACACCAAGATAGCGTAGGAGTTGGGCTGGAGCTGGAAAGGGGCCACCTTCAAATAGATGACGAAGCATTGATTGGAGGAATGGCCCCACACATACAGTGGTACCTACTATAAGCGAAGTATCTTTCAGTGGGATTATATGGCATGACCCCCTTCCGTGGAAACAGCATGCGTGCTCTATCAATCCCAATGGAGCGGGAGATAACATCAAGCTGCTCTTCTTTGAGAGAGCTAGGAAAGCAGTCAGGCGAAGAATTCAGAAGCTCTTGAGGACCATACCCATCTACTAGCGATCTTGGGTGGGTCCATGACGTTCCGGTCTTGGCTGAGCTGGGGGCACTACGGTGGACTCTCCTTCGTCCTTGGATTTCTTCTTATCTGATCGAGTTTCCACTTTACGAGACATTTATCTACATCACAAGAAAGTACATCGTTGGAACAGAGGATATAAACAAACAAGTGTATATAGTCTAAAATTTCACTCATAATTCAAAACACTCAAACTCCTGGTGTCATTCGGTAAAGAAAATACAAAAGTTCATTCGGTATTCGGGGTCTCAGGCTTCATCCGGTGATTCGAGCACAAGTTTCATTCGGCAACTCAAATATGAAAGTGACATTCGGTACTTAAAACCCCTCGGGTTCATTCGGAAGTTCAACCTTAAAAAGTCATTCGGCAGAAGAAAGTTTACCTGGTCCGGCAATTAAGATTCGGCAGTCAGAACTGGTTCGGCACTAATCGGTTCGGCGGTTGGGAATTTGATTCGGCTATTTCACTTGGTATGGGATAACGAAGGCCTAACACCCCTATTTATAGACGAACGCAGGATGATCGGACCGGGTGGTTCGGCATATATGACCGGATGGAAACACCCAAGTTAAAACAAAGCACGCCATGTGCATGCACATGCCCTACTTTGGGGGGCAAGTGTTGTGTGCATTTCCATCACCGAACCAGAGAGAGTGAAGCCACCACCGAACCAACACACTCGTCACCGGACCACTTCCCTGCCGAACCAATGCTTCTCCAATACCTACCAAACCATCCCCCCACTCTTCCATCACCGGACCAAACTCCGCCTAGCCATACCGGACCAACGTCCCACCGGACCAACTCCACTTACAGGAATGACCGAACCAACCCACTTCACCTACCACCGGACCAACCTCTATCGGGCCAACTCCACTTCCAGGAACGACCGAACCAACCCACTTCACCTACCACCGAACCAACCCACTTGCATGCATCACCGAACCAAGGCCTTGCCGAACCAACGTTGCCAGGCCAGATTGCATCAGCCCAGGCCCACCAGCAGCTATATACATCCAGGACCCCTGCCCCCAGCCTCAATCTATAAATAGAGGGGCAGGGGTACAACAATGGTGGACAAGTTTGAGAGCTCAAGCACGGATAGAACTTTCAAACAACTTTCATAGTCTTGTAATAAAAGCTTTGTACTTATAATCCGAAGAGTAAAGGAGAATAACATATAAAGTGGATGTAGGCACATTCTGGCCGAACCACTATAAATCTGTGTGTTTTTTACAGTTTAGTCCATCTATTTTATATATTTGCATAAATCACCCAAATCACTAAGAACAACATATAATCAACTAAATCATATGACATGGAGGTGTTTGCCCATTTTTTGTGCAAACATCATATAAAAAAATGTAGGTTAAGACCTCTAAATGGAAAATGACTATAAGAGTTTAATGTTATTTTTAAAAATAATTGTAAGGGTTTATGTTGAATATTTATTTCAAATTAATAAATAGCAGTAGTAATCAAAAATAATTGGGAAATTCATAATTCATAATTTCTTGTATTGATTATATAACCTGATTCGATCTTACGAATGATGAATTTTAAAACAAAAATCACAATTTTTAGTTCTGTTTTGAGATAGGATTTTGGGGTTTAACTAGAAACTCGTTTTCATCAATTCTCCATCATCAACGACAAATTGGATGTCGTGTTCGTCACTAGAGAAGGGGGAAGGTCTAAGGAACGTCGGAAAAATACTCAGGGTTTCTATCAATCATTGTAGTGATGTTGCGACATTAATTTAAGGTTTTCAAGTAGGTTTGGTTCGTCTGTGTTTTCGAGGTGAAGGCGGTGACGATGGTGCATCGGAGGTGTTCGCATGCGGGGGAAATGTTTCTGGAGGTCGTGGCGTAGCTGTGGTCAGAAGGACGTGGGCTCCAGTGATCGAATTCGTCGGCGGCGAGATGATTTGCTTCGTTTCGTTTTGGTTCCAGTTTGACAAAGTGATCGGTTTTTGATTTGCCATGGTTATTGACGATCCGAGTGGTCAGTTCGTCTAAGGGGATGTTCGACGACTTGGCGAAGGTCGGAGCGTTGATCTCTGATGGTCAGAGTAGAGGTGCATGTGCACGTGCACGTTGGGTTTGTTTGGGTTGAGCTGTGAGTTCGAGTTTGGGGGAAGACGATCGCTTCTCGGTGTCGAACTCGAGAATGTCACGTGAGTAACTTGGGGGCATGAATGGATCATGACTGGCACGACAGAGGCTCGGGATTTTGGGTGAATTGCTCGGGTTTTTATTTTTAATTATCAGGTTTTTTTAAAATTTAAAAGGAAAACTTTGTTCCAGGTTTTAAAATATGAAGTATAAATCATTTTTAAATGTAGGAATGGATTTTCAAACGATATGTTAAACCAGGTTTTAATATACTAAAGCAATTCAAGTTTTAGAACAAAGTTTTCAAAGAATAATTTTACAATGAATGATTTTAAAAATTTATTTGATTATGTGATAGATTAATTATCTTATTGTTTTTAAAAATATAATAATGTAAAGTAATGAATTAAGATAAAAAGGTTTATCTTTAATTAATTTAGGTAGATAATTAAAGGTATAATTAATTGATTAATTTATTAAAGTAATTAATTGAAGGTTTACTTACTTAATTACTTAAATAATAATTTGTTAATGTGATTAATCTATGGTTAATTAATTAACGTAATGGATAATTAAAGGTTAAGTAAGTAATAATTTAAAAGTTAATTAAATTGTAATTGAAGAGTAATTAATTTGTAATTAATTATTAATTAATTGAGGGTTAATTAATTAATAAAAGAAATTAAGATTTAATTAATTAACAATTAAGGGCTAATTACTTAATGCAATTAATTTAAGATTAATAAAGTGTAACTAATTAAAAGATAAATTTAGTTATGAAAGTAAATTAAGGATAATTACTTTGTGTAATTAAATAAATGATAATTACTTTGTGTGATTAAATAAAAGCTAATTACTTTGTGTAATTAAATAAAAGATAATTTCTTTGTGTAATTAAATAAAAGCTAATTACTTAGTGAAATTAATAAAGGATAATTAATTAAGGGTTAATTAATTAATTAAAGATAATTAATTAAATGGTGAATTAAATAATTAAAGGTTAATTATTTAATAATTAAAGGTTGATGAATTATAATTAAAGGTTAATTAATTTGTTATTAATGGTTAATTAATAAATGATTAAAGAACGATTAATCAAAATGATGTGTAATTTATTAATATTAATTAACCACGATTAGTAATTCATAAGTAATTAATCTGATTTGAATTAATCAGACAATTAACCGATCTTACTTATGAATGTTTGGATTCTATTGGATGATTGAATTGGATATCCCTGATATGTGATGCTCTGTTTTGATTTGAGCTATGTTTTATGTAATTTATTATCTGTGATATATATCTCTGATTTATGAATGAAAAATAAGCGTTATAGTTTATACCGCCTATTAAATATAATTCTGTGTTTGAATCGTAATAATTGATGATGTTGTTGCACTATTGTGTGTAAAACCCATGGACCACACTATACACACACAAATATGGATTGCACGAGAAATTGGTTAAGTCACAGATTTTTGAAATGGTTTTAAAAATTAAATTTTGAATCCAAATGGTTTTAGAAATGGAATTGGATTGAAAAGCTTTTGGAAAAAAGTTTTGAAGATGAAAGTTATTTTGAAAAACTTAATAAAGTTTTGAAACTTAGATTAATTGGATTTAAATTTGAATTCAAAATTTGAAATCGAATTTTATTTATGATTTAAAAAAGGGGTTGTACAAGTTGTTAGGGATGCGGATTAAGGATCTTAAGGCAGAAATAACACTAGAGGGGGGGTGAATAGTGTTTTAAAGAATATATGAACTATATGACTAAATTAAAACTTTCAACGCAAATCTAAACAGAATTCTAACACAGAATGATCACAGAACATATAACAAATGCAAATAGTAAAGTAAAGCAAGTAAAAGGAAAAAATACATCGGATTTTATACTGGTTCGGAATCCTCCTACATCTAGTCCTGCACCAAGGCAATATCCTTGTACAGATTTTTATAAGCCAATATCCAAATTACAACCCTCAATTTCTATGGCCTTGAGGAACCCTCCTATCTCCGAGTTTGGGGTAAACTCTCTTGATTTACGGGACACAAGATCACCCTAATACTTCTTAATAACAATCCTTTTGAATGGATAGACTCTATGGACTTTTTGAATACAAATTAATCCTATTACTCTGAATAGCACTTTGATCTTTAGTAGAATGATGGAGAATCAAATAGAGAGAGTATCTAAATGATTTCCTGTTGAGAATTAGCAGAATGATGGCACGATCTTGAAAATATGAAGTTTTATGGATATGGAAAGGTGGAGAAGAAAGAGTGAAGAAAATAAGAAAAAATATATTAAAAAAATTCGTTTTGGAAGCCTTTATATAGATGCACAATAGTCATAACCATTGGTGAAAGGTTTTCGAACGAATGGACACTTCTTTTGAAAATTGAATTTTGAATCCAACTGTCACCATGTCGACATGGGGTATCCCCTTATGTCGACATCCCTTAGTTCAAAATTATAGAGATGTTGTTTTGTAAAGACAATTGAATTTAAAACAAGTTGAAACTTCTCTGAAGCAAAGTAAAGTGTTTAAACAATATTTTGAGATAGAGAATGAATATAAAACATTATTTTAAATATATATATAATTGATATAGACCGTCAATTATATAAGTAATATTTAAAATCAGAATAAGTTTTGATGTTTTAAAAATAGAAGTTTTTAAAATCAGAATAAAGGAATATTTCAAGGCTAAAACAAAGTTTGAAAATATTTTTGAAAACATGGTTTTGAAAGCTAAAACATTTTGAAAACAGATTTAAAAACATTTTGAAAAATCTATTCAAACTGAAATTGCAAGAACCTTCCTACAGAGCTCCTCCATAGGACTCGAGAACTTGTACAAAGTAGTTTAAATGATTTTGATTTTCGTGGGTTTGTAAGCCACTTGTTGTAGGTTTGTAAGCTACTTGTCGTGGGTTTGTAAGCCACTGGTTTCGATAGAAATTGGGTTCCATCCTGAAAGAAAATTGGAAGAAAGATGAGAGTGCTATTATGAAGTTTTAACAAAATACTAGACACTTATCTTGAGATCTTGAAATCTTGATTCTCTAGAGTCTTGAATCTTGAATCTCTAATCTTCATCTTGATGCTTGAGTCTTTATACTGATCAGTCTTCGATGATACCTGCATATACTTCCTATATACATATATATATATATATATATATATCTATATGGAAATGTTAGTATATATTTTATGAAGTGAAGTATAATAACTATATAAGGTTGTTGTCATCAAAACATCGTCAACTCAGTTCCTAACAATCTCCCCCTTTTTGATGATGACAACCTTTATTTATAAAATATTCTTACCATACCATAACTCTCCATAACTCCCCCTTACTCCGTGACTTCTTCTTAAAACTACAACTCCCCTTTATTCCATGACTTCCCCTTACACCAAGCACATATATTTTTATAACTTTCTCCCCCTTTAACATCAGCAAAAAGGAATAAAAGATTTACCTGTTCTAAGATAATCAAGTATATATAGAATAAAAGTGTAAAGTGAACGTGTAAGTGATCAAGTGTGTGAGCATATATATAAGTGTAACTTGACAATCAAATCAATATCATACATAGCAAGCCAATCATGTATAGTATATGAAGTTATATACAAACCAAATCCAAATCAAACTTAAGTAAACAATTCAATCAGATCCTAATCAAATCTAAATCAAATCAAATCAAACAAACAAACATTCATAATGATCAGACATTCCTTGGGACTTCCACCCATCTATCTTCTCCAAAGATAGGATCAGTTTTGATAACATCCCAATTATCTTTGTCGAGAGTGACCGATGGATTTGCTTCGGGTTCGTCTTTGCTAAGGCTTGAGATCATCCAACGAAGTGCGTCGAAGTGTCTCTCTTGCTCTTTGATCATCTGCATTTGGCTTAATCCTAAGTGCCTTTGATTTCTAAGTATAAAAGAGAGAATATTCTTGAAATAAGTAAGAGTTTCTTCAAGATTTTCACTTGAATTCTTAATTGGAGAAGCCATAATTTAAGAAATAAGTTGAAGTATGAGAGGAGATGAATATAAATAGAGGTAGAGAAGTTTTCCTGGAAGAAATAGGTATTTATAGGAGTTATTGGCCGTTCAAAATGAATTGTCACTTGGTAGTTACAAGAATTTGAAGTTGGAAATTGTAACTACTTTCTGACTGTTATATGTCGACATGGGGGGGATGGGGCATGTCGACATGGTCTAGACAGAATGACCAAGTTGAGTTATTTTTTATTTCTAAGTTTATTTTTATACTAGTGGACATATATAAACTTAAAATAAATAACTATCAAAGATATATAAAGCTGGAAAACAGAGAATAAGATAGCATTACTTATATTAGTTAACATTACATAATATTAACCCAAAAAATAGAAAATACAAAGATAGATAAACGATAGCTAGAGAGATAATGGCTAGGATTAGTTTGATGAAGATGGTGATGAGGACAAGCCAAGTTTCCTGCCTATCTTTCCAAAGAACTTGTCGATCTTGGTAGAGATTTTATCCATTTTCTTGCTAATAGATATCTTAAGAACCTTTTGGTTTTGAGCAAGTATCTTTTGGTTCTTGAGTATGGTTTTGTTGGACGGATTGGCGGGTGTATGTGGATACTCTATACTTTCCAAAGAGGTTTCTTCATCTTCCTCTTCTTCTTCAATTTCCATTCCTTCCCTTTCTTCTTTCTCTTCTTCTCCCTCTTCTTCCATCTCTTCATGAGCAAGTATCTCTTCCTTTTCATAAGTGTTTCATACGGTTGAAACATAAGTGGGATTTTCATAAGGGAAATGTTCCCATGATTGAACACTTTCCTACTTACAAACTCTTCCTTTTTAACATCCACACCAAAATAATTGAAAATCTGAGTAAGATAAATTCCATGATAAAGAGTGTTTTCTCCCATAGTAAAATTTTTGGGTCATAACTCATCCAAAATAGTTTGTGCCCAATTAATATCATATTTTCCAAATATAGCAAAAAGGGCTTTACACACTTTTGAGGTGGGAATATTGTAGTTTCCCGACCTAGGAATAACGGTGTGTTGAATAAGAAGGTTGACAATTCTTGCTTTTGGGTGGAAAAAGCGATTCTTAAAATCCATGTGGTCATCGCTTTCAAAAATGTGATGAAAAGTCTCTCGATCAGTTTCATTGATTTGAAATTGCGAGAGATTCATACCGGTAGATTTGCAACCCAAAATAGTACCCAAAATATCGGAATCCAAAACAATAAGTGTTCCTTTAACACTACTCCAAATTTGATCTTCATTTCCATTATAAAATTCACGGTTTAGGTTTGCATAAAACATTTTGACAAGGTTTGGATAACAAACAAAATCATTTTGCTTGTTATCAATCAAGCTAAGAATGGAGTTTTATTCAAAAAGTTGATCGATTTCATAAGAAGGAAAATCATCAAAAATAGCAAATTTTCCCGTATTGACTTTACCATAGTTCACATAACTTATGTAAGCTTTGATAGCCTCCGGGTCATTAAAAAGATCATTTTTGATGGATTTGGTCAGTCTCATAGTTGACGGGGTACTTGAGGAAGCCATTGATGAGTGTTTGAGAGGAGTAGAAGATAATGAAGAAAGTTTGAATTATGAGAATAAAGTGAAAAGAGATGATAAGATAAGTATATTAAATAGATTCTCTAAAGTCATGTTCTCTGGTCAAGACGTATCTTTTCAGAATTTTGAAGTAAGTGAAAAGGTGGAGGGAAATTCAAAAGTTTGAATTCAAATTTTGAAATCAAATTTCTGAGAGACATGTCGACATGGGGCATCCTGGCATGTCGACATGTGACTGTTGAATTTGAAAAGAGGTGTCTTTTTCTAAAATCTAAGAAATTCCTAAAATCTTAAGAAAACTAATCTATATTCTATATTTATATATAATTCCACTAATAATATTAAATATAATAATATTAAAATATTTTAATATTTAAAATATTATTAAAATAATATTATTTTGAATTTAAAAATTCAAATTTCAAAGGGTGATTTTGAATTTAAAAATTCAAGAAATTGCAAAAAAAAATCAAAACAAGCAAATATCCAATAAAATCAAAATAAATGTGTACCTATTTTTTGATCCAAACTCCGATCGTCTTCCGATTCGAGAATAGCAGTGAAGCACAGATTTGAATTATCAGTTTTCTTCTCGTCATTACTGGATGAATCTGAATCGTCAAGAGTTGCTGCATATGCCTTCTTTCTTTTCCTTAGTTGCTCGTTGTTTGGTTGAAATGTCTGTTTGTCTGGATATGGACAATCTATCTTGTAGTGCCCTGTTTTGTTGCAGTTGTAGCATCTATCACCATTGTTGTCGTTGTTGTTGTGATTGTTGTTGTTCTCCAAAGTATTTCTGGAATTCCTTTGATCATTTCTTTTAAAGTTATTCATTTTTCTATACTTCTGAAACTTTCTGAAATTTCTGGTCATGAAAGCAATTTCTTCATCACTATCTTGTTCTGAATCTCCAGTTGTTGCTGTGAATGCGATCGATTTCTTTTTCGTTGCCTTAGATTCTTTTCTTCCTTGTAGTTGAGCTTCATAAGACATTAGATTACTGATTAACTCTTCGATCTTCATTTTACTAACATCATTTGCCTCTTCAATAGTAAGTGTCTTTTGATCCCATTCTGGAGTGAGTGAATTGAGAATCTTTCTGACTTGATCTTCTTCTGAGAACCCTTTCCTAAAGAATTCAATGAATGTAAAATATCTTGAAATCGACAATACATGTCGGAAATGGACTCATTTTCATGCATTTTAAACAATTGAAACTGATTAGTTAATATGGAAGTTTTAGTTTGTTTAACTTTGCTTGTTCCTTCATGAGTTACTTGCAAAGTTTTCCAAATTTCAAATGCAGACTTACAAACAGAGACTCTATTAAACTCATTTCTATCTAGTGAACAAAATAGTATATTCATAGCCTTAGAATTGTTTTGTGCAACCGTCTTTTGCTCAGTAATCCACTGGGCAAAATTAGTAGTTGGTTCAACATATTCAATTTGTGTCATATTCCAAGTATCTAAACTTATGGATTGTAAATAAATTTTCATCCTACATCCCCAATATGCATAATTACTGCCATTAAAAAGTGGTGGTCTGACAGTAGACTGACCTTCTACAAATGAACTAGTGTTAGTGCTTGTGTTGACTGAAGTAGTGGTGACAGGAGTGACATTATTCGTGTGTTGTGCCAATAAACTTTTCAAAGTTTCAGATTATGAAAATAATCAAAACCAATGCTCTGATACAAATTGTTAGGGATGCGGATTAAGGATCTTAAGGCATAAATAACACTAGAGGGGGGTGAATAGTGTTTTAAAGAATATATGAACTATATGACTAAATTAAAACTTTCAACACAAATCTAAACAGAATTCTAACACAGAATGATCACAGAACATATAACAAATGCAAATAGTAAAGTAAAGCAAGTAAAAGGGAAGAACACACCGGATTTTATACTGGTTCGGAATCCTCCTACATCCAGTCCTGCACCAAGGCAATATCCTTGTATAGATTTTTATAAGCCAATATCCAAATTACAACCCTCAATTTCTAAGGCCTTGAGGAACCCTCCTATCTCCGAGTCTGGGGTAAACTCTCTTGATTTACGGGACACAAGATCACCCTAATACTTCTTAATAACAATCATTTTGAATGGATAGACTCTATGGACTTTTTGAATACAAATTAATCCTATAACTCTGAATAGCACTTTGATCTTTAGTAGAATGATGGAGAATCAAATAGAGAGAATATCTAAATGATTTCCTATTGAGAATTTGGTAGAATGATGGCACGATCTTGAAAATATGAAGTTTTACGGATATGGAAAGGTGGAGAAGAAAGAGTGAAGAAAATAAGAAAAAATATGTTAAAAGAATTCGTTTTGGAAGCCTTTATATAGTTGCACAACAGTCATAACCATTGGCGAAAGGTATTCGAAAGAATGAACACTACTTTTGAAAATTGAATTTTGAATCCAACTGTCACCATGTCGACATGGGGTATCCCCTTATGTCGACATCCCTTAGTTCAAAATTATAGAGATGTTGTTTTGTAAAGACAATTGAATTTAAAACAAGTTGAAACTTCTCTGAAGCAAAGTAAAGTGTTTAAACAATATTTTGAAATAGAGAATGAATATAAAACATTATTTTAAATATATATATATATATAATTAATATAGACCGTCAATTATATAAGTAATATTTAAAATCAGAATAAGTTTTGATGTTTTAAAAATAGAAGTTTCTAAAATCAGAATAGAGGAATATTTCAAGGCTAAAACAAAGTTTGAAAATATTTTTGAAAACATGATTTTGAAAGCTAAAACATTTTGAAAACAGATTTAAAAATATTTTGAAAAATCTATTCAAACTGAAATTGCAAGAACCTTCCTACAGAGCTCCTCCATAGGACTCGAGAACTTGTACAAAGTAGTTTAAATGATTTTGGTTTTCGTGGGTTTGTAAGCCACTTGTCGTAGGTTTGTAAGCTACTTGTCGTGGGTTTGTAAGCCACTGGTTTCGATAGAAATTGGGCTCCATCCCAAAAGAAAATTGGAAGAAAGATGAGAGTGCTATATGAAGTTTTAACAAAATACTAGACACTTATCTTGAGATCTTGAAATCTTGATTCTCTAGAGTCTTGAATCTTGAATCTCTAATCTTCATCTTGATGCTTGAGTCTTTATACTGATCAGTCTTCGATGATACCTGCATATACTTCCTGTATACATACATATATATATATATATATATATATATATGGAAATGTCAGTACATATGTTATAAAGTAAAGTATAATAACTATATAAGGTTGTTGTCATCAAAACATCATCAACTCAGTTCCTAACACAAGTTTATATGGGTTTTATAACATTTTTAAAGTGTTTGGGAATTTGAATTTAACCCGAAGATTTTAACTTGTATAAATGAAATCGGATTTTTCCGAAATGAAAACTATTTGTTTTCAAATAATAAAAGCTTTCACATAAGAAATGAATTTTCAATTTGTGTTAAAGGGATTTCAAGTTGAAATGAAAATGGTTTTCCAAGTTATGAATAAATCTTTGGAAACGGGTTTGAAAGCTATAAGTTAAATCTTTAATTTAAAGATTGGATGAGTTAATCCTAATTGAAATGGAAATTGTTTTGAAAATCTATGAATGAATCTTCGTGAAACTGGGTAAACTTTGTGAAATGAATCTTTTTGTTTGAAGATTTGAAATGGTAATTTGTCTAAACCATTTGAAGAAAGGTTTCGGGTTTTTAAAAGTTGTGACTTAACTGAAATCCCAATATCCATATGTTTTAAATATTGCGCTCACTATACGGTTTAGCCAGGAGAGGTATAACCCATTCCGAATAGTGATACGACGATAGCATTTGAAGGCCGGTGGTGAAGACCGGGTGTCTTCGAAAACGATAGGATAACCTGTCGATTGACTCTGCACTGAGTTGCTCCGGTATAGAGTTCTCCACATGTGATGGGGAGTCCGATCGGAATTGTGGATGCCCGGATTACAAGGGCTTCTTCGGAAGTGCCTTTGGTTCTGTTCGAACCTGAAACGGACTTGTATGGTTGTATGTCTGACATTACACTTTGAGATATAAAACTGATCTCTATCAAATACATTTCTGCTTGGTGGCAGAGAATTTATTCTCTTAGCTTAACATCTCAGAGACGTACGAACTCAGAGGTTATGTAGTTGATAGTTATCGGTGACATACTGTGCAGTTAATGCCCCGCTATTACACCGCAATATCTCATAACGGATTTTTACTAATGGGATTTTTTCATATAGCCCCAAAATATAGCCTTTCCGCTTTAATCCCGGCTATTTCCGCTATATCCCGTTATTCCCGCTATATTTTGCTATTTCCACTATATCTTCTTTAATAAAATGAATTAAAAATTGCATTATAAAAATTATAAAACTAATTTATTTGATTTAATTTTTAATATATTTTCAAAAGTGAAAATACACTAATATTTTACTATATTCAATTATGTTGTATAACAGTTTTAGGTTTATTTAAAGTATATTCGCACATGTTTTTGTTTAAAATCATTTATGTATTAATTATAGTTCAATTGAATGATAATTTTTCATTTAATTACCATTTATATATTTGTAAAAACATTAAGTACGAGTTTTATATGCTATTTTAGAGCTATCTGCTATATCCCGACTATATTCTTGTTGTATCCCCGCTATGACTTTTTGCACCTCCACCGCTTTGAATCTACCAAGCGCTTTAACTGCACAGGTGACATACTCCCAATTTGGTAGTGTGGCATGCTGAGTACTGTTGTATATCATTTGTTGATCAAAGCATGGTTTTTCTATAAAGCATAGCTTTGTGGACGAGACTGCGTCAGGACCTCACACCCCGAAAATGGTCGAAATAGGAAAGATGCGGCAAGGTTATGAGGGTCGTTCTCTTTTGGGTGTGTCATTCCCTTCTGGAAAAGGGTGGTATCATGGTATGGAGCCCAGATACTTAACTCATGTGGTCAATGCAAATCGACTACTTTGTGATTGCTTTGTGGTTGTTGGATTAGAGGTACCTCAGATAAAGGTCGCAAACGACCGGGAGATGGCATGCTCATGTAGTAGTTACCTAGTTACAGTGGTAACCCGGCTTTGTGTTGGCAAAGAACTAGTTAAGTTCCCGGGACGTCCCTCCAGAGGCGTACCCATGTGGCAGTAGGAAGTTGCTTAGTCTGACCATTTGTTGGAAATACGATCTCCAATACGCGCCTTGTATGGTTTTAGTTGTATAACCTGCCATCTACTTATGGTGGCGCCCCACTGTTTAGATGGTAGCTATAGTAGGCATAGTTCGAAATGTCTATGCTGGCCAAGATTAATATTATGCTTTTGAAAGGTTTTCTGCACTATGCACTAATAATAATATCAATTTTTGCGTAGTAAGCATATTTGACTATCATAAGGAGAAATCACCTCCAATTCTGCGTTTGCATTGTGTGTGGCGGAAGTCCTTATGGTAGTTTCATTTTCTACAAAGCATTGCGGACTTAAATTTTAAAATCCTTTGTTGTTCGTTTTAAAGATAAAAACTATTTTTGTTTGCTCATACCAGTCCCGTGACTGACATGGAGTTTATTGTTTCCTTCCAAAACTCTGGATGCCCATAATTTTCCATACGGGCAGTCTAGAGTTGGGTTTTTCATATAATCGAATAGTAGGTGTAGATTCGATAGCTTCCAACCTTAGGATTTGGCAATCGCATTTGGATCGAGTTGCTTCACTTCATCTTGATTGGGAGTTCAAGCTACTTTTGGATTGGTGCTTTGGAGATGGAGTTACAGTTCTGGATTCTATCTCTCTTTCTCTCTTGAAGACCATATTGGGGATATTGTTCCGCTGCTGGTGTTATCTTTTCTTTCTGCTGCTATTGTCTTGTATCATATCTCTGATGTATATTGATATTCATTGTATTATCATCTGAATATTGTATCAAATTTTGTATATCAACGATATTAATTCATTGTTTTCTTTCGTTGTGTTGTACTTAATGTGTTATAAGCTCCGACGAACCAGATTCGACGTTTGGATCTACGACATTTGAATACGAGTGATGTATTCGGTGCCAATTTTCGAAGGTCGAGTCAGGGGCGTTATACTGTGTGACAAAGGATTCAGTATATCTTTTTCTGAAAATAAGTGCAATATTTTTTATCAAAATAAAAATCTTATTTTTGAAGGTTTTGGAGATAAAAATATATATGTATTGAATATGAATATGAATATAAATCACAACTCTAATATGTGTCTAATAGCCAAAGAAAACGATCCTTGGTTACAGCACAAAAGATTTTGTCATATAAATTTCAAAGTCATAAACTAATTATCTAAAAATGAATTAGTAAAACATTTACCAAAATTGATTTATAAAATTAAGAAGAGAACTAGGAATTTTATCGTTAAAAGATTTATAAGTAATTTCTTTAATTTTTTAGATTTTTTAAAAACATTATTCTACAACACTTGATCTATGGTCTCACGGCTAGAAATCACATGCATTTACTTTTGGCTATATGTTTTTTTCCACGTCTAAAGTTATACTTCACCTCTCTTTATATTTTTTATTATTTCCAAAGTCCAAATTTTAAGCCATACATTAGCTTAACTTTATAACCAATCATCTCTTTTCTGGTCATAATCAATTTTACCATTAGTTTGATTACTATTTCTGAAAGTTCATGGCTTATATAAACTATTATTTGCTATACTTTTCATATCATTTTATAAGTAATTAGACAGTCTTTTTCATCATCATCGCTTCATAAGCAAATTCGGAGTATTCCTCCATAGACTATTCCTCTCCAAGTTCTTGTTCGATTAACCTACCAACTCCTACTCCAGTTTATGAGCCTATTCCTATAGTCCCCCCTAACTATCATACCGGATATACACCTGAATCTAAGGGAGTGTGAAGGAATCTTGGTTTTGTTTCACCATCTATTGCTGAAAAAATAGATAATATACACCATTATCAACGAGAATCATTAAGCATGCAAAGAGAAATGTTCTATGAACAAAAGAATCATGTGGCAGGAGACTTAGTCTACTTGAGAAATTTGCACTAAAATTTTATGGTTCCCCTCCGTCAAACAATTATGTGCATAATCCATCTCCCTAGCGACCACCTTATTCTTCGAATTCATAGGATCGCACTACTATTCGACCAGCATGAGAAATTACCAAAATTGAGCCGAAGGAATATGTGACTCCCACGTATTCTGGATCCTCCAAATAGTTTTCCTTCTATTGTTTGTCTCTACCCTAATTTTTTAATATGATTGTTATTTTTCATTGACTAATAAGATTGATCGTCTATTTTCTCGAAAAGTTCAGTCGACTGGATAATTCCAAACAATCGACTGAATATCGTTTTAAAAAATAAATTTTCCCTTGAATTTAGTCGACTGACTTAATAATTCAGTTGACTTAATTCCCCAGAAATAAACTATTTATTCCTGAGAAAGATTCAGTCGATTGAATCATAAGGATCGGTAGACTAAACCTGCTTCCCAAAATATAACAGGTCTTGGATCATCATTTAGTAAACTAAAATTGAATATTCAGTCGACTAATCTTGAAAATCGGTTTTTTAGTGCAAACAGACACTTCAATTTTCAATATAACCTTCATAAAACCATACAATCCTTCATTATTTTGTCTACCCTTTCACTCTCTTTATATCTCCAATACCAAACCCCAAAATCTTACATCAATTTTAAAATTTTCTTATCTAAACCCTAAACCAAAATTCCACCCAAAAGAGCAAGACCCTCTTCCTCCCCAATTAGACCCTTTGAATCAAAATTTGAGGATGGATTCATAATGAAACGATAGTACAAAGATATAATTAGATGAAAAACCCATTGAAGTTTCTTTTGTCAAATATCCCAATTTTGCCTCCTATGCAATCCAATACCTTGCTAGAAGAAGTGGTTTGGAATCCTAACTCGATTACAATGCCAATAACTCAAAGATAAATCATCTATGTTAACGCTAAAATTTTAACGCTAACACCCCGGTGTGTAAAGTGTAGTTGTGAAAGCACCACCCGATGATTCGGGAACAGAGTATAAGCAGAAAACCACAGAAAAAGCAGCAAACAACAGTGATTTTATAGTGGTTCGGCTCAATAGTTTGCCTACGTCCACTCTGAATATCTTTATTGATGATTTCGTTATAAGTCGATACAATTCTTCCCAAGTACAATACACTTTGAATTACTAAACACTTTGAACGAGTAGCTTAAACTTCAATGTAAGTGAAAGTCTTCAAATCCATGTCGAATGTATGAGATTCCTTCTTGAAGTTATTGATAGCGATCTACGTGTCTTGAAAGCTTTAAGTGTCGAGTCGGTTTCGAATGCAGCAGAGTATCGGTACTTCAAAAGAATGAGCCCCCAAAGGTCCCCCTCATGCTTGTAGTAGGTTGGTATTTATAGGAAAATTTTACCCTTAAGTCGTAACTCGTAACCGAGTTAAGATAGGTCGTGGCCGACTTATTGAGTCTAGCCCGTAGCTTGGTAGAAATTTGCCCATCTGCTTGAATCCATGTCAAGTTCTAAGTCATGCACGAGTTAACCGGACGCGGCTTCATTTGTTTACATAAGTCGTGTACGAATCATCATAGATCGTAGGTCGTGACCGAGTTAACAGGATGTGGCAAAAGTGTTGTGGCAGAGGATTATAGCTTAGCGACTTTAGGTCATGGACGACTTAAGCTAAGTCGTGAGTTATGGCTTAACTGGTAAGCTTGTGTATTTCAGATAGCAACACAAATCTTAACTCGTTCACGAGTTAGGAGGCTATGTTTAACGAGTATCAGCGCTTTGTTTGCCTAAGTCGTTTACGACTCATGCTAGGTCGTAAGTCATAGACAGCTTTAGGTCGTTAACTTATTTCCTTCTTGAGTCAGGCCATCTCTTAAGTCGTAGATTTCCTTAAGTCGTAGACTTCTTGGTCCGTTTCAATTCTTAAGTGGTCTGGACCTTAACTTGTTAACTCGTCCAGACCCTAAGTCGTGTACCCTCCTTGATCCATTGAGTTGTTGTTTCCCTCAAGTCGTTGAGTCGGCCATTTCTTTAACACGTTAAACCATTAAGTCGTACCATTCATAAGTCGTAGATCGTCCATAACTTGAGTCCTTAACTTGTTAAGTCGCAGAGTGCTTTAAACTGTTAGATCATGGTGGCCTCAAGTCATAAGTCATTCATGCTTTATCTCGTTAAATCGTCACGCATCTTTAGTCGTGAGGTTTGCTAAGCCGTAGACTTCTCTTGATCCGTTAAGTACCTTATGTCGTAGATCATCCCAGGCCTTAACTCGTAATCTTAACGAGGTTAACATTTGCCCCTCGAAGCACACGCCTAAGTTGTAGGTCGTGTGCTTCGACTTTCCTTAACTCGCTTGTGCCGTTTCAAGTTCCGCTGTCTTGGTGTATAAAAGACTAGAGTCGTTTCTCTTATTTCTTTCTGCTCACTATCAATCTCCTAAGTCGCATCCGCCATTAACATCTCTCCAAGCTTCCTGTCGTATTCGTCATCAGAATTTCTCCGAGCTTCCTACGGCGATCCTGACTTGATTTACTTCCAACCATCTCCAGTTTCATATCACGTGAGTAATTTTCCCCATTTTCCAATCGCCGATCGTCATTGTCAATCTTTGAGCCACGTCTTCCGTCTCTGATTCCCCCCTTTAACTGTGTGAGTATTGTTGCATTGGTCGTCGAAGAACTCAAAGTTTGTTTGATTTGACTTAAGACGACTCGTGATTTGCGGCGATTCGGTGGTGTGGCAGAACTGGGGTTGTTGTCGATTGAGAGGTTATCGGGCTAACGCGTTAAGTGTTAGAAGGTTAACGGGTTAGGTGAGATGTTGTGAGATTTTCACAACTCTGCCGATTTGCACAATTCTCGAAGTAACTGACTTAAGATCCCTTACGACCTTAATTACACACGACTTAACCCTTCAGGTTGTGTTTGTTTCTGGACGACTTAAGACTTAGCTTCATTTGTACTCCATTGCTTTGTCTTGATTTGAGATTTTCATGACTTGGCCTCAGGGTTGTGAACAATTTAGTCCTGAGTCGTAGCCGAGTTAAGACCTCGAGAGATCCACTCCATTTCAAACCGAAGCCTTTTCTTCTTAACACGTATTGCGGCTTATAGGACCAACGATTCAATGAGCCAACGACTTAACTTGCAGGAAGTCTTGTAAGTCGTGGGCGACTTAACCTTTAGATCGTGGACGACTTATCCTTTAGGTCGTGGACGACTCGGCACTTAGTTAGGTTGTGAATGACTTAGGGCTCTGTTAGGTTATGAACGACTTAGGGCTTAGAGGATTTTTGGACTGTGACTAAATGGCTTGAACAAAAATTTGAAAACTTCGAGATGTCGTGAAAACTTGATTGTACTTCCAATTTGAATTGCCAGAATATACTGCTTGAACTTTGTTGCGTTTCTTTACATATTATTCTAATTTAACGCTATCAACCTGTTAAACACAACACTTGCAGAAAAATGGGACAAATATACTGCCACTGACTGCCCATATCAGATGACAGATTAGTCAACATAGAGTAATCAACTTAAACATACTGTATGAAATGCCATGAACCAATCAACTAAAGTGAAATATTAATGCAAAGCACTGCTTTCTTGAACTGGTTTGTTTGCATTTACATTTCTCTTTCGTATTTTAAAACAACGAACCCTGGACTTCATAACTGACAAATGCTTGCTAGTTTTCATTCCAGTTTTATTCGCTTATTGCTTTGTTGATTTTACACAACACTTCACACATTTTAGGAAACGTGCACCTTCATATTTGAATATCCAGTTGCTTGTGTAGAATGACTTCTCAGCAAGAGGATACAACAGCCCAGGCTGGAGAGGCCATTCTTATTCCAGCTCCATTAGTCAATCCTCCAAAAAGAGCGCCTACCACCTTATCGTACAAAGCTTTTTGTCAGTTGTGTGGTCAGTTTGGCATTGCTGAAGCAGATGCCATTCTCCCTGGAAAAGGTGACACCACTGATGTGGCGCCTACTGGCTTCGTAGCGGTTAACCGGCAAATGTGCCTAAGCCGGACCATTCCCCCTTTCAACAACTTTCTCCAGAATCTACTTCTTCGATTAGCTATCTCCCCATTCCAGCTACACCCCAATGGCTATGCCATTCTGATGGGGTTGTGCGTGCTATTTAGGAGAACATTTGACCGGCTTCCAAGCTTTGACGAGATCTATTTCCTATGCTCCTTTACTAGGACTAAGGATCATCCTTCTATTACCGTCGTGAGAAGCGCACGAAATCGTAAATTGATCGTTGGCCTCCCTGACACAGCCCATGGGTTCTTAACTCAATTCTTCTATGTCCGTTGCCCCCTGGGGTTTTATGCTGTGTGGAGAGAAGGAAGTAAGATCATCTACCTTTACCTCCTCTATACTCTGAGTTTTTTGAATTTCGAATTGTCAAGTGTTAACTTCATCATTTTTTTTTATTTCAGCGCTTCCCCCTCCTTATAGAGATCCCAGTCACAAGCCGACTCTGGAAAGGTTTGTAGCTGTACCGGTTGAAGAATGGGATATGAAATTTTTGCTGAACGACGAATTCCTTCACCAGTTTGGACTTCTTCACCCTTCTCGCTCCACACATCCCTGTGAGGTTCCAGACTCCCCACCTAAAGCGTCAGATGCCCTGGTTTCTTCTGACGTACCTGTACCAAGAGATCCCGCTCCCGAAGCTTCTCTAGTGAAGTGCTCCACTTCTGTTGATGTCGCGGGGTCATCTGGCAAACTTGCCCCGGTCACTGAAGAAGAAGAGCCTCGGGATTCTCCTTTGCATTCAAAGGAGTCTGGTGACGAAGAAGCTGAGAAAACCAGCCCTGTCAAGCAGGGCAGGGACGACACTTTCGAAGGACTAAGCGACCTCTTTACCACCTCGCAAGAGATCTTTAAAGATGATCCTATTACTACTGGGGTTTCTTCTTCAGTAGTCGAGGCGACTTCTATTCTGCAACAGACTCCGTCAACTCAAGAGTTGATGTTAACTTCTACACCCATAACTACTCCACAATTAAAGAGTGGTTCGTAGTTTGATGCGTGTAGTTTGCACATTACACTCACTTAGAATCTTTCAGCACTTTTATGCTTCTGACTTTTTGTACTTTGAAGAATTCTAAAATTTAGCTCTTTTTATTTCAGATCCTCCGATGGGACGCAGCGGATCCTACTATGATGACTTCCAGCGCTACGGGAGGCGTAGCGGATATGATTATAGGTGTTACCTCTCCTCTTACAGAGAATCCGATGAAGAAGGAGCCGCTCGAAAGGCTCAAGAGAAGAGGGCTCAAGAGGAGCGTTATGAAAGAAGAGAGAGGGAGGAGCGCCACGATTCTTCGCAGAGAGGCGATGATTCCCACAAAAGAAAATACCATGATGACCGAGGAAAAAGTCATATGGTTGAGGATTCAAGCAAGCGAGCCCGACATGGTGAGAAGCATACCTCTACAACTCCTGAAAAGGTTACTGTCCCTGTCTCGCTTGACATTCCTTCCGGCTCTCCCGCTCTCGGGAAGACAGACATCCAAACAATAATTAGCAGGCCCAAATTCCAAGTCGGACCGGGCCCGGCCACTTTGCAAAGTCGGTTTCCACAGTGGTGTCCGAAGGGAGTAAGGTTCGACCTTGACTTGGTCCCCATTGACAAGTCTGCCATGTTACGAAACCTCGATGTCGTCAAGCTTGATATTGAGAGGATGTCAAACTGGCAAAAACTTGTTGACGAGCTCCAAAGAGTTAATCGTGCAAATATAGAGGTCATGCTCACTATGGAAAATGATAAAGCCGAATGGTAAAAGGTTCTTGAGCAACATGACACAGAAATGAGGAGCATCGCTTCTTACAATGAAGAGCTTGAAGCAAAAGTTGAGGAACTGAAACAAGAGCTTGCTACTTCCTCTACTTCCTATTCTCAAAAAGAAGAAGTGCTCCTAAAACAAGTGAGAGATGCTCATGCCAGCCAAAGAGATGCCGAAGACAGGCTTGAAGTGCAAAAAAGAATTAGTGAGGGCTATGTTGCTGATATTGAAGAGATTCGGAAGAAAAACAGCTCCCAAGAGGCGGAGATTCAAATGCTTAAGCTTCAACTTTCCAAAGCTGAAAGGGAGCGTGATGAGGCCGTTGCCGGCAAAATTGCAGCTGAAGAATCTCACGAGGCAATGAGGACCAACATCAGCTCAACATTATTTGACTTCTACCTGCATAGCATCTTGGGGCGCGGTAGCCTCGCCTTTCTAGGCCCCAAGTATGAAATTACTCTGGCTGAAGTTTGGGAGGCCGCACTCGATATGCTTGGCGGCAAAGGCGCTAGCTATGCTGAGTCAGCTCTTGAGGAGCATTATCTTGATGATGATGCTCGCGCCGCTCTCGCCAAGGGGAGAGAACAGCTTATAAAATTAAGGGCCGAAACAGCGGCAGGAGAATATTCAGGAAAAACTGTCTCAACTATTCTAATTCAGCCTTCTCCTTCGGCCGAGATTGACATTATCGGTTCCAGTTCTCATTCTCTATCTCCTACCAAAGTTACCGCCGAGATCACAAGCATACAAGGTGGGGATGAAGGCGACGAGAGTGCCGAGGCACAGGCTTACGAAGTTGATGTCAGGAAACCGGCTTCTGCAGGTAACCCTACTGTTAATCTTGCCCAAGTAGACTGCTCATCTGTTTCTTACGAGCTTGATGAGCTTCTTGACTACTTCTTGAACCTCAGTGAACCTTTATCTCCGCTTTTTACTGAGTTGAACTGTTTTCCTTCTGTAGAGAAAACGTCGAGCATCGTTCAAACTTCCCCACCTCCAATTATTCCTCCTCCATCTATTCAAGTGACTCCTCCTTCTGCCTCACAACCGGGATCACAAGAGGAGCAAATAGAAGCTCTTCAAGACTTGGACGATCCCATTGCTTCACAAGAACACAAGGGAGAAGAAACTGAAGGGAGTGAGAAGACTCCAGAAGCAACTAGTTCCGATGATGAACCATTAGCTAAACTTCTTTCTCCAGGGAGTGGGTCTTCCTCCAAGAAGAGAGGAAAGCAGGTAGTTTCCAAGAAGAAGAAGAAGAAGAAGGGATCCTTAACTGGCGAAGAAAAAACGGAAGAAAGTCCGACTGAGCCCCTTTCTCCTTCCTCCCCTACTCTTACAAGCCGGCCTAAGAAGTTGGTTATCCGGCCGGGTGCGGACTCAAAAGGTGGACGGAAGAAGAAATGATGGCTCTGGTTCTGTGGCTTTCATATCGCTTTTTTGCCTTTTTTGCATGTACCGAACGGAAATTGTGCGGGTACCGGCCCCCGTTTTCTCTATTTCGAAACTTGTATCTGTAAGAAATTGTAACAGAATTAAATAAAATGATTCTTTATTTGTACAAACTTCTTGTTTGAATTTGAGAATGCAGTTATTATTCACTTTTATACAAGTTTCTTTGCATGATATTGCAGTGAGCTTGTGGTATACTATTCGAGCGCAATTTTACCGATGTAGTTATACCATGTTACCCCTATACCATAAGCTCATTGTAATATTTTATTTTATAAGGAACTTGTACTTTTATTTTTTAAAGAATAATTATTCCACATTTGGGGGAATATTATTTCGTTAAAAAACAGAGTACAAATAAGTTTTTACGCTTCATCCTTCGAAGATATCACTTTTTCTTTTGTGCATATACACATTTTACTGAATGAATTCTTCTATGTGGTAAAGCGGGTATTTGAAAGGTACTTTAACTTCTTTTTGAGGAAGAGAATTTTCCAGAATAGGTAATTCATTCTTCCTTTGAAAGTTAAAGTGTGCCTTTGATGAGGTTTTTTTTTCTTTTTATATACCACAGTAAAGGGCTTTTTGATTTTTGTTTCTTCGAAAAGTTGCACCTCTGAGGAAGGCTTTTTCATGTTTCAACACCTGGAAGTTTTATTTCAATCTTGGTGAAACGTGTGCCTCCGAAGAGGTCTTTCTGCTTGATTGTGCCTCCGGGAGGAGGTCTTTTCATTTCTGCCTCTGGGAAGAGGTCTTTTATTTATTTATTTTTTGTTTTGTATTTCAGCTTTGGTGAAGTGAAACTCCGAAGAGCGGCTGTTGCACTTCAACTCTTGGTGAAATGTGCCTCCGAAGAGGGCTTTGCTTTGTTTTGCATTTCAACTCTGGTGAAGTGGACCTCCAAAGAGCGGCTCTTACACTTCAACTCCTGGTGAAATGTGCCTCCGAAGAGGGCTTTATTTTGTTTGGCATTTCAACTTTGGTGAAGTGGGCCTCTGAAGAGGGGCTCTTACACTTCAACTCCTGGTGAAATGTGCCTCCAAAGAGGGCTTTGATTGTCTGGAAGTTACTCTCTCATGGTTGGAGGGTCATGACTCCTCCAATCTTTTTTGTTGAGTAGAGAACTTTCTTTTTTGCGGCATATGCCTCGTTAGAGGTCTTTATCCTCCGAAGAGTTGTGCCTCCGAAGAGGGCTTGTGCCTCCGAAGAGGGCCTGTGCCTCCGAAGAGGGCTTTAGTTGTTCCTTGTCCGCTTGCTTATGCCTTTTCAGCGATCCTCTATTTTTCTTTCCAAGCTCACACTCCCTTCTCTTACAAGTAGTTTGTTTAATCCAAAGAAGTGTACTTCATTGCTAGGTAAGTTCGCGAGAACGGGCATAAGCTTCTTAATTGGATGTTTGTTTGTTCAAACGATCTCAATTTATTAGCAAGGGCCCGTTTTCGGCGAAATCATTGGCCGTTTAATTGAAGCACTTCCTATCTAGGATTTGAATTCGAGGCTTTTGTGGCTCGAAATTTGTTTGTTGAATGATAACAAGAATCACTTGGTCTTGTAACGTGCAAGCTTTATTTTCATTGTCTGCAAAAATTTAAATCGACATTTCAACAATACATTTAATGTACTTTTCATATCGAAAATAAAGCAAACATGTAATAATAATAAGGAACACAAGATTTATAGTGGTTCGGCCAAGAATTTGGGCCTACATCCACTTTATAGTCTTTCATTATTCACTTGCATCGGCTTTACAATTGCTTTCAATTACAAGAATCATACATTCATAATTTTTTTTTACAATATTTCAACAAAGCTTTCAAGTAAAGTATGGACGCAAGTGATTGCTGTTCCAACCCCTTGGAATTTGATCTCCTTCAATAGTAGTGAGTTTGAATGTGCCGTCAAGAAGCTTCTGACCTATGACATATGGTCCTTCCCAATTTGGCCCAAACACACCTGTTGCTGTCATAATTCTCTTCAGGACTAGATCTCCAATCTCAAAGCTGCGTTGGCGAACTTTGGAATTGAAATGTCTGGCTATCCTTTGCTGATGAGCTGCAATTCTGAGCTTAGCCTCTTCTCTTTTCTCATCAAGGAGATCTAGCGCCTCAAGCTGTAGTTTTTCATTCTCCGCTTGATTGAAGTGGATTCTTCTATGTGAAGGGACCTCTGTTTCTACCGGAATCATTGCTTCCGACCCGTATGCCAATGAAAACGGAGTATGCCCAGTCGCAGTTTTGTGGGTAGTTCTGTACGCCCATAGTGCTAGTGGTAGCTTATCGATCCAACCACCTTTTTCTCTTTCGAGTTGCTTCTTGATGGTTGACTTGATAATTTTGTTTACTGCTTCCACCTGCCCGTTTGCCTGCGGATGAGCCACTGCTGAGAAGCTTTTTTGGATTTTAAATCGCTTGCAAAAATCTTGGAATTCTTCACTTTCGAATTGAGTACCATTGTCTGTAATTATCTTTTGAGGCACACCATATCTGCAAATGATACTTTTAGTCACAAAATTTATCATCTTTTTAGAGGTGATAGTAGCCAATGGTTCAGCTTCAGCCCATTTAGTAAAATAATCTACAGCAATAACGGCATATTTGATTCCAGATTTGCCAGTTGGTAAAGGTCCTATAAGGTCTATCCCCCAGATTGCAAATGGCCATGGACTGACCATCTGTGTGAGCTCAGTGGAAGGTGCTCTAGGAATTTTGGCAAATCTCTGGCACTTGTCACATTTTCGGGAATAGTCTGCAGCATCTCGATTAATTTCTGGCCAAAAATATCCGTATCGGAGAACCTTTTTTGCTAAAGTTTGACCACCTAAATGATCACCACATTCTCCTCCATGTACCTCAGCTAGGATTGTTTTGGACTCTTCCCTGGATACACATCGAAGTAATGGCATTGAGAATCCCCGTCTGTATAATTGGCCATCTTGGACTATATAGCGAGAGGCTTTCCTCAGTAGCTTCTGTCGTTCTTTTGAATTTTCCAGTAAAGAGCCATTGAGCAGATATTCTGTTATTAGAGTCATCCATGATTCTTGCTCTTGATACACACTCATGATCCAATCAATATCCATCTCATTAATGCTAGGAGCCGACAGGACTTCCACAGGAGTTAACCCCAGAAATTGAGCTTCGCCTGTGCTAGAGTACTTTGCGAGAGAATCTGCTTTCGTGTTTTCTTCTCGAGGAATATGGCTTATCGTGTAATGATCGAAGTCACATAGAAGTTCCCAGGCCTTTGACAAGTAGGCAGGCAGATTTCCCCCTTTCGCTTGAAATTCCTTCTTGACCTGGCATACAATAAGCTGAGAATCACTGAAGATCTGTAATGCTCGGATGTTTAGTTCTTTAGCAATCCTCAAGCCAGCGATAAGAGCTTCGTATTCTGCTTCATTGTTCGTTGAAGGAAATTCCAATCTTAGCGCATAGCATGATGACCGACCTTCAGGGGTTTCAAGTACAACCCCGGCTCCAGAACAGTAGTCATTTCTCGCGCCATCAACATATAACTTCCACTGGATTGGGGAATTATCGATCGTTTCTTCCTCACCGTTACCCTTATCTGTGAATTCTGCGATGAAATCCGCTAAAGCTTGTCCGTTGATTGCTTTTCGGGGGTGATAAGTGATGTCATATTGACCGAGTTCAATGTTCCACTTTAGAAGACGACCCGAAGTCTCAGGGCGAAACAGGACTTGCTTTAGAGGTTGATCAGTGAGGACTCTGATAGGATGAGCTTGGAAATATTGCCTCAACTTTCTCGATGCAATCAGTAGACAATAGGCGAGTTTTTCCAACTTGGAGTAATTCATCTCTGCCCCAGTGAGTCTTTTGCTAATATAGTAAACCGGATGTTGAATCCTCTTGTCTTCTCGTATCAGCGCTGCGCTTAGAGCATGAGATGATACTGCCAAGTATATAAGAAGATCCTCACCATCGCCGGACCTAGAAAGTATTGGAGGCGTTTCCATATGACGAATCAATTCATCAAAGGCTTTTTGGCATTCGGGAGTCCAATCAAAGTTTTTCTTTCCTTTCTTTAGAGCGTCAAAGAATGGGATGCATTTATCAGTAGCTTTGGAAATGAACCGACTCAAGGCGGCAACTTTTCCGTTGAGACTTTGCAATTCCTTCTTCGTTCTAGGAGCTTTGACTTCTTTTAAGGCGGTAATTTGAGCTGGACTAGCTTCAATGCCCCTAGCGCTCACAATGAAACCTAAGAACTTTCTGGACTCCACCTCAAACGAACATTTTAAAGGGTTAAGCTTCATTCCGTATTTCCGGAGGACTGCGAACATTTCTGCTAAGTGTTCTATGTGATCCACTGCTTTCTTAGACTTTACTAACATGTCGTCGACGTAGACTTCCATAGTCTTGCCCAATTGCGGTTTGAACATAGCATTAACAAGTCTTTGGTAGGTTGCCCCCGCATTCTTCAGCTCTAAGGGCATAACTTTGTAGCAGTAAAGACCAACATCGGTGATAAAGCTCGTGTCCTCCTGATCTGGCTCATGCATTATGATCTGGTTATATCCGGAGTAGGCATCCATAAGAGATAACAATTCATATCCCGCTGTTCGATCTACCAGTTGATCGATCCTGGGTAATGGGAAGCAGTCTTTGGGGCAGGCCTTATTTAGATCTGAAAAATCGATGCACGCTCTCCATTTTCCGTTGGCTTTCTTAACCAGCACTGGATTTGAAACCCAATTCGGATAGGTAGATTCTTTGATAAAGTCATTCTCCATGAGCCGATCAACTTCTTCTTTTAATGCGGCTGACCTTTCTGGACCTTGGATTCTTCTTTTCTGTTTAACAGGCGTAAACTTTGGGTCAATATTCAGAGCGTGTACTGCAACTTCTGGGGATATTCCGCACATATCGGCATGAGTCCAAGCGAACACATCCAAATTCGCTTTCAGAAAAGATATTAAGATATTTTGAATTGACACATTAAGTTGTGAACCCACATTTAACACCTTATTTGGGTCCTTCGGGTCAACAGGTACTGGTACTGTTGTTTCCACCGGTACCACTCTATTCTCCCCTGCACTGGCTTTTCTAGGATCCATCTCTTTTCGTGCTCCGCTATGCTCTCCAGTGCAGGGTCCGCCCTGTAATTGCTACAAGGTTGGTTCTTTGATGCGGACTGGGGTTGCCGCATCCTTTCCCATTTCTCTTTTTCTTGCCTCTCGCAGCTCTGTCAGATAACACTCCCGCCCAGCATTTTGATCCCCTTTTATAACTCCTACTCCATTGTCTGTGGGGAATTTAATGGTGAGGCACCGTGGGGCCAGAACAGCTTTGAACGCTGCAAGAGTTGGACGGCCAAGGAAAGCATTATAAGCAGAAAATTCGTCGACAATCACAAAAGTTTGCTTGCGGACTACTTTTCTTTCTCCCTCTCCAAGTTCTACAGGCAAATCAACGGTTCCTATCGGCTGCTTTGGCTCTCCAGTGAAGCCAGCGATTTTCTGCAACGAGGCTTGCACATCAGCCATAGGGATCTTCATTTGGTCGAATGTTTTCTTGAAGAGGATATTGCAGGATGCGCCACAATCAATGAGAACTCTTTTGACAATAGCTGGCCCGATACCAGCCGAGATGACTAAGGGATCCAAGGTAGGAGCTTCAATACCTGTGGAATCCCTGGCTCTGAACACATATCATCATTGAAAGTTCTTTGTTGTTTCAGGGGCGTAGCGTCTTCCAAAACAAAGACATCTTCTTTGGCCGGTACATATTTCAAAGCCCGGGTATACCTTTCCATCTCACCCCAACTCCTGCCTGCTGGGTGAGGTCCTCCCATAATGACATTGATAACAGGCCTTCCGGATTCATGCCCTGCAGTCTTCTCACTTATCCTAGGTTGATGAGCAGGAGCTTGTTGCCCCTGACTAGACGAAGCAGGATTGCTGCTATTCTTTTCCACAAATTGCTGCAGCTTGTTTTCCCTTATCAACTCTTCAATCAAATTCTTCAATTGGCGGCATTCGTCGGTATCATGACGGGGTTGATTATGGAAGCGGCAGAACTTCCCGCTTTGTATAGCTCTTTTCCCGGTTCTTAGAACAGGAGGTTTAGGATAGTCAACAGAATCTTTAGTGGCAAAGTAAATACGCTCCGGCGTATCTGATAAAGGAGTATATTCCGATGGCTTGAAGGAACAAGGCTTCTTCAGATTTCTCTGTTTCTTCCCATCGTAATTTTCCCTTTTCTGTCCTACAGATTCATTCTTGCGTGAAGCAGTAATGTTATCTTCAGCTTTTTCCAATACTGCCTTTACCGGTACAGGATGGCTTTCCAAGCGTATGAACTCATCTGCTTTCTTGTAGAATTTTTCAAGGGAATTTGGTTCCTTCATGTTCAGCCATTTTCCAAATTCGCTCGATTTGTCAATGGCCCTCATCAGATAAGTCAAGATCATCCGTGGTTCTGCATTGTCTACCTCGGCTAGCGCTATATTAAAGCGATTCAAGAAAGATCTGATAGTTTCCCCTAGATTCTGTTCTAAACTTGACAACGACATGATATCTTTGGCTTTTGAAGCATATAGCCTGAACTGCTCCTTGAATTTCCGGGTTAGGTCAGAAAACTAATCTATAGACCGGATTGGTAGCTTGGTGAACCAAAGCAGAGCTACACCTTCCAGATATACAGGAAAATATCGGCACTTTATTTCATCAGAAGCTCTGGCACCTGTCATGTGCCAATCATACTTATACAAGAATTCGTTCGGATCGCTTGTCCCCTTGTAAGCTGGAATGGTTGGAGGGACGAACTTCCTCGGAAACTCAGCCTTTAAGATCCTTTCGGTAAACGGGGTTTTACTTGGAGCGAAACCCCATTCTTTCTCGTCTTCGTCCCTTTTCATGCTCTCTTTCATGATTTGTCGAACCATTTCAGAAAGATACCCCTCATCATTTCGAGCTTTAGATCCACCAACTTCAGGAAGTGTCGCTCAAAGGGGCTGGCCGCCCTCTCAGGAACGCTCCTTTCTTCAGCATCATGAACATTGCCAGCAAAGTTCCTTTCATTACTCGTTGGTTGACGGTTTGCCCCAAGCAAATCGTTCAACCTATTCAAAATTAGAGCATTTTGGGCATTCTGAACCTCCAATTGTGCATTTTGGGCATTTATCTGCTGGTTCAGCCCTAAGATTACAACATCCAACTCTGCTTTTGTAACCCCAACAGGTGGAGTGGCTTGATTAGGTACTGGGGAAGCGGAGGTTCCCTCTTGAACATTTCCAGATCTAACAGATCTACTCCTTCTCCCTGGAGCCATGATTTCAGATAAACTTCTAGTCTTCAGAGAGATTACTTCAACAAACTTTCGTGGAGCAATGATGATAATTCACCTGAGTTCAGTTCTCAGTGAAAGCACCAAAAATGTTAACGCTAAAATTTTAACGCTAACACCCCAGTGTGTAAAGTGTAGTTGTGAAAGCACCACCCGATGATTCGGGAACAGAGTATAAGCAGAAAACCACAGAAAAAGCAGTAAACAACAGCGATTTTATAGTGGTTCGGCTCAATAGTTTGCCTACGTCCACTCTGAATATCTTTATTGATGATTTCGTTACAAGTCGATACAATTCTTCCCAAGTACAATACACTTTGAATTACTAAACACTTTGAACGAGTAGCTTAAACTTCAATGTAAGTGAAAGTCTTCAAATCCATGTCGAATGTATGAGATTCCTTCTTGAAGTTATTGATAGCGATCTACGTGTCTTGAAAGCTTTGAGTGTCGAGTCGGTTTCGAATGCAGCAGAGTATCGGTACTTCAAAAGAATGAGCCCCCAAAGGTCCCCCTCATGCTTGTAGTAGGTTGGTATTTATAGGAAAATTTTACCCTTAAGTCGTAACTCGTAACCGAGTTAAGATAGGTCGTGGCCGACTTATTGAGTCTAGCCCGTAGCTTGGTAGAAATTTGCCCATCTGCTTTAATCCATGTCAAGTTCTAAGTCATGCACGAGTTAACCGGACGCGGCTTCATTTGTTAACATAAGTCATGTACGACTCATCATAGATCGTAGGTCATGACCGAGTTAACAGGATGCGGCATAAGTGTTGTGGCAGAGGATTATAGCTTAGCGACTTTAGGTCATGGACGAATTAAGCTAAGTCGTGAGTTATGGCTTAACTGGTAAGCTTGTGTATTTCAGATAGCAACACAAATCTTAACTCGTTCACGAGTTAGGAGGCTATGTTTAACGAGTATCAGCGCTTTGTTTGCCTAAGTCGTTTACGACTCATGCTAGGTCGTAAGTCATAGAAAGCTTTAGGTCGTTAACTTATTTCCTTCTTAAATCAGGCCATCTCTTAAGTCGTAGACTTCCTTAAGTCGTAGACTTCTTGGTCCGTTTCAATTCTTAAGTGGTCTGGACCTTAACTCGTTAACTCATCCAGACCCTAAGTCGTGTACCCTCCTTGATCCATTGAGTTGCTGTTTCCCTCAAGTCGTTGAGTCAGCCATTTCTTTAACACGTTAAACCGTTAAGTCGTACCATTCATAAGTCGTAGATCGTCCATAACTTGAGTCCTTAACTTGTTAAGTCGCAGAGTGCTTTAAACTGTTAGATCATGGTGGCCTCAAGTCATAAGTCGTTCATGCTTTATCTCGTTAAATCGTCACACATCTTAAGTCGTGAGGTTTGCTAAGCCGTAGACTTCTCTTGATCCGTTAAGTACCTTATGTCGTAGATCATCCCAGGCCTTAACTCGTAATCTTAACGGGGTTAACAATCTCCTTATCAAGCTTTTCTATGCGAACCTCAACTTGGATCAACATAATATTCAAAATCCTAACGATTGTATATGGAATCTCGTATGCGGAGTGAAGACATTCTTACACATTGCTCGACTAGGAAGGATTCTCAAATGCCCTTCTGAAGGAGAAGATTTAACCGACATTGAAGTTAACATGGATAACCAAATAGAACTAGCCATCTCTTTCTCTCCGATGACTTAATAGAACTCAATGCAATAGAGCTTCCACCTAAGGCTAGAGTCATGCATCAAGCTCTTATTCACTCCATCAATCCTCGTACCGGAAGCTACGAGAAGGTTTATAGACTCGATTTTCAATCACTACATGCTATTTAGGGACAACATTCTATTAATTGTGAAAAAGTAATTCTCGATGAATTTTTGACTTTTAACCAAGGCCGTATGAAAACCATACACTACGGTGCTTATATCATGAGAATTGTTAGTCATTTCGAAATTAATCTCCCCGATTCAGACTATTTTGTAATCGATTCCCTTAACACCAAAACCCTAAGCCTCACTGGACTTCCAAAGTGATACCAAAGCCACACTATTATAACCTTTGAACAATGGCTAGAACACCAAGCAGCAGGACAACCCCAACCTTCTTCTAGACAACAAGCTCCACAAACTGAAGCCAAATCCTCTTCCCAACCACAATCTCCACGAGAATTCCATGAAATTGAAGTGATTGGACCTGATGCTCAACCACGACAAGCTTTAACAATTGTCTCTAAAAACTAAAAGAATTTAGATAGGCAACTATCTCATGTTGAGACAACCTTTACCAAAGTAAAATTAAAGCTAAATTACATCAAAGGTTTTTCGAATAATATTTAGGAAGTGCTATCTTGTGGTCCATCCTCCTCCACATCCATCCATGTACCTACTATCTAGGGAAGCATCCACAAACTTATTCACTTGGTCAACTTCCGAAGAAGGACAAGAAGAAAAAGAATAAGAAGAAGAAGAAGAAGTGGGTGGTAAAGAAAGAAGGTCTAGTGGGGATGATGAAGAAACTGAAGGAGACGATGAAGAAGGAGAGGAAAGCTTCGATGGAAATGGTAATGAGTAAGTGGTTTACTAATTTTTATTTTTAAGTATTTTGGAACCGTGTATGTTTTTATGCTTTAAAACTATGTAGTTTGTTCTATGTTGTACTTCAATATTTCATATTGTTGCTATATGTTGTGTATGTCATTATTCATATATGCTCTTATGATGATATATGTTGTGTATAGTATGAATGATGGTATATTTCTTACATATATATATATATATATATACATATCTCATTTTTTTCAATGACAAAGGGGGAGAAGAAGTGTCGTACTAACAAAAATGGCAAGTTTAACAAAATTTCATCTTGGATTTAGGGGGAGTTATATAAGGATTTTTGTCGAGGTTTTGCTCATAATTCAATATATCATAAAGAGTGGCCATTAATCAAAAAATAGGAGAATGTTGGATCTCGGGTTTTGATTCATGCCAAGACGACCAACACGAATAAGAGATAAAATATTCGACAAATCTACAATAACAAATTATGAAGGCGACTAGATTCAAAGATCGTATAACAAGTATGAATTTTGTTTTAGAGTTTAAGTTAGTGTTCATAAATGTTAAAATTTATCCTCAAGTAGGTCGCACTTACTCACATATTGAACGATTATTTCAAATTGAATTTAAATTGTTTTTCAAACTGGTTTATAAAAATTCAAAGATCAGTCGACTGAATGCACATAGGCAGTTGACTGACCCTGTAGATATATATGTGCACGCATATGTTTTAAAATTCAGTCGATTGAAGTTCTTCAACCAGTTGACTGACCTGATTATAACTATCATATTTCTTAAAAGACACCTCTCTTCATGAAGAGATTTCTTCTTCGTAAAGAGTTGCATCCATTAGTGTTCGATAGAACCTTTCACCAGAGGTTGTAACTCTTTGTCAACTATTAATAAACATGATTTTCAAGATCAATAAACTTCAATTAACTTTTATGGATTTACAAGAATTTAATTTCTGATTTTCTGGTCTCTTGAATATTCAACCATTTATTGCTTAAAGATTGTGAAATCATGATTATATTCTACATTACTTAAGCAATCTAAATCTTTATATACACACAATTACACATATTATACTTGAGGAAAAGATTATAGGAAGGGTGTACTTCAATTAACAAATCTATGTTGTTGAAAGAACACAAAAGGTCAAGACAATAAATTTACTTGTATTCAAAGTCCTATTTGATTGCTTAGACAAAAGAAGTCCTATTCAGTTGTCTAGGCGGTAGAAGTCTTGTTCGGTTGCTCAAGCGGTGCAAACCTATCCTTTGGGTTAAGAGAGGGATGCTAATTTGAATTTCAAAAGGTGTCTATAACTGAACGTAGAACGGGAAGTTCAAACCAGTATAAAAATCTCTGGTATCATTTTACTTTACTACTATTTTTATTTTATAGTTACTTTCCGCACTAGTTAATAAGTTTAGTATATATATTCCATATTACATTATCCTATAGCATAGTCACTTTCAAAACCTACTTAAGCAACTTAAACTCAAAACCAAGCATGGAACTCCAAATTCTTGGAAATATGTTAAAGTTAATAATCAAAGATATGGAGCTTTCGATAGAGTCAAAAAGGAAAGGAAAATTAACATTAGCAACTGCCTCTCGATAGTGTCTAAAGCCTAAATATGAGCATTCACAAAGCTTTCAAAAGTGTCGAAAGGAAGTATGGAAACATACGTCCAAGTGACACTTTTCAACACTGCCGCAAGCTCAATAGAAACCAAGTTGTTAAAATAAAATAGTTAAAACTAACTTGAAAATCTGAACCAAGTACATATAACAAGTATTTCATAAATAAGACAATATGAACCTTCGACACTGTTGAAACCTTTGACTTGAGTTTTTATGAGGGACATATGAATGTTGTCGAAACCTTATAAACACACTGAGTCGAAAGATCCTAAGTTAGAATCATGTGTACTTAGAATGTTTCAACAATGCTGGAGAAAGATGAATTTAGAGGGTTTCGATTCATTGATACAAAAGGTTTCGAAAGGCTCAAAGGGGCATTATGGTTTTGAAAGTATACAAAAGAGATGGAATTCCAATCGGCACAAAAAGTTTCGATTATCTCAAACGTTTTACTTTCGAGAGGGGTGACTGCATTCTACTTCATTATATAGCTTTCGACAAAGACAGTCGAACTCACGCTACAACAACTTTTGATCACATCGAAAGAGGCTAAGAAAGCAGAAATCAATGTTACCGCCTCAATCCATTTTGAAGGGGTAGAAAAGGAATTTACGTAGCATCAATTTTTCAACCATACGACTCGAAGCTTCCAGATGAAGAAAGGGAAACCTATTTCTTTCCTGAACCCGATTGCAAATATAGGAATTTAAAAACAAAAGAAAATTAACAAACAAACAAATCAAAACCATCAAACTAATAGATGTCAACATAAATTAACCCTCTTAAGTTTCAAAATTTATAAAAGGAGGATTGAAATTCGCTAAAGGATAACAGTAATTATGAAAACTAAAATTTGGGTTCAAGATGAGAGATAAATGTCATTGATTCATGAAGATGAATCTCGCTATTCTCTCGAATGAATCAAATTTTAAAAACTTGAATGACTCTCAGTAAATCGAATCAAACTTACTTTCAGAAAATTAAAATTTAAACATTTCTAAATCAAAATCCCAATTATAAGATCTGAGAGGGTAAAATTCACGGTGAAACGAAAAAAAGAGAGAAAGAGAGATTCGCAAAATAGAAATAAACTTTACTTGCAATTAGATCTAGTTATTTCTTTGATTAAGGAAGAAAATGTTTGAGAATTTCGAAACTTCCCGCTTTCACTTGAGAATTTGGTTTAATTGCTGAAAAGTGAAAGGGAAGAGGAAGAAGATGTACTTTATAAGAAAATTCAAAAAAGGTTGTAGGTCGTTCGATTAGGTTAAATAGACGGCCTAGATTTATGCAAGAAGACCAAGAGGTGGGAAATTTCGAGGTTTCGACACAGTTGATTTGGAAAGTCAAGCGCATCCCTTCCCGAGGGGCAGCAAACGTAACTGCCAAAATCTCCTTTCGACTTAGTCAAAACTTGATTAAGCAGAGGTTAAGGAAGAGCAAGAGAAAAAGGTTTCGCTAGATCTTTCGAAGGAGTCGAAGGTATGCTTTTGTCCAAGTCCAGAAGATTCTAACCTTTCGAAGGGGTCAAAGAAGTCAAGAGCCCCTTTCTGCCTTCATTAACCACCTTTCGAAGTAGATGACTCTACATGCTTGAGGACCTTTCAAATGAGTTGAGGCAATGCCTTTCGAAAGTCTATGAAGGCCAACTCTTTAAGTACACGCCAAACCTTTCTAAACTAAAGGTTTTGCCTTCACTCAACTCAATCAAAAGCAAGTATTCTCCTAAACAACCCCTTCGAATGCAATAATAAGCCTTTCAAACCCGTCGAAGCCATTGTGATCAAAAAGGGTTTCGCATCAAGTCACTGGCAAGAGCTCAAACGCAGCTAACACCCTCGTAACCATTGAAAAAGACCCGTCGATAAAGTCGGAAGCTCTACAAAGCAACACAAAGAAGAGAAACGCAATCGTTCCTTTCAACAAAGGAGGAAGCATACTTGAGTTATTCGTCCGCCACCTTTCGACCAAGTCAAAAGCTATAGGGTCAAAAGATGCTTACTTGCATCTATAAATAAGACTCAAAGGGTTAGGTTTTAGAGGATCCGAATCTTCCCATTCTAAACTTGTATTTTCTTAATTAAAAGGGTTGTAAACCCTAATTTCCAAATTGATTTAGGGATTTTGAGAAATAAAATCTTCTTTAACTTTTGAAAGGGAAGTCTTAAACCCTTTAGATTACTTTACTATTTTTAAAGCTTTTGTCAGGTTTAACATGTGTTTCAGGTGTCGCCTATATCGAAAGGACCCTTCCAACACAATTGAAACATGGCATTTTCAAGTAACTTGAGTCGTATATTCCAATCTACCTTTATCTGGGCTTCAGCTTTCGATTAAGTCAAAACCTAACCTTCAACTATTCAAGCCTTAGAAAACCTAGCCTAATACAAGGTGCCAAAAGATTAATCTTTCAACAAGGTCGAAATCCTAACTGGAGGTTCCTAGTCCAAGTCTTAACACCTAAATAACTTCGCCTTCGACAGGGTCGAAACCTCAGTCTTAGATTTTTGGATAAAGTCCTAACCACACAACAACTAAGGCCTTCGATCAAGTCGAAGCCTACCAAGGCAAACCTTATCCAGGGTATCTCAACTGAATCGAAAGAAGAACTTTCAAAGGTAAATCCATGTTATTTCATCAGGGTTGAAAGGACATTAAATGAAGAAAACAACCGTTTCGACTGAGTTGAAAGGTCGACCTATACAACTCATTACTAAGGCAATCTATTCAAAAGGAAATTCAAAGGAGATTTACACATTCCACTCTTCTCCATTTACCTAAGGGATAAACCTTGTTTCTTAAGAAACTTTAGGGTATTGACAAGATTTCTTGTTAAAAGGCACTTTGGCTAGGCTATCTTAGGTAGGACTATAGGCTCACTCCATCCTCCCTTTAGAAGGTTCTTCGGCCAAGCTGCCTAGGCGGGACCCAAGGCTTGCAGTGCTTTAGCCAGGCATTAAAGGCAAGACCAGAGGATTACTCCAACTTCACTTTAGGAGGTGCTTCGGCCAAGCTATGTAGGTAGGACCATAGGCTTACTCCACCTCCTTCTATGAGGTGCATTGACCCGGCACTTATGGATGGACCAAAGGCTTTTCCTTTGTTTGATAAATCTTTTTCATGAAGCATATTTTTTATTAAGCACTTCGTCTTTATGGGTACAATGGGTTTTTCTCAATTCCTAACAAACTCTCGGAGTTCTCCTTTTTTCAAAAAATTATCTATTATTCCTAAGGGTTCGACACTGATTGGTTTCATATCTATTCGTTTGGTGATATTAGTAGTAAGCAACCTAGAGATTTATTTAATTTCCTTGCCACTTCTTCTTTGAAGGTCAATGTTTCAACCTCTCTTTAGTTACGAGATAGATTTTTTTATAGAAGGTGGTAAGGGAATGGATTCTAGCAGTTCAGGAATTCCTAGAGATTGTGTCTTTAGTCCCCATTTAGCTTTTTTGAAACATTGGATATGCTTATTGGTTCTAATGACACATTTCCTCTTCAAAAATTCTTTAGTTCAGATTGGTGTTCGGGAGCGATTGATTACTCCCTTTAACTTTTTGGTAAACTCGTCGAATTTCTTTGTTATTTCATTTTCGGAGATGGTTACTTTAGTTTGGAGCAGTATAGTTTTTCTCATTTTCAAGAATGGGCATTCCTTTTCTTGTTTTCTTTCCTAGATAGGATATAAGCAAAGATCAAAGAAGACCACATATGGAATGAACTTAAGCTTCGGTTATCCAGATGATAAGGAATTACTTACCTCTTTTCTGCAAGAGTTATCAGTTCCAAGTTTCTTAGTACTTGTTCCTTATAGAATTGAAGATTACGGGTGAGTTTTTAAGATGGCTTTGCAAAATAAGGATAAAAGGTTCCTTGTTCGAAGATAGTCATTATGTAGGATACAAAAAGTCCTCAATAGGAATATGCTAGATATGAAAAATCCTTTATAGGGATATGCCAGATATGGAAAGTCCTTTATAAGGATTTGCTAGATATGGAAAGTACTTTGCAGGGATATGCCGGAGTTTGAAGATTCAAGCACTCCTTCTAGCACCAAAATGTTAACAAATTTCTTCACTGACCTAATATGCATGACTGACTAGGGCTAGTTGAAATAATGGCTTAAGTTGCCTTTTGCAAATTTAGGAAAATATGCAAGTCCAAGCTCTAGTCCACGTCTGAAGATAAGTCAGAAGTCATATGCATGTCAATAATTCAAGTTCAAGTCCATAGTTAAGTCAAAAGTCACATGCACGTCTATAGTTCAAGTCCAAGTTCAGGGATATGTCATCCGCATGTTGATTATCACAAATAGTTAATTAGGCAACTACACGAGTAGTATGATATTCAAAGTTCAATGTACATGTCCCCATGTGCAAAAGTTACAAGAGTACCATCAGCTCTAAAAAAATCCCTAATTTTATTTAGGGTTTACAATTTAAGAATTAAGAAAATATAGTAAGATTTAATTGCCCCTCTTTAGGTGTCGATGGGGACCTATATATAGGGATGTTAATCATAAGGGATGATTGACATGTGGCACGGCTTTGGATTCAAGGACTTTGATGGCACCACCTTGATGAAACCTCGACATCCCATTGTTGAGATTTGACATCACTTACAAGTTCAACAACATAATCTCCCTTCTAGAAACTCGACATCTTCTACATCTTTAAAGCTTCGGTATTCCTTGCTACTTGTAGAAGCACGAAACACTTTTCTAATATTGAAGCTCGATATCATTATCAGTACTGTGACAAAGACTTGATAATAATTGTTGCATCATAGGCTTGTAAGTCATAGAAACCCGATATCCACCACTTGCGGTTGGATGCTTGACATCCTTTAGTGGTGCAACATTTTTCCTTTGCTACGTACTCTATAACATTTTGTGTTGTAAAGGCTTGACATCTCTTGTTCTTCCAAGTTTTTTGTAGCTCGACATCACTAAACATTTACTAGTTCGTCGTCTTCATCTTCTTACAAGCTTGATACCCTTCTTCATTGCTAATGTTCGACATCAGCTCTACTTGTTAAATGCTCGACAATGCTTGTTGTTGTAGAAGCTCAATACCTTGTAGAAATCGACACCTCTTTACTGCTTTGCCACTCACTTAAACGTTTGACGTCCTTAGAAACATGGCATCTCTTTGTTATTTGATATTTGATTCCTTTAAAGACTCTGCATCCCTTTGCTTGATAACTTAACCTTCCTTAAGCTCGACATCCCATGTTATTAACGTATCCTTTGTAGATGCTCAACATACATATTCATAGTAACACCAAGCAAATGACTGGTGGTTACTATCGAAGATTACTATATATACCTTCTTCAGTACAGATCGGGAGATGGATGCATTGTACTATATGGACGCAAAGTTTTTCAACAATTTGTTGTTAATGCTTACAGCTGCATTGAGGAGGATAGACTTTCATTCATTTAGAGCAATCAATGTACTCTTAGATATGTTGTTTATAGTGAGTTGCATGATACAATAAATGCTAGAGATAATTCTGCCCTTTTTATTTGGAGAAAGGTGATATTACCATCGTCGTTCACAGGTGGCCTTAAGTACACGGTGGAAAATTACCAAGATGCAATGTTTATTTATAGATGGGAAAAATCCCTAGATTATTTCATTACATTTACATGTAACCCAAAGTGGCCTGAAATTGGAAGTACATTGTAGCCCATTCTAAGGCATTGAGTTTATGATAGAACCGACATTGTTTCTGGAGTTTTTAACATTAAACTCATGGAACTTATGAGTGACATAAAGGGTGATTCTTATTTTGGGAAAGTAAAAGCATGTGAGTTGAGTTGCTTAATATGTTTTTACAATCTCTATTTTTAATATCTTTTTTCCTTCACTGAGTTTACTGAATTTATTCTATTAATCGTTTATTGTAGTGATTTTTGCAATTGAATTTAAAAAGAGGGAACTTTTACGTGCCCACATGCATATATATTTATGTAGCAATAAAAGAACTAAAACCGTTGCTATGTGGATAAAGTGGTTAGTGCTTTAATTCTAGATATTCATATAGATTTGTTTGTGCATCAAACAATCTGCTAGTATATGATTCATGGTCTTTATAGTTAAGAAAATCTGTCGTTACATGGTTCCTAGCTTGTGTTCAAAGCATTAAAGCATTATCCTAAAAATTATGTATTGAGACGGTGATTGACAAAATTGGTTTTCATATTTGTCGAAGAAGGAGCAGTGGTTTTTCCACTATGTTATCTAGTAGTTTTGCATAGGACAATGGATAGGTAAAACCATACAATGTAGATTTGGTGACAAGTACCAAGCTCATATTGATGTGGAGATATGAAACAAAGCACAAATAGTGAAATATTTGTTTAAGCATATTAACAAGGGTCGTGATAAGGAAACTGTAGTCATAGAGGATTATGACTAGCAAAAATCATACTTTTGTTAGCAATGTCGATGAGGTGAAAACTTATTTTGAATATAGTTATATCTCTACGTCGGAGGAAATTTGTAGAGTATTTGAATTTGATATTTAATTTCATACTTTTTCTGTTGAGAGGTTGATGTTTCATATGTCTAGTGAACATACATGTTTTCTAATTATTTTGATTCTTCGATATATGTGAAAAATAAATATAATGTTAATAAAACAATGTTTAAACAGTGGTTTGAAATGAGTAAGACATGTCTAGAGGCTATAAAGTTGACATATATTTAATTTCCTACAAAATGGGTATGGTATAAGTCACTTAAAGAGTGGAAAATTAGGCAGAAGGGTGATACAATAGGCACAATACATTATTCTCATTCTACTTTAGGTGAAAGATTTTATCTTCATATGCTACTAAATGTCATAAATGATCCAACCTCTTTGAAAGATATTATAGTAGTGGATGGTGCTCTTTGGGATGATTTTAAATCTTCTTGTATAACTGGAGGTTTGTTGGAAGATGACAATGAATGGGCTCAAGCACCGAATGAAGCATATTTTTGGGATTATGTTGCCTCGCTTAGAGAAATATTTGCAATTGTACTTCACTTTTGTGTGATTTCAAAACACAGTATGCTTTGGAAAACCATTGGAGAATATTGTCTGATGATATTTTATGGCGTCTAAGGAATGGTAGAATGCATGAAAGGTATAAACGATCAGATAAAGAAGTAAGTGTAAAAATCTTTAATCGAACTTGAGAGAATAATGAAAATAAGCAATAGGTCTTTAAAGGAATTTTGGTCAGCATCACTATATGACATGGAGTACCATCAACTTGCAACAAATGTATTTTTATAGGAAGAGAAAATTATAACTATGGGTTGATATGGGAGGAAGTTGCTGAATTGATTCCAAATTTAAACGAAGAACAAAAATATGTCTGCGATACCTTTCATACTGTAGCTCATTCTGGTAGTGGAGAATATATTTTTTTGTGAATGGTAGCGGTGGGACCAAAAAACCCTTTCTTTAGAAAACATTATTAAACAGTCTGCGAGCTGAAAGTAGAATTGTTTTGGTTGTTGCGTCTTCCAAAATTACATCCTTACTGCTATTTTCTTCAAAAACCGAGGAGAACCCGACATACCGGTAAACTTCTAAGGAGGGTATAGTAAAACCTTCCGTTGATCCAAGCCTCCATACCCCTAGGTAAATTTATATAGGATATGGAAGAGCATGGTAGGAATCGTATATGGGTCCTTTTACCAGAACCCAATCCTCCTTTCCACTACGCCGCACCCACGGACACATCCTTGCTTCTACCTAATGGACGTGTCGCTTATTGCAAATTTAAAATGCCAATTAATTTGGATGATGCTTTCATGTGCGACATAGCTAAATAATCGCGTTTAGTGGTAGTGCTCAAAAAGTAGACTTGATAATTTGGGATGAAGCACCGACGATTCATAAGAATGCATTGGAGGCTTTTGAATAAAGTTGGACTGACATTGGTTTGGTTGATTCTAACATTTGTGTGAATAAAATATTTAGGGAGAAAATGGAACTCTTAGCTGGTGGTTTTAGGCAGATGCTACATGTTATTCTTAAAGGTAGCAGATAAGAGATTGTAAGGGCGGCAAATAACTAAACAGGTTTATCGTACAAACTTATGATTTTCACCCTCAAAACAAACATAAGGTTGCATATCTGTAGCTTGAAGGTGGAAGGGAATAAAAACAGTCAGCTTTCTCTAATTGGATCATAGTGTTGGCAGGGAAAGTTGTTGGCTGTCACATTTGAAGAGGATGAAGAGTGTAGTTAGATAGAAATACTGAATGAGCATCTTATCCTATCATTTGACAATCCAATACATTAGATTATTGTTGACATCTGCCCAACTTGGAAGATAGTATTACATATGAAAATTATTTATGGGATCAATGCTTACTAGCTCTAACTAATGAGTGTGTGGATGAGATTAAATCTTATGTGATTGGCCTTTTATTTTCTAATTTAAAAACATCTCGAGTCTTCCAAACCATGTTCTGGGGCTAAAAGTTGGGTTCCTAGTTATGTTACTTCACAAATTGACAAATTTTGGTTTTGTGTAATGGCATTAAATTGATTATTACTCATGTAGTAGTGATAGTTATTGAAGTAGAGATTGTTGCTGGCAATAATGTCGGCTTTAAAGTATTAATTTCAAGAATAGTGTTGGCAACGAATGATAAAAAAATGGCCATTCATTCTTCGACGAAGGCAGATTCCTATTAAGGTATGTTTCACAATGACAATAAAGAAAAGTCAATAGTAAACTTTGGAGCATGTTAGAATATACCTACCTGGCCAATGTTTACAAATGGTCTATTATACGTGGCTATTTGAAGGACATCTCATCATGAATTAAAGATTTTGCTAGGGACTAATAACAAAGGTAGTGGAAAACATACTCAATTGCTTACAGAGCAATTTTTAAAAACACGGTAGGTATGTTTGTCTTCTCAATAATTTATTTCTTCTACCTATGTAAGATTTTTATATTTGCACCAATTTTTACGCAACTTTTAAATACTGGTTTCGTAGATTGATAGCTACGTAATGATGTTCTAAAGTTCTAGGATCGTACATTTGTGGATATATTTTCCTTTATCTTTATTTACTGTATGTATATTCGTTTTGGTCGTGCTCTTTCTTAATTTGTAGTTTATTCTTTTTTCCCTTTTTTGGGGTTGTTTTTGCAATGCATCTACACTCTAGAAAACTTGTAGCTATTCCTGTTATAGATATAAAGAGGATATATATCATAATGACATTATTTAGCTACTATAATTGCACGTAAAAGGCATAACTAATTTCAATATTAAGTATTTAACTAGTGTGAACCTGTGCTACGTACACGCAGTTCACCACATAATTTATTTAGCAGTATATTTTTAGATTTTAGTCATATGAAGATGAAAGTGTATATTTGTGGACTAAATTTATTTACATTGGTTTACTTCTTGAACATTAATAGAAACCATTTATCAATAAATCTATAAAATTAATCTTGAAGCATACCTACTATAGCAATTTTTAAAGAATAATGGATTTACACAAAAATTATTAACATCATATGTCAACTATTCCTTACTTTGCAGTATTGCATTACTAAGCATGCCTATTATTTTAAACGATGCATAAGTTCATCATGGGTTCATCTTGTATTGAATATTAGTTCTAATACGTACACATTTGATATGATAATAGTATTCCATATATATGAAATATAAAACCATGCTAAGTGTGAAATAGTGTTTTGAAACTGGTTTAAATAAACAATATCCTAACATTTTCATATTATAATTAACACTAACTGAATTAGAAAAATATTTTATTGGCTTCAAAGGTTATATTTTTAATTGATATAGCATATTATATTGTGAGAAATATAAATAAACAATGAATATTATGCACATATTATTTTTTGAATGCTTAGGTAAATTGGACAGTTTCGTGAACTCCTGAATGAGTGCACCAGAAAGTCACTCCACTTTGGAAGATCAACAAATAGATTTAATGTTATCATTGGTAATCGATCCTTGCATGTCTTTGTTATCTTTAATGCCAAGAATAGATAAGTAACTGCTCGTCGATATCATAGTCTAATACTAAATGATTTTAGTATTTACTTTAGATAGTCATCCCACCATATAATAACTAAAATAATATAAAATTTAGCACAATTCAAAGAAAAATAATTATCACCATGAGAAGTACTTGTGGATATGCGTAACATACTTTAGGTGACATTTTACTGAAAATAACTATAAGACCGGATAGTATAAGAAAATATAATCAATAAAGCTAGCAATTAAAATATCATATGTTTATATGACATTATAAATGCTTGAAATATTTTTATATTTTCATCCAGCATCAACAAAATGTAATATTTACAACCAAATACAATTGTTATGGATGTAAGGAAAAAATTATAATTGCATTTTAAAATATACTATATAATAATTTTTCCATTTAAACATAATATAATATGACAGCCTTTAAAGTATAAGCAAATATTACCTTGATATTATTTTGATAAGTTTCCGTTGAAGAAAATTATTTATAACATATTTATTCTCAAAAATTTGAATATTTTTTACTTATCTTATTGAAGCACGTAAAGTATTTTTTTTAAAAGGAAATGATTCCTATGTTTCCCCGTTGAGTTACATATTTGAAATGTCAAATGTTAGTTATATAATTGTGATGACCCGGCTTTTTACCACCTGAAAGTCGTATCGTCTTGAAGAAAGAAAGGGATAGAAAATAGAAAAGATAGAGAAGAAAGAAGAAATAACATCAGAATCTCAACAGCGGAACGAATAAACTATATAAATCACATAAGTATTTACATAATATACAATATCAATCAGAGTTATACAGATAATACATCACATACTAGACAGTTATAAACACCTGTCTAGTTATACACCTCAATATACAATACAGATAAACAACTCAGAGATACCAACACAGCGGAACACTATATATATATATAGTCTACAATGCAAAAGCCTCTTGCTCCATTGCTCCTCCAGAATTCGTCAATGCTAACCTGAATCCCTTGGCTAGTCGTAAAAATTTGAGTACCCGATAGTTTAGGAAAAACAGAAATAAACCCCGGGTCAGACATGAGTCTGGAATGAGTAACAGGTTAAAGTTGCTTAATTTTGAAAAGCCTTTGGAAACATAAGGTATCACGTAAGACTTCCCACACATAAACACGGGTAAGTTTTTACCTTACGCTAACCAAATCATTTTTTTAGGAAATTCAGTTATATTATAATAGTGTCTAGGGTTTTCAAGTAAAATACAGAAATAGCTGAAATACTTACATCTCACATTCCAACATAGTTGGGCACAACTAATACGTACGACACTTATTGGAGATTGGATCCCATACAATGGCAAGGCTACTGGGGTACCGCCCGTCACAGTACATGGCCTAGATCAACGTACCGAGGAGCCACCCTAACTCCCCTACAACATAAGGCTGGAACCATTCCTTACTGAACAGTCTCGAACAAGATAACCCCGCAGTTGTAGCTAGCAACCGCCCACACAGCCGAACAAAAAGGGACATCTAGACAGGGGTATATCTGATCCTGCTTGGGCATGACCCACCTAACCTTGCTGCACATCCCCTGTTTTAGCCATTCTCGGTTGGTGAGGCTTGAGGCTACGATTACTTTTAGTCAGAACACATCACTTAGAATGCTCATCGCCCACCTGACGATGTTTTGAAAACATTCAATCCATACAAGTTTGTTCCGGGTTCGAACGAAACCGAAGGCATTATCTCGTTACACTCATTTTGGAATCATCCTCAGAGTTAACGACGACAACCCTTGCACTCTGAATCTCCATCTTCACTTCAGATTCACGACCTATCGTTAATTTGGATCGATGTGGTTTTCGGACTTCCAAATATGGAAAACCCGATCCCGGTCACATCGAAATCCAAAACGCCATCTTTTAGGTCCAAGTTGTTTTAAAGTTTAAAACAATTCAATTCAATTATCCATATACACATAGATAGATAATTCATAATTTCACAATAGATAATCAACATTATCATCATCAATACGTAACTCATATTATCACTACAAACAGATAATGCATATTATCATCATAACAGATAATCCATATTATCATCATACTTAAATCAAAGCATCCATATCACATAGCATCAATTATCTCATATCTGAGATCTTAAACCATTCAAGGTAAACAATCACATCAGCATAATTAATTTAAAATGAATTAAATTAATTACTTGCATCTCTAATTAATTTAAAGTGAATTAAATTAATTACTTGACCATTATAAGTCTTGCTTATATAAATATTAATCAATTATCAATCAATTAATAAATTCATTTCACTTAATCCCACTTGATTAATTAACATTTAATTTTATTCAAGAAATTATCCTTCAATCATTTTCACAAATTAATCACCTTTAACCAAATATAGGAGTTAACCTTTAAATTACTAAAATTAATTACATTTCTTCTTAATTAATTGTACTAATAAATCAATTCAATTATAATTATTTTTTAAATAAATCCATTACTTCATTAATTATAAAAATTAATGATCTCTAATTATATTTTCTATTTGAATTAACTACATTAAGTAATTAATCTTCCATTAAACCAAATTGTTAATTACCCTTGATTAACCCCATTCAGTAATTAATTACCCTTAATTACTCTATCAAATAAATTAATTACTCCTTAATTAATTTTCTCTAATTAATCCCTTGATTAATTATACAAAGTAATTATATTCCAATTACTTTAACTATTAAATCATTCCTGGGTAATTACATCCAGTAATTATCATTAATTACTTTCCTAAGTAATTATACTTATCTCATCATCGTATGATTATTTAAATTAATTAAACATAATTAATTAACTTAACAATTCATATTAAACTTAATTAATTACAATGAGTAATTAATTCCTTAATTGCTTCTATTAAGTAATTATACTTAAACAATTTACAATTGATTATCTTTAAATTAATTAATCTAATTAATCATTAATCAATAATATTCTTAGTTAATGACCTCATTACCCATTAATAATTCTTAAATTACTTTTCTAAAGTAATTAACTAAGATTTATTATTATTAGTTACACATAAATTCTACCTTTAACAATTCATTAATTAATCCTTACTTAATTATTAAATTAATTAAGTGTTAAAATTGTAACTTAATTAATCTTTAATTATTTAAATTAATTAATCACTAATCATTAATTAGAAATTAAACCTTATTTACTTAATGATTCTTAATTACCAATTTAATTATCCTAAATTTATTATCTTAAACCTTGATTAACTAATTTAAACTCATAATTACTAAATTAATCCAAATCATTAATTAATTTAATTAGTTAATTATTCATTTTAATTAACTTGATGATTACAAGTTAATGATCTTCATTTATTCAAGAATAACAACATTTTTCTTATCAATGATCAAATTATCATTAACAAGGTACTTAAGGGCAATTTACTTTCAAATTTACTTTCAAATTTCAAACTATTTAAACCTTTAAAAGTTTTACAAATAAATTTAAATTTTAAAGTTTTATTATATTTAAAAACTGAGATCCAAACTTCATTTGAACCCACTAGAAATTTGATTTTTAACTTAGTTTAATTATCTATTTACATTTTAAAAAACCCAGGTTTAGTTTTTAAAAACCTGCAGGTTTACAACCTGTAAACAAAATCTACCCGAGCCGTCTACAAGTTGACTCGAGACCAACCCATATTTCTTCGAGTCCAACATTCGAATTACTCGAGTTAAAATCGAGCAATTTTCTGCTCCACAACCCACCCAACATCACTAGACACAACACTCTGTGCACATGCACGTCGCCCCCAGTCTCCTCCGATCATCAGTGATGATCGTTTCACGTCCAAAACCACTCCACTACCCCAACACGATCGACAGATTAGCTCCAACCCAACTCGAATTTGAATTCGAGTTTCAAACTAAACCTGGAAACAACAGGTGCAGTCACCCTAACCCAAACCTGTCAACGCCCAAATCACGAAGCTCCGACCACCAGAAGATCGGCTACTCCGGCCACGACTTCGCTTACGCCCAACATTCCATCTCTCAAAATCTTGAAGCACTCGATCAACAGAAGAGGCCGCGATGGATCGTTTACTGATCATTACTAAAACTAGGGTTCGAGAAAATATTTCACTGCCGCAACATCCTCGATGAAAAGCCACACCCTCCAGTATTTTTCCCATCAACTACGATCACTCCTCCATCATCTGGAAGAACCTCGAGCACTCCGATCAACTTGATCACCAGAAAGTCACGAATTTGCATATTATGTTCAAACCAGAATTGCACCTTAACCCCTTTACTAAAATTTATAGTTTTTGTTTTAAAAATCATATTTCGATTTTAATATTCAATTTATAATACTGGATTTACATTTTAAAAGGTTTGAGTTTTTGATTTATTTAACATGCCCAGATGTTTATTATATTTCCAGAGGCAACAAGCTTCATTTGTGGCATACTTAAATTTTTAAACATTTATTCATGTTAAATCAAACATTTTTGATTTGGAAGTTGAATCCTAACAAAAACTAGATTAAGTGATAACGTGTTTAATTGGAAATTTGAGCCTCGAAAGGTTAACAGAACAGGGCAGAGTAAATATACACAGCATACACAAAAATAATATTCACATCAGGTTTCATTTATGCAATACATATCACCTTCACGTACTAGCAAGCAACCAACTTTTACTTTAAGTTTTTAAAAGTGAAGTTACTTACAGTATTTAAAAGATGGCAGAGCCTTTCTTGTTTGAAACCAGTTTTGAAGAATGAAGACAGAGCTTTGAAAACTGAAATCCTCTTGCTTTTGATTGTTGAAGTTGTTCGAGTTTGTTAAAAAGAAAGCTTACTTTTTCTTGCTTTTCTGGTTTGCTAAGTTTTTGAGAACAAACCGAAATAAGAACATGTATATATAAAAAGATAAGTTTGTAAAGGGTGTAGGCTTTTACTGGTGCAAGCTTTTCTTTATTTTGTTTTATCAGGCAAGATATTTTATTTTGGAGGCTGAATTGAGTTATACATTTCGGCAGAAATGATTTTTTTATACCTTTCTAGTAGACCAAAGGGTGTGCTTGAATTAAATGAAATGGTACTTATGTTTTCATGCTTATCTTATTTTTGTATGTAGATAGACCTTTTGCACTTTGTTTTATTCCTTTTTCACATTTTGTTCTTGCCTGCATCTTTTACAGGCAACATTCCAACAAAGCCTGGTACAATTTTCTTTTATTTATATGTATAGGTCAGAGCATTTTTATTTTTTTGGAGGGGCTGAGATGATTTTAAAACAAGTCGAATTGACATTTTTTTTGTTGTTAAATATAAAAGCATTAAATGCTTTGAGTACTTCATGCTTTTATTTTATTTTTATTTTTTTTACTTTTCTTATTTTGTTTATAGATTTGCTTCTTGTCTTTGCATCACTACTTTACAGGCTTTACTCTTTTATTATATTTTATTTTTTTTATTTTTTTTTATTACACAAACCTGGTTTGCTTTCATACTTGATGTTCATACATATAAAGTTGTTTTATTTTTACTTTGCTTACATTTTCTTGCCTGTATTTATCTTGCTTTTCTCTTTGCTTTTAGTTATTTTATTTTACTTTGTTATTTTTGCCTGCAACACTTTACATACAAATTCTACTTGCTTTGCATAACCAAGCTTCACATGCAAGATTCTTTTTATTTTATTCTTGCCCGGTTATGCTTTCCTACCTTATGTGCATATATACTTTATGTATATAAATATAAAGTTTTTATAGTTATTTGTTATAAATTTTAACCTAAGTATTTAATTCTATTTCTAACATGTGTGTGTTTATTTTTATTTTTCTTTTATATTTTAAAATTATAAAATTATTTTATTTTCATACTTATGTTAATATCATACATTTGATTTATACTTAGGTTTAATATTTATAAAGTTTATTTTATTTTAAACATTTTTGAAAGATTTTATTTTAAATTTACAAATCATAGCTCTCCAAAATACATATAAGTTTGAAACAACAATTTCTATTAAAATCCATTTGTTAAGACATTACGTTATTAATATTGTCTAAAAATAACTCCTTATTGAATTAAAATAATTTATAAAAGAAATTATCTCTTTATTAATAAATTTACTTATTCATCAACTATATTTAAAACAAAACAAGCCCTTTTTATTTAAATTTAAACCTAAGCTAAATCATTTTAAACAATTAACCTTTATCTTGAGTATTTTAAAGACATATAGTTATTTATCCAATATTAAAATAAATCAAATTTCCAATTTACCAAAATATTAGAATTAGAAATCATGCCTTTATTTATTAAATTTAAAACAAGATTAACTATTTACAATATATACAGATATATATATATATATATATATATATATATATATATATATTATAAATAGAAGGCAAATTGATTAGCTTTTAAAAGATAAAACCAACATTTAAATATTTATTAAAGGATATTCAAATTTATCATTAATAATTGTCAAATCAATTTAATTTTAACACAGATTATTAAATTGATATTGCCAAAAATTCTGGGATATCACATTCCTTCCCCCTTAAAAGAATTTCGTCCCCGAAATTTAAAACAAAGGTAATTTTATAATCCAGTTAAAGATTTAATTTTTAAAACACAGGCATATATCAACCATATGCTAACAACCATAGCAATAAATTCATCCAATCAAACAAATCTAATTATCCAAACAAAATTCTGGATAGAATTTTCTCGAGTTTCTCAAGTATAAATACCGGAATACTCGCTCTACAGAATCCAAACATTCAATACTACTAAGTTATAGAGCTACCACTCATCTAGATCTACAAAACAAGACAGGATATCAAACTACAGACAAGTCTGACTCAAACAACCAAAACTCCATGAACTGCTGCTTCTACAACCAGAGATAGATCTTACACGTACTCCCTCAGAGATATGTGAAACACATCGAATTCCAGTTATCCCAAACTGACAATTCAATCCTGAAGACCAAACACTTATCCAAAATCAAATCTCTGATTATGGAATCCAAATTCCTTCGTCTCTTATCCACAAAACCCTTTGGACGATCATGGTTGCCTACATCCTTACTTATCAGCTCAACCCTTGCTGATGCTCTCTAGGATCAAACTGAACCAAAAACAATCCAACAAAATGATCTTTCCATGATCAACCAATCTCAGAACACAACTCTATTCCAAATCAAAAAACAGATCTCACTTCTCCCATCTGGAAGGGATAAAAACAGATGCACTCCATATCGGGCCTCAGATCCTGAAAAATTTCCTGTAGAAACTCTCTAATCCAAAACACTGCAAATTCAAGTTGTTTCCAAACTAAAACAGCTGCCACCATGCTTCCACTGCGCTACTCTGACTGAGAAGATGAAAATGTTGATGACAAACACAAGCACAGACTGGACAACACATCCCAAAACTTTGGTTCATCATATCCATAAAAGAAACTCAGAAGTTCCTCCAATACCCGAGCTGCTTCACCAAACTCTCTCCCCAAAAAACCATCCTACTACTAGGCTGAACCACCGGTACCACTCCTAAAATCTGGTCGATAGGGAAAACTCAATCTCCAAAAGTGAACAAACCTCTGACTTCCTGATGACATCCAGAAATATCTTGACAACCTAGGAGAACACTCAGCTATCGCAAGTCACTTTTGCGATCAACCTAGCCCACTACCAAAGAAAAACTGTTCTCTCTTTACCAAATAGAACAGCCTACGCTTAATTAGCCAATCCATCGAACAAATGGATCATCTCTGCTACTCTTGGAATTACCTCAAGAAAAACTGCTAACCAGAAAACCTTCTCGACGGCTCACAAAACACTCCGAGCTGCACTGTTGACTCAGATGCCCAAAGACTTCCTATCCAAGGCTCTTCGAGAAACTCGGACCTCAAACCAAACAGAAGCACCCTACTGAACTTAGCCACAACACTGAAGCAGACACACTTCTTAACTTGTTTCCGAAGAAACATTTTCGAAGACATCCATAATCACTGTGTCTCGTCACACAGCTACTACATCCTGAGGTATCAAGATATCATGACTTATTTCTGTTCAATCAACAGATCCCAATTCTAGCCCATCCAAACTTACACTTCAAAAATGAACTCCGAACCTTAACAGGTTTTCTTTAGAGATCAATGAAATCCTTACACTATCAAAAACTTACTCGAGACGGTATTAGATCTACAGTCTCGATAGATACACTTCCAATCTCAAACATTCAAACTCTAACCATTGGTAGTCGTGTTACACACACCACTACCCTATCTACCTTTATAACTTATATTGGAAAACCCGAACAGGTAACACAATAGATAGGTAGAAATAAATATATACATATATAAAAATTACAAATACGCTCTCTCAAGAAAGAAATCAATCAAGAGTCTAGCTATTCGCTCAACCTAGCGCTCTAATACCAACTGTGACGACCTGGAGCAGTGGCGACCGGTAGGCTTTGCAACCATCCCAGACCCACCGTGGCTCACAGTGATACCTCGGGTTTGCTTTTACGGCCAGCCTCTCGACTCGCAACCAACCCCGCAAGGCCTTATACTACCCCCGGGGGCATGTAGGGGTAAGAGTCTCCAGTTCGCCACCTAACGCAAAGCGAGAACCCCTTATCACGCTGTACTATAGCAAACCCGGTCCCAGTCTCATCGAAATCCAAAACGCCATCTTTTACCACCTGAAAGTCGTATCGTCTTGAAGTAAGAAAGGGATAGAAAATAGAAAAGATAGAGAAGAAAGAAGAAACAACATCAGAATCTCAACAGCGGAACAAATAAATTATATTAATCACATAAGTATTTACATAATATACAATATCAATCAGAGTTATACAGATAATACATCACATACTAGACAGTTATAAACACCTGTCTAGTTATACACCTCAATATACAATACAGATAAACAACTCAGAGATACCAACACAGCGGAACACTATATATATAGTCTACAATGCAGAAGCCTCCTGCTCCATTGCTCCTCCAGAATTCGTCAATGCTAACCTGAATCCCTTGGCTACTCGTAAAAATTTGAGTACCCGAGAGTTTAGAAAAAATAGAAATAAACTCCAGGTCAGACATGGGTCTGGTATGAGTAACAGGTTAAAGTTTCTTAATTTTGAAAAGCCTTTGGAAACATAAGGTATCACGTAAGACTTCCCACACGTAAACACGGGTAAGTTTTTACCTTACGCTAACCAAATCATTTTTTTTAGGAAATTCAGTGATATTATAATAGTGTCTAGGGTTTTCAAGTAAAATACAGAAATAGCTGAAATGCTCATATCTCACATTCCAACATAGTTGGGCACAACTAATACGCACGACACTTATTGGAGATTGGATCCCATACAATGGCAGGGCTACTGGGGTACCGCCCGTCACAGTACATGGCCTAGATCAACGTACCGAGGAGCCACCCTAACTCCCCTACAATATAAGGCCGGAACCATTCCTTACTGAACAGTCCCGAACAAGATAACCCCGCAGTTGTAGCTAGCAACCGCCCACACAGCCGAATAAAAAGGGACATCTAGACAGGGGTATATCTCATCCTGCTTGGGCATGACCCACCTAACCTTGCTGCACATCCCCTGGTTTAGCCATTCTCGGTTGGTGAGGCTTGAGGCTACGATTACTTTTAGTCTGAACACATCACTTAGAATGCTCATCGCCCACCTGACGATGTTCTGAAAACATTCAATCCATACAAGTTCGTTCCGGGTTCGAACGAAACCGAAGGCATTATCTCGTTACACTCATTTTGGAATCATCCTCAGAGTTAATGACGACAACCCTTGCACTATGAATCTCCATCTTCACTTCAGATTCATGACCTATCGTTAATTTGGATCGATGTGGTTTTCAGACTTCCAAATATGGAAAACCCGATCCCGGTCTCACCGAAATCCAAAACGCCATCTTTTAGGTCCAAGTTGTTTTAAACTGTAAAACAATTCAATTCAATTATCCATATACACACAGATAGATAATTCATAATATCACAATAGATAATCAACATTATCATCATCAATACGTAACTCATATTATCACTACAAACAGATAATGCATATTATCATCATAACAGATAATCCATATTATCATCATACTTAAATCAAAGCATCCATATCACATAGCATCAATTATCTCATATCTGAGATCTTAAACCATTCAATGTAAACAATCACATCAGCTATAATTAATTTAAAATGAATTAAATTAATTACTTGCATCTCTAATTAATTTAAAGTGAATTAAATTAATTACTTAACCATTATAAGTCTTGCTTATATAACTATTAATCAATTATCAATCAATTAATAAATTCATTTCACTTAATCCCACTTGATTAATTAACATTTAATTTTATTCAAGAAATTATCCTTCAATCATTTTCACAAATTAATCACCTTTAACCAAATATAGGAGTTAACCTTTAAATTACAAAAATTAATTACATTACTTCTTAATAAATTATACTAATAAATCAATTCAATTATTAATTATTTTTTAAATAAATCCATTACTTCATTAATTATAAAAATTAATGATCTCTAATTATATTTTCTATTTGAATTAACTACATTAAGTAATTAATCGTCCATTAAACCAAATTGTTAATTACCCTTGATTAACCTCATTCAGTAATTAATTACCCTTAATTACTCCATCAAATAAATAAATTACTCCTTAATTAATTTTCTCCAATTAATCCCTTGATTAATTATACAAAGTAATTATATTCCAATTACTTTCACTATTAAATCATTCCTGGGTAATTACATCCAGTAATTATCATTAATTACTTTCCTAAGTAATTATACTTATCTCATCATCGTATGATTATTTAAATTAATTAAACATAATTAATTAACTTAACAATTCATATTAAACTTAATTAATTACAATGAGTAATTAATTCCTTAATTGCTTCTATTAAGTAATTATACTTAAACAATTTACAATTGATTATCTTTAAATTAATTAATCTAATTATTCATTAATCAATTATATTCTTAGTTAATTATCTTATTACCCATTAATAATTCTTAAATTACTTTTCTAAAGTAATTAACTAAGATTTATTATTATTAATTACAAGTAAATTCTTCCTTTAACAATTCATTAATTAATCCTTACTTAATTATTAAATTAATTAAGTGTTAAACTTGTAACTTAATTAATCTTTAATTTTTAAATTAATTAATCACTAATCATTAATTAGAAATTAAACCTTATTTACTTAATGATTCTTAATTACCAATTTAATTATCCTAAATTTATTATTTAAACCTTGATTAACTAATTTAAACTCATAATGACTAAACTAATCCAAATCATTAATTAATTGAATTAGTTAATTATTCATTTTAATTAACTTGATGATTACAAATCAATGATCTTGATTTATTTAAGAATAACAACATTTTTCTTATCAATGATCAAATTATCATTAATAAGGTACTTAAGGGCAATTTACTTTCAAATTTACTTTTAAATTTCAAACTATTTAAACCTTTAAAAGTTGTTACAAATAAATTTAAATTTTAAAGTTTTATTGTATTTAAAAACTGAGATCCAAACTTCATTTGAACCCACTAGAAATTTTATTTTTAAATTAGTTTAATTATCTGTTTACATTTTAAAAAACCCAGGTTTAGGTTTTAAAAACTTGCAGGTTTGCAACCTGTAAACAACATCTACCCGAGCCATCTACAAGTTGACTCGAGACCAACCCATATTTCTTCGTGTCCAAGATTCGAATTACTCGAGTTAAACTCGAGCAACTTTCTGCTCCACAACCCACCCAACATCACCAGACACAACACTCCGTGCACATGCACGTCACCCTCAGTCCCCTCCGATCATCAGTGATGATCGTTCCACATCTAAAACCACTCCACTACCCTAACTCGATCGACAGATTACCTCCAACCCAACTCGAATTTGTATTCGAGTTTCAAACTAAACCTGGAAACAACAGGTGCAGTCACCCTAACCCAAACATGTCAACACCCAAATCACGAAGCTCCGACCACCAAAAGATTGGCTACTCCGGCCACGACTTCGCTAACGCCTAACCTTCCATCTCTCAAAACCTTGAAGCATTTGATCAACAGAAGAGGCCGCGATGGATCGTTTACTGATCATTACTAAAACTAGGGTTCCAAAAAATATTTCACTGCCGCAACATCCTCGATGAAAAGCCACACCCTCGAGTATTTTTCCCATCGACTACGATCACTCCTCCATCGTCTGGAAGAACCTCGAGCACTCCGATCAACTTGATCACCAGAAAGTCACGAATTTGCATATTATGTTCAAACCAGAATTGCACCTTAACCCCTTTACTAGAATTTATAGTTTTTGTTTTAAAAATCATATTTCGATTTTAATATTCAATTTATAATACTGGATTTACATTTTAAAAGGTTTGAGTTTTTGATTTATTTAACATGCCCAGATGTTTATTATATTTCCAGAGGCAACAAGCTTCATTTGTGGCTTACTTAAATTTTTAAACATTTATTCATGTTAAATCAAACATCTTTGATTTGGAAGTTGAATCCTAACAAAAACTAGATTAAGTGATAATGTGTTTAATTGGAAATTTGAGCCTCGAAAGGTTAACAGAACAGGGCAGAGTAAATATACACAGCATACACAAAAATAATATTCACATCAGGTTTCATTTATGCAATACATATCACCTTCACGTACTAGCAAGCAACCAACTTTTACTTTAAGTTTTCAAAACTGAAGTTACTCACAGTATTTAAAAGATGGCAGAGCCTTTCTTGTTTGAAACCAGTTTTGAAGAATGAAGACAGAGCTTTGAAAACTGAAATCCTCTTGCTTTTGATTGTTGAAGTTGTTCAAGTTTGTTAAAAAGAAAGCTTACTTTTTCTTGCTTTTCTGGTTTGCTAAGTTTTTGAGAACAAACCGAAATAAGAACATGTATATATAGAAAGATAAGTTTGTAAAGGGTGTAGGCTTTTACTGGTGCAAGCTTTTCTTTATTTTGTTTTATCAGGCAAGATATTTTATTTTGGAGGCTGAATTGAGTTATACATTTCGGCTGAAATGATTTTTTTATACCTTTCTAGTAGACCAAAGGGTGTGCTCGAATTAAATGAAATAGTACTTATGTTTTCATGCTTATCTTATTTTTGTATGTAGATAGATCTTTTGCACTTTTTTTTATTCCTTTTTCACATTTTGTTCTTGCCTGCATCTTTTACAGGCAACATTCCTACAAAGCCTGGTACAATTTTCTTTTATTTATATGTATAGGTAAGAGCATTTTTATTTTTTTGGAGGGGCTGAGATGATTTTAAAACAAGTCGAATTGACCTTTTTTTGCAGTTAAATATGAAAGCATTAAATGCTTTGAGTACTTCATGCTTTTATTTTTTTTATTTTTTTTTACTTTTCTTATTTTGTTTATAGATTTGCTTCTCGTCTTTGCATCACTACTTTACAGGCTTTACTCTTTTATTATATTTTATTTTTTTTATTTTATTTTTTATTACACAAACCTGGTTTGCTTTCATACTTGATGTTCATAGATATAAAGTTGTTTTATTTTTACTTTGCTTAGATTTTCTTGCCTGCATTTATCTTGCTTTGCTCTTTGCTTTTAGTTATTTTATTTTACTTTTTTATTTTTGCCTGCAACACTTTACATACAAATTCTACTTGCTTTGCATAACCAAGCTTCACATGCAAGATTCTTTTTATTTTATTCTTGCCTGGTTATGCTTTCCTACCTTATGTGCATATATACTATATGTATATAAATATAAAGTTGTTATAGTTATTTTGTTATAAATTTTAACCTAAGTATTTAATTCTATTTCTAACATGTGTGTGTGTGTTTATTTTTATTTTTCTTTTGTATTTTAAAATTATAAAATTATTTTATTTTCATACTTATGTTAATATCATACATTTGATTTATACTTAAGTTTAATATTTATAAAGTTTATTTTATTTTAAACATTTTTGAAAGATTTTATTTTAAATTTACAAATCATAGCTCTCCAAAATACATATAAGTTTGAAACAACATTTTCTATTAAAATCCATTTGTTAAGACATTACATTATTAATATTGTTTAAAAATAACTCCTTCTTGAATTAAAATAATTTATAAAAGAAATTATCTCTTTATTAATAAATTTACTTATTTTATCAACTATATTTAAAACAAAACAAACCCTTTTTATTTAAATTTAAACCTAAGCTAAATCATTTTAAACAATTAACTTTTATCTTGAGTATTTTAAAGACATATAGTTATTTATCCAATATTAAATTAAATCAAATTTCCAATTTACCAAAATATTAGAATTAGAAATCATGCCTTTATTTATTAAATTTAAAACAAGTTTAACTATTTACAATATATACAGATATATATATATATTATAAATAGAAGGCAAATTGATTAGCTTTTAAAAGATAAAACCACACATTTAAATATTTATCAAAGGATATTCAAATTTATCATTAATAATATTGTCAAATCAATTTAATTTTAACACAGATTATTAAATTGATATTGCCTAAAATTCCGGGATATCACAATAATGCATTAGGGTTAAAGAGATTTACTATTGTTGATGCCAAAAATGGGCATCAACACCCGTAGAATCTCATGGAGATTGAACAATGAGTGAAATTGAAGACAAAGCATAAAAGTAAATGAACACATAGATTTTTATAGTGGTTCTGCAATCTTGGCCCAGATCCACTTTACACTTTTGTTAAACATTCCCTGGATTACAATTACAAGAATATTTAGATCACCTAGGATCCATTATTTCAAGATTCGGGAATAAAAATGGCAGAGCCTCTGTAGCAAACAGAAGTAGAATAAGCCCCCTTTTCTGAAGTTATGCTTACTGTATTTATAGCAAGAGATGCTCATGGACCGGATTAAAACTTTGCAAGAAGGATCCCTAGGTCCAGTGGAGCCTATTATATCGATCGTCCACAATAACTCAATGATCAAGAACGATCGGTATATATATAGCTGATCCTTTTTCTTAGCCCAATCACTGTGTAATCGATATTGGAGTGTTTCACATGCTTCTAGATGTTGTTCCTAAAATATGGGATCATTTCGAATTATAGATAATGAAATATGGACGATCCTAGTCGAAGCTAGAAGATAAACTGAAGTTTGTCGATTGTTATATTGAACCATTCAATAATGATTAGCGAATAACAATCTACCTTCCTTCCCCTACCACTTTAGGATGTACGATCATCGTGGTATGCTCCACTTGCCACTCTATTGATGTCCTGAAACTTTCATATGGATTGGCTTCATGGATCTCAAGATATTGAACATTTTCTAATGACCTAAATTGTTTACTTGTTCGTTCTCTGGTCGGTCCAAGCAAATCATTTTCTCATTCGTAGATTGCGCATATGAACTTCAGTCAACTCAAACTTGAGAAATAACTTCACAGTGTCAGGTTCATGCTTGCTTAATTCAATTTGGTCCTGGATTGAATCTGTTTGACTATCGTCTATAGTACCGTATATAACCGACTCTTCAAGCTATCGAACACTGTTCTTAGTCGAATCGATGATATCACGGCTTTGCCAAAGGGCGGGATAACATTTATGCCCCAAAGTATGTCTTGTGAATAACATGACATTCTTTGTGACGACCCGCCTTTCTAACCCCAGAAAGACGTACCATCAATAAGAAAAGAAAGGGATATAAATAGAAAAGATAGAAAGAAAAAAATAACAATATCAGAATCCCACAGCGGAATGGAACAAAATATAATACATCACATAACTATTACATAGCTTTTACATATATCAGAGTTGCACAACATCATACAACAAGACAGTCATATACATATCTGTCAATACATACATCCAAAATATAACATACATCAACTAACACAGCGGGACTAGGTAGATAGATACATACGTCTGGGCTTCTGCACCAAGCTCCTCCAGAACTCAATACTCCAAACCTATCGCTTGGCTACTCATAAAAATTTGAGTACCCAAGAGTTTATGAAAAACAAAATATAAACTCTGGGTTAGACATGGGTCTGGTGTGAGTAAACGGGTTAAAGTTGTTTAACTTTAAAAATCATTTGAAAATAAAGGTATCACGTAAGACTTCCCACACATAAACACGGGTAAGTTTTTACCTTACGCTAACCAAACATTTTATAGGAAATCCAATGATACTATAATAGTTTCTAGGGTTTTCAAGTAAATAGAAAATAGCCGAAACTATTACATTCATTAAATTCCAACTACTAGCCACGAAAGTGGGTAATACAAATCAAAACCGTAGGGTCTCGTAGGGAAAATGGGTTTCCATCAATGGCAGGGCTACTGGGGTACCGCCCGTCACAGTACGAGGCCTAAATCATCGTACCGAGGATCACTCCCGACCCTCTACAACACAAGGCTAAAACCACTCCTTACTGAACAGTCCCGAACAAGATAACCCCGCAGTTGTGGCCAACAACTTCCCACACAGCCGAAATAAAAAGGGACATCTAGACAGGGGTATATCTCGTCCTACTTGGGTGCTACCCACCTAACCTTGCTACGCATCCCCTGTTTTAGCCATTCCCCGTTGATGAGGCTTGAGCTGCAATTACCTTTAGAGAACATATTCCTTAGAATGCTCATCGTCTGTTTGACGATGTGTTGAAAGCATTCAATCCATACAAGTTCGTTCCAGGTTCGAACGAAACCGAAGGCACTATCTCGTTACACTCGTTTTGGAATCACCCTCAGAGTTAACGACGATAACCCTTACAGTCTGAAACATCATCTCGATCTTCACTTAAGATGTCACGACCTATCATTTAATTTCGACCGGTGTGGTTTTTGGATAATCAAATTGACACCCGATCCCAGTCTCATCGAAATCCAAACGCCATTTTAAAGGCCAAGTTGTTTAATAGTTTAAGAAATTTAATTAAATACTTTGGATTCACATAACAGTTATCACGGATAAATCATACACAGTCATCACAGATATATCACAGAGTATCACAGAATATCACCAAATAGATATCATATTCAATCAGACAAGAATTATCAATTCATATCAAAATAGTTTAATTAACTTAAACTTAATTGATTACTTAAGAATAAACCATTTTATCCTGCTTGATTAGTCACTAATTAATCAACTTATTAAATTTATTAATTATTACTTAATTACTCACTTAATTAATTAATTCTTAATTATCAATTAATAACCTTAATTATTAATTAATAAAATTTAATTACCCATTTATTAATCACTACTTATTTAATCAACCATTAATTTCCAATTGATTAATCATTTAATCCTTAATAAATTACTCAACTAATTAACTACTATTTATTAATTAATTAACTTTAAGAAGTAAATTAAATTCTTAAGTTCAAAATTGATTAAACACGAAATTATTAATATCAATCTTTAATTACAAATTTATTTAATCTTAAATTATTTGTTTAATTACAAGTATAAATTAATTTACATTCTTAGTTAACTTACACTTTAAATTAATTGATCATCTTACATTTGCAAATCTCTCTCTTAATAATTTTAAAATCAAATTTTAATTAAACTTGTCAACATCATTAACTTTATTAATACCAAGCTTTGTTTAACAAAATAACTTAAGATTTTATTTGGCTAACCCCTAGAAAATGGAACCCGAGGTAAACATCCTGTTTACTCGAGTAAGACTCGAGTTTCCCTTACCCTATCCTGTGCCCCCCTCTCTTCCTTATACCTTTCTTCTTCTCTACTTATCCTTTCTTCTTTTCTTTTTTAGCTAAGTTATAAACTGCAGTTATTCGACCACACTCACGCAAAGCAACCTTCCCATTTTCCCGAGTAATAACTCGAGACGATCACACACGAAGACGCTGACACCCATCGCTGTCGTGCACGTGCACGGCACTTCGCCATCACTCCGGCGAACCACATCGCCTTCGGCAAGCCATAAAACGAACCCACACCCGAAAACAAAACACGATTCATCGCGACAAACTCGAAATCGAAATAACCCCTTTCGTTCGAACTACAACTTGAACACACCCAACAGAAAAGTGCCTCAACCCACTAACGCCGACCACCAGTGGCGACGCAACTCCAGCCACACCTCGCCGTTACCCTCCTCTACCATCCCCTAAAAGCTCGTGCAGCTCGATCTTCCCACGGTGATGAAAACAACAAGCTTACAGACCACATAAAACTCGAACCCAAAACCCTATTTTCGTTTCGACCCAAAAAATCTTGCATTAGAATAAAATTTCAACATTTTTCCTGTATTCGTGAATCATCAAACTAGCTTCTCAACAAATTTCAGCATCTAAGATTTGTAATCCAACAGAAATTGAAAAAAATGCATTTTTAGTTCTTTATGAACTGCACCATGTGTGCTTGTCTAAAAATCATCATTCTTGTTTTAAAAATCCTACTTTTGTATGTTTATTCAAGATATGAAATCAAATACAATTTAAAATATTCGAATTTTAACATATGATCTCTTTTTACTGTAAAATTGAACATACAATATTTATGTTACACTGTCAACCCTCAAACAATTTCCAGGCTATGATTTTAAGTGTAAACAAACTTATTTAGTTTAAATTCCTAAGTTTAAAATGTTTATATGAAGAAGTATTAGTTTTTTTCTACTTTCTTTGCTCAGAAACTTGAGATACTGAAGAACATAACATAGTAAAGCTTCTAGTATAACAGCAAACATTACAGAACTGCTTATTTACAATAGATGGCAAGCACAAGATTTTCCATGAACTAATTATCAGGATTTAAATTTCAAAGTTAGTATGTTTACTCACTTGAATTACTGTTGAAACAGAGAATAATTGTTGAAAAGCTGCAGTTTAATTTCCTGAAAACCTTTCTTGCTTTTGATTTTGAATGATATATAAGTTTGTAAATAAAGATGTTTAATTTCTTTTTCTTTCTTTCAGGCCTTCTAAGTTTTGTTTGAACGAAATGGAATAAAAGATACACACACACACACACACACACACACACACATATATATATATATATATAGTTTTGAACAGTGATAGGTTATAACCGGTATAAGCTTCACCCTATTTTGCTCAGATTTGATTTTTTTTTGTATGGAGGCTAAAAGATTTTCTTGCAATTCGAATTGACAAAATGTTGTGCTATCATTAAATGCATATGTCTTCCCATTAGTTTACATCTAATTATTATTGCTGATATTTATTTTATTTTGTTTATTTGTACAAAGATATTTTGTATATGATGTGAATAATTTGTCTTTTCTTGCATTACACATATGTATTACACAGCAACATATGTGTTATTATATATATTTTTTATTTCTGGCATATACATATTGTTATAGTACATATATTACTTGCCCGATTTGCTTTCTGCCCTATGCTTCTATAAAGTTGTTATATTCCTAGAATTATCTTATGTTCATTTCATATGTTACTAAACTATCAATTTATTTTATATATTTACTTCTATTTTAAACATAAACTATCAAGTACTTCATTTACTTATTTATTTTTATACTTATATTAATATTATAGTTTTCTTATGTTTATATATTTATGTTTGTAACCATCTATTTGTTTTATACTTATGTTTAATATTTATAAGATTTATTTTATTTTAATCACATAAGTTGTTGTTAACAAACATCTTAGTTTTATTTTTTATCTAGAGTTTAACTCTCAAATATTTGATTTATAACATATATTTTTATTTATATATTTTATATTTATATCTTATATTTATATTTATATTTAATATTGATAGGATTGTTATTTTAAACATTATTATTTAGATTACATTTTATATGTATTATATCAAATGTTAATAATATAGAACCTTAAATTTAATTGAATAAGACAGATTTTATTATAAATATTTTTGAAAGAATCTATTTTAAATTTTAGACCAAAATTTCCTTCACAAAACATATATATACATATATAACTGATAAATGTCCAAAGACCTTATCAGTTTATAAAATGAAAAGCTTGTATTTTATTTAAATTAGATTAAATACTTTTATAATAATATTGCCAAAATTCCGGGTTGTCACATTCACCCCCCCCCCTTTAAAAGAATTTCGTCCCCGAAATTTAAACAAAGTTGGTTCGAAAGCTTTTATATTAACAATCCAAACATACATATCATCCATACAATAACAATCAAACAAACAGTCTATCCTAACGAACATCACTAGTTATCCGGACACAAATCCGGATAGGCTTTCCTAAAACTATCCAGAGTTTCCCAGGTGCAATCTCTGGGATCCTCGCTCCACTGCACTTTGACGAGCTTTACTACTTTGCTCCTGAGTTGCCTCTCGTCTTGATCCACAATCCGAACCGGATTTCTAACCACGTTCAAGTTCGGTTCTACTTCCAAATCTTCCTGGACTACTGGTTCTACAACCAGTGATGGGTCATGGACAAATTTCCTTAGATGGGATACATGAAATACATTACGAATTCCAGACATCCGTTGTGGAAATTCAATTCTGTAAGCTATAGCTCCAATTCTATCCAACACTCGGAATGGTCCAATATATCTTGAGGCAAGTTTTCCCGTTTTTCCGAATCTAATAGCACATTTGATCGGAGAAACTTTGATAAAGACTAAATCTTCGATCTCAAATTCCAATAGTCTTCATCTTTTATCTGCATATTTCTTCTGACAATCCTGAGCAGCTTTCATCCTTTTCTTGATAAGCTCAACTTTAGCAGAAGCTTCGCGAATTAGATCGGGTCCGAGCACAAGACGATCTTTCGATTCTATCCAACAGGATGGGGATCAACACGATCTTCCATATAAAGCTTCATAAGGAGCCATCTTAATACTCGCCTGCTAACTATTATTATATGAAAATTCCACTAGATGAAGATGGGCTTCCCACGATCCTCCAAAATCCAAAACACAAGCTCGCAGCATATCTTCTAGAATTCGATTAAGAATCTCCGTTTGTCCGTCTATCTAAGGATGATGGGCTGTACTCAATCTCAAACTCATTCCCATAGCTGATTACAGAGCCTCCCAAAATTTGCTGATGAAATAGGATCTCGATCACTTACTATACTAACTGGAACACCATGCAATCTGACTATCTCCCTCAAGAAAATCTCTGCCAGAGAAGCTGCAGTACGAGTTGCCTTAACGGGTATAAAATGGGCGCTCTTAGTTAACCGATCCACAATAACCCATATTCCTTCATTTCCTTTCTTGGTCGTAGGCAAACCGTCGATGAAATCCATCGAGATTATCTCACACTTCCACATCGGAATTTCCAAAGGCTGCAATAATCCGGCCGACTTCTACTGATTCCTTTAACTTGTTGGCAAATGGCACAACTATTCACGAAAGCAGCTACATCTTCCTTCATGCCCTTCCACCAAAAGACTCTATTCATATCCTTATACATCTTCGAGATTCCAGGGTGGATATTCAATTTGGAACGATGACTCTTTGACAACACGTCATGTCTCAGATCCCTATCATTCGGAACACAAATCCTCCCGTTAATCCTCAATGTCCCTTGGTCATCAATTTCAAAACTGGGACACTGACCCTTCCTAACTCTATTGATGATTCTTCTCAACATTTTATCAGATGCTTGCTGGCTTGAAATCCTTTCAATAAGAGATGGAACAACTTCCAAAAGAGACAGGACTACATTCCTGCTAAGAGCATCAGCTACAACATTCGCCTTTCCCAGGGTATATAGAATATCCAAATCATAGGATGCTAGAAATTCGACCCACCGCTGCTGCCTCAGACTAAGATCCTTTTGAGGGAAAAGATATTTCAATGGTTTGTGATCTGTGAGTAACTCGAACTTCTCTCCCAAAAGATAATGTCGTCAAATCTTTAAAGCAAAAACAATGGCAAACAACTCAAGATCATGCGTAGCGTAGTTCCTCTCATGTGGCTTCAATTGCCGACTTGGATACGCAATTACCCTTCCATTCTGCATCAGAACTGCTCCCAGACCAACTATACAAGCATCAGTATAAACATCAAATTTGCTCTTCCCATCCGTAATAGCTAGCACTGGTGCACTGGTTAGCCTCGTCTTCAATTCCTGAAAAGCTTCTTCACACTGGGGTGTCCATTTGAATTTAGCTCCTTTCCTTATCAACTTAGTCAGATGTAAAGAAATCTTGGAATAATCCTTGATAAACTTTCTATAGTAGCCATACAAACCTAGAAAACTACGAACTTCAGTCGGTGTCTTCGGCTGCTTCCATTCCAGAAAAGTCTCAACCTTCGCTGGATCTACAGAGATACCTTCACCAGAAACAATGTGCCCTAAAAATTTGACTTCTGATTTCCAAAAATGACACTTGGAAAACTTCGCCTTCAAAACATGTCTCCTCAGAGTATCCAACACAATTCTCAAATGCTGCATGTGCTCTTCTTCAGACTTAGAGTAGACTAAGATATCATCAATGAATACCAGAACGAACTTATTCAACACATCCCGAAAGACTCGGTTCATCAGGTCAACAAAGTAACCAGGAGCGTTGGTTAACCCGAAAGGCATAACCAACCACTTATAGAAACAATTTGGTCCCCTAAATGCAGTCAAGGGAATACTGTCCTCGGCTACCCTCAACTGATGGAAACCAGAAGCTAAATCTAGTTGAGAAAAGACAGAAGCTCCATGCAACTGGTCAAAGAGATCATCAATATGAGGAAGAGGATATTTATTACGGATAGTCACTTTATTCAATTCTCTATAATCCACACAGAACCTTAGCGATCCATCCGATTTAGTGACAAACACCGCAGCAGAGCGCCAACAAGAAAAAGTGGGCCTAATCAACCCCTTCTCCAAAAGATCCTGAGTCTACTTAATTAACTCTTCCCTCTCCCTAGGAGCATCCTCCTACTGGGTTGAATCACCTGCACTGCTCTTGGAACCAAATCAATGCGAAACTATATCTCTCGATGTGGTGGCGGACACTAAACTTCCTTAAATACATCAGGAAAATCTTGGACCACATCGATATCTTCTACCTTCTCTTGAGAAGTCTCAATTCCATGCAAAAGACTACTCAAGTGAATTCCAGAATTATCACACGTCACTCTGGCAATCCTACCCAAATCAGTTTCCATCGAAATTGATCTCTCATCACAATTCGGAACTGCTTCATACTTATCAAGCCAATCCATCTCCAATATAAGGTCAAATCCCTTAAAATTCAACACATAAGGGTCACAAGAAAAACTATGGGATAGATAAAAAATCTTCAAGTCCTTACAAATCGTATCTAATTTTATCACCCCTCCTATAGGATTAGATACCAAGATGGGACAGTCTACAGTACTAGGGGTAAGAAAGAACTTCTCTATAGATTCCAGAGAAATAAAACTCAAAGAAGCACCCGAACCAAACAAAACTTTAATATACTTGTCATTTAAAAGTAATGTACCTTCCAATACTCCCTTTCCTTTAGATGAAGTAGATGGTGCACCTTCCAAAGCAAATACCTTATTCTGCTGAGCTTTATGAAGTAACGGGCATTCCTTGATCATATGATCCGGTTGGTGACAATTGAAGCATAGAGATCTCTGAACCAAAGCTGAACCCGGTCCGCTATGATGCAGTTGCTGCTACTGTTGCTGGAATCCTTTCCTAGGACACTTATTCGCCAAGTGACCTTCTTGTTGACATATATAGCATTTACGAGGTCCGTTGTTACTTCAAGGCTTCTTCTTATTCGACTTCCTCCAGTTGGGATTGAACTTCCTCTTACTCGAATTAGCAAAATTCCCTCCCGATGCTGCTACTGGTGCCACTGATTTCTTGTTCATCAAATTCTCATATCTCGGTGCCATATCAATTAAATCAATAAAAGGTCCTTTCAAAAGCACCGTCATATTTTCATGAAATTCTAGCCTCAATTCTTGCACAAACATTTCATTCTATTTTAGAGGAGTATCAATGAGCCATGGTCCATAGCAAGAAAGTTCGTTGAATTTGGTCTCATACTCAGAAATAGACATGCTTCCCTGCTTCAAATTCATACAATCCTGGTACAGACGAGTTTTCCCTGCTGTTGGCATAAATTTCTCCTCAAATAACTCTTTAAATCTGTCCCAAGAAATGTCTTCATCGGAAACATTTGCTACCGTTGCATCCCACCAGGCTGTTGCGCCTCCCTGCAATTGCTATGATGCCATTTCCCTTTTCCGTTCATCAGACAACTTCATACTCTTAAAGATGCGCTCACAAGAGCATAGCCAAGCTTGGACTTCAATTATCGATTCTGACCATTTAAATGGTTGACGTCCAAGGTTGATGAAGTCTTTGCATAAAGCGGCGAAACAAATCTGAGGCGGTACTAGATGTATAGCCTCACTAGCAATTTGACTTCGTCCATTCTTAGTCAAGGTACTGCCCCTAACTCTGCCTCTTCTTCCCGAACACATGTTGGCCACCTGGACATGTAACTCAATAAATTTAGATAGGTATATAATTATATGAAAATACAAATACGCACTCTTACGATAAATATTACTCCAGATCCTAGGTATTATCTCAACCAGTGCTCCGATACAACTATGACGACCCGCCTTTCTAACCCCAGAAATACGTATCATCGATAAGAAAATAAAGGGATAGAAATGGAAAAGATAGAAAGAAAGAAAAATAACAACATCAGAATCACACAGCGAAATGGAACAAAATATAATACATCGCATAACTATTACATAGTTTTTACATATATCAGAGTTACACATCATCATACAACAAGACGGTCATATACATATATGTCAATACATACATCCAAAATATAACATACATCAACTAACACAGCGGAACTAGATAGATACATACATACGTCTGGGCTTCTGCTCCAAGCTCCACCAGAACTCAATACTCCAAACCTATCACTTGGCTACTCATAAAAATTTGAGTATCCAAGAGTTTATGAAAAACAAAATATAAACTCCGGGTCAGACATGGGTCTGGTGTGAGTAAATGGGTTAAAGTTGTTAAACTTTGAAAATCAGTTGAACATAAAGGTATCACGTAAGACTTCCCACACATAAACACGGGTAAGTTTTTACCTTACGCTAACCAAAATATTTTATAGGAAATCCAGTGATATTATAATAGTGTCTAGGGTTTTCAAGTAAATAGAAAATAGCCGAAATTGTTACATCCATTAAATTCTAGCTACTTGCCATGAAAGTGGTTACTACAGATCAAAACCGTAGGGTCTCATAGAGAAAATGGGTTTCCATCAATGGCAGGGCTACTGGGGTACTGCCCGTCACAGTACGGGGCTTAGATCACCATACCGAGGATCACTCCTGACCCCCTACAACACAAGGCCGGAACCATTCCTTACTGAATAGTCCCGAACAAGATAACCACGCAGTTGTGGCCAACAACTGCCCACACAGGCGAAATAAAAAGGGACATCTAGACAGGGGTATATCTCGTCCTGCTTGGGTGCTACCCACCCAACCTTGCTGCACATCCCCTGTTTTAGCCATTCCCGGTTGATGAGGCTTGAGGCTGCGATTACCTTTAGAGAACATATCTCTTAGAATGCTCATCGTCCGCCTGACGATGTGCTGAAAGCGTTCAATCCATACAAGTTCGTTCCGGGTTCGAATGAAACCGAAGGCATTATCTCGTTACACTCGTTTTGGAATCACCCTCAGAGTTAATGACGATAACCCTTGCATTCTAAAACATCATCTCGGCCTTTAGTTGAGATGTCAAGACCTATCGTTTAATTTGGATTGATGTGCTTTTTGGATAATCAAATTGACACCCGATCCCGGTCTCATCAAAATCCAAACGCCATTTTAAAGGCCAAGTTGTTTAATAGTTAAAGCAATTTAATTAAACACTTTGGATTTACATAACAGTTATCACGGATAAATCATACACAGTCATCACAGATATATCAAGAATATATCACAGAATAACACCAAAAGGATATAATAATCAATCAGACAAGAATTATTATTTCATATCAAAATAGTTTAATTAACTTAAACTTAATTGATTACTTAAGAATAAACCATTTTATCCTGCTTGATTAATCACTAATTAATCAACTTATTAAATTTATTAATTATTACTTAATTACTCACTTAATTAATTATTTCTTAATTATTAATTAATAACCTTAATTATTAATTAATAAATTTTAATTACCCATTTATTAATCACTACTTATTTAATTAACCATTAATATCTAATTAATTAATCATTTAATCGTTAATTAATTACTCAACTAGTTAACTACTATTTATTTATTAATTAACTTTAAGTAGTTAATTAAATTCTTAAGTTCAAAATTGATTAAATAAAAAATTATTAATATCAATCTTTAATTACAAATTTATATAATCTAAAATTATTTATTTAATTACAAGTATAAATTAATTTACATTCTTAATGAACTTACACTTTAAATTAATTGATCATCTTACATTTGCAAATCTCTCTCTTAATAATTTTAAAATCAAATTTTAATTTAAACTTGTTGGCATCATTAACTTTATTAATACCAAGCTTTGTTTAACAAAATAACTTAAGACTTTATTTGGCTAACCCTTAGAAATTGGAACCCGAGGTAAACACCCTGTTTACTCGAGTAGAACTCAAGTTTCCCTTACCCTATCCTGAGTCCCCCTCTCTTCCTCATACCTTTCTTCTTCTCTACTTATCCTTTCTTTTTTTTAGCTAAGTTATAAACTGCAGTTATTCGACCACACTCGTGCACTAGGGAAAAACCCGAAGCAACCTCCCCATTTTCCCGCGTAATAACTCGAGACGATCACCACACGAAGACGCTGACACCCATCGCTGCCATGCACGTGCATGGCACTTCGCCGTCACTCCGGCGAACCACGTCGCCTCTGGCAAGCCATAAAACGACCCCACACCCGAAAGCAAAACACGATTCATCGCGACAAACTCGAAATCGAAATTACCCCTTTCGTTCGAACTGCAACTTGAACACACCCAACAAAAGAGTGCCTCGACCAACTAACGCCGAACACCAATGGCGACGTAACTCCGGCCATACCTCGCCGTTACCCTCCTCTACCATCCCCTAAAACCTCGTGCAGCTCGATCTCCCCACGGTGACGAAAAAAACAAGCTTACAGACCATAGAAAACTCGAACCCAAAACCCTATATTTGTTTCGACCCAACAAATCTTGCATTAGAAAAAAAAATTCAACTTTTTCCTGTATTCGTGAATCATCAAACTAGCTTCTCAACTAATTTCAACATCTAAGATTTGTTAATCCAATAGAAATTGATAAAAATGCATTTTTAGTTCATTTATGACCTGCACCATGTGTGCTTATCTAAAAATCATCATTCTTGTTTTAAAAATCCTACTTTTGTATGTTTATTCAAGATAAGAAATCAAATACAATTTAAAATATTCGAATTTTAACATATGATCTCTTTTTACTGTAAAATTGAACATACAGTATCTATGTTACACTGTCAACCCTCAAACAATTTCCAGCCTATGATTTTAAGTGTAAACAAACTTATTTAGTTTAAATTCCTAAGTTTAAATGTTTATATGAAGAAGTATTAGTTTTTTTCTACTTTCTTTGCTCAGAAACTTGAGATACTGAAGAACATAACATAGTAAATCTTCCAGTATAACAGCAAACATTACAGAACTTCTTATTTACAATAGATGGCAAGCACAAGATTTTTCATGAACTAATTATTAGGATTTAAATTTCAAAGTTAGTATGTTTACACACTTGAATTACTATTGAAACAGAGAATAATTGTTGAAAAGCTGCAGTTTAAATTTCCTGAAAACCTTCCTTGCTTCTGATTTTGAATGATATTTAAGGTTGTAAATAAAGATGTTTATTTTCTTTTTCTTTCTTTCAGGCCTTCTAAGTTTTGTTTGAACGAAATGGAATAAAATATATATATATATATATATATATATATATAGTTTTGAACAGTGATAGGTTATAATCGGTACAAGATTCACCCTGTTTTGCTCAGATTTGATTTTTTTTGTATGGAGGCTGAAAGATTTTCTTGCAATTCGAATTGACAAAATGTTGTGCTATCATTAAATGCATATGTCTTCCCATTAGTTTACATCTAATTATTATTTCTCATATTTATTTTATTTTGTTTATTTATACAAAGATATTTTGTATATGATGTGAATAATCTGTCTTCTTCTTGCATTACACATATGTATTACAAAGCAACATATTTGTTATTATATTATTGTTTTTTATTTCTTGGCATATACATATTGTTAAAGTACATATATTACTTGCCTGATCTGCTTTCTACCCTATGCTTCTATAAAGTTGTTATATTCCTAGAATTATCTTATGTTCATTTCATATGTTACTAAACTATCAATTAATTTTATATATTTACTTCTATTTTAAACTTAAACTATCAAGTACTTCATTTACTTATTTATTTTTATACTTATATTAATACTATAGTTTTCTTATGTTTATATATTTATGTTTATAATCATATACTTGTTTTATACCTATGTTCAATATTTATAAGATTTATTTTATTTTAATCATTTAAGTTGTTGTTAACAAATTTCTTAGTTTTATTTTTTTATCTAGAGTTTAACTCTCAAATATTTGATTTATAACATATATTTGTATTTATATGTTTTATATTTATATTGATATCTTATATTTATATTTAATATTGATAGGATTGTTTATTTTAAACATTATTATTTAGATTACATTTTATACGTATTATATTAAATGTTAATAATATAGAACCTTAAATTTAATTGAATAAGACAGATTTTATTGTAAATAATTTTGAAAGAATCTATTTTAAATTTTAAATCAAAATTTCCTTCACAAAACATATATATTCATATATAACTGATAAACGTCCAAAGATCTTATCAGTTTATAAAATGAAAAGCTTGTATTTTATTTAAATTAGACTAAATACTTATTATAATAATATTGCCAAAATTCCGGGTCGTTACATTCTTTGAATCGAAAAATTCTGAATGGACATAAAGAAATCAATTCAGCTTCCTGATTGATTACAATTACTATATTTTCTATCGATAGTATAAATCTGGAGACATATTCTATCTACATATACAAATTTGGTCTCGCGGGACCTACAAGCCCTTTTTTATCTGATCTAGTCTCCAACTTAACAGTTCCAGGTTTGATTGCAATCTTTTATTGATTTCAAAAGATTGAATTTTTAAACTGCTTTCATGCATATTCACACTCGTTTATGTTGGTAGCTCTAGGTCGTGTTCGAATGTCCACAAGTCATTGCCAACTTTTACGATATACTAAATGTTCACATACGCAATCGAGCTTCTACGATCATTCACCATTCCTCTTCTCATTAGCCACATTTTTCATTCATTTCATCATTTTTACTTTGTTTTAATAGATATTTAGATTTCAAACCATTTTCGATTATGGAATTAAGTGTCGTATCTTAGGTAGTGAAACGATTGTTCTAAGGCATAAATTGGTGACAAAAAGGATCGTTCGGCGTATAGGCTGGGATGGACCGGCACTTGATATGATTGGCATATGGCTAAGAAATGGATCTGTTTAACCTTCGAAGTAAAATTGATCGGCAAAACTTCTTCCCTGTATAAGGCTTGAGACTTAGAAATCTTTTCTCCATATTACTCTTTACCTTCTTCCCGAAACGAAGATGCGAGATGAAACATTCCGCTCTTTCTTCCACTGATCCTTACATCAGTCATCATCTTCCTCCATACCCGAGCTTCGAATTGCCTTCAAATCCTTTTATCTTCGTATGCTAATAAATGTTATAAATGATCCAACCTCTATTTAAGATATTATAGTAGTGGATGGTGTTCTTTTAGATGATTTTGAATCTTCTTGTATAACTAGAGGTTTGTTGGAAGATGATAGTGAATGGCCTCAAGCACTGAATGAAGCATATTTTGGGCTTATGCTGCCTCGCTTAAAGAAATATTTGCAACCGTACTTCATTTCTATGATATTTCAAAACACGGTATGCTTTGGGAAAATCATTGGGGAATATTGTTCGATGATGTTTTGTGGCGTCTAAGGAATGGTAGAATGCATGAAAGGTATAAACAATCAGATGAAGAAGTAAAAATAAAATCTTTAATCGAACTTGAGAGAATAATTAAAATAAGCAATAGGTCATTGAAGGAATTTTGATCAGCGTCACTAGATGACATGGAGTACCATCAACTTGCAACAAATGTGTTGTTATAGGAAGACGAAAATTGCAATTGTGGGTTAATAAGGGAGGAAGCTGCTGAATTGATTCCAAATTTAAACTAAGAACAAAATATGCCTTCGATACCGCTCGTACTGTAGAATTATTTTTGTTGTTGCGTCTTCCGGAATGGACGCGCCGCTCATTCCAAATTTAAAATACCAATTAGTTTCGATGATGCTTCCATGTGTGACATATCCAATTAATCACGTTCAATAGAAGTGCTCAAACGTAGAATTGACAATTTGGGATGAAGCACCAATGATTCATAAGAATACATTGGAGGTTTTTGAATAAAGTTGGACTGGCATTAGTTTGGCTGATTCTAACATTTGTGTGAATAAGATATTTAGGGGGGAAATGGTACTCTGAGCTGGTGGTTTTAGGCAGACGCTACCTATTATTCTTAAAGGTGGCAAACAAGAGATTGTAAGGGCAACAATTAACTAATTAGGGTTATCATACAACCTTATGGTTTTCACCCCCAAAACAAAGATGAGGTTGCATATGTGTGGCTCGAAGGTGGAAGAGACTAAAAACTATCTGCTTTCTCTAATTATATCGTAATGTTGCTAATGGAAAGTTGTTAGCTGTTGCATTTAGAGAGGGCGAAGAATGTAGTTGGATAGAAATACCAAATGAGTATCTTATCCCATCATTTGACAATCCAATACATTAGATTGTTGTTGACATCCTCCCATACTTGGAATATTGTATTGCATACGAAAATTATTTACAAGATCAATGCATAATAGCTCTAACTAATGAGTGTGTGGATGAGATTAACTCTTATGTGATTGGCCTTTTATTTGCTAATTTAAAAATATATTTAAGCGCAAATTCAAGTAGCCCTATTTCTGAAACAACCAAAAATCAACATTTGTTATGCCCGGTTGAGTTTTTAAATACTCTTAACATCTCGAGTCTTCCAAATCATGTTCTAGAGATAAAAGTTGGGGTCCTAGTTATGCTACTTTGCAAATTGATAAAGTTTAGGTTTGTGTAATGGTGTTAAACTGATTATTACTCGAGTAGTAGTGAGAGTGATTGAAGTAGAGATTGTTACTGGCAATAACGTAGGCTTTAAAGTATTAATTTCAAGAATATTGTTGACAACAAATGATACAGAATGGCCCTTCATCTTTGACGAAGGCTGATTCCTATTAAGGTATTTTCCGCAATGACAATAAATAAAAGTCAACGACAAACTTTGGAGTATGTTGGAATATACCTACCCTGACAGTGTATACAAATGGTCTACTGTATGTGGCTATTTTAAGGAAGAATGTAAAGAGTCCTTTCTTTCTTCCGTCGATCCTCACATTAGCCATCATCTTCCTCCATACCTGAGCCTCGAATTACCTTCAAATCCTACCCTATTAGATCTCGAACTTAGGTAAAGCTTTGTTGCGTAATCTCTTAGGACAATCTCGAACTTATGAAAGCGGACATGGATTTTTTTCCTTCTTTTTTATATTATGCTTACGATTGTGTAGAATGGAGATGAGGAGGCTCATCTGGAAGTGAGGTGAGTGAATTACAATCATAGCCCATCATACGTTGATGGAGGTGGAGTTGCGGAGGTGAGGGTGTTGTACGATCAACCATACATGGTTGTTTGTGGATAGGGAGTCATTTCCTAGAGGTGATAAGGTGGTGGAGATGGAGGAGTTTTAGATGATCGGTGAGTTTCTAAGTCAAAAATGGAGGAGTTTAAAAATGGATAGCAAACGATTGGCTATCTCTTAGGCATAAGAGTGACCGGTGGGTAGGATCGATGTTGGACGATCGGCATACCCAAAATGTTCGACCTACATGACACTTAGTACGATTGACCCACGTAACAATAGAACGTTCAATCTACACTTGAACTTAGTATTTTAATCCTACATATGAATCATTCTTCCCCTTTTCCCATAAAATGGGATAAAAATAGATTAACTCGAACTAAGTAATGAGCTCTAGTTTCTCGTACACACTTAGACATGGACTTGCCCAGCATACGATACGAGCGCCATGACTAATAGCATATTACCTTAAAACAAGTGCCATGAATTAAAAAGCATTAATTATCTTGTTAAAATGTATCCGTAACTTAGACAATAATCATATTTTCGTTGGCTAACAATTGTCTATGAAACTCAAGAGGCATCTTTTTGAAAAAATCTTTACGTCTTGTAGCAGGCTTTGTTTTAAGTTTTTCATAATTTACAACAGTACTGAACAGCACTACACTTACACTTACTATGCACTGGGGGGTACAAGTTGTTTTTCTAATTATGATCTTTACCAAGTTTGATAACAAGGGAATGTAGGTGTTTCGGGCACCCTACAATCATGCTACCTGGATCTTCTTCATATAGGACTAATTCCAATGTAGAGTCTATTTCAGCAACCGAGTGTGACTGTCTACTGCTTAGTCATAATTTGGAATAGCCAGAAGGCTCGGGTTCCCAACATGATCATTCTGAGATTGTCCCTGTCTTTTTGCCATAAATTATCGAACGGCGCCCGATATTCTAGAGGACGCAATCATCCTCGAAATCCCCCGATTAAATAGCTTCAAAGATTAAAGATGACGCTCTCCAGAGGATTTGCACAAGCCATGGGATTCGTTTTAGCGATGTGTTATTTCCGTCATGAGATGACAGGACTCATATACATCCCAAAGGGTACACGGTATGCAACAAATTCATGTACTGGGCGGGTTGCATGCCACCGTTCAATTCATATATCCAGGGGATCTTATAGTATCTAAGGATTGCTCCTGCACAACTCATCCAAACGGCTATGCCCTCCTCAACTGCACTTATATAGTATTCATGGAGTTTACGCACCGTCTGCCCACTATCAAAGACATTTGATTTATTTTCACTTTTAAACAGCAAACAGGGAGTCTATCATTCACTTTCTTGAGTCGGCAAAGCAATGCCAAATTCTGACCGGCACTTGGAACAAATTAAGTTCCTTCAAGAGCAAATGGTTCTTCGTTCACTGCCATCCTGGCTTCACTCGGCTATGTCTAAAGAGACGTAAGTGTTTTCCACCAATTTCATAATTGGATAGAAAATAATATCCAAGTTGCATTCTGACAATGTTAATCATTTTCAGGTGTCGTTACCCGGCCCAGTGGCGAAATTTACGAAGTGGCAGTCTTGGTTTTAAAAAATGCTCCACTCGAAGATAGAAATATTGAACTTTTGCTCAGAGACAAACACGTCATCGTTTTTTTCTTGATAGAAGAGGGCCTCGGTGTAGGGCTCACTACAGCAGCCTAGATGGCTCGGATCAGACCATGGGTTGTTATTAGTCAAAGACATAATCAATCCGACCATATGGTGCCCCCCAGTCACGAGCACACAGAGTCTGTTGATATCGACGCTGGAGGACATAGTGAAGATGCTCCTAGCCACGAGGATGATAGACCTGACCCCGGGTGTGACGACCTGCAAATCCGTACCCTTTGAATTGACAATAAACCACACATGTCCAACCCAAAACGCACAGACTCATGAAAAGTCAAGAGAAAGAAAATAAGAGAGAAGAAGAGAAGAGAAGAAAGAGAGATTATAGAACAAAACATAATAATACAGAATCACATATCGCATCAGAAAACATTTAAGATCATATCAATGATCTTTACGAAACAAAAACTGTATATACATACATCAATCAGGGTACAACAATCAATCAATATTTATTAGTCTGAATAGTTATAATAACCTGTCCTCACAACTGCTGATAATATACAACAACTAAGCATCGGATAATCAATAATCAAAACAGATATGTATATACTAAATGAAGATCTCCAGCTCTCCTGTTGAAGCTCCAAAAGCACAAATCTGAACCTAAATGTACTCGGTCTGACCCGAGCATTGAAAACGAAGAACCCTCGGATCAGTCTGGTAAATCAGTTTGAGAAACACACTCAACTAAATTTATTAAATTACCAAACTTTTCTTTTGTCAAAACAAAAGTATCTCGTAAGACAAGCCATACATAAACACGGACATGTTTTTACCTTATGATAACTAAAACATTTCATATCAAATAATCTGATATTATACTAGTGTCTAGTATACAAATAATATTAACCATAGCCGAAATTGTTACATTGATTAAATTCCAGCATATAGCCCAAAAAGGGTAATACAATCAAAATGGCAGGTACGTAGTGGAGTTTGGATTTCCATGCAAAAGACCAGGAGAAGGGACTACCTTCCGACAGTACATCTCTAGAAGAATGTACCGAAAATCATCACAAAGGATCCTCTACCAACAAAAGACCGGCCTACCTCTATAACTATATGGTACGGAATATATCATCCTTCGGTCGTTACCACCCTTTTCCGAGGACCCTCAAAGCATACAAACCACAATAATCAGATACACGACGTCATAGCGTGCAAAGATATATCTAAAAGAGGATGATCATACCCTACTTGGGAGCGACCCACATAGCCTTGCCGCATCGAACCCTATTTTGGTCATTTTCGGTTGATGAGGCCTGAGATAACAATTACCTTTCACAAATCACAATCATATCACTTTGAATGCCACATAGCCATTTCCATTGACTACTAATTACCTTCCAAAGAAATATAACCCTTGAGCTTATACGTCTCAAGGAAGGTGTTAAGCTAAGATAAGTTGCCTTCTCTACCACCACTGATGTACGTTTATAAAAACCAATGTACGTAATCTTTAGAAATGCATGTTAGACGAACATCCATACAAGTTGTCCAGGAACAGGACAAACCGAAGGTACTTTCCTACCACATCCTGTCGGAAAATCCCTAGGATTAGTAGAGAATAGTCCTTATATTGGATATTTCATAATGAAGAGACCTCTGTACTATATGTATATTGGGATTTTAAACCCAAACGATCAACAAGCAGTCCCTCACTATAAAAATCCTGAATATCAATATCATCAAAAAGCAACCTGTACAATCGTCGCATATATGTTGGTCCGAAGTGGTTTTCGGATAAACTGATTCCGGTCTCTTCACACCAACAACGCAAAAGTGTTTCTCAACCTCACATAGAAACTAAGTCTCATAGAATTACATGTCTCCAACTTTCAACTTGCTATCCTTCGGACCAAGAAGGAAACTCGATAGATTGGAGTAATACTCTACACTATACGAATCAACACCCTCAACACAAACGATAATTAATCCTACACAGAAAGCTACATACTAAGTGTATGACTAAATAGTTCCCATATCAAGTCGAGGAACTAAAACGGCCAAATTTGATAGTTGGTTATTTAACTATCAAAACAAACAAACAAATATTTGGCAGCATTACAATCACTAGCCCCTTTTAATTAATCTTTTATTAATTAAATCACTTGCCAAATATCCACTTCAAATTATCTTTAAAAAGATATATTTCCAAACCATTTCAAGATTTCAATATTGGAAAACATTTCCAAATACTTATTTAATAATAAGTAACTCACAAATTAATTTACTTTCAACACTTAGAAAATATTACATATACTGAAATCAGGATTAAGTATATATTTTATTCTTTAAGGAAAACATTCTCTTAAAACACATTATTTGTGTCAAAACGAATGTTGCGTAAAACATCGTTACGACAACCCAAAATCACTAGTATAGGGATTCAAAAATAAGAGATATATAAACCCCATATACTATACAAAACATTACCTTTCGAAAATCATTTACTATAACAACAGTGTTACAGTCCATTATTCCTTATTTCTCAAAACGTCTTTTTCAACAATGATTGTTGAAATCTATGTATTTGGTATTTAACGCACTTAAGAACATCTTCTAACCATTTTATTCCATTTATAATATCACTTCCCAAAACATTTATTTATTTCAAAAGATTATTCATTGTCCAAAATCGTGAATATAAATTCTCTTATCCAAATTCAATACTCTACACATTTATTAAAAGGATTATCCACTGTCCAAAATTGTGGATATAATTCATTTACAAAATTCCTTGCTTCTATATATTCATTAAAGGATTATCCACTGTCCAAAATCGTGGATATATCTCCTTTAATAACTTTTATATTTAACTTATCCAATTCAATTGATTTCGAATTTATAAAAAAATGTTTATAAATTCCATTTATATTTTATAAAAACTTCTATTTCTAAATCTCCTTTATTAATCAATTCCGTTCATATGCCAAAAATCCAAATTATAAATTAATTACTTATAATTCTCTTATTTACAAAATTCGTTCTTTTTATAACTTAATAAAATTCATAAATCTTATTTACTCATAAAATCCATTTATAACTCCATTTTAACATTTATAAAACTCTTTTACAATTCCATCATTTTTATTTATAAAATATCAATTTTATAAATCTTCTATATAAACATTTATAATAAATCAAAAATCTCAATTTAAACTATTTTTACCAAATAGTTAACTCCTTATTTCAAAAATCACGTTCTGATTATATTTTCCAAAAATCATAATTTTTATAACATAACAATTATAACATTTATTTATTTAAAATAAATCAATTCCTTAACAATTTGAAATTAAATATAACATCCATTTTCAAAATCACTTGAAAAATCCTTTTAAATTGAAATCATCACTTTAATATTTTTAAATCATCAAAAATAGGCACAATGCTGCAACTGCACTAAATACATCAATCATGGCATCCAAAACATTATATATCATATGATAATAGAATTTATAACAATATTTTTAATAAATCAACAATGGTGAGGAATCCAGTTGGATCCCTCCAACCTGTCACCTGCAACAAATATATATATTAGAAATATATGTACAATGTCCGCTTTGAGGCAGACGCGCATACAAAAGGTCATCTGCTCATACAGGGAATCTATATGGTCTCAACTGCTCCAATAGGCAGGAATATATCCAAATATCAATCTATATATAGATAACATACTATATATCATCCAAACAATCATCAATCATCATAAAATAAATTTATTCTCACTTATATAAAAATATCAGTGAGTCAGAAAGAGTGAGTTGTACTCACTTTGGTTCCAATAGCCGTTGAAGTGTTTTATTCCAAATAAAATTAAAAGGCGTTTAATTTTACCTAAAATTTACACTAGCTCCAATCAACTTCAAACCATCTCTAAAATGTAGTGCTCGTCAATACGGACCCAAAGCAACTTGTTTTGTCAAAAACGAATCTCGTATGAAGAAGTTATGGCATTACAAAGTTTATACGAATTTATAATATAATAAATTTCAATTTTCTTTTTAATTTTAAACCCTCACTATCATCACAGCTGTTCATTTCTTCAATCAAATCCCCGCCGCGACAAACATCTTCTTCGTTCCCAAGTTATGCACGCATGAACAAACCCATAGCCACCATTATTTCAATGAATTATACTCCCACCTCCAGATACTAGAAGATGATCGAGAAGCACCATCATGTAGCCCATGCTCCACTCTACCAACGCACAAAGTATAGGCGAGCTCGGTCACCTAAAGGCCTCGAAAAACGTGCATGAACAATGAATGAAAGTGGCCCAAAATCGCTCCCTATGGTCGATGATTCGTCGACCTACCCGTATGGATTTGAAGTACTCACCTAGCTCTACAGTGTTGTAGTTGAAAATTTTTGGTAATAGTTGACAAATTGGTGGAAAATAGAGGAGGAAGTATCATGCATTCTCGGCCATAGAAAGCTCGGTGGCAGCTAGCCCTAGAAATGAAACCCTAAGTTCTAGTTTGCAAATGGAATAAAAACGTGGCCTTTTATAGAAAATTTTACGACGCTATTCCTCTGGAAATTTTTCCGAACTCCAAATGAAACGTGCTGCCTGGCATTTAGATTGTTTTACCCCTATTTCAAACACAATGGAATATATATCGAGAGCCAATTCGATCGTATTTGCAAGATAGATTTTTAAATCGACTATTTAAATTTCAAATTCACTTAAACAGATTTCTGCGTGTTTTAGCTTGCCTCGAACAAACCGTAAATTCGATTGATACGAAATTTGAATCTTATAATAATATAATACTATGGATCCAATGAAACTACTTTTGTCGAAATCCGAGACTGTTTGAAAAATGACTATTTTTACACGTTAATTAAATATTAAAATATTCAATTTTTACAATTTAAAGTTTAATTCAATTTTAAAAGTTTACTATCACTATTCTAATTCAAATATGATTTATTTCAACTTTATAAATCATTTTCTTTCACATTAAATTCAAATTTCAATTATTTACATAATTTCAAACATTAAATTAACGATTTAATTATCTAATTAAATTACTATATTCGAAATATAATGTATTCAGCTAATAAAATTTACTTTTCAATATTTAAAATCAATTAAATATATGAATTTCAAGTGAGTGAAATTTCAGGTCGTTACATTCTCCCATACTTAAAAGAATTTCATCCTCGAAATTACAAAGTAAGAAAATGTCACAAAATCCATTAACTTTTCGAAAACAATTCGTTCAAATTAGATTTCAAATCTATTTTAAACATTTTAACTTTTCCAAAATCCATTCGTTAAACTTCTTATAAAAACTTTTCTAAGTTTTCAAATCCATTCATAGTTATCTTTTCAAAACCAACTAATATCGTTTAACTTTCAACTTAAAAATTAAAACTAAAGTTATCAAATTTTTTCCAATTTTCTTAAAAAAAATTCTAACGCCTTAAATTTTCAAAAAATTTCGCCGGCATCTCCTTTGCTCCGTTCGATCGTAGTAGGATCATAACATATACATATTACAAATATACATCTGATGTTCAAGGATGAGGCATCCAATAGGAAAAAAAGCGTAAAAGTACGATATGTAATCCGAAATATGTACCTTATGTATTATTAGCGAGCATATACGGCTAATATAGCGCGAAAGTGACCTCCAAATGCGAAGCAAGCGCCATACGCACCTACTAAATACTCAACAATGAATGAAAAACATATATATATATATATATATATATATATATATATATTGTCAATATACAACATATACCAATACAATAACTATATATGCCAATATAGCAAATGCAATCAAAAACAACAAATCCAACCATCAAACATCTATCATCCAATAAACATCCAATAAACCAATCTCTATCTAGTAAATCCATAACCAAATCAACATTCTTTCACTTCTCATTAATATTCAGTGAATTGTTTTTCAATTTAAATACATTTGATTCATTAACGTTGGATTTTACTAACATTTATTTATTCGTATTCAATTAGTTTACATTCACTAATTCATATACAAGTTGGTTCACTTTCACATTAAATCAAATTCTATTTAGATTCACTTATTTCCAATTTGGATTCAATTATTTAGCTTTCAATTTCATTAATTTGATGTCATATGAATTTCTATACAATCAACTAACATCCATTAACAACCAATGCACATCCAACATAACCAAATTTATTTACTTTACTTACATTCAATTTGGTTCAACACATTTTTAATTTCGATTGGTTTAATTTCAATTTAGATTGAATTCTAGTATTCACTATACTCACAACTTCTTAACTTAAGTATTATTCAAATTCTTAACATCAACATTTCCAATCCATGTTTATTCACTAATTCACTTTTACAATTAAAGTTGAGTTTCGTTATATAACTCAAATTCACATTCATTTAATTCCCTTTATTAATTTACTTCGATACCAAAATCAACTTCATTCAACATTACTTAAGCTATGTTTCACATCACTATTAAAATTCAGATTATATAATCACTTACCATTTTAGTTTAATATTTTCATTTCAATAACTTATATAATCCAGTTCATATTCGATTCAATTTTTTAAACTTTCCTATAGTTAAATTTCAACTCATATATTTATTATGCTACTCAAATTTATTTAACTTTACCAAGTTACATTTTTTCTACCTCGTATTATAAATCTGAAACTCATTTTACTTATATTTATCAATTTCAACTTGGATTTTAATCTCAAATTTGTTTACCAGAACAAAACTTAAATTTTCAATTTACTATGGTAGCAAATCCATCACACAAAAACTCGAAAATGATACTGATGATGTTGTAGTCATCACCCTTATTATTTCCCACCAATAGTAGTAAATTCATTGCTTTATATTCTTTAAAAAAAATCCTTTTATTTTTACGAATCACAATTATAAATCTACTTATATAATTTCACTATTTTTGCTTTACTTAGATAAGATCGTTCCAAGTTTATTTATCTTATTTAGATTTATAATAATATAATCTCTTTAAATTTTTGAAAAATAACTTCCAAAATTAACAAGATTCAAATTTCAAATTCTTAGTTTAAATTCATTTTTATTTATTTATAACTCATATTTATAAATATACTCAGGTTGTTACATTTCTTATATATAAGATTATTTCACGTTTGTAAATCACATTAATTATAATTCCATATCTTATAATTTATTTTCTTTTGTTTAGATTGCTTAAACATCTTTTATATTTAACTTATATATATATTTACATTTTCAAAATAACCAGATAATCAATTTATATACACTTAAATAATTCCTGAAAAATTATTTCCTTTATATATAAAATATAATTGAGAAATTATTTCACTTGCCCAATTTAAAATAATACTATATCGGCTTGCCTCGTTTAAGTGGTTAGAAATCTCTATCGATAATATGGCATCACACATACAGACCGGAATTCACAAACAACTAAACGGATAAGTAAACACAATATAAAACATTTTATATTCACTAACAAATACACGCTCATATATAAAATACACTCAAGCTCAATCTAGGATGCTACTGTCCCTATCTACACTGAGTACACATCATAGCTTAAGAATATACAAAATCTAAGCTCTGATACAAAATGTAATGACCCGCAAATCCGTACCCTTTGAATCGACAATAAACCACACATGTCCGACCCAAAAGTACAGACTGATGGAAAGTCAAGAGAAAGAAAAGAAGAGAGTTTTTCGTCGATGGAAATTCTATTGGTTTAGAAAACCGGCAAATGAATTTAAATTAAAAATAACTGCAAGCGCACGGCGTACTATCATAGTACGTGGCGAATACAAGTCGATCCATAGGGAATTGTTAGATTTTAAAATTCTATTCAATCAAATTAAATCAAAGTCAATGGATTGTTAACTAACTAAAAGAAAGTAAAAACAAGCTAAAACTAAGAAAAATAAAAATATGAGATTAAAGAGCAATTTAGAGGCAAATCCCCTCTCATGATCACATAAATCAACATAATGAAATTATGATCTCTTTTTGGTCATTTGTGAGTTTAGTTGATGCATTTATCATAAGCATGGCCTAATTGTTTTATTAATTAACACACATAAGCCATTAAACTTTAGTACACCCTCTAACCCACGTACTAACTTCAATGAAAATGATATGAAATTAAAAGTAGAAACTATTTTAAGCATGGCTTATTAACTATTGAATTAGAAACATAAACCATCAAATTTTGATTCTAAATTCACTTCCATTACCATGATGATATGTAGATGAAGAGGTAATTAGTGATTCATATGACTAGGCATAGCATATTTGTTTTGAACAACATAAGCTATCAAACCACATATTAAACACAAAATCTCACACACATCCAACTTTTCATTAAGCACAAAAGAGACATAAATGTAAAATTATGTTGCATCTATATGATTCAAAAGAGCTTCATTACCCCTAATTTATAGGGATTAGCATCTCATTTATGTTATCATGTCAACACAAGTAGAAAGCAACATGAAATAAACAAAAACAAAAAGAAGAAGAAAATGAAAGCTAATGAAAAAGAGAACTATTCTACTTGCATAACAGAAAAGAAATCTACACTACAACATGAATGAAAAACAAACAAGAGAAGAAAATAGCAATGTATTAAAGTTGCATAAGAAGAAATTACATGAGATAAAAATGGCTAAGTAGCCATGAAAAGAAAAGCGAAGCTTTCTTTTATTTTGAGCCTAAACTCATGAAGAGGAAGAGGAGGTTACATGAACATAATGTGTTATTTATGCAAGCATGAAACCCTAATCCATAATTTGGGGATGTCCAAAATGCCCTTGAGGTAGTATGGAGGTCAAGCAATCATTAGCTTCTACTAATCATCATTTAAGTGCACATGAAGCCATTAATTCCATAAGCATGTGCATTAGCCTCTAATTTGTACATTAAGGTAGGTGGGTAAGTGAGGTCCTCCATGTTCTTCACTTTGAATTACTTACATCTTCATTCTTTTGTATCTTCTTTGTGCATGCATATTCCTTCATGAAACAAATCCTATTTGAGATCAAATTCCTACAAAAATATATATATTTTTTCAATTAATTTTTCTCAAAGAAATATATGCACATAAATGATCGTTTTGCCCCTATATGAAGATGGATATGTGACAATTTGGAATTAATAAGGATTTTGGTTAAACAATTTAAAATACCCAATATGATTATTTATTTAATTTAAATAGATTAAATACGGTGGTACAAATATGCATATTTACGTGCACATCAAATACCCCCACACTTATCTTTTTATTCGTCCTCGAATAAAGGGAAACTAAGATAAATCTGTTTCCATAGGAAGCACGATTGCATTGAGCGTATGCAACAAGCCATTAAACCTCTGAGTATCCCCAGTAGGACGAGTGTTGTCTCGTGAGGGTTTTCAGCGGATACTACCCACAAAATCCAAGTGCAGGATGAAAATATTTACAAAATGCAATATTTATTTATAAAGAGATGAATGCAAGTTTTTGAAAATATTTACAAATGAAGGATTTATGTTTAAATTGACATGAATAAGTTAAATATAGATTTTGGCTATTATCTTGAAAATTTATGTCATTTAGTCGCCAAAATTTCCAACAAAAATCAAGTTATCGTAACAAATAGGCTATAGTTTAACTCGTTGTTTTGCTTAATAACACAGTGTAACTATGAAGTGGATCCTTAGTTGATTATCATAGTTTATCAAAGTGGTATTTTCATTTATTTTCATTAACAAATCAAATCAAATAAGTCAAAATAGTCCTAGGATTTCAATTTCTTGCTTTCTCATTATTTACAAGAAATATTACACACCTAGCTCAGGTAAACTAAGGCCAGATATACCACCCATGCACTGCCTTTCAGGCTTATGTGAAGGGAGTACAGAGCATGGCGAGTGCACACACTTTCGTGCATGCACCTATCGACCGTATGTGGTTTTTATTAAGTCTGTTCTTTTTTTTCTCTTTTTTTTTACTTGTGTTCCATACATGCATAACCGTGAGGACTTTTAAATGAGTATGAAAGCACATAATCAAAGATTCCAAGTAATTCACTCATGCATAATCGTGAGGACTTTTAAATGAAAGTGAATACTTTGGATGTTGTTGTTATTATTGTTATTATTATTTTAAGCGAGAGAGAGTCTTGCAAAATCATTTTAGCACCATTTAACTTAGAAGAAAAAAAAATGTTATATCTTTATTTTAATCAACCACCTTATAAAACAAAGATTTTCAATTAGGATGTATTTCATAATTAACACATATGAATCTTCCTATATACTGGTTAAACCATTGTTATTTGTAATCAAACATCATTTTTATTTTTGTTAAGATAAATAAACTTACAAAAATTTCAATTTAATAAGCCAAAACCATATATTTATCCTATAGTGTTTCTTTAAAAATAAATCAAAAATGCTTAAATAGTTTTTATTTATTTTTTGAGATTTTTTTTGCAAAGAAAAAGTAAAAATAAATCATGAAACATTGAAAATGAAGATGAGACCCCCCCCCCTCCCCCCACACGCATGATTTTGACCGTGTCCCCACAGTCAACCCAAGTGGAAGGAGATAAATAAAAACATAACCTTTATTTAAATGAAAGATGATTATTTACAAGACATCAGAAAGTATGACGTTAAAGAATAAATGAACTGGTCTTTCAAAAATCGATTCATTTGTCTCACCAAGTATGCAAGACATAGCTCAAGCGCAGAAAACCAAACCGTAAAAGATTTCAAAGTTGGCAGTTGATTTGGAAAAATGAATGTTGTTTTACTGAAAATTGTATGAGTTGTTTTGTTCCCAAAGATTTTTGAGGTCGATGAAACGATTAATTGAAATTCAAGTTTATTTTCACCAAATTGAAAGTCATGCTCATCGTCAACAAATTTTTCAAAATTATTGATTTCAAAATTGAAATGGTGATTTAAATCTTCCCCTTCATAACTTAAGAATTCATTTTCGAAAATTCCAAAGAAATCTTGTTCATTGAATTCATCTTTCTTTATTGGATTATCAACAATTTCATTGCGTATCTCAAGTTCAAAATCAAAAGTTGTTGTATTCAAATTTTTGAAATCGAGAAAAGGAAGATCAAAAATTAAATCGAATTTCTTACCCTCAAAAGAATTGAAATCCAATTCGATCACAAATTTTTCAACAACTTCATTAAGATCGTTATTTTCAGTTTCAAAAGTTGTTATTTGAAAATCATCAATTTTGGTAAAAGATGGATTATCGTTTGACTCGTCACATGCTGGAATTTGGTTTTGTTTTTCACGTTATTTCATATAAGTTTCAAACAACGAATCCGTGTAATCATCATAAATTTCGTTCATTTGCTCAACAAAATCCAATTTATAGTTATTAACAAGAGGATTTTCACTTTGAAATTGTTGAGAACAAAGGTTTTCAATAGTAACGTGGTTAAGATTATTCCCATTGCCAAATTCGTTTGAAAAGTTGTTTCCATTTTCATTTTGAGTTTGAAATTCATTTTGGAGATCGAAATTGAATTGGCATGGGTTATAATCGAAATCGTTAGAATTTTGAATTGAACTCAAATTTTGAAATCCTTGATTCGAGTTATTACACAAATACGAATTATACAAATCATTTATATTTTGATTTTGTTCTGCAGAGAGTTCAAGTAAAGATGAAATGCTATTTTCAAGAGTCGAGGGTGGTTCATTGTTTTGAAAACCTTGATGTTCGAAATTTGAATCGTCTAAACAATAGTTGGTGTTAAAATATCCATACAAATTTAGAGTAAAATCATATGGATTATATTGATTTTCACAACTATTATAAAATTCATATGGAAATTGAGACATTTTCAAGGATGTTTTCGGTTTTTTTATTTATAAAGGAAAAATATTTACAAATAGAATCTAATTTTTCAAAAGGGAAATTGATTTTTTTGTTTTGGTTTTGGATTATGAATTTTTTTTGTGAAAAGATTTTATATTTTTTTGGATTTTTGATTTTTTTTTTAAAAGAAAGGATTTTTAAAAAAAATAAGGAACAATTTTTTTAGTTTTGGATTTTGAATTTTTTTTTTTAAGTATGCATGATGTAACGACCCATAAAATTTTAATGATTTTAATTGGTTTTATAACGTATTTAATTTGGATTTTGGTGAAATTTTAAATAAATTTATTTGCAAATAAAGAGTTAATATTTGGATTACGTATAATTAAATATAGCAAATGGTAAATTTTCAATTTATTTTATGGAAGTTTATTTATTTGGTAATTCTATTAAATTCAAGCTATGAATGGATTTCTGAATCAGTGCATAGCAGTGACTTTTCTATCGTTAAATTTCAATTGCTTTAATAAATTTCATTTGCACAAAATCAAGGGACTCCACTGTGACTATTGCTTTATTTTCTTACTGTTCAAAATTTTATCGGTTGCAAAACAATAAATAGCTTACCTTTATTTTTTCCTGGATTCACGCGTTGGCCGATACAAATATTTATCGCTTTAATGATTCGAACGTGGAAATTTCCTTTTATCTACTTTATATAATATTTTATATAAGGCAAAAAGTGAATACGTTTCACTTCCATTTTTCTATTGCTACTTCCATTTCATACTTATTCTTGCTCAAATTGAAACGTGCTACTCAATAAATTTATTACTTGAAATTTTCAGCTAAATCATAACTTTTGACCGTTGATATTTTATTCCTTATGTTACTTCCTGAATCATCGCGCTTTACTTTTGCCTTTCCATTTCAAGTGATGTGCGTTCAGCCTTCTTATGGGGTGAAAAAAAAAACGTATAATGTACTGTTATATAAATTCCTTACCATTTGATTTCTTTTGGCGTTTCAAAATTTAAACGCGCACCTATTATCAATTGCTTTATTATTTGTCAGCTGAATTTGGGAGACTGTTACAATTTCATTTATCTGTGACTTTATTGCTTCCTTCCGTTTCAAAAAAAAAAAAAAAAAAAATTTGGAACGTGAATCCCAGGCAATAAAATAAATTGCTTTAAAGGCTTCTCAATCGGTGTACAGCTATTACCATCCTATGCCATTTCAAAAGTTTGAAAACGTATAAAATGCCATACGTTATCTCGGTACATTTAAATTTGTTTCCTTCGTTCCACGATATCCTAGCGTTATAAAATAAATTTATATTAACGTTATTATTCTTGAACTTGTATTCATTCCTGGAAAAAAAAAAGTGTACGTTTCCCCTTTTGATTATATTCTTGCCTTTCTAAATTTCAACGGTTCATTGCCTTTCCTTTTGAACCAAATCCGTGACTTTTTTTTTTTTTTCATTTGTTTTCTAACGTTTACCGTGTACTCCAAGCTAAATTTATAAAATTTGTTTTAATTAAGTCAACTGAATCTCAGGGAAGGTTTCTATTCAATTAATTGCGTACTAATTTCTGACTGTTACTCTTCGTTTCCTTTTATTTGGCTTAAATCACGTTTGATAAATAAATGGGCAACTTTACGTTTCTTTTGATTTGAAAATTTTATTCGCACCTTCAGCGCTGTTTCCCTTTCTTTTAAACATTCACTTGCACTTTTGATTTTTTACGTAGACGTTACTTTTATCAATCCCCTGAAATCACGCATAACATCCATTCTATTTATTCTTCTTCCCCTCTCTTCATATTTTTTCATTTTTGCTCTCAGAACACAATTTGCACCCTCCTTTCCACCTTCATCCGCTGCCATATATATAAAAAAAAAAAGCACATACGAAACGCATACAGATAACGAGCAGCAGTCACCTTCGTTTCTTTCCACCTCCCATGTAGCTTTGAACTAGCTTGGCCTCCACCCTATAACAATAGCGCCTCTCCCATACGAAACCTCCTACACCCGATGCTTCAACCCGGATCCGCCTTCAACAGCAAACCCATCAATTAATCCACCGTTGCCACATCCTTCGAAACCCGAGTCTGCTTTGGAAGTGGTGAACAATATAGGTAGGTTTATTTTATTTCTTCAAAGACTTATTTGCCTGAAGTTTTTGTCATTGGTTCTCCATCTTACTGTTGTGTATGCATGTTTAGATCATTTTGTTTATGTTTATAATATATCAGTTTTGATTAATATATAAATATATATATATATATATATATATGAAATAATAATTTCTTTCGGTTGCATGAGGATTTGAGTGGAGATCGTGATCGTTCCCCAGGTTATAGGGCTCATGCGATTGTTTTGGGTTTTGTTTTTTTTTTTTTGCTAATTACTGTGTAAAGATTTTTTATATATATAAGTTTATAAAATCTGGATTTTATGATCTTCCAATTTACTTATATATCTGTATACTTTAAGTATGATTATATGTAAATATAACTAATTTTAAGACACTTGTCTGGGTGAATATTATATCAGTTTTATATGTAACGGAGTAGTTAGTATATTTTATATATTTTATTATTTATGGGTTGTAAATAAATTTATATATATATGTATATAATATATATTGTTTTGAAGATGGTATTTTGAAACGTATGTAGTAGTATATATATACAATATGTTTATAAAAAAAAAAGTTTTCTTTGATTGGTGGGTTGAGTTTACGCTAGTTTATATACGTACAATATTTAGTATCACAAGATAAGTTTGTATCGATATTAGTATGAACATTTATTTTTGAATATTAAATATAAAGATTTCATTGTATATTGGTTTAAAATATGTGTATAAGTATAGATTTTTATTTTTATGATTGGTGTTTAAATTTAATGTTGATTGTTATAAAATTTATATTTAACGTATCTTACTTCCTCTATCTCGTGCCCATCTTGACTTATCACTGAAAAATATCATATTCGTCGCAGCCATTATAGCCTTGTCACTGTCTCGCTTGTTCGACCTTTGGGTTTGCTCGTATCCATTCGCTCTTGGTCTCGTTCATCTCTAGCCTCGAAAGGTGAGCAATCACTCACGATTAACGTTCTTTTATTTATTAAATTTGACTTCAATTGAAACGACAATTGAAATATGCTGCTGTTGGTTGTTTTACTGTTATGACTGCTATTATCTGTATCTGCCCACCTGTGACACCTGACACCATTATCGGTTAATTTATTTATGGGATAATAATACAGATTGGTTGATAATTGATTGATTGATTGATTATCGTTTAAATTGGATGTTAATTACTACTGTTAAGTGATAACTAGTTTGCTAGTTAAATTTGGGGTAGTATAGTTTACAAATTAAGACGGATTACATATGACGGACCTTGATTTATTTGAAACCTGACCCCGCCATATGTAAATTTGATTAGTTAAATTTGACCCATTAATTGTCGTAGAAATTGATAAATTATACTTTAAATCCTTGAACGTAGTTTGGATTAATTATTGTAGTATTAAAATGAAATTGAAATGGAACGACAAGTGAAAAACTAAAATGTAATAATCTTTATCTACATGACATGATAGTGTAGATTCTAGAAATAATTATACAAATAACAATGCGAATAAATACGATTATTTCGGAGTTATTGATTTACTTATTGAATTGTTATTGACCGTTGTTATTACTTGTTTATTTACTTTGACACCATCCCTGTCATCACACTGCAATTCCCTTTTGTTATGGTTGTTTTGAATTGAAATGGGTTTAAATGATAGACCCAAGCGGGTTTTATTTAATTTAAATTTGGGATTACGGGTGGAATGCTATCCACCCGTATATATTTAGTGTATGGATTGAAATGATAATATTCGTAACATTTGACCATATGATAAGAAATATATGGTTTTATTTATGTGTAAATTCTTAAATACATGTATAAAAGGGAAAATGATAAACATAGAGTTAATTATATCTAGTTTAATCAAGATGTGATTAAATACATAAATTATGATAAATATTTATGTAATTTTATTTCGGAAAATTTTGCAATAATATTGAACAATTAGGATTGGGAAATAAAGTTGGGTTATTTTGAAATGGTATTTAGATAAGGATTTATTTATCTAAATCAAATTGAAATTTATCGAATGAAATATTTCACGTTTAATAAAATTTAAGAAATTTGGGTAAAGTGTAATTCATGATCACTAAAATGATATTGAATCGAATAAGGGAGGGTTCAAGACTGGATAATAACGATGAAAAAAAAATCGAGAATCTAGATGAAACTGTCAAATTTAAATTGTTACCTATAAGCTATGAACTATAGTGTAATTAAATGGTTTAGAAATTCGGATATGTATTTGGAACCAAGATAGTCGAATCGGTTATGTAGATAACTAATCGAATTAAATGAAATTTGAGTTTGAACTAGATTGGGAATTTTATTTAGAAACTAGATTGGGAAAAATTTGGTTAAAATGTTGAATACTTAAAATATGGAAACATATTGAAATAAAAGGGAAAATTGGGATATCAAATCCAAATTTGAGAATTATAAATTTAAGTGGGAATTTTAGGAAGATTTAACTGATAAAATGAGATTGGATTTAATTTAAATAGGAAGGCCAGGTTGATGTGAACAATTTGTTAAGTTCAGGAAATTGAAATACTGTACTGCATACCTTACTCAATATGTAGATACTAGTTTGGGAAATATGATTATTCGAAGTAAAAATTGACTGTTGGGTTGAAGTATAAATTAAGTGAATGACTATGGTGTAATAGTGTATATTTCTACCCTATAGATAGTTCTATGGACCCTTAGAGGATGGACATCCCAAGCATCCTTTAAGTATATTGTATTTCAGTTGATATTTCATTTGAGTTGAATTTATTGATATAAGAATGTTAATCCTGACTCGAGTGTTTTGTGTTTTGCTTTACGCTCGGGTCAGACCGAGTAATCCAGCATTCGAGACTCACCTTATGAGATTGGAGTTTCATTTGGAGATCCAACTATCGTTTCAGCTTTCAGTTTTCTAGTTGACTGGTTCAGAGAAGTCATCGGCTCGTACTGAAGACCTTTCTGTATTCCAGAGATTCTAATGTATTTTATTTTAAACTCTGATGTATATAGTAGCTTCATAAACTACTATTCTTTATCTATTCCGCTGCATTGTATTACTCTGTGTAAGTGATCTATGATTGATTTATTTACTGTATATTTTAAGTTTTGCCAAATTTTTATTAACAATTCGGTATTTTGAATTATTCAAGTCGGACATGTACGGTTTTATTGTCGAATTTGAATGGTCCAAAACAGCGGGTCGTTACAGTTGGTATCAGAGCTTTGGCTCTAGGCAAAACTTAGCATATATGGTAAATTTATTTACAAAATCACTTTCGTTCGAGTTGAATCTCTTCCTTTTTGACTCAATTTCCTTTGAGTTTTGGAATGTCCCTCGGTTTCGAAATTCATTATGTCTCTCCCTATTTATATTCGTTTGATTCTGGAGTATCCCATAACTCCATTGAATGATTTGTAAAGGGTGTGAAAACTCCTTTTCAATTGGCATTGACTCACCGAAGATTCCTGTATCCTCGGTTTACGATGCTGATATATCTTGTTATGCCGAATTCTATATCTCCGACGATCGAATGTCGAATTGCCTCAGAATTCTACACCGATCTAATTTTGGAATCACGGTTGACAGGTAAAGGTCGCCCGCGATTTATAGAAGTATATCCATCTTCTATTTTGTAACTTAATTATCTCATCTTCGATCGAGTCTATCTTCGAATCAGGATTCTATTGATTAGAGTTCCTTTAAATTAAATCTCTATCTTTGTTTTGAAATCCATCCTTAAATCATCCTTTGAAAATCGGGTTTTGTTTGTATTTTAGAAATTGTTTATACCGAAATTATTATTTTGATAACTATGATTTTATTCTATATATATAAAGAAAATGTTTTCGGTAGAGATTATATACCTATATATAAAGCAAATAAGAAATGTTATTCTATATAAAAAGGGTTTTGAAAGGATTTGAAATTTTGAAAAAATTATAAGAAATTGATTTATATAAAAATGATTTATAATTGAAGTGTTAAATTTGAAATTCGAGAATTGAATTCCGGTATTTTGAAATTGGTTTTAAGATTTTGGAAATTATATATAAATAATACGATTTAAAAGTATTTTTCCGAATAAGAAATATTTCAAATGAATTCAAATGAATTCCAATAATTTTGAAGAAATTTCAAAGAAGTTTTCAAGAAAATAGAAGTCCAGAACTCACTTATGTCGCTGGAGAATAATTTCGGTGATGAGTGCACGCATCATCGACATTGATTTTCGAGTTTCAGAGTGGGGGAGAGGCCACTTTAATAGCTTCGCTATGCGAGTGATTTTGTAAAACCGTTTTTGATTTCAAATTCCGAAGTATAATTTGATATTTTCGAAAGATATATGTATATATTTGAAACAATTTGAAGTAAGACCGATGTTCAGTCCTCGAGTTTTTGATTTGACTTAGAATAACTCTATTTATAAAAATTGATTTCCATCTCTTGGATTTGAAATTGATTTTCACCGACTATTTTGAAGGTTCGAGCACTTCCAAATCAAGGTTTAAAGGTTTAAAAACCAAGATATTTCGAAAGGTATAAAATATTTGATAAAGTATGCAAGTTTTGTTGTATGAGGTTAAACCTTTTATTAAGTAAGAGAATATGGCTATTTTAATTATACTAATATGGAATTTAGTTTTTAAATGTTTTGAAAGAATTTTAGTTTTAAATAATGGTTTTCAAAAAGGTAAATTGGATATTTCAAATCGAAGTAAATAGTTTAAAGGTTTTAAAGGGATAATTATAAATTTGGAAACCATTTTGAATATAATTGATTTTGAGAAAAATATTTGGTTTTGAAAATTAAATTGAAAAAAAAAAAACCCAGTACTTATATGGTGATTTTGGAAATGAATTTGTTTGACTTGAATTATTTTAATTTGGAAACTGGGATAATTTTCTACACCTATTATTTTGGGAACTTTGAAATTCAGACATTTAATTTGGAAGAAAATTTGGTGAAATCATATATGATTTTGAAACTGAATTAGTATTGAAATAATTTGAAATTGAGAACCTTAGATTACTAAGCACTTGATTTGGGAGTGGTCGAACTTATATAAAATGGATTGTATAAGTATGAGGTTGATTTGAAATCTATTGATTTGAAAGGTACTCAATTTGGAAAGAGATTTTATTTAATCGAAATCTATATAAGTATGATTTGATCTACTATTGATTTGGAAAGTATTCGATTTGAGAAAGGAATCCTATATATATGGACTTTATATAAGTACAATATTTGAAAGTGATTTGAAAAGGTACTATATGATATATATTTTCGAAGTAAAGATATGGAAAGTGCCTTCTGCTTGATATCCGCTTTGTGGCCACATCGTGGATTCATTCTATCGATATTATTCTCTCTGATTTTCGGTTTTCCGGATGTAATACTCGAGTGTTTCCCACCGTGGCGTAACCCATGGTTTTTTTTCTCTCGTGAATGCACAGCGCAATTGCCTGGCTGAGTCTTGCCTAGGGGTACGGATTGTTTCCTGGGGGAACCAGGCGTAACCATTGTGTATCCTGCAATCTGTGTAGGTCGCGAATAGTAGCGCAAGTGCCTGGCTGAGTCTTGCCTAGGGGTACGGATTGTTTCATGGGGGAACCAGGCGTAACCATTGTGTATCCTGCACCCTACTAGTCATCATGGCGTAACTCGCAGGGCTGTGAAAGCTTACGGATATGGATTGTTTCCTGGGGGAACCAGGCGTAACCATTGTGTATCTGCGAACCATGATCGGACAAAGGTTTTGGTTTGGTTGTTTTGTTTGGATTGTACTTTCCATATCTGTTTTTTTTAAAAAAGGTTTTTCAAGTATTTTCACTGGGTGTTGAAACAAGTCTACTAAGTACTTGAAGAATTCTAGCTTTGCGCCTGATCAACGCATGGCCAGAGTCTGCAAGAACGAGGATAAACTTGTTAAAACATTGAGTTATAAAAGTATTTCGAAAGAAAAATTGGTTTCAATATAAAAGTATTTATTTATAAAGGTATTTTATTATAAAAGTATTTTCAACAAAGAAATTTTGAATTAATATTTGAAATTTTAAATTCTTATGGTTCTATATTTATTACTCGTGCCCGATTCTATTCTTGAATCTACCTTATCTGCTCAGTTTAGTTATTCACCTTGATTCCTTTTTCCAAATCTACCTTCCTTCCTTGTTGGATATATCCTTTAAAATATTGTTTAATTATATACTACATGGTTTAATAGAAATTTTAGTGTTATAAATATTTAAACATTTATTTATCTAAAATAAAAGATACTTTAAAAAATGATTTGTGATCTAATAATAATATTTGGAAGGTATCTTGAAACAAAATAAAAATTTGTGAATTTTGGATTTAATATTTTAATAGCTTCTTTGTAAATATAAGTAATAATGTGAGTAATGGTTTTCAAAGGAATTTGAAAAGTATTAAAGTATTAAAGAAAACTAAATTTCAAATGAAGTTATCAAATAAATATTTCAAATAAAATCTATATAGTTTTAAATTAATTATTTATCTTGTATTTCAATCTATTTCTGGTTGTTTTATTCTCCTACCTCCTTCCTTTTCGGGGACGAAAAGTTTTGAGTGGGGGAGAGTGTAACGACCCATAAAATTTTAATGATTTTAATTGGTTTTATAACGTATTTAATTTGGATTTTGGTGAAATTTTAAATAAATTTATTTGCAAATAAAGAGTTAATATTTGGATTACGTATAATTAAATATAGCAAATGGTAAATTTTCAATTTATTTTATGGAAGTTTATTTATTTGGTAATTCTATTAAATTCAAGCTATGAATGGATTTCTGAATCAGTGCATAGCAGTGACTTTTCTATCGTTAAATTTCAATTGCTTTAATAAATTTCATTTGCACAAAATCAAGGGACTCCACTGTGACTATTGCTTTATTTTCTTACTGTTCAAAATTTTATCGGTTGCAAAACAATAAATAGCTTACCTTTATTTTTTCCTGGATTCACGCGTTGGCCGATACAAATATTTATCGCTTTAATGATTCGAACGTGGAAATTTCCTTTTATCTACTTTATATAATATTTTATATAAGGCAAAAAGTGAATACGTTTCACTTCCATTTTTCTATTGCTACTTCCATTTCATACTTATTCTTGCTCAAATTGAAACGTGCTACTCAATAAATTTATTACTTGAAATTTTCAGCTAAATCATAACTTTTGACCGTTGATATTTTATTCCTTATGTTACTTCCTGAATCATCGCGCTTTACTTTTGCCTTTCCATTTCAAGTGATGTGCGTTCAGCCTTCTTATGGGGTGAAAAAAAAAACGTATAATGTACTGTTATATAAATTCCTTACCATTTGATTTCTTTTGGCGTTTCAAAATTTAAACGCGCACCTATTATCAATTGCTTTATTATTTGTCAGCTGAATTTGGGAGACTGTTACAATTTCATTTATCTGTGACTTTATTGCTTCCTTCCGTTTCAAAAAAAAAAAAAAAATTTGGAACGTGAATCCCAGGCAATAAAATAAATTGCTTTAAAGGCTTCTCAATCGGTGTACAGCTATTACCATCCTATGCCATTTCAAAAGTTTGAAAACGTATAAAATGCCATACGTTATCTCGGTACATTTAAATTTGTTTCCTTCGTTCCACGATATCCTAGCGTTATAAAATAAATTTATATTAACGTTATTATTCTTGAACTTGTATTCATTCCTGGAAAAAAAAAAGTGTACGTTTCCCCTTTTGATTATATTCTTGCCTTTCTAAATTTCAACGGTTCATTGCCTTTCCTTTTGAACCAAATCCGTGACTTTTTTTTTTTTCATTTGTTTTCTAACGTTTACCGTGTACTCCAAGCTAAATTTATAAAATTTGTTTTAATTAAGTCAACTGAATCTCAGGGAAGGTTTCTATTCAATTAATTGCGTACTAATTTCTGACTGTTACTCTTCGTTTCCTTTTATTTGGCTTAAATCACGTTTGATAAATAAATGGGCAACTTTACGTTTCTTTTGATTTGAAAATTTTATTCGCACCTTCAGCGCTGTTTCCCTTTCTTTTAAACATTCACTTGCACTTTTGATTTTTTACGTAGACGTTACTTTTATCAATCCCCTGAAATCACGCATAACATCCATTCTATTTATTCTTCTTCCCCTCTCTTCATATTTTTTTCATTTTTGCTCTCAGAACACAATTTGCACCCTCCTTTCCACCTTCATCCGCTGCCATATATATAAAAAAAAAAAAAGCACATACGAAACGCATACAGATAACGAGCAGCAGTCACCTTCGTTTCTTTCCACCTCCCATGTAGCTTTGAACTAGCTTGGCCTCCACCCTATAACAATAGCGCCTCTCCCATACGAAACCTCCTACACCCGATGCTTCAACCCGGATCCGCCTTCAACAGCAAACCCATCAATTAATCCACCGTTGCCACATCCTTCGAAACCCGAGTCTGCTTTGGAAGTGGTGAACAATATAGGTAGGTTTATTTTATTTCTTCAAAGACTTATTTGCCTGAAGTTTTTGTCATTGGTTCTCCATCTTACTGTTGTGTATGCATGTTTAGATCATTTTGTTTATGTTTATAATATATCAGTTTTGATTAATATATAAATATATATATATATATATATGAAATAATAATTTCTTTCGGTTGCATGAGGATTTGAGTGGAGATCGTGATCGTTCCCCAGGTTATAGGGCTCATGCGATTGTTTTGGGTTTTGTTTTTTTTTTTTTGCTAATTACTGTGTAAAGATTTTTTATATATATAAGTTTATAAAATCTGGATTTTATGATCTTCCAATTTACTTATATATCTGTATACTTTAAGTATGATTATATGTAAATATAACTAATTTTAAGACACTTGTCTGGGTGAATATTATATCAGTTTTATATGTAACGGAGTAGTTAGTATATTTTATATATTTTATTATTTATGGGTTGTAAATAAATTTATATATATATGTATATAATATATATTGTTTTGAAGATGGTATTTTGAAACGTATGTAGTAGTATATATATACAATATGTTTATAAAAAAAAAAAGTTTTCTTTGATTGGTGGGTTGAGTTTACGCTAGTTTATATACGTACAATATTTAGTATCACAAGATAAGTTTGTATCGATATTAGTATGAACATTTATTTTTGAATATTAAATATAAAGATTTCATTGTATATTGGTTTAAAATATGTGTATAAGTATAGATTTTTATTTTTATGATTGGTGTTTAAATTTAATGTTGATTGTTATAAAATTTATATTTAACGTATCTTACTTCCTCTATCTCGTGCCCATCTTGACTTATCACTGAAAAATATCATATTCGTCGCAGCCATTATAGCCTTGTCACTGTCTCGCTTGTTCGACCTTTGGGTTTGCTCGTATCCATTCGCTCTTGGTCTCGTTCATCTCTAGCCTCGAAAGGTGAGCAATCACTCACGATTAACGTTCTTTTATTTATTAAATTTGACTTCAATTGAAACGACAATTGAAATATGCTGCTGTTGGTTGTTTTACTGTTATGACTGCTATTATCTGTATCTGCCCACCTGTGACACCTGACACCATTATCGGTTAATTTATTTATGGGATAATAATACAGATTGGTTGATAATTGATTGATTGATTGATTATCGTTTAAATTGGATGTTAATTACTACTGTTAAGTGATAACTAGTTTGCTAGTTAAATTTGGGGTAGTATAGTTTACAAATTAAGACGGATTACATATGACGGACCTTGATTTATTTGAAACCTGACCCCGCCATATGTAAATTTGATTAGTTAAATTTGACCCATTAATTGTCGTAGAAATTGATAAATTATACTTTAAATCCTTGAACGTAGTTTGGATTAATTATTGTAGTATTAAAATGAAATTGAAATGGAACGACAAGTGAAAAACTAAAATGTAATAATCTTTATCTACATGACATGATAGTGTAGATTCTAGAAATAATTATACAAATAACAATGCGAATAAATACGATTATTTCGGAGTTATTGATTTACTTATTGAATTGTTATTGACCGTTGTTATTACTTGTTTATTTACTTTGACACCATCCCTGTCATCACACTGCAATTCCCTTTTGTTATGGTTGTTTTGAATTGAAATGGGTTTAAATGATAGACCCAAGCGGGTTTTATTTAATTTAAATTTGGGATTACGGGTGGAATGCTATCCACCCGTATATATTTAGTGTATGGATTGAAATGATAATATTCGTAACATTTGACCATATGATAAGAAATATATGGTTTTATTTATGTGTAAATTCTTAAATACATGTATAAAAGGGAAAATGATAAACATAGAGTTAATTATATCTAGTTTAATCAAGATGTGATTAAATACATAAATTATGATAAATATTTATGTAATTTTATTTCGGAAAATTTTGCAATAATATTGAACAATTAGGATTGGGAAATAAAGTTGGGTTATTTTGAAATGGTATTTAGATAAGGATTTATTTATCTAAATCAAATTGAAATTTATCGAATGAAATATTTCACGTTTAATAAAATTTAAGAAATTTGGGTAAAGTGTAATTCATGATCACTAAAATGATATTGAATCGAATAAGGGAGGGTTCAAGACTGGATAATAACGATGAAAAAAAAATCGAGAATCTAGATGAAACTGTCAAATTTAAATTGTTACCTATAAGCTATGAACTATAGTGTAATTAAATGGTTTAGAAATTCGGATATGTATTTGGAACCAAGATAGTCGAATCGGTTATGTAGATAACTAATCGAATTAAATGAAATTTGAGTTTGAACTAGATTGGGAATTTTATTTAGAAACTAGATTGGGAAAAATTTGGTTAAAATGTTGAATACTTAAAATATGGAAACATATTGAAATAAAAGGGAAAATTGGGATATCAAATCCAAATTTGAGAATTATAAATTTAAGTGGGAATTTTAGGAAGATTTAACTGATAAAATGAGATTGGATTTAATTTAAATAGGAAGGCCAGGTTGATGTGAACAATTTGTTAAGTTCAGGAAATTGAAATACTGTACTGCATACCTTACTCAATATGTAGATACTAGTTTGGGAAATATGATTATTCGAAGTAAAAATTGACTGTTGGGTTGAAGTATAAATTAAGTGAATGACTATGGTGTAATAGTGTATATTTCTACCCTATAGATAGTTCTATGGACCCTTAGAGGATGGACATCCCAAGCATCCTTTAAGTATATTGTATTTCAGTTGATATTTCATTTGAGTTGAATTTATTGATATAAGAATGTTAATCCTGACTCGAGTGTTTTGTGTTTTGCTTTACGCTCGGGTCAGACCGAGTAATCCAGCATTCGAGACTCACCTTATGAGATTGGAGTTTCATTTGGAGATCCAACTATCGTTTCAGCTTTCAGTTTTCTAGTTGACTGGTTCAGAGAAGTCATCGGCTCGTACTGAAGACCTTTCTGTATTCCAGAGATTCTAATGTATTTTATTTTAAACTCTGATGTATATAGTAGCTTCATAAACTACTATTCTTTATCTATTCCGCTGCATTGTATTACTCTGTGTAAGTGATCTATGATTGATTTATTTACTGTATATTTTAAGTTTTGCCAAATTTTTATTAACAATTCGGTATTTTGAATTATTCAAGTCGGACATGTACGGTTTTATTGTCGAATTTGAATGGTCCAAAACAGCGGGTCGTTACACATGAACTAATGCAACTAAATTAATGCAAGGGTTAATTACAAATGATTTATCCTAGGTTAACTCAAAATTGTACAATCACACATTGTCTTAGATAAATAAGATAGTTCTCAGCCAGGTAACGGAAAGGATTTATCGATGCACCACGAATCACCGTAGCAATGCAGCCGAAGGTTTAAGTACTTTCAGAGAAACAACCACTATAATATTTAAGAATCACCGTAATATTTATAAATGGTTATTACTCTGTCGTAGTTTAGACACCAAAAAATTAAATTGTTCAAAGAAAACAAATTGTCAATATACAATTAAGTGTTATTGATTTCTAACCGTTATTATTAATCAAAATCTAGGATGAAATGCAAAACAGAAATTAAACGTGTATTAACAATGCAACTACGAATGAAATTTGTTTTTTTTTTCTTTTATGAAATTTTTTATAATGCAAGCAATCAACAATGCAAAGCAAAAAAAAACAAGGGAAGAGAGCAAGATACCAGAGCGTGCAGAATTTATTAGCAATTTGTTTTAAAGTTGCAATTTTTTTTTAAGCAGGCTAAGCAGCGGAGCAAGCAATTTTTGACAAGCAATTTTTGACAAACAATTCCTTTGGCAACCTATAAATAAAAACATATGTATATATAGTTTTTTTTTAACATATCAAAGAAGAAATTAACTCGAAGCAAAACAAAAACAAACTTAAAACTTATTATTTTAAGGATAAAATTAAAAACAAAGTAAACACAACAGACTAAGCAAAGGCTTTTTTTTAAATTGGACTAAAAACAAATTAACAAAACAAAATTAAAACAAATAAAAGAAAAAAAAAAATTATCCACTAACTTATAACCCGGCACAAACAAGCTCGCTTCAAAAGTATTTGCCCACAAACTCTTCGATTATCATTTGAACACAAGCTTTTTTTCTACAATCCCAAAATAAAATCGAAAATCGAAATCAATTCAGGGATTCCAAAATAGAATCAAAAATAGAATCCAAGTTTTTACAAAGATCGTTTTCAGTGATTCGATGTTTACGAGGCGTCGATTTGGATTTGCAGTTGTGGATGGGTTCGGCAGTTCGAAGATGGAGGGGTGGATGGGTTCGGCAGTTCGAAGATGGAGGGCGACTGCGTATTGCTGTGCAGTGTTCGAAGAATTGGGGACGGAGGTGAATTCGATGATATTGAGGTTGGCGAAGTCGCGCTTTTCAGGGAGGGCGAAGCAGTGGTCGCGATGCTGTTTGGGAGTGGAGGTCAAAGTTCAAGGCTATCGTGATTGATCACCGATGGTTGATGTTTGATTCTCGGCGGTTGATTCTGCTTGAGATGGTTTCAGCTGCAGTTGCAGTTGTAATTTTGTAGTAGAGTATAGCGAGACGACTTGGGGAGGAGAGGGGACTTGAGCAGTGTGCTGATGTCGCGACTGTGCCGTGTCGTTCCGAGGAGTTTGGTTCGAGGCTAGTTGCGAGGTAGTTTGCGCGGCAAGTCGAATTTTTTTTGTATCTTCCAACTGGAAGCTAGTGTAGCTGTAATTTTTGAAGGTGATTGCACAGTTATGTAAACATGAGACAATGAAAGGGGTTAGGCAGTTATGCAGAGATCAGTAGCAGTTTAAAATGTTAATAATGTGTTGCAGCAAGTTGAAATGGGGTGAAAAGTGGTAAAGAGGTGACTACAAGGAGGTTCTCTGGTAATGGGAACAAGCAGTGTGGAAATATTGTGACAGATGCAAGTTTATGAATGGATGATGAATGTATTATGGTACAGTATAGTAGCAATGTGGATTGTTTGCAAAGTGATGTTGCGGAGGAGATTATGTGCACTGTATGTTGATGAGGGAAGTTGACAGTGTGTTGATGATATTGGCAGTAAGTCAGGAAGAGCAGTGGAAGGTGATTATAGCAGTAGATGTTGGCAGGATGTTGAGCACTAATATGGAATTGGAATGTGTATGGAGGAATTGGGTTCTAATGTTGAGATGCTGGTGGTATGGACGTGCTGCATTGTTGTCGGAGAGTTATAGGAAGATGGAAATACGAAGGCTGGTCACTGGTTATGTTGACTGTGCAGTAGTTGTTGTTATCCCGCTTTTTGGCAAAGCCGTGATACCAAAGGATTGGTCAAAAATAGAAGACAGTTTACCTCAGAGATCGGTCGTACTTCACTTTACTATGGATATCGATGAATTTTGTCCGAGTCCGGAACGGGCCACAATTGATAGGACACGACAAGAAAAACTATAGAAGCCAGCGTTTCAAATTTCAAGTCAATCCGAGGTCGTATGCTCAAGTTATGATGGATTCAAGTTAAGAGGGTGCACATTGCTCGGTTCGAACCCATCGTATTCGAACCCATCATTTTCGAACCCATAAGAAGAAGAGACTTTCGAACCCGTCAGCCAACATCTTCCTTCGAATCCATCTATCACCTTCGAATCCATCTATCACCTTCGACTCCATCCATCACCTTCGACTCCATCTATCACCTTCGACTCCATCCATCACCTTCGACTCCATCACCTTCGACTCCATCGGCTTCGACTCCATCAAGTAAACCCCCACCTAGCTTCGTATCCATTCAACCGAAGCCTCCCTATATCCTTGCTTCGAATCGATGTCCTTGGTTCGACTCCATCGTGCATGCTCCACTTCGAATCCATCTAAAGTACTCCCTACTTCGACTCCATCGGCCTCGCATCCAGCGGCTTCGAATCCATCCACACAGCACACCACGTCACTGCCTTCGCATACAAAAGCATGTATTCGAACCATATGGAGTCGAACCATATGGATTCGAACCCATGGATTCGAACCGCATGGATTCGAACCGTATGGATTCGAACCATATGGATTCGAATGAGTCAACAAGTGGAGTCGAAGAAAACAGCATGACGAACGCCCAATTTCGAACCGATCATAACTCTCAATCTACTGATCCAAATCCCATGAAATTTTCACAGAAGTTTGTCTACATGATGAAGAACGTCCACGCCAAGTTTCATCGCAATTGGACAATTTTTTTGATCGATTCGAAGTTCACTTCGAATCGATCCCAAACTGGGCACGCATTCCAAGAACGCGGGCCTGTGGGCCCCCAGTCACGTGCCAAGTAGCCTCTCCAGGTTTTGGGCGGGATTTTGGAATTCCACGCCTATAAATAGAGCCCCTGGTCATTCAGAAAAGAGGAGGAGATTCAGGAGAGAGAAAGCAAGTCCAGACTCTGCTGAATTCAATCCTATTCGTCACTATTGTTGTTGAGTTCAGAGTTCGAAGCTATAATCCGTTGTAATCAATTAAGATTATCAAGTTCAAAGCTACAACCCGTTGTAATTGAATAAGATCATCAAGTGAAGCAATAAAGAGAAAACCTTCAAAGTGGACGTAGGCACGAACGCCGAACCACTATAAATCCTGTGTTTGTGATTATTGTCTGTGAATTATTGTGATTAGTTGCTTAGATCTGAATTCTATATTGATTGTTGCTGAGAACTGTGTTGATTATTATTAATTTGAGTACGTAAACGGGTGCTTTCGCGGTATTGGGTGTTTGTGACCAATTTTGGCGCAAACATTTTGGTGCTTTCATTGAGAGACTGATTCAGGAAGAAGTTGAATTTGAAAATCCAGGAGTTCAGATCTAGAAATTATGACAAGACAATCGAGTACAAGGCCAAGGCCTGAGAGAAGTGACCACAAGGAAGTCAAGAGGCCTCCTCAGGAGGGAATCAAGCATCAATCTACATCACTAGGGACGAAATGGAGACAATGATGAAGAGACAGGAGGAGTTGATTCAGAGCTTATTCCAACAAATTGGACAACTTGGAACACAGAATAGAGAAACTGATGGAGTTCAGAACGGAGCAGGACCATCCGGAATAGCACCTGGATCAGGAAGCGCACACTTGGAGCATGAAGATCCAGTCCCGGAGGGAGAGAGAGGAGTACCCACGCAACCTGGAGGCAACAGAGGAATGAACGCTCAGTCAAGGGGCCAGATTCCAGAATTCCCTCGTGAACTCGGGGGGCAGGTTAAAAGTAATGAACGAAGATTGCATCTCGGTGACAACGACAGATTGGCGGAGATGGTTAGAAGAGCTATGAGAGGCGGTTTGGTAAACAAGGATTTGGAGGATGTTAATAGGAGTCCTTTCACTTCGGCGATTAGACAAGCTAGAAACCCACCGGATTTCAAGTTACCATCGTTGGACACGTATGACGGGAGAACGGACCCCATGGTTCATCTAACAAAGTATATGAGGCATATGGAAGTGCTGGGGGCATCAGAGGAGGTTATGGCTCGGTGCTTTCCATTATACTTGACGGATATTGCAGCATTGTGGTTTAGGCAATTAGAGAATGGATCCATCGGAACGTGGAATGGTTTAATTGAGAGATTTATGAGGCAATTCAGGGTTCACATTACGAGACCCAAGAATGTGATGACTTTGGCAACCCTAAAGCAAAAAGCCGGAGAGACCTTGAGGAGTTATCTAGCACGATTCAATGCAGCAGCGGCGTCAGTGGACCGAGCGGATCCGTCCATGGTGGTAATGGCAGCTGTGTCCGGAGTAGCTGACGGCACAGAATTCAAGAATTCATTGACTAAAGATCCACCCGTGGATCTAGAGGAATTCTACAACGAGGCAGAAAAGTTTTTACGTTTAGAGGATGCGAATACAGAAAGAGAAGAAGGAGAGGGAATAGAAGTTTATATGCTTAAAGACAAAAAGCCTATCGAAAAGGACTCAGACAAAAATAAAGGAAAACGAAGGACTGAGGATTATGATGACAGGTCAAAACGGCAGCGGAGAGAGCCACGATTCACTACTTACACCGAACTGACTGAGAGTATGGAACGCATTTATCAGGATACCAAGGAGCAGATTCCGTATCGCAGACCAATGCGGAGGGATCCAACCTCAAGCGAAAGAAAATCAGATAAGTTTTGCGTATTTCATGAATTAAACGGTCATAACACTAATGATTGTAGGCATCTGAAGGACGAGGTGGAAGGACACATCAGGAACGGCATGCTCCTTCAGTATGTGAGGAGGCGAGCTTCAGCGGAGGAGCCAGAGCGGCCACCGTCTACATCAACCAGGGGCAACCCTGAACCAGGACGTCGTTTGGTTATCAATTAGTTAAAATAACGATGAACAAGTCGCAAGCGCCCACTAACGCAATCGAATCATTTACGCATGTACGAGATCGCGAACGTTCTCCAGGCATGCTCTGAGTGATCATTGAATGTTTCGTAGTGGGAACTTACACTTTGACATCTTTGCTTTGTTTTTATTTCATGTTGATTTGGACATTTGAACTTGGTTTGTTTGGACATTTCTGTTTTTAAAAACTCATCCGTTGAATAGATATTTGATTCTGATAACTCTGAAATGGCTAGGCTACTAGCACATGTACGGGGTCGCGAACGGTCCTTAGGCATGCTCTGAGATAGTGATATACCTAAACAAATGATCCAGGGACCCACACGAACGTGAACCTGGTATCAACAGTATCAAGCCCCCCCGGGCACACTAATTCGCCTTCAATAGGCACACAAACAATCCAGTAACTCACCCGAACGTGACCCTGGCATCCAAAACATCAAGCCCTCCCGGGCACGCTTTCTCGCCTCGAACGGCACCCGACCACGAACGGTCACAAATCGCCTCGAACGGCACCCGACTTCGAACAGTCACAAACTCGCCTCGAACGGCACACGATCGCGAACGGTCACAACTCGCCTCGAACGGCACAACTCACTTTACCTCAAATGACTCGATCGCGAACGGTCGTCATTTGAGGTTCGCCACCTGATCGCTGACTATTACACCTTACCTCAAATGGCTCGATCGCGAACGGTCGTCATTTGAGGACCACCACTTGACCGCGCACTGTCGCACTTTACCTCGAATGACTCGATCCCGAACGGTCGTCATTTGAAGTTGAGCGCTTGACCTTGAACGGTCGCATTTCACCACAGATTACTCGATCCCAAACGATCGACACATGGATTTATGCATCTGACCGGGCACTGTCGCACCTTACCTCGAATGACTCGATCGCGAACGGTCGTCATTCGAAATTAGGCGCTCGACCTTGAACGGTCACATTTCACCACAGATGACTCGATCCCGAACGATCGACGCATGGATTTACGCGCTTGACCGCGCAGGGTCGCACTTTCCCTCGAATGACTCGATCACGAACGATCGTCATTTGAAGTTAGGCGCTTGACCATGAACGACCGCGCTTCATCCCGAATAATTCGATCACGAACGATCGTCATTTGAGGATATATAAAACTATCAAGTTCTTTTCAGGTTGATAATAGGATACGAACATCCAAATCAAGGCATTGCAAAACACACCTTCCTACCGCAAGGCATGTTTTGGGGGGCAAAATGTTATCCCGCTTTTTGGCAAAGCCGTGATACCAAAGGATTGGTCAAAAATAGAAGACAGTTTACCTCAGAGATCGGTCGTACTTCACTTTACTATGGATATCGATGAATTTTGTCCGAGTCCGGAACGGGCCACAATTGATAGGACACGACAAGAAAAACTATAGAAGCCAGCGTTTCAAATTTCAAGTCAATCTGAGGTCGTATGCTCAAGTTATGATGGATTCAAGTTAAGAGGGTGCACATTGCTCGGTTCGAACCCATCGTATTCGAACCCATCATTTTCGAACCCATAAGAAGAAGAGACTTTCGAACCCGTCAGCCAACATCTTCCTTCGAATCCATCTATCACCTTCGAATCCATCTATCACCTTCGACTCCATCCATCACCTTCGACTCCATCTATCACCTTCGACTCCATCCATCACCTTCGACTCCATCACCTTCGACTCCATCGGCTTCGACTCCATCAAGTAAACCCCCACCTAGCTTCGTATCCATTCAACCGAAGCCTCCCTATATCCTTGCTTCGAATCGATGTCCTTGGTTCGACTCCATCGTGCATGCTCCACTTCGAATCCATCTAAAGTACTCCCTACTTCGACTCCATCGGCCTCGCATCCAGCGGCTTCGAATCCATCCACACAGCACACCACGTCACTGCCTTCGCATACAAAAGCATGTATTCGAACCATATGGAGTCGAACCATATGGATTCGAACCCATGGATTCGAACCGCATGGATTCGAACCGTATGGATTCGAACCATATGGATTCGAACCATATGGATTCGAATGAGTCAACAAGTGGAGTCGAAGAAAACAGCATGACGAACGCCCAATTTCGAACCGATCATAACTCCCAATCTACTGATCCAAATCCCATGAAATTTTCACAGAAGTTTGTCTACATGATGAAGAACGTCCACGCCAAGTTTCATCGCAATTGGACAATTTTTTTGATCGATTCGAAGTTCACTTCGAATCGATCCCAAACTGGGCACGCATTCCAAGAACGCGGGCCTGTGGGCCCCCAGTCACGTGCCAAGTAGCCTCTCCAGGTTTTGGGCGGGATTTTGGCCTTCCACGCCTATAAATAGAGCCCCTGGTCATTCAGAAAAGAGGAGGAGATTCAGGAGAGAGAAAGCAAGTCCAGACTCTGCTGAATTCAATCCTATTCGTCACTATTGTTGTTGAGTTCAGAGTTCGAAGCTATAATCCGTTGTAATCAATTAAGATTATCAAGTTCAAAGCTACAACCCGTTGTAATTGAATAAGATCATCAAGTGAAGCAATAAAGAGAAAACCTTCAAAGTGGACGTAGGCACGAACGCCGAACCACTATAAATCCTGTGTTTGTGATTATTGTCTGTGAATTATTGTGATTAGTTGCTTAGATCTGAATTCTATATTGATTGTTGCTGAGAACTGTGTTGATTATTATTAATTTGAGTACGTAAACGGGTGCTTTCGCGGTATTGGGTGTTTGTGACCAATTTTGGCGCAAACATTTTGGTGCTTTCATTGAGAGACTGATTCAGGAAGAAGTTGAATTTGAAAATCCAGGAGTTCAGATCTAGAAATTATGACAAGACAATCGAGTACAAGGCCAAGGCCTGAGAGAAGTGACCACAAGGAAGTCAAGAGGCCTCCTCAGGAGGGAATCAAGCATCAATCTACATCACTAGGGACGAAATGGAGACAATGATGAAGAGACAGGAGGAGTTGATTCAGAGCTTATTCCAACAAATTGGACAACTTGGAACACAGAATAGAGAAACTGATGGAGTTCAGAACGGAGCAGGACCATCCGGAATAGCACCTGGATCAGGAAGCGCACACTTGGAGCATGAAGATCCAGTCCCGGAGGGAGAGAGAGGAGTACCCACGCAACCTGGAGGCAACAGAGGAATGAACGCTCAGTCAAGGGGCCAGATTCCAGAATTCCCTCGTGAACTCGGGGGGCAGGTTAAAAGTAATGAACGAAGATTGCATCTCGGTGACAACGACAGATTGGCGGAGATGGTTAGAAGAGCTATGAGAGGCGGTTTGGTAAACAAGGATTTGGAGGATGTTAATAGGAGTCCTTTCACTTCGGCGATTAGACAAGCTAGAAACCCACCGGATTTCAAGTTACCATCGTTGGACACGTATGACGGGAGAACGGACCCCATGGTTCATCTAACAAAGTATATGAGGCATATGGAAGTGCTGGGGGCATCAGAGGAGGTTATGGCTCGGTGCTTTCCATTATACTTGACGGATATTGCAGCATTGTGGTTTAGTCAATTAGAGAATGGATCCATCGGAACGTGGAATGGTTTAATTGAGAGATTTATGAGGCAATTCAGGGTTCACATTACGAGACCCAAGAATGTGATGACTTTGGCAACCCTAAAGCAAAAAGCCGGAGAGACCTTGAGGAGTTATCTAGCACGATTCAATGCAGCAGCGGCGTCAGTGGACCGAGCGGATCCGTCCATGGTGGTAATGGCAGCTGTGTCCGGAGTAGCTGACGGCACAGAATTCAAGAATTCATTGACTAAAGATCCACCCGTGGATCTAGAGGAATTCTACAACGAGGCAGAAAAGTTTTTACGTTTAGAGGATGCGAATACAGAAAGAGAAGAAGGAGAGGGAATAGAAGTTTATATGCTTAAAGACAAAAAGCCTATCGAAAAGGACTCAGAAAAAAATAAAGGAAAACGAAGGACTGAGGATTATGATGACAGGTCAAAACGGCAGCGGAGAGAGCCACGATTCACTACTTACACCGAACTGACTGAGAGTATGGAACGCATTTATCAGGATACCAAGGAGCAGATTCCGTATCGCAGACCAATGCGGAGGGATCCAACCTCAAGCGAAAGAAAATCAGATAAGTTTTGCGTATTTCATGAATTAAACGGTCATAACACTAATGATTGTAGGCATCTGAAGGACGAGGTGGAAGGACACATCAGGAACGGCATGCTCCTTCAGTATGTGAGGAGGCGAGCTTCAGCGGAGGAGCCAGAGCGGCCACCGTCTACATCAACCAGGGGCAACCCTGAACCAGGACGTCGTTTGGTTATCAATTAGTTAAAATAACGATGAACAAGTCGCAAGCGCCCACTAACGCAATCGAATCATTTACGCATGTACGAGATCGCGAACGTTCTCCAGGCATGCTCTGAGTGATCATTGAATGTTTCGTAGTGGGAACTTACACTTTGACATCTTTGCTTTATTTTTATTTCATGTTGATTTGGACATTTGAACTTGGTTTGTTTGGACATTTCTGTTTTTAAAAACTCATCCGTTGAATAGATATTTGATTCTGATAACTCTGAAATGGCTAGGCTACTAGCACATGTACGGGGTCGCGAACGGTCCTTAGGCATGCTCTGAGATAGTGATATACCTAAACAAATGATCCAGGGACCCACACGAACGTGAACCTGGTATCAACAGTATCAAGCCCCCCCGGGCACACTAATTCGCCTTCAATAGGCACACAAACAATCCAGTAACTCACCCGAACGTGACCCTGGCATCCAAAACATCAAGCCCTCCCGGGCACGCTTTCTCGCCTCGAACGGCACCCGACCACGAACGGTCACAAATCGCCTCGAACGGCACCCGACTTCGAACAGTCACAAACTCGCCTCGAACGGCACACGATCGCGAACGGTCACAACTCGCCTCGAACGGCACAACTCACTTTACCTCAAATGACTCGATCGCGAACGGTCGTCATTTGAGGTTCGCCACCTGATCGCTGACTATTACACCTTACCTCAAATGGCTCGATCGCGAACGGTCGTCATTTGAGGACCACCACTTGACCGCGCACTGTCGCACTTTACCTCGAATGACTCGATCCCGAACGGTCGTCATTTGAAGTTGAGCGCTTGACCTTGAACGGTCGCATTTCACCACAGATTACTCGATCCCAAACGATCGACACATGGATTTAAGCATCTGACCGGGCACTGTCGCACCTTACCTCGAATGACTCGATCGCGAACGGTCGTCATTCGAAATTAGGCGCTTGACCTTGAACGGTCACATTTCACCACAGATGACTCGATCCCGAACGATCGACGCATGGATTTACGCGCTTGACCGCGCAGGGTCGCACTTTCCCTCGAATGACTCGATCACGAACGATCGTCATTTGAAGTTAGGCGCTTGACCATGAACGACCGCGCTTCATCCCGAATAATTCGATCACGAACGATCGTCATTTGAGGATATATAAAACTATCAAGTTCTTTTCAGGTTGATAATAGGATACGAACATCCAAATCAAGGCATTGCAAAACACACCTTCCTACCGCAAGGCATGTTTTGGGGGGCAAAATGTTATCCCGCTTTTTGGCAAAGCCGTGATACCAAAGGATTGGTCAAAAATAGAAGACAGTTTACCTCAGAGATCGGTCGTACTTCACTTTACTATGGATATCGATGAATTTTGTCCGAGTCCGGAACGGGCCACAATTGATAGGACACGACAAGAAAAACTATAGAAGCCAGCGTTTCAAATTTCAAGTCAATCCGAGGTCGTATGCTCAAGTTATGATGGATTCAAGTTAAGAGGGTGCACATTGCTCGGTTCGAACCCATCGTATTCGAACCCATCATTTTCGAACCCATAAGAAGAAGAGACTTTCGAACCCGTCAGCCAACATCTTCCTTCGAATCCATCTATCACCTTCGAATCCATCTATCACCTTCGACTCCATCCATCACCTTCGACTCCATCTATCACCTTCGACTCCATCCATCACCTTCGACTCCATCACCTTCGACTCCATCGGCTTCGACTCCATCAAGTAAACCCCCACCTAGCTTCGTATCCATTCAACCGAAGCCTCCCTATATCCTTGCTTCGAATCGATGTCCTTGGTTCGACTCCATCGTGCATGCTCCACTTCGAATCCATCTAAAGTACTCCCTACTTCGACTCCATCGGCCTCGCATCCAGCGGCTTCGAATCCATCCACACAGCACACCACGTCACTGCCTTCGCATACAAAAGCATGTATTCGAACCATATGGAGTCGAACCATATGGATTCGAACCCATGGATTCGAACCGCATGGATTCGAACCGTATGGATTCGAACCATATGGATTCGAACCATATGGATTCGAATGAGTCAACAAGTGGAGTCGAAGAAAACAGCATGACGAACGCCCAATTTCGAACCGATCATAACTCCCAATCTACTGATCCAAATCCCATGAAATTTTCACAGAAGTTTGTCTACATGATGAAGAACGTCCACGCCAAGTTTCATCGCAATTGGACAATTTTTTTGATCGATTCGAAGTTCACTTCGAATCGATCCCAAACTGGGCACGCATTCCAAGAACGCGGGCCTGTGGGCCCCCAGTCACGTGCCAAGTAGCCTCTCCAGGTTTTGGGCGGGATTTTGGCCTTCCACGCCTATAAATAGAGCCCCTGGTCATTCAGAAAAGAGGAGGAGATTCAGGAGAGAGAAAGCAAGTCCAGACTCTGCTGAATTCAATCCTATTCGTCACTATTGTTGTTGAGTTCAGAGTTCGAAGCTATAATCCGTTGTAATCAATTAAGATTATCAAGTTCAAAGCTACAACCCGTTGTAATTGAATAAGATCATCAAGTGAAGCAATAAAGAGAAAACCTTCAAAGTGGACGTAGGCACGAACGCCGAACCACTATAAATCCTGTGTTTGTGATTATTGTCTGTGAATTATTGTGATTAGTTGCTTAGATCTGAATTCTATATTGATTGTTGCTGAGAACTGTGTTGATTATTATTAATTTGAGTACGTAAACGGGTGCTTTCGCGGTATTGGGTGTTTGTGACCAATTTTGGCGCAAACATTTTGGTGCTTTCATTGAGAGACTGATTCAGGAAGAAGTTGAATTTGAAAATCCAGGAGTTCAGATCTAGAAATTATGACAAGACAATCGAGTACAAGGCCAAGGCCTGAGAGAAGTGACCACAAGGAAGTCAAGAGGCCTCCTCAGGAGGGAATCAAGCATCAATCTACATCACTAGGGACGAAATGGAGACAATGATGAAGAGACAGGAGGAGTTGATTCAGAGCTTATTCCAACAAATTGGACAACTTGGAACACAGAATAGAGAAACTGATAGAGTTCAGAACGGAGCAGGACCATCCGGAATAGCACCTGGATCAGGAAGCGCACACTTGGAGCATGAAGATCCAGTCCCGGAGGGAGAGAGAGGAGTACCCACGCAACCTGGAGGCAACAGAGGAATGAACGCTCAGTCAAGGGGCCAGATTCCAGAATTCCCTCGTGAACTCGGGGGGCGGGTTAAAAGTAATGAACGAAGATTGCATCTCGGTGACAACGACAGATTGGCGGAGATGGTTAGAAGAGCTATGAGAGGCGGTTTGGTAAACAAGGATTTGGAGGATGTTAATAGGAGTCCTTTCACTTCGGCGATTAGACAAGCTAGAAACCCACCGGATTTCAAGTTACCATCGTTGGACACGTATGACGGGAGAAAGGACCCCATGGTTCATCTAACAAAGTATATGAGGCATATGGAAGTGCTGGGGGCATCAGAGGAGGTTATGGCTCGGTGCTTTCCATTATACTTGACGGATATTGCAGCATTGTGGTTTAGGCAATTAGAGAATGGATCCATCGGAACGTGGAATGGTTTAATTGAGAGATTTATGAGGCAATTCAGGGTTCACATTACGAGACCCAAGAATGTGATGACTTTGGCAACCCTAAAGCAAAAAGCCGGAGAGACCTTGAGGAGTTATCTAGCACGATTCAATGCAGCAGCGGCGTCAGTGGACCGAGCGGATCCGTCCATGGTGGTAATGGCAGCTGTGTCCGGAGTAGCTGACGGCACAGAATTCAAGAATTCATTGACTAAAGATCCACCCGTGGATCTAGAGGAATTCTACAACGAGGCAGAAAAGTTTTTACGTTTAGAGGATGCGAATACAGAAAGAGAAGAAGGAGAGGGAATAGAAGTTTATATGCTTAAAGACAAAAAGCCTATCGAAAAGGACTCAGACAAAAATAAAGGAAAACGAAGGACTGAGGATTATGATGACAGGTCAAAACGGCAGCGGAGAGAGCCACGATTCACTACTTACACCGAACTGACTGAGAGTATGGAACGCATTTATCAGGATACCAAGGAGCAGATTCCGTATCGCAGACCAATGCGGAGGGATCCAACCTCAAGCGAAAGAAAATCAGATAAGTTTTGCGTATTTCATGAATTAAACGGTCATAACACTAATGATTGTAGGCATCTGAAGGACGAGGTGGAAGGACACATCAGGAACGGCATGCTCCTTCAGTATGTGAGGAGGCGAGCTTCAGCGGAGGAGCCAGAGCGGCCACCGTCTACATCAACCAGGGGCAACCCTGAACCAGGACGTCGTTTGGTTATCAATTAGTTAAAATAACGATGAACAAGTCGCAAGCGCCCACTAACGCAATCGAATCATTTACGCATGTACGAGATCGCGAACGTTCTCCAGGCATGCTCTGAGTGATCATTGAATGTTTCGTAGTGGGAACTTACACTTTGACATCTTTGCTTTGTTTTTATTTCATGTTGATTTGGACATTTGAACTTGGTTTGTTTGGACATTTCTGTTTTTAAAAACTCATCCGTTGAATAGATATTTGATTCTGATAACTCTGAAATGGCTAGGCTACTAGCACATGTACGGGGTCGCGAACGGTCCTTAGGCATGCTCTGAGATAGTGATATACCTAAACAAATGATCCAGGGACCCACACGAACGTGAACCTGGTATCAACAGTATCAAGCCCCCCCGGGCACACTAATTCGCCTTCAATAGGCACACAAACAATCCAGTAACTCACCCGAACGTGACCCTGGCATCCAAAACATCAAGCCCTCCCGGGCACGCTTTCTCGCCTCGAACGGCACCCGACCACGAACGGTCACAAATCGCCTCGAACGGCACCCGACTTCGAACAGTCACAAACTCACCTCGAACGGCACACGATCGCGAACGGTCACAACTCGCCTCGAACGGCACAACTCACTTTACCTCAAATGACTCGATCGCGAACGGTCGTCATTTGAGGTTCGCCACCTGATCGCTGACTATTACACCTTACCTCAAATGGCTCGATCGCGAACGGTCGTCATTTGAGGACCACCACTTGACCGCGCACTGTCGCACTTTACCTCGAATGACTCGATCCCGAACGGTCGTCATTTGAAGTTGCGCGCTTGACCTTGAACGGTCGCATTTCACCACAGATTACTCGATCCCAAACGATCGACACATGGATTTAAGCATCTGACCGGGCACTGTCGCACCTTACCTCGAATGACTCGATCGCGAACGGTCGTCATTCGAAATTAGGCGCTTGACCTTGAACGGTCACATTTCACCACAGATGACTCGATCCCGAACGATCGAAGCATGGATTTACGCGCTTGACCGCGCAGGGTCGCACTTTCCCTCGAATGACTCGATCACGAACGATCGTCATTTGAAGTTAGGCGCTTGACCATGAACGGCCGCGCTTCATCCCGAATAATTCGATCACGAACGATCGTCATTTGAGGATATATAAAACTATCAAGTTCTTTTCAGGTTGATAATAGGATACGAACATCCAAATCAAGGCATTGCAAAACACACCTTCCTACCGCAAGGCATGTTTTGGGGGGCAAAATGTTATCCCGCTTTTTGGCAAAGCCGTGATACCAAAGGATTGGTCAAAAATAGAAGACAGTTTACCTCAGAGATCGGTCGTACTTCACTTTACTATGGATATCGATGAATTTTGTCCGAGTCCGGAACGGGCCACAATTGATAGGACACGACAAGAAAAACTATAGAAGCCAGCGTTTCAAATTTCAAGTCAATCCGAGGTCGTATGCTCAAGTTATGATGGATTCAAGTTAAGAGGGTGCACATTGCTCGGTTCGAACCCATCGTATTCGAACCCATCATTTTCGAACCCATAAGAAGAAGAGACTTTCGAACCCGTCAGCCAACATCTTCCTTCGAATCCATCTATCACCTTCGAATCCATCTATCACCTTCGACTCCATCCATCACCTTCGACTCCATCTATCACCTTCGACTCCATCCATCACCTTCGACTCCATCACCTTCGACTCCATCGGCTTCGACTCCATCAAGTAAACCCCCACCTAGCTTCGTATCCATTCAACCGAAGCCTCCCTATATCCTTGCTTCGAATCGATGTCCTTGGTTCGACTCCATCGTGCATGCTCCACTTCGAATCCATCTAAAGTACTCCCTACTTCGACTCCATCGGCCTCGCATCCAGCGGCTTCGAATCCATCCACACAGCACACCACGTCACTGCCTTCGCATACAAAAGCATGTATTCGAACCATATGGAGTCGAACCATATGGATTCGAACCCATGGATTCGAACCGCATGGATTCGAACCGTATGGATTCGAACCATATGGATTCGAACCATATGGATTCGAATGAGTCAACAAGTGGAGTCGAAGAAAACAGCATGACGAACGCCCAATTTCGAACCGATCATAACTCCCAATCTACTGATCCAAATCCCATGAAATTTTCACAGAAGTTTGTCTACATGATGAAGAACGTCCATGCCAAGTTTCATCGCAATTGGACAATTTTTTTGATCGATTCGAAGTTCACTTCGAATCGATCCCAAACTGGGCACGCATTCCAAGAACGCGGGCCTGTGGGCCCCCAGTCACGTGCCAAGTAGCCTCTCCAGGTTTTGGGTGGGATTTTGGCCTTCCACGCCTATAAATAGAGCCCCTGGTCATTCAGAAAAGAGGAGGAGATTCAGGAGAGAGAAAGCAAGTCCAGACTCTGCTGAATTCAATCCTATTCGTCACTATTGTTGTTGAGTTCAGAGTTCGAAGCTATAATCCGTTGTAATCAATTAAGATTATCAAGTTCAAATCTACAACCCGTTGTAATTGAATAAGATCATCAAGTGAAGCAATAAAGAGAAAACCTTCAAAGTGGACGTAGGCACGAACGCCGAACCACTATAAATCCTGTGTTTGTGATTATTGTCTGTGAATTATTGTGATTAGTTGCTTAGATCTGAATTCTATATTGATTGTTGCTGAGAACTGTGTTGATTATTATTAATTTGAGTACGTAAACGGGTGCTTTCGCGGTATTGGGTGTTTGTGACCAATTTTGGCGCAAACAGTTGTAGCTGCTGTGGAGGGAAGTGATGGTCAGGGAGATGATGCAGGGTATAGCAACGAGTTGATGGTTGTGATGAAGTTACTGCATGGCTATGAGTCGTTGGGGTGGGGAAGTCTGGTTTTTGTGGAATGTGAAGAAGTGGTGAAGGCAAGATGTAATAAGGAGCTTGACAGGGAAGTGGGTGGTGGCTTTGGAAATGTATGCAGTGGTGCACAGTGCAGAAGTATGGTCAGGGGAAATTGTTTGTGATGGAGTAGCAAAATGGCAGAACTGATACAATGGAGATGATGGTTTGAAGGCTGTGGATGAAGTGCCACAGTTTTGAAGGTGTGGAGGTTTGGTAATGTGGGGTGTCTGTTTGGGTATGACAGTGGTTAAAATGATGATGCTGCAGAGTGACTGGGTTGTGGTGAGGCAGTTATGACAGTAATGGATGATTGGCACCAATAGGAGGGTTTGTGGATGATGGCTGCTTGTCTGGTGAATGGCAGTGAATGTTGAAGGTAGTATGAGGAAGTGGAACAGCAAGTAGAAGTAGTAGTGGTTGCCAATGGAATGGTCAGAGAGGATTGTGAAGTGGCTGTGATGGAGATGAATTGATGGTAGGAGCAATAGTAAGCAAGAACAGAGAGAGTGAGGCAGAGAGCAATAGCACAACTAGTGAATAGTTTGTAATAAGAAGTTTTGAAAATGTAAATTGGAACTTCGAAATGTAAATGGAAAATTTGTAAATGTAACTAAAAATGGTATGATTTTTTTTCTTTTGCAAACGAAATTGTGTCAATATTTTTTTATTTATGAAATGCAAATGAATACACACTAGAAAACAATAAACAAACACACAAACAAAATGCAAGCAAAAATCAAACACATATACACAATATTTTTTTTAATACAAACAAACAGACTCAACAAACACACAATAAAAACGAAAAATAATTCGAAGAATAGAACATCAAAATCAAAACAAATTCTCCGGCAACGGCGTCAAAATCTTTTTCGTCGGCGGAAATTCTATCGGTTTAGAAAACCATCGAACGAATTTAAATTAAAAATAACTGCAAGCGCAAGGCATACTATCGTAGTACGTGGCGAATACAGGTCGATCTGCAGGGAATTGTTAGATTTTAAAATTCTATTCAATCAAATTAAACAAAAGTCGATGGATTGTTAACTGACTAAAAGAAAGTAAAAACAAGCTGAAACTAAGGAAAATAAAAATATGAGATTAAAGAGCAATTTAGAGACAAATCCTCTCTCATGATCACAGAAATCAACATAATGAAATTATGATCTCTTTTTGGTCATTTGTGAGTTTAGTTGATGCATTTATCATAAGCATGGTCTAATTGTGTTATTAATTAACACACTTAAGCCATCAAACTTTAATACACCCTCCAACCCACTTACTAACTTCAATGAAAATGATATGAAACTAAAAGTAGAATCTATTTTAAGCATGGCTTATTAACTATTGAATTAGAAACATAAACCATCAAATTTTGATTATAAATTCACTTCCATTATCATGAGCATATGTAGATAAAGAGATAATTAGTGGTTCATATGACTAAGCATAGCTTATTTGTTTTGAACAACATAAGCTATCAAACCCAATATTAAACAAAAAATCACACACATCCAACTTTTCATTAAGCACAAAAGAGACATAAATGTAAAATTATGTTGCATCTACATTATTCAAGAGAGCTTTATTATCCCTAAATTGTACGGATTAGCCTCTCATTTGTGTTATCATGTCAACACAAGTAGAAAGCAACATGAAATAAACAAAAACAAAAGAAGAAGAAAATGAAAGCTAATGGAAAAGAGAACTATTCTACTTGCATAAAAGAAAAGAAATCTAAACTATAGCATGAAAGAAAAACAAACAAGAGAAGAAAAGAGCAATGTATTAAAGTTGCATAAGAAGAAATTACATGAAATAAAAATGGCTAAGTAGACATGAAAAGAAAAGAGAAACTTTCTTTTATTTTGAGCCTAAACTCATGAAGAGGAAGAGGAGGTTACATAAACTTAATGAGTTATTTATACAAGCATGAAACCCTAACCCATAATTTGGGGAATGCCCAAAATTCCCTTGAAGTAGTATGGAGGCCAAGTAATCATTAGTTTCTACTAATCATCATTTAAGTGTACATGAAGGCATTAATTCCATAAGCATGTGCATTAGCCTCTATTTTGTACATTAAGGTAGGTGGGTAAGTAAGGTCCTCCATATTTTTCACTTTGAATTATTTACATCTTCATTCTTTTGTATCTTCTTTGTGCATGCATATGCCTCAATGAAACCACTCCTATTTGAGATCAAATTCCTATAAAAATATATATATATTTCCAATTAAGTTTTCTAAAAAAATATATACACACAAATGACCGTTTTTCCCCTATATGAAGATGGATATGCGACAATTTGGAATTGATATGGATTTTGGTTAAAATAAGTTAAAATACCCAATATGATCATTTATTTAATTTAAATATATTAAATACAATGGTGAAAATATGCACATTTACGTGCACATCAGAAAGAAGAGAAGAGAAGAAAGAGAGAAGATAGAACAAACAGAACAATATAGAAACTCACATCGCAGCGGAAAACATATAATATCATATCAATGATCTTTACAAAAAAGAAACTTTGTACACATACATCAATCAGAGTACAACAATTAATCAATAGTTATCAGCCTAAACGGTTATAATAACATCTCCTCACTATTGCCGATAATTTACAACAACTAAGCACCGGATAATCAATAATCAAAATAGATACGTGTACACGAAATAAAGATCTCCAGCTCCTCTGCTAAAGCTCCAAAAGCACAAATCTGAACTTGTAAATATACTCGGTCTGACCCGAGCATTAAAAGGGAAGAACGCCCGGATCAGTATGGTAAACCAGCGTGAGAAACACATTCAACTGAATTTATTAAATTACCAAACGTTCCTTTTGTCAAAACAAAAGTATCTCGTAAGACAAGTCCACACATAAACACAGACATGATTTTACCTTACGATAACTAAAACAATTCATATCAAATCATCAGATATTATACTAGTGTCAAGTATACAAATAATATTAATCATAGCCGAAATTGTTACATTGATTAATTTCCAGCACACAGCCCAAAATGGATAATACAATCAAAATGGCAGGTATGTAGTGGAGTTTGGATTTCTATACAAATGACCAGATAAAGAGACTACCTTCCGGTAGTACATCTTTAGAAGAATGTACCAAGAACCATCACAAAGGATCCTCTACCAACACAAGACCGGCCGACCTTTATAACTAGATGGTACCGAATATATCGTCCTTCAGTCATTACCAACCTTTTTTGAGGGCCCTCAAAGCCTATACAGAAGGCTAAGTACTAAGTGTACGACTAAATATTTCCCACATCGAGTCGAGGAACTAAAATGGCCAAATTTGATAATTGTTTATTTAACTATCAAAACAAACAAACAAACAAACATTTGGCACCATAACAATCACTAGGCCATTTTAATTAATATTTTATTAATTAAATCACTTGCCAAATATCCACTTTAAATTATCTTTAAAAAGAAATATTTCCAAACCATTTCAACATTGGAAAACATTTACAAATACTTATTTAATAATAAGTAATTCACAAATCAATTTATTTTCAACACTTCGAAAATATTACATATAATTAAATCAGGATTAAGTGTATATTTTATTCTTTAAGAAGGAAATTCTCTTAAAATACATTTATTTGGGTCAAAATGAATGTTGCGTAAAACATCATTACGACAACCCAAAATCACTAGTATAGGAATTCAAAAAAAAGATAGATATATAAATCTTATATACTATACAAAACATTTCCTTTCGAAAATCATTTACTATAACAACAGTGTTATAGTCCATATGTTCTTATTTCTCGAAACGTCTATTTCTACAATGAGTGTTGAAATCTATGTATTCGGTACTTAATGCATTTAAGAACATCTTCTAACCATTTCATTCCATTTAAAATATCACTTCCTAAAACATTTATTTGTTTCAAAAGATTATTCACTGTCCAAAATCGTGAGTATAAATTCTCTTGTCCAAATTCAATACTCTACACATTTATTAAAAGGATTATCCACTGTCGAAAATCGTTGATATAATTCATTTACCAAATTCCTTGTTTCTATATATTCATTAAAGGATTATCCACTGCCCAAAATCAAGGATATATCTCCTTTAATAACTTCTACATTTAACTTATCCAATTCAATTGACTATGGACGTATAAAACAATGTTTATAAATTCCATTTATATTTTATAAAAACTTCTATTTCTAAATCTCCTTTATTAACCATTCCAATTTATATGCCAAAAATCCAAATATAAGTTAATTACTCATAATTCTCTTAGTTACAAAATTCGTTCTTTTATAATTTCATAAAATTCATAAATCTTATTTACTTATAAAATCCATTTATAACTCCATTTTAACATTTATAAAACTCCTTTACAATTCCATCATTTTTATTTATAAAATATCAATTTTATAAATCTTCTATGAAAGCCATTTATGATGAATCAAAAATCTCAATTTAAACAATTATTGCCAAACAGTTAACGCCTTATTTCAAAAATCACATTCTGATTATATTTTCCAAAATTCATAATTTTTGCAACATAAAAGTTATAACATTTATTTATTTATTTAAAATAGATCAATTCCTTAACAATTTGAAATTCAATAAAACATCTATTTTCAAAATCACTTGAAAATTATTTTTAAATTGAAATCATCACTTTAATATTTTTAAATCATCAAAAATAGGCTCAATGCTGCAACAGCACTAAATACATCAATCATGGTGTCCAAAACATCATATATCACATGATAACAAAATATATAACAATATCTGTAAATAAATTAATAGTGGTGAGGAATCCAGTTGGATCCCTCCAACCTTGCACCTACAACAAATATACATATTAGAACTATATGTATAATGTCCGCTTCGAGGCAGACGTGCGTACGAAAGGTCATCCGCTCATACACGGGATAGGGTCTCAACTTCTCCAATAGCCAGGTATATATCCAAATTTCAATCAATATATAGATAATATACTATATATCATCCAAAAAATCATCAATCAGCATAAAATAAATTTATTATCACTTATATAAAAATATCAGTGAGTCAGAAAGAGTGAGTTGTACTCACTTTGGTTCCAATAGCAGTTGCAGTGTTTTATTCGGAAAAAATTAAGCAGGCATTTAATTTTTACCCAAAATTTATACTAGATCCAATCAACTCCAAACCAGCTCTAAAATGTAGTGCTTGTCAATATGGACCCAATGCAACTTGTTTCGTCAAAAACGAACCTCGTATGAAGAAGTTATGGCATTACAAAATTTTTACGAATCTATAATATAATAAAATTCAATTTTCCTTTTAATTTAAACCCTGAATATTATCACGGCCGTTCATTTTCTTCAATCAAATTCTTGTCGCGACAAACATCGTCTTCGTTCCCAGGTTATATACGCATGAACAAACCCATGGCCGCCATTATTTCAACGAATTATACTCCCACCTCTAGATGCTAGAAGATGATCAAGAAGCACCATCTTGTAGCACATGCTCGACTTTACCAACGCACAAAGTATAGGCGAGCTCCTTCACCTTAAGGCCATGAAAAACGTGCGTGAATAACGAACAAACGCGGCCCAAAATCTATCCCTATGGTCGACGATTCATCGACCTACCCGTATGGATTTGAAATACTCACCTAGCTCTACAATGTTGTAGTTGAAAAATTTTGGTAATAGTTGATGGATTGGTAGAAAATAAAGGAGGAAGTATCGAGCATTCTCGGCCATAGAAAGCTAGGTGGCGGTTAGCCCTACAAATGAAACCCTAAGTTTTAGTACGCAAATGGAATAAAAACGTGGCCTTTTATAGAAAATTTGACGACACTATTCATCCAGTAATTTTTTCGAACTCCAAACGGGGGATGTTGCCTGGCGTTTCAATGTTTTACCCCTATTTCGAATACAATGAAATATATATTGAGAGCCAATTAAATCGTATTTGCAAGATAGGGTTTCGAATCGGCTATTTAAATTTAAAATTCACTTAAACAGATTTCTACGCGTTTTAGTTTGCCTCGGAGAAACCATAAATCCAATTGACACGAAATTTGAAATCTTACAATAATATAACATTACAGATCCAATGAAACTGGTTTTGTCGAAATCCGAGATTGTTTGAAAATGACTACTTTTACACGTTAATTGAATATTAAAATATTCAATTTTTACAATTTAACGATTAATTCAATTTTAAAAGTTTACTATCACTATTCTATGATTTAATTCAACTTTATAAATCATTTTCATTCGCATAAAATTCAAATTTCAATTGTTTACACAATTTAAAATATTAAATTAACGACTTAATTATCCAATTGTTAACCCGCCTTTTGGCAAGGCCGTGGACAGGTGGATTTAACTATACCGATTGCCGATTTTCGAGATTGATATACGATGGATTTTGGTCAATTAGATGGATAGGCAACCAATCATGGATGGTAATCATGATTGTACAGCCAGGATTCACCATAGTCAATGGATGAAGGCTATTGGATACTCGAAACTTAGGTTTCAATAAGTCGCAAGTCACCCTAGATTTGCTTCGAGTCGTATGGAGTTGAGCTTTGAGTGGTATGAATGACTTTGTCGAGTGTTTTGGGCGGCTTGGCATGAGTGGCTTCGCATTAATGGCTCGGTCAGGGTGGCTCGGCAATAGCTGCTCGGCATTGTGCAGGTTAGCTCGGCAATGGTGGTTCAGCACTTAGAGGTTTCTTAGCCTAGGTGTTCGGAAAATGTGGTTCGGTGGAAGATCGTTCGATTGGCCAGGTATGGTTCGGTCATATAGGGGACTGGCTTGGGATGGATCGACATCGAGTGGCCCGATGTTGGAGTATGAACATGGCTCGGTTTAGGCGGTTCGGTATAGTTGGGATCGGCAGGAAGGCTAGCGATCAGCTGGAGTGGGTCGGCATAGGGTAGTCGGCATGTGTGGGTCGGCATGGGCCGATCGGCGTGTGTGGTGAAGCTAAATTTGGTTATGGATTGGTATAGGCAAGAGGATGAGCTGCTCCAAGTTCGGGACTAGTTTGCTTCGAGTTTTGGATAGGATTGCGTCGATACAGTGCCTTGGCTACTTTAGTTCGGCTTATTAAGGAATGGAGATCGGTGAATGAGGCTTGGCCTTCCTGGTTCGGTTGTAGTGCAGAGCCTGGATCAGCAAATGGCCCTGATGGGTCCGGATTACTCAGGAGGCCCAACTACCTGGATTTGCCTATAAATACAGCAGGCAAAGCTTCAAAAAAAGGGATCTTCTTTCTTCTCTCTGACTTTCTCTTCTCTATGGCTAAGGCACTCAGGCATTGTTAAACTTTGGATTGTAACTGTAATCGATTATTACAGCAATAAAAAGGAAATTCCTAGAGTGGACGTGGGCCAGAGTTAGCCGAACCACTACAAAATCTGTTGTTCCTCACTGCTTTCATTTTAATTTTTGTTGTTGTTGTATTAATATCCTCTACGTATATTCTATCTGTGAGTTGTGACCAGTATTTCGTGCTTTCGCTTGGATTTGGGTGTTAGTAACCAATTTTGGCGCTAACATTTTGGTACTTTCATTGAGAGAGAAAGCACTCAGGATTTTGGAGCTAGGAACATGGATTCTAGGAAGCAATAGCTAGGCCACCAACAAGGAAGCAAGTGACGGAAAGGTGCAATCAAGAGGGAAGTCAAGAGGCTTCCTTTGGGGCTAGAGCAGGTCAAGCATCCACCTACATCACCAGAGATGAGATGGAAGCGATGTTAAAAAGGCAAGAGGAGATGATGTAGATTCTTCTCAGACATCTTGGACAAGCATGAATTGTCGGAGCTCAGATTTGTAGAGCTGGATCGGAGGCACTCAAACAGTAGGAAAATGGAGTGGTTCGGCAGGGGGCAGCCCCCAATCAGCAAACTGCTATCAATATAGATGGACCCAGACTCAGTGCCACGCCACCGGGAAATGCTGGACTAATCCATGGAGGGATACCAGATGAGGCTGTGCTGCCCGACGCTAAAAGGAATACTGGCGTACGTGATGAGGAGTATGTGGCAGGATTCCCTCGTGAACTCGAGGGACATGAGGTAGCATACAAGGATTACAGCTTGGCGACAATGACAGATTAGTAGAGATGGTCAGATGAGCTGTGAGAGGTGGATTGCTAAATAAAGACTTGGAGGATGTCAATAGAGTCCCTTTACTCCTACTATCAGGCAAGCTAGGAACCCATTGGATTTTAAGCTACCAATGTTGGAGATGTATGATAGGAGAATCGATCCCACCATTCACCTGACAAGGTACATAAGGCACACGGAGGTGCTGGGGGCATCGGATGTGGTCATGGCTCGATGCTTCGCTTTATATTTGACGGATATTGCAGCTATGTGGTTCAGACAGCTGGAGAGTGGTTCTATTAACACTTGGGTGGAACTGATTGAAAGGTTTATGAGGAAGTTTCAGGTCCATATAGTCAGACCCAAGAATGTGATGACCTTGACATCGATGAAATAATGGAAAGGAGAGACGATCCAGAAATTTCTTAACTAGATTCAATGCGGCGGTGGCGTCGGTGGATCAGCCCGATCCATCGATGGTTTTGATGTTGGCAGTTTCGGGAATTGCAGATATTTCGGATTTCAAGATATCATTGGAACGGGACCCACCGAGTGATCTCGGAGATTTCTACCATGAGGCGGAAAGGTTCCTGAGGCAGTATGATGAGTAGGCCGAGAGAGTGGGGCGAGAGGCTGAAGCTTATGCAGTGAAGGGTGGAGGTCCACCTAGGGAGGATCAAAATAAAGATGATAAAGGAAAAAAGGAAAACGAATGGAAACGGCAGCACTTCGAAGGGGCCTCGGAGGGAGTCAAACTTTTCTTCTTATGTAGATTTAACTGAGACTCCAGAAAGGATTTACTTGGATACTCAAGGGCGCCTCCAGTATCGAAGGTCGGCAAGGAGGGAACCTTCACAATACGAGCGGGCATCGGGAAAACATTGCCTATTCCATGAGCTAGATAGGCACAACACAAACGATTGTTGGCATTTGAAAGATATCATGGAGGAGCATGTAAGGAATGGTCACATGCAATAGTACATAAGGAATCGAGCTATAGCAGTGGAACGGAAGCGGCCACTGCCTACCTCGAACGAAGGTGGCGTTGGATCTAGACAACGCCGGCTCATTATCAACTGAATGGTTTTACGATTCCGAATAAGTAATAGAACTTAAAGTGATATGGCTAAGTCACTTACACATTTACGGGATCGAGGATGGTCCCTAGGCATGCTCTGAGACGATGATAAACTGTGTCGCTCAAGTCTATGAAATCATATTTTTCTTTTCGTTTTGAAAACTTTGATTTCTCCCTTGGAGATACAGACATATATTTGGTTTTCCCTGGATGTAAAAGAATCTTATTTTGAATGATTGGATTTGGATCAATGTAATAAATAATACGGGTCTAGCGATCACATTCCCGACCGGCGAGACAGGGCAGTGATTGCAAGTTACGAGTCCCTTTGCCGGAGAGCGATGGAATGGACTCGAACTCAAGTCCCTTTGTCGAAGTGTGATGGAATGGACTCGAACACAAGTCCCTTCGCTGGAGAGTGATGAAATGGACTCAAACACAATATAAAAGTCCTTGGCCAGAGAGCCAAGAACGGAGAATATAAAAGTCCTTTGTCGAAGAGCTGAGGCTGGAGAATATAGAAGTCCTTGGCCGAAGAGCCGAGGCCGGAGAATGTAAGAATTCCACGGTCGGAGAGCCGAGGCAAGAGAATATACAAGCTTTTAACTAGAGAGTCGAGGCTGGAATAGGATACGTGACCTGGCGAGGTCTACGGATTTAAAGTTAAACCAGGAGAGGTAAGGGATTCGGATTTTGGCTTAGGATAGATGGACCCAGTGAGGTCCTGGATTTGGCAAAGGGTCCGTAGCAGTCTTGAATTTGGATATTGACCTAGAAAGGTCATAGATTTAACTATTGGTTATTGATGGATTAAAACTTGGTTGATGGGTTCAAGTGGCTATGGAAATGGCTCAGGATTTGATCATTGGATTCAGAATCGGGTATCGACTCATAGCAATCATAGGTTAGGATAAAAGTGCAACGATGGCACTTAAATAGGATGGCTTGAATCATGGGTTTAATAGTATGGTTATGAACGGAACATGGACTTCGGATATTCAAATTTAAGACTATTCAGAACACACCTTCCTACCACAAGGCATGTTTTGGGCCGAAAATGTTAACTCGCCTTTTCGTAAGGCCATGGACAGGATGATTTAACTATACCAGGTTCTCGATTGTCGAGATTGACATACGATGGATTTTAGTCAATTGGATGGATAGGCAACCAATCACAGATGGTAACATGATTGTGCAGCCAGGATTCACCACAGCCGATGGATGAAGGCTATTGGATACTCGAAACTGGGGGTTCGATAAGTCGCAAATTTCCATGGATTTGCTTCGAGCCATAAAGAGTCGAGCCTCGAGTCGTATGAATGATTTCTTTGAGTCTTTTATGCGGCTCAGCATGAGTGGCTCGGCATTGATGGCTCGGTCAGGGCGGCTCAGCATGAGTGGCTCGTCATTGATGGGTCGGTTAGGGTGGCTCAGTAATGGTTTTTCAGCATTGTGGTTCAGTCAAGTTGGCTCGGCAGTGGTGGTTTGACACTTAGAGGTGGGTTGGCCTGAGGGTTCAGCAAATGTGGTTCGGTGGAAGCTCGTTCGGTCGGCCAGGTTCGGTTCGGTCATATAAGGGACTGGCTTAGGATGGATTGGTATCGAGTGGCCCGGTGTTAGAGTATGAACATGGCTCAGTTTAAGCGGTTCGGTATAGTTGGGATCGGCAGGAAAGCTAGCGATCGACTGGAGTGGGTCGGCATAGGTCGGCCGCCATGTGTGGATCGGCAAGGGCGAGTCGGCGTGTGTGGTGCGGCTAAATTTGGTTAAGGATCGATATAAGCAAGAGGATGTGCTGCTCCGAGTTCTGGACTAGTTTGCTTGGAGTTTTGGATAGGCTTGCTTCGGGACAGTGCCCTGGCTACTTTGGTTCGTCTTATTAAGGAATGGGGATCGGTGAATGCGGTTTGGCCTACCTGGTTCGGTCATAGTGCAGAGCCTGGATCGGCAATGGCCTTAATGGGCCTGGATTACTCGGGAAGCCCAACTACCTGAATTTGCCTATAAATACAGCAGGCAAAGCTTCAAAAAAGGGCATCTTCTTTCTGCTCTCTGACTTTCTCTTTTCTATGGCTAAGGCACTCAGCCATTGTTAAACTTTGGATTGCAACTGTAGTCGATTATTACAACAATAAAAAGGAAATTCCTAGAGTGGACGTAGGTCAGAGTTAGCCAAACCACTATAAAATCTGTTATTCCTTACTGCTTTCGTTTTAATTTTTGTTGTTCTTTATATTAATATCCTCCACGTATATTCTATCTATGAGCTGTGACTGGTATTTGGTGCTTTTGCTTGGATTTGGTTGTTAGTGACCAATTTTGGTGCTAACACCAATTAAATTACTATATTTGAAATATAATCTATTCAACTAATAACATTTACTTTCCAATATTTAAAATCAATTAAATATACGAATTTCAAGTGACTGAAATTTTAGATCGTTACATCGGGGTTGGTGTCGAACCCTCACAAGTTTCTCAGTCCTCATCCACGGCTAAAAGGAAAACAATCGCACACAAGCCTCCAAGAAATCGCCTTTTCGACCAAACTAATTCATCGATGAGTCTTCCATTGGATCCTCTGCCCGATCTACCAATTCTATATGACCTTGATGCTTATCAGTTCACTATTGTGAGCATTGGAAGATCAGAGTCTCCCATCAGAGTTGGCTCGGAGATCCCTATTTTCGGGGGGAAGTTACACCGATGAGAAAAGCTCCTGCACCTGGTCTGTCAAGGGGTTGCACTAGGACACTTACACACACTTGTACGTTTGACATTGCATTGTACTTAACTTGTACTTCCTAATACTCAAAGTTGATTGATATCAATTTTTCTTTGTAGAAACGATGGTTGAGGAAGAGGAGCATGTTTGATTCCCTATGGGATATACAACATCTATCATCTGGATTACGATCTGGCTCCTACCACGGCAACCGTGAACATTATGACTCTAGCTAACGCCCCAACTGCGATCGGGGTTATCAAAAGAGCATGACAGGGCCAGGCCTTCTTAGGATATTCGTAGTTCGAGATCGAGACCCCCTCCTGAAAAAGGTCCTGAAAGACCGGCTGAATGCAGGGACCTACCTACTGATCCCCCATGCACCCCCTCAACAATTCCAATCCCTCCAAGGTCCTTAGACCCATCACTGTCTTAGCAACCGAGCAATCGCTACTGCCATGGCAAAGATACTGCAGTTCATAGGCATGACAAGGAAATACTGGGGTTGAAATTATTTCTAAAGATCTCCCAAATAGATCCAAATGTTCGTATAGCGCAACTTCGAGATGAATTCTGAAACTTGTGCTTTGATGGATTCTACTTTCCTACCAATCTGAAGAGGGTTCCAAATGACGTATAGAAAATGACCATTGAATGTGTCACCGACATCCACATGCAAAACTGAGAATGGATGAAGGCTGCGGAAAAAATGTCACAATTTCTTTCGAGCGTGCGGTAGAACTCGAAAACTAAAATGACAAGAGGCTCAGGACAAGAGAATTATCGAAGCTCTGACAAATAAACTTAAGGCTTCAAGAACCGCCCTAACTGAAGCCGAAGGAAAAGATTACGCTTCCTTAAAATCTATGGAGGAGATGAAAACTAGCCATCTCAAGATGGTTTAAGTGTTATTTCATTGGAACTTGAAAATAGTTCTTGAACGAGACACGCCCTGAAATAGTGAGCCTTCGGCCTGAAAGGAATTTGCCGAGCTCAAGGCCAAGCATGAAGATGCGATTAAATAAAAAGATGACACTCAAAGATCGCTCAAGATTCCTGTGAAGAGTTGGTTCGTGTCAGGATTGAGAGAGATGCGAATATTGAAAAAGCAAAAGATGTCGACATACTCATTCAATGTGAGATAAAACGACCAAAGACAAGGTGGGAGAAGATGTAATGGATGAGCTTGACCAGCTTCTCATTCTCTGCAACGCCAATGTTCTCAAACATAGGAATTTGGCATGGCTTGGCAAGACTACCCTTACCAGGTTCATCGTGCCTGGGAATTTCTCATCGCGGAGGAGGAAAGACTTCATAGCTTGGAGAATGTCGATGTAACCAAGCTCGAAAGTGAAGTGCTTTTGGGCGATGAACCCAAAATATTACATGACATTTAGACTTCTCTTCTAAAAGAATTCGCAGTTGCTCCTTCACATGAAGTAAGTGAGGTATTTGGATCGGGGAACTCTGGCCTTGCAACTGAATTGCCCCATATGTCTCAAGTCATGACTAGCTCTACGACGAGCTCATCAACTATTGCTGGGTATGATACGGATAGACCACGGCTATCTCCAATTCTTGAGTGCACTTCTAAAGATGCTCCAACTCAATCTAGAGTTCACACCGGAGAAGTTATTTCATCGACTTTCCCTTCTCTCATAAAGTTGGGGAGCTATTGATCGACATTTCTAATCTTTTCACTTATTTTTTTCTCAAATTTGGATCCTTCAGGCCTCGCTCCTCTCCCTCCACAAGAACCTCAGCTGGAGCCATAGGTGGCCGCAACAGAGTATGTTATAGTTACAACTACGCCCACCTCTTAGGGTGCTCACGATGAAGCCTTCATCTTCGACGATCAACTTATGGAGGCATTATTCAATGAGGGAGGCAACCTGCACAATGAAATCCCCTTCGACACAGAAGTGATGATCGCAAGCTCCTCAGATCCCACTAGTAGGGCCATTATGAAAGAAAGGATGAGCGCTAGGAGCTCGAAAAAAGAAAGGTGAAGAGTGAGCCAGTTAAACTGGTCCTAGATGAACCGATACCTTCCCCACTTCAGACTATCCCTCCTGAAGGGATGATTTATTCGGAGTATGTTTCTTATACTTCTTGTGTTGAAGATGCCCTCATCCCTCCTCCTTCCAAAAACAATACTGCCTCGGTCTACACAGCCGGGGAAACTCCTTCGAAGAAAGGCCGAGGTTGAAGGATCGAAGGGGGGGCGAGCAGTAGTTCATAGGGAACCATTCCGAAGAAGCAAAAGAGGGATAAGAAATCCAAAGAGTGATCTTCGGACATGCAAATAATTCAAATAACTATTTTTCTTTTTGTTGGTTGTATTCGTTTGGGAATGGCCCTTCAGTTTTGTCTTGTATTTTGCACAACTAGTTTCATGGGAATAAAAATTCTTTTGTTCTTATGTATGATTTCTGTATTTGCTTGTTTAAATGTCTGAACTGTAACATTCCTTATTTTATGTACTTTTGACTTGCTATTTGCTGAATCAAACACTGATTTGGTTAATCCATCTCAATGCCTCTCAACGATCGTCGCTTGAGTCATTATAAACACTGGATATGATTTTCAGTGTTAAGCTGTCACAGTCATTTCTTGGACGATAAATTTCTACCCCTGGTTTCGGGTCGATAAATGTACTGCATGAATGATCGATTCTCGTCCTAGTGGTATTATTACTTTGACATAATATCTAAAAGACTTAAAGCCAATCAATGAATGATCGATTCACATTCAACATGTTTATCTTTCATGCCCTCAAGTTTGGGGCGTACATTGATAAGTAAGAAGACATGTTATATTTGCTTCAGATTTATGCTCTTTCCCGTCGAATTGTCGGATCAGGCTTGTGGATAAGAAACTGAGTCATGCGTATTTTGGTCTCTAGCAGTCTGCATTCCTCCTGTCGACTTCGGTTGGAATTACTGGAATTGTGAACAATCAAATTCACTCACTGAGTTTGCATTTAGTCCGCACTCTAGGGACTTAGATTCATTCCATGAGCAACCATTCGTGCTCGGTTTGCGCTCATATTTTAGTCCGTTCCCGGGGACATAGAGTCTCCTTATGGGCAGTCGCATTTCCGCCGAATTGTTTATATTCCAATCCTCACTTTAAGGACTTAGATTTTTTTCTCCTGGGTGGTCATATTTCCACCCGTGGCATTCGTTTTTCCACCGAATAGTTTATATTCTAGCCCTCAGTCCGGAGACTTAGAATTTTTTTTGTAGGCGGTCGTGTTTCCACCCATGGTAGTCATTTTTCTATCAAATGGTTTATACTCTAGCCCGTAGTTCGAGGACTTGGAATTTTGTCGTTGGCGGTTGCGTTTCTGCCCATGGCAGTTGTTTTTCCACCAAATGGTTTATACTCTAGCCCATATTCAACAGACTTTGAGTTTTCTCGTGGGAAGTCATGTTTCGGTCCTTGGTAGTCGTTTTTCTACCGAATGGTATATACTCTAGCCCGTACTAGGAGGACTTCGAGTTTTTTCATGAGCAGTCGCGTTTTCGCTAATGGAAGTCGTTTTTTTGCCAAGGGGTTTATACTCTAACCCACGATCGAAGGACATAGAATTTTCTCGTGGGCAGGTGTGTTTTTGCCCTTGGCAGTTGTTTTTCCACCGAATGGTTTAAACTCTAGCCTATAGTTGGGGGACTTAGAGTTTTGCCATGGGCAGTCATTTTTACGCCAAATGGTTTATGCTCTAGCCCGTAGTTCGAGGAGTTAGAGTTTTGTTATAGGCAGTCGTATTTTCGTTTGTGGTAGTCGTTTGTAACATCCCACCTTCTGGCGGCCAAAGCTAACCACCATTGATGCTGCAGTCATTCATAGTTGTTATTTCTTGGCGACTGAATGTGGCATAGTTAATATTGGTACATAAGAACAAAAGAATATGAAAAAATTTTAACTTCAACAAAAGTGAATTTCTCATTTCTTATGAATAATATTCAGATTTAATTACATAATTACGAATGTTAACCAAGTTCAGATCACATATATATGTACAAAATACGATAAGAGCGACATATGAAGATGTCCCGTTATGATGATTAGAGAACTAATAATATGAACTTTACAGTTCTTAGTACATCACAGCGGAATACACAAAATAGCTCATATATAGCTAACACTGCCTCCTACAATTCTCTGAAAGCTTATTTGTCCAAAAACTTGAAAGTATCCCACTCTCAGACTACTCTAATTAATTTTGAGTAACTGAGAATTTGTGGAGAAAAGAAAACTTCGAGTCAAACAATAAGTCTGGTATGAATAATCCCTTATCATCTCTTATCATAAATAGATATCTAGAGAGACAATGTCGCTTAGCGGAATGTGTTTTCCCTTCACTAGTATCCAAAACAAAACATGCAATCATTTACTATGCCTCTACACCCAAAATGATTAGTCTTAACATAATATGAAATAAAGCCATAAATTATATGCATTGGGTATCTCATCCCCTCATTAATTAGACATCCCATCTAAAAGAGATTTATTAAATTTCCTATCTAAAATCAATTAATTCGATTTTCCATCTAAAATCAATTTATTAGAGTTATCCTCCAAAATCTTTAAAATGACTTTCCTTCATAATTTAATAGGACTATCTATCCTAAATTTATTTAAAATAAATGCAGATTATCCATCGTACATTATTTTACAAAAGATGGTGTGGACTATCCACCGCACACTACGTTGTTTTCCTAGGATGACTATGAATTGTTGGGTGCCAAATCCCGAGGCTAACTACCTCTGGCAAAACATTATTCCCTTTAGAAATTTAATGTGGGTTATCCACCGCACATTCCATGGTTTTCCTAGGCTAACTACCTATAGCGATCTCAGGACTCTGCCCCTGATGAACTTATCATTCCTCCGAATGACAGTATACACAGTAGCATATCCGTAATGGGATAGCTCATCAAATTCTATAGCATACTCAATCATCGATCTATCCCTTGGACTAAATCTGCAAACTTCCCACGCAAAGCTGACTTGGCAACCTCTGATAGAAATCTTTCTTCGAACCTCCTTTGAAATTCAGCCCAAGTCGGGTCTTCCTCTTGCTCTCCTATGGTAACTTCGTTCCACCAAAATAATGATGCTCCCTGCAATTGCCTTGTAGAAAGTGTCCTCTTCTGCATATCCATCAAGCCGAGATTTGAAAATATCCTTTTACAATGCAATAGCCATTTCTCTACTCCTACTGCTTCCTTAGTTTCCAGAGAAGGCATTCCTCCAAGACAAGCGTAATCCCTGCTCGGCTTGGTATAATTATTGCCAACTGGGGCCACTGGATTAGCTCCTCCAACATTCCCTATAACCGCTCCCGCAGCTGCTCTAGCTTGCATCATATTAATGAAGAACTGATACATTATCCCCCACATCAACCGGTGGAATCTCAACACCACCATTAGCATTTTCATCTGGGTTTGCATTTGCCTGTCGACCCTGGTTGCTCCTAGTATTGGGTCGAACATTTCCACTTGTTGCGATGCGTCTCCCATCTTGATTCACTTTTCCGTTTCCTGCCTCCATATCTTACTTGCCTACTACCCAAAATCCAATCTTGGTAAGATACAGAAGAACGGTCTAAGAGAGTGAGGAATAAATATTTAGGTATTTATAGCAAAGTACACATACGTTACTATAATGCTTATCCAAACCCAACCATATTATAGATTCATTAGAATATGCTTTAAAAATCAATTAAGGTTTAGATTCCTTTTAAGTACATAAGCCATGCTCTGATACCAACTTGTAACATCCCGCCTTTTGGCACCCAAAACTAACCGCTACTGCTTCTGCAGTCATCTGTAGTTGTTATTTCTTAACGACTGAATGCGGCATGGTTAATATCGATACACAAGAACAATAGGATATGGATAATCTTAAACTTCAACAAAATAGAATCTTTCATTTCTTATGAATAACATTCAGATTTAATTACATAATCACAGACGTTAACCACATTCAGATCACATATACATGTACAAAATATGATAAGAGCGACATATGAAGATGTCCCCTTATGATAATTAGAGAACTAATAATATGAACATTATAGTTCTTAATACATCACAGCGGAATACATAAAATAGCTCCTATATAGCTAACACTACTTCATGCACGTCTTTGGAAGCTTTTCATCCAAAAACCCGAAAGTCTTCCACTCTCAGACTACTCAAATTAATTTTGAGTACCCGAGAGTTTATGGAGAAACACAAACTTCGAGTCAGACATTAAGTCCGGTATGAATAATCTCCTATCATCTCTTATCATAAATAGAAATCTAGTGAGACCACACCGCTTAACGGAATGGGTTTTTCTCTCACTAGTATTCAAAATAAAACATGCAAATCATTTACCACGGCCCTCCATCCAAAATGACTAGTTTTAACATAATATGAAATAAAGTCATAAATCATATATATTGGATATCTCATCCCCCCATTAATTAGATATCCCATCTAAAACAATTTATTAAATTTCCCATCTAAAATCAATATATTAGATTTCCTATCTAAAATCAATTTATTAATGTTCCTTTTAAAACTAGACTATCCATCATGATTTAATAGGACTTCCTGTTCTAAATCTATTTAAAATAAATGTAGATTATCCATTACACATTGTTTTATAAAAGATGGTTTGGACCATCCACCGCACACTACGTAGTTTTCCTAGGATAACTATGAACTCTTGAGTGCCAAATCCCGAGGCTAGCTAGCTCTAACAAAACATTCTTCACGTTAGAAATTTGATGTGGGCTATCCACCGCACATTCCATGATTTTCCTATTTTAATCAAGAATCCAATACTTGACCAATTAAAACATCATGATTCCTATGATTATTTATAAAAATTCACGATTCCTATGATTGCTTATTTTCCATAGGTATACCAGCTGTTTAAGCTATTCTTATTGGTAACCCTAACTAGGTTAAATTAAATAACAACACACTGATAGCCCCAACGTATATTTTTGGAAACATATTTCTGTTTATAACCCCAAACTATGTGTCAAAATCAGTAAACTCACCCTGGTGTACCCAAGGTTTATTAACATTCATCTTATATAAGGGTCACCCTTATATATTAAAACAAAGATAAGTGTTTTATGCCATAACCCTTCGAAGTAACAACTTCGACTTAGCAAAATTTTACTTAAGAAAATTGGGTAAAAACAGCCCTTTAAAACACTTTGAATAAAGTCTCGTTCGAAAGCAAATAAACATCCAAAGTTAGCCCCTTCGAAAACCTTTATTTTGAAAGCATCACAAAATCATACCTTTCGACCTTGGCAAAAGGTCCTACCATTGGACCTTGTTAGAAGGTTTCTTTTCGACAAAGTCGAAAGGTTCTACCTTTCGACCTTGTCGAAAGCCTTGGGTATCCCACCCTTATAAAACCATTTATAAACATTTCGAAAGTAATAAATCTTAAAATCTTTCGAAATCATTGAAATTCAATACCTTTCACAATCAATGAAGGTAATCCATTCATAACATTTCGAAATCAAACCTTTTAAAATCAAAAACCTTTCGAAATCAAACCTTTCGGACGATTCAAAAACAATGAAGTGTTTGTGTTGGAGCTAACCCTTTGAAAGTATAATTTTAACCATGTCGGAAGGTTTACCCTTTGACTTTGTCGAAAGGTTTGAAAAGTTTTACTTTAAAAACAATGGGGGTTCAGAAGTAACCCATTCTTCTTCCCTTTCTTTCCCTTCGATTTTGTCGAAGGCATTCCTTCGATTTAGTCGAAGGGATTAAAACACCTTATAGAAAACTTTTTAAACAATTCTTTTGAAAGGTTTTGATTTCGAAGATCCACTTCGAAACCCCTCTTCGAGGCCCCTTCTTGAATATATAAAAAAATTAGTCTTTTGTAAAATGATTGAGTCGAAGGATCCTCATTAACTTATTCGAAAGAAATTATGTTTCTATTCGAAAGCAAAGGAACCAGCCTTTCCATCCCTTTGCTCCTCTTCTTTTTAACACCGTGCCTACCTTTCGAATTAGGCGAAGGATAATTGTCTACCTTTCATCTTAGACGAAAGGTGCCTTTCGACTTCATCGAAAGGTAAAAGCGGGCTTGTTGGAGTCGAAAGCAGAACTGGGCATACTGAAGGATGTTTTATCTCGCTTGTCTAATTTTGATTGGCTATGGAGCCTTCTCCTTTAGTTGCAAATAGTAAAAAATATACAAAAGTTAACCTTTATATTAAAACACTATTCTTCTTCCCCATATAAATTTTCAAATTTCAGCCTTCCCTCTGAACTGGAAAATTCAAAGGCAATTTTACAGTTTAACCCTTAAGCTTAAATAACTAAATTATCTTAGTAAATTACTAAGGAAAAATCCCAAAAAATCTGATAAATCATATCCTTCAACATATTAAAATTTCAAAGCATATGAAAGTTCAAAACAACTCGGAATTTAACCAAAACCGAATAAAAATGTGTTAATTAGCCCATTAACATTTGAAACGTCTATGTCTTATTCAAACAAAAGTTTAAATGGTTATATCCTAGCCAAAATAACAAACATGAATCGTACATAACCCATAACTGATCCAAACATAGAAAAATGAGACGATAGACATGGTTATTCACCTTGATTAGTTGACTGGAGAATGAGATAATTTCCTAACTTTAATTCCTTAGCTTTATCTTCAATTTATTACTCTTCTTGGAGCTTTTAATAGCCGGCCGAAATATAGTGAGGAGTTATGAATGAGAGAGTTAAAGTTTATTAAGGTGGAGGTAGAGATATATATTAAGAAATGTAGCCTCATTTCCAAGTTTACCCCTTAGGAAATTCCTGCTTCTTAATTTAGTTAAGTCTTATGTTAGTTCATTCATTAAGACAGGACCATTGGATTTATTAATCTCATCTCCCTATTTATTCACATTATTCTAATTAGTTTATCCAATCAAATATCCTGAATAATGTTAATTAAAATTTAGGGGAATTACATCGTTTTTGGCTAAATGGTTTATACTCTAGCCGTTAGTCGGGGGATTTAGAGTTTTTTTGTGGGTAGTCGTGTTTCTGCCCGTGGCAGTCGTTTTTTCTGTCGAATGTTTTATACTCTAGCCTACAGTTTGGGGGCTTATATTTTTAGTAATGGGCAGTCATGTTTCCACCCGTTTGATTTGTACTTCATTTGTCGCGTCGAGGTGAAAATTATCGAATGAACGATCGAACCACGTCATGTGTGGAATGGGGTTTTTTTTCCCCAACATTCAGGATGAAACTTTGCAAATGGATGGTCGATTCTCGTCCATTTGATAATTGTAGCTCTTCCAATCAAGTCGAGGAAGAAGGGAGGTGATGGATGATTGAATCACATCCATGCTAGGGTTGAATAATCAAGTCTTGCGCAATTTGCTTCATGTTCCTTTTAGCAAATGAAGATGATGAGTTATTGAGCGGCCAATTACCACCCATTTCAGACAACTCTCATGTCCATTTGTTGAAATCTGCGATTGATAAGTAGGCAGTCAATCGTGGCTACTTAAAGTCTAAAATGAAGGTTGCTAAACAAATAGTCAGTCGTATCCACGTTCTATTGGATTTTCACCTTATCGAGTTTTTCCATTATGTGCCTCGGTGTCCCAAGCCAGGGGCATATGGTAGCTGATGAATGGTCGAAACACGCTCGTTTAGATAAAAGCTCCATAGGTTCTGTTGCGATCTGCGAGGATTGGTCCGCGCCTAACTCTAGGCACTTTGTTACATGCATCGTATGCACGTAGTTTAATTCAAGTTGGTCGTAGTTCACAACATAATTAAAATTGAAATTAAAATAATATGTAACGATTCGCTATTTCGAATCATTCACATCCACACATGTCAGACTTGAATTGCTCAAAACAGCAGATTGTTAACTTATATTTGGAAAAAATCAGCATATACAGTAAATAAAATCAATCATAGGCACATAGTAATACAAAAATAAGCAACAAAATAGATAAACAGTAGTTCATGAAGCTACTACATAAACATCAAAGTTTGAAATGAAATACAATAGAATGTCTCAAATACAATATAGTCTCAAATACAATATAGTCTCGAATACAAACAGATGACAAGTCTGAACAAAACAACTGGATCGCTAAAAGCTGAATAGATATAGATGGATCTCCAGGTGAAGCTCCAAACTCCAAAGGTGAGTCTCAAATGCTGTGACACTCAGTTGGACCCGAGCATAAAGCAAAACACAAAACACTCGAGTCAGGATTAACTTTCTTATATAGTAAATTTACCTCAAGTGAAATGTCAACTGAAATACAAGTAACTTAAAGGATGTCTGGGATTTCAATCCTCTAAGGATCCATGGAACTATCAACTATGTAGTAATTACTATTATAATATGTCAATCGTAAAGTAAACTATTAAAATAGCATTAATACGTTACTCATATCCCCTTTAACATATTTTTATATATTCTCATGGTCTATACAGTACCGTAACTCCTCTAATAAACTGAAGGGCTATCAGAGGGCACTCCATAGGTATGGTACAAGCCAAACTCGTAGAAGGCGCGATAAGGCATGCGACACGGCACCTGAGGCAATGCCAGGGTAGGTATACCATTTGCACTCCCGAACTGGTGGTAACGCATAGCAGCTACTACCGTCGACCTCGAGACACAATCCCAGATCAAAGATGCACCCAATCAAATCACAAAATCAATAGAATGGTATCAATGAAATGTGTCCGATAGGGGGAATGACCCCACTTATCCTAGTGTAACTCCTGTTTTAGCCACATCAAGCTGACTCACGGGAGTATGGGCTACGTAAATACCACATAGAATCATGGCTAAACCATCCTACTTCGTTCTGAAATCTCCACCACGTACACAGTAGTTAATTGGTTTTCGGTATTAGCAAAGAGTATGAAAATATCTGATCCCAGTTTCTTTAACAACAAAAGCTTATTTCACACCGTGGTCATTTGAAATGACCCTCAAAGTTTTTACCTCAAAATTTTCAATGATTTTATATATATGTATATGTATATGTATATATATGTACATACACATACCCATTTAATTTATATGTATCTGAATGTCCACATATATTTCATTTGCACTTTTAAGTTTGATTTAAATTTCCTTTGAATTATCAGAGTCATCTTCTTTCAAACATATTCAACTAGGATTCCTAGTCCATTACCAATATAAGTATATCAGTTTATTCCTAAAAACATACACATACATATGAAGATGTATATGTTCCTCTTGTTTAAAATCAGAGTATGTATTTGTCAAACAAGAGCATGCTGTTTGGTTTGGATTTGAATAAGTCTATCTACAGATAATTACCATGTTCTTTTGAATATTTGTATTATATTAATAAATTGTATGCATATATAATTCTTATGAATTTGGTCATTCCAAGTTATTAATATTAATTTATTTTTATCAGTTAAATCTCTAGATACTTGAGATTCACAGGTCATAGTTCAAATATGTTTGTATTTGACTAAGGCCAGAAAATTATATATTCACTTATCATTTTCCACTTATGTATTTTCTTTGAACCCTTCTTGTTTTCACTCAATCTATATGACTTGTTTGTTTAATCTTAGTCTAAATGTCACACTATAGATTTTTCATTTACCTACAGATCTGTTATCACAAGAATATAACTTCATAATATGTGAAGTGTTCCCAGGTTTTGCTTGTCCAAAACCAGTTCTCATAGCATATCTTTCATGGCCTTTAAAGTTGATTGTGGTGAAACAATTGCTAAATAAACTAAACTTTTTAAAAATGCATTTTTACAGACAAAACACCCTCAAACATGATCTACCAAAACTTCATTCTTTTGAAGCTGGTTATCTCATGTATCTTGTGTCTGCTTGACACTTGTTCAAAGCAATTGAGACATCATTCATTACATTTTATCTAAAGCTTCACAAAACATTCACTTTTCTCAAAATAATTCAGAAATGAACATAAACTTGTTTGCAAAGCATTTCAAGAAAAAGAACTTAAATCCTTATAAGTTACTTTTAGTTAAATCCATATCTTATCCTAAAACTCAGTGCTTTGCTATGTCTCAAGATTGACTAATACATAATATAAGTTATGTGAAACAGTTGCTCACATACACATACATATTTCTTTTCCAGGCCTCCATATATAATACTTAAGCATGTTCTTCTTGTTATTAACTCAGATGTTTCTTTTAGTTTTTAAACCTTAATGCATAGCAATATTCAACAGAAAACAACTAGTTCAACTTATCATAATAAAATTCATTACATAACATCAGGTTCAAACACAACTATCTCATGAATACATGCAAATAAGATCATTTTAAGCTCTTATTAAAGATTAGCAGGCATGTTCATTCAATTCTTTTCCATTAGCCACAACTTCACTTTCTACTAAAGCTTGGTACTCCCTGCAAGAACATTAGAGGCTGCCTCATTTTAAAGTGAGACACTCCCATATGCCATGAGCAAATAAGGGTCAGATCTATGATCTGGTATGAGCATCATCAATATATTCATAACATTAAGCAACAGAGAATGTAAGTGTACTAACTTATTATTTAAGCAAATTTCTGCAATCCATTACTTTAGCCTGGTATAAATAAATTGATTTAGGTATGATATATTCATCTATCATTCTTACACATGCATACATAATCTTGCAAACATGATTATCTATCTGTAACAATTGCATTCACAGGAACAATCATGGTTTCATACCAACCAACCTAAGAAATATTCATATTCCTATTTCCTCATTTACAAGTTGTATAATTCAATTTAATTTCCTGCCTCATCTGCAATCAAGGTGTCACATGGACACATTGCAATGAACTAATTCACATCATTGCACAAAGATCTCAGGGCTTAAACAAACCATGTGTCAACTTGCATACATCAAATATAGCAAGCACTCCAGCAGCCTTCTTGGCCTCCCCTTCCCTAATTTATTTACTAGTGCATTTATTTAAATCCTACCATCAATTGTGCTAAGTGAACATGTTACTGCAAACATGAAAACATCCATAATCTTCCTAGCACAATTTTTCCTCAGAAATAGGCAGACAGTCATTTCCTAAAATGTGGTCATTATGTCCTGATCTCGGTAAAATTATATAAGAATATTTTCAACTATAATAAGAGGCATGGCATGACATGTTATTTTAGTCTACAAGACTCTATGATTGAATCAGATACATGATCTGGCTCCATCATAGTTCTAGCTTGTGAGTTTATATTTTTTTCTTTGATTAAGGGCTCAGCACCTAGAAAATTTCTATTGCACCCTTAATTAATTTCCTTTTAAGCCTTGGCACTTATACAAAGTATAATGCAGCTCACACATTTTCCCTTGATAAAATTTTCATGCCATGGATCTTTAATAGTTGAGAGTATTCCCTAGATAATTTTAAGATTCGGGTTCTTAGCATTTCTGAGCAAACTAAAATAGTAAGTTGCACATACAAAGGCAAACATCTCAACAAATCAGCTATCACCCAGAAACATCCATGGTAAAATTATATCAGATCCAAAAACATCCAAATAGCATTGATAAAATCATATTCCCAAAACCAGAAACATGTAAAGAACAATACAAAAATTGACTGCCTCATCTCAGGTCTTAATGCCATAAATATAGTGAGATAACTCGCTTAAATATTGTCTTCTTTTGATCCAGAAAACCATTGTGTGTGTTTTCCCCTCCCTTCCTATATTTTTCTTTCTTTCTTATTTTTGTGTAACTCGGGGTAAAGATAACTTTACTGGCCAAAATTGCCTATTTATATCAATGTTTCCCACTAGGGTTTTGTTGAAACAAAATTCCATTTCTATCCTAGTTTGCATCTTGCATTTTTCACATTTTCATCCCGGCCATATTAGTTAGAAAAAGGGTGGTATTTTTTTCTTTCCTCTACTTTTGCAGAAAATGACCACTCACCTAATCATGTTAAAAGTGCGACTACCATATTTTATATTTTAATTATTTATGAAAATCCCCTTTTGCTATTTTTGCCTACACAAGGATATTGACTTGTATTACATTTCATGTCATTTTGATGTTTCTTTCCTACTGCTTTGCTTCAACACTTTCTGCTTACAGAAAATGTACATGTACATAGGGGTATATATATTTGATCTTTCTTTGCCTTACAGGAAATATACACACATATATACTTTTTCTATTTTATAATGAGTTAGATTTGGTAAAAGAAAATCCTATGCTTTAAGCAAGGATTACTTCTTGCTCAATAAAATCTTTCTGCCTGTTCATTACTTTATTTATTATATTTTTTTTCAAAATTATACATTGTGATCTGAGGACAAAATGATTCACATCTCAAAACTACATTTGAAATGTTTTCTTTTCCCCATATTATTAATTTCCACAAAATCTTGGATTTTCCCCTGTGCTATTTCCAGTGTGCATGTGTACACATCTCCTTGCACATTTTTTTTTAATTTCAAGAATTCCATCATATTTAAATCCAATTATTTCAAGATTAAATTATTTTATTACTATAATTTATCACAAGATCTTCGGGTATTACACTCACCCCTCCTTTTTAGGAATTGTGTCCTCACAATTTTCCTAGTACTTATAATAAGCATTATCTTATTTCCTGAATATCTAACAGACATATGCATAAGCAAGAAATTTCAACCACAACAATCATTCATATCAAATTAAAAATTACCTTTCTATCTGCAAAAAGTTTAGGATAATCCCTCCTAATCTTGTCTTCTAACTCCCATGTACAATCATTAGGATCAAGACTCCACTGTACCTTCACAAGTTTCAGTGATTTATTCCTCAATTTCTTCACATCCTTTGCCAAAATTCCCACTGGATCCTTTTCATAAACCAAATTAGGATTTATTTGCACTTGGGTTGGGGTCTTAAGAATTTCTGCCTTATCATGGACCCACCTTCTCAATTGTGATACATGAAAACATCATGTATTCCTTGCATGTTTTCTGGTAATTCCAACTTATATGCCAAGGAACCAATTCTTTCCAGAATTTTGTATGGCCCAATATATCTTGGGTTTAACTTGCCTTGTTTCCCAAATCTCGGTACATTTTTCATAGGTGAGATTTTAATGAAAACAAAGTTTCCTACTTCATATTCCACCTGCCTCCTTTTCATATCTGCAAATTTCTTTTGCCTATCTTGAGCTGCTTCCATTCTTCTCCTTACCAACTCAATTTTCTCTTTAGTTTCTTGTATATACTCAGGCCCTAAAATAGCCCTTTCTCCTGCTTCTACCCAACAAACAGGTGACAGACATGGTTTGCCATATAAGGCTTCAAATGGAGCCATTCCTATGGTGCTTTGATAAGTATTATTGTATGTAAACTCAGCTAAATGAAGATAGTCTTCCCAGTTGCCCCCAAAATCCAATACACATGCTCTCAACATGTCCTCCAAAACTTTATTCACTACCTCAATCTGCCCATCTGATTGAGGATGGTAGGCAGTGCTTAAACATAATTCACTTCCCATGGCTTCTTGAAAGCTTCTCCAGAATTTTGAGGTAAAGATGGTATCCCTATCACTCACAATAGTTTTGGGAATGCCATGCATTTTACCACTTCCTTCATAAATACCTGAGCTAATTTTGGTGCTTTCCTTTCTGATTTGATTGGGATGAAATGTGCCACCTTAGTTAGCCTATCAACTACCACCCATATGCTTGTATTTCCTCTCTTAGATCTAGGCAGTCCATCTATGAAATCCATAGATATATCTTCCCACTTCCACTGTGGTATGCTAGGAGGTTGCAACAATACTGATGGCTTCTGTGTTTCAGCCTTGACTTGTTGGCAAGTCATGCATTTGGCAATATATTTGGCTACATCTGATTTCATTCCCTTCCACCAAAAATCTCTTTTTAAATTTTGATACATCTTGGTACTGCCTGGGTGTATGGAGTACTTACTTCTATGATATTCATTTAATATCTCCTCCTTCAATTCTATGTTCTCTGGCACACACATTCTATTTTGGTTTCTCAAATAACCATCTTTATCAATATGGTGATTTATCACTTCCTCTCCTTTTGATATGAGAACTTTCTTCTCCAATAAATTTGTGTCTTGTTCTTGCATTTTTCCTACCTTCAAAATTAAATCTGATTGAAGTGTCATCAAACTTAACTTCCCTCTATTTTCTTGTGCACCTGCACATCCATGTGCACACAACCATTCTCCCCAATTTCTAACTCAGTCAGCAAAGACAAGTCCTGAAACTATTTTATCATCATCATAGCTAATTTAGCATGTTGTTTACTTAGAGCATCAGTAACCTTGTTTGCTTTGCCTGGTATATAAATTATGTCAAAGTCATAGGCAGCTAAGAACTCCACCCATCTATGTTGCCTCATGTTTAAATCTTTTTGTGAAAATAAATACTTTAGAGACTTGTGGTCAATGTAAAGTTCAAACTTAGTTCCTAACAAATAATGCCTCCAAAGTTTCAGAGCATAAATCACAGCTGCTAATTCAAGATCATGTGTGGCATACCTTACTTCATGGGGTTTGAGTTGTCTGGATGCATATGCAAAACTTGGCCTTGTTGCATCAACACTGCACCCAAGCCAAACCCACTAGCATTAGTGTATACAACTAATTCTTCATTTCCCTTGGGTACTTTCAAAATTGGAGCATTCACCAATGCCTCCTTCAACTGTTCAAAAGACTTTTCACACTTTTCTGACCAAACAAAGGCTTGGTTTTTCCTGGTTAAGTTAGTAAGTGGTGTAGAAATTTTTGAAAAATCTTTTATAAATCTCCTATGATACCCTGCCATCCCCATGAGTGATCTCACTTCACTCACAGTGCTAGGCCTTTTCCATGCTTGAAAAGCCACTACTTTATTGGGGTTCACAGAAATTCCTTTGGCAGAGATGACATGGCCAAGGAAATGTACTTCCTTCCACTTGGTTGTGTTTCTCAGCATTAATCTCCACTGTGGATTTGCCTTTGTCTTCCAAGTTTGCTAATTTTCCTTGCTGTTTATACTCAGGACAATTTTTCTTCATATGCCCCTCTTTCCCACATAGATAGCACTTGAAAGCTCCTCCTTTCAATTCTGGACATCTTGGTTTGATATGTCCTTCCTTCCCACATTGGTGACACTCAATTTTCTTCTTGGTTTCTGTTGGGTGGATTCTCACCCAGGAGATCTCGAGACCAAGAAGCATCAGTTCCATCTGGGTTTGCCCACTCCATTCGTTCCATTCCATCCGGTACCTAAGCTCATCCGGTACACAGGCCACTGCCGAACCACCTACCCGCCGAACCAAAATAACACCGGTCCAAAACCATCTCCCTGTCGGACCAACCTACATCACCGGACCAACCTCCATCACCGAACCAACATCTACCGGTCCAACACCTCTCCCTGCAGAGCCGAACCAAGCTCCACCCACTCACCACCGGACTATGCCCCCACCGAGCCATGCTCCACCGAACCAACCTACCTCCATCCATTGCCGGACCAGAAACGAGGGAGGACACGACCGGACCAATTCTGTCAGGCCAGATTGCTTCAGCCCAGGCCCACCAGCAGCTATATACGTCCAAGACCCCTGCCTCCAGCCTCACTCTATAAATAGAAGGGCAAGGGTACAACAATGGCGGACAAGTTTGAGAGCTCAAGCACGGAAGGAACTTTCAAACAACTTTCATATACTTGTATACCAAGCTTTGTACTTGTAATCTGAAAGAAAAAGGAGAATAACATATAAAGTGGACGTAGGCACGTTCTGGCCGAACCACTATAAATCTGTGTGTCTTTTACAGTTTAGTCCCTGCTTTTCATATATTTGCGTAAATCCCCCAAATCATTAGAAACAACATAAAATCAACTAATTCATACGACTTGGAGGTGTTTGCCCATTTCTTGTGCAAACATTTTTGGTGCTTTCACTGAGAACCGAGCTAGAAGCTACAGCTTCTCCTACTCAACCTTCTTCCTCACAGCATCGTTCCTCGCTCCGAGAACATGACTTCCAGGCATAGGAGAGATGTTAATAAAGGAAAGAACGTCGCAAATATCAGTATCCCAGATCTAGTGGCCCTGAATCAAGAGAATCATCCCATTTTAACAGCAATGCCAGATGAAAATCGGGCAATTCCATCAGCCCCTGCCGCGGAACAACCAATTACTAGGGCAGATTTAGAGAGGGTTGTGCCTGAAGTAACTAACCGCTTCGCATCTCAACAAGAAGCCCTGGTGGACCAACTCATGTCACGCCTAAGGGATTTTGAAGAATCCAACCGCAACACTGAATCATGGGGTGAGTCCCAATCTGGAGGATCTGGGAGGCAACAAAGACCTTTCTTCTTCGAAAAAGTTAACAACAGAAATAGCCATGGTAGGGGCCGAGCCCGGATTCAGCCCGAATTCCGACCCGAGGAAACACTTGGAACCGAACCCAACGGGGGAGGTGCCAGGCAGGGATCGGATGTAGCTAAGCCTGTCATGCTACCTAACCATGAAATCACCAGTAGACGGGGCCGAGCTGGAGTCCAGCCCGAAGTTGGACCCGAGGAAGCGCTGAGAACAGAACCCGACAAGGGAAGATCAAGGCAAGGGCCAACTATGGCTGACCCCAGCATGCCCCCAGAAGAGCAGAGGCAGCCTTTGGAGAATGTTAGGAATGACAGACGATACCATCCCTACAAGTCATCTGGACGGAATCAATCCCGCAGGGAAGAACCAAACTCATTTTTGTCCGCTCCAAGTTCTAATGAAAGGATGGCGCGATTGTTCAGAGAGTGCGTCCAACGGGAGCAAAGGGATCGAGGGATAGGTGCTAGGGTAACCAGCCCCTTCACCCGCAATATCGAAACTGCCATCACCCCCCGAGAATGGAAGATGCCAACGATGGAACCTTACAAAGGAACCTCTGACCCCATCGTACACTTACAGAGGTACACCTAGCATATGCTCATGAGCGGAGCAACAGAGGGAGTGTTGTGCAAATGCTTCCCACTATTCTTGGCAGATCTAGCTACCTCCTGGTTCTGCCACCTACCCCAAGGGTCCATCAGCTCATGGGAAATGTTGAAAGAAAAGTTCATCAGTCAGTTCCGCATTCATGTGGAGCAACCCAAGGACGCTTATTCCTTATCTAATATCAAACAAAAACCCGGAGAGACATTGCAACAATATCTAACCCGATTCAACGCCGCGGCAACCGCAGTCCAAGATGCCGACGAGAAACTTATCCTAATGGCCCTCTGCAGTGGTGTACATCCAGATACTAAATTTGCTAGAAGACTAACTAAGGAAAAACCAGCTACTTTACCTGATTTCTTCCATGAAGCTGGAAAGTATATGAGACTTGAGGACGCTGCCACTGAGAGGCAATCAGGACAACAGGCTAAGACGGCTACAGACAGGGTCCCCGCTGCAGCAAAGGATGTTCGAAGAAATGACTTTAGGGACAATGCTGGAGGCAAAAAGGGAGAAAAGCGCTTATATCGACCAGGACCAAGATTTGACTCTTACACTCCTTTGAATGAAACGATTGAAAACGTCTTCCTAGCCACTCAAGACGAAGTTAGATACAAGCACCCCCCGCACAAGAAGGAGTCAGATAGCGCACTCAAATCTGGAAAGTTCTGCCGCTTCCACGAATCCCACGGACATGATACCAATGAATGCCACCATCTCCGGGACTTGATTGAAGAACACATTAGAAGGAGGAGACAGGAGAACTATATAAAAGGCCAGAACAGGACTTCAACTCCTGCCAATGAGAATCCTGGACTACCCCCCCCCCCCCCAAGAAGCAGGCAGGGGAAATCGCAACACCAGCGGCTCTAGTCAAGAGAAGATAGTGGTCCACACCATATCAGGAGGACCGCACATCGCCGACAAAAGCAGGGCGGAGATGGAAAGATACGGTAAGTCACTGAGGAACGCTGAAGGCTGCGTTAATTCTGTTATGGAAGAACGCCACCCGAAACGGAAAGAGAATGACGACATCACATTCAATAGGCGTGATCTAGAGGGAAGACAGTACCCACACATGGATCCTATGGTCATCTCTGGCTGGTTCGGACCAGCCAAGGTTTTTCGGATTTTAATAGACACTGGAAGCTCGGTGAATATCCTATTCAAGCATGCTTTCGACAAAATGAAGCTATCAATGAAGGATGTGTCTCCCTACAACAAACCACTACATGGTTTCACTGGAGATACGAAGATGCCCCTCGGGCAACTGGACCTTTTTGTTGAAATAGGAAGTCAACCCCGCTCCGCTGTGCGGAAACAAACATTTGTGCTAATAGAGAACCACTCGGCCTACAACGTCTTTTTGGGAAGACCAGCCTTGTCTGACTTCCAAATTGTCCTAGCCCCTTGGTGCCTGAAGATGAAATTTCCAACTGATAACGGAATAGGAGAAATAGAGGGAGATCAAGACGCTGCTCGAGACTGCTATGTAACTGAACTTCGCAATAACCGCAGAAAAGATAAAGGGAAAAATGCAGAGACCACTCTTAAATGAAAAGCTTGGAAGCATAGCAACTAAAGAAAGCCCCTCCTCTTCGATATACTAGTGATCGTTTCAATGAATTAGACCCCAGGGACAAAGAGGAGGAGGCCACCGCCGAGCCTGCAGAGGCTATGGAATTCGTATATGTAGACAAACACGACCCAAGTAGACTGCTGAGAGTTGGGTCTCAGTTAAAAAGAGAATTAAAGAATCAACTCATTGATTTTCTTCGCCACAACATGGATGTATTTGCATGGACGCACGCTGACATGACGGGAATCTCCCCAGACGTAGCATGCTACATGCTGAACATAGATCCCACCAAGGTGCCAGTGAAGTAGAAAAAGAGGAGCATGGGGGCTGAACGATCAGCAGCCCTCGAGGAAGAAGTAAAGAACTTACTTGCCAATGACTTCATACGTGAAGCCATCTACCCAGAATGGATCGCCAACCCGGTCCTGGTAAAGAAAGCTAATGGGAAGTGGCGAACATGCATCGATTTCTCCAACTTAAATGACGCCTGCCCGAAAGACTGCTTCCCACTCCCCCGAATCGACCAACTCGTGGACAGCACAGCCGGACACGAACTCTTATCCTTTATGGACGCATACTCAGGATATAACCAGATCCCTATGCACGCCCCCGATCAAGACCACACTAGCTTCATCACCGATCGAGGATTGTACTGTTACAGGGTAATGCCCTTTGGACTTAAAAACGCCGGAGCTACTTATCAGCGCCTCGTCAATAAGATGTTTGCAGAACTGATAGGGCGATCTATGGAAGTTTATGTGGATGACGTGCTGGTAAAATCGAGGAAAGCCAACGACCATATAAACCATCTGGACGAGATGTTTCAAGTACTTCGCCAATATGGAATGAAACTGAACCCTCTAAAGTGCTCCTTCGGAGTATCATCGGGAAAGTTCTTGGGATTCATCGTTCATGCCAGGGGGATTGAAGCAAACCCCGAACAAGTTCGAGCTTTGCAAGATATCAAGATACCATCCACTCGAAAAGAGATGCAAAGCCTAAACGGAAAAGTGGCCGCCCTAAGTATGTTCATCTCTAAAGCAACCGACAAATGCATCCCTTTCTTCGAAACTCTAAAGAAAGACAAAGGAAAGTTCGGATGGACTGACGAATGCTCGACAGCCTTCCTTAACTTAATCGGACACCTCCAGAGACCACCGGTACTCTCAACTCCGAATGAAGGCGAGGAACTGTACCTATACCTTGCTGTATCGTCCCACGTTTTGAGCGCCGCTTTGGTGAGAGAAGACAACCACGCGCAGCGACCCGTATACTTTGTAAGCAAGAGATTCAAAGGGGCAGAAGCCAGATACCCTAAACTTGAAAAGCTAGCATACTGTTTGCTTATCACGTCACGGAAACTGCGACACTATTTCCAGTCTCATTCCATCAGAGTTTTAACCGATCAACCGCTAAGGCAAGTGCTCCATCGCCCCGACACTTCTGGGCGATTACTTAAGTGGTGCATCGAACTAAGTCAATATGATATCACTTATCATCCTCGCACCGCTATCAAAGGGCAAGCCATAGCTGATTTCATTGCCGAATTCACTACTAATGAAGGTAAGGACCAATCTGAAATAGCAGAAGATATCAAGTGGAATCTCTTCGTAGATGGAGCGTCAAACGAACAAGGCTCGAGGGCAGGTGTTGTGATAATCACCCCCAGGGGAAAGAAGCTGCACTACGCCCTAAGATTGGAATTCGCTGCACCAACAATGACGCAGAATACGAAGCAGTGATAGCCGGATTAGAACTTGCACTGGAAATTGGAGTCAGTTCTTTTTGTCTCCATAGTGATTCTCAACTTATTGTAAATCAAATACTGGGAGAATTCCAGACTCGAGGAGAACGACTCACAGCATATCTAAAGAAGACCATGCTACTGCTTAATCAATTAGATCACTATTTAATCAAACACATTCCCCGAGAAGAGAATCAAGAGGCCGACGAACTAGCAAAACAAGCTAGTATGAAGAACATCACTATTTTCGGAGCATTAACCATCTCAAAACAGCTGGCACCAAGTTTCGAGCAAATGAATCTGATAACTGTGATCGACGAAGAAACCTGGATGACCCCTATCCGGAAATATTTACAAGATGGCACACTGCCCGACAAGTGTAGCGAAGTTAAGAAAATCTTGAGGAAAGCTTCCCGATACACATTACAGGAAGGCATCCTCTATCGACGCGGCTTCTCTAATCCGTTATTAAGGTGTATCGCTGGAAGGGAAGTCAAGGAAGTCTTATCCAACATCCATCAAGGAAGTTGCGGAGATCACACTGGAGAGCAGACTCTGGCAAAGAAGATACTCCGATATGGATATTACTGGCCCACTTTAAACAAAGATGCCTTGGACTTCATCAAGAGATGTGATAGATGCCAGAATTTGCCAAGATTCCTCGACCACCCACAAATGAGATTACTCAAATGACCAGCCCTTGGCCCTTTGCAGTATGGGGAATTGACTTGATTGGCGAACTGCCAACGGGACGAGGCGGAGCCAAATATGCTATAGTGGCGGTTGACTATTTCACCAAATGGGTGGAGGCGGAACCTCTAAATAAAATATCCTCAGCAAAAGTTATCAACTTCTTGATCAAAAATATTCTGTGCAGGTATGGGGTCCCACTCAAGATCATATCAGACAACGGATTTCAGTTTGAGAGCGAATAATTCGCCGATTGGTGCCAAGAGAATGGAATTCACAAAAGCTTCTCATCTGTAGCTTATCCTCAAGCAAACGGACAAGTTGAAGCTGTCAACAAGATTCTCAAAGCCTTAATCAAGAAGAAACTTGAAAATTCGAAAAGCGCTTGGGTGGACGGACTTCCTATGGCACTTTGGGCCTATCGCACATCTTACAGAACTTCAACAGGGCATACCCCTTTCTCTTTGGCATACGGATCGGAGGCCATGCTCCCAGTTGAAACTATAGTGCCCTCTCACCGTAGGATCCACTATAACCCGGAAGAGAACGAAGAACTCCTCCTCATGTCTTTGGATCTAATTGAGGAGAGAAGAAACGATGCAGCACTCAAAGCAGCAGCTCATAAGCAAAAAGTCGCAGCACAATACAACTCCAAAGTCAAGCACCGCAGCTTACAGGAAGGAGATCTCGTCCTCAAGCGGATCTTCCCGCGCCCCGGAGTGCTAGATCCAATCTGGGACGGACCCTATGTAATCCATAAAGATCTCCACAACGGAGCTTATATTTTGTCAATAGTGGACGGAGAGGTGTTCCAGAGAGCATGGAACATCCAACACCTCCGTCGATACTTTTCTTAACTTGTACTGCCCATATGAAGTGAATTAACAAAGAGAATCAGTGGACGTAGGCATTTTTGTGCCGAACCACTTTAAAAAATCTTGTCTCCTTTTAACTTGTTCCTTTATAACTTGGCTACTTGTTAACTGTATCCTTTTCTGTTGAACAAAATTCTGTGTAATGGCACCTCCATTCAAGCCACATCAGGGCACGGCCTCATCTGGACAAGGCCTAACAGGTACTATGCGATTCTATGCACTCGCCAATGAGACACTTTTGCTCCAACATCCCTCTGCTGCGGGTTAACTCGTTGCTCGCGACTGCCCTTAAGGCCAACTGTAATGAGCCGATTATAAGCCATTACGAAGGCCGACTATAGCCGATGGCAGCTCACTACGGCGTTCGGCTCGCCGGCAACTGTGAACCTACTTTAAGCCCCAACATAAGGTGTGACCAGCCAGGGGTAGTTCACGGTTGACGATCGGCACCCACGCTAGCCGGCCACAGTAAATCGAATAATACCCACGATTACGGGCCATAATGGCTTGGGTAGTTACTGTGCGCGATCTCGGCTCCGATGTGTCTTGAGTGCGGCTGTGGTAAAAAAGAAAACTCCCCGCGGAGGCGTAAGATGGGTGACTAATGTCTCCAAGACCCACAGCTAGGGAAAGTGACTACAAAACCCGTTTGCCACGAACTTAAGCACATCGACGGCCTTCCGTGACTGGAAGTTTTACTTTTCCTATATTTCCATTCCATTTAATTACTTTTCTCCTATCTTGTGTAACGGTCCCTAAAGTACAGGACACCGACTAGGAGACATTCGCTCATAAGGATCGGAGCCCGCAAACTGGATAACAAGGCACTCAGTTGTATCCATGACCAATTACACAAGACACTCAACGCTACCCCCTGCAACTAAAACATGAAGGGCGGTACTCTCTTCTCTTGTTCATAAACATGTAACTATAACTTATTTATACATCACACCAACATTGCAAAATACGAAATTATATTTCAAGCAAGAGCTTAGCATCAAACACAACTAAATCACAGGCACATGCATAGTTATACTTCTTATGCAGCACATCAAAATAATAACAGCATTCAAAATATGACAAAATCGGCTTGTGTTATAAACTTACACAAAGTCGTTCAATGACATAATTACAGCTCGAAAGTACATTAATGTTTTGAACTAGCATATACAGAATGTCAAGCAAACCAAATAAAATAACCAGCTGCATAAGTGCTAACCACTACGCCTCAGAACCAGCTCTCCGAATCTACTTGGTTGCTGGATCGGAACTCCCAGCATGTTGACTAGAGGTCCCACCTGTCCAATTCAGGAGAAGAATCCATCAGATAAACAGCGAATGATCAAGTTATGAAAAGCTAAAAAGGTAAAACTCACCAACACCCGCTTCCTGGTCCTCATCCCCCAACTGCACACCGGCTTTCTCCGCAGCAAGTTGCCGCATCCCCTCCTTCACCGCTACCTTCTCCTCCTTTGAGAACTGGGCGGTAACCATATCCATCCTGAATGTCGCTCCACCTTCCTTATCCGAATCAGCCTTGGCCTCCTTCAAAGCCCGGAGATATATCCTAGCCATGATCCGGGGATAGTCATCCATCCAGGATATATTACCCTGCTTCCAGGTACGGAAGTGCATATCCTGCAACATCTCATCCATCATCCCCTCATTCTCCTCAAGCTCCCTCACCCGGGCCTCGGAGGACAGCAACTTGGCAACGGCAACATCCCTCTCCGATCAATATCTCAAGTGGTCAGCCTGGAGAGACCTCCTCATTTCCTCCATCTCTTCCTTTAGCCTGGCCTGAGCAAGCTCTGCGGCCTCAAGCCTCCCAGATAACTCCTCTACCTGCTCGAGATCCGCCCTCCGAACCTCGTCCACCGTAGCAATGGCTATGTCAATCCGCTCCTTGCAGGCGGCCTCCATCTTTCGCAACTCAGCCTTGCTAGCCTCCTCTATGGTTTTCTTTAGTCGTCGGGAGGCCGCCTCGTGCTGAGATATCTGGATAGCCTGATCGGCAAGCTGTTTGGCCTGATCAGAAACCTGTAGAAGCAACCGGATGTTAGCACTTCCGATTTCCTCCCCAGCCCTGGCCAGTCGAGCGTGATGCTCCATTAGCCTCTTGGTTTCCTCAGCCACCCGATCGATGCTTGGCTTGGCCTCGTTCCCCATGGTCACAATCCGAGTAGTAAGCAAATCGAGGTCTAACGACTTAGCCTCATCAAGCACCCGTACAATGGGATTGCGGGGAAGAAGATGCTCACCCGTGACCTCATCAAAAGAGATATCCTGAGAACTCGGGTCCAGATCCGGGTGGCCGGCAAATGGGTTGCGATCCAAACCTGGGCGGTCTATCGGAGTGACGGTTGGATTTTCGGACAGATGGGGGAAGGCATAAACCCAGTATCCTCCTCAGTAATATCATGGATAGGCTGGACTGGAGGCTGAGGACCAAGTGAAGGTTCAAATGAAGATCGGCCTTTCTTCCTCTTTTGCATATCTTCTTCAATAACTCCAAGAAGAGGGCGATATCTAACTTCATCCCCAGGACGGCTAGTTGGCGGCTTTGGTTTGGCAGAAGCTTTGAGTAGCTTATACTGTTCGAGGCGGTGCCGAATATTTGATGTCTTGGCCGCCTTACCTGCTCCTGGAATAGAAACCAAGTGTTACGAACATACAGTGATCCATAATTCAAGAAATATGTTAAGTTAAGAAGAGTGAGAAGGCACATCTGTTATACAAACCCTGCGGAGGAGTGGGATACTGCAATAAGTCCTGAATCTCATTCCAGGACGGAAGCGAACCATAAAATATTCCTAAGTCCCTATCGTAAATGGAGTCTGCAGAAGTCAAAAGTTCACCTTGAATCGCTGGAGTCGCCATAGCTGAAGAACTCTCAGAGAATGGATCGGCGCCAGCCCCAGTCTTGTCAACCCCCTTAGCCTTCTCAGCCAAAGTCGATCCTTCCTCCGACTCCCCAAAAGCTTGACAGAAAGCATCATCCGTCCACTCATGAATCTCTCCCGCTTGCCTGGAGGTTAAGGCACCAACGCCACTACCGCTCTGTCCATCTCCTCCTTCACCCTCACCTCTATCCTCCTCCACATCTTCCTCTCCCGGAGCAATTGGGCAAGTGCTAGGAGAGGGACCATCAGACTTCTTAAGCTTCTTACCTCCGACAACGGGACGCTTTGTAAAAGGTTCCCTCTTGCCACTCTTCACCGTGGCCCCTTCCTTGGCTTTGGCAGCCTTCTTCTCAGCCGTATCTCTCTGCTTAACCACGGACTGGTGTGGCAGGATCAAGTTGTGCTCCAAGAGAGTAGCATTCCTGATCAGGAAAGAAGCCGACCTGTCCCGTCCCGAAATGGCCTTTATTTCCGCAGCCATCTGGACCAGGGAATCACTTTCTACGACTGCAAAACCACCTGTCGCTAGCAAGAAATAGAAGCATATCAGAAGAAGCGCTGCAGTCGGAACAAGGAAACTGTAAATAAAATTCAACTTACAGCCAGAAGTGAAGAGGCGGAAGGAGACAGAATCGTCCTTGATAAAAAACCATTCTTTCTTAAACATGGTGAACTTTGAGTATAAGTCCAAGACCGGTTTGAAGGGCACGGCCGCTTCCAAACTAACATACGGAGACCCCTTCTTGTAGCCTCTCAGATTATACAAGTATCGAATTTCCCGATTAGAAGGAGGGTGCCCATACATCCTCTGAAAGATAACGAATAAGCACACCAGAATAGCGTAGGAATTGGGCTGGAGCTGGAGAGGGGCCACCTTCAGATAGGTAAGGAAGCTGACTATCCATGTGTTGATCGGAGGAATGGCCCCACACATACAATGGTATCTGCTGTAAGCAAAATATCCTTCAGGAGGGTCATATGGCATAACCCCCTCTCCCGGCAACAGCATGTGAGCCCTGTCAATCCCGAAGGAACGAGAGATGATATCAAGCTGCTCCTCCCTGAGGGAGCTAGGAAAACAATCGGGCGGAGAATTCAGAAGCTCCTGGGGGCCATACCCATCTACTAGCGACCTCGGGGCAGGTCCATGACGTTCCGGTCTTGGCTGGCCTGGAGGCACGGAGGAGGACGCTCCTTCGCCCCTAGACTTCCGTTTATCTGATCGAGTTTCTGCTTTGCGAGACATTATCTGCAAACACCGGAAGAACAAATTAGAACAAGGAGTATGGAAACATGAGCAAATAGGTACATGCAGCCTGAAGACTCGCCCACAAATTCAAAATTCATTCGCAAAAATAAAAGTTTTCAAGCTCATTAGGCTTTCACATTCATTCGGTTTTCAGATTCATTCGATTTTCACATTCATTCGGTTTTCACACTCATTCGGTTTTCACTTTCATTCGATTTTCACATTCATTCGGTTTTCACACACATTCGGTTTTCGCACTCATTCGATTTTCGCATTCATTCGGTTTTCACACTCATTCAGTTTTCAAGCTCATTCGGTACTCAAGGACCGCGAGCACATTCGTTAAAACAAAGAAACCACATTCGGCGAAAAGAACACACCTGATTCGGCTCCAAGTTGATTCGGCGCTAAAATGATTCGGCACTAGGACGATTCGGCACTAAGTTGATTCGGCGCTAAAATGATTCGGCACTAGGACGATTCGGCACTAAGTTGATTCGGCACTTATGTGGTTCGGCTGTCTCGTATGATGAAGGTTGAACGAAGGCCCTAGACCCCTACTTATAGGCGAGCACAGATACGACCGGACCAACAGGTTCGACACTTGGGGCCGAATGAAAGTGCCTAAGCTGAATAAACTAAAAACAAAGCACGACATATGCAGGCATATGCCCCACTTTGGGGGGCAAATGTTGGGTGGATTCTCACCCCGGAGATCTCGAGACCAAGAAGCATCAGTTCCGTCTGGGTTTGCCCACTCCATTCGTTCCATTCCATCCGGTACCTAAGCTCATCCGGTACACAGGCCACTGCCGAACCACCTACCTGCCGAACCAAAATAACACCGGTCCAAAACCATCTCCCTGTCGGACCAACCTACATCACCGGACCAACCTCCATCACCGAACCAACATCTACCGGTCCAACACCTCTCCCTGCAGAGCCGAACCAAGCTCCACCTACTCACCACCGGACCATGCCCCACCGAGCCATGCTCCACATAACCAACCTACCTCCATCCATTGCCGGACCAGAAACGAGGGAGGACACGACCGGACTAATTCTGTCAGGCCAGATTGCTTCAGCCCAGGCCCACCAGCAGCTATATACGTCCAAGACCCATGCCTCCAGCCTCACTCTATAAATAGAAAGGCAAGGGTACAATAATGGCGGACAAGTTTGAGAGCTCAAGCACGGAAAGAACTCTCAAACAACTTTCATATACTTGTATACCAAGCTTTGTACTTGTAATCTGAAAGAAAAAGGAGAATAACATATAAAGTGGACGTAGGCAGGTTCTGGCCGAACCACTATAAATCTGTGTGTCTTTTACAGTTTAGTCCCTGCTTTTCATATATTTGCGTAAATCCCCCAAATCACTAGAAACAACATAAAATCAACTAATTCATACGACTTGGAGGTGTTTGCCCATTTCTTGTGCAAACAGTTTCCTTAGCTTTAATATCTCCAGTGCCCTTGTTACTGACCACTTCTTTCTTCTTATCATAAGGGTGATACCTTCCCTTGCCCTTCTTAATGTTATTATTCTTGAAATTTTTGAAATTTTCCCTTTCCTTGTCATGCTGCTCAAATTTCAAAGCCAAGTCTATTACTTGATCAAATGTCCTGTCAGCATAAGGTAACATGGCTCTGCTAAGTCCTGGGTTCAAACCTTTGATGTATCTATCATTTTTAGATGCTTCATCTGCCACTAGCATTGCTCTATATGTGGAAAGCCCCTCAAACTTTTGAGTGTACTCAGTGACATTCAAATTTCCCTGCCTGAGTCTAATAAATTTTTCAAGTAAAGTGGTCTTGGCTAATGCTGGCACAAATCTTGCCTCCAACAACTCCTTGAATTGATTCTAGGTGATTTCATTCTCATTTCTCCCTGTAATGATTACTTCCCACCAGCTTAAAGCTACTCCTTTCAGCTGTCTTGAAGCCACTTGCCTCTTCCTTTGATCATCAAGTCGCATGTCATTGAAAATCCTATCCAATGTTCTCAACCATGCTTGAATTTCCATCACATTTTCAGTCCCTTCAAAACTTTTGCCTCCTAAATTGGTGTAAGCCTTTAGTAGCTTTGGAAGTTCCTCATGTGGGTTTTCAGGCCCATGCCCAATTCCATCCCTTAAAACCCTTACAAACTCTTGCATATCAAGCATTTGTGGTGCACTTGTTCCTGCATGATGTGATCCCCTTCCTACCATAGTTTGCTAATTAAGTTCTGGGCAAAGGGTATTAGTACACTGTGAGTACTTTCTATAATTAATATTTTTCTATATATTTCATCCAAGCAAACAGACATAACACATTTATAGCACCCAACAATCAATGCAACCAGGTGCTCTGATACCAAATGAAATGACCCTCAAAGTTTTTACCTCAATTTTTCAATGATTTTTTTTTATATGTACATACACATACCCATTTAATTTACATGTATCTGAATGTCCACATATATTTCATTTGTACTTTTAAGTTTGATTTAAATTTCCTTTGAATTATCAGAGTCATCTTCTTTCAAACAAATCAACCAGGATTCCTAGTCCATTACCAATATAAGTATATCAGTTTATTCCTAAAAATATACACAAACATATGAAGATGTATATGTTCCTCTTGTTTAAAATCAGAGTATGTATTTGTTAAACAAGAGCATGCTGTTTGGTTTTGATTTGAATAAATCTGCCTACAGATAATTACCATGTTCTTTTGAATATTAGTATTATATTAATAAATTCTGTGCATATATAATTCATATGAATTTGGTCATTCCAATTTATTAATATTAATTTATTTTTATCAGTTAAATCTCTAGATACTTGAGATTCATAGGTCATAGTTCAAATATGTTTGTATTTGACTAAGGCCAGAAAATGATATATTCACTTATCATTTTCCACTTATGTATTTTCTTTGAACCCTTCTTGTTTTGACTCAATCTATATGACTTGTTTGTTTAATCTTAGTCTAAATGTCACACTATAGATTTTTCATTTACCTATAGATCTGTTATCACAAGAATATAACTTCATAATATGTGAAGTGTTCCCAGGTTTTGCTTGTTCAAAACCAGTTCTCATAGCATATCTTTCATGGCCTCTAAAGTTGATTGTGGTGAAACAATTGCTAAATAAACTAAACTTTTTAAAAATGCATTTTTACAGACAAAACACCCTCAAACATGATCTACCAAAACTTCATTCTTTTGAAGATGGTTATCTCATGTATCTTGTGTCTGCTTGACACTTGTTCAAAGAAATTGAGACATCATTCATTACATTTTATCTAAAGCTTCACAAAACATTCACTTTTCTCAAAACAATTCAGAAATGAACATAAACTTATTTGCAAAGCATTTCAGTAAAAAGAACTTAAATCCTTATAAGTTACTTCTAGTTAAATCCATATCTTATCCTAAAACTTAGTGTTTTGTTATGTCTCAAGATTGACTAATACATAATATAAGTTATGTGAAACAGTTGCTCACATACACATACATATTTCTTTTCCAGGCTTCCATATATAATACTTAAGCATGTTCTTCTTGTTATTAACTCAGATGTTTCTTTTAGTTTTTAAACCTTAATGCATAGCAATATTCAACAGAAAACAACTAGTTCAACTTATATAATAAAATTCATTACATAACATCAGGTTCAAACACAACTATCTCATGAGTACATGCAAATAAGATCATTTTAAGCTCTTATTAAAGATTAGCAGGCATGTTCATTCAATTCTTTTCCATTAACCACAACTTCACATTCTACTAAAGCTTGGTACTCCCTGCAAGAACATTAGAGGCTGCCTCATTTTAAGTGAGAGACTCCCATATGCCATGAGCAAATAAGGGTCAGATCTATGATCTGGTATGAGCATCATCAATATATTCATAATATTAAGCAACAGAGAATGTAAGTGTACTAACTTATTATTTAAGCAAATTTCTGCAATCCATTACTTTAGCCTAGTATAAATAAATTGATTTAGGTATGATATATTCATCTATCATTCTTACACATGCATACATAATCTTGCAAACATGATTATCTATCTGTAACAATTGCATTCACAGGAACAATCATGGTTTCATACCAACCAACCTAAGAAATATTCATATTCCTATTTCCTCATTTACAGGTTGTATAATTTAATTTAATTTCTTGCCTCATCTGCTACCAAGGAGTCACAGGGACACATTGCAATAAACTAATTCACATCATTGCACAAAGATCTCAGGGCTTAAACAAACCATGTGTCAACTTGCATACATCAAATATAGCAAGCACTCCAGCAGCCTTCTTGGCCTCCCCTTCCCTAGTTTATTTACTAGTGCATTTATTTAAATCCTACCATCAATTGTGCTAAGTGAACATGTTACTGCAAACATGAAAACATCCATAATCTTCCTAGCACAATTTTTCCTCAGAAATAGGCAGACAGTCATTTCCTAAAATGTGGTCATTATGTCCTGATCTCGGTAAAATTATATAAGAATATTTTCAACTATAATAAGAGGCATGGCATGACATGTTATTTTAGTCTACAAGACTCTATGATTGAATCAGATTCATGATCTGGCTCCATCATAGTTCTAGCTTGTGAGTTTATATATTTTTTTTTCTTTGATTAGGGGCTCGGCACCTAGAAAATTTCTATTGCACCCTTAATTAATTTCCTTTTAAGCCTCAGCACTTATACAAAATATAATGTAGCTCACACATTTTCCCTTAATAAAATTTTCATGCCATGGATCTTTAATAGTTGAGAGTATTCTCTAGATAATTTTAAGATTCGGGTTCTTAGCATTTCTGAGCAAACTAAAATAGTAAGTTGCACATACAAAGGCAAACATCTCAACAAATCAGCTATCACCCAGAAACATCCATGGTAAAATTATATCAGATCCAAAAACATCCAAATAGCATTGATAAAATCATATTCCCAAAACCAGAAACATGTAAAGAACAATACAAAAATTGACTGCCTCATCTCAGGTATTAATGCCATAAATATAGTGAGATAACTCGCTTAAATATTGTCTTCTTTTGATCCAGAAAACCATTGTGTGTGTTTTCTCCCCTTCCTATATTTTTCTTTCTTTCTTATTTTTGTGTAACTTGGGGTAAAGATAACTTTACTGGCCAAAACTGCCTATTTATATCAATGTTTCCCACTAGGGTTTTGTTGAAACAAAATTCCATTTCTATCCTAGTTTGCATCTTGCATTTTTCACATTTTCATCCCGGCCATATTAGCTAGAAAAAGGGTGGTATTTTTTTCTTTCCTCTACTTTTGTAGAAAATGGCCACTCACCTAATCATGTTAAAAGTGTGACTACCATATTTTATATTTTAATTATTTATGAAAATCCCCTTTTGCTATTTTTGCCTACACAAGGATATTGACTTGTATTACATTTCATGTCATTTTGATGTTTCTTTCCTACTGCTTTGCTTCAACACTTTCTGCTTACAGAAAATGTACATGTACATAGGGGTATATATATTTGATCTTTCTTTGCCTTACAGGAAATATACACACATATATACTTTTTCTAATTTATAATGAGTTAGATTTGGTAAAAGAAAATCCTATGCTTTAAGCAAGGATTACTTCTTGCTCAATAAAATCTTTCTGCCTCTTCATTACTTTATTTATTATATATATATTTTTCAAAATTATACATTGTGATCGGAGGACAAAATGATTCACGTCTCAAAACTACATTTGAAATGTTTTCTTTTCCCTATATTATTATTTTCCACAAATTCTTGGATTTTCCCCTGTGTTATCTCCAATGTGCATGTATACACATCTCCTTGCACTTTTTTTTAATTTCAAGAATTCCATCATATTTAAATCCAATTATTTCAAGATTTACTATAATTTATCACAAGATCTTGGGGTATTACATCATTTCATTTCAAATAGTTCATACTTCCTATCAAAATATCATATTTATTTCAAACCATATCAATTCAATATTTTCACTTAAATAATATTCATATCGAGAATCATAAAATTTACAAAATTGTAACACTTTTGAAATCATAGCACTTTTGAAATCATAATACTTTGGATATCATAGCACTTTTGAAATCATAACAGTTTAGATATTGAAATAGTGTATATATTAAAATAGTTATAAATTAAAATAGTTTATATGTTAAAATAATTTATATGTTAAATAGTTTATATATATAAATACTTTGAACTAAGTTTCCTCCAATTTCGCAAATTGATTCAAATCGTCTTAAACTCCAAAATTTCGATTTAAACACATTCCAGTTTAACCATTTTAATTTAAAGGTCAAAGGTTCAATTCAAATTCTCAATAAACCATTTCAATTATCTCGATTTCAAATCCAAGTTTGAACTATCTCTTCAATTCAATAAGATTCAAAGTTATTCAAACAATTTCAATATAAGTTTCATTTAGATTTCAATAGTTAACTTTAAATTTATTCAAACTGAAAATATTCACTTAATCATTTTAATGACAATCAAATAAAATTTCAATTTATAAATTTAATTCGATATTAAATATTCAGTCTCAATTTTTTTAGCGTTGAGAATATTCATTAATCGCCTTTTTATCCAATCAAATTATAAATCATAATTTTTAAAATCTCAAAATCAAAAGTTCAATAAATTCTCATTTAAATTCAATTATTAACCTATTTAATTTTCAAGTAAACATTAATTTATCTTCACAACCTTTATCATTAAAGTTATAAAATATATTTTAAAATATTAATATGACTTTAAGTAAATACTTAAACATATTATATACTAATTACATTAAATTTTATTAAGTTAAATCGTATTGTTAAACGTAATTTGTGTTAAATCTTATTTATATATTTTTAAAATAATAGATTTATAAGAAATCTTAAAATTCATATTTTCAAAATTAACTTATAAATTATAATTTCCAAAACATATATTTTTTAAAAATATAAATTTAGACATATATAAAATAAAATTATAAATATTATATTTTTAAAATCAATATTTATTAAAACCCAAATATTTCCTTCAAATCTTTGAAAATCATTTCAAAATATAGACCAACAGTGTCCATATATAATTTTCTTTCATATGGCCAAGTGATAAGGATGTTTATCATTTCAATCCGCAATTTAAATATCTACGGGTATATATCATTTCAACTTGCAATCCCAAAATTTCAAAATTAATGAAAATCGCTTGGGTTTTTCATTTCAACCTATAACGATTTTTCCCTATTCTACAAAATCGTTCGGGTATGTATCATTTCAACCTATAGGGAATTCTAAATTAATAAGGAACTTGCAGAGTGAGAACAAATATGATAAGATATAACATATCAATCACGGGCATATATCATCAGTGATAAATTAAATAAAATATATACAACAGGATATGGTGCCATATATCATAGGTATACAATTGCAGATAATGACATATCATATTTAACAATTAAATAACTAGCAATCAAATTTAACAGCATATTTCAATTGTCATTTCAAGTGAAATCAAATTTGTTAAATGTAAGAATGTTAATCGTGAGTGATTGCTCACCTTACGAGGCTAGAGAGACAAGAAGATGACATGGACATAGATATGCACATGAAACAATGACAAGCTAGGAATTGCTGTGATAAATCGATATTGAGATGGTAAGTTAAAATTGACAAGAGATCGATGAAACAAAGATATATATCATATTTATAAATTTTCAAAAGAAAAAACAATTTAAAACATACATTAAAAATAATATATGTATACGTATATTTATACGTATATGTATACGTATATGTATACGTATATGTATACGTATATGTACATGTATATGTACATGTATATGTATATTTTAAAATAAATATTTAGTCCCAGCACATAATATATCTATATATATTTGAAAACCCATATTCACATATACTTACATATAAACTAATGTATATAAACATACACACAAACTTATATACATGTTCTTTTAAAAAAACAATATATATATATAACATAAAAGTCAATATCAACTTAAATATACATATAAACTCAAACAATCATATGTATATACGGTTATATAAACTTACATATACTGCGACCAGAATATATACAACTTATGTTATATAATTTAGAAATATATGTTATTAAAATATATCAATACTAACATATCACATTTCAGTAAACGGACATATATTTATATAAACGAATATACATATAAAAAAATTATATATTATGACACTTCAAATATATTATAAATATACTTCAAAACCAATATTAATTTAAACACATATAAAAATCAGATCTTTATATATATCTTATTTAAATTGATACTAAAATCAATATATATAATACATGAAATATATATTATATGCGTACCATATGAAATCATTACTATAGACAAACAATATAAACTTATACATAAACCAAACCAAATATATATAAAAACTAATATGTATAAAACTTATATAGTATAACACTTAAACATACTTAACTTATATATATACACACACACATATATATATATATGCACATAAGCATATCACTTTATATGTACAACATAAAACAACAAACCATGTAAACTTTATATATATATACTTGAATTATATAATAGGTTTGTACAAAAAAGTGTATAGTTTGATATACATACAAACACAAGATAGTGTGTGTGTGTGTGTGTATAAACTAACATATATAAGGTTTATATGATGTAACACTGTACCTATATATATAGTATTGTCTTATATATATAGTAGAGTTATAACATAATATGGCTTATATATACACACACACGCACACACAAGTAGTATAATATACCTTCAGTTTATATATAAGAGGAGACGACTTGAGTGGCAGAGGCCCGAGGGGAACAAAGGCTAGAAAGCGACGAGCTCGGCTAGGTGCAGTTGCGGCAGGGGTGGCTGAGGCACATGAGGAGAGGGAGAGGCCTTGGGTATTTCTTCATGAGTGGGTTTGGAGGTGGGGAAAGAAGATGGGATTGATGGAAGGGTGAGGGAAGGCAAGAGAGGAGGAGCCTGCGTGGTGGAGGAAAGTAGTGGAGGTGGGTAGAATGTGGAGGATGGTTGTGAGGCCAAGGAAGGCGACGGGTCTCGAAGTGTACAGGAGGAGTTACGTGGGCAAAGGGGAAAGGAGAACAGGAGGAGAGAGGATGTGCTGGCAAAAAAGCGTATTTTAAATTTTTTTGAAGAAATGAATGAACAGAATTGGAACGAAAAGGAAAAATGGCAAAATAAAGTGAACCAGCAATTATAAGAGAATAGTAGGAATGTAAAGGCCGGGCACGAGAATTCAAGAATAATAATGTCTAATCTTTGTTTTTCAACAATTAGATAGAAGAAAGGACAAGAAACCCAAAAGGTTGAAATTGGTTACCTGTATGGTTAATTGTTTTATCGATTTCGCCATGTACCGAACATCAAAATAAACAAACGAATATACTACGGAGATCAACACGACAAGACGATCAAAATGGTACATAGATATCAACAATACGACCATCCTATCAAAAGTCGATATTTCGCTGCTATATTGCTGCAAATTCATCAAAAACAAGATAAATGGGCTGTAGAAGTCCAAACGTTGATGAAACGAAATATGATGTCTCACTCAAAAAATGATAAACATATTATTTATATAAGAATATTCAAATTTTGGAAATATTTTATCTTCGTCAAATTAACTGATTTAAAATTTAAATAAAATTACGCACACAATAAACTTTCATATTTTCTGACGAAAATTTACCATTTGCTATGTTTAAGTAGACGTATTCCAATCATTATTAAATTAAATTATTTAATTTCAAGAAAAATTTTAGTTAATTATGTTATTAAACCGTTAAAATTTACGGATCGTTACACTCTACCCCACTCAAAACTTTTTGCCCCCGAAAAGGAACGAGATAGGAGAATAAAAACAATTGGAAAAAAATGGTAGATTCAAAAAATATAGTATTAGATATAATAGTAAATTTTAAAGCCATATAAATTTTATTTATTTTAAATAGATTAATTTTCAGAAAATTTGGTTTTCAATCCATTTTATGTAAATCAACAATATTCATTTATATTCATGTTTTGTTGATTTCAATACAAGCTATTTTCATTCGGTTTGATTTATTTAAATTTATTAATAATGGTTACAAAATTTCTTTCAGACCAAAATTTATTGTATATAACTTTTTTTTTGCTCTATTTACCTTTAGCTAAGTTGATTCCAATTAAAATCCAATTATGACAATTCTTCAGTTCATATTTAATTTCTTAACTAGCATTCTCTTTTATTTATGTAATTATTTTCACTTAACATATATTTTGCAACATATATTACGTGTATAAACATTTGTTATTCCAATGTTATTTAATAAATTAATTCTCTTTATTTATTCAATTTCTAATTTATTATTTAAAACTTCCCTTAACAAATAACATTTTTAGACATTTTATTGCTTATATTTACATTGTATATTATTCAACTACATTCAAACACTTTCTAGGTAGGTTTTATTATTGTCTTTGAATATAATTGAACACTATACCAATTTTCCTTTTATCTACAAAAATTTATTAAGCAAAAAATTTAGTTTGGACAGTTTATTCCTTAAATTTCTCTTGTATAACCTTAAATTACATATTCACCTTAACATTTTAACTTTTTAATATTCTAGGTAAGTTATATAAATTAGAATTCAATTTTGTATTGTACAAATAAGTTTTTATTCAAACTCAACTATTACAAGTTGGTCTTTAAATTCCAATTTACGTTTTAAACACTTCAAATATTTCACAAAATTTTGATTTATTTCAATAATTGAAAACCCTAACTTAACATAGAATTTAAGAATTAAATTTCCGGTTTACTTCCCACCATTTTTAAATAAATATACCTATATATATTTTTTGAATTAAATCACATTCAAGGAATTGATATCAATCCATTTTCCAAAATCAAAAGTGTAGTCATGCTACTAAGTGGTTTCTCCACTCCGAGACTCGAAAATGAATATCAATGATGCTGCAGTCATCACCGAAATTATTTTCCAGCGATAAAAGAGGAGTACTGACTTATTTCTTTAAAAATTATTCTTTGGAAACAATTTCCATTCGAAAATACTTTCAAATAATATATTCCAAAAATTTAAAAACCAAATTTTTCTTGAAATACTGAAAATTGAATTCTCAAATTCTTAATTTCATTTCATTTCATTTCATTTCAATTCCAAACCAATTTATAAACCATGTTTTATAATTTCATTTATTTATATCATGTTGCAATATTCAATGGTTTACAAAACAATAAATGAAAATCAAATATTATCGTTTCTAACAACCAATTCATTTAACTATTTAATTTCAGAAAATTATACTTTATAAAAAATATAATCATACACAAAACTATCTCATTTACGAATTTTAAGACCAATATTGTGTCAATTTGCTATATTCAAGTGTTTTTGGAATTCCTATCGATAGCATTCATCAGACGAATCGATCGAAATCCAAAATTTCAAACTTAACAACTCAAACAACATAATATAAAACATTTTTATATTAATTACAAATACACTCCCTCACAGGATAATTCAAAAATAGATTTTAAAACAAGGATATAGATTTAAATTTAGAGAGACCCTAACCAAAGAAGTCTAACTAAGAAGATAGCCTCAGAAGGAAAATAAAATAATTAAATTTCAAAGAGGAAAAGTGGATGGACTTATATTAATCACGGGTGACCTTAACTGGGTCAACCGAGATTCTAGGAATAAGATCAATGTGGAAATTCAATTTCCCCTTATGAGATATGTAACGACCCGGAATTTTCAATCCCGAAAATTCCAGGTCATTACATTTGGTATCAGAGTGAGGTTAAGCGAGAACCTTGCCTCTGGTGGTATTACTCATTAAGGATAGGGTCAATGGTACCCTAGAATGAGTTGAGTGTGTGTGTGTATGAGAACGTACTTGTTATTTTCTTATACAAAGATTTTTAAATGATTTTATATAACAATATATTTTGATACGTAAAGAAATATTTCTTTCTAATAAATATTAAGGTAATTGGTTGTTAAATTATTGGAATTAAACTAAGTGTTAATAGATATACAACCAAACTGAAATTAAATAAAGATAAGTTTGAAATGGATTCAAACTGAAATTAAAATCCTGAATTTGGGAAAGAATTTCAGAATAAGATAGTAATGAATTGATTTCCAGATATGATAATCTTGGTTATTATCATAAATGATTGTTGTGTTTAATAAAAAAATGTATATTGATGAGTAAGCAAAATGAAATATTTTAAGGAAGTAAAATATTTGGGTAAGTATGACTTATAAATTGGAACTGAAGATGATCCAAATTGTGAAGTTTTAAATCTAGGTCCAGAAATTTGAAAATTGTTTCAAAGTGATAAAGAAATAATAAATAATATTATTTGAATGAAAGAGCTTGATTCAAACAAGAGTTGTTTGGAAATTTTAAAGGAATTTGTTTGAATTTAAAACCAAAGGTGGTTTAAAATTCAAAAGTAACCTGGTGTGTAAAGGAAATAAATATGAAATAAACTCTAAGGTTGAGTTTTGAATTTTCCTTGGAATGTGATATGAAACCCAAAGTGAAGTAAGTTTTAAACTTAAGTGGGAAGATTATTAATCTGAAGTTTAAAATTTGAATGGAAATTCAAAATGAGTAAAGTTGTCTGGATTAAATTAAAGTGAGATTAATTTTGGGGAAATTAAATAAGTTTAGGATAGACAACCTGAATTGGAAATTTCAAGATGAAATTGGGATTTAACTTGGGAAGTTAAATGGTTAATTTAAATTAGGAGTTTGTGTGATCTCAAAATGGGTTTGAGATCCGAAAATTAGAAATGAATGGATGTTTTAAATAATTGGATAAAATTACCCTATTGTTATTAATAATCTTTAAACTGTGAATTGGATTTGTTTAAAGAAATGGGGTGTGGTAATATATCCATTATTAAGATAAAATGGAGTCATTTTGGACTTAAAATTTGAATGTTTAAGATAAACCTTCAAAGGTTTGGTTTCAAAATTTAAGTTTGGTGATAAATTGAATTTCAAAGATTTAGTTGTTTAAAAAGGATTTGAATTATTATTCTTTGAACTTTGAAATAAGACTAAAAATGGGATTTGGATTCAGAATTAAATGGTTTAAAGATATGAGTTGATTTGATCTAAAGGATTAAATCAACATTTAAAATTTGAACTTGAATTTATATAATTCGGGATGATTTAAATTTGAAATTTGAATTGAATTAGTTCAAATTGAATTTGATTTGAATTAATTGGAATTGTGATTGAAGATGTATGAATTGGATTGTTTAGAAATGAAATTGAAGATGAATGAGTTCAAATTCAAATGGGAATTGGGATTAAATCAATTTCAATGGAAATTGAAGTTATTGAGTCAATTTAAATAGAAGTGGAAATTTAATTTACATTGATTGGAAATGGAGGTTAGGAATTGAACAGTTTGACTCTAGACTATTTTCAAAATAAAGTGTTTTAAAATAAATCTATTTTCCAAACTATTTACTATACAGCCTTTCTTTTTAAAACCTAAAACTAACTTATACTTGTTTTTCAATTAATTTTGGAAAATTTAATAATTTTTCAACTATTTATAACTAATTACTATTTTACAACTATTTTGCAATTATTTAAAAAAATATAACTATTTGACTATTTTCCAACTACTTTACAATTACTTAACTATTTTACAGCTATTTTATAAACTAATAATTATTTTTCAACCACTTTTCTATTTTTAATTTTTTAAGCTACTTTCTAAATTTAAGCTGGACAGAGTTCAAACTGTTTATGATTATTTCCAATTGAGATAAGAATTGAAATGATAATCCAAATGGGGATTGAGGCAATAGTGAATAAATAAATAAGAACCTAAGTGAACGTGAATAGATAGGAGAAATTTGTTTAGCTAATAATCAATGGAGATAAATATGTAGGATGTACGTATATTATTCTATTCGCATAGTGATTTGATCCAGATTCGAGCATAGAAATTCGAGATAATATATCGATCCGAGTTGGGATTTTTCACTCAATTTTCGATGGCGAACTTGGATATGGATTGTTGATTGGTTTTGGATATTCTCTATCATAGTTATGGCTATGCAAGGAGAATGATGGTTTCTGATCAAGAAACTAGATCAAAGTCTGCAATAGAAAGTCGGGTGGACGATACTAGTTCGGAAATGAAATTGTATGATCGAGTAAGCGATCAGATTGGTATAGCATACGGATGATATGTGTACATCGTACGGATTTGAATGAAATTGATACTGGGAATTTGTGGATAAGAAATGTGAAATGGTTTTTGAAATGAAAGGTATATTTTGTGGAATATATGATGAAGTAAAGTGGAAATTGCATATTTCTATGGTAAAAATTTACTTTATGGAAGTAAGTGATATAGTAAGTGGTTTTGTAAAGTAATCAAATTTGAATATTTGATTTGGCGTAAACAAAGTGATGTACCTTTGTTATATATATGATAAACTCCCATTGTTGAATCTTTTGTCAGAAGAAAAGGGTTTTGAAAGTGTTTAAAGTATAAAAGGAAATTTATACAAATTTTAAGCGATCCAAAGATTTTTAAAGTTATACACACACACACACACACACACACACACACACACACACATATATATATATCTATGTATGTATGTATGTATGTATGTATGTATGTATGTATGTATGTAAAGGATCTTATGAGAATGATTTTGAGAAAGGTTTTTGGAACCTTTAGATTTGGAAAGGCTTTTTGATTTTTGAATAAAATCAATATTGGAATTTGGAAAGCCTAGTTTGAGAATTATCGATTTTGGGATAATCGATTTTGAGAAAGGAGATTTATATGGGATTCATACACGGTGTATGATTTATAAGATACTATATATGTATAATATAAAATGTTTTGAAAATGACTCAGGAGAAAAAGGCGCTCCCTTGAATGAACTTCTCAGGAGTGCCACAGGGTGGTACTGCCTTGAACCCTAAGGGGGGTTCTAAAGTTGATCCTGTGAGGAGTTCGGACAGAACTAGTTCCTGAGGATTATGTGTAGTGTGTAGCGAAAGTCGAGGGCGCTGATGCCTACGGAGGTATTTGGGTTATACTATGATGACAGTATAGCTCAATGTCACTGCGATCTACTGCAGACCATAGCGAATGTCGTGTGTGCTGCTGAGAGCCAACAGTCTACGTTTGATTTCACATTGGTAGACTGCGACCTATGGTAATATAGCGAAAGTCGTGTGTGCTGCTGAGAGCCAACAGTCTACGTTTGACTTTATATAGGTAGACTGCGAACTATAGAGACATAGCGAAAGTCGAGAGGCCATGAGAGTCTAAGGCTACACTGGGACTTGACTGATGCAGTCTGCGACCTGTGTGGGAGTGGAGAAGTTTCATTCTTTTGGCAGCGAAATTCGAGGGCTGATGCCTACAGTTACATGGACTTTTGCTGCGATGACAACGTAACCCTGGATGTAACTTTGATTTGTGGCAGGTTCCACGGCGTAATTGAGGGACACGGAGTGCCTACAGTTATCTATGGATTTCACCGGGATGGCAACGTAACCATCGGGTTAACTGCGACGTGGATAGGGGTGATGATTTCCAGAGCATTCTCACCAAAGATATTTCCTCTATTTTTCAAAAATGTTTTCTATATTTTCAATAAAATAATTTTTCCAAGTATTTTCACTAGGTGTTGAAAACTGGTTTACCAAGTACTTATAGATTTTCAGTCATACGCCTGATCAACATATGACCGAATTTATGTAAGAACAAGGATGGACTGGTTGAAACATCGAGTTATAAAATGATATTTTTATAAAACTATTCTAGAAATATTATAGATTTTAAAATGTTTTAGAAGTGATTTAAATAATATTAAGTATTTTAATAAATTCTGGCTTCGTCCCTTTTCGAGGACGAAAAGATTCAAAGGGGGAGGAATGTAACAACCAAGATTTTAGGGCATCCGGTAACTGGATAATTAACTGGTTTTGTTCAAATGAACAGATAAATTCTGGTAATATAAAATATATCTATATCTGGAGATGATATATCTTATAGTAAATTAATGTATATGTATATATATAGTAATGTGCTAACCCAATAATATTGAAAATTTTAAGTATATATTTTAAGCATTGATTGGATTCAATGTATTATATTAAACTAGTATGTTTTTCTTAAATGTGTAAGTAGATTTTTCTTATTTTTTTATTATATGTAAATAAAATAAGTGAAAAGTTAAACATTTAATATAAAGATATTTACAAACATAGAAACTAAATTTAAAATATAATATACATATTACATAAAAATTACACATGTAAGTAAAATATTTACAATTTAACAAATGTAAGATAAATAACAAATGCAAATAACAATTGTAATGATTTTAACATAAATTTTAACAAGTGTCAACCTTTATTATTTCTATTAAAATTAAATTATAAAATAAACATTTAAGAAAACTGATTTTTTTTTATTTATTTTCAGATCAAAACATTTTTTCTCTTTCTTTCAATCTTCTTTCATTTTCAAAATTTAACTAAAAATCCAATTTCAAAAGAAATCTAAACTAGGCTTCAACTGTTTCAAAGCAAATCAGTTTGCAAGCAACTTTTAACTTGAGCAATTGAAAGATCAGTTTATCAAACAAGCTGCAAATTCAAGAAGTCAAGTTGTTGTTTCCAGATCAATGCATTTCTAAAGCATCTCTGTTCAATATTTTCTGTGAGTAAAACTGCTTTTTTATGCTTTAACCTGTTTGAAAACAGATGCTTGTGAATAAGCATTTAAACAACCTTGTGAAATTGTTTGCATGTTAAAACATGTTTGTATATAGATAAGTATGCAGATGTTTGAACCTGTATGACTATACATATGTGTGTAAATCCCCTGTCCTTAGTTATAGGTTTATAATCCAGTTTTAAATTTTAATAAAAAGCCAATATAAGGTGAGTACACAATTTTTAAAGAAAAAAAATCTTTGACGTTAATATATCTATGTGATGATGATGAATGTTTCAACTTGAATTTGGTTTAAACAATGCTATTTGAAAGCATGCCTGTATATATGGTCACTGTTTTAATCTCAGGTTAAAAAAAAAATTCATATCTTCCCAATGAATCATTATTGAACCTTAATTATTGAAAAGAAATTGGTTGTAACAATGTAATTTTGTTTTAAAAATTAATCTTAAGTGTTTATATTCACTAAATATGCTGAAAATTTAAGATTACAGTTAAAAATAAGTTAAAAACCAATATCAATGATTTCATCTTTGGGTTATAGAATATGATTCGTATAAACAAAAAAAGAATTTTAGTATGAATTTGGTAATTTTTAAGATGGTATATCTCGAGAATTAGTGGGATGAACGGAATTTGCTTATGGTCAAACTCCCACGAGCGACGTTTTGGTAAGCGTCGAGATTATTGCTGGAGGAGGCTGGGGTAAATTGGATTTTGGGAAAATTGGAGGAAGGATTTTAGAGGGCTGTGGCGATCAGGGATTGATGATTTAGGGTTTTGAACCCTGTCTGAGTTGGTGTTGTGTTCGAAGTAAATAAGGCCTCGCAAATCGAGTCGAACTCGATCGGAGGTAAGGGGATGGCATCGAAGGTCTTCGGCGAGGGTATGGTCATGGTGGTAGGGTTTCAGACGATCGGGGATGATCGTAGCGTGGGTTCTTTTTGTGGTAGCGTTATTGTTTCAGGCATGGTGATTATGTCATTTTCGTTTTGGTCGAAGATACTGGGATTTTGGGAGATGGGATCATCGGAGTGTATCGTCTGTGATGTGTGGGTGGATGAAGCATCGATCGGAGGGGAGTCGAGCACCTGCGCACGTGCACAGGTGAATGCTGGATTGTTCGTGCTTGAGGAAGAAGCAGGATTTCTCGAAGTATGCTCGGGTTCGTTAGGAAATGTATCGAGCATGTGGAAGATCTGGCTCGAATGTTGTTTGGGATGGTGTTCGGGTTTTATCTTCTTTGGCTTGGCCATTTGTTTTGGGTCTTGTCTTCATTTTTCAGGTTGTAATTACAAGGAAACCGAATTTATTTAATAATAAATTGATGAATGAACTTTCAAAATTTAAACAAGTTTTCAAGCTAAATAAAGGAAACAAGTTTTCTAAAGATAAGTATTCATCAAATTCTTAAACAAATTTAAAGATAAAAAATTTAAGGATAAATGTTTTCTTTTAAAATTGTTTTCCTTAAGGAATTCTACATTATGTTACTCCGTAATTGAATTCTTAAGTGTTTTAAAATATGATAAGATAACAATGAATTAAGATGATCAAACTTTAATTGATAAGTATATTCAAATGATTTTGTATAGAATGATTTCAAGTTTGGAATTAATAAGATTTAAAAGATAATAAAGATAGTTAATTTCTAGATGTAATTAATTAAAGGAGAAATTAATAAGAGTAATTAAGGAAAAAAATATCAAATGAGAATGATAAAGTATAATTACTTAGCGTAAGTAATTAAGGCCAATTACTTAATGAAGTAAATTAGGAATAAATTACTTAATGGATGGATTAATTACTAGTGTAATTAATTTAAGGATTGATTAACTAAGATAATTAATAAAAAGCTTAGTTAATTAATGAATAAGTTTAATTAAAGACTAATTAATCAAAGAAAGTGATTATAGAATAATAAATTAATGTAATTAATTGAGAGTTAAAGTAATTAATTTTAAATAATTAATTAAGATGGTAATTAAAGGTTAATTAATGTGATTGGTTTGAGGATAATTAATTTGTGAAATTAATTAAAAGCTAATTACTTGAATGTAATTAAGAGATAATTAATCAAGGATGACTGTATAAGATGGATAATTAGAAGATGATTAATCAATTGGTGTGTGATTAATAAATGGTTAATAAGCAAGATTTATAGTGATAAAAGTAATTAATTTAACTTATTTTAGATTAATTAGAGATGAAGTAATTCATTTAATTCATTTTGAATAAATTATAGATGGTGATTAATAAATCATTGCTTATGGATGTTGAATGATATCGATGGCCTTGAATGGTTTGAGATCTCAGATATGAGATAAGTGATGCTGTGTGATATGGATGCTTTGGTTGAATTGTGATGATAATGTGAAATTATCTATTTGTGATGGTAATGTAGATTATCTCTTGTGAGATTGTGAATTATCTATCTGTGTGAATATAGATAATAGACTTGAATTGTTTTAACTTTAAAACAACTTGACCTTAAAATATACGTTTTGGATTTCGAAGAGACCGGGGTCGGGTACCGGTGAGTACCCAAGACCACTTCGATTTGTAATTTATAATTTTTATAAATTTGATATGTGGAATCAATAGGCTACAATGGAATAATTTAAATGACCGGACCATTTAAAACTAAGTAAAGGTACTTAGAGATTGATTGTGAATATAAGTATTGACTATAGCAAGTTGTGAACTTGTAGTGATGAACGAGTTAACCCGGGTTTTAAGTAAATCTTATGTATTAGTATTTCTTGTTAGATGGGTTTATTCATGCTGGTTTCTTGCCTGACCCAGGTGTTACTTTAATGTAATGCTCGGGTCAGACCGAGTATTACAGATTTTCAAGTAAGGACGTTCTGGAGCTCAGGAGATGAGCTGGATGGCAGGAACGTATGGAGTTTTTCCGCTGTGATATATTGTTGTATATTTAGGACATGTTTTAAACTATCCAGTGTTGTGTAATAGTTGTAACTCTGATGTATAAAAGTATAAGTGTATTAATACAGTTCTTCTTTGTAAAATTGTTATTTTTGTGATATTATATTTTGATCCGCTGCGAATGTGAGGTTTCTGTATCTTGTTTTTGCTTCTTCTTCTTTCTCTTTTTTTCTTCTCCTAACTATCTAGAATTTTCGGGATCGAAAATTCCGGGTCATTACAAGAGAGGAGAGTAACTTTACCAAGACATCAGGATATTCCATGTCCATCTAGACAAAGTACATATCACTGAGTTGAGAATCAATCGAACAGATGGGACTGCTTGTATGAGTATCGAGGCATTCGATATTCGAGTAGAAGAGAATTACCCAAATCAACTACCCGAGAATGGTTCGGGCTTTACAAGAGCTAATAGCATCAAAACTGAGGATGAAAAATCTCTGATTAATCGACACTTGTTGTAAAGGTGTTTCGCCCCTTTATAAATCATATTGAGGTTGGCGGGACCGCCGATGGGATGAGTCACACAAGAGAATGAAATTGCCAGTTGAAGTGGCAAGATGAGCTCGAATTGATTTTAGAGATCAACGGAACTAGAGCTTTGGGATGCTCCATTATCAAGAAGAACACGAGTATGGAGAGACAAGAATGGATTTCAGAAAAAAGGGAAAGTTTCGAAGTTCAAAGAAATCCTAATCAAAGAGGAGAAATTCAAGCTCGAACGAAGGTGATTCTGTAAATAAATTTACTCTATATGCTAAGGTTTGCCTAAATCAGAGCTCTGATACCAACTGTAACGAACCGCTATTTTGAACCATTCGCATCCACCCATGTCGGACTAGAATTGCTCAAAACAAAAGATTGTTATCTATATTTGGCAAAACTCAGCATATACTAAATAAAATTAATCACAGAATCACAGACATCGAATAATACAAAAATAAGCAGCGGAATAGATAAATAGTAGTTCATGAAGCTACTATATAAATATTATAGTTTGAAATAAAATACAATAGAATATCTCAAATACAATATAGTCTCGAATACAAACAGATGACAAGTCTGAACAAAACAACCGGATTGCGGAAAGCTGAAATGATATAGATGGATCTCCAAGCGAAACTCCAAACTAATAGGTGAGTCTTAAATGCTGTGACACTCATTCTGACCCGAATATAAAGCAAAATACAAAACACTCGAGTTAGGATTAACATTCTTATATAGTAAATTTACCTCAACTGAAATGTCAACTGAAATACAAGTAATTTAAAGGATGTTTGGAATTTCCATCATCTAAGGATCCATGGAACAATCTACTTTGCAGTAATATATGCTATTATAATATGTCTATAGTAAAGTAAACCATTAAAATAGCGTTAAGGTGTTACCCATATCCCACTTAATACATTTTTATATGTTCCCATAGTCTATACAGTACTATAACTCCCTCCGTAAACTGGAGGGCTATCAGAGGGCACTCCATAGGTATGATACAAATCGAACTCGTAGAAGATGCAATAAGGCATGCGACAAGGCACTTGAGGCAATGCCAGGGTAGATATACCATTTGCACTCCCAGACTGGTGGTAACGCACAACAGCTACTACTGCATACCTCGAGACACACTCCCAAATCAAAGGTGCACCTAATCAAATCACAAAAGCAATATGTGCCCGATAGGGGGAATGACCCCACTTGGCCTGGTATAGCTCTTGTTTTAGCCACATCAAGCTGACTCACGGGAGTCAGGATTATGTAAATACCATCTAGAATCGTCGTCAAATCATCCTACTTCGTTCTGGGATCTCCACCACGTATACAGTTCTTAATGTAGTTTCCGATATTGACAGAGGTATGACAATATCTGATTCCGGTCTCTTTAACAACCATATGCTTATTTCACACCGTGGTCATTTCATTTCAAATAGTTTATACTTCATATCAAAATATCATATTCATTTCAAACCATATCAATTCAATATTTTCCACTTAAATAATATTCATTTTAGGAATCGTAACACTTTCGAAATCATAGCACTTCTGAAATCATAACAGTTTGAAAATCATAGCACTTTTGAAATCATAATAGTTTAGATATTGAAATAGTGTATATATTAAAATAGTTATAAATTAAAATAGTTTATATATTAAAATAATTTATATATTAAAGTAGTTTACATATATCAAAATACTTTATATAATAAACTTAGTTTCCTCCAATTTCACAAATTGATTCAAATCGTCTTAAATTCCAAAAACTCGGTTTAAACCAATTCCAGTTTAACCATTTAATTTAAAAGTCAAAGGTTCAATTCAAATTCACAATAAACCATTTCAATTATCCCGATTTGAAATCTAATTTTGAACTATCTCTTCAATTCCAATAAGATTCAAGTTTAAATAATGAAACAATTTCAATATAAGTTTCATTTAGATTTCAACGGTTAACTTAAATTTATTCAAGCTGAAGATATTCACTTAATCATTTTAATAACAATCAAATAAAATCTCGATTTATAAATTTGAACCAATATTAAATATTCAGTCTCAATTTTATTTAAATCTCAATTTTATTTAAAGCTAAGAATATTCATTTAATCGTCTTTTTATCGAATCAAGTTATAAATCATAATTTTCAAAATCCCAAAATCAATAAGTTCAAATAAATTCTTATTTAAATTCAATTACTAACCAATTTAAATTCCAAGTCAACATTGATTTATCTTCACAGCCTTTATTATTAAAGCTATAAAATATATTTTTAAAATATTAATATAACTTTATGTAAATACTTAAACATATTATATACTAATCAGATAAAATTTATTAAATTAAATCTTATTATTAAATGTAATTTCTATTAAATCTTATTAATATATTTTTAAAATAATAAATTTATAAGAAAATCTTAAAATTCGTATTTTTCAAAATTAACTTATAAATTAAAATTTCCAAAACATATATTCTTTAAAATTCTAAATTTAGACACATATAAAATAACACACACACACACACACATATATATATATTATATTTTTAAAAATCAGTATTTATTAAAACCTATATATTTCCTTTCAAATCTTTGGAAATCATTTCAAAAAATAGACCAATAGTGTCCGTATATAATTTTTTATCCTATAGCCAAGTGATACGGATGTTTATCATTTCAATCCGCAATTTAAATATCTATGGGTGTATATCATTTCAACCCCAATCCCAAAATTTCAAAATCAATGAAAATCGCTTGGGCTTATCATTTCAACCCATAACTGTTTTCCATTATTCTACAAAATCGTTCGGGTATGTATCATTTCAACTCATAGGGAATTCTGAATTAAAAGGGAACTTGCAGAGTGAGAACCAATATGATAAAATATAACATATCAATCGCAGGCATATATCACTAGTGACAAATTAAATAAAATCTATACAACAGGATATGGTGTTATATATCACAGGTGAACAAGATAATGACATATCATATTTAAAAATTAAATAACTAGCAATTCAAATTTAACAGCATATGTCAATTGTCGTTTCAAATAAAATCAAATTTATTAGATATAAGAATGTTAATCTTGTTCGAATCCCAGCGTCGAACCATCAGTGGGAATTTCAACGTTAAGCATCCGTGTGCGACGACTAAATAAAAGCGGGGTAGACACATGGCGTGGGGTTTACTTAAGTGAGTATCAATGAATATCATGATCTTAAGGTTCCCCATGATATCCAAAAAAAAGAATGTTAATCTTGAGTGATTACTCACCTTTCGAAGCTAGGAACACAAGAAGATGACACGAACACAGATATGCACATGATACAGCAACAAGCTAGGAATTGCTGTGATAAATCGATATTGAGATGGTAAGTTAAGATGGAAAAAAGATCCATGAAACAAAAAATATATTTCATATATATAAATTTCAAAAAAAAAACAATTTAAAACATACATTAAAAATAATATATATATTAAATAAATATTTAATCCCAACACATAAAATATCTACATATATTTGAAAACCCAAATTCACATATACTTACAAATAAACTAATGTATATAAACATATACACAAATTACATGCATGTTGTTCTTATTTTTAAAACTATATATATATACACACACACACACACACTACTAATAAAGAAAATTCATTACACTAAATTACATGATGTTTTTTAAACTTCCAAAATGCCCTTGGTTATCACGTCTGAAATCAAATGGTCATACACGCACTCATAACTTCCATTCTCATTCCCCTCTCCTAAAATCTATTTTCTTTCATCCCTAAATTTGCCTAAAAAAACACCTATTCCATTCATCCCCAATTCAATCCCTTCCCAGATTCGATCTCTCTCAGCATCGACGACAACTTCCCTCGGCATCCATGACTACTTACACCTGCTTCTCTCATCGTCCACGGCAACTTCCCCAAACATATGTACTATCAATGATTGCCGATTCTTCAACAAATTCAATTAAAAAATATACTTGGATTGCTTGTGCAAAAAGATGGAATTATGGTATGCAATTGAAACGATAATTTAGTTATTTGCTACTTTTATGTGATAGCCCCTTTTAAGATTATTTAGTTATCAAGGGTAATTGGATGTTTGTTGTAAGTGATAATTGTGCTAATTGATCATAGATTGCTTGATACTTTTAACCTTCGAGATAATTGTACTGGTTCATTATGCATAATTGATATTCTAAACTAAGTCTACCGTTAAGACTAATGTGAATCTGATCTACTATGCGGCTTACTACAAAATAACACTATGAAATAATGTTATAAAATAAGTGAGATAGTTGCAATGGTGAACATATGCAGACCAAATTTAATAAACGTCAAAGAATTGTAACGTACGGTAAGTTTCTTAGCCTAACTGTCCATTGTTTACAACAATAAAAAGGAGTAGAAACTTTGCTATCTACAGCTTTTGTTTTTGCTTAAATAGGAAAATGAATAATCTGAATCAAAGTTTTTTAATATCAACAAACAACCGAAACATTCCTTTAATTATAAGAAAGTCTATGTTTACAACATTTTTTTTAATTTATAAATTATTGGTAAACGTCTTTACTTCAGTTTCCTATCCACGCATACACATTTCTATTATTTCGATGATATACATGCTTCGGTTCATGAATACAGAAGTAGATGAACAAGGCAACATGTAGACATGTACTCGATGCAATACAATACAACATGAAGCAACCAGACTTCGAATCAAGCAGTGACAATATACATGAAATCTAAAGCTAACGCACATATATGTATATGTATATGTATATATGATGCAAATGCATAAGTATTGGCAGAAACAAAATCAAGCAGGAATTTTCAAAAATGACTGAAATCAATTCTCATAGCAAATGCAAAGTCAACGTAAAATTCTCACCTCAAAATTATGTTCACAAAATCAAGTTTGGAAACCAAGTCAAAGACAACTGCAGTTTCAAATCAAATTATGCCCAAGTCATCAGAAATTCACGGAACCAAAACTTCCAGATAATCACAATACTGTGGTGGCCAAGGAATCAAATCATAATCAAAGCCGTGAGGATCAAGAAATACAGGAGTATGAACAAGTTAGAAAAATCACAGTCATTCAAACATAATCAAATGGCCGAACAAAATATCAAACGAACGAGAAAATAGGAATTCGAATCCTATATAAACCATAACATCATCGGCATACGAAAGTCATTCGAGTTCAAGCAATCTCATAGAGCATAGAATCAATTAGGAACTCAAATCAAAGTCGAGTATAACATAAATCGAAAAAGAGACACAGTTACCAATTTAAGCATCATTCAAACTAGACTTAATTTGAAGGAGCTGTGAAAAATCAGAAGACAATTGATCGTCAAAGCAAAGATGAGAATTATTTCAACCGATTAACAGAAAGCGGCACCTTTGAATTTCCAAAGCCCTAATTTTATCAGAGAGGAACGAAGGAGTAACAAAAAGGAACAGCCTTAATTACAAACAAAAGAAAAGGAATGGGCCGAACTAAAGAAGAAGGAGAAATATTTTTTGGCCGGCTCTTTTAAATTGCTTTGGGCTTTTAATTATTATATAAGGCTTTAGTTTAAAATTAGGGTTTTGATTTTAATTGTTTTAAATTCGTATTTTCTCTATTAAACTTTTGTAATTACTAGTCATGTGACTAGGGGACGAACTACGATGGTGTAGTTTAGAATTCGCAACTCAGTGGCTGAGTTGTGGCAGAATTTTGAGCGTAGAGTTAGCATAGCCGATAGCGGATATCGCGAATTTACGTGTGTAAGCATCTGACTACTTAATTTTTAGTAGAAACCTTGGCGCAACACGTAGGTAGAGTTTTGCCGAAGCTGGGTAAATCTTTATGTTCTATTTTCTGCTTTTAATATTCTGCTATTATCTGTGCTGCTATAATTTTGCTAAATATGTATTGCAATTATTTTATATAAACTTCCGCAATAATTTTTATAATTAATAGTATCATCATATTCATCCTCCCTCTATGGTGAAATCGGTCCTACAATTGACCCAACTTCTTACAGAAGGAGATCAAGTTCCTACTGCTATGGAAATATATGATCCTAGGGTTACCTAAGTTATTGCTCTTAAAGACATTACTGGCACTCATTAATTCCTTCTTTGAGATGACGGTGATTTTCAAACTTAACAACATGTAACTTAATTTTAGCTTATATATTTACATAAAAGCTTGCATTTTCTCAATGATATAGGAAACTAATAGGATGTCAAAGATACTACAAATATAGGTGAAGGGAAGATGTTCTCTTTAGGAGACCTAAGGGCCACATTTGATGAACCTGACTATGACAAGATATAAGCAAGTTAATATGCATGGATATCCTAGTTGTCGGTTAAACTAATTTACATTCACACATTCAGTTGATTAACTACTACGTGAAAGAGAGGTATACTCTATGTTACACTAAAGAAAAGTGAATCAGATATACACCTTATGATACATGTATAACTTTCTTATGGGGAAATAAACTATGTAAGCTTAATCATCATAGTGAAAGAAAAGAATATTGGCCGATGTGATATCTCAAGCTAAACTGAAATTACAGCACGCAGTGGCCCCTCTTGGGTTCTTAATAAAGAAGACAGGAGGATACAACAACGATGGAACTCAAATCTGTTCTATGAAACCAACCTGGACGAAAGGACACAAGTTTCATATGGGTCGAAGAATGAGGTCATTAGATTTGAGGAAAGTTTGTATGGATGCTCAATACTTATGACTGTTGAAGTAATTTATGCATCGTTTCATTAGATCTCATACAAAGTAAGTCCAGCGTGATTAAGGAGTGTGTATCTAATGAAGTTTTTTGTGCTTTGTTATTTTTCGCTATAATGCCGTTTTAGTCCAGCTATAACTTTTTGCAACTCCACCGCTAAGCGCTTTAACTGCACAACATCAACCATCTATTTTTACTCTACACTTTACATGTATCTCACTAACAAACTGCCTCGATGCATAAACGGATTCTCACTCAAAAAGTTTTAGGCATCATGACATGAACAGAGGAAGTGTACACTATATTTGTAAACAAAAAATTGTTGAATTATAGCATGTATATTGCGACTGGTTGCAGGCCCAATTGAACGTGCATATATACACGTATATCGTAAAAGTCAATATCAACTTACTTTATTAAATATATGTATAAACTCAAACAATCATATGTATATATAGTTATATAAACTTACAAGCACTACGACCAGATTATATACAACTTATATTATATATTTTAGAAATATATATTATTAAAATATATCAATACTAACATATCGCATTACAGTAAACAGACATATATATATAAACAAATATACATATACAAACAATATATATTATGACACTTCAAATATATTATAAATATACTTCAAAATCAATATTAATTTAAACACATATAAAAATCAGATCTTTATATATATCTTATTTAAATTGATACGAAAATCAATATATATATATAATACATGAAATATATATTATATGTACACCACATGAAATCATTATTGTAAACAGACAATATAAACTTATACATAAACCCAACAGAATATATATATATATATATATATATATATAACTTATATAATATAACACTTAAACATACTTAACATACACACACAAACATATCACTTTATATATACAAAATAAAACAATAAACCATATAAACTTTATATACGTACTTGAATTATATATCAGGTTTGTACAAAAATGTGTACAGATTGATATACATACAAGCACCAACATAATATATATATATATATAAACTAATACATATATATAAGACTTATATAATGTAACACTTTACATATGCACATAGTACTGTCATATATATAGTGGACTTATAACATAATATGGCTTAGATACATACATTGTACTAATATAATATACCTTCAGTTTATATATAAGAGGAGCCGGCTTGAGTGATAGAGGCCCGAGGGGAACAAAAGCTGGAAAACGACGAGCTCGGCTGGCTGCAGTTGCGGCAGGGGTGGCGAAGGCACATGAGGAGAGAGAGAGGCCTTGGGTTTTGCTTCGTGAGTGGGTTTGGTGGTGGGGAAAGAAGATGGGACTGATGGAAGGGTGAGAGCAGGCGAGAGAGGAGGAGCCTGCATGGTGGAGGAAGGTAGTGGAGGTGGGAAGAACGTGGAGAAGGGTTGTAAGGCTAAGGAAGGCGGCGGGTCTCGAAGGGTACATGAGGAGTTGCGTGGGAAAAGGAGAACAGGAGGACAGAGGATGTGCTAGCAACAATACATATTTTAAATTTTACTTTTGAAATTAATGAACATAATTGGAACGAAAAGGAAAAATGGCAAAAGAAAGTGAACCAGCAATTATAAGAGAATAGTAGGAATAGTAAAGGTCGGGCACGAGAATTAAGGAATAATGATGTCTAGTGGTTGTTAGTTTTTCAATACTTAGATAGATGAAAGGACAAGAAACCCAAAAGGTTGAAATGGGTTACCGGTATGGTTAATTGTTTATCGATTTCGCCGTGTACCAAACTTCGAAATAAAGAAATGAATATACTATGTAGATCAACACGACAAGACAATCAAAAACGGTACACAGATATCAACGATACGACCATCCTATCAAAAGTCGATATTTCGCTGCTATACTGCTGCAAATTCGTCGAAAACAAGATAAACAGGGCTATATAAGTCCAAATTTTGACGAAATAAAACTTGACATCTCACTCGGAAAATGATAAATATTTTATTTATATAAGAATGTTCAGATTTTGGAAATATTTTATCTTAATCAAATTAATGGATTTAAAGTTTAAATAAAATTACATAACACAATAAACTTCCATATTTTCTGATGAAAATTTATCATTTGCTATGTTTAAGTAGACATTCCAAATATCAAATTGTCATTATTAAATTAAATTTTTTTAATTACAAGCAAAATTTCAGTTAATTACGTTATTAAACCGTTAATATTTATGGATTGTTACATAAAAAAATTAAAAGAAAATCAGAATAAATCTCATTGATAAGTGAAGCATCGTCGTGTACTTGCTATTCTACTTTGTCCATAGCTCCTTTCAGCGGGATACCGTCAATGGTCCACTTGAAATTAAAGTTCTTTATTGATAGAGTTTGAATGTTTCAGTCATCATTGATCCGGTGCCTTCTTAGGCAACCACTACTTGTCATGCTCGTGAATAATATATGCATGTCGAAGATATGGGCAAAACGAGATAGACCAAAATTGATGGGGTAGTGATAAATCACTGAAGGCAGACCCGAGAAAATCTGATAATCGCTTGGAGTCAACCACTGGATTGCTTGGAGTTAGCAAATTCGAAGACCTGATAATTGGCGCTTGGGGTTTCATTGGGATTTGCTTTGGGAAAAACTCTACCGTACCCGAGCTCTGCTTCGGACTAGAGTCAGGGTCATAAAATCTCGCTTGCCTTTATACTAGTCAAAATTCACATGCCGCTCATTCATGCATGCCTCCCCACAAGAATCAAACATACCATCCCCAGCACTGAAAAACTCGAAGTATTTATCCAGGAAGATTACAAGAATGTCAGTTTAGAAAAGTGAAATAAGTTCCAATTGTTGCTGGATTGGCCTTGAAGCATAAGACCATGGGCAAAAGTTTATAGATGGATATGTACATAAAAATGACCGGCTGTGCTTCGCAACCATGGAACAATCATACTTAGTTGATCGTATGGGTGGGACAATAATTTCATGGTAGATTGGTAGATAGACTAGTAGAAAATGCTCGGTTATAAGAATGAGCAGAAAGATCGTACGAGGTTGGCTATTTGAACGATCATATAAGAAATGACCATACAAAATCAATTCATATGGGCACTCACTGGAATGATTGTATAAGGATGATGGGTTACGTTCAATAGGCAGAAGTATCAATATAGCACGACCGTTATACACAAATTAAAACTTTCAGCACCAAAGATGGAGCTGGAACGATCGCATGAAGGATGACTATTTAGGGACGATCAGAGATAATCGATCATGCAAAAATGTGAGTAACCTCACTCGTGTTGGTGAAATGACCAATATAGACCATTGTAAAGAATGACTAGGTAGGGTGGTAGGGCGAATGAATTTGGTGTGAACGACTGTTCACCTAGTGTGTATGGTCCATAGCCAATTGCCGTTTGTTACCCGTTGCTTTAAAACTTTCAAATGTATTAAATTCATGAATCATATGGCTACTTGCTCATCGATCTCATCAATTCCTTCCTCTACAAGGGTAGTAGACGTAGTTTTATGGCCTTGTGAAATAGCTTTCCATTTAGATTTCTTTCAAACTTGAGTAGAATAGGAAGCTTATCAATCAAAAGCTGGATCTACCTTACAAACGTGGAAATTTTTCCATTAGAAAATGAGATCCAATCGAGCTGACAATTCATTTCTTAGTGAAAGCACCAAAATATTGATTCCAAAAATGGGCATCAACATCCGTAGATTCTTATGGAGATTGAACAATAAGTGAAATTGAAAACAAAGCATAAAAGTAAACGAACACGTGGATTTTTATAATGATTCGGTAATCTCACTTCACACTTTTATTAACCATTCACTAGACTACAATTACAAGAATATTTAGATCAGTTAGGATCCACTAATACGAGATTCAAGAATAAAAATACCAAAGCCTGCAAAGCAGGCAAAAGAAGAAGCCCATTTTTCTGAAGTTATGCTTGCTGTATTTATAGTAGAGGACGCGCATGCATCAGGTTGAAGCTTTACAAGAAGGCCCCCAAGGTCCATGAAGCATGTGCGTCCTCTACTATAAATACTGGACCTAGGGGGCCTTCTTGTAAAGTTTACCAGAGAACGTAAAAGTCTCACATGAATTGGCTTCATAGATCTCAAGATATTGAATGTTCTCTGGTGACTTGAATTGTTACCTTAATCGTTCTCTGGTCGATCCAAGCAAATCATGTTCTCATCCATAGATTGCGCATACGAACTTCAATCAACTCCAAACTTGAGATACAACTTCACAGGGCAAGGTTCATACTTGATATACTTCGTCTTGGTCCTAGTTCAAATCTTTTTGACTGTCGTCTTTAGTACTATATATAATTGACTCTTCATGCTACCAAGCATCTGTTCCTGGTCAAATCGATGATATCAGGGCTTTGCCAAAAGGCGGAATAACAATAATGTAATTAATTCTCTTTAAAAATTGAATTACAATACAATTCTGAAATTATTTTGAATACAAATCGATCAAAAATAAAAGCAAATAATTTCTTTTATTTATTGCATGATAATAATATTTTATATGATCCTTAACTATTTAAAATTAGTTCGCTTATAACCATAATGAATAATTTTATCTCGGATTTATTTATAGAACACTTCAAGTTACATGTTCCCTCATAGAGCTTCCATCTGAAATGTTAGTGACGAAAGGAAATACATAAAAACAATTAACTAATTAATTCTGTATTAATTAAATAATTTATTAGCATTAGAAAGAATTAATGTGTGATTAATTCTTTGATTAACATTAATTACAGTGTAATTCTCAAAGTACGTTAAAGTCAAACTGGTCAAAATTAAAAGCAACTAATTCATATACTTTTTGCATGAATAATATTTGATATGATCCTTCCAACTCAAAAACTATTATGAATAAGTGCCTCTCTAATTTTAAAGTTATTTACAAATATGTCCATATTGCAAAATTTTCAAAAAATAAATTAAAACAAATTTCATAAAAAATCAGAAATAATTACCTCGTTCCTGCTTAATATCTCCAAGAATTCGATGATAACCATAAATATGTGTTGCATATGAACATTATCTAGTATATTAAATAACACAACAGAAAATTATTAAAACACTAGATTGATTAAAGGAAGACAATGCTAGAGTTTACAAAAATAAGTTCATACTGACTAAGACAACATAAAACATTTAAAATAAGTATGTTTCCAAAATAAGTATTTAAAACTAAAATTTTAACAAATTTTAATATTGTACGCTGAAGACAAAATGTAAATGTTGCCCAAAAATTTATAATCTCTCCAAATATACTATGAAATTCGTCATTTAAATAATATTTTACTTCATATACAATGCTTTTCTTCCAATTTGATTTGTTTACTTGTTTTTTAGAATGAAATAAACACCAATTTTATCTTGATTTGACTATACAAAAAACATATGATTTTATGCTACATATGTACTAACAAACTAAGTACTTCTTATAAAATAACAAAAAACTTAAGATTTTTGGTATATATGCATTAACAAACTAATTACTTCCTATAAAATAAATGTGGAAGCCCGTATTCATAGCAGGACCAATAAAAATATGGAAACAAATTTCGATATAAGATGCGAGAGAAAATGAAATAGCTTCGGTTTAGTTATACTACATTTATATAACAGTAGAAGCGTCTATGACTATTATGCACCTGGAATATTGTTGATAAAGGAAAATCAATGTAAATAATTAATTAATTAAATAATTAGCAACAAAGCGACTTAGTATGCAATTAATTCTCTCATCGGATTGAATTTCGGTTCAATTCTCAAATTAACTTAAGTTCAAATTAACCAAAAATTAAAAGCAATTATTTTTTTTATTGCATGGTAAAAATATTTATTATGATTATAACTATAACTATTATGAATAATGATATCTCTTTTATAGCTATTGATAACCATATCTAAAATGCAAAAGGTTTAAACAACGTAACAAAAACAAACTTCGTAAAAGTCAAGGGTAATTATCTCATTGTTGTGTAAAATCACCAAGATTTTAATGATAACTATGAATGTATGTTGCCTACGAACATTTTATAGTCTATTAAGTAACATGACAGAAAAATATAAAACGGATTAAAATGTAAATACAACTAAGCAAAAAAGTGAAAAATTAGTTCTTGAATTAAGGAGAATCCATGATATGATCTAAGAGTGAATTAGTAGAGAGAGGATGTACGGTTATATTATGAATTTAATATGTAATAGAATAAATAGATAGAATGAATAGACAATAGAATATAGGGATATAATAGTATATAAAATATATGAAATGGATTTAAATTACGGAAACAGAGTGTTTTTGGCATTTTGAATAAATCGACTTGTTTTATTAAATGAAGTGAATAAAATAGTTAATTAGTTACATGTTAATTCAGTAATAGATTATAGTTAAAGAGATTTACTACGTAATTAATTCTTTCATTAAGTATAATTACAATACAATTCTAAAGTTATTTTGAATACAGATTGACCAAAATTAAATGAAATTAGTTTCTTTTGTTTAGTGCATGGTAATAATAAAATAGTTCACTCATAACCATGATCTCTAATTTATAATTATTTATTTACATGTCCCCTCGTAGAGTTTTAACGGATTACTTAGTAGTTAAATAATTTATTAGCATTAAAGAGAATTAACATGCACTTAGTTCTCCCATTAATATTAATTACACTTTAATTCCTGAAGTACTTTAAAGTCAAATTGATAAAAATTAAAAGCAAGTAATTCATATTAATTTTTACATGAAAATATGATCCTTCCTACATAAAAATAGCCATGAATAACTACATCTCTAATTTTATACTTGGTTATAAACATTTAAAAATTGCAAAAAATTCAAAACTACAGAAAAACAAATCAAACTTTGCAAAAGATATAGAAATATTTACTTCGTAATTGATTCTCTCATCAAATTGAATTTCAACTTAATTCTCAAATTACCTTAAATTCAAATTACTCAAAAATAAAATAAATTAATTTGTTTCATTCATTGCATGTAATAATTCTTGTGTGATTATTACTATTATGAATAACCATATCTCTAAATTATAGCTATTGATAATCATTTTCGAACTGCAAAGAAGTTTAAACAACATAACGTAAAATAAACTTCGTAAAATCATGGATAATTACTTCAATGTTGCGTAAGATCACCCATATTTTGATGATAACCGTGAATGTTGGTTCCTATGAACATTTCATAGTCAATTAAATAAAAAAAATAAAAAAATAAAAAATAGATTGCGATATAAACATGATCGAGCAAAAAAAATGCAAAATTATTTGACTTAAGGCGAGTACATGATATGATATAAGGGTGAATTAGTAAAGATAAGGTATGTTATATATTATAAAATAGATGGATAATTGAATAGATAATAGATTGATAGAATTAGAGAGATAATGGTACACAAAATAAATATAATGAATTTAAATTAGGAAAACAGAAGGTGTTGGCATGTTAAATAAATTGACTTGTTTTATTTTGCAAGAAGTGGGTGAGAATCTTGATTTTAATGCGAGGACAAAATTTAGTAGAAGACATTAATAATGTTCTAAAAGTAGAAGATAAAACATTATGCTTTGAACTGAAAACACATTAATGTGGAATGAATCATGTGCAAAAAATATCATAAGTTTGGTTGAAGTTATAGAGAAGGAAGAGTTAAGAGAAAACATGGGGTTTATTTTCTAATGGAGGATGGGAGTCAAAAATGCAAGCTAACATTATGTTAGCAGATAATTTACAAATAAGTAGAATGTTAATTTAAATGTTCAATAAAATTTGAATGGGATAGACGAACTTTACTATAAAATTCGAGCTATAAGTTATGAGAATTGAGAATTTAAGATAATATTTATTGTGGCGAGAGATAAATTTTCCATATATAGAACACGCATAGTAAGATAGTGGATATTTTTAGTTCAAAGTCAAAAGATGTGGAATCAAAATGGAAAGTTGATTTTAAATTTTGAATGATTATGAAAAGGTGATAAAAAGGAGTGGGAATCGATAAATAAAGGATTTAGTTTAACAATTGAGGTAAAATTGTGGTAAGTATTGATTTTAAGAAGTGTAAAAGTTTCATTTTATAGTAATATATTAATTCCTATTAATTGAGAAGTGAGAATACAAATGAACCCATGTTCAATTTCTTATTCAATAAAAATGAGATATATATTGAGATATAAATATAAATAAAGAGAAAAACACAAATTATTCCCTGAATCAAGAAGAATACAAAATATGAGATAAGAGTGAATTGAAAAAGAGATATATGGTTTGGTCTTGAATTTATTTAACATAATAGAATATATGTCTTTTTTAACTCCCTTTATCCCAATAACTTCTTTATCAATTCCCAAAAAGAATGAATATGGTCAAAAATTCAATTTATTATATAAATGAATAAATAGAAAATTTCATTTTATAAAATAGCATCAAATGCATAAGACCGTATAAACTTACCATAAGTTATCTATTATTGGAACATACCTCGCAAATATCAACTTCATACCTATCACATTTCAATGTATGCATTGTTGCAATAGTGTATCTTCTATGAATTGGAATAAAAGGTCATAAAAATAAAATAATTATTTGAGCGATAAGAACATAAATAGAAGTTCAATTTATATGATGTTGAAATACAAAAATAATAACATGCAAACATTAATCGATGGCATAGCTTTTAACTAGAGGGAACTCTAAAGGACAAAGATAAGAACGGAGTGAGGAAGATTTAGGACTCACATTTAATACTATAATATGGATAAGAATTTTGTCAAACGAGCATAGCTTTTAACTAGTTGAAAGCCTAAGGCAGTAACGCGGCATGTAACCTGTAAGGTTGACTAATTTTTATTATGTGCAGCTCACATTGTAAATGAAATGGGTGTGTGGATTGAATGTACTAAAATCTCACATCACGGAATATACAGAATAATCGTGGTATATATATGAGATTGGTGGCACGTAACATTGAGGATTCCTTTTGTTACAATTTGTTGTCAATACCAGATTATATGCTCGATGGAGGCGATGGAGGAATGTTCAATCGAGACGCCGGCATGGTAGACTTTGACCGTTGACTCCGGCTAGACACGGTGAAGCGAACGCGTACGATACGCAGGAATGCCGAAACTCAACATGGTATCAGAGCTCCATGGTTCGATGGGACCGGTATGATGCAGCGTGACCAAAGCATGGCTCCTAAGGGGCTTGAGCACGAGATGCTCGTCAAGGTGGAGATATGGTTAAGCAGTCGCTCCGTCCTGCTTATGAGAACTCAGGGTAGCAATTTGACTCCACTATGAAGAGGATTTGGTATAACTCCAATGTGGTTTGAGCAATGCTCACCAAGGTGGAGATTGTTAGGTGTGACCCGCATTGTAAATGGAGTGGGTGCGTGGATTGAACGGTTTAAAGTTCCACATCGCGGAATATTCAGAATAATCGTGGTATATTTATGGGATTGGTGGCATGTAACATTGAGAATTCCTTTTGTTACAATGTGTTGCCAAGACCAATTTCATCCCATGTTAAAACCCTTAGTGTCATAAAACATAAGGTAGAATAAGGATTTGGAATTGAAATTTTGCTTTCAAGAAATGAATTAATTAATCTTCACTTATTTCTAATTAGCATAATTCAATATATTTCCCATATATACAAGTAACATACACAAGGTATCAAGTGTACTACTACATCAACACTCTGTCCACAAATTTCACGTTAAACTTGTAGGATCTCCTAATGAAGATTTGCCTATTATTGCAAGTCAAGCTCATAATTCTGTTCATGATATTTCCGATTTTAGCATTGTCCACTCCTTTATTTTCTACTCCTTATATATACCCATATAAAGTTTAATTCATAACCACTTTCAACTTGACCACTGACATGTCATATCAAACTTTAATTTTGCCACACTTCAGTCTATATCTTTCCTTTGTTAAATTTTGGTGACACTATATGAGGATCTGTAGAGGTCGGAAGTAGCTTCATAACAGAGAAAACGATTCGCAAATCGAAGCTCGAGGGTGAAAGTTATAAGGGAAAAGGTGAAGCGGCCTGAATTGACAGGTTTAAACGTCTTGAGGAAAAGGGTCGGACGTCTGACCCTTCAGCAAAGCTGCAGTAGACCTGTTCCAGAGAATGAGGTCAGACGTCTGACCAAAAGGGTCAGACGTTTGAGTCTGTTCAGAATTGGTTTCAGAACCTGTAATCAGACGTCTGACCAAATGGCTAGACATCTGAGCTGAAGCGAAATTTTTTCCAGAGACTACAGTCGGACGTCTGACCATTGTGGTCGGACGTCTAACCATTGTGGTCAGACGTCTGAGGCGACTTCTGCCTATTTTCACGTGTGGACTTGGTGTGAAGTTTTGTGATAACTGCAGAGGCAATTTCGAATATTGCCTAGGGTTTCTGTTTTCCGGTATAAGCTAGCTTCAGATTCCAGATCTAGGGAGTGGTGAAAACAACAGCAAGAAATTAGCCTCCACCAATTAGGGTTTATCAAAACCTAATTCTCTTCTCCACAAATCAATTTCTAACTAGAATTTTGATCATTGTATTCAATTTCTGGTACTCTTCTCATCAATATTAATAAAAGCTTTCCCTTAAAGTGGATGTACACTAATACAACGTTAGTGGAACCACTATAAATCGCTGTGTGATTTATTTTTCGTTATTGTTTTGATTTCTATATTGCTTGTTTGGGACTGTGATTGTCCTGGATAGGTTGAAATTGGAATTTGAATTGTTGATCGGTTGTTTTTACACTTCTTACCACGATCTCATCTTCTGTTGTGCTCGTGGGGTTTCAATTTGAGTGGTCTCTAGTTGGAAACCCGCCCTAACATTTGTTATCAAAGCTTTGGTGTTGGTAGGTGGTTGTAGAAATGCCTGAATCAAGTAGTAAGTCAAGTAGTTCTCCAATGGTTAATCCAAGTGGTGTAGCTCCTTATGTACGTAGCTCGTATGCAACTTCAGGATCACAATTGGTAATAGACAAGTGGAATGGCAATAATGATTTTGAAAAATGGCAATAGAAGATGAAAACAGTTCTAAGGAGGAATCGGGTGCATCGGGTAGTGTTTGATACACATTTATTGCCAACGGACATCTCGGATGTTGAGGGAGAGGAGATGGAAGAGTGGGCATTCACTACACTTCAACTTGCTATGGGAGAGAATGTTGTCGCTGAAATTAGTGGTGAGATAACTGCTAAGGGTATTTAAGACAAGTTGGAGGAGTTGTATATGAAGAAGTCACTGACGATCGTTTGATCTTATTGCGAACGTTCTTCACCTAATAAGATAAAGGAAGGTACTTCGCTAAAGGCACACTTGAACACTTTTGATGATTTGCTAATGAAGATGAAGGTGATAGATTTGAAGATTGAAGAAGAGCAATAGGCGATGATAATGTTATGTTCGTTGCTAGATCGCTATACAGGCTTCTCAAATAGTTTGATCCATAGCGGGATACGTTGACACTTGATGATGTCAAGACGGATTTTCTTAGCGAGAAGTTGTGGAACCAAATAAAGGAGCTAGGTGATGGAATTAGTGGTGCTAGTAATGGTCATGGTTTGTTTGTGGAGAATGAGAGGTATGTGAAGAAGGAGAATCGGGGGCGTTCCAAATCAAGGAACCTCGGTTGGAGATGAAAGTCGAAGGAAAGAAAAAGCAAGTGCTATATTTGTTGGAAGTCCGGTCATAGGAAGAATGAGTGTTCGGACAAGGAGAAGGCAAAGAAGGAAGTAGCATATTCATCAGTAGCGGTGGAGAGTGCAGTTGGTGAGGGAGATGTGGATGTTTTGTCGACGTTAGCATCGGATTTTTCGGATAGCGAATGGTTCTCGATTCGAGGGCGTCTTATCATATGACGCCAAATAGGAATTGTTTTTCTTCTTACATCGATAAAGAAGGAAATGCAATTATTATGGGAAATGGTGCTATTTGTAAGTCGAAAGGCATTTGGTTCCATGCAAATTCGGATGTTTGACGAAGTGGTCTATACTTTCACTAATGTGCGCTATGTTCCGAAACTTAGAAAGTCTCTTATCTCTTTGGGGCAGTTGGATTCTTTGGTTGTAAGATTACTATTGAGAGTGATAGCTTGCGGGTTTCGAAGGGTGCGCTTGTGGTGATGAAGGGTGCAAGGACTCATGGTATTTATTTGCTTCAAGGAGTGACTGTAGAAGGTGAAACTTGTATAGGAGTTGATAGTTCTCGTGGCTTGGATGCGAGTAGGTTATGGCATTTGAGGTTAGGTCATGTCTAGGAAAGGAGTTTAGATGTTCTTCGAAAGAGAGATAATCGATGGAGGAAATTTCAACAAGTTAGAGTTTTGCGAAGAATGCGTCATGGGAAAGCAAACTAAAGTTTCATTCGGTAAGGAAAGCATAATTCAAAAAGGGATCTTGAGTATGTTCACACGCATATTTGGGGATTGGCACCTGTAGCTTCTTTAGGTGGAGCTCTCTATTATATTTCTTTTATAGATGACTTTTCTCGAAAAGTTTGGTGTACATAATGAATGCCAAGTCGGAGGCATTTGCAAAGTTCAAAGCATGGAAGGCTCTTGTTGAAATTGAGAGTGGCAAGTCTTTGAAGGTTTTAAGGGAGTATGTTTCTAGAGAATTTTTGGAGTTTTAAAAGCATCATGGTATTCAGAGATATTTTACTACACCTGGAGATCCGCAATCGAATGGGGTTGTGAGAGAATGAATCGTACTCTACTTGAGAAAGTTTGATGCTTAAGGTTGACATCGGGTTTGGTGAAGAGAATTTGGGCCGAAGCTCTATCCATCGCAGCGCATATAATTAATCGAATTCCGTGCTCAACTATTGGTAACAAAATTCTGGAGGAAGTGTGAAAGGAAAAGAGCATTGACTTGAGTTATCTTCGTGTGTTCGGCAGTCCTGTTTATGTGCATGATCAGGGAAATTATAAGCTTGAACTTAGAGCTTTCAAGGGGATTTTGCTTGGCTATATGGACGAAGTAAAAGGCTAACGGATTTGGAATCCGAAAACGAAGAAGGTAATGAATTCTCGTCATGTTACTTTTGATGAGTCAGCGATGTTCAAGGAGAATGTGAGCTTATCGGATGTTCCAGATTGGTTCATGGTGAATCAAAGGAGAAGGAAATTATTTTCACATTTTGTCCAAGGAGTAGAGAGAGTAGAGTAGTTGGCGATGCTTGTGAGAAGGTAGCGGTTGAAGTTACATCACATAGTCCACAGGCTTCCTCTGGTAGTGTTAGTGATGTACATAATTCTAGAGAAGATTCGGTTCAAGGTGGAGCCGAATGGAGTTTGGGTGATGGCACTGCTATTCGGGTTGGTCGTCGTACTATAAGACCACCCAAAAATATAGTAATTGGAATTATTTTAGCTTTTGTGATAGTTTGGACTATGCTCTTCATGTAGTCCAAGATGAGTCGATGGACCTTGATGATGTCATGAAGTCGAGCGATAGCTCGAAATGGATTTACGTCATGGAGGAAGAGATGCAATCATTGTTGAAGAATCAAACTTGGGATTTGGTTCCACTTCATAAAGGAAACCATGCTATTGAGTGCAAATGGATATAAAAGGTGAAGGATGATGGAAGATACAAAGCTAGGCTGGTGGCTAAGGAGTTTGCACAAAGGAAGGAAAATGAGTATGATAAGATATTCACACCGGTTGTGCGCCATACTTCTATTCGGATATTACTTGCTATAGTTGCTATTCACGACTTAGAGTTGGAGTAACTTGATGTGAAAACCGTCTTCTCGCATGGTGGCTTGGATGAAGACATCTACATGGAGCAACCAGAAGGTTTTGTTGTAAATGGTAAGTCAAATTTGGTTTGCAAGTTGAAAAAATTGCTATATGGTTTAAAGCAATCGCTTAAACAATGGTACAAGAGGTTTGATCATTTTATGCTTGAAAATGGTTTTGATAGAAGCATCAAAGATGCTTGTGTTTATTTCAAGAAGTTGAAAAATGATTGTTGGATGTATTTACTCTTGTATGTGGACGTCATGCTCATTGTTTCTAAGGATAAGAAAGAAATCAACAATCTAAAACTGAGTTTGAAATCGAAATTCGAAATGAAGGATCTTGGAGAAGCAAGAAGGATTTTGGGCATGGAAATTGCAAGGGATCGAAAGCATTTTGAGTTGAAACTAACTCAAAAGGAATACATTAAGAAAGTGTTTTGGCGGTTTAGCATTGAGAATGCAAAGGCGTCAAATACACTTTTACCTTTGCATATGATGCTTTCGAGTAAAGGATCGCCTATCTTGAAAGAAGACAAGGCTTATATAGCCAAGGTGACATATGCTAGTGCGGTTGGAAGTCTAATGTATACAATGGTGTATACAAGGCCGGATATTACAAATGCTATCGGGATGGTTAGTCGATACATGGCAAATTCAGGGAAATCGCATTGGAAAATTGTGAAGCTTATATTGTGATACCTTAGAGGTACGCCATCTCATGGTCTTGTTTTTTACGATAGTAAGGCGATGGATTGCTAGTTGGTTGGTTATTGTGATTCAGACTAACACCGGTGATAGGGATCGAAGAAAATCAACTTCCATACATGTCTTCACACTTGGGGGTACAGCCATAAGTTGAAGATCTAGATTGCAGACCGTAGTTGTTGCTTTATCCACTACGAAGGCGGAGTTGACAGCCGCGATGGAGGCGGCAAAGGAGGCACTCTATTTGAAGCGATTGTTGTGTGACTTGGAATCGAGCATGATAGTATTGATGTTCAATGTGATAGCCAGAGTGTTATTCACTTGGCAGAGAATTTAGCGTTTAGCTCACGGACTAAGCATATTGAGATAAGTCATCTTTAGTAGCCATGGACGAAGATAGCAAGTATACCTTCGAAAAGTGCACACAAAGGATAACGCGGCGGACATGTTCACTAAGGCATTGCCGGTTGGGAAGTTCGAGCATTGTTCGAACTTGATTCGCTTAGAGAAGTGCTAGGTGCCACAGGGTGGCACGATTAAGGGAGGAGCTTGGTGGTAGATAAGGAAGAGTATCGGTAGGAGACTGAAATTCTATCTTCTTTGTAAGTGCTAGTCTTTAGTGGGATAGCTTAGGATTTGAATGCTTTCAACATTTCATCAGCAAGGGGAGCTTTGCCTGAGCTCATTGGTGGAGTGCAATGGATGGTGGCTTTGCCAAAGCTCATTGGAAAAGCATTCATGTTTGATTAAAGGTAGAAGTGATAGTTGGTGTTATCGGTTGTCGTCGATGATATGGCACCATTGGAGTTGAAGATAGATATAGTGTCGAGGTGGAATGTTAAATTTTGACGACACTATATGGGGATCTGTAGAGGTCGGAAGTAGCTTCGTAACAGAAAAAACGGTTCGCAAATCGGAGTTCGAAGGTGAATGTTATAAGGGAAAAGGTGAAGTGGGCTGAATTGACAGTGTCAGACGTCTGAGGAAAAGGGTCAAACGTCTGACCCTTCAGTAAAGCTGCAACAGACCTATTCTAGAGAATGAGGTCAGACGTCTGACGAAAAGGGTCAGACGTCTGAGTCTGTTCAGAATTGGTTCTAGAGCCTGTAATAAGACGTATGAGCTGAAGCGAAATTTTTTCCAAAGACTACAGTCAGACGTCTGACCATTGTGGTCAGACGTCTGAGACGACTTCTGTCTGTTTTCACGTATGGACTTGGCGTGAAGATTTGTGACAACTGCAAGGGCAATTTCGAAATATTACCTAGGGTTTCTATTCTCCTATATAAGCTAACTTCAGGTTTCAGATCTAGGAAGTGAAAACAACTGCAAGAGATTAGCCTCCACCATTTTTGGTTTATCAAAACCTAATTCTCTTCTCCACAAATCAACTTCTAATTAGAATTTTGATCATTGTATTCAATCTCTTGTACTCTTCTCATCAATATTAATAAAAGTCATCTTTTAAAGTGGATGTACGCTAACACAACATTAATAGAACCACTACAAATCGCTGTGTGAATTATTTTTCGTTGTTTTGATTTTTATATTGCTTGTTTGAAATTGTGATTGTCTTGGATAGGTTGAGATTGGAATTCGAGTTGTTGATTGGTTGTTTTTACACTTCTTACCATGATCTCGTCTTCCGCTGTGCTCATGGGGTTTCGATTTGAGTGGTCTCTAATTGGAATCTCGCCCCACATCCTTTCATTTTGCGTTGCTATTAGAGAGTTCATCTCATGAGAATTAAGTTAAATGCAACTTATACGCTCTATAGTTCCAATGCCTACCCATTCATGCGAGCATACAAATTGATTGTCAGAAGTTCTTTGGACTCAATTCTCAATACCTCAAGTATAGATGGCAACACTATTAATGCAATCTCCTAAGTTTAGTGTTATGTGTGTGTTATGTCAACTAAGTTCATATCAGTGATAATTGTAAACAATTATTTCACCACTTGTAATTTATGTTTATTTTGCATTATTGAAGGTTTAATGGAAAGAACTTGTCAGGAAAATACAAAGGAAAGAACGTTAGTGTTTGTAGGAGATTCATTGACATTGAACCAATATATATCATTATTGTGGATGTTACATGTAGCAGATCCACGTAACAAAGAAGAAAAGAAAAGAAAGAATAAAAAAGCCAACGAAGACTGATGTTTTAACAACAGGCATATTTCAGGTTAGTTTTTTTTCTCTCCATGATTTTTAACTAATCAAAACATAAAACAAACATAAGAGCATTCGTAACAGATTGTCGGTTGGAAAGCAACCGAGGTCGTTTGAGCTCTTCTAGGTTGCTTTGTAACCCGAAAGGTTGCCAAAGCAACCCGGGAGTTGCTTTATATCCGGCTAAAGAAATATTTTCCTAGCAGGCTAAATTAAAGTCGACTAAGATTTCCTTCATTTAGGATGGGTTTTGGTTGAATGAATTTGAATGGATCATTTTCAATCTATACGGTTAGCAATGCCCTACCTGCTAAATTGTCATTTAGAATAGGGCTATTGACAAAGTAACTAGAGTGCAACTACTTAATTCATACAAATATAAATTGTTTAACCCCACTAAATGCTTCACCAAATGAGCATAGCAAAAGTGTGAAACAAGGTGCACCTTCATTCAAACCAAGCAAATCGTTGTAGATTACAAATGGAAAAGGCTGATCATCTAGAACTCATCGGTAACAAATTTGTGCTCAATGATATAAGCCTAGTACATATAATTATATATAATGGACAATATAAAATGTATTGTTGCATGAATTAATTTTTCAAGCCACTATAATATGATAACGATTCATAATACACGATTTTTTTCATCTGTAGCTGACTTCCAAGAATGCTCACAAGATGTCGACTATGGTTCGATAATGTCTACAACAAGTACAACAAAAACTACTATAGAAGGCAACAATAAGTTTTGGAAAGTTAGAAATTAAGCAGGACTTGACGTTTCCATATATGGGTGTGCCGCAATGGAAAAAGGATGCCCATGTTTGGTAATAGACTCAAGTTCAAGTCATGCGATGTGCACACTTTTCGTAAAAGATAATATTGAACATTATAGATGTCATGAGTTAAAGGGAACAGACACAACTTAATTTCTCTCAGGAGTTTACCAATACTTCGGGTTCTACCAAATATATAAAAAAAAACTATATTTTCCCTTTATCTCAGGTAATGAACTTCCTTGCGTTTCGGTATTTCCTCAAACTGATAACGTCACAACCCATTATAATTGCAAGACTTACTAGCATATGTCTGTTAATTGTAGGTCAATCGTTAGTTAAAATATGTTGAAAATTTACAGTATTACAATGGATTCAAAATTCCATGCAACCCTGATCTTTGGTGCATCATCTCAAATCTGGTAACGGATAGGAGCGCGTGGAAGTTAGCGTTCCACGTGCCAAAACCATAAGCTATGAGTTTTATAAGTTTTAGATTATAAGACTAGAGAAAAGGAGCCTAAGATGTAGCGTTTGGTCTTTAATCAATATTACTATCAACACCGTTATTACTATTTATACTATTATCATCATTTATTTGTTTATTTTTTTATACATATATATGTAGTTTTACCTTTATTTCTACTTTACTTAGTTATTATTATTATTAATTTACTTATTTGACTTTATTTTATTACTGCTATTATTATTGTTATTATTACAACCTTTAAATTAGCTTTGTCGTTTAGTTTTGAGTTCCATCTCTAACCGGCCCCAACTTGTTTGAGAATAATGGTTTTGTTATTGTTGTTATGAGATAGTTAGCATTTTCACTTATTTCTTACTCCTCTACACTATGTTTTTTTGTTCTTGTTTTATAAATTGATGAAGCTACTTAGTTTAGAAGTGAGTTTGAGTACAATCATCCTACAATTTTAATTTACCGCACAAAATTTGAGCTTCCCTTCATTCAAATTCCGCTGATCTACCGTGTCCGTGTCCGCGAAAGTAATAGATACTGGTCGGATGTTTTTTTTACAGTGTGTTCTCCACTCGGTCAATCTGAATAACTTGATTTCCAAAATATAATACATCTACTGTTATTCAACATCATCTATGGCTTTTTGTTTGTATATATACTATCATTTGTCCACGGATGCAGCGCGGTGGAAATGAGGCTTGGATTCTCGCAAAAAGACCCAAGTTCGATTCTTACCATGCGCTTCCGTATCCTATATAAATTTACCTGGAGGTATGGGGCTTGGATCAGCGGACGGCTTTACTGTACCCTCCTTAGGAGTTTACCGGCCTGTCGAGTTCTCTTGGGTTTTCATTAAAAAAAATATCTACTGTCATTTAACATGATCAGAATCCATGTTGGTCGTTTATGGAAAATGATCGGTCAAAGCACAAACGAGCGATGTACAATTCATATGCGACTGCTTGATGAACATGTAGGTTATGGTATCATGCTCAAGCAGCATATTATCAAATGCATTATTTATTCCATACTGTTTTAAAATCTTTTAAACATTACTTTCCATACTGTTATACTTCAAACAAAATCTTACTGTACGTAGTTACATTTGTAGGGAAATCAGAAGCTTACGATAGTAAGAAAGCATATGCGTCGGCGGTTGAGAGATACGTTTAAGAAGAAAGACGTATGAAATAACGAATTTTAACATGCAAGATACTGATCTAAATTACAAAGCTCTCAACGAAGACCGAGCCATCACATTTCGAACAAATACTCGACTAGGAAAGGGTAATGAGCTGATAGACTGTATTCCTAAATTTTGATTTGGATTTGTTGTTGAAAATATTCTTCTTACAAGGCTGTACAAGAAGGAATAACTTACTGGTTTGATATACTGCTTTATAAATATCATGGTGAAATTAATTTCATTTAATACAATTATGGTTTAATACAAAATTATTGACACGCACACCCAGATGTTGGTGGCACAGTTTTCATAACCAAACCGTAAGTCAAACCGCGACGACTTAAAATTTAAGGTTCTGATGGTTTTACTGATCAAATCGTTGAAATTGTGGATTTTTTCTCTTGAAAATTCCCACATATAACCACAAGTTAATTGCAAGGATATTTTAGAAAAAAGGACATGTAAACCAACTGGGGATCATCTTGAAGCTCTGCAAATGAAGATGTGCATTATTCCAATGCATAACCGCATCAACATAACAATAGTTGTGTGTACTATATCAGTGTACAACTACGAAGTTTTGTCGACAGAAGTTTAGTGATGGCAAACATGACAAATTTTATAATGGTCTTGAAGGAGCATGCAATAGTGAAAAAGAAAGTGGAGTTTGCTATATAGATTTTGAAACGACAATTTTTGCAATATAGATATTTTTATTTTTTTCAAAATAATACAAAATATAAGAACAAAAGAGAATTATACTGAGAGAAATGAAGGAAAAAAAATAAAAGAACTGTGGTTCAACTAGATAAAATTGATGATCGGACCGCTTTTTGAAAGGTTCAACCTGAATTCGTGCACGACCATGGTTTGATTAAGTACTAAACCATAGTGATACATGGTTCAGGGTTATTTGAGGTCGGACCAAGATTGAGTTTGACCACGAAAACACTGGTAGGTGGTTTGTGGAGCTGTTTTGAGTTGATAGTTTAATGATGGTTATTTACTCCAATTATGAACTACGTGTCCGCTATTTAGTTAAATATACGATTATGTGTACTATAACGACTGCACAATATTTGCCCACACATGTATTAGTAACACAAACTTAAGGGGGAAGAAGAACTTGTACAAGCAACATTCGTTAAGTTTGGTTCGCTAAACCTTGGAGCTACCTGTCCTGCGTTAGGCAAAGGAGTAATCCGTTTGGAAGGGACAAATTATTTCTGCTCCAAATGCCACAAGATGGCAAGCAGTACTATGAAGTGGTATTTACACTGGCAACTTCTACTGATTTAGTGATGTTTACTTCAGCACATTTGGTTTTAAAATGAAAAACAGATATCGTGCGAATGTTGATATAGCGGATAAAACAAGGGTGACCATCATCACTTATTTTAATAAGGAAGCGGAGGAGTAATTGGGCTTAACGTTGATGAGACTATTAAGTTGTCACATAGTTGCATACAAACACATAAGGAGCAGGTCAACTTTTCAGTCCTCAGATTATATGTTTCTGTGTGCCCGTTTGATTTCAACCATTGATTAATAAATCATCTATCTTTCACGTGATATAGTGGGTTCCATATAATAATAAATTTTTAATGACGAGTGAATGAGAGTAGAAAGAAACACAAGAACAGAGAACCTAATTTAATTACATACACTACATGCTTAGTTTGTCGGTAGCAATACATAATTACCGATATTGGTAATTCTTTAGGCAAATTACTTCTCTTAATGATGGTGCCCTTTGTTGCTTTGTAAATTTTCTACCCTATTTTATCTTTTGCTGATTACGTGTGCAAGATTATGGACTGTCCAAAGTTGAAAACATATTTAAGAAGCTTGTGGGTTCATATGTGTTATTAATTTAGGCCAAGTAATTATGTAATGAACGATCCGGAAGCACGGGAAAAAAAATATCACATCAACTCAAACATCATCTAAAAAAATTTACTCATTATTTATTCCTATACAATAACTGCTTATGTGCGAGATCAAATTTTTATTTTCAAATCCTTCGTTTCCATGTGCATCATCTTCTGGTTTAATTCACTCATCGCCGTAATTTTGTTATTCTATAAAACCCTACTATATCACATGAAAGATGGATGATTTATTAATAAATGGCTAATCAAATAGACACGGGACAGGATTTGATCTTTTTTGTGTGCTTACTTTTTCATATGCTATGAGTTTTGTGTCCTTTTTATTTTTAAGAACACGCAAACGAGTGATAACAATCAGCCTACGCCAGCCGATGAGGACCGAAAAGGGAAAAAACAAAGTAAAAGTGGTACTTTTGCTAAATTTATGAATTAATGTATACTTCTTCCCACATACATACTACTGATCCACTTTATTGTACATAAACTAATGAATAAGTAGTCAATACTGGAGAAAGAGCTGTAGCTTGCATTACATCATCCCCAACTAACAAGAAGGGGTTATTATCGAAGTTTTAAAATTCAAAATTTTATACTACAGCTTGACAACATCGAAGTCAGAAAATATACCTTTTAGGTTAGCTATCTGCATTCTGCACCATAATTCTGTATTTTTTTGCAACAATAACTGCGGATAGGATGTTGAAATTTGAAAATGTGAAGAACAGCTCTGCAGTAACAAGCTCTCTAGGACCCAGGACAAAAGGCGCAGGAGGAATGCCTGATTACAGTAATTATTAAAACCAACGGTGAGAACTGTAAACGACTCCTCCAGCCCAAAGCCCAAACAAACAATCAAATGCAGCAAACCGCAATAACAACGATTCATCCCTTATAACGCGGATGCAATTTTATACAGGACCACAGCATCTTAGCCCAAAATAGAAGACAGATAAAGCCGACATGGCGGGGTTGACATTATTCACTTAGCGGTGGAGGCACTTATTTATACCACTAAAATTAACCGCTATTGGGTTTATTTGATGATGTGGGACTTAAAACTCAGTGGTTCTCAGTTTTTACTTGCTTTTCACTGTGACTTAATCTTTATAATCAATTGTTGTGAAGGCATAGCAGGTTCAAACATGCAGTTCAACCATTTTTCCTACCTAATCGTAATAAAGTGCAAAATGAACATTAAAGTCAGTAATTTTATACTATAATTATAAATAAATGAAAATTGTAATCGGACGGTTTTTACGGTCTAGCCAGTTTTTATAACTATGATGATCACTGTAAATTGAATCTATTTTTATCTATTGAAACATCAAACATTTGTTTATTTTCATCTGTACCATGCCTTTTTAGTTTTCCTTTTTAGTGTGTTTCTGGTTTGCTGGATTTATGTTTTGTCCACTATCAAAGTCGATGTACTCGGAACTAATTAAAATCTGACGTTTCTATCTATTTTATAGTTTTATGAAAATTGATTATATAATATAATTAGTGAGGTATAATTGAAAAAAAGAGTTCCAACCTCTCAAAACACCCCAATTTGATGGATGAAGAATTGTCGTTAAAATTACACTGCACTGATTTTTACCGGTTTTATAACCAACAACAACTAATATGAACAAATTTTACAAACAAGGATTATGATAACAGCCGAATTACAGACCCTTTCAAAATTAGTCAAAACCGATAGAAAAAATCTCCCAAGCAGAGTCTTAGTGATAACTAGGTGAGAGCATGATTCTCAATTGTAATCTATGTACTCCAGTTATCAGGTAAGTATGCGATAAAGACATCAAAGATGCCATTATATCTAAGAAGCCTAAATCACCTCAAGCCACATCTCAAATGGGACAGTCCACTGTTAAGTTTAAATAACTGTAACATTGTCATCATATACCAATGTAATACTATGCTTTATGTCTGTATTCAATTTTGAAAACTGTTAATATTTTAGCTGATCTTCTTATAAAATGAGTTTCATCTTATTTTATGCTACAAGAGTTCCCACAAGCAACAGATCCCTCTCTTACAACTTCAGTTCAGCAAATAGTAGTACAGGTTATAATATTAAGTTATTAACTAACTAGTTTAGAAGTATTAAAATTTGAACAGTATGATTTTAAACCACTGGTAAAGTTTTACTGGAATATTTAATATCATAGCCTTTCTCTTACCTATTTCTTATGCCAATATAAAAAGGTGTCGGTATCTTTGCTAAACAATGCAAAGTCTTGAAACATGCATTTGTTATATTCAATTGTCATCAAGTAGAGTTTCTTAGAAGGTTAAATATTATGCAATCAATTTGGCTATTTTCTAGAATGTCATTCACTACTAATTCAATAATGAAACAAGTTCATTTTATAAACGGTACCCAAGCCAATAACGTGGAAATAGCCCAACTAAATATGGATCCATATGAGGACGTTTGTATATAAGAGTAATAACTTCGAAGCATAGGTTAATAGATAACAGAGCATGCTTGCATCGCCTTCATTCTACCGTGCCATGTGAAGTCATGTGAATCAGCATCATGAGAGATTCAGTGTACAAATGAACATAATCGCACACGATTGATGTAACGATCCATATTTATGTGTATTGATGGATCACATAAGTATTAATTTTAATATCAAATAGGGTCCAAATTTAATATAACTTTAGAAAATGTTAACTAGTGATATTTTCCATCTGTAATAATTTCATCGAATAATTTTGACGTTGGAAGTTTTTGTAACATCTAAAAATTTTGATAGAAGCTGAATTAGAATCTCAAACCACTTTCAAATGAAAGATAAGATGATTTTGCATTCTGTGTAGTGGTCATATCAGATTTTTGGACTTGTGGTTTAAAAGATATTGTTGTTTGAAGTTTGTCAGCTTTTAGGCTTACTGGGTAATTAACCCAACCCATGATTAGGCCCGTTAATTAATTTTTGGACTAGGATCAGTGCAGCTTTCATAGCAGCCCTAATCCCTACAAATACGTCTCTCTCTAAACCTTTCTTAGCCCTTCACAGCCTCTATTGATCATATTCTACCTAAATTCCATTATTTTTTCCCTAAAAATTAACTTAAATCAATCTGTAAATAGGGGATTAAGCAAAAGATTTGCAAGTGACCTCTAAAATATCAAAATTGTGCATGGAAAAGCGTGTAGTTGCTGTCTAAATTTTGATTTACCCTTGTTTCGATGAATCTACGCTTAATTGGTGATTTTTGTTGATTTCTACGTCTTAGGTGAGTGATTCTTATAGATGTTGATATATGTTTATAAATTGTTTTTAGAAATGTTTTCAAACTAAAAAATATGATTTTTAAATTGGGCGTTTCTTTAATATTTTGGATTTGCCTGGATTTGCGAATTTTTCATCGATTTTTGGGTGATTAGTGTTAGCGCCAAAATTGGTCACTAACACCCAAATCCAAGTGAAAGTACCAAACAGCAATCACAGTTCACGGGTAGGATGTATGTAGAGGATATTTAATATGAAGAATAATAGAAATTAAAATGAAAGCGGTAAAGACACGGAATTTATAGTGGTTCGGCTAACTTTGGCCTACGTCCACTCCAGTAATTTCTTTTTTATTGCTGTAACAATCGATTACAGTTACAAAGTGATAGGCTAGCCTTAGCCTTAGGGGATAGAAAGTTAGAGAGCAGGAGAGAGAATCAGGATCCCTTTTCTGAACCCCCACATGCTGTATTTATAGGCAAATCCTGAGTTGTTGGGCCTTTGCGTGGTTCAGGCCCACCGAGTTTATGGTCGGTCCACATATGCCGAGCCATGTAATGCCGAGCCATCAATGTCGACCCGTTCCATGCCGAACGAAGCATCTGGAGGAAGAATGCCGAACGAAGTCTGATAGAATAATGCCGGACGAGACATTTGAGTGATGCATGCCGATCGATGCTGGGGTGAGGTGTGCCGAGCGCACTTCAATGCCGAGTACAAATGCCGGGTGGAGGATGCCGAGTGAAGGAATGCCGGACGTACTTCAATGCCGAGTACAAATGCCGAGTGGAGGATGCCGAGTGAAGGAATGCCGGACGTACTTCAATGCCGAGTACAAATGCCGAGTGGAGGATGCCGAGTGAAGGAATGCCGGACGTACTTCAATGCCGAGTACAAATGCCGAGTGGAGGATGCCGAGTGAAGGAATGCTGGACGTACTTCAATGCCGAATGATTGCCAATGCCGAACCATATTTTCTAGACCCAAACCATAGTTGATTCATCTTTATCCAATCATATTTCCATCTCCTAAGCACGTTGCGTCATCCATCCATCCAGTCGACTGAATCCATCGTACACCAGCCTTGGCGAACGTGCAACCGATTATGTTAATCCCGCATGTCCATGGCCTGGTAAAAAGGCGGGTTAACACTTGCCCCCCAAAACATGCCTTGCTATTGGAAGGTGTGTTTTGAATAGCCTCAAATCTGATATCCAAAGTCCACATCCTTTCTGTAACCATATCATCAAATCCACGACCTCTCCGGGCTTAATCTTGATTTTGTAGACCTCGCCGGGTCGTGTTATCCTGTTCCAGCCTTGACTTTTCCATCACGGGCTTGTATGTTCTCCGGCCTCGACTCTCCGGTCAAAGACTTTGATATTCACCGGCCTCAGCAAACCGGCTAAGGATTTTGATATTCTCCGGCCTTGACTCTCCGGTCAAGGACTTTTTATATTCTCCGGCCTCGACTCTCCGGTCAAGGACTTTTTATATTCTCCGGCCTCGACTCTCCGGTCAAGGACTTTTTATATTCTCCCCGAGTCCATTTCTTCGCTCTCCGGCGAAGAGACTCGTAACTTGTGACCATTGCCCCGTCTCTCCGGTCGGGGCAGTAATTATAAAACCTGAACTGTTTATTACATTGATCCAAAACCAAATATAAAACCAGAAATCTGTATCAAAAATCAAACATCCAAACCAGAATGGGAAACCAAGAAAAAACCAACCAAATCGGGAGTTCAATCCAAACTCCAAAACCATACCAAAGAAAAGTAAATGTCTGAAATACGAAAGAGAGAACCAAAGTTTGCAGAAAACTAGAAAGAAAGCAGAATTTCATAGACTCAAGTAGTACGGTTTTCAGTTATCTCAGAGCACGCCTAGGGACCGTCCTCATTCCCGTACGTGTGTAAGTGACCTACCCGTATTACTTTGAGTTCTATTACTTATTCAAAATCATGAACCTGTTTAGTTGATAGTAAACCGGCGTTGACCAGACCCAATGCCGCCATTGCTAGAGGTAGGTGGTGGCTGCTGTTGCTCCCCTACCGTAGTTCGATTCCTGACATATTGCTGTAGGTGATCATTCCTTACATGCTCCTCAATGATATCCCTCAAATGCCTACAGTCGTTTGTGTTGTGCCCATCCAGCTCATGGAATAGGTAATGCTTTCCCGATATCTGTTCGTATTCTGAAGGCTCTCTCTTTGCTGGCCTTCGGTATTGGAGCCGCCCTCGAGTGTCCAAGTAAACCCTTTCTAGAGTCTCAGTTAAATCTGTGTAAGAAGAAAACTTTGACTCCCTCCGAGGTTTCTTCGAAGTGCCACCATTTCCATTCATTTTTCTTTTTCCTTTATCATCTTTACTTAGATCCTCCCTGGATGGACCTCCACCCCTCACTGCATAAGCTTCAGCCTCTCTCCCTACTCTCTCAGCCTGCGCATCCTCCTGTCTCAAGAACCTTTCCGCCTCATGATAGAACTCCCCGAGATCCCTCGGTGGGTCCCGTTCCAATGATATTTTGAAATCCGAGTTATCCGCGATTCCCGAGACGGCTGCCATCAAAACCATTGACGGATCGGGTCGATCCACTGAGGCTACCGCTGCGTTGAATCTGGTTAAGAAGTCCCTGAGCGATTCCCCTTTCCATTGTTTCAAAGATGTCAGAGTCATCACGTTCTTGGGTCTAACTATGTGGACCCGAAACTGTCTCATAAACCTCTCAATTAGCTCCGTCCATGTGCCGATAGAACCATTCTCCAGCTGTCTAAACCACATAGCTGCGATATCTGTCAAATACAATGGGAAGCATCGAGCCATGACCTCATCCGATGCCCCCAGTACCTCCATATGCCTTATGTATTTCGTTAGATGAACCGTTGGATCCGCCTTCCCATTATACATTTCCAAATTTGGTAGCTTAAATTCGGGTGGGTTCCTAGCTTGCCTGATAGTAGGAGTAAAGGGACTCCTATTTACATCCTCCAAGTCTCTATTTATCAATCCACCCCTCATAGCCCGTCTAACCATCTCCGCTAATCTGTCGTTGCCCCCAAGATGTAATCCTTGTCCATCGCCTCTGGTCTGCCCCCCGAGTTTATGAGGGAATTCTGGCACATACTCCTCATCTCGCACTCCTGCACTCCTGTTGGTGTCGGGTTGCACAACATCGTCTGGTATCCCTCCATGGGTTGGTCCAACATTTCCTGGTGGTATGCCCCCAAGTCTAGATCCATTTGGATTGATAGCTTTTTGCTGATTGAGGGTTGCCCCCTGCCGAGCTATTCCCTCTGCTTGCTGGTTTAGTGCTTCTGATCCAGCTCCACGGATCTGAGCTCCTGCATTTTCTGTTTGTGCAAATTGTCTGAGAAGAGTCTGCATCATCTCATCTTGTCTTTTCATCATCGCCTCCATTTCCTCTCTAGTGATGTAAATGGATGTTCCACCTGCTCCATCTCCAGAGGAAGCCTCTTGACTTCCCTCCTGATTGCTCATTTCCATTACTTGCTTCCTTGCTGATGGTCTAGCCATTGCTCTTTTAAATCCAAGTTTCTAACTCCAAAATTCCTGAGTTCAACTCTCAGTGAAAGCACCAAAATGTTAGCGCCAAAATTGGTCACTAACACCCAAGTCCAAGTGAAAGTATCAAACAGCAATCACAGTTCACGGGTAGGATGTATGTAGAGGATATTTAATATGAAGAATAACAGAAATTAAAATGAAAGCGGTAAAGACACGGAATTTATAGTGGTTCGGCTAACTTTGGCCTACGTCCACTCCAGTAATTTCTTTTTTATTGCTGTAACAATCGATTACAGTTACAAAGTGATAGGCTAGCCTTAGCCTTAGGGGATAGAAAGTTAGAGAGCAGGAGAGAGAATCAAGATCCCTTTTCTGAACCCCCACATGCTGTATTTATAGGCAAATCCTGAGTTGTTGGGCCTTTGCGTGGTTCAGGCCCACCGAGTTTATGGTCGGTCTACATATGCCGAGCCATGTAATGCCGAGTCATCAATGCCAACCCGTTCCATGCCGAACGAAGCGTCTGGAGGAAGAATGCCGAACGAAGTCTAATAGAATAATGCCGGACGAGGCATTTGAGTGATGCATGCCGATCGATGCTGGGGTGAGGTGTGCCGAGCGCACTTCAATGCCGAGTACAAATGCCGGGTGGAGGATGCCGAGTGAAGGAATGTCGGACGTACTTCAATGCCGAGTACAAATGCCGAGTGGAGGATGCCGAGTGAAGGAATGCCGGACGTACTTCAATGCCGAGTACAAATGCCGAGTGGAGGATGCCGAGTGAAGGAATGCCGGACGTACTTCAATGCCGAATGATTGCCAATGCCGAACCATATTTCCTAGACCCAAACCATAGTTGATTCATCTTTATCCAATCATATTTCCATCTCCTAAGCACGTTGCGTCATCCATCCATCCAGTCGACTGAATCCATCGTACACCAGGCTTGGCGAACGTGCAACCGATTATGTTAATCCCGCATGTCCATGGCCTGGTAAAAAGGCGGGTTAACAATTAGTAATTGGTTTATCATCTCTAAGCATTATCATTACTGCTAATAAAAAGAATTCATTGAATAGATTTACTCGGTGTCTTTTTGAAGTTTCAAATATACCCTTTTACATCTCATAGTGAAATAGTATTCAAATATGGGATATAGCCTGTTAATTTCTAAGTAAATTGTCAGTCACCTTAGAGAAATACAGTGTGCGTTCACAAGATTAAGTATCTGAGTGTACCATATTGTCCCTAATTTAGGTGGAAGTTCATCGGTCGAAGTTTTGCCTGATTCCGAGTTAGTATGTATAAATTATTGCAGTCTGAACAAAAAAAATAGCGGCTTCTGCCCAAGGCGCAGTTCAAGTATGTGGATGTTGTAGCTTGTTATTTTCTAAGTACAACTGTCAGTCCCCTTGGAGAACTACAGTGTGCGTTCAAAAGATGAAGTATCCGAGTGTACCATATTGTCCGTAATTTAGGTGGGAGTTCATCAGTCAAAGTTTTGTCCGATTTCGAGTTAGTATGTAGAAGTTATTGCAGTCCTGTGCAGTTAAAGCGCTCGGCAGATTCAAAGCGATGGAGCTGCAAAAAGTCACAGCGGAAATACAGCGAGGATATAGCGGGATATAGCGGATAGCTCTAAAATAGCATATAAAACTCGTACTTAATGTTTTTACAAATATGTAAATGGTAATTAAATGAAAAATTATCATTCAATTGAATTATAATTAATACGTAAATGATTTTAAACAAAAAACATGTGCGAATATACTTTAAATAAACGTAAAACTGTTACATAACATAATTGAGTTTAGTAGAATATTAGAGTATTTTCATTTCTGAAAATATATTAAAAATTAAATCAAATAAATTAGTTTTATAATTTTTATAATGTATAAATGCAAATTTTTAATTCATTTTATTAAAGAAGATATAGCAGAAATAGTAAAATATAGCGCGAATAACGGGATATAGCGGAAATAGCGGGGATTAAAGCGGAAATGCTATATTTTGAGGCTATATGGAAAAATTATAGCGGTAGAAATCCGCTATGAGATACTGCGGGGTTATAGCTGGGTAATAGCGGAGCATTAACTACACAGTTGCAGTCTGAACAAAAAAATAGCGGCTTCTGCACTAGGCGGAGTTCAAGTATGGGAATGTGGTAGCCTGTTATTTTCTAAGTACAACTGTCGGTCTCTTGGAGAACTACAGTGTGCGTTCACAAGATGAAGTATCTGATTGTACCATATTGTCCGTAATTTAGGTGGGAGTTTGTCGGTTAAAGTATTGCCTGATTTCGAGTTAGTATGCAGAAGTTATTGCAGTCTGAACAAAAAAATAGCATCTTCTGCACTAGGCGGAATTCAAGTATAGGGATATAGTAGCCTGTTATTTTCTAAGTACAACTGTCAGCCCCCTTAGAGAACTACAGTGTGCATTCACAAGATGAAGTATCCAAGTGCACCATATTGTCCGTAATTTAGGTGGGAGTTCATCGGTAGAAGTTTTGCCTGATTCCGAGTTAGTATGTAGAAGTTATTGCAGTCTGAACAAAAAATAGCGATTTCTACAATAGGCGGAGTTCGAGTATGAGGATGTGGTAGCCTATTATTTTCTAAATACAACTGTCAGTACCCTTGGAGAACTACAGTGTGCATTCACAAGATGAAGTATCCGAGTGTACCATATTATCCGTAATTTATGTGGGAGTCCATCGGTCGAAGTTTTGCCTGATTTCGAGTTAGTATGCAGAAGTTATTGCAGTCTGAAACAAATTTAGTGACTTCTGCATTAGGTGGAGTTCAAATATAGGGATGTGGTAGCCTGTTATTTTCTAAGTACAACTGTCAGTTCTCTTAGAGAACTACAGCGTGCGTTCACAAGATGAAATATTCGAGTGTACCGTATTGTCCATAATTTAGGTGGGAGTTCATCGGTCGAAATTTTGCCTGATTTCGAGTTGGTATGCAGAAGTTATTGCAGTCCGAACAAAAAAAATAGCGACTTCTGCACTAGACGGAGTTCAAGTATGGGGATGTGGTAGCCTGTAATTTTCTAGGTACAACTATCAGTCCCCTTGGAGAACTACAGTGTGCATTCACAAGATGAAGTATCTGAATGTACCATTTTGTCCGTAGTTTAGGTAGGAGTTCATCGGTCGAAGTTTTGCCTGATTCTGAGTTAGTTTGCAGAAGTTATTGCAGTTTGAACAAAAAAATAGCCGCTTCTGCACTAGGCGGAGTTCAAGTATGAGGATGTGATAGCCCGTTATTTTCTAAGCACAACTGTTAGTCCCCTTGGAGAACTACAATGTGCATTCACAAGATGAAGTATCCGAGTGTATCGTATTGTCCGTAATTTAGGTGGGAGTTCATCGGTCGAACTTTTGCCTGATTCCGAGTTAGTATGCAGAAATTGTTGCACTCTGAACAAAAAAATAGCGGCTTATGCACTAGGAGGAATTCAAGTATAGGGATGTGGTAGTGTGACAGCCCGCAAATCCGTACCCCTTGAATCAACGCTATTCTACCTCTATTAACTCAAGTGGCACAGAATTACGAACCATTAGGGTTAAAGAAGAAGAGATAGAAGAAGAAGAAACTAAACAATATCAGAATCTCACAGTCGCAGCGGAATAAAATATAATAGTAAATATAGAATTTTACACAAAATGAAATCTATTACTGTTTTATACATCATATCATCAGAGTATCTCATACATCAAAATTATACCAATCAGGCATACCATACAATCACGGCAGCGGAATATATATAGGTACATATAATACGTCTCGGACTCCAGCTCCTCTCCTGCTCCATAGCATCCTGACCTGAACATATAATACTCGTTCTGACCCGAGCATTATAATGAAATAACACCCGAGTCAGTCTGGAATACCAGCTGATAAAAATGCATCCAAATTGATTATTAAAGTTTAAAAATCCTTTGAAAACAAAAGCATCTCGTAAGACCACGCCACAAATAAACATGTCGGGTTTTTACCTTACGATAGCTAAAACACTTTTTATAGAAATCCTCTGATATTATAATAGTGTCTATTTACAAACACTTATAAAATAGCCGAAATTGTTACATCTATTAAATTCCAGCTACTAGGCACAAAAGTGGGTAATACAAACAAAACTCGTACAAGGCTCGTAGGGAGAATGGATTTCCAACAACGACTAGGCACTGGGGTACCACCTGTCACAGTACGGGGCCTAGATCACCGTACCGAGGATTACTCCCTTCATCCCTTGCAACACAAGGCCGGAACCATTCCTTACTGAACAGTCCCGAACAAGATAAACCTCGTGGTTGGCGCGACCAACCACCCACTAAGCCGAATAAAAGGGTCATCTAGACAGGGGAATTATCTTGTCCTGCTTGGGCATGACCCACCTAACCTTGCTGCATATCCCCTGATTTTCAGTCATTCCCGGTTGATGAGGCTTGAGGCTTAGCGTTACTTTTAGAACGTTTCACTTAGAATGCCCATCATCCACCTGACGATGTTTCGCAAGCATTCATCCATACAAGTCCGTCCCGGGTTCGAACGGAACCGAAGGCACTACTCCTACTACATCCATTTTGGAAATATCCTCAGGATTAGTAGCGACTAGCCCTTGCACTTCACTGCTCCATATTCGATTCCGAACACGTTTTTCGCACGAAACGTACAAACCGGATCGAAGTGGTTTTCGAGAAATGAATATCGATCCCGGTCTCTTCGAAACGATCAACGCAGTTGTCCAATATTGATAGTCGGTGATGTAACTATCAATTTATATTCACAAACATCCATAAACATCCATCACACAATAAATAATATTCCACATTATTTATTTGTCTCAATATCTTTACAAGATATATTTCCCAATTTTCAAACCTCATTTGAAAACAATTCTCAAAGCTCTTTCCTTACAAGGAAAATCCTTTACCATTGATTCCCATTGGAAATAACCAAGTTCAAAACAACTTAGTTTTAAAACAGTTAAAAACATTTTATATTGAAATATACTTTAAAATACGTAAATTTACTTCTAGTTACTTACTCAAAATATAATTTCAAAATATGTACAGTAAAACCATTTATTAAGATATAAACTTTGATTTTAAATAAGGTCTTTAATAAACTAAATTTAAAAGTAGTGTTTTAATAAGATAAATACTAATTTCAAATGACTTAAGTCCAAAACTAGTCTTTTAAACAAATCCATTTGTAGAAATAATTACTGAGGTATTTATAAAATTTACTATTGCTAATTATTAATAATTATTTTAAAATAATAATTTCCAAACACACTTTTAAACAAGTTTGAATTTTTAAAAACTTTCTTTTTATAAAATCAGTTTAAACTCGAACTTGGTTATCCCAAGGAATCTCATTTCCACTTAAACATCACAGAAATCCTTCTCCCGATTTCTGTCGATTTATTTCAAATTTAGTTTTATGGTTTAATAACATAACTTTACTTTCACATTTATCAATTGATAACATTTCCCTTTGTTTATCATTCCAGATTTTACCAATTTTCAATTTCCATTCCAAATAGACTTCAAATTTTAATTCTTTAAAATTCATTATTTAACAATATCTTTTATTTCTCTAGAATTCAATTTCTCCATTTATAATTAATTATGGATTTATAATTTACTCAGCAATATTCCAATACAATTTTATTTCAGTTTCCCTTCAAACAGATTCTAATTTTTATATTCTTCTTTTAAATTCCTTATTTATAAATTTCTTAATTTCTTTTGAAACCCAATTTAATTTCTTTATAATTAAACTCCACGTTTCTTTATAATTAACATTCTGGGTTTGTAATTTATACCACAATATCACAGAACAATTTAATTCCACATTTATCAAATCACAATATATAAACAGGCATCATCATCAATTATAAAGATAATTACTACATTTTGAGGAATCCAGTTGGATCCCTCCAACCTGTTTTCCCTGCATCCACAAATATTAGCACATCACATATATAAATATCAATCCAGGCTGATATAAATAACATTTCAACCAATTACATAATTATTTAAATATTAACTACTAAAATCAGCTAACATTCCAAATGTGAGTGAGAATAACTCACCTTGAGTTTTGGCGAGCGTTCGAAATTTAAATTAAACCGGACGGTGTCCGATGTAACCCAAATTTCTACTTGCCCGGAATGGATCCGGATCTATGCCATCACGTAGTATGCGCTTCTGCGATTTCGGCGTTTCCAGTTTCGTTCGAATCTGATATCGTACGCAATAGTTATGAATTTTTAAAGTTTAATATCAATTTGGAAACAAATTTCTTTTTTTTTATTACCCAAAATACACGGGCCGCTCCTTCTTCCCCCTCACACGCGAGCTTCAGGAAGACGCGACAAAGAACCCAAACACGCACGACTAGGGCTAGAATTCGCAACCCCTACGATCCACGCGAGCACGATTTGGAAACACCACGAGGTGGCTCATCGCGGCCTTCATCTTCGACCAGCGCATGGAGGAACTCGGCAGCTCCACTGCCTCGCGATGCGTGCGCGAACCCCCCCCCCCCCCCCCGAACGGAACCCTCAAACTCCCCCTCTGCTACGCTAAAACCCATCTCGACCGTTGATTATGTAGAGCTCGGAGAGCTCGTCAAGTTTGAAGTTGGAAATTTTTGATAAAAGCGAGTGGATCAACAGAAATTGAGGAAGAACGAAAGAAAAGGTCGGCCATTGAATTAGTATAAGCGGCGGCTTGAAGATAATGTCTAGGGTTTTGGAATGAAAATGTTAATATATATATTTATTTAATATTATTTTAATCTCGTTCTTCACATTTTAATATCCTATGCAAACGAACTCCAAACTACGCGTTCCGACAGGCGTTTCTAGGGTTTTTCAACGTTACGGATACAATGGAATGGGTTTCGTAAGCTAATTCGGTCGTATGCGTGAGATATGGAATTAAACGATCAATTTTAATTTAAACCGATTAAAATGATTTCGATGCGTTTCGAGCTGCCGGGGTCAAACGACAACTCCGATTGCTACGAAAATTGAAATCCGATAATAACTATCTATTACGGATCCAATGGAACTAGTCTCGTCGAATTCCGAGACTGTGCCCCGGAAGGCTATTTTAACTCGTCTATTTAATCGAGCAAATTTCCGAAATTGTCGAAATCAATTGAAACTTCACTTTTAAAATTTTATTAACTTAATAATAAATCATATGAAATTTATAAGCACATTAAAAATCATTCTGGCTCATTCCGGACTAAAATCTGATTAATTGCAATATTTTTTTAATATTAAATTCTCTTATTAAATTAATATAAAATCCTAAATATTAACTTATCAACCTTAAAATTCTTCTGAAATTCCCACCACGCTATATACACTCAAATAACTCAAAATAATTTTTTAAAACTATTTTTATCACTATTTACATCCAGATTTACTTTTATTTCAATTCCGAATATTTAAATTATTATTTTCCCATTATTCAAATTCAACCGGAATTGCTATAAATTAAAAATTATATCTTATTTCATTGATTGAATCCGAATTCATTCATTGCAAAATCAATTAAGAATCCACATTAAACATTTAAAACAAAATAAATGTTCAAATTCAACGGCTAAAAAATACGGGATGTTACATTCCTCCCCCCTTATAAAAATTTCGTCCCCGAAATTTGCTAGGGTAGAAAATACCCTTCAACCCATTTACTTACCCAATTTGCTTAATTAAAAGCATATATTTACTTTCCCAAAATTCTTTAGTTAAGTCCCCAAACTCATTTGCTGTACTTATCCTAAAGCTTTAATTTTAACTTGTAACTTTCCAAGTTAATTACAAATTTTCCCAAAATCCCAAAAAATTTCTAACTCCCAAAATTTCCGGAAAATTTTGGCAGAATCTCCCCTGTACGGAGGAGCTTTCGCGATATCGCGATACAAAAAAATATATATACATCGACCCACACGGTCGGAAACCAAAATATTTCACAATATATATACCATTTCCCAATTATATTTGCGTAGGCGTACCTTTTTAGCAAATTTTAAAAGCAAGTAGCTAATATACCGCATATACGCGCTCCAACTCTCTCGAACGCCTTCTATACCTGTACTTACTCAACAAACATATCAGTTTTCAAAGATATGAACATTTTACAACATTTCCAATATAAGTATAAGCCAAAACATATCCATTTCACATCCCAACAACACTTTGCATAACTTCGTAAGTAAACCATACTTTATAACATGCACAAAGATCCTTTTCTAATGTCAAATTCCATTTTATTTCACACAAAAGATTTACAAACAAGTTTCACCATTCCAATTCATATTTTACCCAAATTTTTGAATTGATTCACCAAGCAAGTTTTATTTCAATTTGATACATTTGCATTTCTGTTATGATTCACATACATTTATACTCAAATCCTTTCATTAAGATTTTAGCCCATTCTATTTTCACCCAAACTATCTTCATTTTATTTTACTTGAATGTTCAACATTCAAGTTCATTACATACCATTTTTATTAATTACAACCAATTCATTTCTATTTCAATATGATTAATATATGCCTTACTTACATTTCTTAATTTTAACTTACATTCCCAATTTGATTTACAATCAAATTTTATTTTAAACTTGAAACATTTGCACTTCTTTCATGATTCATTTCCATTCATATGCAAAATCACTTAATAACATTTCAATTCATTCCACTTAATTCAAAAACCAATTATTTGCTTACTTTAAACTATTTATCTTCATTTACCACAATTCGACAAATTTACGATGCAAATTTGCATGTTATTCATGGAATAACCCATTACTTAAGCTTATAATAGTTTTAAAATTAATTTCCACTTAGATTCATATTAATTTATCAAATTCTGCATGGTTTACAATCCAAGCATGCTTGTTCCATTTCAATTATTAAATCAATCCTTATTCTCACCTTTCAAATTTATTATTCATCTTAAGTTTATTTTTATTATTTTATTATTGTTCTTATTATTATTATTATTATTTTTAAAACCAAGTCTTGATTTTCATATTTCAAATCCATTATTCAACTTAAGTTTACTTTTATCATTCCATCCTGGATTTATGGACAACTCTTATATTCATATCACAATATTATTAAAACCATTCCACTTGCAATTCAAATTTATTACTCAAACAAAATTTATCCCAGACAAAATTATAAGCTTAATCACAATTACCATTCAGCTTGCTTAAGTTCTTTCACAATATTTCCATTATCTTCTTATAAAGCAAATTTTATTTTCATTTGATTCTCATCCAAATCAATTCCAGTATATTTACAATTTTTTTAGGCACTTTGTTTAATTATTTAGTTCCTTTTAGATTTACTATATTAATAAAGAGATCATTTCAAATTATTCCCTTCCGTTGAATTTATTACAATTCAACTATCACCATTATAATCTAGTTCCAGTTTGCATCCACACTTCAATATTTGTTACCTCAATTTGAAAATTTCATGCCACAACTGGATTTTTATTCACTTTCTAAATTTTTAATTTTGACCAAACTATCAAAATTTTATTCCTGCTAGTACAAATTCCATTTAATTTAGCTTACACAGAGTTCATTCCCAAACAATCATTTGGATTTAATTGAGTAGACACTTACTTCATTTAGCATCATTTCAACTAAATTAAATTTCCTTTCAATTTGGTTCTTACCCAAATTTCTTCCAAGTTTACTTAAAAATTTGCTTAGCCAAATTAAATTCATCCCACTTCTTTTACCACTCATATAAGGATTGAACTTCATTCAATATTATTTATTACACAACTGGAATTAAATTTCAATTTCATTATTAAAACATATTTCATTTTTCCCCATACATAAGTTCAAGACTTATTTGCTCACTTAAGAACATTCACATTTATGTTCTCACTTTGCTTCATTAGACTTTGCATTTCATTTATGGCTAAGTTTTGGATTTTCCACACCATTCAACTCTTTCCATTAATGAATTTCAATTTCATTTCTATTTAAAGGTTTAAATTGCTTACTTAAGTCCATTCCCATTGTATAATCTCAAATTCAAATTATAACACTTAATAACTTAAGAATATGAATTTCTTTATGCAATGATAAGCAATTTACATTTCATCCTTTTATATCCAATTTAATTTAATTCCAATTCATTTAGATTTACTTCAATTTCATATACTCAAATTTAATTTTCCATATACAAATCCAAAACTTATTTACTAACTTAAGTTCATTCACTTCTTTTATATCACACTTTACCTTATCTCAATTCATATTTCATTTGAGATCAAGTTTGAATCCACCATACTTATTCCACTATTTTCCATTTGTGATTATAATCTCACTTTCAATTTATAAGTTCTCTAACTTATCTATTTAAAGCTCATATTGCTCACTTGAGTTATCTTCATCTTATAATCACAATTCCCACTTATATATGTGTATCATTGAATCCTTAAGGATACAAATCTTCTTTCACCTTAATTCTTTGCAAATTTTAAATTCATAATCCCAGCTAAAGCATAACACTTACTAGCTTGTGGGTATAATCCATTACACATGACCCACAATTTCAAAATCACTTACATTTTACTTTAATCCAAATCAACTTAATTTTAAGTTCAATTCATTTTACTTATCCAATTTAAATTTCAAATTTTCTATTTACTTCAATATATTTAATTCACTTTCAACCACTCAAGTTAAATTTTACTTTCAAGATTTAAATTTCATTTCCTTCTAAGTTTAATAGTTGATTCATTTTAATTTTACACATCATTTAAATAGAATTTTCCAGAATTCAATTACCCGGTTTTTAACTCTAAACCATTTTGACACATATCTACCTATGTGGTATATCAAATCAAAACTCCAGATTTTCTAAACAACTGGTTTATACCAAAACAAATTTCCTCCTTTGAAATTTCCAAAACAACTGGTATACCCTACAAATCCAAACAACACCATAACCAAGTACTAGGGAAGCAATCCATCACTTTAGAAACTCGAAAATGAATTCTAATGATGTGGCCAGCATCATCAGGATTATTTTCCAGCGGCTGAAGTGAGTTCAACGCTTCTTTACTCTCCCAAATTTATTTCAAAACAGTTTCCATTCAAAAATATTACCCAAATCGACATTTCATTATTGCCTTCAACCACTGGGAAAAAAATATTACCAGACACTTTCAATGTTTTAAATTCCCAAACCTTTGGTTTCATTGCATTTAAAATCCTTTTCAAAATTCTAGAGATTTAAATTCTGGTTTAATTTAAATTTAGTTATTCTCTTTTGTATAATTTATACTCATGGAATTTATTTAGTTATAACCATTTCAAATTTTAGATTAAATTTTAGATTCTCATTTGATTAAGTTATTCACATCCAAACAATCCAAAAATATATATAATAATTTCAGAAATTTATTCCCTTTTATATCAAAATATAATTTTGGGTAAAATTATTTCATTTACCCACTTTAAAAACAATACTATGTCGGTTTATCTTGTTTAAGAGTTTAGAAACCCCTATCGATACGGTTGTACTTCCCGTACCGACCAGAATTCATAAACACTCAACCGATAAATCAACACGGTATAAAAACAATCTTATATTCACTAACAAGTACGCTCTCATATCTATTATTACACTCGACTCATTATAGAGTACTGTTGACTCTGTTTAATGAGTAATCACCCCACCAAAGCCTAGGTTGTCGCCAACCTAAGCTCTGATACCAAGTGTGACAGCCCGCAAATCCGTACCCCTTGAATCAACACTATTCTACCTCTATTAACTCAAGTGGCACAGAATTACGAACCATTAGGGTTAAAGAAGAAGAGATAGAAGAAGAAGAAACTAAACAATATCAGAATCTCACAGTCGCAGCGGAATAAAATATAATAGAAAATATAGAACTTTACACAAAATGAAATCTATTACTGTTTTATACATCATATCATCAGAGTATCTCATACATCAAAATTATACCAATCAGGCATACCATACAATCACGGCAGTGGAATATATATAGGTACATATAATACGTCTCGGACTCCAGCTACTCTCCTGCTCCATAGCATCCTGACCTGAATATATAATACTCGGTCTGACCCGAGCATTATAATGAAATAACACCCGAGTCAGTCTGGAATACCAACTGATAAAAATGCATCCAAATTGATTATTAAAGTTTCAAAAATCCTTTGAAAACAAAAGCATCTCGTAAGACCACGCCACAAATAAACATGTCGGGTTTTTACCTTACGATAGCTAAAACACTTTTTATAGAAATCCTCTGATATTATAATAGTGTCTATTTACAAATACTTATAAAATAGCCGAAATTGTTACATCTATTAAATTCCAGCTACTAGCCACAAAAGTGGGTAATACAAACAAAACTCGTACAAGGCTCGTAGGGAGAATGGATTTCAAACAAAGACTAGGCACTGAGGTACCACCTGTCACAGTACGGGGCCTAGATCACCGTACCGAGGATTACTCCCTTCATCCCCTGCAACACAAGGCCGGAACCATTCCTTACTGAACAGTCCGAACAAGATAAACCCTGTGGTTAGCGCGACCAACCACCCACTAAGCCGAATAAAAGGGTCATCTAGACAGGGGAATTATCTTGTCCTGCTTGGGCATGACCCACCTAACCTTGCTGCATATCCCCTGATTTTCAGTCATTCCCGGTTGATGAGGCTTGAGGCTTAGCGTTACCTTTAGAACGTTTCACTTAGAATGCCCATCGTCCACCTGACGATGTTTCGCAAGCATTCATCCATACAAGTCCGTCTCGGGTTCGAACGGAACCGAAGGCACTACTCCTACTACATCCATTTTGGAAATATCCTCAGGATTAGTAGCGACTAGCTCTTGCACTTTACTGCTCCATATTCGATGTTGAACACGTTTTTCGCACGAAACGTACAAACCGGATCGAAGTGGTTTTCGAGAAATAAATCTCGATCCCGGTCTCTTCGAAACGATCAACGCAGTTGTCCAATATTGATAGTCGGTGATTTAACTATCAATTTATATTCACAAACATCCATAAACATCCATCACACAATAAATAATATTCCACATTATTTATTTATCTCAATATCTTTACAAGATATATTTCCCAATTTTCAAAGCTCATTTGAAAACAATTCTCAAAGCTCTTTCCTTACAAGGAAAATCCTTTACCATTGATTCCCATTGGAAATAACCAAGTTCAAAACAACTTAGTTTGAAAACAGTTAAAAACATTATATTAAAATATACTTTAAAATACGTAAATTTACTTCTAGTTACTTACTCAAAATATAATTTCAAAATATGTACAGTAAAACCATTTATTAAGATATAAACTTTGATTTTAAATAAGGTCTTTAATAAACTAAATTTAAAAGTAGTGTTTTAATAAGATAAATACTAATTTCAAATGACTTAAGTCCAAAACTAGTCTTTTAAACAAATCCATTTGTAAAAATAATTATTAAGGTATTTATAAAATTTACTATTGCTAATTATTAATAATTATTTTAAAATAATAATTTCCAAACACACTTTTAAACAAGTTTGAATTTTTAAAAACTTTCTTTTTATAAAATCAGTTTAAACTCGAACTTGGTTATCCCAAGGAATCTCATTTCCACTTAAACATCACAGAAATCCTTCTCACGATTTCTGTCGATTTATTTCAAATTTAGTTTTATGGTTTAATAACATAAATTTACTTTCACATTTATCAATTGATAACATTTCCCTTTGTTTATCATTCCAGATTTTACCAATTTTCAATTTCCATTCTAAATAGACTTCAAATTTTAATTCTTTAAAATTCATTATTTAACAATATCTTTTATTTCTCTAGAATTCAATTTCTCCATTTATAATTAATTATGGAATTATAATTTACTCAGCAATATTCCAATACAATTTTATTTCAGTTTCCCTTCAAAAGATTCTAATTTTTATATTCTTCTTTTAAATTCCTTATTTATAAATTTCTTAATTTCTTTTGAAACCCAATTTAATTTCTTTATAATTAAAATCCACATTTCTTTATAATTAACATTCTGGGTTTGTAATTTATACCACAATATCACAGAACAATTTAATTCCACATTTATCAAATCACAATATATAAACAGGCATCATCATCAATTATAAAGATAATTACTACATTTTGAGTTGGATCCCTCCAACCTGTTTTCCCTGCATCCACAAATATTAGCACATCACATATATAAATATCAATCCAGGCTGATATAAATAACATTTCAACCAATTACACAATTATTTAAATATTAACTACTAAAATCAGCTAACATTCCAAATGTGAGTGAGAATAACTCACCTTGAGTTTTGGCGAGCGTTCGAAATTTAAATTAAACCGGACGGTGTCCGATGTAACTCAAATTTCTACTTGCCTGGAACGGATCCGGATCTATGCCATCACGTAGTACGCGCTTCTGCGATTCCGGCGTTTCCAGTTTCGTTCGAATCTGATATCGTACGCAATAGTTATGAATTTTTAAAGTTTAATATCAATTTGGAAACAAATTTCTTTTTTTTTTATTACCCAAAATACACGGGCCGCTCCTTCTTCCCCCTCACACGCTAGCTTTAGGAAGACGCGACAAAGAACCCAAACACGCACGACTAGGGCTAGAATTTGCAACCCCTACGATCCACGCGAGCACGATCTGGAAACACCACGAGGTGGCTCATCGCGGCCTTCATCTTCGACCAGCGCATGGAGGAACTCGGCAGCTCCACTGCCTCGCGATGCATGCACGAACCCCCCTCGAACGGAACCCTCAAACTCCCCCTCCGCTACGCTAAAACCCATCTCGACCGTTGATTATGTAGAGCTCGGAGAGCTCGTCGAGTTTGAAGTTGGAAATTTTTGATAAAAGCGAGTGGATCAAGCAGAAATTGAGGAAGAACGAAAGAAAAGGTCGGCCATTGAATTAGTATAAGCAGCGGCCTGAAGATAATGTCTAGGGTTTTGGAATGAAAATGTTAACATATATATATTTATTTAATATTATTTTAATCTCGTTCTTCACATTTTAACATCCTATGCAAACGAACTCCAAACTACACGTTCCGACAGGCGTTCCTAGGGTTTTTCAACGTTCCGGACACAATGGAATGGGTTTCGTAAGCTAATTCGGTCGTATGCGCGAGATATGGAATTAAACGATCAATTTTAATTTAAACCGATTAAAACGATTTCGATGCGTTTCGAGCTGCCGGGGTCAAACGACAACTCCGATTGCTACGAAAATTGAAATCCGATAATAACTATCTATTACGGATCCAATGGAACTGGTTTTGTCGAATTCCGAGACTGTGCCCCGGAAGGCTATTTTAACTCGTCTATTTAATCGAGCAAATTTCCGAAATTGTCGAAATCAATTGAAACTTCACTTTTAAAATTTTATTAACTTAATAATAAATCATATGAAATTTATAAGCACATTAAAAATCATTCTGGCTCGTTCCGGACTAAAATCTGATTAATTGCAATATTTTTTTAATATTAAATTCTCTTATTAAATTAATATAAAATCCTAAATATTAACTTATCAACCTTAAAATTCTTCTGAAATTCCCACCACGCTATATACACTCAAATAACTCAAAATAAATTTTTAAAACTATTTTTATCACTATTTACATCCAGATTTACTTTTATTTCAATTCCGAATATTTAAATTATTATTTTTCCATTATTCAAATTCAACCGGAATTGCTATAAATTAAAAATTATAGCTTATTTCATTGATTGAATCCGAATTCATTCATTGCAAAATCAATTAAGAATCCACATTAAACATTTAAAACAAAATAAATGTTCAAATTCAACGGCTAAAAAATACGAGATGTTACAGGTAGCCTGTTATTTTCTAAGTACAACTGTTATTCCCATTGGAGAACTACAGTTTGCGTTTACAAGATGAAGTATCTGAGTGTACCATATTGTCTATAATTTAGGTGGGAGTTCATTGGTCGAAGTTCTGCCTGATTTCGAGTTAGTATGCAGAAGTTATTGCAGTCTAAACAAAAACAATAGCGGCTTTTGCACTAGGCGGAGTTCAAGTATAGGAATGTAGTAGCTTGTTATTTTCTAAGTACAACTGTCAGTCCCCTTGGAGAACTACAGTGTGGGTTCACAAGATGAAGTATCCGAGTATACCATGTTGTCCGTAATTTAGGTGGGAGTTTATCGGTCGAAGTTTTGCCTGATTCTGAGTTAGTATGCAGAAGTTATTGCAGTCTGAACAAAAAAAATAGCGGCTTCTGCACTAGGCGGAGTTCAAGTATGGGGATGTGGTAGCCTATTATTTTCTAAGTACGACTGTCAGTTCTCTTGGAGAACTACATTGTACGTTCACAATACGAAGTATCTGAGTGTGTCATATTGTCCGTAATATAGGTGAGAGTTCATCGGTCGAAGTTTTGCCTGATTCCGAGTTAGTATGCAGAAGTTATTGCAATTTGAACAAAAAAATTAGCGGCTTTTGCACTAGACGGAGTTCAAATATGGGGATGTGGTAGCCTGTTATTTTTTGAGTACAACAGTCAGCCCCTATGTGGAGGTACAATATAGGTTCACAAGATGAAGTATCCGAGTGTTTTATATTGTCCGTAATTTAAGTGGGAGTTAATCGATCGAAGTCTCGTCGGGTTTCAATTTAGTATGAAGAAATTATTGCAGTCTGAACAAAAAAAATTACGGCTTCTGCTCTAGGCGGAGTTCGAATATGGGGATGTGGTAGCAAGTTATTTTCTAAGTAAACTGTCAGTCCCGATGGAGAACTACGGTGTGCGTTCACAAGATGAAGTATCCGAGCGTACCACATTGTCCGTAATTTAAGTGGGAGTTAATCGGTCGAAGTTTTTCCTAATTCCGATTTAGTATGAAAAAGTTATTGCAGTTTGAACAAAAAATTTTGCAGCTTCTGCCTAGATAGAGTTCAAATATGAAGATGTAGCATGTTATTTTCTAAATACAAATATTAGTCACCATGGAGAACTATAGTGAACGTTGAAGTGCGGATATAGCCTGTTATTTTCAAGTACAACTGTTAATCACCATGGAGAACTACGATATACATTCATAAGCTGAAGTATCCAAGTATTTTATATTATCTGTAATTTAGGTGGGAGTCCTTCGGTCGTAGTTTTACCCGGTTTCGAGTTAGTATGAAGAATTTATTGCAGTATGAAAAAAAAAAATAACGGCTTCTGGCTAGGCGGAGTTCAAATACGGAGATGTAGCCTGTTATTTTTTAAGTACTACTGTTAGTCACCATGGAGAACTATGGTATACATTCACTAGACGAATTATCCGAGTGTTTCTTGTTGCCTGTAATTTAGATGGAAGTCAATCGGTCGAAGTCTAGTCTGGTTTCGAGTTAGTATGAAGAAGTTATTGCAGTCTGAATAAAAATGCATGCATGTTGTGATTGAATGCAGGCCTACGGGGACGTGCATATGTACTCGTATACATAATTTTATAGGTTTTGACATGTTTTGAATCCATTTTTAAAATCAAAAATAAATTTTGTCACTGTTTTGAAATGAAAACTGAAATAAATATTAATTTAATTTGATTAAAAATGAGTTAAACATGTTATTTTAATGTATAATTGTCCATATGAATGTTATGTTAGATTATCGACGTGTTTTGGGATAAATTTCCATTATTTAATGTGCATTTACATGTTTGAATGATGATTGAATGTTGTTGTCATATGTTTATCTGTTGTTTTTTCATATTTGAATGACACTTGTATGTTTGAATGGTTGTAAACGCCCATCTAACCGAATTGGGGCTTATATTCGATTCTATGGGCAGGAGTCTCCATGTAGAAGGAAAAGTAATTCACTCTCTAAGTCAATACTCAAAGAACAAAAGATCCGCTAATGTAGAATTGAACTTTGAAAAATCGACTTTAGAGCGTTTGTGGTCGTATCGATGCATTATCATAGTACGCGGATCGAAGTGGAAAATGCAATAATAAAATTGTGCGGAAGGTGAAGTGTTGGAATGTCACAAGAAGTTTGTTCGGAAGGTGGTGTTCGACATGGGGTGTTAGGCATAAACATTGGTGAAGGGAAGAAGAAACTCCGGGAAAGGCAGAGGAAGCTAGGGTTTGGTGGTGGTTGGCCGGTGGTGGAAGTACCGGTGTCTACTATTGGAAGGCTTTGGTCCAGTAATAGTTGGCTCGGTGCATGACAGGTGCGATGGTAGGTTGGTTCGGCAGTCAGTTGGTCCGTGGGTGAAAGTGTGTTCGGGTGTAGGAGACAAGACAAGATTTTAGGTTCGACAATTTGCTTCGATCTGGCACTTGAGCTACTGGGCAGGGTTTGGAGTTGGGGTTTTCACATGGCTACTTCAGGGATTTCATTGACTTGCTTCAGGGTTTCAAGGGATTGCTTGGGCTTGTCCACAGCCTGCTTTAGGAAATTTGGGTGATGACCAAAGGAATTTCGACACTTCAACTACTTGATGACGTAAGTAAAGCAAGTCAAACACTTTAGGTAGAAAGTGTTTGTAGCATCTGCGAATTGTCCAAAGAGGTAAGTTCAATACGGAATGTGCTTATGCAGTAGAACATATGGGGGTTTCTACTATGATAGTCTAAGGAGTCAAGTTCGATATAGAGTGAGCTTGTAGTGTAGAGCATATAGAGGTTTCTACTATTAAGGACTTATACAATGGAACATACGGGGGTTTCTGCTACTGGAACATATGCTAAAGGAATTATAATAACTCGGAGATGTTGAGTATGCTTGAGAAGAACGGGATGGTGGAGATGCTTACAACAGATTGATAAGCGGTGATATGTTTATCCCATTACATATACGGGGTGGTCAAGTTTCCTTGTGTTACTGAGTGTCAATGATTCGAGCGTCGATGGGACTGCGATTATATGTAGATGCTGATCAATATGGAGGATTATATGAGTTATCTTATACCCAAAGACATTGAATCGAAAGGTATAAGATTGTTTGATGGTTGCTATGTTTGTTATGCTCGCTATGTTTGATAAGGATGTCTTACAATGTAGGTATTAATATGACATAGTATATCTAGGCACCTCATGCTGTACTTGAGTAGTAGTACATCCACGTAATAATGATAGTAGATTAGCGATGCTATGTGCTAACTTGCTGGATGCAATGACCTGTCATGTACGATTCCCCATAGCTCAAGTTCCTATTTACTATATCGATTTTTATAGCATTTTGAGATTATGAATCGCTCATATCGGAATATTGTCTGGCTCAAGTTTTATGTTTTTCTTCTTATTTTCTTATTCTTAAATGCATAGATTGAGATAACAAGTTTAAAATAGCATGCGAAACTATATGGAGGAAGGGTAGGTGGCTAGCGTTTTCACGCACTATATTTTGAAGTTACTATTGTTATTCTGTTGTGTCTATTATTAGTACTTATTTACTAGAGACATCTTTTTATGTTGAGTCTATTCGATGCACAAACTCCATTTTCACTTTGTTTTGTATAACTATGATGGACTGATGTACTATGATTTATTTTGTTATGTTGTTGTCTCGCCCACTTTATATCTATGTTGATTATTATATTTTTTCCCCATGCATTATGATATATATGACAGTTTTTGTTTTGGAAATTATTTATTTTAGGTACTGTTCTTTTCGTGGACCGGACAGTTAAAGTTCGCATCCACGTCGGACGCGTTCGAAGCGTTCGACGCATTGACGTGGGCCCTCACTCCCCAGCCCAATTCGCACAAATGGTTCAAAATGAAGCTTTCATTGTCCGATTTGTTTCTTCCCCTATTTTACACCTCGTGTGCCCCTTCTACAAGCCCCTGTCATGTGAAAAAAAAAAAACAGATTTCCATTTCGCAAACCAACTTCTTTTCCTCTTTTCCTTGCCCATTTTGTTTGCTCTTTTCGGTCCAAAAAAGAACGCACCCTTACCCTTAACTTCCGCCATATATCGACCAGAAAATGTTGCAATCCACTATTTATGGTATTTGAGTATCATAGGTGTAGGGTGGTCATCAGAACTGACAAAGGCTTTGGAATTTGTTTTTCTTTATTGCACTATAGCAAAAGTATCTTTATTCACCACTATGCTTAGGCAATTTGGAAAGTAATGTGCTTATTTTGTACGCGACTTAATTAATATATATTTTCAATGTATGCTCTGGAGACTACTATATTTGGATGCGTTGAAAACGGTACAATCAAAATGCGATATCAATTGCAGGTATGAGAGTATAAATCTATCATGTTAGAAAGTTGGCATAAAAAATTTACTTTTAAAGCATTTTTCACATTCATCCTTGCAGTGCTACTTCTTATCTCATCTCCTGTCCTTGGTTCATATGCATGACATGTTAAAGATGTTAAAGAATATTGCAGGAGATTTCTTAAATTATTATTTACCACCTGTATTTATTGTTTCCCAGTTATAATATTTTTCTATCATGTAATTACTTGGAGACTAAGTCATATAGATATAAATATCAATTATGTCAAATTAATAATAATCAAGTTGTTGATAAAGATGTAGTTTTTAATATTTGTTACTTTCTTTCTCACTCTCTATCTTCTTCTTCATGTTATATTTTTTTGTTTCAATATTTCAACGGGACAAATATCTGACATTTGGTTTTTCTAATTTTGTTTCCTATCCATTGGCAGCAATGACAAAAACTCAAAGACCCTTTCTGCAAGCGGGGATGCCAACAATCAATAATAAAATGTGTATGAGCATATGTTGCAACTTATTTTGTCAATTGGCTACTGCCAACCAGTGTGCACTTTGATCAGTAACGGAGGATGTGCATTTGCAGCATATGCATCTTCTATTGCTGAATTATTATTTGTAAATTTTGAGACTCTTTTTACTGATCACATGATGTTTACACTACAAACAGAATTTGTTGAACCACGGGATATGTCAATGTGACGTGTTATGCGTCTTATTTGATATGCCACAACTTTACAACTGGATAGAGTTATTATCTGAAGTTAGATGTCCATTTCTTCTAAAAACTTTATTTAATAAGAAATTTTGTATATATATCTTAAGTTATACCGAACTACAGCAATTCATTATTTACAGTCTGTACATTGATATTTATTAGTGTTATTCCTGGTTTACCGCTTGGAGCGTTGTTTCTGTAATTACTGTTTGATTGTAGGATCATTATTTCTCTTGCTTCTGTCATGTCCCTTCTCATAATTTACTGATTAATTTTTGCATTTGGTTATGAATTTTCAAATTTGATTTTGTAGCTCCGGTGATATGCGCGAGCTAAACAAAGTCTTTTTTGCCCATGGGGAAGCAAGTAAAAAAACGCTTGGTCAGCCTGTGAATACAAATGCACTTGTTGGATCATCTTTCGATGATTCGAGAATGATGAAGATGATAACTGCGGTACTTATGACTTCAAAGATCTACTGCGTAGATTCTTTTAGACAATAGTTCAATCCAACGGGTACAAACAAGTTATCGAACTATCGACTTCAGGATGCAATGAAACCTTGAAACAACGTAATCGGATTCAAAGGTTTTATGATTTTGATGGACCAAGAATACTCAAATTTGATTTCTGATGATGCAATTTAGCAGAGAATACAATGAAGAAGAAGAAGAGAATAGATCTGCAACATTTCTGCGTTTGTAACATCTTACAGGCGTTGTAAACTATTGTGGAAACGTCTATGTTTTGAAACACTTTTTGGGCGTCCCAGATCTGGAGGAAGAAGAAAAAGAAGAGACAAGCAAAAGAGATTGATTTTTGAAATGGTTCCTGGGTGTCACTATTTATAGTAGAAGAGGAAGTGTCCATTCGTCAAGCATTGCATCCTTTCCACCAGTCCTAAATACAGCCGCGCCTTTTCGCAATGGTATAAAACTGTTACTAAAAGGTTGTGTCTCTTCATTCAAATGACCCGTCAAAAATCTGTCCGCTCAAATTCTAGATCTGACCCGTAAACAAAATTAATTCGTTATTTTAGACCCATACCCGTACCCGAACCCGGCCCGGCTTTATGGTGGTGGTGATGCATAACTTTCCTCTCACATCAAAGCAAAACTTTGGGTGCCCAAAGGGCCCAACCTTCCTTAGAGAATACTATATTGAACTAAGTATAATCTCTAATTTTCCAAGACGTGGGACTATGCATTCCACCTTTCTTCTTCCATCTTCTTTCCACTTCTTCCCTCTTTATAAAAAAAACCAAACCCAATCTAATTTTGAAAATTTCCAACAATTTCCTCTATTTTCAAAATAGGTAAAATAAATAAAATAGACGGCTGCATCACTAGAGTGACTACCTACATAACCAAGTGGGATCAAGCCAATGTAGTTCCAAGGTCAACTTTTGCATCATCGTCAAAACCAATACATAAATGATAGGTATCTTTTGGATTTGAACCTTCACTTAGTGAAAACCATTCAAAATTCTATCGAGGTCTAAGGTGAACGTATCTTGAACCAAGTACCCTATGACAGTACCAGAACAGTCACACATACTAATTTCCATATATAGTGTTCTGTATGCTCAACACACTAATGGCCATGTGCTTAAAACCTGAGTTCATGAATCCACTTTAAAAAGCGGTCTTACTTTCTTAGGAAACGACCTGATTTCCATACTAATATAGGTAAGTCTCTTAAGATGTTTCTGCAATACACCTTTTTAAGGTAACTAGACTTGTTAAGGATGTATTATCCATTCTTTATTCTTGCAGAATCCAACACTAGGTATTATGAGATTATTGATTTAGTGTTCCATAATCATTCTCTTAACTTGTTGGTACCCATTGAACTTTGTCCTTCTTTTTCAAAACATAAGTTGGGTTTCTGTTAAGGACGATCAGCCTTCATTCACAGACCTTAGTCTCATTTCCTTTGATTTTATAGAAACCATTGCCTTCGAAAGATTCTTTGTGAGTGAGTCAGCCAAGTTTTTCTTTGTTTCTATGTAATCAACAGTTATTACTCCACTTTTGAGTAACTGTCGTATCATTTGATGTCTTAGACTCACATGTCTACACTTCACATTATATGTCTTATTAGAGACATTGTATATTGTAGCCTAATTATCACAGTTAATCAAGACTGCTGGAGATGGCTTCTTCCTTAATAGGATTTCTATTAATAAATTCCTAAGCCATTCTGCTTCCTTACAAGCATCTGCCAATGCAATCAACTCTGACAGCATTGTTGTGTTAGATATATAGGTTTGTTTCTTAGAAACCCAAGACACAGCAACACCTTCTAATGTAAAGATCCATCCAGTCGTAGACTTGGATTTTGATTCTACATTATTTTAGGTTGCATCACTATATTCTTCTATTACAGCAGGATATTCTTTATAAGATAAACCATAGGTAATGGTTCCTTTCAAATAAGCTAAAACTCTGGAAATATCTTTCCAATGTTCAAAACATGTATTACTCGTAAATCGACATAACATGCTTATAGCATGTGCTATGTCTGGTCTAGTGCAATGCATAACATACATAAGACTTCCACTAATACTGGAATACTCAAGTTGAGAAATGGTACGTCCAGTATTCTTTTCTAATTTAATACTAGGATCCAAAGGAGTAGGTGATGGTTCGTCATTATAATGACCATACTTTCGGAGGAACTTCTCAATGTAATGAGATTGTATTAGTAACAACTCCCCCTCTTTCCTAATAATTTTAATTCCCAAAATTATGTCACCGTCTCCTAAATCTTTCATATCAAATTTAGAAGATAGAAACTTCTTAGTTTTACTCACACAGGATATATTGGAACCAAATATTAGCATGTCATCAATGTATAAACATATTATACCATAATCATTGTTGTCCGATTTGCTATAAATACATTTGTCAACATCATTAACACTAAATCCATATGACAATGCTATTTTATCAAACTTCTCATGTCATTGCATGGGAGCTTGCTTAAGACCATAAAGAGACTTTACTAATTTGCAAACTTTCTTTTCTTAGCCTGGGGTTTTGAAACCTTCGGGTTGTTTCATATATAACTCTTCTTCTAAATCTTCATTTAGAAACACAATCTTTACATCCATTTGATGTACGACCAATTTATGAATTGATGCAAGTGCTACTAAACAGCGTATAGAAAATATGCGAGCAATTGGAGCATCAAATAATCTACTCCATGTCTTTGTTTATATCTCTTAGCAACTAATCTCGCATTAAACCTATCAATGGATCCATTTGTATTCAACTTTTTCTTAAATATCCATTTACATCCTATAGGTTTAGCACCAGGAGGTAAGTCAGTTAAAACCCAAGTTTGGTTTAACAATATGGAATCATTAATAGCTTCTTTTCAGAATATTGAATTTTCGGAACTCGTAGCCTCAGAATAAGTTTTGGAGTCATCATCGACGTTCACGACATATCTAGTCACATTAAGGCTTCGTCCTTACTGCCTTCTATAAGATATGTAATGAAGTTAGGATGATAGTCCTTCTCTATTCTTGCTCTTTTACTTCTCCTTTGTTCAGTACTATTGTCTGATACTGATACTTCCTTGCTGTTTTGAGCAGAAGCATAGTCATTGTCATTGATATCATCAATCGTATTAGGTTCTAGACTAGAGGATCTCAATGAAATCTCAACAATTTGATTTTTAAAGAATTCTACATCTATGGATTATAGAACTTCTAAGGTTTCAAGAATTAGAAATTTATAAGTTATACTATTAAGCGAATATCCTATGAAAGCACATCTAAATGCCCTATTTCCGAACTTTGGTCGTTTAGGGACTGGTTTTCTAAGATATGCTAAACAACCCCAAATTTTAAGTTTTGTAAGATTAGGTTTCCTATTAAAGCATAATTCATAAGGGGAAACATTATTTTTTTAAGTGGTACTCTATTTAAGATATATAACATGCAGGTAACATAGCATCAACCATAGGTTATAAGGTAAGTTTGAACTTATGAGCATAGCATTAACCATTTCTACTAAAGTTCTATTTTTCCTTTCTACAACACCATTTTGTTGTGGTGTATATAGGGCAGTGTATTGGTGAAGTAAACCGTGTCGTATATAGAATAAGGTGAATTCATTTGAGAAATATTCACCACCTCAATCTGAATGTAATAATTTTATTTTAACTCCTAATTGTGTTTCAACACGTGCTTTGTAAATTTTAAATTTATCAAAGGCATCATCTTTAGTTTTCATTAGATACACTTATGCATATCTAGTATAATCATCAATAAATGTTACATAGTATTGGTTACCACCATAGGTGATATGATTTTTTAAGTCGCCCACATCACTATATACTAAATCAAGCAAGCCAGTTTTTCTTTCTATAGATTTAAAGGATTTTCGGTATATTTTTGCTTGAACACATATTTTACATTTAGAGATAGTATCGAATCATAATAGAAATTAATCCTAGACTATGCATATTTTTAAGAGAACTATAATTAACATGTTCTAGTCTACCATGCCACAAACTAATAAAATCAACCATATAAACAGAAGATTTATTTATTGCATTCAACTTAATCATGCTATTACAAGAATATCCCTGTCCAATGAACTTCCCGTTTTTTACAATATTAATTTTTCAGACTCATACACTATCTTGTATCCTCCTTTGTTAATAAGGTATTCAGAGACCAAATTCTTACAAATATCAGGTACACGATATACATTAACCAAAGTAAGAGTTTTTTCAAAAGATAACGGTAGTTCTATAGTGCATTTTCCAATCACCTTACTGCGAACATTGTTTGCTCCAGTAACTTGATTCTCATCTCCGCTAACATCTTCATAGTTCTTGTAGAGACTACGATCCTTGCATATATGAATGGTTGCTCCAGTTTCAAGCCATTAATCATTTCCAATGTTCTCAACGGAGTTTGCCTCTTGCACTACTGCAACCAATTTATCTTCGACCATATTCGCCTTTAATTGCTTCTTTCATAGACAACAGTCACAAGCATAATGTTCGGACTTGTTACAGAAATAACAAGCCCCTTTCTTTTTATCTTGCTTAGAATGGTTTTTCTTCTTAAACTGTGTCTCATTATTAGGTTTTAGAGAATTTGATATTTCAACATTATTTGCCTTAGAATGAGACTCAGTCTGTGGATTATCAAATAGTTCTCTTTTACGAGAGTCCTCTTCTATACGAAGATGATGCTGTAAATTCTCTAAATCATAATCCATCTCTACATGTTTCAATTTCTTTTTATAATCATTCCAAGTGTGAGGGAGTCTAGAAATAATAACTCTGACAACAAAAGATTCAGAGAGTTCAATCTTGGCATCTTTCAGTTGATTGACTATATATATTATATCACTAACTTGTCCAATAATGGAAATCCATAAAATTGCATACCAGGAATTTCATATTGCTTGCCTCAGATATTCAATATTTGCTTTCTAGGGCCATCCAAAGTGCTTTGGCTGTTTCCAAACTTCTTTGTGCATTATAAACTGATATAGATAACACGTTGAGAATATACCCTCTATACGGGAAATCATCTTCTTTGTGTTTTGCTCATTTTGCTTACAATTCATCAGTATCTTATCAGTTTCCTTTGGCATTTCCTCCAAGTTATCTTCAAGAACATAGGACAATTTGACCGTGATCAAAAAGAATTTCATCATCTCTTGCCAACGAGTAAAGATTTCACAATCAAAACGCTCCAATCGCGTCAAATGTTGATTCATAACTTGAAAAACATTGATATTGCTTGAACTCGACCCATCCATGGTTGAAACATTGTCTAAAAATTGTTAGATAATCAGTCGAAGATTCGAGAATGATGAAGATAGTAACTGTTGTACCTCTGACTTCAATGATCTACTGCATAGATTCTTTTAGACAATAGTTCAACCCAACAGGTGCAAACAGGTTATGGAATTATCGACATCAGGATGCAATGAAGCCTTGAAACAGCATAATTGGATTCAAAAGTTATATGATTTTGATCCGACCAAGAACACTCAAATTTGATTTCTGATGATGCAATTTAGCAAAAAAATACAATGAAGAAGAAGAGAATAGATTTGCAACGTTTATGCGTTTGTAACACCTTACAGGCATTGCAAATTATGGTGGAAACGACTGTGTTTTGAAACACTTTCTGGGCGTCGCAGATCTGAAGGAAGAAGAAGAAGAGACAAGCAAAAGAGATTGATTTCTGAAATGGTTCCTGGGCATCACTATTTATAATAGAAGAGGAAGTTTCCATTCGTCAAGCGTTACATCCTATCCAACTATCTGAAATCGTTAAACGGTCGCGCCTTTTCGTAACGATTTAAAACTGTTACTAAATGGTCGCGTCTCTTCATTCAAACGACCCACCAAAAATTCGTCCGTTCAAATTCCAGATCTGGACCATTAACAAAATTAATTCTTTATTTGAGACCCGTACCCGGTCCATCCTTATGGCGATGCGCGTATGGTGGTGATGCATAACTTCCCTTCTCACATCAAAGTAAAGCTTTGGATGTCCAAAGGGCTCAACCTTTCTTAGAGGATCCTATATTTAACTAAGTATAATCCCCAATTTTCCAAGATGTGAGACTATACATTTCACCTTTCTTCTTCCATCTTCTTCCCACTTCTTCCATCTTCATAAACAAACCCAAATTAAATTTGAAAATTTCCAACAATTTCCTCCAATTTTCAAAATAAGTAAAATAAATAAATTAGACGGCTGCATCAATAGAGTGACTACCTACATACCCAATTAGGATCAAGCCAATGTAGTTCCAAGGTCAAGTTTTGCATCATCATGAAAACCAATACATAAATGATAGGTATCTTTTGGATTTGAAGCTTCACTTAGTGAAAACCATTCAAAATTCTATCGAGGTCTATGGTGAACATATCTCGAACCAAGTATCCCTGTGGTAGTACCGGAACAGTCACGCATACTAATTTCCGTATATAGAGTGTTATGTATGCTCAGCACATTAATGGTCATGTGCTTAAATCCTGAGTTCATGAATCTACTTAAGAAAGCGGTCTTACTTTCTTAGGAAACAACCTGATTTCCATACTCATATAGGTAAGTCTCTTAAGATGTTTATGCGAGACACCTTTTTAAGGTAACTAGACCTATTAAGGATATATTATCCATCCTTTGTTTTTGCAGAATTCAACGCTAAGTATTATGAGATTATTTATTTAGTGTTCCATAATCATTCTGCTAACTTGTTGGTACCCATTGAACTTTGTCAATCTTTTTCAAAGCATAAATTGGGTTTATGTTAAGGATGATTGACCTTCATTTACAGACCTTAGTCCCATTTCCTTTGATTTTATAGAAACCATTGTCTTTGGAAGACTATCTATGAGTGAGTCAGCCAAGTTTTTCTTTGTTTCTCTGTAATCAACGGTTATTACTCCACTTTTGAGTAACTGTCTTATCATTTGATGTCTTAGACTCACATATCTAGACTTTCTATTATATTTCTTACTAGAGACACTGTATATTGTAGCCTGATTATCACAGTTAATCAAGACTGTTGAAGATGGGTTCTTCCATTATGGGATTTCTATTAACAAATTCCTAAGACATTCTGCTTCCTTACAAGCATCTGCTAATGCAATCAACTCTGACAACATTGTTGAGTCAAATATATAGGTTTGTTTCTTGGAAACCCAAGACACAATAACACCTCCTAATGTAAAGATCCATCCAGTCGTAGACTTGGATTTTGGTTCTACATTGTTCTCGGTTGCATCACTATATCCTTCTATTACAGCAGGATATCCTTTGTAAGACAAACCATATGTAACGGTTCCTTTCAGATAAGCTAAAACTCTGGAAATAGCTTTCCAATGTTCGAAACATGGATTACTCGTAAATTGACATAACATGCTTATAGCATGTACTATGTCTGGTCTAGTGCAATGCATGGCATACATAAAACTCCCAATAATACTGGAATACTCAAGTTGAGAAATGGCACGTCCAGTATTCTTTTCTAATTTAATACTAGGATCTAAAGGAGTGGGTGCTGGTTTGTTATCATAATGACCATACTTTCAGAGGAACTTCTCAATGTAATGAGATTGTGTTAGTAACAACTCCCCCTCTTTCGTAATAATTTTAGTTCCCAAAATTACGTCAGCTTCTCCTAGATCTTTCATATCAAATTTAGAAGATAGAAACATCTTAGTTTCATTCACACAGGATATATTGGAACCAAATATTACCATGTCATCAACGTATAAACATATTATAACATAATCGTTGTTGTCCGATTTGTTATAAATACATTTGTCGGCATCATTAACAATAAATCCATATGACAATGCTATTTTATCAAACTTCTCATGCCATTGCAGGGGAGCTTGCTTCAGGCCATAAAGAGACTTTACTAATTTGCAAACTTTCTTTTCTTGATCTGGGGTTTTGAAACCTTCACGTTGTTCCATATATATCTCTTCTTCTAAATCTCCATTTAGAAAAGCAGTCTTTACATCCATTTGATGCATGACCAATTTATGAATTGATGCAAGTGCTACTACACAGCGTATAGAAAATATGTGAGCAACTGGAGCATAAGTATCAAAATAATCTACTCCATGGCTTTGCTTGTATCTCTTAGCAACTAATCTGGCTTTAAACTTATCAATGGTTCCATCTGTATTCAACTTTTTCTTAAATATCCATTTACATCCTATAGGTTTAGCACCACGAGGTAAGTCAGTTAAAACCCAAGTTTGGTTTAACAATATGGAATTCATTTCATCATTAATATCTTCTTTTCAGAATATTGAATCTCTGGATCTCATAGCCTCAGAATAAGTTTTGGAGCCATCATCGACGTTCATGACATATCTAGTCACATTAAAGACTTCGCCCTTACTGCCTCCTATAAGATATGTAGTGAAGTCAGGATGATAGTCCTTCTCCATTCTTGCTCTTTTACTTTTTCTTTGTTTAGTACTGGTACTGATACTTCCTTGCTGTTTAGAGCAGAAGCATAGTCTTTTTCATTGATATCATCAATCGTATTAGGTTATGGACTAGATGATCTCAATGGAATCTCAACAATTTGATTTTCAAAGAATTCTACATCTATGGATTCTATGACTTTTAAGGTGTCAAGAATTAGATATCTATAAGTTATACTATTAAGTGAATATCCTATGAAAGCACATTAAAATGCCCTATTTCCTAACTTTGATCGTTTAGGTTCTGGTTTTCTTACATATGCTAAACAACCTCAAATTTTAAGTTTTGTAAGATTAGGTTTCCTATTAAACCATAATTCATAAGGAGAAACATTATTCTTTTTAAATGGTACTCTATTTAAGATATAACATGCAGGTAACATATCATCACCCCATAGGTTATAAGGTAAGTTTGAACTTATGAGCATGACATTAACCATTTCTACTAAAGTTCTATTTTTTCTTTCAGCAACACCATTTTGTTGTGGTGTATATAGGGTAGTGCATTAGTGAACTAAACCGTGTTGTTTACAGAATAAAATGAATCCATTCAGGAAATATTCACCAGCTCGATATGAATGTAATAATTTTATTTTAACTTCTAATTGTGTTTCGACCTCTGCTTTGTAAATTTTAAATTTATCAAAGGCCTCATCTTTAGTTTTCATTAGATACACGTATGCATATCTAGTATAATCATCCATAAATGTTATATAATATTGGTTACCACCATAAGTGATATGATTTTTTAAGTCGCCAACATCACTATATACTAAATCAAGCAAGCCAGTTTTCCTTTCTATAGATTTAAAGGATTTTCAGTGTATTTTTGCTTGGACACATATTTCACATTTAGAGATAGTATTGAAATCACAATCAGAAATTAATCCTAGTTTATGCATATTTTTTAGAGAATTATACTTAACATGTCCTAGTCTACTGTGCCATAAACAAACAGAATCAACATTATAAACAGAAGATTTATTTATTACATTCAACTTAATCATGATGTTACAAGAATATCCCTGTTCAATGAACTTTCCATTTTTGGACAATGCTAGTTCGTCAGACTCATACACTATCTTGAATCCTTCTTTGTTAAGAAGGTATCTAGAGACCAAATTCTTACAAATATCAGGTACATGATATACAGTAACCAAAGTAAGAGTCTTTCTAGAAGATAACGGTAGTTATATAGCGCCTTTACCAATCACCTTACTACAAACATTTTTGCTCCAGTAACTTGATTCTCATCTCTGCTAACATCTTCATAGTTCTTGTAGAGACTACGCTCCTTGCATATATGAATGGTTGCTCCAGTATCAAGCCTCCAATCATTTCCTATGTTATCAATGGAGTTTTCTCTTGCACTGCTACAACCAATTTGTCTTCGACTGTGACGCCCCACCTCTATACCCACGCTAGCTAAGGACACTACATGGTAATGCCGTCAACTAACACAGAGAATAATGCTGGTTAGGAGCGACCATCTATAGCCTTGCTCTAACTATCTATTGAATACATCGACAATAGTCATACGACAATAGTCATACCAAGAAAGTCGACATACCCAATGAATACTTAAAACAAAATCATAGGTGGTTGAAGGATCTATCATTACAGAATATAACAACTCAAATGTAATATACATCACAGAACAGTAGATCATCGTATACACATATATTGATACATAACAGAGTATACAAAATAATACATGTCAAGTGGTATAGCAAACCACAATATACAGACGAGTCAAAAGAATACATATATCAGAGTTACAATAAAAAGGACTACACAAAAAGCTTTAACAAAAAGGAACAAGCTGGATAGTCCATGCGGAAGCAAAATATGCTAAGTCCAAATGCACCTAACCCGAAACATCTCAGTCTGACCCGAGTATAAAATACACGGGTCAGTCTAGCTAAACAAATCAGTTAGATAAACTGAAAAATAATAACCTGCAAGGTCACAATGTATAACAAATATCTCTAAAAGAGATAACACAATCATCTAACAAAAAGATGAATCATATCATAACAAGCCTCATATCATTCGCAACTCATAGAAACAAAGGATAGGAATCCCAAAACAAGCCATAAAGGCAAATAAAAAATACCGATGAAGGTAACACAAGTTCCACAAGGTAATGGCTACATATCATGCGGCTCAAAAAGAACAACACCGAAAGGCGATACCTAGGGAATATACATATCAATGAAACATCATAAAATTTTGCATGTGCTCAGTACTGTATAAACAAGGATTCATGAGCCCGAAGACTCCAAACCCAAATATCACTCGAGCGGGTCATAAAGACCTAACTCCGAAAGCGATACAATAGGGCAACAAACCCGAAGGCACAAACCCGAAGGCAACATACCCGAAGGCAACAAACCTGAAGATGCAAACCCGAAGGCAACACACCCGAAGGCAACAAACCGTAGTGGTGAAAGTCCGGAGGCCCAGTACTGGACACCACTAATTGATGGTATGTGTCATAACTCTCAAAAAGGAATCCGAAAAGTGGTAACGTGAGTCCCATAACCACTCGTTCGCACTAAATGGTTTACTATCCATTAGTTAATTTCACACTCAAAGCAATACAAAGTCTACCTCATCTCATTGGTAAACCAGACCAAAAGGCCAAAACAATCAATCGAATAGGTCGGGGACTAATCGAAAAGATAAACGCATGGATTCATGGTCCATGTTTTACCTAACCATTTAATCTCCCTTCCACTCCGCTCGAAGTGTGAAATCGTGTGCGTTTAAATAGAATTTATAAATTGGAGAAACGAGCTTTTAATGTAATTTTAGAAGATTATTTATAAAAACCCATGAATGAAGTTAAAATAAGTCATCAAAGCCAAAAGATGCAATGACAACCACTAAGAACCCACTTGAATCGATAAAATTTGAAAAATAAACAAAAAGACAAAATAGGCAAAACCAGCAGCAGGTCGGTCGGCCGGCTGGCCAGAAGCAGGAAAAATGCTCGGGGTAGCAGGTCGGTCGACCGACTACAGGGTTCGGTCGGCCGAACTGCAAGTTTCTACAGTTCCTGCCCTTTCTCATCGAAGTGCAAACACTTCCAAAACGCAACCGGTCGAGCAATGGACCTAATGAGCCTTAGCCAATAGATACCCCAGCTCCATTAGCTCTCTGATTCGCCACCAAAACATGTTCAAACATCAAAGTTAGGATCTTTAAAGAATTGAACCCAAACACTTAAAATTTGGATATTTACCAATTCAATCCAAACCAAAAGCAAGTGCATATGAACAAGTGTTAGGAATTCATACCCAACAATCAAAGATAGATATAAGCATAGACGTGAGATAAAAATCTCACCTTACATCAATAATACCAAGAGAAGTAGATATGATCTCAAAACTCACCTTTTATCATAAAACAAAGAAGAAGAAATTCAAACACAAGAAGGAGACTAACTACTCTTCACTTCAACTCTACAAGCTTCAATCTAAGAATAAAACACATATTTCCCAAAGTTAGGTGTAGGAAAACTTTCTGAAATTGAAGAGGAGAAGAGTTGGAGAAGATGAAGAAGAAGCTTACCACTATCTTCTCTTTAATTTTGGAGCAAGAATTCAAGTTGCAAGAAGAAACTAGGACTTGGAATTTCTAATTCTCATTCTCTTCCCCCATTTCAGTTTTTAGCTTAAGTTTTTATGAAATGAAATAAGTGTGGAGAGGAGAGGGACTGAGTTAGGGTTAATTAGGTAGTTAGCGGGCTGAACCCAACCCAAAGCCCAACTAGAAAAAGTAGCAAAATTCAATTTACTCCAAACATATCAAAGCTTATACTTAAAAAGATCGCAAACGTCATTTTGGACTCAATGGAAGCAGTATCGAGCCCTAATTCGGCCATTTGCAAAAAGTAACATTTCGGACCAAAAATCCGACTAACGACACTATATTTAAATAAAATATTTAAATATAAAATCGTTAAATATGCGGGTTGTTACATCGACCATATTCGTCTTTAACTGTTTCTTTTGTAGACAATAGTCACCAGCATAATGGTCGGACTTGTTACAGAAATAATAAGCACCTTTCTTTTTATCTTTCTTATAATGATTTTTCTTCTTAAACTGTGTCTCATTCTTAAGTTTTAGAGAATTTGATATTTCAACATTATTTGCCTTAGAATGAGACTAAGTTTGTGGATTATCAAATAGTTCTCTTTTACGAGAGTCCTCTTCTATACGAAGATGACGCTGTAAATTCTCTAAATCATAATCCGTCTTCGCATGTTTCAATTTCTTTTTATAATCAAGAGTAAGAGAGTCTAGAAATAATAATTCCAACCACAAAGGTTCAGGGAGTTCAATCTTGGCATCTTTCAGTTGATTGACTATATATATGATATCACTAACTTATCCAATAATGACTTATTATCATGCATTTTGAAATTTGTAAAATTGCATACCAGGAATTTCTTGGTGCTTGCCTCAGATATTCGATATTTGTTCTCCAAGGCAGTCCAAAGTGCTTTGGCTGTTTCCAGACTTCTATATGCGTTATAAACTGATGTAGATAACATGTTGAGAATGCGCCCTCTACACAGGAAATCATCGTCTTTGCGTTTTGCTCGTTTTGCTTTCAATTCATCAGTATCTTTATCAGTTTCCTCTGGCATTTCCTCCAAGTTATCTTCAAGAATATAGAACAATTTGACCTTGATCAAAAATAATTTCACCGTCTCTTGCCAACGAGTAAAGTTTTCACCATCAAAACACTCCAATCGCATCAAATGTTGATTCATAACTTGAAGAGCATTGATATTGCTTGAACTCGAACCATCCATGGTTGAAACATTGTCTAAAAATTGTTAGATAATCTGTCGATGATTCAAAAATGATGAAGACGATAACTGCTGTACTTCTGACTTCAAGAATTTACTGTGTAGATTCTTGAAGACAATAATTCAACCCAACAAGTACAAACGGATTATGGAACTATCGACTTCAGGATACAATGAAGCCTTGAAACAGCGTAATTGGATTCAAAAGTTGTACGATTTTGATTCGACCAAAAGCCCTCAAATTTGATTTCTGATGATGCATTTAGAAGATAATACAATGAAAAAGAAGAAGAGAATAGATCTGCAATGTTTCTGCGTTTGTAACACCTTACAGGAGTTGCAAACTGTGGTGGAAACGACTGTATTTTGCAACACTTTCTGTGCGTCGCAGATCTGAAGGAAGAAGAAGAAGAGACAAGCAAAAGAGATTGATTTTTGAAATGGTTCATGGGCGTCACTATTTATAGTAGAAGAGAAAGTGTCCATTCTTCAAGCGTTGCATCATATCCAACAGTCAGAAACCGGTACAAACGGTCGTGTCTTTTCGCAACGGATTAAAACTGTTACTAAGTGGTCACGTCTCTTCATTCAAACGACCGGTTAAAAATCTGTCCGCCAATTCTGAATCCGGCCCGTTAACAAAATTAATTCGTTATTTAAACCCACACCCGAGCGACGCACGTGTGGTGGTGATGCGTAATTTCTCTCCTCATATCAACGTAAAACTTTGGATGTCCAAAAAGCTCAACCTTTTATAGAGAATCCTATATTTAACTAAGTATAATCCCTATTTTTCAAGATGTGATACTACACATTCCACCTTATTGCTTCCATCTTCTCCCCCTTCATAAACAAACCGAAATCCAAACTAATTTTGAAAATTTCCAACGGCACTGATTTCAACAGATACAGAATTTAAAATGTTTCTCTGCAATCATCACATACTGATACAAGGCACAGTTAACATGACGTGCTTTCTGTTTCTATAGGGAAAAGGAAGTCATATGGCCTGTGAACATCGATGCGTGTACGTACCAACTTTTGAACAGTATTTGTCGTTAGTTTTTCATGCGCGTGTGTAGAATGGTTGTATGTATTTATTTATTTTTACAAAGAAAGCTGAATTTTTGGCTTACCTTTAACAATTAAGAGTAAGTCTTTATAATGTCTTTTCCGTCGTCTCTACTATGGTATCACCAACCCCTTTTAGGGTACTAATATCGACTGCCGAACAAGAAGAAAAAGTGGAAAAGAGTAGGAGCTATGGCAGAAACAAAAGTTCCAAAAATAAAGTTGGGCTCTCAAGGTCTCGAGGTATCAGCTCAAGGATTGGGCTGCATGGGCATGTCGGCTTTTTATGGGCCTCCCAAACCCGAATCCGGTATGATCGAGCTCATACGGTATGCTGTTGACGCTGGCATCACTCTTCTTGACACTTCCGATATTTATGGTCCTTTTACTAATGAAATTCTTCTTGGAAAGGTATCTTCCTTATGTGCCGCTACTTATTAATCGATCTCATATGTCTGTATTTATGGAATTTCGATTTGCAATCAGAAAATTGTAATTTGGTAGCATATATAGGGAGTTATCAAGGTAGCGTTTGTTTTGGGAAAGAAGGGCTGAATAAAGTCCTGAATTGGACAGAATCAGAATTCAGAATAGTTGAAAGTTCTTTGATTAAAAAAAGCATTCCGAAGTAATTGCTTCATTCAGCGTATTTTTAATCAGCCAAAATATATTGCTTATTCGGGTACCCTTCTATTTTATGTACATAGACAACACCTTTTAACATCATCCTCCTTCATTCAAATATATTTTCTGCATTAAATTTCAGACCACCAATTTTTAATGCATCACTCGGTTGCATAATACTTTATATTCTTTTGTTATAATGAAAAGCGAAAACTTAGGTTGAAGGGCTTCTCCTTTCAGGGTAGTAAATTTTAATGACAATATTTCTAAATACTTAATTTTAAAGACAATTTACAGAAAAATGACAAGTTCATTTATCGTTTTACATTATACAGGAAAATGATCATTATCATTATTTTAGTATAACCAAAATCATAACTTTATTTTTTTTTAAAAAAATTGTCTTTTAAAACTAATTTTTCAGAAGTCATGTCCTTAATACTTATTATGCTGCATAAAGAAGCCTTTAGAGTGAAAATCCCCTTATGAAAATTTGTTTGTTTATTTATGTGGTTAATAAGTTCTATTAACAACCCTCTAAATTAATAAAAAATTGTTTGTTATTATTAATTTTCAAAGAACATAGTATTGTATGAAATTTGCATTGAATTTTGATTTTGTCAAGGTTACATTAAAATTTAAAACTGAATTGATACAAGCTTTAACTGATATTTATTACTGTCAATCATGTTAAAATCTCATTGTCTGTATATATATATATATAGCACCTCAAACGGTGCTTATCGCCGAATTGTTAACTGATAAATGTTGAATATTTTTTTATATCTATTTAGGTTCTTAGTTCATGAGAAACACTCAAGTAAACGTAAACTTGTATTTGTTAACAACCACTCTTTAATAAGCGATTAATGATAAGTAGTAAGATATCTTATTTCAGACAGAAAAAAGGCCTGGTTTTGAATAGTTACTAATTTAATGAATAACATTTGAACAATAAAATGCACCGAACAAATTGGTTGAACTCCAACTCAGATGGTTTGTGGAACAAAGCATCACCATAGTGAATACCCTCAATCCTTTCTTCTTCTTCTTCTGAATATCGGTTCATAGTGTGTGCCTATAGGATCGAACCCAAAACCTCTAATGATGATTCAAGCTGGAAGCCTTACCATTTGTGATTAGTGGTCATTGACATCTTTGAAATGTGTAGTTTTCAATTTTTATTTGTATCTCACGATAGATGACATCTTAGAACTGTGTGGTTTATATATCTGTATGTAAGTTTGCTTAAAAATGTATGACCATCATTTTCTTGAAAAAATGCGTACTTAAAACTTGTACGGAGTGCCAAAATGAATTACAAAATGGGATGGAGGGAGGATAATCTATCACCGTACACAATCTGATCCTAGTTTTTTCCTGTAACGTATTCAAACCTATATGAATTGGACATTAATTAAGTGGTACTTGAGAATATATCATGGTATTCTTATTTGCAACCCTAGCTCTGCAGTTAAGACGTTTGCAAAAAGCTGTAGCTGGATATATCGGAAAATAACGAAAGTGTAAAATTCTTTATTGGTGATAAAATCAAATTTCCAAAGTTAATTTATTCTCATTTCCACGTCATTTGTGCAGAAAAAAGCCGTTGTCTGCTCCTATATAGCAAAACTGAAAAATATCACGATCCATGCAATCCGGACTTGATGAATAGAATCAAATTCTAATTTATACCGAGTGCTTAGGATTTGAACACATGCCTACCCTATAAATGTGGATTTATAAGAGAACTGGTCAAATTAATCTTTTTATATTAAAGTTGTTAAAACAAGTACTAAAACATCTGATTTAGCTAGAATAGCGGAAAATAACAGGATTTTAAGCAGGTCTAATGTTTAATAGCGTTTAATTGGAACAACATAGTCATCGAAGTGTGCTAAGCGCTTTAGCGGTTCTTTATTACATAGAAAAATAATTTTTTTCAAAATGTAAGATATCAAAAATGTTCATTAACACCCAAGGCAAGATGTTTAGTTTCTAGTAATAAATTATTTTTGCAATCAAAACAAAACCAATCTAAACACCGATTTAACGGGATATAACATTCACTTCATGAAATACCCTTATCTATTCATTTAATATAGTATAAAATGCATGCAAAAAGCTTGTGTGAAATCATATTATCACATGCTAATTTGGCAATGTGGTTACTAAAATGCAGGCTTTAAAAGGAGGCGTGAGAGATAAAGTTGTCCTGGCCACCAAGTTTGGGGTACACTTTGGCGAGAACGTAAAAGAAGTTCGTGGAGATCCTGAGTATGTGAGGCAGAGTTGTGAAGAGAGCTTGAAGCGGCTTGATATTGATTGCATTGACCTTTACTATCAACATCGAGTTGATACTCGCGTCCCCATTGAAGTTACAGTATGCTACTTCCACATTTGAGTTGGTTTCAGTTTGTGCTTCGGTTGGATATATTATATTTGCCTTAAACAGTTTGTTTTCACAAATGAACTAGTCTATTATTTTGAACTACATAATTCATCTAGTGAAAAAAGTTCCAGTGGTGCCATTATGGATAAGGCTAGTATACACCGTGTATAGATTTATTTTACCTATAATTTCTAGGTTGCTAATTTTGCTGAACACATGTATGAGAACTATTTGTAGAAGATTCAAATTCCAACAAATATAAACAATCATTTGATAATATTTTTTTAGCACAAGGATAAACACATTCCTTCACAAGTTACCATACTTGCTATAATCCACTTCTAAAAGAGTATGAGATGTGTGATGTCGTATACATTTAGTCATGACCACAGTTTCAAGTTAAGACGACTTTGATGATCCATTTGATAATCACACTAAAACTGTATTTGTTTTTCTTTTTCAAATGACAAGATAGGAGAACTTAAGAAACTACACGAAGAAGGAAAAATAAAATACATTGGATTGTCTGAGGCATCTGCATCAACAATAAGAAGAGCACATTCTGTCCATCCTATAACTGCTGTCCAGATCGAATGGTCTTTGTGGTCAAGAGATATCGAAGAAGATATTGTTCCTACTTGTAGGTGAGAACAACATCATCGTATATCCATCCGTATCGACTACATTTTTAGCATAATTCTTTTTTTACTACTTTCAATGGCTATCGCTAATGAATCAAATAACTGTTATTTATACTATTAGAGAACTGGGGATAGGGATTGTGGCATACAGTCCTTTAGGAAGTGGTTTCTTTTCCTCTGGGAAGAAGTTCATTGAAAGTCTATCACAGGACGACGTTCGAAGGGTAATAAGTTCTTTTCTTTGTAACACTGCTATGTATGAACATAAGTTGGTTCTTACATATACAGTAAGAAAAATAAATGTACACCTGCTATTTTTGCAGTTCATGCCCAGATTCCAGTCCGAAGCTCTTGAACAAAACGAGCTAATATTCGAACGTGTAAGTGAACTAGCAAGTAAAAAAGGGTGCACACCATCTCAGCTTGCATTGGCTTGGGTGCACCACCAAGGAAGGGATGTGTGCCCTATACCTGGAACCACTAAGATTGAGAACTTGAAGCAAAACATAGGAGCACTGTCTGTCAAACTTACTCCTGAAGAAATGGCACTGCTTGAATCATATGCTTCTGCTGATGCTGTTACAGGCGATAGGTATCCGCAGTCTGTGCAGACTTGGAAAGAATCTGATACTCCAGACCTTTCTTCATGGGTTAGTAATTAATCCTACTTCTCTTTTTTGCTTCTCTGTATCGTGTGTGGTAAAGGTGTACTCTCTTATTTTCCTGAACTGCTGACATGCACACTGTTTCTGCTATTCAGGTTGTATGCTATAACAATCATAATACATGTATATCTATATTAACATTTTGCTGAATAAATGGAGAATAATCCTTTTGGTTGTTTTTCATGTACTGTCATTATCATATTTCCCATAAAATCTTTAATTCTCAAAATATTTACCGTATACTGAAATAATCTTTCTCTTAAAATTTTACTTTATGTATCAACCATTTAAAAATATGAATTCTTGCGTTATACTGAATAATCGTAGAATGATGAATTTTGGTCAGTTTATTTTCTTGTTTTGATCCAATTTACACTTAAGGGATCCTGAGGAGAAAATTTTAATTTAGTTTCCACCCAGCTACGATATAATAATATGCCGATAATCCGATTTTCTTAAGCATCAATTCTAGGCGTGTATTTGCAGAACTTTGTGGTGTCTTTTAATCTCACATGGTATATCTTTATTTGCCTTTACTATGCAGAGTGTGATATTTGTATTACTGTTACATTCCTGAATGATTACTGTGAAAACTGTATCTGTAAGTACTACATATAACTGAATGTTCTAGACAGAAGAGGTTGATAAAATTACAGGCAAAAAATTGGTGCAGGCAAAAAATGTACAAGTTTCTAGGATTGTCATGGTTTCTACACGCACAATTGATTGATATTTTCTTTTCTTTTCTCCCTCGGTCTTTTTTTATATACTGATTTTTGAATGTCTTTTTTTATTGAAGCATTAAGCCTTTGTGCCTGTAAGGGCATACCCGATTGCGTCTTATCCAGTTGAAAAAATGCAGTGAACAAACCAAGCTGTGGTGCATCTAGATTTCACTTTTTCACTTCAAAAAACAAGCCACACATGTCTCCGTGACTAGCAAATTGGTATAAGGGACCAGTTGTTAAAATGGTGAAGAAATCGACATTTTAGCGCAGAACGCTTCAAAACGGCAATCTCTTTGCATTCTAATACAAGAGCAAAGACATTGTGGTAAAATGATTGTCATTGTAATTACAATGGGTATCTTAGCCAACGGCCATGTGAAATCAGTTATTTTCTTTTTCTTAAATACGCACGTTATTGCACGCGCTTCGCGCGTAATGATGGTGTTGTGCGAAATTTCAATTAATTTGCATCAAATCCAAAACTGCAGCGGAATGCTAAAACGTAGAAACAATCAAAAGAAGGATCTAGCTTGTCGATTAATCATCAACCACCAATTCAATAAAAAATAATCACAAACCTAAAAAAAATAGGAAAGCAGAGAACACGGATTTAACGTGGTTCGGCTAGATCGCCTACGTCCATGGACCCAACAACTATTTTTTGTTTCACTGAAGAAAGAGAGCATAAAAGAGAGAGATTACAAATTATAGGTAGCAGTGGAGAGTTATAATTATAATTGAATAATCAATTTATCCAAATATTTTTTTGCGCTCCAAACTCCTAATTAATTGACTGCAGAAATTAGGGTTTATCGAGAAAGAGAATAATGGTAGATGTTCTCTCACACTCACATGAAGATGAACATCCTTTGTGACGACCTACATTTCTGAAGGTTAAATCGACAATAATCCATACATGTCCGACTTAAACAATCTAGAATGTAGATAATCAATGAGGTTAAATAAGAAAAGAAGAAGAGAACAAAACACAAAATCTCATAGCGGAAACGATAAAATATAATAATCAAATAAACGATTCATAAAGCTGTTTACTATACATATGGTTTTATTTATACACATTTATCAGAGTTATATATATGCATCAGGGATAATTAATCAATACCGCAGAATAACATGATGTAGAGGATAATAATAATAGTAATATACCAAAACTCCGTCTTTATTCTCCAAAGAATAGTCTTTAATACGCTGAAAAGCTCAGGACCAACCTGAGCGTAATGAAAAGACAAAAACACTCAAGTCAGGACTAAAATACTCTTATGTAAGTTAAATCAATATCACAAATATGAGTGCAATAACTTAAGAGATGTTATGAGTTTTTCCATCTCCAAAGTATCCGTTAAACTATTTATATATAATAGTGTACGTTATAATAGATAATGTCTATTAGCAAAATAAATATCAAAATAGCGTTAAGGATTTACATTGATCCACATTAACACATTTTTACAGTTTTTACATAGATATAACTAGGCATGTGAGGCAATGCCCAAGGTAGGATTCTACCCGTTTACCCTTTCTGGCTGGTCGTAACCCATCCGTGGCCGACCGCGATAATTAATCCAACCAACAAAAAGGTGCACCCATCGAATACGAAATCACAATAGTAGCACGGGAGGTCAAAGTCGCTAGAGGTAGCTAACCTCATTGGCCAGATATAGGCTGTTGTTTTAGTCATTTTAATTATGACACGAGTGTCAAAGTTATCCATCATCGTTCTCTTACTTCATTCCAGTAAACGCTGCCAATTCAACCACTACATTCTGGATATCATCCACCGCGCATACTGTTGTTAAAGTGGTCTTAATATTGATAGAGAGTATGCCAATAAGAGGTCTCGGTCTTTTTAACAACCAAACATCGTTTTACACACCACATTACGAAAACAGTTCGAACTTGATATCAAAATATCATATTCGCTTCAAATTCAGATTTTTTTCGAAATTTACCATGTTCGCTTCAAAAATCATATTTTACTTCAAAATGTCAATTCAGTTCGATATATCGATTTCACTTCGAAATTTGATTCGAGTTATAATTTGGGTTATAACTTCACTTTAACCTAATTAATATTTAAATCCAAGATTTAAATATAGACATTCCACCCTTTTAACTAGTTTGAATTTTAGAAAATAATTTAAATAGTTTTAAAATAGTTAAATAGGTAAAATAGTTTAATAGAAAAATAATCTGAGTATTAAAAATGGTTTATATAAAAAAATTTGGGAAATCAAAGTAATTTAAATATTTAAAGAATATAGATTTTGAACCGTTTTTACTAAAATAATTCATTTGAAAATAGTTTCAAAGTCAAACCGATGTAATTTCAAATTTTCCAGTTCAAATCAATTCCAATTTCCATTTTGATTTAATCGATTCAATTTCAATTTCAAGTCGAATTAAATTTCAATTCCAAATTAATTTCAACTCCAATTGCAAATTAATTTAAATTCTAATTTAAAATTAAACCATTTCGATTTATACCAGTTCTGGGTTTGATTTTCAAAATATCGATTCAAAACATTTAAATCAAATTTTCCTTCAATATCCAATTTAAAAATCCAAATCTTCAAATATAATCAAATTTCGAGCTCAATTTCGAAATATCGTTCTATATCGCTTTTACTTAGTAATAGTCAAAATACGAATAAAAGTCCAATCTCTTAAAACAAATCAATTTCTGAAATTCACGTCATATTTCGATTATAACTTAAAAAAAAGAAAAATCACAACTTCCATTATTTAAACAATTTCGCTTACCAAATTTAAATTTCAACATTTCGAGCTCTAGTTATAACATTATTCGATTTCCATAAATTCGATTTTTACTTCTTAAAACCAAATCATTTAAATAATTAAAAATAAAAGTTGAAAATTATTTAATTTAACCAAACCGGTGTCCGTATATAATTCTCTATTCTATGGCCAAGTGAATCAATTAATTTAATTTAATTCCAGGGTTGGATATATATGATTTCAATGCAAAATAAATGCCATAGGTATATATCATTTCAACCAATTTCTTAATTTATTCTAATTGATCCAATTTACAGTTTAATACACTATTAACAACATACAAAATGATAACATGATATATCAAACATAAATAAACATCCAAACATCCAAAATATCAATCAAATTCCATCCATCATCCAAACAATCAATAATCACAACAATCAACCAATTACCGATAAACTTGGGTATTTTCTAGCAGTTAAATTCTAATTAAATTTTAACTGTCAATTTAAACTCTATCAATAAATTTAGATATCAATTTAAATTTATTCAACAACCATCGATAAATTCAAATTACTTCACGATATAAATTTTACTGACACAAAATATAATAGTCAAACGTGAGCGAAAAAAATCACTCAACTTTTATTTGAAACTGAAAATAAATTTCAAATAAGCATCACTTCACTACCAAGCTGAAGATGACGTCGCTACAGTCCTAAAGCGATCCGTTTCACTCGAATGAGATCTCGTACGAAAAAAATTTATGATTTTATTAATATAACCACTTTTATTAATATAATAATAAACATAATAAAATTTTAAAATAAAAAAACAAAATACGTTATCTCCCTCTCTTCGCCAACATCCCAGGTCGACATTACTCATGCAACCCGTCTTCAAATGAACGAACGTGACCCTGCAATCGAGCGCGACCAACCCCCTCCAGAGTCGTTGCTCCCTTCATTGCCAGTGTCGTGCCTGAGGCGGCCGTCATGCCTCTAGTACTCACGTTGAACTCGATTCAATGGCGGCCTAAACCCTAATGTCGTGACTACCGACCAATGCTCCCTCACCCTCTCGTGGTCCCGCCAGCGCCTCTCCTCCCAATCGAGCGTTCGTGTACGTGCAAATATAATTTTTTTTATTTGGTTTAGATCGTGCTTTCGTTTTTTGGGCTGTTGTTGGTTTCATTTTTTATTATTTTGGATCGAGATTCGAAATAAAAGGAATAGAGAAGGAGTACATGATATAAAGATAGTGGACCGAGACATGTACGAAATGCAAAGATAGAAATTATATATTATTATATTACAATATATCTAACTTACATAAATTCTCAAGCTTCAAACGAAGCGTGCCGCCTGCCGTTTATAATGTTTTATCCCCATTCTAAACATAATGGAACTAGTCTCGAGGTCTGATTCGATCGTATGTAGAAGATAACTTTTTGAACCAAGTTAAAATATTAAATTTTCGATATTTACTTCAACGCGTTTATATTATGTGCAACCAAACGGTAACTTCAAACGTTACGAAATTTGAAATCCGATAATAATACACTATTACAGATCCAATAGAACTGGTGTCATCGAAATCCGAGACTGAACCCCAGATCGCTATTTTAACGTATCGATTATAATATAAAATTTTCAATTTTCAATTATTCGCCTTTATGTCCACTACAAGAAAACATGTCTTTAGTTGCATTTATTGGCAGCGTTTATGGTGTGAATGCAACCAATATTATTTTAAACCTTTTTTTCCCTTATTTTTGTTTTACTGTAACGTGAACAGAATTTACCGCCTATACTCGCGAATAGCCAAACCCTTGTCACGTTTATTCACCTTTTCCCTCTTTCCCCAAATTTTCCCTCCCCTTCAAATTTTTTCCCCTCCATTACTTTCGTCTCCTAGGTATTCTACTAAATTCACAGATTATTTTTTCTCCCGCATTTTGGCTTTCGTCTCCTCCCAATGTATTCAACCTAATTCATCCCGTTCTCTGCCATCGTTCGTTCCTTTTTGGGTTGTTTCCGTCGCGCTTTAGATCGAGGTATCGGGTTCGATTCCATCGCGTTCTTGGGTTAGTGGAATGGTCGACGTTGAGCAATTGATTCAGATTTACATCCGTAGTTAAGGTACGTAAATTAATTTTTGATTTTGACGCATTGAATCGTTCGTTCTTTAGCTTTACTGATATAATACCAATAATGTATTTTCACTTTACTGATATAATGATTTTTCCACATCAAAGCACGAACAAATCGATTTCACTAATACATTAAGCTATTAAGTGGACGACTGATGTTGGTGTAGTTTGTCGAGGAAGTTTGTTTGTGCTTGACTGGAGATGGAGCGCAGGGGTAAATGGAGGGGGTGACTGATTAGAACAGTTTTGACTAACAAATTTTTCACATTTTTTGATACGACTATTACATTCTTTTCTTATTTACATTCAGTACACTTTTTCTTTCCTTTCACCAGAATAATGATGCATTTTGTTTCTCCAAAATGCTGTTTACTTTGGTGTATTAGAATGTCAAAAAGCATATCTATAATGTGTAGATATATGATGAGCTTTCATATTGATAATGGCATGTGGATGTCATAATTAAAAATGTTAACAACAGTTATGGTTATTTTAAGGTTTTTTTTTAGCTGGAGATAGTTGATGAGGAAATTAATTAAACGTGGCAAAATCAGTTCTCACTTAAAGTTGATGCATGTCACTACAAGCAACTGGATGGTGCTTTATTCACATTTCTATTCAATTGTTGTATTCTTCTTCTAAATACGTACAAAGAAATGAAAGATATATATTCATGAGATCCAAGTTTGTGTACTTAATTTGTTCTTTCTAAATTCAGATCTTAGATTTGGATTTCCAGTATTAGGGTTAAAAATAGTTTCACTGAACCTTGCCTGCAACTCATGAAAATGTTTAGTGTTACCAGGCTAAACTGGTAAAATGCTTACAATCTAAATTCAATGACTTAAGAGGAGAATATGCAAGAAAATAAGGACAGCATGTGGCACATATCAAATCAAACCAGAATTAATTAAAAAGCATAGGCCCTTCAACAATTAAAAAAAAACGAGATTCCATCCATGTCTTTATGAGGAAGCTTTCAAAAGGAATAGTTGGAATGTGAGAAATTTCATAGATGGTACAGTATTGACCTTGAAAAATAAGTTCAACCTTCAAAGTATGAAACAATAATAGAGGAAGAAAGAATTGATTGTGAAAGTAGCCATCAAAGGGTACAGTTGCTAGAAGAGTACAGGTTGGGATATCCAACTCCCACCTGCTACAATTCCAACTGTTGCTTGCTTCCGTGTTTGTCTGTCTGTCTGTTTGTTAGGCCTACGTTTTTATGTTTTCTTTTGCAACAAGTAGATTGATAGATTCCAACTTACATTAAGAACGGATGATGTCGTGTGTAGTGGTAAAAGTAGAGTAGAATTATAGCAAGGCTATCTTATCCTGACTTTATGGAATACCATAAATATAAAGCTATATATGATGTATTGTATCAGAGATTCTTTGTGATACTTGACTTTAACAGGTACATGGTATAGCTGATGGAAAAGGATTGGGTGTATTTAAACAGGTGGCTATATAAACTTGACTTAAAGTGTATTTTTAGAATCAACACATATATGTCAATATTAAAACTCAATTTTTTTACGTGTTTAATTTTTTTCATAGGACTAGTACAGAGTACCGACAAGGAGCTTTGAATTTTGTGCATGTGGCAAGGAGAAATTTGAGAAATGTGGAGAAAATTTTGTGCCCATGCACAAGTTGTCGAAATCTTAGTCGTCAGGATGACCACATCATCGTTGAGCATTTAATTATAAAAGGAATGGATCCCATATATAAGAGAAGTACATGGTATAGCCACGGCGAGCAAATAAATGTGGATAAAAAAACAAAGTCTTTTGACGCATATGACTTATTCAAGATGATTCATTATGAAGATGAAGATTTTATGAATCATGATTTTTTTGCTGATGATAAGGATAATGTTGATTCCCAAGGAAGAGAAGAAGAGTTACTTAAGAATTTCGAAGATGCGGAAACTCCACTGTATCCTGGTTGTACAACTCATACAAAATTGTCTGCCATCACCGTCTTGTATAATCTTAAATGTGAGACTGGTTTGTCTGATACTGGGTTTGACAAGCTTCTAAATGTGCAACAATTGTTTTTGCCGAAAGATAACGTACTTCCTAAAACTTTATATGAAGTAAAGAAATTTCTTAAAGTTTTTGATATGGGTTTTGAAAAGATACATGCTTGTGAGAATGACTGTTGCCTTTTCAGAAAAGAATACAAAGATTTAAATACTTGTCCAAAATGTGGTTCTTCAAGATGGAAGATAAATCAAGATACCAAGGAGATTATACAAGGTGTTCCAGTTAAAGTGTTGAGATATTTTCCAATAATTCCAAGATTTAGAAGGATGTTTAGATCTCAGAAGATGGCTGAAGATTTAAGATGGCATTTCAATAATAGAAGCAATGATGGAAAGATGCGTCATCCTGTGGATTCTATGGCATGGAATATGGTGGACGAACGATGGAAATCTTTTTCAGCTGATCCACGCAATCTTAGACTTGGTCTTGTTACAGATGGATTCAATCCATTTTCTATGTTGAGTTCAAAATATAGTTGTTGGCCGGTGATGCTTGTGACATACAATCTCTCACCCATGTTGTGTATGAGGAAGGAAAATATTTTGTTGACATTGCTTATTCCAGGTCCAAAACAGCCCGGGAACGATATTGATGTATATTTGGCGCCTTTGATTGAAGATTTGCATTATTTGTGGAGTAATGGAGTTGATGCTTATGATGCATTTAGTAAAACGTTGTTTAAAATGAAAGCAATCTTGCTATGGACAATAAATGATTTTCCAGCTTATGGAAATCTTGCCGGGTGTTGTGTGAAGGGAGAAAAAGCTTGTCCATTGTGCGGTGTTAATACTCATCATCGTTGGTTGAATTATAGTCGAAAGAATGTCTACATGGGTCATAGAAGGTATTTGCCTATGTCAGACTCACGGAGGAAACAAAAGGCTTGGTTTGATAACACCGTGGAGAACGGTAATGCTCCTAGAATTTTAACTGGAAGAAATATTTCTGCATTGTTAAAAGATTTTCCAAATGATTTTGGAAAACAGAAGGAAAAGATTAAAAAGAAGAAGAAAAATAATAAGAAAAAGACAATTAAGATAAAATCCATTAACATGAAAAAAAGGAAGAGGTGGAGCGCCCATGACATGGAAGACGAACACAATGAAGATAACGATCCTAAAATATTGGAGCTATCAAGGTGGAAAAAGAGATCAATTTTTTTTGATTTGCCATATTGGGAGGTTAGTGGTTATTTTTTTAATTTTTTTAACTATTAAAAATAATATAATCATACGTTACAATATTGATTTTTATAGGAACTTCCGTTACGTCATAATTTGGATGTAATGCATGTGGAGAAAAACATCGGTGAAAGCATATTGGGGACAATGTTGCATGATAATAAATCAAAAGATGGAACCAACTCAAGAAAGGACCTAGAGGATTGGGGAATTCGACATGAACTTTATGCACAACCTCGTGGGAAGAAAACATATCTTCCGCCGGCTCCTTATACATTGTCAAATTCCGAGAAAGCAATATTTTGCAAAAGATTATATGATTTCAAAGGACCCGATGGTTATTGTTCAAATTTGAAAAATCGTATATCATTGGAGGGTTGTAAAATTAGTGGTTTAAAATCACATGATTACCATGTTTTAATGGAACATTTATTGCCTGTAGCAATAAGAGGATTATTGTCAAAGAAGGCAAGAAAAGCAATAATTCGTTTATGTTCATTTTTCAACAAATTATGTCAACGTGTCCTTGATAGAGAGAAGTTGCAACAAATCAATGTTGAGATTATTGATATTTTGTGCGAGCTTGAAAAATATTTTCCGCCATCATTTTTTGACATAATGGTACATTTGTCAATTCATCTCGGTAGAGAAGCACTAATATGTGGACCGGTTCAATTTCGTTGGATGTATCCCTTTGAAAGATATATGAAGACACTTAAAGATTATGTAAGAAACTATTCACGACCCGAGGGATGTATTGCAGAATGTTATCTTGCAGATTACTTTATCCAGTTATATGCATGTAAAAAAATTAAATCCATTTTTGTTCCTGTAAATAGGTTAGAATTTAGTAAATGTAGCTATGGTAGTGGATATAAACCATATGCAAGTATTGTTGTTTTATAAAGTTTAAGTAGTTAAACGCCATACTTGTATTACTTCTAGCTAGGAACATGTTACCTGGCCACTGCAGTTACTGCAGATACAGTTACATCAACTGGCCGCTGCAGTTACATCAATTGAACTAAACATGATTTTGGTCAGATTGAAAGCCACTGCAGTTACATCAACTGGCCACTGCAGTTACCTGGCCACAAGTTTGCTTGACCACTGCAGTTATCTGGCCACTGCAGTTACTCTGTGCACATGCAAACACTCCACTTCCCTTACATCATCACATTTATCATTCCATAATCATAATTGAACCATAATGTGCATGTTTGTTGTGTTGTCACAGAAAAAGGTTATGTATACAAGCTGTGTACGTACTCGTCATCAATTGAAGAATGAGAAATCGCGGAAGTATAAGCCAAAGATCAAATATAGTGAGCCAACCGGTGAAGCTTGTAATGTAGACAAGGAACAAGAATTAGGGCACAAGACAATACAAATGCCTTGTGAAGTAAATGAAATGCACGAAGAAATTGAAATGTCCCGTGAAGAAAATGAATTGCATGTAGAAGATGAAACAGCTTGTGAAAAAAACGTTGATGCCGAGACGGAAATCGAAAGACCACGTGAAGTTGAAACCGCAAATATAAATGTAAAAAAACGTGGTAGAGGTCCAACAAAAGTGAAAAGACTCCCGTTAAGTATTGAGAATCGAATTGAAGTTGAATTCAATGAGGCCGTCATACCAATAGGAGAAGGCTCAGTACACTTATCTTCTTATCTTGGACCGCTTGTACGGGAGCATGTTCCGGTTATGCTTGATGATTGGAGGCTTCTAAGTGATGAATTAAAAAGTGTCTTGTGGGGATCAATTGAGGTATGGAAAAATTACTATTTTTGTGATATAACAATCGATTTGTGTACAAAAATAATCTACCGAACAAATTGTCTTTTTAAAACCATTATAATATGAAATGACAATTTTTATTTATTTATAGGCTAGATTTAAAGTGAAGGAATGGCAAAAAAAATCCATATTTCAACAAATGGGAACTATTTGGAGAGCATCAAAAAGCAAATTGGTTCGAAAAATATTAAATGCAACAACCGAAGAGGAAAGGCTTGGTTTGAAACCGTACAACGTAAAAGACGTGAAAGAGTGGAAAAAGTTTGTAAAAGCGAAAACAAGTTTGGAGTTTAAGGTAACTTCCATTATTTGATAGTTTTCCTTCAAAAGCATGTTCAAGTACATCTTCCATCCGCTTTGCAAACAGTATTTGTGACATTTAACATGTATTCTATTTTTGACTTGGCTTACCAAATTTTGAAATAATTAAATAAATTGAAAGAAATTGGTACATTCTATATACATTCCACTAAAAAAATCTAATATCCCTGAAGCAATAAAGGGGCATTGCACTGAGCTATACCATTTTATTGCTTATTTATCCTCACTTGAAATCCAGGAAATAGTGCTGTGTGTTCTCCAAAGTTAACAGAAAAATGGGTAGAGGTAGGTAATTGTTCATGATTGGTTGTTTCATTTGCATATTGAGCTTTACAGAATAATGCTATTATATACTATTTTATAGAAACTGTAAGGCCAGAAACTGATATAAATCCATATCATACAGCCACCGGCCACCTTAATTTACTTAAAAATCTGGACAAGTTGATAACTTAATCCTTTTATGTCCAAATGATTGTACCCACAGACCTATAAATGATTATTTATGTCTGGGGTTACATAGTTTAATTAACTATTTGCTTACACCTAGCAATGTACTTGTTTGTATTGTTATGTCTGCAGTTCTTATTTATTTATGTCTGCAGTTCTTATTTATATTTTTGTCTGTTTTTTTTACCAAGCTGCGTCTCATCCTTAAAGCAGCATAGTTCATTATGTTATTCATGTCGATGTTCAGCATAATATTTCATACAAACACGGAGTATGAGTTCACTTCAGGGCTATGCTATCTGTTGGCTATAGTGTTGTAATTATGTTAAATGCTTTGGATATACACGGTCATTTCATGGTATGACTTACTTGCTTTTTTGGGGAGACTACTGTGTTATGGGTTTGGCCGATCTTTTAATTATGTTAACTTCACTTTACTAGATTTTGCGCATAGTATAGTACACATTTCGATTGATGAGGAAACGGTTTGTTGTTTTATTTAAAATGAATACTTTACTCATGTAGTTATTTATTTTCTTTCAGGCACGAAGTGAGAAATTTAGAACCATTAGGCAAAAACAATTACCGCATGCGACTGGACGTAGAGGAATGGCTAGATTGACCGACGATGTGGTTAGTTAATTAACTGTAACATTATTTACCTATCTAGTTAATTAACTATTGATTAATTTTTTTAACTGTCTTTCTAAATGTAGAAAAAACAGAGTCAAGATTCATCATCCATATCTAGAGCTGATATTTGGATCAAATCTCGCACTAAAAAAAATGGTGAACCGGTGAACATGGAAGTTGCAACTGTTATTGTAAGAATATTTGATTTTGTTAGTAATTAAACACTGAAATTTTTACCGTCGTGCATTACCTACATTTATATTAATTTATGTAGGAGGAGATTAAAAAAAAAAATAATGATAAACATTCCAGCTCGATAAGTAATGTCAAAGAAGATGCAATTGCACAAGTATTGGGACAAGATAAACCAGGACGATTAAGAGCACTAGGAAGGGGATACACCGAAACTAAGTTAACTTTGGCACATTCTAGAGATAATCAAATAACTAATTGTCAAAAAAGAATTTCGGAATTGGAGAGTATGGTGCACATGCTAATGAATAAGCAGGTAAACTTCATGCTAATTACATTTATTTCACATGCTAACAAGTGAAGATGATAGTCTTTCTATATGATTTAACTGGAATTGCAAAAGCAAAGATATGTATTAAACCTCTTCATTTTTGGTTGATTTATTAGTTACCTTTATATGAGTGAGTTTTGTTCCTGTTGTCATCACTTGTATTAATGTCAGTCTACATCATTCATAGATATCCAAAATTAAAGTTAAAAATTCAAGCATCATCCAATTCAACTATTTTTGACATTTAACTACTACTGCTATTTTTGCTTTGGTAGGGTAAAGAATGTTCGAAAGTGGGGAGCACGTCTGAAATGGTAGAAACACTTGTATTATTCTCTATTTATATAACATCGTTTGGAGTTTAGTTTTTAATCCCAAGATAATTTTTGGTTGAATAATTGTAGAACAAGGACAACATGTGTGAGTTGTTGAATTGGGTTGGCATGGATGAAATTGTTGCCGAAGGGAGAGTTGTGTCCACCGATCCAAATGAGGTTGTCGACGGCATTCGTATTGGACCAAATGCTATGAAAATCGCTATAGATCATGTAAAGAAAGCAGATGCTTATTTATGGAGGCCTTCACCTAGTTTGTCACTATTAGGAGAAGCCGAGAATAAGTTAGTAGCATGGCCTGCTAATTGTGTTGTTGCGCTACGAGGATACATGGAGGAAGACATTGTGGTAAAGTTTACAATTTATGGTAACTATTTGTAGTTCTCTACGTATTTTTTAACATTAAATATATTGTTCTTTTTAGAGTAAAGCTAGTAGCACAAACAACAAGTGCAAGATTTATGATTGGAACGAGGGTGAAGTTTTGGTCGCCGAAGGAAGATTATGCTCCAGTGATTCAAAATTCATCGTGAATGGTATTCCACTTGGTCCGTTAGCCGTTGTGGTTTCAGTAGACTATGCCAAAAAAGGAGATGCTTTTTTGTGGCGACCCACTGTTGATATGTCATGCATTGAAGATGCCATCGGTAGGAAAATAGCGTGGCCGAAATCAAAAGTTGTAGCTGAAAAAACAAGTGTTTCAACTTATTCTTGCAAGGCTAGAGCAAACATTTCGACTTCTCCTTGCAAGGCTAAAGTAACTCCTCAGGTAACTATTTGTTTGTTTTAGCCTGACATGAAAGCACTCTAAACGTACACTCCACTATGCAGTAAAGGTGGCATTGCCCCTGCACTATGGAGCAGCCATGTGCTGCTGCTATTGTATACAACAGCACTTGTAAAGAAATGTATATATAAATCAACACATTCTCTTGCGGTTGCATATTAGTTAGTTTGTGGTGGTGATTGTTATGAGTGCTTTGATGGATAAGGATAGTGGTCGACAAGGTGGAATGATTGCAGTAGCAACATATGGCGGAAGATGAATGTTGAAGTGAGGAGGGTAGTTCAGGTATGTATGTAAGTGATATGGATGTTGTAGGCACGTTTAATATTTGCAGCGGGGGTTGTTATGGTTGCAGAAGGCTGTTGAAGGTGGAGATGTATAGCTGCAACTTGAATGGTTGGTTGTGTGTAATGTTTGCTTGCTGCTGTTAAAGTTTTCAGGCAGAGGATTGAAGTAATGTGATGAGTAGTTGTGATGTGGTTATTGGTGGAATATGCAGTTGGTTATGATGGTTAAGTATGGATGGAGAATTTCTGTAACGGTGTTGTTTGAAGTTTTGATGGTGAAGATGAAGTATAGCAGACACAATGTTGGTGGTTGAGATGTGGTTGTAGTTGTATCAGGAGTTTGACTGGGTTGTTGGATGACGATTAAGGAATGTAATGGCAATGCTGTTGATGGTTAGGTGGAAGTTCTGATGAGAAGGAAGGTGGTTTGGCTACTAGTTATGAAGCAGTGAAGACAGGTATGAAGCAGTTTAGACCGGTGATGTAATGGAGTTGTAATGAATGGGTTGATGAACAGTGAAGTATAGTGAAAATGGTGATTTGTATATTGGAAAAAGGGTTGTCAGGCAGTGGGTTTAGTGGTAGTTTGTACTGTTTCAGTGTTGTAGATGGTTTCAGGTGGATGAATGTTGATAGTACTGTGTGGTGTTTGTGTGATGTGGCAAAGGAAGGAAGTAGACAGTGACACAGGAATTTTGAACACAGTCAAATGCAGGAAATAGAGGAGGGGCAGAATTGATATGTATGAATGGTTTTGTTCAGTGGGGATGTAATGTTAAAGATGGCAGGTAGAAGTGTGGTGGTTTTGTGATAGTGGTGTATATGTGATAAGGCAGTGTGGAGGGGGTAGGAGTTTTGGTTTGTATGTGTGACAGTGTGAAGGGTGATTTGTGATGGGGATGGTTGTATGTGTTATATGGTAAAAGGGTGAGGCAGTTTTGAACTGTAAGGGTAGTGGCAATGACAGTGTATGTTTGTGGTGGAGAATAAATATGGCAGTGATGTTGTATTAGGTTGGTTGTTAAATGTAGAGGAGGCAAGTTATGGATATGCAGAAGTTGATGCAAACAGTGAAATGCAGTAAGTTTAAACGGAGACAGTGAAATCTAAACAGTGAAATAGTGATTGGAGTTTGGTGAAGTGATTGAGCAGAAAGAAAGGGGATGGCAGTAAATTGTGAAGTATGGTGAAGTGTGTTGAGAGATGTGACAGTTGTTTGGCAAGCAAGTGGACCGATGGCAGAAAAAGCGGTGCTGAAATTGTTGATGTTGTGGCAATGTTGTGGGGAGGAAGTATTGTTGCAGTGATGTGGAGATAAAAGGTTGTGTGGTCTGGAGATAACAGTCGGTTTGATTATTACAACTGCATAATCAATTTCTTGCAGTCCTATGCTAATTAAGTTATTATTGCGCCATTGAAATCATCTGCATTGTTAGCAATTATTATGGCACTCGTGCTCTTCCCATTATAAAATACTGCAACATACAACATAGAAATGTGATATTTGATGATTATTTGATTAATAGTTAGCTGTGATTGCAATGATAACATGTTAATTCTTTTTTTCAAACGGTTAATCCTTTTGCTTATTTATTTGATGATTACGACATATTTGATGATTATTTATTTATTTGCTTATCCAACAGGGTGCAAATCTGGTATCAAATAATAGATGTAAGCTGATTGATGTGGGTGGAACGGGACAAGTAGTGGCTGAAGGAACTATCGCTTCAACTGATCCAACAACGATGGTTCATTGTGTTCCGCTGGGAAAAGATGCGGTAAAAGTTTGGGTAAACTTTGTGAGAGTTAATGACGCATTGCTATGGCGACCTACATCTGAGTGTACGTACATGGAAGATGCCTTTGGTACTACGATAGCTTGGCCAGCAGCATATGTCATTGGAGAATCAAGTTCCAGTAAGTATTATTTTTCAGTACATCATATCTCAACATTAAGTTTTAGTTCTGTTTATTCGGGTATTAAAAAAAAAATTGTATCACAACATTTAAGTTTTTATTAAACGTTAGAAAGTATCATATTTGCTGACAGTCTATGGTTCGTATTTGTTGACAGTCTATTGTTGATTGTTAAACTCGTTTGCAGGTAATTAGCTATTTCGAAGCGAAGACTGTCGACAACAAAGAACTATTGGTAATCAAGCAACGAACATGAATTTAATTGTTATATATGTTGTCGTATTTTGTTAGTACCATTTGTGGAAATTTGTCTGTGAATGCTTGTAGTATGTGACTTATTTTGTTGAAAAACTACTATCGAATTAATTATGGATATTATTTTAATATGATGATCATATGATTGATTGTTCGTATATGCTAATTATGTGATTTAATTGTTTGTTTGAATATATGAAAATTATTCGATTGAACGTTCGTTTTAATATGAAGAGTATATAAGCGATTGCTGGAAATGGTATAAACCATCAGCCGTAAATAGTAGCATTTAAAATATGCTACCAAACAACCAATAACTTTTAGTAGCGTTTCAGAAATGCTACAGAAACAAATGTAAACTAATAATAAAAAATATATAGTGACTTATGGTAGCGTTTTTTTAACCCTACAGAAAAAACCTACAGCTGCATTTAAAAGTGACTTTTGGTAGCGTTTTTTAAATCCTACGGAAAAGACCTGTAGTTGCATTTAAAAGTGACTTTTGGTAGCGTTTACTACAACGCAACAAAAAGTTTTAGACTTTTAGTTGCATGTCGTATAGCAGCGTTCTCTAAAACGCTACCATAAGTTATGGTAGCGTTTTTTCAACGCTACCAAAAGTCTTTTTTGGTGTAGTGGTCCAAATTTAAATGTTAACAATCTTCATTATTATTTAAATAAAACTTACATCAACTTCTGATATCATTTTCATTCATATTAATCTCAAAATCCAATTATTCAAATAATTACAATATTAAATTTAAACAATTTAATTGTTCAATATTCAACAAATTTGAATATTGGAATTTAAATGATGTTTCGTTATCAATCAATTACTTTATTTACATCTAATAAATTCAACATTATTATCTAATCCAACTATTAACGTAAAATCATTTAATACATAGCATTTATTTTCAATACATGTTATTACTTAAATCTTCGAAATCAATTTATTTCAAAAATTTATTCAAGTTCATATCCAATAACTTACATTCAAAATCATTAAATTCTTATTATAAACCATTTTTATTAAATAATTACGTTAAATTCAAAAATTTAAATAGCTAATAATACGGGTCGTTACATCCTTCATTTAAATAGGCATGAAAACAAATGATGCTTGGAGATGAAGAAAATTAATTTCCAGATTATGTGACAACCTTTCCAAGTTACTTGATTTGATTCCAATGCACATAAATGATTAAAAATCTATGTTTCCATAAATTTCTATTGCTTAAATCAGTCTCCATGTATAAACTTGTTTATCTTCATATAACAGATCTGACTAATTAATTGGTTAGCAATTAATTAGTTTCCTTTCTCTAAAAGATATCACACATATCCTTCCTTTTTATCTTTTCATATATAGCCTAATTAATTGATTGAATGAATCAATTATTTTCTTTTCTTCTTTGAAAAATATTTGAATAGCATAAATTCAACATTCCACCTTGATTCAAATATAACAATATTTCTACATCACCATATCTCGATAATTTTTAGGTCTACATCCAACATCAGCAGACTCGCCAACAAGCTCCACAACATTGAAAGCGTAAGATGAAGAATCATCACTACAAATCTGCTTACAAATAGGGCCAACTGAATCAAAAGGCCTTTCCAGCAAGTGAGCTCCAACTAGAGTCTGAACCTCTGTAAACTTCTCATCAACCATGGTATCATCGGAAATACCAATATCTCTCTGAATATGGAAACAATCTGATGGCTCCAAATGTGTTTGGTAATTTTCCGTCCTTCCAATGTCATCACTTGATAGAGGCTCCACCTTCGACAAAGACCTCTCATCAAATATCGCATGCCTGCTAGTCACAATTCTCCTAGTTCTTTTACACCACAACCTATACCTCTTCACTCATTCTCTATAGCCTAACAAAATGTGCTTGCTTTCCCTAGGCTTCAACTTATTATGTCTCTCATCTTCTAAATAAGCTGAACAACCAAACACTTTAAGGAATGAAAAATCAACACTCTCTTTTCCATATCTCTTCCGGGATCTTCATATATATGGCAATTAAATGTGTATAGTTGATGAGAAATACTGCCATAGATATCATTTCTGCCCAAAATCCCTCTTCTAGACTAGCGGTCGTTTTCAAGCTTATAGCTCTCTCCTATAATATCCGACACAGTCTCTCCACCACTTCATAACAATGTGACTCAACAGAAATAGAAAAATCTCTAATTACATGCTCGGACGCACAACAGTTAGTGAATTCTTGTGACCTAAATTCACTACTATTTCCAACTTTGAGAACCTTCAAATACTTCCTCGACTGATTCTCTACCAAGGCCTTTCACTTACAGAACTAGAAAAATATTTCGTCTTTGATCTTTAAGAAATAGACCCAGACCTTATGTGAGAAATCATCCACAAATAAGATGAAGTAACTGGCTTCATTAAAAGATGCAATTGGGGTGGTTTCCCGCACATAAGAACAACTTTGAGAACCTTCAAATACTTCCTCGACTGATTCTCTACCAAGGCCTTTCACTTACAAAACTAGAAAAATATTTCGTCTTTGATCTTTAAGAAATAGACCCAGACCTTATGTGAGAAATCATCCACAAATAAGATGAAGTAACTGGCTTCATTAAAAGATGCAATTGGGGTGGTTTCCCGCACATAAGAATGAATATACTCTAGAAACTCTGTAGCTCTAGGTCTTTCAACATCAAATTTGGCATGCTTCTTCTTTTCAAAAGAACAATCTTCACAAGAGCTAGGTTTTAACTGACAATCACCATTAATCAACCCATGCTTCTTTAGTACTTCAAAACTCTCCTCATCAACATGACCTAAACGAAGATGTCATAACTGAGTAGTATCTGGAATACTAGAATCGGTAGAAACTACCGACTCTTCTAAGACCGTCTCTCCATGAAGCAAGTAAATATCATTAACTCGCACCCTTTTCATCACACCAAGGAACCCTTTACCACTCTCAAATTCTCTCCATCTATTATTATCCTCATACCAAGTCTACTCAAAGCTTCAAGTAATAACAAACTTCTACGCAGCATCGAAACATGTCTAACATCCATGATAGTCCTAGCAACACCATCATGCATCCTAACCTCACACTTCCAACGTCCACAACATGACAAGATGTGTGATTCCCCATATGAGCTGCTCCGCCATCAAATTTCTTGTAACTGACAAAACAGCTCCTATCTAGCGTCATATGAAAAGAGGCTCCAAAATCAATCACCCAACTATTATGCTCTAAAGGTGAAATACTGGCTGAAATTAATGATGTATTACAACCACTTCTATCCGCATCTAATCTAACTGTTGGAAAAATTGAAGCTTTCTCCTTCTTCTCTCTTATCTTTCTAAGAGCTGGACAATCTCGTATGAAATGCCCATTCTTCTTACAATAATAGCAAACACCCCTTCTAGGACCCTTAAAGTGGGACCCATGCATATCTCTTCTACCTCCAAGGTGCTTTTGGTTTTTATCTCTTCCTCTAGATGAACGAAATTGTTGCCGAAGAACACCGTCATTAGTATTCACCTTCCATGTCCCTAAAACTCCTTTTCTAACATATTTGGTGATGCAATAATTTTTCATACCACCACAAAAAGAATTTATCGTTGATGACTGATCTAGAACAAGACAGCTAGCTCTGATACCAATCTATTATGCGAAATTTTAATTAATTTGCACTAAATCCAAAATTGTAATGAAATGCTAAAGCGGAGAAACAATCAAAAGAAGAATCTAGCTTATCGATTAATTATCAACCACCAATTCAATGAAAAATAATCACCAAGAAAAACAGAAGAGTAGAGAACACAAAGATTTAACGTCGTTCGGCTAGATCGTCTACGTCCATGGACCTAATAACTATTCTTTATTTCACTGAATAAAAGAGAGTGCAAAAGAGAGAGAGATTATAAAATTATAGGTAATAGTAGAGAGACTAAGCTATAATTACAAATTGAATAATCAAATTATCCAAAGACTTGTTTACGCTCAAAACCCCTAATTGATTGACTCTAGAATTAGGGTTTATTGAAGAAGAGGATAATGGTGGATGTTCTCTGACACTCACATGAAGATGAACTTCCTTCATTTAAATAGGCATGAAAATGAAGGATGTTTGGAGATGAAGAAAACTAATTTTCAGATTATGTGACAACCTTTTCAAATTACTTGATTTGATTCCAATGCACATAAATGACAAAAAAATCTATGTTTCCATAAATTTCCATTGCTTAAATCAATCTCCATGTATAAACTTGTATACCTACATATAACAGATCTGACTAATTAATTGATTAGTAATTAATTAGTTTCCTTTCTTTAAAAGATATCACACATATCCTTCCTCTTTATCTTTCCATATATAGCTTAATTAATTGGTTGAATAAATCAATTAATTATTTTCTTGTCTTCTTTGGAAAATATTTGAATCACGTAAATTCAATGCTCCACCTTGATTCAAATATAACAATTTTTCTGCATCACCATATCTCGAAAAATTGTTGGGTCTACGTCAACAGGCTCAAGGTGAACTAGTTTGGGAAATACTACCTAAACAAAGCTTCCAAATCCTTCACAAGCATAAGAAATATAGTATGCACATCAGCAAACATAATGCATACGAGAAAATACCAAAATTCTTCAATAAATCTGATGTTAGAGATGAACATGTAGATACTAATCTTTGAGAGACTAACGGAGATTTAATAGCGCGCTTCACCTTTTCCATCCCAAATTGAGTGAGAACATACTCAAAATTATCTACTTCAACCTCCTCCACAAGAATTTTGCTAGACTTTCCTAAGTCAACACCAGCAGAATCACCAACAAGCTCCACAACATTGAAAGCATAAGACGAAGAATCATCGCTATAAATATGCTTACAAATAGGGCCAACTTAACTAAAATGCCTTTCCAGTAAGTGGGCTCCACCTAGAGTCTGAACCTCTGTAAACTTCTCATCAACCATGGTATCATCGGAAATTTCAATATCTCTCTGAATATGGAAACAATCTGATGGCTTCTAATGTGTTTGGTAATTTTTTGTCCCTCCAATGTCATCACTTGATAGAGGCTCCACTTTCAACAAGGACCTCCCATCAAATATTTGAATCACATAAACTCAACATATCTGTTAGGTGTGGCTCGCATTGTATTAGAGTAGGTGCGTAGATTGGATTATGATTAGTTCCACATCGTAAAATATTCTAAAAGAGATGAGCGTATATATGAGATTGGTAGCATGTAACAACAAGAGATTCTTTCAGTTACAAATAAATGCTGTCATGAAAATATATGTGCTCTAAGGGGATGTAGGGATATTCGATCATGACGTTGGCACCAAAAGAGCTTCGTTCAGCAGTCTTGCCTCTTCTACACTGAATTGAAGTGCGCGCATAGCGAAAGATGCGGAGGGTGCCGAAAATTTCAACAAATGGCACGTGCTTCGCACGTGAATTGTTTTTCTGCAAATTATACATGCTTAGCACCTTCAAGGAAAAATGATTTATAGATATATTTAAGCATTTTTTTGCGTTGAAATCATTTTTGTTAGTTTATATTTTATTTCTAAGTTGCAACATTTATTTTTTTAAGATTGAATTTTTATTTATACTATTAATTAATAATTTATTTGTTAGATCCTGTTTTTAAGTGATATTAAAATTTAATAGTATTTGTGGAAGGATGTTCTAAATTTGTAAAAGAACTTTATTTGTTAGATCCTATTTTGGGTGATAATAAGATTAAATAACATTTTTTTGAAATGGTACTTAGATACAACATGTCACTGAGACAACATAACACAAATCACATGTCAATATATGTTCGAATCACGCTATGTAAGTTTCGAACTTGTGACCTCGCACCAAACTTAACCATAGGGACAATGGTGCTTGTCAAGATTAAATAACATTTGTAGACGAGCGTTTTGAATTTGTAAAAGAAATTTAAAATTTAGGTCCTATTTTCAAATGATATTAAGATTTGGTATTAGAGTAATTTTTGGTAGTTCATGCTGACACCAAAAAAGTGTGACATAAAGGTATTATAACTATTATTAAAAATTTGTAAAAGGATTTTATTTGTTAGATTCTATTTTTAGGTGATATTAAGATTAAATAACATTTGTAGATGGAAGTTTTGAATTTATAAAAGAAACTTAATTGTTATATCCTATTTTCAAGTGATATTAAGATTTGATATTAGGGGCATTTTTGGTCATTCACGCTGATACCAAAAAAATGTGACACCAAAGGTATTACGTATTCTATTTTCAAGTCATATTAAGATTTGATATTCTGGGCATTTTTGGTAGTTCACGCTGACACCAAAAAAGTGTGACACCAAAAGTATTACAACTATTATTGAATATATTTATACCATACCCATCACCATTCTACAACATCATACCCTCTTCTTTCTCCTCGACTTCTACTTAATTCTACAATCAAAAGTCCAAAGTGGACAATGGAGGAAAGATCAACGAATAACAATGTTGCAAAGAAACCAAAATCAACAACACAATCCCTATAAGTCCAACAAAACCTAGCACCCTTCTACTGAATATGAACACATATGCCTCCATAATCAGTGGCGTAGCCAGGATTGGAAGCTGGCGGGGCCAGGATTGGATTACTACTGAGGCCTGAGTGCTACTTTCTCCTGAAATCATGCAAGTCTTTCAGTTAGTTTATTGCGATTTAAAAATTATTAACAAAAACAGTGAATTCATTTTACTGAATTAATGTAAATCATTTTATGATTCATAAATAAAATTTTATTTTATTTTAATGGCAATAAAGAATCTCTTTACTGTTAATATCTTATAAAATGTTAAATTCATAAAACAAAATGAAACTGGAACATTGTTCATAACACAAAAAGATCATCATTTTGCTGCTTTTTCATTTCCAAGCACTGTTGAATATTGCCTCTGTCCTTTTGCATTAATCTATTCTATAGGAAACCGAATAGAGGTGGAGTTCCACCAGCCACTAATCTAATCCCAGGTTCAAATACCTCTCTGTATCTAAAAGGTAACCATTTCTCACTGCAATTCTCATGATTATGTGCATGAAGAAGCATTCTAAAACATCAAACAAGCACAAAATATAATTATATAATAATAATTCATTACAAAAATATCAACTATTGATGTTTCAAACTAAAATAGCAATGCATATTTACTATTAGTTTAAAGTTGCCCATGTCGAGTTCTCATATTTTGAAAAGCGGTCGAGAATTGCATCATTATTAATCTCCTTGAGCATATCTTTGTCGATGTATGCAACACAACTATCACTCAAACACTCATCTCCCATTCGATTTCGTAGGTCGTTTTTCACTATATTCATGGCAGAAAATGCTCTCTCCACAGTTGCAGTTGAAACCGGTAAGATAAGTGATAAGGTTATGGGCTTGTAAACCAAATTATACACAATATTTTTTCGTCAATACCATCTTCCTAGCCAAATCACCAATTGATTTCACATCTTTAGACATATCATTAGACTTCACATCAATTTCATAAATCTCCAATTGATTATAAAGATCCATACGCTCTGCTTCAAAAAAATCATCGGGGTAAAATTCACATAAATGAACCAACTTTACTTTATCAAAAGAGGAAAATGAATCAACTGGACTGAGAGAGGACATACAAAGAAGTAATTCTAAATTTACCTTATCTAAGCGATTATTAAGCTCAACAATCTGCTTATCTAGACAAAGATAAAACAAATCAACTCGATAATGATGTAAATTTGTAATCATTGATCCTCTCCTTGATCTACCTAAAAGAAGATAATTATCATTCATATTTGAAATAGGAATTTGTTGTTTGATGCAGAAAGAGTCAACCTCATTTAGAAGAGTGTCCCATCCACTTGCTCGCATATTATTTAACCGTTCTTTAGATACTTTACCAACATCAAAGCATTTACTATATCTTGATCTTTTCGTTGTAGTGCTTTGGAAAGATCATTAGTAATTGCAAGAACATTTTTCATCAAATGCAAAATAAATATGAAATCATAAGATTGCAATACTTTTATCAAATTTACAAGTTCTCCTTTTTTATCACCCCAAATATCTTTTACTAGATCTGTAAGGACATCAATAACCGAAGGGAACATAACTATCAAATTGATTAGTGTACCATAATGTGAACCCATTGTGTGTCCCCCGGTAGTTTTAAACTACGCTCTTGATTTAACCCTCGACCACTAGATAGTTCACCACTTTCGAGTTGACTAAATATTCTATTGGCTTCTTTTTCTCTAAGAATGTCTCGATGCTTGCATGATGCTCCGGCAAGGTTTACCAAATTATTAACCAAGTAAAAAAACTCAGAAATGTGGTCCATATCTTTGGCGACACAAACAAGTGCTAATTGAAGTTGATGTGCAAAACAATGAACATAGAAAGCAGACTTATTCTCATGTAGAACAAGTGTTTTAAGACCATTAAATGCACCCTGCATATTACTTGCATCATCATAACCTTGGCCTCGTGACTTTGACATGCTCAATTTATGTTTGCTAAAAAAAAGCATCAAGTGATGTTTTAAGAGAAATTGATGTTGTGTTAGGAACATGTACCATGCCTACAAACCTTTCGATAACACTTCATGTCTCATCCACAAATCGCGAAACAATTGCCATTTGCTCTTTAATTGATGTATCACGAGCTTCGTCAATTAGTAGTGCAAATAGTCCTCCAGAAAGATATAAATGTTGTAGGATAACATCTATAATTTCCACCGCAATACGGTTGACAATATATTTTTGAATTTCAGGCGATGTCATCTTATTATTTAGTGGTGCATTTTCCAGAACAACGGCATCAACCGAAGGCTTTTCATGAGGAAGAAAATGCAGAAGTTCAAGAAAATTTCCTTTATTCATTGATTCTTCGAATTCATCGTGACCGTGAAAAGGCAGACCTTGATATAACAGATATCAAATGCTCACAAGGCTTGAATTTAATCGATGTCGGTAACTAATTTTGCTTTGATTTGATTGTCTCTCAATTACCATTGCAATATGTTGATTTTGGTTCATTAAATTCTCAGCCTTTCTATATATTGCTCTACGAACATCTGAATTAGCATGTTCTCGAAGCCTTTGATTATGTTTCCAATTTCTAAACCCGCCTCGAATAAATGCATCGATTGTATTTCTACTTATCGATTGGGGGTGAAATAAATAGCATAGTAAACAATATATTGCATCTTCTTTCACACTATACTCCAACCAATTCTTATAATCGGTAAACCATGATTGACTGAAACGTCTAACCCTTCCACCAATTATTGTTTGTGGAAATATTTGCAAAGAAGGCTGACATGGACCATTTTGTAAATATGCTCTTCTAACTATATCTTGGTCATTTGGATCGTAGTCCAAAATTTGATGTCGTAAACTAGGATCAGATGGAAGATTCGATAAATAAAGTTGAATACGACTTCGAGTTACCAAGTTTGGAATAATTTTGTTTTGATTATCATCATTCACCGTGTTATTAAATGGTGCAGAAGCTCCAACTTTAGTGGAAATATCTTCGATGGTTCTCTTAAAATATCTCCGCATATCTAAGATTAAAAAAATATTTTCATTAATAATAAAATTATCATTATCTATAGCGATTGTCTTTTTATTTTCATTAATACAAAAACTGCAATTGTCTACAGTAAATTTAAAACAAACTAATTACTAAAGTTGAATACAAAATGAATACTAAAATTGTATTTTTATTTGCAAAATGAATACAATCCTGATGCTATTATTGATAAAGTCCTTATGCCATTATGCCAATTCCTACAGGCTACAGCAAATTCTGTTTTAGTATGCGAATCTAAGTAGTCGAATTAGTCGAATTCAATCAATCGATTCAATCCTGAATCTAAGTAGTCGAATTCAATCAGTTGATTTAATCTTGAATCCAAGTAGTCAAATTAAGCAAATTCATTAAATCAAAATCACTCACCACCCATTTCGAAGCTTTGATGCGAAGGAGGCTGATTGGTGGAGGAGACGACAGCGACGCGGAGGAGTTGCGCTGGTTGCGGTCCTGCGGTGGGTTGCGGAGGAGTTACGCTTGCGCCTGTTGCGACTGAGCGACTTGCGCTTGCGTATGTTGTAGAGGCTACAGCGAGCGACCAATTGCGATTTGATGCCGATTAGGGTTTTCCTTTTTTTAGATCGCGTGTTTTGTTGGTTTTCTTTTTTTCTGATTTTTTTTTTCGTTTTTGACTTTCCTGGGAGGGTCACGTGCCCAGGCCAGGAATAAAGTGGCTCCGCCACTATCCATAATTACAAAATTTACTGTCCCATCACCAATATGGAAACGTCTTGCTTCGCTTAACCCAACATTTTCCACCTCTTGAAATTTACCTCTGTAGATCTAAAATTTAAAATCCTTATTCATGACAAGAATACTACAACACGACGCCAGAATATTACCATCAGTCATCCTCGCATCTTTAACCAGATTATTCCGTATATCATAATCAAGCTTCTTCAATGAGCTATTGAGTCAAAACAACCACCCTTATGCTTTTGAGTCAAAATAACCACCCTTATGCAACATACCTTGTGCTTAAGAAAAAGCACAAGATTAAATACGTTGCTCGAAACTTGATGCGACAATTTTCTACAGCTCGATATACTAATCCGACAGAGAATGTTTTTGACAATGAAGATGGCGACGACGGAGAGGTAGAAGATGTCACCGAAGGAGCCGAAGACTCTAAAGAGAAAGAGGTTTAGGACGCTTGGAAACCCAAGCGTCAATTAGCCTAGAAATTCAGCAACCACAAAAGAAGAGGGAAGTTCAAATCTTTAGTAGGTTTTCTTGATCGAACAAGTGGCAAGAAGTCGGTTGCTTATGGTAACACCACAGGACTTGTGGATTCTACAGCAGAAGGAGAAGAGAGTAGAAAAAACAATAGAGGTTTGCTTCAGATCAGTATTTATCTCTTACTGTTCTAAATTTTGACAATGAGTGGCAAATTTCTATAACAGTCTGGAGGACAAGTATAGGACATGTTATTCGTGCAGAGAAGGCTATCAAGTCATGAATCTCGCTTGTCAAAGATGGTTAACAGTCATTTCAGATTTGAAGCGACTAAACATAAGTGGTGAAAACACTAATGACCATGTATATTGTTTTTTAAGTGGTTAAAGTTTAAAAAAGCATACTAATTTTATTTTCATTTTACAGTTAGCAAATGCACATAAGTTGTAATATGAGTAGACAGAAAAGCACTTCCATTTCTATAGAAGTTCAATGTTTTGGCTGATAATCCAAAGTGGATTTCTGATAATTATACGTATGAGCAACAATGTAAGGAAAGAAGGATAATTACTATGATTCAAATTCTGGTAGTTGACCTAATTCGATGGAAAACTCACCTTTATTTGGTAGTGCGAATGATCATCCAGTAGGTAGGAAAAAAGCACAACATATGAAGCATCAAACTGCTAAACATGCTAAATCTTGGAGGCCCAGGAGAAGTTCTTTTGGTAAAGAGCCGAAAGAGCAAAGATTTTAGAGAAGAGTATGAACCAAGCAAGATAAGAAATATAGCAAAGATACCTTGAAGAATGTACTATGCGCCATGCAAAAGAAGAGAGGAGGAAAGCTATGCATCATGGAAAAGAAGACAGAAAGTATGCTTGGCTATGTGAGAAGGTTAGGCTTAAAGTTGATTTCATGTGATATGAGAAAACTTTCACCGTTACAGCGTGAAAGGGTGGAACAAGAGTTAGAGAAGTATAGAAGGGATTAGGACAGTTTAAGTGGAGGCTCTAGGGAATCTAAGTGGGTACTATGTATCATGTATCTCATATTATGTTTAATGTATAATGTATCTTACTTCGTCTGATGTCTTGACTGATTATATCAGCGTTGGATTATTTAATGTCATATTTTATGTGAGGGACGATTATTACTTTTACTTATTTAGCATTAAACTTATGGAATATGCATATAATTTCAAAACATACAATCAATACATGAAGAAAAACAAATAAACAGATATTACAATGAAATAAAAAACAATATAAAGTAAATAAACCAACAAACAATAAAAAATTTGCAAACCAACAAACAAACAAACAAAGCAAAGTGTGCAAACCAACAAACAAACAATACAAATACATAGATATTGTTGTCTTTAAAAGATAATTCGAAAATATTATTATTATTACTTAAGTTTTCCATCAACATACATCTCACATTACATCTGTATTTGTAATGCAGAAAATGGGTATTGGGTAAATACAAGTCAGACCCAAAAGACAAAAAAGAAAAGAGAGAAATGTGGATGCGGGTTGCCAGATTGGAGCCCATCATAAAACGAAGTATATTCCAGAACACAGCAAAGCATGGGCGTTATTACGCCCCCTCAAATAAAACTAGGGTTCCAATTTCTCTTCGTCTTTCATGGCGGCGGAGAAAACTCTGAGCTCATCTCTAAATCGATCAAAGTTCTTAGTCGAAATAGCCTTGGTCAATACATCAACATGCTGATAAAAGGCAGGAATGTGTTGAATCTGGAGTTTCCCACTTTCTGTTCGTTCGCGAACAAAGTGGAGATCCACTTCAAAGTGCTTCGTTCTCGAGTGCTGGATAGGGTTCATAGACAGAGAAATAACGCTCAAGTTGTCAACCCAGATCGTTGGCTTTCGATTTATCATGAACCCTAATTTCTGAAGTAAAGTTTTAGTCCAAATAATCTCCGCGGTGGTGCTGGCAATGGCCCTGTACTCGGCTTCAGTGCTCGATCTGGAGATGGTGGCTTGCTTTTTCGTGCACCATGAGATGGGATTACTGCCAAGGTAAACGCAATATCCGGTGATAAATCTTCTATCATCCAGATCATTTGCCCATTCAGAATCACTATAAGCTTGTAAATATAAGTTTTTGCTTGATACGAGCTTTAATCTATCGTTGACTGTCCCTTTTAGGTATCGTAGAATACGCTTCACAGCACACCAGTGTTCACTTGTAGGAGCTTGCATGTATCAGCAAACTTTATTTACACTAAAACAGATATCCGGTCTAGTAATAGTAGCATATTGAAGTGCCCCAACAATACTCCTCTACTGTTTGATGTTCTCAATAGGTTCACCCCTTTCTTTAGATAACTTGAGATTACTTGTCATGGGAGTAGGTAGTGGCTTAGCTTTATCCATGTTTGACCTAACAAGTATGTCTAATATGTATTGTTTTTGCGATAAAATGATGCTTGAGTCTGCATTCCTTTGAATATGTATGCCAAGAAAGTAATTTGCTTCACTCATGTCTTTTATTGCAAATTCCTTATTGAAGTATTTCATGACTAGTTCGATCTCATGCTGATTGTCTCCTATGATGAGTATATCATCAACATAAACTAAAATGTAGATACTGTCTTCCCCTTTTTTTTCTTGTATAAAAAGAACTATCTGACTTAGTGGCAGTGAATCCTAGTTTAACTAAGACGCCCTTCAATTTATCATACCAAGCCCTTGAAGCTTGTTTTAAACCATAAATTGCTTTATGTAATTTGCATACTTGATTGATACTTGCTTCAGAACTGTAACCTTTTGGCTGTTGCATATACACTTCCTCCATTAATTCTCCATTTAAAAAGGCATTGTGCACATCTAGTTGCCTTATTCTCCAGTTTTTATGCAAAGCAATGGTTAGAATTATCCTAACTGTTGCTGGCTTAATTAATAGAGAAAAGGTTTCACCGAAGTCAAATCCAAACTGCTGGGTATAACCTTTTGCCACAAGTCTAGCCTTGTACTTAGTGATCTTACCATCTGCATCTCTTTTGATTTTGTATGTCCATTTGCTTCCTACAACATTTTTGTGCCTTGGTAAATTAACAAGTGTCCATGTTTTATTTTTAACTAGAGCATTATACTCTTCATCCATGGCTTTTCTCCATCTTCTGTCTTTTACTGCCTGTTCATATGATGTTGGTTCCACCTCATTGAGTTGAATATTTAATACTTTGGGTTTAAAAATCCCACTCTTTGATCTAGTAATCATGGGATGCTGGATATAGTTGGTTGTGGTTACAATGAACCTCAGTATGCTCATCAGAAGTTTCATTTGTTAATTCTCTGCTGATATGATATTGCTATGTGTTTGATTCTTGTTGTTCATCATGTTGAGTACTGCTTGTTATTATTTGCTCAGAATGATCATTATGCTCATTCCTTGTTGGTTCTCTGTCTGATTGAACCTCTACACTTATCCATTCTGACAAGTCTGATATATGACTAGTGCTTGCTTTGTTTACATCAGTTCCTTGCATGTGCTTTTCCTTTTCTGCAAAAGGAAAAACTTTTTCATTAAAAACAACATGCCTTGAAATATAAACTCTGCCTTGATTGTCTAGACATATGTACCCTTTTTGATTATGTCCATATCCTAAAAAGATGCATTGACTAGACCTTAGGCTTAATTTATGTTTATTTTATGGTCTGAGACAGGAAAAACATAAGCACCCAAAAGTCTTCAAATATTCATAATTTGGTTTAACACCAAATAAATTCCCAAAAGGGCACACATGGTTTAACACTTTGGTTGGCATTCTATTAATGAGATATACTGCTGTGGCAAATGCCTCTCTCCAGTATCTCATTGGTAGACTTGCTTGAGACAAAAGTGTTAATCCTGTCTCCACAATGTGCCTATGTTTTCTCTCACCAAACCATTTTGCTTAGATGTATGGGGGCATGTAGTCCTATGCACGTGCCTATGTTTTCTCTCAACCAAACCATTTTGTTCAGATGTATGAGGGCATGTAGTCCTATGCACGACCCTTTTGTACTGAAAAACTCATTTAGAGGTTTGAATTCACCCCCACCATCTGTTTGTACAATCTTCACACTACTATTATGTTGTTTTCAGCACAAGTGATGAAATGTTTCATAGCACTGCATGCATCTGATTTTGCCTTTAAAAAATATATCCATGTATACCTAGTGTGCACATCAACAAGTGATAGATAATACCTATCCTCCTTTGTTGAGTTATGTGGTGATGGTCCCCACAAGTCAGCTGCCCCAAGCTCAAGTGGCTTTTCATATATAGTTTCAGAATATTGAAAAGGCAATTTGTGACTTTTACCAATTTGACAGTGTGTGCATATTGATAAATTGTGCAAAGGTGAGAAAGAAATTTTATTTTCATTCAATACTTGTTTTACTACATCATAGCTAGGATGTCCCAGTTTGCAATGCCACATATGAAATACACTGTCACACCTATTATGATTCAAACTAGCATTATTACACCAGACATCATTATTACAAATATTCTTTGTTCTCATATGGCTGAACTGGTACAGACCCTGTTCCAGTTTACCCTGTAATAATATGTCTTTACTTAGCATATCTCTGACTAGACAGAATTTAGGGTGAAATTCAAAATATACATGATTTTCTTTAGCAAATTGTGAGACACTTATTAAATTCTTTTTGATACTTGGCACTCTTAATAAGTTATTAAGATAGAGCAGCCTTGTACCTTGTATAGTGCATGTCCCCACATGTGATATATTTGCAGTTTCACCATTACCCATAGAAACTAAATTCTTACCATTATAGCTTTTGTTCTCCAAATTGAGATTTTGTAAGTTGTTGGCAATATGATTTGTAGCTCCTGAGTCTGGAAACCAATCCTCTGTGTTGATGTCATCAGTCTTGGCAGCATCATCTGTTGAGTTATCTGAATTATTTCTTGATTGATGATTAGTTTGTGCCATATTTACTGTTGGTTGCCTGCTTGATTGTGTCTGTTGTGATGGGCTGTAATCCTCCTTGAATCTGAAGTAGCACTTATTTGCCATGTGACCAAATTTATCACAAATTTGGCATTTGACTCTATTGTTGTTTGAAAACCTTCCTCTACCCCTGCCCCTTTGACTGTAACCTCCTCTTAGATTCTGGTTGTTCCGACTATTTTTCTGACTTTTGTTCTTTGTGGTTGAAACATAATTTGCTGAATAATCTTCTTGCATAAGTCTTCTCTACTCTACTCTACATTCATGTGCAAGAAGGGCTGAGTAGACATAGTCAAGATCAGGTAGGGTTGGTTGTGTGGCAATAAAAGTCACCAGAGATTCATACTCTTGATCAAGGCCATTGGTAATAATGAGAATTTGTTCACTGTTTGAAACATTGTGGCCAACTGCCTTTAATCTGTCACACAGATTCTTGATTTTGGCAAGGTAATCTCTCATGCTCATATCAATCTTTCTTGTATTTTGTAATTCTCTTCTATAGTGCATGATTCTTGCCGCTGACTGGGAATTGAAAATTCTTTCGATGGATGACCATATTTCATATGGCGTGTAACATCCAACAAGTTGTGACAATAGGGTTTGACTGATAGAAGATAGGAGCCAAGATGCAAGCAAGTTATCTTCTTTCTGATATAAAATATATTCTCGGTTGCTAATTGTATTGCCTTTATCGTCAGTGATGTTAACTGATGGAATCACCTTGGTTCCTTTGACATAATCTTGTAGATCATACCCTCTCAAAGCAATTTCTACTTGATATTTCCATGTGATATAATTGTCTTCATCTAACGGGGTGTTTATTGCTTAATTCTTAGGTCTGATCAAGACAGATTCGGATTTTTGATTATCCTTGGATCTGTTGTTAGTGTTTTCTGAAGTAACATCCTCTTCTTCGAAGGCCATGGTGGATAAAGAATTTGGAGAATCTGATTTCTTGATCAAGAAACAGATTCTTCAGATGACTGAGTCGTAAAAGTGCAACTAGAGGTAGAAGTGAAGATCTTGAATCTGATCTGCCCCTAGGATGGCACAGTGGGAAATAAGAACTGATCAACACGATCACTACACTGATCTTGAGAAGGGTAGCCTCCCCTATGATGATAATATTCTGAGGGGACCCCACAAGAAATCAATTTCTCGTAAAGAAATAATCTGCCATTTGGCAATGGTTGCTCTGATACCATAAAAGATAATTCGAAAATATTATTATTATTATTACTTCAGTTTTCCATCAACATACATCTCACATTACATTTGTATTCATAATGCAGAAAATGGATATTGGGCTAAATACAAGTCAGGCCCAAAAGACAAAAAAGAAAAGAGAGAAATGTGGATGCGGGTTGCCAGATTGGAGCCCATCATAATACGAAGTATATTCCAGAACACAGCAAAGCGTGGGCATTATTAGTCTTTCCCTCTCGCTCCTATCTTTATGCTTCTAATAATGATATGCTTGTTGATTGCGTAAAGTATTAGTGCATTTTGACCATCAATATGTTTCACCATGGCAATGTACTCATCCATTTCTTGCATCGGAGCCTTGAAACATTTTAGGATAGATGTTTAGTTGGATCTTGCAACCTTCCCTCTTAACCTCAACAATCATATTGCGTATTATAATACATGCATGCGTTATTTGAGAAAGAACTTTAGCATCATGAAAACGTGCTGGATTTTATAGGATACGAAAAATTACATGCAAAACTCCAAAAGCATGTTTGATGTCCTTTCTGTAGCTTTCTTATTTTGCTGTGAAGTTGATTACCTCTTCCATGCTAGGTACCTTGAAAGCTTGAATTAGCGTTTTTCACTTAGGGTATATTCAATCAACTAGATAATAACCCATTTTATGTGTATGATTTCCAACTTTGTACTCTACATCCGTTGAAGTACATTTGTTAGTTCTGTGAATAAGTACGATCACCTCAAAACATTCATAGCATTTAATGATCCTGGTACTCCAAACAACACGTACCAAAACCATAGATCATTAGAAGGAACTGCTTCAAGAATCATAGTAGGTCCCTTTTCATAACTAGTAAACATTCATCACTAACATATTGGACAAAATTTACAAGCCCAATGCATGCAATCTAAACAGTTTAACATACATAGAAACCCACGGGCCATACTTTTTCTAGTAAATAAGGAAAATCGTTAAGATCTAAGGTACGTAGCTACTCGGTCCTAAATTGATCGATGATACTCTTATTGAATTCCTTATGTTTCAATTCCCATTGTGCCTGCAATCCTAAAATATTCATCTTACTAAACTACAACCATAACATAACTTAACATTCATAAAGCAACATATATTTTGATGTGCAGAGAAACTTCAGTTTTGTGAGCAGCATTTTCCCTATACATGAAATAAGGATTCTTTTTTCATATAACTTTTAGTGTATTTCGTTGGAGATAAAAGAGCTCATGCGAAATTTTCGCCGAAGCAAAGTAACATCATAAGTCGGATTATCGATGAAGTAACCTCTTAATAGTCTCTCAATAGACTGCCCTGTCCATCCTTGTAATCTCTCTATTATTAAAGATCTATTCTCCTAAATACACTTTCAATGTGATTTGATGGTGAAAACCAAGTAGTTTTTCATAGCTGTAGCGAAGTAGTTAACTACCTTCAACAACTGTTGGACAAAGCTCTTCTTCGTAATCAAACATTTCTTCCATCATTTGGTCCTAACAGTATTGGTGATAACTCATATTTTTAATTTGAAAGGAATTTGTAGCCATTTGATTGTTAGATATTAAGGTGGATGATGAGTTACTACGATCGTAAGTGAACATAGAAGTTCCTTATACAAATGGCATGTCTTTGCCAAACTAACACAAGCATGTTTGTTCACCCAAGCCAGATGGATGATGCATTTAAATATTTAATGGCCCTTGACTAAGTTGAGCAGATTGATGAGTTAGCTCGTCTTTTCCAAACTTCCAAACAAATACAAGCGTGTTTGTTTACCCCTATAATGTCATGATATTTTCAACCATTCGCATCTGCACATATCGGACTTGAATTGCTCAAAGTATCAGATTGTTAATTTAGATTTGGAAAAACTCAACATATATTGTAAATAAAATAATCATAGAATTACAGACACAGAGTAATATAATAATAATACAGCGGAATAAATAGTAGTTCATGAAGGTATATATAAACATCAGAGTTGGAAATAAAATACAGTAGAATATCTGAAATACACGGAAGTCTCGAATAAAAACAGATGACATCTCTGAACAAATCAACTGGAAAAGCTGAATGCTAAATCGATAGTTGGATCTCCAAGCGAAGCTCCAAACTCTAAAGGTGAGTCTACATGCTGAATTACTCAGTCTGACCCGAGCGTAAAGCAAAACATAAAACACTCAATTCAGGATTAATATTTTTATATCAATAAATCCAACTCGAGTGAAATATCAACTGAAATACAAGTAACTTAAAGGATGTTTGGGATAACCATCCTCTAAGGATCCGTGAAACTATCTACTATGTAGAAATATAAGCTATTAACAACCAAACGTCATAATAACACCGTGGTCATTTCAAAATAATTTACACTTCAAAACTAAGATATCATTTCCATTTCAAATAAATATATTTCCAAATTATAGCACTTTCAAAACTAAATTGATAATTTCACATATATCTTATTTTAACTTCATTTTTATTTAGTTTTGAAATATTTACTTAATAAATCCATTATCATTTAAATAACCCTAAATTTCATTAAACTAAATATTTCCTTCGATTTATTTAAAACTTGAAATATCCATTTAATCACTTTAAATCATAATCAAGTTATAAAAATCATATCTTAAAACCCTCAAATTCGATAAGTTTCAAATCAATTTAATTAAACAAAATTCTTAATTAAATACAATATAAAATCAATTTCAAATCAATCTTCTCAACCTTAATTTATTAAAATCATTATAAACTCTATATTAAAATTTAATTTAAATAAATGCTTAACCATAACGTATTTTAATAGAATCAAACTTTATTATTAACTTATTTTATATTAAAACAAATTTATACATAGCATAAAATCAAAAATTTAACTATATACAAAATAACATTTATATAACATCTAAAATAAATATTTATATAAAACCATATATTTCTTTCCAAAACCATAGAAATCATTTTTAAAATATTTATATATAGACCAACGGTGTCTGTATAAAATTCTATCATATGGTCAATTGGTACGGATATTTATCATTTCAATCGGTAATTTAAATATATATGGGTATGTATCATTTCAACCCGCAATCCCAAATTTAATTCAAATGAAAACCGCTTGGGTTTATCATTTCGACCCATAATGATTTCCTCCTATTCTAAAGTCTGTTCGGGTATGTATCATTTCAACCAATAGTGAATTCTATACTAACAGCGAACTTGCAGAGTGATAACAAATATGATAATAATAATAGGAATATATTATCAATAACAATATAATATAAACAACAGGACATGGCGTCATATCCCACAGGTGGACAGATATAGATAATATCATATATAACAATGTAATTAACTAATAGCAGCATATTTTAATTATTGTTCGATTGAAATCAAATTTAATAAATATAAGAACATAAATCGTGAGTGAATGCTCACCTTTTGAGGCTAGAGAATACAGAAGATGACATGGATACACACACTGATACAGACACTGAAATTTTAATGACAAATCGAAGCAAAGCAAAATCAGCACGAATTCAGCGATCAAACCTGATAATAAGAATAGACAAAATCCAATCAGGACTGGATTGATGAAGATAATTGGAATCATCTTGATAGAATAGAAATTATATATATATTATTATTTCCAGGAAATCAATCTTTAAGTTAAAAACAAGTATTAAAATAACATATATATAATTAGAAATCATTGTTTTACATTAAATACATACGTCAAAGTCAACCATATACTTAAAATAATATATATTTAGTTTCAGATCACTCTTAAATCCCAACCCATAAAGATATACATATATAATTAGAACCCAAATTCTCATATACCAACCTATAATTAATGAATATAACTTACATACAAACTTACATGCACGCTATATATTATATAAATGTACCCATACCAAGATGTTAACCAAACATATTTTATATAGAGCATGCATGCATGCATGCATGCATACATACATACATACATACATATGCATACATGAAGGCTACACCTATATGTAGATATCACACATATATATTACTTTAAAAATCAGTATTTCTATAATATATAAGCAAGGCGCAAATGTGTTGGCTTAAACTGGTCCATTCTCCAGATCAACATAACTTAAGAAATAGCATGCAGAATTTCAAATACATACATGTATCGTGGAGCATTGGAGCCCACTTGACAATTACTTATTTTATATCATCTTAAAAGTAGTTTATACATATAATATTAAGAGATTTTATTTGATTTACAATAGGCAAAGGTGACTGAATAATATTTTGACTTTAACGTTAATACTGGTGTTTGGTGATTACGACTTATAAGATGTGATGGTATATCAAATCACGTAAAAGGGTATGCGCCGAAGTAGTGCTCTAATGCATGTATAAAACAACGATGGTATTTTAGCAATTTATATAGATTTTTCTATTTGCATGAGTAAAATCTAGCAGTCAAACGTTTTTAGAATCATTGGTTGGAAAAAAATGATCAGAAGTTTGGAATAAGTGTCAGAAGGAGCTTCTTTTAAAGTAACAGGCGCATATCTTTTGTTTTTTTTATTGATTCTGGACATTTAATTGATGTGTATATAGCACGACATCCATTTAAATCTTTGAAAATCTATATGTCTACAACTGACATGCCACTACTAATATAATAAATAAACAGCCGCAACAAATAAAATATGTATATTATACTATCTAAAAAAAGAATTTAAATGTCACATATCATTGTATATGATACAAATATATAAATAAAAAACTTTAATAAAACCATTCATTTATATCTTATATTATAATAATACCCTCTGTACATATTAGCAACTCTTTAAACATTGTTGGAAGAACAGTACAAGTGATATGCGAAATCTTAAGCTATCCTACATATAATACTATATGAAATAAAATATATACATATATCTATTTAAAACAAAATTCTAGTATACTTATATATGTAAAACTGCACTACCAAAACTTACATAACATATATATATATATATATATATATATATATATATGTATGTATGTATGTATTATATATATATATATATATATGTATGTATGTATGTATATGTATATATAGATTAGCATATCATACATACTTACAGTAGGATATAAATGTATAACTTGAGATTTAAAACTATAAGCAACGTCTGAAAAATATATAAACTAATATATATGACTTTATAAACATACAAAACTCATGGCATGTATATAAGTTTAGTGTGTGTACACACACACGCACACACTTAAACTATAATATACATATGCGCTGAAAAGAACAATATAGCTGTAACATATTAATATAGCTTATATAAACAGTATAAATAGACCACTTATATAACTCTTCTTTATATAAACAGAACATATACGTAACTTATAAATATATAGTACCTTAAAACACTACCAGAGGAACACGGCAAAGGCAAGAAGAGGACGACAGTGGCCGAGCTTCAACCGAAAGAGGTAAGGTGATGGGTGTGGGCAAGGGCGGTTGCTCACGGTAGAAGCTGGGTATGGATCTCGAGGGGTTTGCTATGGTGGCGACGGTGAAAGGGGAGGCTGGGTGCGCGGCAACTGACAGGCTGGTGGGGTCTCAGCGTGGGGTGGAAGGTGATGGCGTTGGGTTAGTCGTTTGGATGGGGCGGTGGGAAGTCAGGTAGAGATGCTGCTTGGGCGCGTGAGGTTAGGGGAAGGTGCGGCAAAGGTTGTGGTGGCCGAACAAAATGGGAAGCAAGGAAAAACATTAGAGAGGGTAAAATAGAAAAGAGGAAGAACAGTGCTCGGCCAAATAATTTAAAGAATAGGAATGCAGAAAGCAAATTGAAAAGGAAAGAGAACCAATGTCTAGGGAAAGGACCAGCAAATATAAAGTGAAATAGCCTTGAATTCTGAATTTATGGAGGTAATAAATTTTCTTTTTCAAAGTAACGGTACAAACAAAGTAAAAACAAATGGACCAAATAAAAATGAAGTAAATAAAGATGTAACGGCAACACGCTAAAAGTTAGCAGTAAATTTTGAAAAAGCAAAAGTCACATTGAAAAACAATAAATGCTAGTTGCCGTTTTTAAATTCAACCGTTTGATATCAAGAGCTCGAAAATGGATGCTGACACGGTAAACCGTTTTTACAGATTCACCGCGTACCGGAATCCGAAATACACAATTGAATATACCGCAGAGATCAGCGCGATGAGACGATCAAAACGATATACAGATATAAGTGATATAACCATCCGATCAAAAGTCGATAAGGACACCGATATACGTTGCTATTACGTACGAAAAAATCCAAACGGAGCTAGAAGCGTCCAAATTTCATGTAACAGATTTTGCAGTCTAGTTTAGAGTGTTCTAAATAAATTTTCTCCCGTTGACATTTTAGGTTTTGGAATACTTTTAAATTCAACTATTATTAACTGATGTAAATTTAAATAAAATTTCACACTAAAATAATCTTCAATATTATCAAATGAAAATTTACCAGTTGCTATGTTTAAATAGACGTATTTCAAATAATAAATTTTGATTTTCAAATACTATGATTTAAAATTTCTCAAAATTCAATTAAATACGTTACAAAATTATTAAAAATTTATTGGTCGTTACAACCCAATTAGATGGGTGATACATGCATAAACTGAATGGTCCTTGACTAAGTTTTATTGATTGATGATTTGGGATGTCTTTTCCAAACAGAAACAAGTGTTTTTGTTCACCCAAGCCATATGGATGACACATGTACAGAATGAACGGTCCTTGACTAAAAATTTTAGATTGATGAGTGGCATGTCTTATAACAACCCTTATTTTATTGCACATTATTTCGGATATTTAATTATGTGATAATTAAATAAATAATGTATCTAAGATAGATAGCAAATGAGGGTTTGACATAGTAACAAATTTCGTCCATAGAAGATTTAATAAAAGAGATGTTTTATAGAGAAAGAATGTTTAATTAACTTAAATAAAGGAGGGCCAAAAATGGAATGAAGATCATGTCTTTTTCTCCCCTTCTCCATGCTAATTCACTTTCATTTCTCATACTAAAACAAAAAAATAAAGCCGTACTCCATTAAAAAACATTTCACTTAGAAGAAGAAAAGAAAAGCAAGGGGAAAGAAGAAGTACAGCGTAGTATTGGGTAAATCTCTTCATTTCAGCAAATCTAATGTGAATTGTATTACCATCACTTTGTTGTTTGGGTGCTTATGATTTAGGTTTATGTTGAAATCTGAATTTATGATGTTTTTTACCGTGCATTTTGTTGAGATAATCATATGTATGATTTTATGATTATCATTGGTGAATCTTATGGGATTTCCTAAAGGGTTTTTGATATAAATTTTAGTTTTTAATCCCCAAATGCTTTGAAATTTTTACATGATGTTTGGAATATTATTATGGAGATGGATTTTTAATATCATAATTTCTTGAAATTTTAACAATTTATTATGAATTTTCTGATTCGAGGAAATGAATAATTTCGGATTTTAATTACTAAAAATTGGAAAAATAATTATTTTGCTCTCAAAATTTTATGTGATAAAAATGGTAATTATGATTTTTGGGGTTTTTTCCCAAATATTTTCAGTTTATTATGAATTATTTTTTGATGGGAAGTTTTAATTCAAAAAGGTAATTAAGCATATAAGCAATGAAAAATATTATTTTGGAAAAAAGGGAAATTTACTCTCTATTGTTACTAAAAGGAAATCCTATAGAGATTTCTAATGACTAACTGAAATTTGCAAAGGTTATGGTTTAGTAAAAAAGTTATTGCTTTTAAAGCAGATAAATCAGTTTTTCGGATATTTACTAATAAGTGGCTGGATAGCTATCTCGACTGATGATAGCGTTGCTTTAAACCATCGATAACTTTATATTTTTGATGCACGATAGCCTTGATGCTCGATGCCTTTCCATTCTTGACGCTCGATAGCTTTGCACACTTGACATTTGATAGCTTTGTATTTTGGTGAATAATAGCTTTAAGTGGTTGACACTCGATAGCTTTATGTTTTGGGTGCTAAATAGCTTTGAATTTTTATACACTCAATGATTATTTTCTTTGACGTGCGATAATTACGTATTTTAAAAGGAGCAATAGCTCATGTTTTTAAAGTTTGTGATAGCTCAAGTTTTTAAAATGCGATATCACATACTTTTGAAGTGCGATAACGTATGTTTTGAGGTGGTGTAGCACAACATTTTAAGAAGGCCAGTAGCCTATTTTATATAATTGATGGCTTTTTAGTATGTAATGGACCATATTTTCCTTATAACAAAATATAATTTTGTTGAGATATTTGTTTATATGGAAATGATTTTAAAGAAAAGAAAGATATGTTTTAGCTCGTTATGCTTAGTTTTTATGGAATAAAAATATTACTTATATATAAGTAATTTGTGTATAAAATGGCTATTATGAGGACATATATTTATGATGAATGATGGTTATATCTTGAACAATTGATCTTGCATATGATTATTGTTGTCATGCTAACTTAAATGTTATCATCCAACATTTATAACCTTAGAGATTGTGAGCTAATGACTGATCAGGATTGTTCCAATAGTGGGCATGGTCAAACTAAACTCTTAAGTGAGTAAAATTGCATCCATGAGATTGAAAAGATCAAATTGTATTAGGATGCCTATGAATCATCAAAAGTAACGACTCAATCGATTTTAAGAAACCAGATTTTAAGGGGGAGAATGGTGCCGGGGTCGTGCCCCACATGCTAGCTGTTAAGCTCCCGCTAAGTTGGGTTCATGATTCTATTGCGTAGGGCTTTGCCTATATTGAGGCTGAAATTTTAGGTTATGCATCCAGGGAACTCGTAGCCAGTGATGCTCACCATTATTTTTCTTTTAAGGGACCAGAAGACCATTTTAATTATTTTCTTTTATCATAGAAGTAGCTTGTTATGTTTATGAGAACAAAAGACCACTGGATTATCTGATAAATTTTGGCCCTTGTTGCATTAGGTTTTTAGTTAGCTTGTGAAAATTAATAGGTTCATAGTGTCCCTGAGAAGTTTTGCTAATGAATGGGTAATTTTAAGGGTTAGGCAGTTATGGGAATGTGTAACCCTTAGGCCCTTGACTGCAGATTACTCATTTTTGACCCATTATGCATGATAATGTTTATGACATGTTCTAACTACTTTGGTTGCTGGCAAATGATATGTTTTGCATTGATTGTAAATAGTGAAGGAAAACTGTTCATGCTTCAACAGCATAGGCTCACTATGTATCTATTTTGGTTGAGATAAAATAATATTATTCACATTGGACTTTTTATCTAGCCTGAAGTTTTTTATTCCCCCTAAACTCTCGGATATTTGTCTATACTATCCCCTTCGTCTATAGACTATTCTTCTTTATCTCATGAAAACTCGTATGCATATTACGAGAAATGGAACTAGAAGTGGAAGACTTAACTTGGGAGGTGGAAGCACCGCAACTAATGGAAACGTTCAGCCAAATGCTAGAAACACTAACCATACTACCAATGCTAATGCAAGATTTGGAGCCGCACCGTCGATATGGAGACAGTGTATCAGTTCTTCGTTATTATGATGCAAGCCAGGAAAGATGAGGCTAGGTTGATTGGAGAAAACACTGGTAATTTAGGAGCAGCTATGCCTAAAGTGGTTGCTCGCAATACTTTTTTTGCTTTCAGTGGAGACTATATTAGTCTGGAAGGAAAACCATTATTGGGAAATAAGAATGCCACCATGCTAGAGGATTGACTTCTACATTGTGAAAGAATTTTGACTGATTTGAGGTTGAATGATGAGTATAAGTGGAGGTTTGTTTCTAGGCAGTTGCAAGAAGCTGCTTTGTACTGGTGGAAATATGTGGCAATGGGAGCATCGAAAGAAGATCTTACTTGGACTGATTTGAGGTAAAAGTTTAAGGATAAATTTTCTATCTAAAGCAGCTAATTCTACTTTGTTCGGGAGGTTTACGGAGTTAGAACAAGTCACGATGACTGTTCTGGAGAATGCGACCAAATTTGATGAACTATCAAGACATAGGAAGACATCATTGATACTCTTAAGAAGAACGATGAGTCCATCAGTGGATTGAAGTAAAAAATGGCAAGGGCAATGGTGCTGCACCTTACAGATTCATTTAACACTGTTGTAGACATGGCTACGAGGAACGAAGATTTACTTTCCTCTTTTGGAAATAACAAGCCTATGGAGACTAAGAGTTTGCAAGGCAAGAAGATGAAGTTCTTTAAGAAACGAGCTCAAAAGGGAGGAGTTCCAAAGAAATGGAAGTTTGATGTGATTTGCTACAAGTGTGACAAGAAAGGGAACTTTGCTAATGAGTGTTGCTCGGGAGATAATAAGAAGATCGTGGATAAGAAAGGGGTGAGATGCCACAAGATGGGGCATTTCAAGAGGGAGTGCCCTACACTGACCAAAGCTGAAAAAGGAAAGGTTTATGTTTTGAAACCTATAGCTTATGGGTCGACTGTATAGGAGAAGAGAAAGGATGTGTTGGGAGGTACAATTATTATAAGTAATATGCATGTTAAAGTGTTGTTCGATACTAGAGCATTACATTTTTATATCTCTAGATGTTTAGTATGTAAGCTAAACCTTGAACCAACATACCTTATAACCTCTCTGTTTTGCAAATTTGATAGGCAGCTATGCAACTGTGACGCCCCACCTCTATACCCACGCTAGCCAAGAACACTACGGTGTAGTGCTGTCAACTAGCGCGGAGAATAAGGCTGTTGAGGAGCGACCATCCATGTAATTTCTTATCACACGGTGGCTATAAAATAATCTTCGGAAACAAATATAGAAGTAAGCATAACATGCGAATCAATCACAGATATCCATAACACAAAGGCGGAAAGAGATATGAATATATATCACATAAAAGTGTACATCAGAGAAGTGGTCTAAAAAGATCCACGATAATACAAAAGAATAGCAACGCGTGCTATACAAAAGAATACAACTATGAGTCTATATCTCAAGTGTAAACAACAAAAGCTGTTAATCTAAACAAGTAGCCAAAAGTCTGAGTAGTGAATCACTGGGGGAGGAGTCAAGCAGTAGCACCTGTAACATCTCGGTCTGACCCGAGTATTATTTATAAGAAAATAATAAACGGATCAGTCTAGCTATAAATATCAGATGACATGATATAAAATAAAAGATATGGCATAAACATAAAATATCCATACTGACATACTACTATAAGTATGCAAATAATGATCAACAGGAGATCAACCGATAAGAGATAACTCAATATCACAAGAATCTTCTCAAAGATCCAAAGAGGGCATCATACCCTAAACTTGTACTCATGACAAGTCAAAGAGATAAATTCCAGAAATCAACACAAGAAATCCAGAAATCATAAAAAGGGAAAGAGGCCTATCACATGACGGTCCGAAGACCATGGGGAGCTACCCCACATGTGTGAGTGGAATCACACAGATTGAGGTCAAGACTAACCAAAAAGCAGAAAGGTATGTGTGAATGGAATCACACAAGTGGTGTCTAGTCTAACCTTGCAATGAAAGAGACATCGCGCAATTGCTAGTCTAATTCATAAAGCGATCATCAAGATCAACGAGAAGTGTCAATTACACTAAGCTAGTAAATATAGAAGTTTAGCTTCATGTCCCATAACCACTTGCTTAACTTAAATATTTACGAACAAACTGTAAATCTTCACTAATAAAATTGTCACAAGAGGTTCAATCGAACAAGTCCAAGAATTAACCGACGAAGTGAACGCAAGCGTTTCATACCACTTGTTTTACTAAGTCGTTTAATTAGATTTCTCATCCGAGTGAGGTAAAGGCTTGTATATACTAATAGATTGGAAAACGGTTTAAGAAAAGAGCTTTGTTATTAAAAATAGAGTTGAAATCATTTTGTTGAAAGAGTTTTGATATTTACTACTAGTTTTGAAACCTTTATATTTTAAAGTGACAAATCACAGAAGCGATTGTAGAAACAATCAATCACAAAGGTCACATTCGAAGATGTGATAAAAATCCAAGGAAATCAGCTCAGCAAGTTCTGTTGAATATTTTTCAGATAAGATCCCCTACGGAGGGGGAGGTCCAGGGGGGGTGGCAACCCCCCAAGGTGGGGGTGCGGGGGCAACGCCACCGCTTACGGGGTTCGACCTGCCCGGTCAGGTCGCGGGGGTCCAGGGTTTCGACCTAAAGAGTCACGACCTAAAGGAGTAAGAGACCCTACGGAAACTCGCGACCTAATCATGGCCGAGCTAAGGTGAGGTGCGACTCAACCAGGTCAAGCGACCTAAGGGAGACGAGCGACCTAAGGAACTCGCGACCTAACAATAGCACAGGTCAAGCGACCTAAGGGAGACGAGCGACCTAAGGAACTCGCGACCTAACAATAGCACAGGTCAAGCAACCTAAGGGAGACGAGCGACCTAACAATAGCACAGGTCAAGCGACCTAACGTTTTAAGGCCAAGCGACCTAATTAAACTCGCGACTTAATGGTGTGAAAGGCGTGCGACCTAAAGTGTTACGACCTAAGGGTCGAGCGACTTAGTGGAACAAGGTCATACGACCTAACGGAGTAAACGGTCGAGCGACCTAACAAGTTATAGGTCATGCGACCTAGTGGGTTAACGGCCTAACGACCTAAGGGTTATAGGTCCAACGACCTAGCGGGTTAGAAGGTCATGCGACCTAAAAATGGAAGGCAAGGCCGAGCGACTTAAAGAACCAAGGCCACACGAGTTAAGGCCTAACGGCCTGACGACCTACGACCTAAAGGCCCACGACCTACGACCTAAGGAGCCAGAGCGAGCGACCTAAGGCTATATAGGGGATTTAAGGCCAGAAACGACCTAAGTGTTTGCGACCTAACGACCTAAAAGCCCGCGACCTACGACCTAAGAGCCATACGGCCTACGACCTAATTCCGAGTGCCGAGCGACCTAACGTTGTAGGCCATTTTAAGGTCGGAAACGAGCTATTTTGAGGCCGAGACTTTTCCACGCGAACGACCTAGCATAGGCAGAACGACCTAAGTGCAGAATTTCACCAAAAACACTAAAAATTGGAGTTTTTCGCCAACTCGATTCAAACCAAATGCAAATGTGCATGCAAAAGTGATAGGGAATCATTCCCAACAGTCCAATATAGTTATAGACTAGAATTGTGAGATAAAAATCTCACCTTTGCTCCAAAACCCAATGAAAATGAAGAACAAAGCTTGAAGGCAAATGGAGAAGCAACCACGAGCTTGAATCCGATGTCTTCTTCTTGAATTTGGAGCTGAATGTTGGAGTTGCAATAAAACAAAAACTTTGGAGTTTTAATTTCTCATTCCATTCACCATTTTTGTTGAAGCTTTAGTGTTAGGAAATGAAATGAAGCAATGAAGAAGAAGGGGGTGGAACTTGGGCCTAATGGGCTAAAAGTCCAAACCAAAGGCTCGAGTGAAAAAGTGGTGAAATTCCACTAACCCCAAACATATCAATGTTTATACTTAAAAGATTGCAAACGACGTTTCGAACTCAATGGAAGTGGTCTCGAGTCCTAATTTGACCGTTTGCAAAAAGTAGCTTCGGACCAAAATCCGATTAACGATAAAATATTTAAATAAAATATTTAAATATAAAAATCGATAAATATGCGGGTTGTTACAGCAACTCTTGGAATGAGATTTTTTTAAAACCTCGTGATATTTAGATGTATATTTTATTTTATTTGTAGGGGCAAAATAGTAATTTTTCCAACTTTAGAATTAGGCAATGAAACTATATCATTGCGTAAAATACATTTGTGAAGACCCACCCTTTTCAAACCTCGAAAATCGACACAAAATACGCCACAGTATAATATGCCGACGATCAAGTGCCGGAAAAGACAGATAGTTGAGGGAAAGAAAGAAGATAAAAGAAAGAAGGAACTAAATAATAACAGAATCTCACAATCGCAGCGGAACAAAATATAGTATATAATCTCAGATCTTTACATAAAATAAAAATATATCTTTTTTATAAAATATATCATTAAAGTATCACAAACAAACACAATTACTAGCCTGACAATTTCAAACATTCACGGCAGTGGATATAAACAAGTACGGATAATATGTCTCGGACTCCAGCTCCTCTCTTGAGCTCCACAGCATCCTATCCTGTAATCTAAAATACTCGGTCCGACCCGAGCATTATAATGAAATAACACTCGAGTCAGTCTGGAATACCAGCTGATAAAAATACACCCAAATTGATTATTAAAGTTCCAAAAGTCCTTTTGAAAACAAAAGCATCTCGTAAGACCATGCCACAAATAAACATGTTGGGTTTTTACCTTACGATAACTAAAACATTTTTATCAAAATCCTCTGATATTATAATAGGGTATATACACAGATACTTATTAAAATAGTCGAAATTGTTACGTTCATTAAATTCCAACTACTAGCCACAATCGTGGGTAATACAAACAAAACTCGTAAAAGGCGCGTAGGGAGAATGGATTTCCAACTAATGACTAGGCACTAGGGTACCACCTGTCACAGTACGTGGCCTAGATCACCGTACCGAGGATTACTCCCAATCCCTGCAACACAAGACCAGGACTACCCCTTACTGGATAATCCTGGGTAAGATCACCCCGCGGTTGGGATCGGCAACCGCACCACTACGCCGAATAAAAAGGGACATCTAGACAGGGATGACCTTACCCTAATGGGTGCTACCCACATAGCCATACTGCATATCCTCTGATTTTCAGTCATTCCCGGTTGATGAGGCTTGAGGCTAAGCGTTACCTTTTAGAGCGTTTCACTTAGAATGCCCATCGTCCACCTGACGATATTCCGAAAGCATTCATCCATACAAGTCCGTCCCGGGTTCGAACGGAACCGAAGGCACTGCTCCTACTACATCCATTTTGGAATCATCCTTAGGATTAGTAGCAACTAGCCCTTGCACTTCACTGCTCCATCTTCGACTCTGAACTCGTTTTTCCACAAAAACGTACAAACCGGACCGAAGTGGTTTCCGAGAAATTAATCCTGATCCCGGTCTCTTCGAAACGATCAACGCATTGGCCAATATCGATTGTCTATTATTTAACTATCAATTAATATTCACAAACATCCATCAAACAATAAATAATTTCCACAAATTATTTATTAGCCTCAAAATATCTTCACTAGATATATTATCATTTTCAATCCCTTGAAAATAATTTCAAACCACATACTCCTTATGGAATAAATTTCCAAATATTGATTTCTACTGAAAACATCCAAGCCAAATACTTTAGATTTATAATAATTTAAATTGAAGCTATTTACGTACGTTATTTGAAATATATACATACTTTTTAAATGTTTCAAATAAAACCGCTTTATAAAATATAAACCATTTTTCTTCAAAATAAAAGTTAAGTCATACTAGATTTTAAAATAAAGTTATGAAATCCTATACGAGTTTTTCAAATAAAACTTTAACCAAACTATCTTTACAATAAAACTAGTTTGCAAAATATAAATATTAATGACCTTCTTTTAAAGCATATACCGGTTAACCCTTTTAAAATAATTACTACTACAACTAATTTAGTAAATATTTATTTCTGAAATCTTTACAACTTAAATAAGAATTTTCTTAAAAACATTCTTTTAAAATCAATTTTAAACTTTTAACTTTTACTTAGAAATCTACTTTAAAACGTACTTGGCTTTTCAGGGAACTACACTCCCATTTTCAGAATAAACCGAAGAATTCTTTTTATAAATACTACTAGATTTATCTCAATTCGAATTTACGTTTAAATCCCGTAAATTTTCTTCCAACACTTAAAAATAAACTCCTTTTATTTTTAAGCACCTTTCTATTTCCTGGAAAATCACTTTCAAAACATATGCTTAAAATATTTAGAATAAGGTTACTAGAAATTTCTTAATGAAAAATATTTAAGGAAATATAGAGAAATTTCTAAGTAATTTAAAACAAAATTACCTTGTAAAATAAAGTTATTAATCCAATATTTATTGTAACGATTGCGATTTTTCGACGCTCGAAAACCGACATCAATACGTCCACTGTATCAATTGCCGAGCAATCGAATGCCGGAAAACCGAAGTGTTATGATTAAAGAAGAAGAAAAAGATAGAAGAAGAAAGAAAAAGATAGAACAGAACAGAGAGAAATAGAAACAATATCAGAATCTCACAGTCGCAGCGGAACAACATATAATAGATAAATGAATAATCCTTAAACGAAGAACTATATCAGTTATTACATTACATCATATTACATTACATCATCAGAGTGTACAACAACAAACAGCGGAAAAGAAATACTATTTACTAGTTATACGTCATGCCATCCAGCTTGCCTTCAATTCTCTACAGCAACTCCCGAATTCCAGAATGACCTGATAACCTGACTTTAGACTGCCCGTGTGGAAATTTGTGGGCACCCAGAGTTTAGGAAGGAAAACAATAAACTCTAGGTCATTCATGGGACCGGTGTAAGAAAAAAATAGTTTATCTTTTAAAAACAAACAAAGAAATATTTTTAAAGTCAATTCGCAATGTTTTTTGGAAAATGAGACTACCATAAGGCCTCCCGCACACACACACACAATGCAAACGCAGAATCAGAGGAGATTTCTCCTTATGATAGACAAAGATGCTTGATACGCATTAAAAAGAAACATTTTATATTATTACTAGAGCATAGTGTAGGAAAAATCATTTCGAAAGTAAAGATATAAATCTTAACCAACATACGACCATTATCGTATGCCTACTATAGCTACCATGTTCGATAGCAGGTTACCGCCACATTCCATGGCAGGTTATGCAACTCAAACCGTACAAGATTCGTATTGTTTCTTTGGATTTCCAACAAATGGTCAGGCCAAGGAACTTCCCATTGCCACATGTGTACGCCTCTGGAAAGACGACCCGAGAACCTAACCGGATCTCTGCTAACACAAGGCCGGGTTACCCCTAACTGGGTAACTACTGACACGAATATGTCATCCCCCGATCGTAACCGATCTATATCCGAGGATCCTCAATTCCAACAACCACAAAGTAATAAATTTGCAACAACAACATAGGTTAAGTATCTGGGCTCCATACCATGATACCACCTCTATCCAGAAGGAATGACATACACTAAAGGGGCGCTACCCCCTAATAACCTTGCCGCATCCTTCCTGTTTTGATCATTTCCGGGGTGTGAGGTCCTACGAAGTCTCGTCCACAAAGCTACGCTTTATACAAAAGCCGTGCTTTGATCATCAAATGCTCAACAACACTTTGTATGCCACATTACCAATTTGGGAATGTATCACTGGTAACCATCAACTACATAACCTCTGAGTTCGTACGTCTCAGAGAAGGGTGTTAAGCTAAGAGAATAAATTCTCCGCCACCAACAGAAATATATTTGATAGAAACCAACTTTACATCTCAAATTGTAACGTCAGACACACATCCATACAAGTCCGTTCCGGGATCGAACGGAACCGAAGGCACTTCCAATGAAGTCCTTGCAATCCGGATATTCACTAATCACGAACGAACTTTCCATCACAAAGGGTAATAAATTTCTATATCGGAGATTAGCCGATGCAGAAACATTCGACGGTAATCCTTCCGTTTTCACAAATATCCGGTCTTCAACATCGGTCTTCAAATGCAATCCATAACGACGTATCACATATTCGGAATGGGTTATACGACCCAAAGGTCCTTTCCCGGCTAACCCGAATAGTGAGCGCTTATTTTGAAAATAAGTGTAGCATTCAAATTCAAGCTAATCACAACAAATACCCATTCAAGGGTAAATATTGATAGTCGGTTATTTAACTACCAATAGGCGTGTACAACATCACCAGATTCCATATAATTTTCCAAATTATTTATTTTCCAAAAATATCTTTACAAGATATATATTTTCCACACTTCAACATTTGAAAACAAATTTCACATCACTTTTCACCTTTACAACTTTTGAAAACAAATTTCAACTCGTTTCCCTACACGGGATATATTCACAAATCTTTATTCATTTTCATTTCAAGATGGTTCATTTAAACCAATTAAATAAATCCTTACCGATTTACTTTATATTTACGTTCCAAATCCATAAATTTATTTCCACACTTCAAAAATAAATCAACGTTTATTTTTAAACAAATTTCCCATTCTTTTATAAATTCCATAATGAATGTACAAATCCAAAATATCTATGAATATACGATTTTAAAATCGATTTCTAATATTCATTTTCAATTTATCTTTAAAAGATGTAATCTCAAACATTTCACTTCACATTGGAAAACATTTCCATGCTTATTTAATAATAATAAGTAATTCACAAATCCATTTATTTTTAACATTTGGAAAATATTCAATATACTTAAATCACAGTTAAGTATAAATTTCATTCTTTAATGAAAACGTTCTCTTAACACATTTATTTGGGTCAAAACGGATGTTGCGTAAAACATCGGTACGACAACCCAAAATCACTAGTATAGGGATTCGAAATTAAGACAGATATATAAACCTCGATACTATACAAAACTTTTCCTTTCGGAAATCATTTACTATAACAACAGTGTTATAGTCCACCATTTCCTTTTCCTTCTCGAAAACGTCTATTTCAACAATAAATGTTGAAATCTATGGTTTCGATACTCAACACATTTTAATACATCTTTAAAACAATTAACTTCATTTTATAATATCACTTCCCCAAACCATATCCATTTTATTTAATAATATATTTACTGTCCAAAATCGTGAATATAACTCCCGATCCAAACTCTTTATTATTACACATATTATACAAAAGATAATTCGCTATCCAAAATCGCGAATATATCCCCTTTAATAAACTTCTATGTTTAATTCACCAATTTCAATTGATTTTGGATTTATAAATTCCATTTCTATTTATAAAAACTTCGATTTATAAATCTCCTTTATTAACCACTTCAATTCATAACTTAATTTTATACCAAAAATCTAATTTACAAGTTAATTACTTATAAGTCCTTTATTTTACAAAAATCTATTCATTTTATAACTTCACAATTTATAAATCGATAAATTTCATTCACTTAAGAAATCCAATCATTCTTCATTTTAACACTTATAAAAACTCGTTTTATAATTCCTATATTTTTAATTTATTTAAATATCAGTATTATAAATCTTTTATATAAATTGTTTATAATAATTCAAAAATCCCAATTTAAACCATTCTGTTTAATAATTTACAAATCGTTATTAAAGCTTATATATAACTCCAAAATCATACTTAAGTATTATTTTCCAAAAATATAACTTTTACAATAATAATAATTATAACGCTTATTTATTTAATATAAATCAATTCCAAAATTTAATAAAACGTATATTTTCAAAAATCACTTTAAAACCCTTTTGAATTCAAAATCGTTACTTTAATATTTTTAAAACTCCAAAAATAGGCCAATGCTGCAACAACAACAATATATCAATCACGACAATCAAAACATCATATATCAATATGATAATCAACAAATATCACAATATCTATAATCAAATAAATACTGGTGAGTAATCCAGTTGGATCCCTCCAACCTGTTTCCCTGCATCCATAGACGTTAGCACAATACCAATTCCGTTCCAATACGGAATATCGCGGTATATGGGATTTATAAAATATTATCCGCTATTATGCGGCGCAATAGGGTCTCATCCGCTATATAATGCGGAAAATCAACTCCAAGTACATATATAATACCAATTCCAATCAAGATGGAATTATCGCGGTATATGTTTTTAATAAATAACATCCGCTTAATATACGGCGTATATGGTCTATTACTATACAACAGATAATAATTTATCATTCAATCATACAATCAAGCAATTTTAAATCCAACTATTTAAAATTAAATCGAAACATATTCGATTGAGTGAGAAGTTCTCACCTTGGGTTTCCGATAACAGTTGTAGCGTTTTATTTCGAATAAAATTAAACGAGCGTTTAATTTTACACGAAATTCAAACTAGCTCCAATCGATTCCATTCCAGTTCCATAGCGTAATGCTTGACAAAACGATTGCAACGCAATTCGTTTCGTGCGTTTTCGACCTCGTACCAAAAAGTCATTGCATTTTAAAATTTACACGATTTAAATTATAATTTTATTTACAAATTCTTTTATTTTCAACCTTTCGATCATCTGGACCGTTGATTTCATTTGCAAAGAATCTGGGCCGCTTCTTTCTTCTTCCTCCCCTTCGTTACTTCCAGGTGACGAACGCAACCCCTAACCCATGAAGCCGCCATTAGGGTTGCGAACCGCACCCACTATCGTCGTCGAGAAGTTGATCAAGCGGCACCACACGATGCACCTCGGCCACCTCCACCTTCGGCCAGAAGGAAATCAAACTCGGCCTCATCCCTATCTTGAAAACGCGACCGAACGCCTCTCCTTCCATCACCATTTTCTGGCCATCCAACACTCGAAATGCCATCAAGTCCATATGGATCTAAAGCTCTCACTTAGATCTACAACTTTCGTGTTGAAGATTTCTCGAATTAATTGATGGATTAGAAGAGATTAAGAAGAAAAGATTAGAAGTTTCTGGCCATAGAATTGATAATGGCGGCCTGACCTAATTTCTAGGGATTGAGTGTAAAATGTGAATTATGGGGTCCTTTTATAGAAAAATGACGAAACACTATTCACTCGAAAATTTCCAAACTCCAAATGAAGCGTGCCAGCTGGCGTTTCTAGGGTTTACCCCGCGTTTCGAACACAATGGAATGTGTTTCAAAGGCTAATTCGATCGTATGTGCAAGTTACGGAAATAAACGATCAAATTTAAATTAAACCGATTAAACGAATTTCTATACGTTTTGGCTTGCCCCGGACAAACGGTAAATCCGATTGACACGAAATTTGAAATCTTACAATAATATAACATTATGAATCAGATGAAATTGGTTTCATCGAAATCCGAGACAGTTTGAAAATTGACTATTTTAACTCGTCAATTAAATATTAAAATATTCAATTTTCACAATTTAACTTTAAATTCGATTTTAAAAGTTCTATAACATCATTCTAAGTCCAATATGATAAAATAAAATTCTACAAATCATTTTCAATCACATTAAACCCAATTTCCAATTATTTCTGTAATTTGAAATATTAAATTATCGATTTAATTATCCAATTAAATCTAGATATTCAAAATAAATTTTATTCGACTTACAAATTTTACTTGTTAATATTTAAAAATCAATTGAACATACAAATTTTAATTGACAGAAATTCCGGGTCGTTACAAACTTCCCCCTTAAAAGAATTTTGTCCTCGAAATTACCAAGTAAGAAAAAGTTACAGAATCCATTAACTTTCCCAAAATCTATAGTTAAACTTCTTACAATACTTTACTAATTTTTCGAATCTATACATAGTTATCTTTTCAAAAAATTTCAATTTTCTCAAAAATATTCTAACGCCTTAAATTTTCGAAAAAATTCGCTAGAGTCTCCATTGCGCGGCTCGATCCCCAAAAAAAGACAGTATATATATCACAAATATACATCTCATCAAGTGATGAGGCATCCCGCAGGGAAAAAGGTGTAAAAGTACGATATGTAATCCGAGATATGTACCTTATATATTATTAGCGAGCATATACGGCTAATATAGCACGAAAGCGAGCTCCAAATGCGAAGCAAGCGCAATCCGCACCTACTAAACACTCAACAAACAATGAGAAACATGCATATATGAAAGTAATATCAATATACAACATATATCAACAACTATATATGCCAATATAGAAAATGCAAAAAAACAACAAATGCAACCACCAAACAACTATCCAACCAATAAACATCCAACAATCAGTGTCTATCCAAATCAATTCATAACCAAATCAATATAAATTCACTTCTCATTAATATTCATTGGATTGATTTTCGATTTAATCACATTTGATTTGTTAACATTGGATTTTACTAATATTCATTTATTCATTTCCAATTAGTATACATTCACTAATTTACATTCAATTTAGTTCACTTCCAAATCAAATTCAATTCTATTCAAATTCATTTTCTTCCAATTTGAATTCAATTACATAGCTTTCAATTTTATCAATTCAACTTCTTTAACACTTGATGAAATATACACAAAAAATTAACAATCAAATAACAACCAATGTATATTCAACATAACCAAATTATTTAATTTACATTCAATTTGGTCCAACACTTTTAATTCCAATTGGTTTATATTAAATTGTTTTCATTCAATTATTCAGTTTCTCAACTTCATTAGCTTCTAATGAATTTACACTTACATTCATTATCCCATATCAATTCTTTTACATTCGATTGATTAATATTCCATCCATTTATCAATTCAATTGCTAATTCCTTTAACAAATAAGGTTGAATTCATTTATATAACTCAAGTTCATATTCATCACTTCTCTTGATTAATTTAGTTCGATACCAAGATCAACTTTATTCAACTTCACTTAAGTTATATTCCATTTCAAACATCATTCGTTTAACTTAACTTAAATTTCCACTTATAAATCCAATTCAGATTTCATTTCCATTTAACTTTACCAAAGTCAAAATTTCATCACTTATTCAAATTCAGATTTATTTTGCTTAACAAAATTGTTTAACCATTTATCATTTGGTTTCACTTATATTCAACTATTACAGCTTGGATTTAATTGATTCACTTATACTTACTTTAATTTAACTCCATCCTTTAAGTTAAATTTATCCAACTTAATCCCAATCAAATCTCATTTCAATTTATAAAACTCATTTATACATTCACATTACCAATTTCATTCTATTAATGAGTTTTATTCCAAATTTTAAATATTTTCAATTCCCATTTGTATACGAATTCATTCCTTTATCCTTTGGTTATTTTTTCAATTTCTTATTTCAATTTCCATTTTAATAATGATAATATTTCAATATCATCGTTTCCTAACAACCAAGCAACCATTTATTATAAACATTTACATAAAATTTATTTCTTTTGATATACGAAAATAGTTTGGGTAAAATTATTTCATTTTCCCAATTTCAAAACAATACCGTGTCAGGTTATCTTATTTAAGAGTTTAGAATCACGGTTGTACTTCCCCCACCGATCAGAATTCATAAACAATCAACCGATAAGTCAACACAATACAAAACAATTTATATTCACTAACAAATACGCGCTCATAGCTATTATTACACTCACACTCATGCTAGAGTACTACTGACTCTATCTCTAATGAGTAACACCCAACAGAGCCATGGTTGTCGCTTAACCATATGCTCTGATACCAGATGTAACAATCGCGATTTTTCGACGCTCGAAAACCGACATCAATACGTCTACTGTATCAACTGCCGAGCAATCGAATGCCGAAAAACCGAACTGTTGTGGTTAAAGAAGAAGAAAACGATAGAAGAAGAGAGAAAAAGATAGAACAGAACAAAAAGAAACAGAAACAATATCAGAATCTCACAGTCGCAGCGGAACAACATATAATAGATAGATGAATAATCTTTAAACAAAGAACTATATCAGTTATTACATTACATCATATTACATTACATTACATCATCAGAGTGTACAACAATAAACAGCGGAAAAGAAATACTATATACTAGTTATATGTCATGCCATCCAGCTTGCCTTCAATTCTCTACAGGAACTCCCGAATTGTAGAATGACCCGATAACCTGACTCTAGACTGCCCGTGTGAAAATTGGTGGGCACCCAGAGTTTAGGAAGGAAAACAACAAACTCTAGGTCAGTCATGGGACTAATGTGAGAACTTAAAATAGTTTATCTTTTAAAAACAAACAAAGAAATATTTTTAAAGTCAATTCGCAATGCTTTTTGGAAAATGAGACTACCATAAGGCCTCCCACACACACACACAATGCAAACGCAGAATCGGAGGAGATTTCTCCTTATGATAGTTAAAGATGCTTGATACGCATTAAAAAGGAACATTTGATATTATTACTAGTGCATAGTGTAGGAAAAATCATTTCGAAAGTAAAGATATAAATCTTAGCCAACATACGACCATTATCGTATGCCTACTATAGCTACCATGTTCAATAGCAGGTTACCGCCACATTCCATGGCAGGTTATACAACTAAAACCGTACAAGGTTCGTATTGTTTCTTTGGATTTTCAACAAATGGTCAGGCCAAGGAACTTCCCATTGCCACATGGGTACGCCTCTGGAAAGACGACCCGAGAACCTAACCGGATCTCTGCCAACACAAGGCCGAGTTACCCCTAACTGGGTAACTACTGACACGAATATGTCATCGCCCGATCGTAATCGATCTATATCCGAGGATCCTCGATTCCAACAACCACAAAGTAATAAATTTGTAGCAACAACATAGGTTAAGTATCTAGGCTCCATACCATGATACCACCTCTATCCAGAAGGAATGACATACACTAAAGGGGCGCTACCCCCTAATAACCTTGCTGCATCCTTCCTGTTTTGACTATTTCCGGGGTGTGAGTTCCTACGAAGTCTCATCCATAAAGCTACGCTTTATACAAAAGCTGTGCTTTGATCATCAAATGCTCAACAACACTTCGTATGCCACATTACCAATTTGGGAATGTATCACTAGTAACCATCAACTACATAACCTCTGAGCTCGTACGTCTCAGAGAAGGGTGTTAAGCTAAGAGAATAAATTCTCCACCACCAACAGAAATATATTTGATAGAAACCAGCTTTACATCTCAAATTGTAATGTCAGACACACATTCATACAAGCCCGTTCCGGGATCGAACGGAACCGAAGGCACTTCCAAAGAAGTCCTTGCAATCCGGATATTCACTAATCACGACCGGACTTTCCATCACAAAGGGTAATAAATTTCTATATCGGAGATCATCCGATGCTGAAACATTCGACGGTAATCCTTCGATTTTCACCAATATCCGGTCTTCAACACCGGTCTTCAAATGCAATCCATAACGACGTATCACATATTCGGAATGGGTTATACGACCCGAAGGTCCTTTTCTCGCTAACCCGAATAGTGAGTGCTTATTTTGAAAATAAGTGTAGCATTCAAATTCAAGCTAATCACAACAAATACCCATTCATGGGTAAATATTGATAGTCAGTTATTTAAGTAGCAATAGGCGTGCACAACATCACCAAATTCCAAATAATTTTCCAAATTATTTATTTTCCAAAAATATCTTTACAAGATATATATTTTCCACACTTCAACATTTGAAAACAAATTGCAAATCACTTTTCACCTTTGCAACTTTTGAAAATAAATTTCAAATCGTTTCCCTACACGGGATATATTCGCAAATCTTTATTCATTTTCATTTCAAGATGGTTCATTTAAACCAGTAAATAAATCCTTGCCGATTTAATTTATATTTACGTTCCAAATCCGTAAATTTATTTCCACACTTCAAAAATAAATCAATGTTTATTTTTAAACAAATTTCCCTTTCTTTTATAAATTCCATAATGAATTTACAAATCCAAAATATCTATGAATGTACGATTTTCAAATCGATTTCTAATATTCATTTTCAATTTATCTTTAAAAGATGTAATCTCAAACATTTCACTTCACATTGGAAAACATTTCCATACTTATTTAATAATAATAAGTAATTCACAAATCCATTTATTTTCAACATTTGGAAAATATTCAATGTACTTAAATCACAGTTAAGTATAGATTTCATTCTTTAAAGAAAACGTTCTCTTAACACATTTATTTGGGTCAAAACGAATGTTGCGTAAAACATCATTACGACAACCCAAAATCACTAGCATAGGGATTCGAAATTAAGATTGATATATAAACCTCAATACTATACAAAACTTTTCCTTTCGGAAATCATTTACTATAACAATAGTGTTATAGTCCACCATTTCCTTTTCCTTCTCGAAAATGTCTATTTCAACAATAAATGTTGAAATCTATGGTTTCGATACTCAACACATTTTAATACATCTTTAAAACAATTAACTTCATTTTATAATATCACTTCCCCAAACCATATCCATTTTATTTAATAATATATTCACTGTCCAAAATCGTGAATATAACTCCCGATCCAAACTCTTTATTATTACACATATTATACAAAAGATAATTCGCTATCCAAAATCGCGAATATATCCCCTTTAATAAACTTCTATGTTTAATTCACCAATTTCAATTGATTTCGGATTTATAAACAATGTTTATAAATTCCATTTCTATTTATAAAAACTTTGATTTATAAATCTTCTTTATTAACCACTTCAACTCATAACTCAATTTTATACCAAAAATCTAATTTACAAGTAATTACTTATAAGTCCTTTATTTTACAAAAATCTATTCATGTTATTACTTTACAATTTATAAATCGATAAATTTCATTCACTTAAGAAATCCAATCATTCTTCATTTTAACACTTATAAAAACTCATTTTATAATTCCTATAATTTTAATTTATAAATATCAATAATATAAATCTTTTATATAAATCGTTTATAATAATTCAAAAATCCCGATTTAAACCATTCTGTTTAATATTTTACAAATCGTTATTAAAGCTTATATATAACTCCAAAATCATACTTAAGTATTATTTTCCAAAAATATAACTTTTATAATAATAATAATAATAATAATAATAATGATTATTTATTTAAAATAAATCAATTCCAAAATTTAATAACGTATATTTTCAAAAATCACTTTAAAACCCTTTTAAATTCAAAATCGTTACTTTAATATTTTTAAAACTCTAAAAATAGGCCAATGCTGCAACAACAACAATATATCAATCATGACAATCAAAACATCATATATCAATATGATAATCAACAAATATCACAATATCTGTAATCAAATAAATACTGGTGAGGAATGCAGTTGGATCCCTCCAACGTGTTTCCCTACATCCACAGACGTTAGCACAATACCAATTCCGTTCCAATACGGAATATCGCGGTATATGGGATTTATAAAATATTGTCTGCTATTATGCGGCGCAATAGGGTCTCATCCGCTATATAATGCGGAAAATCAACTCCAAGTACATATATAATACCAATTCCAATCAAGATGGAATTATCGCGGTATATGTTTTTAATAAATAACATCCGCTTAATATACGGCGTATATGGTCTATTACTATACAACAGATAATAATTTATCATTCAATCATACAATCAAGCAATTTTAAATCCAACTATTTAAAATTAAATCGAAACATATTCGATTGAGTGAGAAGTTCTCACCTTGGGTTTCCGATAACAGTTGTAGCGTTTTATTTCGAATAAAATTAAACGAGCGTTTAATTTTACACGAAATTCAAACTAGCTCCAATCGATTCCATTCCAGTTCCATAGCGTAATGCTTGACAAAACGATTGCAACGTAATTCGTTTCGTGCGTTTTCGACCTCGTACCAAAAAGTTATTGCATTTTAAAATTTACACGATTTAAATTATAATTTTATTTACAATTTTTTTATTTTCAACCTTTCCATCATCTGGACCGTTGATTTCATCTGCTAAGAATCTAGGCCGCTTCTTTCTTCTTCCTCCCCTTTGTTACTTCCAGGTGACGAACGCAACCCGTAACCCATGAAGCCGCCATTAGGGTTGCGAACCGCACCCACTATCATCGTCGAGAAGTTGATCAAGCGGCACCACGCGATGCGCCTCGGCCACCTCCACCTTCGGCCAGAAGGAAATCAAACTCGGCCTCATCCTATCTCGAAAAACATGACCGAACGCATCTCCTTCCATCACCATTTTCTGGCCATCCAACACTCGAAACACCATCAAGTCCGTATGGATCTAAAGTTCTCACTTAGATCTACAACTTTCGTGTTGAAGATTTCTCGAATTAATTGATGGATTAGAAGAGATTAAGAAGAAAAGATTAGAAGTTTCTGGCTATAGAATTGAAAATGACGGCCTGACCTAATTTCTAGGGTTTGAGTGTAAAATGTGAATTATGGGGTCCTTTTATAGAAAAATGGCAAAACACTATTCACTCGAAATTTTTCAAACTCCAAACGAAGTGTGCCGACTAGCGTTTCTAGGGTTTACCCCACGTTACGAACACAATGAAACATGTTTCGGAAGCTAATTCGATCGTATGTGCGAGTTACGGAAATAAACGATCAAATTTAAATTAAACTGATTAAATGAATTTCTATACGTTTTGGCTTGCCTCGGACAAACGGTAAATCCGATTGACACAAAATTTGAAATCTTACAATAGTATAACATTACAGATCCGATGAAACTGGTTTCATCAAAATCCGAGACGTTTGAAAATTGGCTATTTTAACTCGTCAATTAAATATTAAAATATTCAATTTTCACAATTTAACTTTAAATTCGATTTTAAAAGTTCTATAACATCATTCTAACTCCAATATGATAAAATAAAATTCTATAAATCATTTTCAATCACATTAAACCCAATTTCCAATTATTTCTGTAATTTGAAATATTAAATTATCGATTTAATTATCCAATAAATCTAGATATTCAAAATAAATTTTGTTCGACTTACAAATTTTACTTGTTAATATTTAAAAATCAATCAAATATACAAATTTTAATTGACAGAAATTCTGGATCGTTACATTTATACTATCATTTCCTTTTTGCATAAAGTTATTACATCAAGTACTTATAATAAAATTTCCTTCAGAAATCATAATACTATTTTATCTTTAAAATAATTAAATACCATATTTACTTTAATAATATTTACTTTTCACTTAAGAGTAATTAAAGATAGTAATTTTTCTAAAATATTCTAAAAACACATTTTTAAACTTTCTAGTTTATACTTTGAAAGCTTCTCTTTTGAAATATACTTCATTTCACAGGAAAAATACACTTCCCATCCTTTTAAAATAATCCCATTATTATTTTTAAAACAATTTGCTCCTTCTTATAGAGGTTCCCACCGAAAATCTATACTTTCAAATTTATCCCCCGATAAATATCTCATTTCACTTATAAACCCAGTTTATAAATTTTTGTTCCTCATTTCCTTTTAAATCACAAATTTCAAAACACTTCAAATTCTAAACCAATATCCTGAAAATTTAATTTCCTTAAACTCATTTCTCAAATTTACTTTCAATTCCCCTTTAATCTCAATTTATTTTATTTATATTTTAAATATACCAGATTTATAGTTATCCAACCATACACAGCATAACAAAATTCCAAATCATTCTACCACAGGATATAAATGATATATCACGGATTACGAATAAAATTTCTATATTGTGAGGAATCTAGTTGGTTCCCTCCAACCTATTTTCCCTGCATCCACAGACGTTAGCACAACAGATAAATATCAATCCAGACTAATGTTAATATTCCTATTCAACCAATCACTCAATTATTTAAATATTAACAATTTGAATTAAATGGTATCCCGGTGTGAGTAAGATTAACTCACCTTGAATTTGTTGAGCGTTTAAATTTTGAATTAAATCGACTGCGATCGATTTAACCCAAAATTTTGCTAGCTTCGATTGTCTCCAAATTTGCACTGTAGCATAGATCGTGTCGAGGCGATTCCGGCGCTTCTTGTTTCGTTGAAATATGATAATGTATGCAACAGTTATTCAGTTTTAAAGATTGTTATATAATTAAAAACAAAAATTTATTTTCTTTATTATTAATTTACCAAAGCGAATATCAGCTGCACAAAACAAAATCAAGGCCGAAGCCTTGTCTTCCGCACGCAATGTTTTTTTCAGGCGAAAAAACGAACCCATCAACTCGCCATTCCACCCTATATGCCGTTGCCTCCTCACCCAAAACGAAGTCTATCTGACACCTTCCCTCGAAAGCCCTACGCGTCACCTACCATCGGCCAGAAAATCACAGAACTCGGTTGCTCCATCAGCTCGAAAAACGAGCGCGAACGGACGGCGAATGCAACCCTATAACGCCTCCAATCGACGATGATACCCTCGATCCACCGTACGGATGTGAAGAGCTCGGGAAGCTCCACGATTTCCATTTTAGAGATATCTTCTAATTGTCGATGGATGTTAAGAATTTAAGGGGAAAAATTGAAGGTTCACGGCCATTGAAAACATATAAACGACGGCTGTGATATTCTCCTAGGGTTTCATAGAGAAAACGAATATATATTCGATTTTATAATATTAATTTAATAATATTACCACCTTTAAACAGCTTTTTCAAACGAACTCCCATTGAAACATGCCGACAGCCATTTCTAAGGTTTTACCCGCATTCTGAACACAATGGAACGTGTTTCGAAAGCTAATTCGATCATATACGTGAGTTACGGAAATAAACGATCAATTTTAAATTAAATCGATTTAAATAGTTCTATGCGTTTTGAGCTGCCAGGGTCAAACGACAACTCTGATTGCTACGAAAATTGAAATCCGATAATAATACAATATTACGGATCTAATGGAACTAGTTTCGTCGAATTCCGAGTCTGTTCCCCAAAAGGCTATTTTAACTCGTCGATAAATTCGAGCGATTTTCGAAATTGTCGAAATCACTTAAAATTTCGATTTTAAAATTTTACTAACTCATTTATAAATCATATAGAATTTATAATCACATTAGTAATCATTCTGATTCATTTCAAATCAAAATCTGATTATTTACATTATTATATTATTAAATTCCATTATTAAATTAATACAAAATTCCACATTTAACCTATCGACTTTTAATTCCACCCAACAGTCCAATCTTATAATTCAAATCCAAATAGACTTAAAATGAGTTTTAAAAACCATTTCCGTTCCATTTGCCTCCAGATTCACAAATTATTTCAATTTCAAATAGTTAATTACTATTATTCAAATTCAATTTAATTACCATATTTGAAGTTATAACTTATTTTATTAATTTAACCAAAATCTTTTTATTCAAAATCCAATTATATTTTACATTCAACATTTAAAATGAGTTGAATGTTCAAAATCTAACGACCAAAATTTCAGGTCGTTACATTCCTCCCCCCTTATAAAAATTTCGTCCCTGAAATTTGCTAAGGTAGGAAAATGCTACTAAACTCATTTACTTACCCAAACTTACATTTACTTCACCAAAATTTTTAGCTTAACTCCAAAGTCATTTGCTTATTTTAACCTAAAAGATTTGTTTTCACTATCCTTTCAAAAACAACTTTACTAGTTAACCAAAATTTTTAAAATTTCCAAAAATTTTCAAACTCCAAAAATTTTGAAATTTTTTTTGACAGCGTCTCCTTTGTACGGAGAACGTTTTACAATATCACAATAGATATAAATATATATACATCGACCCACATGGTCGGAAAACAAAATATACCACAATATATATATATATATATATATATATATATATCATTTTCCAATTATAGTGTAGGCATACCTTTTGATTAGCAATTTAAAAGCAAGCGGCTAATATATTATGCATATACGTGCTCCAACTCTATCGATTGCCTCCCGTACCTGTACTTATTTAAACAAACACATTAGTTTTCAATAATATGAGAATTTAGCAGCATTCTATTCATTTATCTTAACCAAACATATCAATTACATACCCAAAAAAACAAATTTCATAATCCTACATGTAATCCATATTTTATAAGAAATCACAAGGTTTCAATACTACTTTAGTTTTCTTTACAAATCCAAACTTCATTTTATTCCACTCGAATGATTTACATTCAAGTTTTCCACATACAACTTATATTTACTTCAATTCAATTTTCAAATTAATTTACAATCAAATCTTTATTTTAAATTTAATACATTTGCAGTTCTTTATGATTCACTTGCATTTATATACAAATCCACTAAATTAAACTCCATCTCATTCCAATATATTCAAAACTAACTTCATTTACTTTCCTTAATTTATTAGTTTTGTTTACAACAAAAATAACTAATCTAAATGCAAATATGATGTTATTCAAGCAAATAGCCATTACTTAAGTTTTATACCCCTTTTAAATTAATTCCAACTCAAACTATATTAATTTTACTCCATTTGAAATTATTTACAACCTAAACAATTTGTACTTCATCTCAATTATTAAATCAAATCCCTATTCTCATTTCATGTTCATCATCCAACTTAAGTTTATATTAATATCATTCCATTCTGGATTATTTACAACTCAAACATTCTTACTTCATCATGATAAGAAACTAAAATTCTTCCACTTGCATTAAAATTGTATTATCTAAACAAAATTTCATTCAAGACCCCTTATAAAGCTCGACTCCAAAATAACTCCATTTCTTCTTACATTAATCTTATTTCCATTTTAATTTGATTCTTATCCAATCAAATTCCAATCCTTTTACAGATTTTAATTCAATTTGTTTACTTACTCAATCCATTTTAATTTTAATTCACCTTGTTAATTCATTCCTGAATTTATTTTACTAATAACATAACCATTCCAATTATTACAAACTAAAACTGGGTTTTATTTTGCTTTTAAAATTTTTAACAAGCTACCAAAATTTTATTCATTCCAATACAATTTCCATTTAATTTAGCTTACCCTAAATTCATCTTCAAACAATTTCTTTGAATTTAGTTGAGTGAGCATTTACTTCATTCAATATCATTTCAACTAAATTAAATCTTCTTTCAATTCAATTCTTTTCCGATTCTAATTCAAGTTCAACCAAATTTTAGTTAGCTAACTTAAATTCTTACCATTCCTTTTACTATTTTAAATAAGAATTTAATTCCATTCAATATTATTTATAATGCAACTGAATTTTGATTTCAATTCAATCCAAATTTAACTCAATTTCGCTTAGTCTAAGTTAAATTCAATTCGGTCCAACTTTATTTCTCTATATATAAGTTCAAAACTTATTTACTAACTTAAGTCCATACACCTTTTATATTTTACTTTATCTTATCTTACTTTACATTTCATTTAGGATTAAATTTGAATTCACCATACCATTCAACTATTTCCCATTTGTGATTATAATCCCATTTGCTATTTATAAGTTCACCAACTTATTTACTTAAAGTTTATATTGCTCATTTGAGTCATTTTCACCTTATAATCACAATTCCAAATTATCTATATATATCACTTAATAGCTTAAGGGTATAAATTTCCATTACACAATTATAACTCTCAATTACAATGTCATTTTACGTTTCAACTTTATATTCAATTTAATTCAATTTCAATTTCAAATTTTATTTAACTTATCCTGTGTTAAATTCAAATATATTTTATTCACCACTATTTTCTCAAATTAAATTTTAATTCCAGGATTAAAATTTTCGTTTTCTTATTATTAATATCAACTTCACTTAATGAGTTCAATAGTTGATTCATTTTAACTTTACACATTATTTAAATAGAATTTTCCAGAATTCAATTGTCCGGTTTTATTTCGAAACCATTTTGAAATAATAATCAACATATACCCACTTGGTATATCAATTCAAATCCCCGGATTCCAAAATATTTGGTTTTACCAAACAAATTTCCCTTTCAAAACTTCCAAAACCACTTTTATACCCAACAAGTCCAAACAAATATCATAACCACTCACCACGGAAGCAATCCATCACTTAAGAAACTCGAAAATGAATATGATGATGTGGCCATCATTAATCAGGATTATTTTCCAGCGACTGAAGCGAGTTCAGTGCTTCCTTACTTCCACAAATTCCTTTTAAACAATTTCCATTCAGAAATATTTCCCAAAATAATACCCCATCATTGCTTCAAACACTTTGGAAAACATTTCCACCATTTCCAGGATTTATATTCCCAAACTTTTTGTTTAAATTCATTTTTAACACTTTTCAAAATTTCGGGGATTTAAATTCTGGTTTAAATGAAAATTTAGTTATATTTTATTTTATTTAAACCATACTTACAAAATCCTATTTGGTTATAACCATTTCAAATTTTTAGATTCTTATATTTGATTATAATATTAACAACCAAACATCCAAATATATATAATAATTTCAGAAAATCATTCTTTTTATATCAAAATATAATTTTGGGTAAAATTATTTTATTTACCCACCTTAAAAACAATACTATTCGTTTTTTCTTGTTTTAGAGTTTAGAAACCCCTATCGATACGGTTGTCTTCCCGTACCGACCGAAATTCATAAACACTCAACCGATAAGTCAACACAGTATGAAAGTAATTTTTATATTCACTAACAAGCACGCTCTCATAGCTATTATTGCACTCAACTCAATATAGAGTACTAGTGACTCTGTTTAATGAGTAATTTCTCCACCAGAGCCAAGGTTGTCGCCAGCCTAAGCTCTGATACCACATGTGACGACCCGCCCTTCTCGACCCTCGAAAATCGATACAAAATATGCCATAGTATAATATGCCGACGATCAAGTGCTGGAAAAGACAGATAGTTGAGGCAAAGAAAGAAGATAGAAGAAGGAAGGAACTAAACAATAACAGAATCTCACAATCGCAGCGGAACAAAATATAATTTAGAATCTCAGATCTTTAGACAAAATGAAACTATATCTGTTTTATACAGTATATCATCAGAGTATCACAAACAAACACAATTACCAGCCTGACAATTCAAACATTCACAGCAGCGATTTAAATAAGTACGGATAATACGTCTCCGACTCCAGCTCCTCTCCTGAGCTCCATAGCATCCTATCCTGTAATCTATAATACTCGGTTTGACCCGAGCATTACAATGAAATAACAGCCGAGTCAGTCTGGAATACCAATTGATAAAAATACACCCAAATTGATTATTAAAGTTTCAAAAGTCCTTTTGAAAACAAAAGCATCTCGTAAGACCACGCCACAAATAAACATGTCGGGTTTTTACCTTACGATAGCTAAAACATTTATAAAAATCCTCTGATATTATAATAGGGTCTATATACAAATGCTTATTAAAATATCTGAAATTGTTACATTCATTAAATTCCAGCTACTAGCCACAATCGTGGGTAATACAAACAAAACTCGTAAAAGGCGCGTAGGGAGAATGGATTTTCAACTAATGACTAGGAACAGGGGTATCACCCGTTACAGTACGTGGCCTAGATCACCGTACCGAGAATTACCCTCAATCCCCTACAACACAAGACCGGGACTACCCCTTACTGGATAATCCCGAGTAAGATCACCCCATGGTTAGGATCAACAACCGCACCACTAAGCCGAATAAATAGGGACATCTAGACAGGGATGAGCTTACCCTAATGGGTGCTACCCACATAGCCTTGCTGCATATCCCCTGATTTTCAGTCACTCTCGGTTGATGAGGCTTGAGGCTAAGCATTACCTTTTAGAACGTTTCACTTAGAATGCTCATCGTCCACCTGACGATGTTCCGAAAGCATTCATCCATACAAGTCCGTCCCGAGTTCAAACGGAACCGAACGCACTACTCCTACTACATCCATTTTGGAATCATCCTCAGGATTAATAGCGACTAGTCCTTGCACCTCACTGCTCCATCTTCGACTCCAAACTCGTTTTTCCATGAAAACGTACAAACCGGATCGAAGTGACTTTCGAGAAATTAATCCCGATCCCGATCTCTTCGAAACGATCAATGCATTGGCCAATATTGATAATCGGTGATTTAACAATCAATTAATATTCACAAACATCCATCAAACAATAAATAATTTCCCCAAATTATTTATTAGCCTCAAAATATCTTCACTAGATATATTTCCATTTTCAATCCCTTGAAAACAGTTTCAAACCACATACTCCTTATGGAATAAATTTCCAAATATTGATTTCTACTGAAAACATCCAAGCCAAATACTTTAGATTTATAATAATTTAAATTAAAGCTATTTACATACTTTATTTGAAATATATACATACTTTTTAAATGTTTCAAATAAAACTGCTTTATAAAATATAAACCATTTTTCTTCAAAATAGAAGTTAAGTCATACTAGATTTTAAAATAAAGTTATGAAATCCTATACAAGTTTTTCGAATAAAACTTTAACCAACCTATCTTTACAATAAAACTAGTTTGTAAAATATAAATATTAATGACCTTCTTTTAAAGCATATACCAATTAACCCTTTTAAAATAATTACTACTATAACTAATTTAGTAAATATTTATTTCTGAAATCTTTACAACTTAAATAAGAATTTTCTTAAAAACATTCTTTTAAAATCAAATTTAAAACTTTTAACTTTTACTTAGAAATCTGCTTTAAAACGTACTTGGCTTTTCATGGAACTACACTCCTATTTTTAGAATAAACCAAAGAATTCTTTTTATAAACCCTACTTGATTTATCTCAGTTCGAATTTATGTTTAAATCCAGTAAATTTTCTTCCAACACTTTAAAATAAACTCCTTTTATTTTTAAGCACCTTTTATTTCCTGGAAAATCACTTTCAAAATATATGCTTAAAATATTTAGAATAAGGCTACTAGAAATTTCTTAATGAAAAATATTTAAGGAAATATAGAGAAGTTTCTAAGTAATTTAAAACAAAATTACCTTGTAAAATAAAGTAATTAATCCAATATTTATACCATCATTTCCTTTTTATATAAAGTTATTACATCAAGTACTTATAATAAAATTTCCTTTAGAAATCATAATACTAATTTATCTTTAAAATAATTAAATACCATAATTACTTTAATAATATTTACGTTTCACTTAAGAGTAATTAAAGATAGTAATTTTTCTAAAATATTCTAAAAACACATTTTTAAACTTTCTAGTTTATACTTTGAAAGCTTCTCTATTGAAATATACTTTATTTCCTAGGAAAAATACACTTCCCATCCTTTTAAAAATAACCCCATTATTATTTTTAAAACAATTTGCTCCTTCTTATAGAGGTTCCCATCAGAATCTATACATACAAATTTAACCCCCCATAAATATCCCATTTCACTTATAAACCAGTTTATAAATTTTTATTCCTCATTTCCTTTTAAATCACAAATTTCAAAACACTTCAAATTCTAAACCAATATCTTGAATTTAATTTCCTTAAACTCATTTCTCAAATTTACTTTCAATACCCCTTTAATCTCAATTTATTTTATTTATTTTTTGAAAATACGAGATTTATAATTATCCAACCATACAAAGCATAACAAAATTCCAAATCATTCTACCGCTGATATAAATGAAATATATCACAGATTTCGAATAAAATTTCTATATTGTGAGGAATCCAGTTGGATCCCTCCAACCTGTTTTCTCTGCATCCACAGACGTTAGCACAACAGATAAATATCAATCCAGACTGATATTAATATTCCTATTCAACCAATCACTCAATTATTCAAATATTAACTATTTAAATTAAATGGTATCCAGATGTGAGTAAGATTAACTCACCTTGAATTTGTTGAGCGTTTAAATTTTGAATTAAATCGACCGCGATCGATTTAACCCAAAATTTCGCTAGCTCCGATTGTCTCCAAATTCGTACTGTAGCGTAGATCGTGTCACTGCGATTCCGGTGCTTCTCGTTTCGTTAAAATCTGATAATGTATGCAAGAGTTATTCCGTTTTAAAGATTGTATATATAATTAAAAACAAAAATTTCTTTTCTTTATTATTAATTTACCAAAATGAACATCAGCCGCACAAAACAAAATCAAGGCCGAAGCCTTATCTTCCACATGCAATGTTTTTTTCCAGTTGAAAAACGAACCCATCAACTCGCCGTTCCATCCTATATGTCGTGGCCTCCTCACCCAAAACGAAGTCGATCTGACACCTTCCCTCGAAAGCCCTACGTGTCCCCTACCATCGGCCAGAAAATCACAGAACTCTGTCGCTCCATCAGCTCGAAAATCGAGCACGAATGAACGGTGAACGCAACCCCATAACGCCTCCAATCGACAATGATACCCTCGATCCACCGTACAGATGTGAAGAGCTCAGGAAGCTCCACGATTTCCATGTTAGAGATATCTTCGAATTATCGATGGATGTTAAGAATTTAAAGGGGAAAAATTGAAGGTTCATGGCCACTGAAAACATATAAACGGCGGCCGTGATATTCTCCTAGGGTTTCACAGAGAAAACGAATATATATACGATTTTATAATATTAGTTTAATACAAGGTAAATAGACACAAGGAAGAAGTTGCAAAAAAATTTAGTCTCAAGAACAACAAGTTTGTTTTTTAGTCTGAAGGACACTTTTTAGTGTAAACTGCAAATAATAGTTACAACTATCATTCTATGATTTACACAAAAAATTATCATTCAGCCTAAAAAATAAACTTCTTGTCCTTGAAACCAATTTTTTCTCTAACTTTTTCCTCAAGTCTAAAAACCACAATTTAATAATATTACCACCTTTAAACAACTTTTTCAAACGAACTCCAATTGAAATGTGCTGACAAGCATTTCTAAGGTTTTACCCGCATTCCGAACACAATGGAATGTTTTTCGGAAGCTAATTCGATCATATAAGCGAGTTACGAAAATAAACGATCAATTTTAAATTAAATCGATTAAAATAGTTCTATGCGTTTTGAGCTGCCAGAGTCAAACGATAACCCCGATTGCTACGAAAATTGAAATTCGATAATAATACATTATTATGGATCCAATGGAACTAGTTTCGTCGAATTCCGAGACTGTGCCCCGGAAGGCTATTTTAACTCGTCGATAAATTCGAGTGATCTCCGAAATTGTCGAAATCACTTAAAGTTTCACTTTTAAAATTTTAACAACTTATTTATAAATCATATAGAATTTATAATCACATTAGAAATAATTCTGATTCATTTCAAATCAAAATCTGATTATTTGCATTATTATATTATTAAATTCCATTATTAAATTAATATGAAATTCCAAATTTAACCTATCATCTTTTAATTCCACCCAACAGTACAATATTATAATTCAAATCCAAATAGACTTAAAATAAATCATTTTCCTCTAGATTCACATATTATTTCAATTTCAAATAGTTAATTATTATTATTCGAATTCAAATTAATTACCATATTTGAAATTATAACTTATTTTATTATTTAAACGAAATCTTTTATTCAAAATCCAATTATATTTTACATTCAACATTTAAAATGAATTAAATGTTCAAAATCTGACGACCAAAATTCCGGGTCGTTACAACATTTTTTGGTCGAGATGGTATATTGTTTGTACGAATTAGAGTTCGTATGAAGGAGTTACGTGTAGTTTAAGTTATGGCTTTTGATTCATTTAAACGAGGAAAAGCCCATTTTGCAAAACATGACGGTTCAGAAGTTCTATAACGAGCTGAGTAGTTTTGAATTATTTCTCACGAACGATTATAATTCTAACTTCTCCTTCTTTCTTCATCTCTCTATTATCATCTTTCTCTTTCAAATCTAAATCAAACCTAAACATATACATATACACATATATGCATGCATGCACACATACACATATACATATTTATGCATGTATGTGTATGTGTGTGTGTGTGTGTATATCAAATTAACAAGTGTGAGGAGGACCACATACTCATTGTTGATGGAATTGAGAAACTTTGGAGAATAGCAATTCCAGACAGTAAGGATTTGGAGTGCAGTTAAGAGATTTCTAGGGCTTGGAATGTAGATAGGTGTGTAGGAATTATTTTGGATTATATAGTGTTTACATAAAAGTAGTATTCATGGTTTGATTGCTAATTTAGATTAGTTGATGTTGAATTTGAGTAAATTTTATTAAGGGAAATATCTTGAAGTGATTATACGATTAGACAATGTTAATGATAATTGATTTAGGATTAAATTGTTATTAGAGATAAAGATTAGAGTTAAGATGACATTATGTTGCTTTGGATGAAAATTATGGACATATGGATAATATTGTTGTAGGGAAGTTAGGATAGTAAGAAATGATGTTTAGGAGGTATAAAATATACAAAAACGGTAAGCAATGGAGGAAAATCAAATTAAGAAGGAAAGTACTCAAGCTGATTGAACTTCAGCACATTCGGCACGACAACCGATCCACCCGTGAATGTTTAGAATTCCAGGTTGAACTTGGACTAGGGCCGTAGCATTTTTCTTTAACCAAGCATATAGTAAATAGATGATGAGTGACGTGTTAGTATCTCTGAGATATAATGAAGTGTTTAATGTCTAGAAATATGCTTCGATGATTGTGCGTTTTCATGATTTGGCGAGTCTTTTATTAAAGCAGTTAGGTTGTGTTTACCTATGCCTTAGGTGTTTGTGAGTATAAGTTTATCTAACTCACACTCTTATTTACGTTCACGAGATTAGTCTATGTTTAACTATATCCAGGGGTTAGTATCTGGTTAACTAACTCTTGTATGTATCGATGGTTTAGTATATGTTTAACTAACTCTTTCTCTCTTCTATGTGTGTAGAGGGGTTAGTCTATGTTTAAATAACTCTATTGTATGTTTAATGTTGTTTGGTATAAAGTAGTTGATTACATATTGTAATGATTCCAACAGACAAACACTTCGATGCTAGATAGATAGGTTCAAGTCTAGTATGTGTTAGCTCTCATATGATGCTTATGAAATCATGTTAGTAGTACATACCAGGTAATATTTTACTCACCACACATTTGTCTGACCCCTTCTCCTACACTATAGTTTAACGGAGTAACCAGAGTATGTGAGGCATTGAAGATGGTGACTATGAAGACGTTTATATATGTTATCCTCTTGTTTGTATTTATTTATTATGTAATGTGACATCTGTATGTATGAAGACTTAGGATGTATATAGATTGGATTTGTATATTTTATCTATATCATATTCTAATCCATTCCGGGGTAAGTCTTAAAAAATATAGATAGTTAGCTTAGCTCTCTGTATACTATTGTGTTTAAAATAATCAAGCTTTTTATTTTATGGTGCATATGACTCGATCATATGGTCACAAAAAGTTAGGTTGTTATATTTGGTATCAGAGCTGTATGTTAGGACGTAAAGAAAGAGCATACTTGTATACTTTTAGATAATGTAAACATTTATAAGTATACTAGTTAAAGTAAATGGCATATGAAGTTTAATTTTAGGTTTATGTTTACATATCCTTTCACTAATCTAGGTGGATCTAATATTGAATCCAATTTTACAGATTGTAAAGATGAGTAACTCGACTGAAAATGGCATGGAAAATGAAGCCGTGGAAGTACCAGACGTGAACATTCCACTTTGGTTCTATCATTATATTCATTCTAGAAACCATGCCACTATTAGCAAAGGGGAAATTGTAATTGGAGTGTAAGATGGACATTTGTTCGTGCATCAGCGCTGAATTCTTAAAATCGTGTAAGGATTTTTTGAATATGGGTGGCAACCCGTACAAGGGAATGGAAGCTTATGTGGAAACCGAGCGTGGTTACATACATGTGAAATTATTTTTAGTACGTCGATTTTGAGTGATGAGGTAAAAATACAGCTTGCTTCTTAGCACTTATAAAAGAAATAATGAACTGGTGGGACGTTGTTATATAGAAAGTCAACGAAAATGAAATCTCCTGGACCGGATTTAAGAAAAGATTTAAGACAAAAACTTTGTATAGAGCTGAATGGGAAGTGATGCTTGAGAAGTTTATTAATTTCAAAGAAGGAAATTCCACTGTGAAGGAGCATATTAATAACTTTAATGAGTTGGGGAAATCCAGTTTTGCATAAATGGATGATTATCATATGATTGTTGCATTTTGATAATGATTATAATACGCATATAGAACTATCAGTTATCATTAGAGAATTTTTGCATTCATTTGGATACATGGCATGGACATGATTACATAAAAAGAGGTCAACTGAATCAGTGGACCGCCTAATCTTTTTCATTAGTTAGGGACATTGACACTACACTAATTGCATAAGTATCATAAATCGCATTAGAAGAACTTAAGGACAATGGATGTAATGGGTGATGGTCGAGTAGTTGGTTGTAGAACTTGGATGAAAACTTGCATTTCATTCTTCTATCCTTAGATATTTTGGGGACGAAATCCCTTAAAGGGGGGGGGGGGGGGGGTGTAACAACCCAAAATTGAAGGAGGAATTAATAAATAATTATAAGTGACAAGAAATAGTGTTTATAATTAGAATTTGTTTGAAATTAATTTGCCGTAGATTTATTGAAATGTCTCAATTAGAAAGGGAAAAAGGAATTAATTGTAATGATTGAGTTTAATATAAGAACTTGCATTTGTTTCAAAATGGAATGAACATTTTAATTAAAAATAAATGCATGTTTTGAGATAAACAAAATAAACTTCTCATTTTTGAATATATATATATGATTTTATAAATAGGGAGTTTGTTTTGTTACAAAAGAGAAAAAAGGGTATAACAGTGTATTGAAAACGAAGGCATCCACTTTTATAAATTTAGATGACGATGTTCAAATAAGACGGGTTATTGTAAATGAGAGAAATTGTAACCATGTATTTATAAAAAGAATGCATTTAATAAAATAAACGTTATATTTTGAAATGAAAAGGCAAGAGTGCATTATGAAAGGATTACATTTCTTATAGAAAAATATAAGGTATGTTATTTGTTTGTTAGTAAAGAATAAGGGTCAGTTTGATTTTTAAACATAAAAAAATTAATATCAATCAATTAATGTAATTGATTGCTCAATTTAAAGGTAAAGAATTAGGTTACTAATTAATACACAACATATATACACGTTTGTGGACATATGTTATTTATCTAATTACAACAGATGTGAATAAGAAAAAAATATAGACATAACAATTCACATGTTTTTTTAATGAATTCAGATTTGAATATGTAGAATATTGACATGTTAATTTACGTAAACATGTAAATTAAATGGGATGTTGAAAACTGAAATGAAATATGCGAATAAAGAGAGATGCATGGAAATTTAATAATGTCAAAAATTAGAAATTAATTGAGGAGATGAAAACATTATTCAAAGTTTTTATATTATTAAGGGTGTAATTAATTAAATTAAATATCAGATAAGATGCTGACAAGGCGCATTGTAAGATTTGACACAGCAATGATTCAGTAGAAGTTTTTAGAGATTCCAATCTACGGGTGAAAGCATACCTAAAATACTATAAATAGGACCTAAACTAACCTAAGTTTTCACTCTAAAATCAAAAACTAGCCTCCATTTACTTCTCTAAAATATTTACTTACATTCTTTATTTACAAAATAAAATTATATTACATATACATTCAAATAAAAGATGGAGATTATACAAATTAGAGGAGATTTCTAGAGAATTTTGGCTGCCATAAGAAAAGGGGGATTCTAGCTTTCGTCTCAGGTGATTGTAATAATTTAAGATTTCTTTAAGTAATTTAAAATAATAAGGTTTCCAATTGTTGCAGTTTTACTACTATATTTGGAATGACCTTTTTCAATAATCTATTTATAGTTTTTAGAATTATATTCGGTCTATTTCTTTTAGCTATTCTTTTCTTTAATTTTAGTTTATTTCTATTAATTATAGAGTTTTGGTATATTTACAGTGTTTTAGTTTATTTACTGTTATTTACATCTTCTTTCTACGCTTTGGATTTTCATCTATTTTCAGTTTTCTTTTATTCTTCCTTCCTCTTCGCGTATGGATTAGAATAGGATTAATGCAAATACAGATTAAATTGTAAGAAAACTGAAATAATGAAATATAAGATGCAAATTTCAAAGACTGTTATATAAATGGACTTGGATTGAAGTTATGCCTAATTATGATATTAGTTGGACTAAAATTATGCCTAATTATGATATTAATTGGACCGAATTAAAGAGATTGGCCTATTTATAATTATGAGATGTGACTTATAAAGACTATAATATAAATGGAATAAGACTGAAATTATGCCTAATTATGATTAGAATTGGACCAATCAATTGGCTTAGTTATAACGTGAATTATAACTATAAATAAAAAGAGTAAAAGATGAAAGAGCTTGTTTTCACACTTAGACCTTGGGTTAAGTAATAAGCATGATTATAACGTAGGTTATAATAAGAAAAAGAATAGAATGGGGCTTATTTTAAGACTTGGGATAAATTAATAAGCGTAGAAAGTAAAATGATAATAAAGGCTTATTTAAATAATTTATCTAAGTTAATAAGCAAAGATGAAAGTAGGACTCGTACCAAATAACATTCCATATTAGACAAAATGGTGTCTCACATTAGTCTGAAGTGAGATGAGGTCACGCTTATGCTAAGAATGGTAGTAATTGTTTAAATAGAAGTCCAAATCACAGGGGTTTTGGATAAGGGGTGCAACTAGATATTGTTTGGATGAAGGACCAGTACCAACAGCATTTCCTCTATTTTCTATGGATATACGGTGATCTTACATTAGCCTGAAGTGAGATGAGGGGCGCACTTATGTTGGAAGTTTGAGGTAATAAGAAGACCCAATAGGTAGAGCAAAAGGTAGCATGGGAATGGTGGCAGTTACGTGTGCGACTTCCATTCGGGTGCTCAGTAATAGCTATGAGTTCCAAGCGCTTAGTATGAGTGTATTTCGTAGACACCATTGCCTTCTGCATATGGAGCTATATATGTCGTCCGAATCCATAATGGTTGCTCAACGCATCTTTTGTAGATACCATTGGCTGTTTTGCAGTGAGTTATATAGCAGCCGGACTACTGTAACTTCTATGGAGTAGCAGGCCGATCAATAAAGGTAAAATTAGGATTATATCCTAATTACAGGATTAGGAATTTAGCCTAACTAAAGTTGAAATCAAGGACAAATGCAAACAATTAAAGTTAACCTATCTTATGAATTGGGCAATATTTAATCATATTTATTTCCAGTTTATCTCTTTCCTATTTCCTTTATTATTCTTATTTATGCTAGAACTGTTCTAGAGTCTATTATTTTTATCTTACTTAAAGACTTTAGTAGTTACTATTTGTCACCAAACTTTTAATTTGACCCGCTACTCTATTTTCCCCTTTCTCCCTATAGGCATCAACGGGGAAGTTAGTAGATTGCTATTGCTTGATGATTTCTTGAAGGAGTTTGCTACTATGTTTTTCTTTTCTTTCAGCTTTTGTTCTTTTTATTTACTAGCTTATTATGAGGGATATTATGCACTCTGATTTTTGAGACTATGATTTTTCTGTTTCATGAGACATATTGGATTTTTTGACAAGTATGTGGTATTTGGTATTTGAATTATATATGAAGCAATTATGAAGCTTTGTATCAATTAAGTTATTATATTAAGTTTCCGCCGTTTTTATCTATATTTGTCTGGTGAATCTTAGTCTCTGTTGGCTTTAGTTATACCTACAACGCACCAAGTCTTTTAATGTGTCATTTTAGGTATATTAAAGGGTGTGGTGTATTTCACGATTGGGGTTTGGAATTTTAATATCTAAATATTTTGCATTTAAATAATATATATTTTATTCATTTGACTTTACATACCCTAACATATCTCATCAGCCACCCCACACAACCCATCCTACTCTGAAAACAAGCCCACAAACCCGTACACATCAATTTTTTAAAATGCGCCTTCCCTTCTCTGGTCAGTGAAAAAAACGAATAAACAGAGAAAGTAAAAAAATTAAATTGAAATATATACAAATGCGAATTGAGTTTCTTTAAGGTGCTATTGGATTTTTCTTCATTTGGTATGAATCTAGGAGGGTGCGGCGCATGTTCTTTAATGCAACAGTAGTCAGTCGAGTGTTTTTTCGAGAAATGGTTAGCTATAGGTTGAGATTGAAGCTTCGATCGTTGATTTGGACATCGTACACATCGTCGTGAGGGGGAATAGCATCTCTAGCCGAGTTTTATTGAAGCTCGGTGGCGTCTTGGAGTTTGTGTCGCTATAGTGATGCACAGAGGTGGATACGGTCGCTTTTTGATTAGGGGGCTTGAACGTAATGTGGTGTTGTGCAATCGAATGAGGAGGAGAAGACAAACTAGTCGATGGCCTTGGAGCCATGGGTAGTCGAGCTTCTAGGAAGTGCACGTCCACACTGTGCATAGTTTCATGGACTGGAAGAGGAAAGTAAATTTGGGGAAGAAGGGGGAAAGAGTTTGGGGTCGGGACTGTTTGGGCCGTGATTTTTAGGTGGGATTAAAAAAAATTAAATGGGTTATGTGTTGGTTTATAAATTTCATAACTTGCTCATTCAAGGCCCGATCGAGACACCGTCCGTCGTATTGCGCTCATATTGTCGACATCTAGGCTATGGAACTGGTTTGGGAAAAATTTGGAAATGTATGTTTAATTTTAATTTAAAGGAAACGCTTCAGTGATGAATGTAATCAAGGTGAGTTAATCCCACCTTTTTGGATCGTCAGAAAATTTATACAGTCAATAAATATCATTTATTGGATGTTTGGATATTTATTTCTGATCGTCACTGTTTATTTGAATAATATACAAAATTATATTATCAGTTGGACGTTATATTATGTATAGCATTATATATATATATATATATATATGTATTAGTAGTTGGGTATGTTTTCCTCCAATTGGAGCGGATGAGACACTATGTGCATCGCATAATAGCGGATGATCTTTTTTATTGCGATATCCCGCCCCGAAGCGGTGATTATTATTTTATATTATATAACGTCTGTGATTGCAGGGAAATAGGTTGGAGGGATCAACTAGATTCCTCAAAAGTGTTGATTTTAATTCATATAGTGATATATGATGTGTGTAAATGACCTGTTATAGAATATGTTATGATTTGACATTTTGGAAGCTATAGTAGCACTGCCTTAATTTTGGGTATTCTAAATACTATAAATAAATTTTTGAAGTTAAAAAGGGAATTTAAAGCGATTTTGAAAATGAAAGTATTTATATTGGAATTCATGATTATTTAAAATGGAATTGATTTGGACAAATAAATAAATTTGATTTTAGATATTTATTTAGCTGTTTCATAAAATGGTTTCAATAGAGAATTTAAGTATTTTTAAAATAGTGGATTTTTAATTGGGATTTCTGGGAATATGAAATGGAAGTCGAAATAGGGATTTAAATGGGTTTGGAATATAGTTCGAATTTATTAAGAAATAGATTTATAAATGGGATTTTAAATAGAAATCGATTTATAAATGGAATCACTTAATATGAATCTATTATTAACAGAGTAATAAGAGTTGAGTTTATAAACTTATAAATGATGTTTATAAATAAGTGGAATGATTATAATTTGATAATTGGAAATATAAATTCATAGTATGAATTTAAAATGAGATATGGCATTCGGTTTAGAAGGAAATAATGGATTCTATTTTGGATTTTGGGAATAGTTATGAAATTGGAAATTTAAATTGATTTGTGACAAATCGAGAGAGATTTATAAGTATAAAAATGGGTATATTGATTTTTAAAAATGGTTGTTTACAAGAAATTAGGGTTTGTTTTCAGAAAAGGATTTTTATTTATTGAACTATGTTGTTTTAAAAACTATTAATTGGATTAAAATATTTCAGAAGGTTAGTATTTAAAATTGTTGAAATGAATTAAACAAGTTTTGAAAATTCAATTAGAAATTTTATAAATGAATTGGAATAAGTTATTGACGTTTATTTTAAAAGTGCTTGATATTTTAGATAATTATTTAACCATGTTCTGAAATTTATTATTTTAAAATATATATTGTTTAAAAGTAAGTGATTGCAATTTATTTGTAAATGCTCACGATATTTGTGAACGGGTTGTATTTAATGGACGTGATTTTATAAGTGAAAATCTTACAATGGAATTCGAGAGCATAAGGAATTTGAGAAGAGAAAATTTACAAATTTTTATTTACGGGAACTTTGAAAGTGAATTTGAATTCATTAAAGGAGTTATAATTTCTTAATGGATTATAAATAAGTATAATCGATAATTTTTGGAAATTGTTAAGGGAATTAATAAAAATTTGAAGATTTATGAGATAAGTACAGAATATTTCCTAAGTATGGATATTAGAAATAATTTTGGGAAATAGCCTTATAATATTTTCTTAGGCATTGGAATTAAAGGTTTGGAGATATTTTAGCGACGAAATGATTTATATAGAAATATTTGCTAAGTAATGAGTTATAAAAATGGAATTTGGAAATATTTCTATGTATTGATATGGGTTAAAATATCCTATTATGAATATAAGAATTTGAAATCGTTTTCAAATATTGAAGTATTGGAAGAGATTTGAATATATATCTTTGTAACGATATCCTAAAATAACCGTTTTGAAAGATTTATAATATAGGCCTAGTGACTGCTTATGAGTGTAAATTTGATAGTTAAATAACCAACTATATGGTTAATTCGTTGACCGTTTCGAAGAGACCAGGATCAGATTTAATTATTCGAAAACCATTTCGTTCGATTTGCGCGTTACAAATTATGATACCCCGAAGATAGTGGAGATGGTGATCTTGAAGGAGATTCGTTTTTTTCAGTCCTAGAACAACTTGTATGGATGAATGATATCATTGCATTGCTTTCCTGGAGGGCAGTGTTAGCATTCCAAGTATGAATGCTATTCTTAAGGTAAAACGTAGACTCAAGCCTCATCAACCAGGAATGACTGAAAATCAAGGGAGATGTAGCAAGGCTAAGTGGGTTGAACCCATCAGGGTATGTAGGCACCTTTCTAGATACCCTCATATACATATTTATTGATTGGTTGTGCTTGAGACCTCAAAAGGGTTGCAAAGCCACCGAGATGATGACATATTCGGTACTATCCAGTAAGCGGTAGGCCAGTCTTGTGTTGGTAAGGATCGATAAGTTCGATCTCAGTACATTTTCTAGATGTGTACCGTGATAGGTGGTATCCCATGAAAGAGGGGGGTATGCGGTAGGATCGTGTTATATGGAATAGCGGAATGATATAGATAAATAACGACAATAAGTAAAGAAGACACCAAGACTTTATACTGGTTCGGACCTCTAGTCCTACGTCCAGTCCCTAAGCTTCACTTAGGAATTTCACTAACTAACACCCACACTTCACCCGGAGGAATAGGTTTACAACTTACCGAACAACCGAACGGGATTTCTTGCCTCAACTACCGAAGAGGACTTCAACTCAATTACTAAAAAACAATATTTGACTTGTTGTGTTCTTATCAACACTAATGAGTCTAATGTAGTACAATATTCCTATAATCTTATCCTCGAGAGTATGCAATGTGTTTGTGAAGATTTAGGAAATGCGAATTGCTATGAATCAAAAGAATGTTATAAACAAGACAGTGATTCAAGCAATAGATTGGTGATTGCTTTGAGAATATTTAGAGAATATGATCAAGAAAATAGTAAGATTAAAGCAAGAGAATTCGGTAACTTGAATGATGTTAGAATCATGTATATATACTTGTAGAAGAGGTGCATTTGTTGTCAAAGGTTGCAAACAAGAGATGCTTCCATTTCCATTGATGAATGGTTGCAACTCTTGGGAGGAAGAAGGTGTCTTTTCAAAGAAAATTCGCAGGTTCAAATTCAGTCGACTGAGCAGAGAATTCAGTCAACTGAAAATATGAAGTAAAATTTTCGGGAGCAAATTCAGTCGACTGTGCAGGAAATTCAGTCGACTGAAACTGTGCATGTTTATATATTTGTTCCAGTTTCAGTCGAATGGCTATTCCTGTTCAGTCGACTGAATTTATAAAATATGCACAGTGAAATCTTTAAGTAAAAATGAAGTGTATAAAATGTTTTCTAGTGTTCGTACAAGCCTCTTGAGGATAGATTTTAACAATAAATCTAGACCAAGACCTATATAAAAATCATACTTATGTTTGTTTTGTCTTCATCGAACTTCTTTTAGCGTTGCATATATTTCTTCCTTGTTTGTTGAAGCACATTGTCATTGATCAAAATCTTCGCGTATCAACATTCTCCCCCTTTTTGATTGATGACAATACTGATTTATTCTAGAGATGTATTTATTTATTTTATCCCCCTGAATGTATGCACCATCTTTCCTACAAAACAAAAGTTACTACCAAAGATTTTCTCCCCCTTTGTCATCGACAAAAAGGAAGAACTAACAGTAGAAATATTTTATCAAAACAATCACTGAAGCATAGAGAATATTTGCATAATCATGGCTTAAGAAAAGTAAAAAAATGTTGCGACAAACAAGCATAAAATGGCTATTTATACAAGCCACGAGCAGACTTTTGGTAGACTCTATAAGACCACGCTGATCCTGAAAGGTAATGGATGGAAAAAACCGCATGTCGTAATAAAATAATAAGAAAAATGGAATTGCATTTTCATTATAAAGTTAAACATCAAACCATATATTAAAAATTACTCATCTTTATCCCAATCATATGAACCTTCTCTTCCTCCTGTTGGTTCACGTATGACGGGTCCTCCTGTAGGTGGTCTGTATGCTCTTCCTCCTTGGCCACAACTAGCTCCGCTTGCGTTGCTACTTGTATGCTCTTCGGATGTCGTCCATGTAAACATAGGTGCTGGACGTTTGCCGCGAGATGTCGAAGCAGTAGTGGTGCTTAAGCACGAGATGGCTCCCATAGCTTGTTGAAGAATCCTTTGATTTTGTCAAGCTTGTGATCTACCTTTTTAAGATGAGTGTCAAGAATTTGTTGATTTCTTGACAATATCCCCAAAGATTGGTTGGTAGTGAAGCTTGGGTCAACAAGACGAATTTCATCATCTTGCTCGAGATGTTCTTCGTGGTGAGGTTGAGGAGATTGTTGTTGTTGTTGTTGTTGTTGTTGTTGTTCTTGATGTCTTGCTTTCCATTCGGCGAGTGATATTATGCGAGGAGGTCGAGATGGGAGTTGCATTAGGCTTATGGTCCGGTGGTTAATTTGATGGACCATTGTATTTTCCGACTCAGGTAATGGCGTATCGACATTGAGGAGAAGTCGCATGATGTACTTTCCAAAATAGATAGTGCGCATTTTGCCATTATTAAAAGTGAGAAACTCATCAAAAATAAGTTGTACCCAATTGACTTGTATATTGCCAGAAATAGCATATAGAGCTCGATAGTTATTTGGGTAGACAATTTCGTACGAGCCCGTGCAAGAAGTAATTGTTCTCATTAGGGCTTTGTGGAGGATTCTTGCCATAGGTCGAAGAGAGGTGGACTTAAAATCTCTAAAGTTGATATTATCATCCATAAATCGATGGTTTATGTTGTCGCGAATACGTGGATTGAATTCTATCTCCTCTAACTTTCTTCCGACATTTGGTGATTCTAGAATGTGTGCTATTCTATCCAAGGAAAACCAAACTTTCTTTCCACATACCATACCCCAAACACTATTGTTTGGATTTCCTGGAGTTTGGTGTCCAAGATTAAGGTTAGCATAAAATAATTTGACCATTACATGATTTATGGCATGGTCATTTCTTTTCAAATCCAAAAGAGAAGTTAAACCTGCTTGATCGGTTAACGCTTGGATGTTGTAGATTTGAAAGCTTTGGAAATCAACGAAGGAATACTCGAAAATACGAGAATTCTTCATCTTATTCCATCTAGTGATAGCTACGCCATCATAGAGCCATTGCGCTATTTGAGTATTAAGTGGTTCAGAGGATGAAGAAGATGAAGCTCTTGATCTTTTTGGTGCCATTTGAGTGGATTTTGAGGAATTGTGGGCTAGGGTTTCGAAATTATTTGGGAAGAAAACTATTTTGGGAAGTAAAAAGTGAATGGATAGGGTAAAAATTGGTGGTTAAAAGAGGAAAGTTGCCTGGGAATTGACATTCAGTTGACTGAATACTCTGTTCAGTCAACTGAATTGAAGGCCGAAAATTTTCTGGGCTGAATTCAGTCGACTGAACATGGTTTTTAGTCGACTGAATTTTTGTCTGAAAGTTTCTATTAGTATTTTAGTCGACTGAATTGCAATTTTTTTTATTTTCTGCCTTGAGTCCAGTCGACTGAACAAGGGGTTTCAGTCAACTGACCCATGTATTTTGTTGTTCTTTGTTAATTTGAAGGTAAACTCTTTATTCAAGGAAATAATTACAATTATATAAATGTAACTCCATAAATAGATTTCAAAACTAACTATTTCTTAGTGGATGGACTCGGAGTCTTTTTCCCTTCATTCTTTATATAATTTATATCCCATGAATTTGGACTATATTGAGGAGTCTTAGGAGACATCCAAGGATTCACAGGATCGACTGGTGTATGGTAAGATGAAGGCGGATCAAGTGAACTAACTGGGCAAGGTAGGGGTTCAGCCACTTCGTTCTTTTTTGATCCACAAAAGCGTAAACCGATTTGCTCTAGGAAGCTTAATCGTCTAGCCGTAACTTTTTGTTCAAAGTATAATTTCATTGAAGATCTATTTGTTGTTGTTGAAAGTGATGAATTTCATCAATCTTTCTTTTTGTATCTGGAGAAATAAAGAGTCCGCATTTCGCTTTCTTGGTTTCTGGTGTGTAGCCAGTACGATAATTGTTCGGTGTTGGAGTGGGAAGTTTTGGAGACGTTGGAGTGTTATCGACTGAAGAGGTGATGTTGATCGGGAAAATGAATTTTTCAATCTTTTATTTATGAGAATGAGTTGTGGAAAAGTAATAGTTTTAAGATATATTTATAGTAGGAATTTTCTAAATATATAGTGGTTAATATTCTTTAAAGTTTTTCATCCACTTAATGATTTAATGGTTACCATAATTCAGTTAAAAATGTATGGTGTACAAATAACTGTTATTTTATAATATATTACGTAACATATTCGAAAAAATAAATTGAAAATCTCATTTTTTTTCTTTATTTAGTCGACTGATCATATAGTGTCAGTCGACTGAATTGTGCAGATTTTTCTAACTTTATCTATATGATATCTTTAAAAGACATTATTCCTAACTCTCGTCGTAATTTTATGAAGGAGTTTTCTAATAGAGGTTTAGTAAATAAATCGGCAATTTGATGTTCGGTAGAAATATGTTCTAAATTAATTATTCCTTTTTCGATAGTGTCACGTGGAAAATGGTGACGAATATCTATATGTTTTGTACGAGAGTGATTAACCGGATTTTTAGATAAGTTTATTGTACTTGTATTATCACAGTATATTGTAGAATTTGTTAAATTTATATTAAAATCTTTAAGTGTTTGTTGCATGTATATAACTTGAGTGCAAGCTAAAGCAGCTGATATATACTCTGCTACGCAGGTGGAAAGCGAGACACAATTTTGTTTCTTACTAAACCAAGATACAAGTGATTTTCCAATGAAATGGCAAGTACCACCTTTAATTTTTCTATCTGTTCGAGATCCACCAAAATCAGCATCGCTGAATGACACTAACTCAAATGGACACTCCTTTGGATAGAAAAGACCGAAATCTTTATTGTTGTTAAGATATCGTATAATTCGTTTTACCGCTGTTAAGTGTGATTCTTTAGGATCGGATTGAAAACGTGCACATAAACAAACACTCATCATTATGTCAGGTCTACTAGCGGTTAATTAAAGTAAGGAACCTATCATACTTCTAAACAATTTTTGATCTACACTTTTGCCATTTTCGTCTCGATCAAGACGTGTAGTGGTACTCACAGGAGTAGGTTTAACAGAAGTGTTTTCCATGCCGAATCGTTTAATTAAATTAGCACAATATTTTTCTTAGATTTGAAAGATGATTTTGTTAATTTTCCTTTTGGACAATCATCACAAAGATTTTTTATTTTAAAGTTTATTTTGGGTAAACCTCTTACTAATTCATTTTTAAAAAGTTTTGTAATAGTTTTAAAATTTATATGACAAAATCTTTTGTGCCATAACCAAGGATCATTATCTTTGGCTAGTAAACACATACTCGTATTATGATTAATATTCATATTTAGAACATAAATATTTCTATCTCTGTTTCCTTCAAAAACAAGATTTTGGTTTTGATCAAAAATACTACATTTATTATCCGAGAAAGTTATTTTAAAACCTTTGTCACACAGTTGACTTATGCTAAGTAGATTATGGTTTAAATTTTCAACTAATGAAACATTTGCTATAAAAGGTAAATTTGATGTACCATAATTGTTACATCTCCTTTGCCAATGATATAGCCTTTTGAATTGTCTCCGAAGGTAACCGAGCCACCATCAAAGTATGTAATGTTTGTAAGCATATCTTTGTCTCCGGTCATGTGTTTTGAACAACCACTGTCTAATATCCATTTCTTCTTTTTGAGTGGGACCTGAAAATAAATACGAAATTATTGGTACCCACTTTTTAATAGGGTCCTAAAAAGTTAGAGTTTAGGAAACCAAAACCAATTTGGTTTAGTATCCTTTTTATAAATATAGTTTTCATTATGATGAACATTATCCATAAACGTTTTAATGTATTTATTTCTTATTAATACATTGTTAGTCTTTGGTACCCAAATTTTAACTACCTTGTTTTATACTTTTGTTTTAATAAGTTTCTTTAGCAATATTTGTTGTTTTGAATCAACATTCCTATTAAGTTTTATATTTTTCTTATTAGGAATTTTTGACCCTTTTTTATAACCTAAACCTTGTTTGTTTGAAGATGTTTGAGAATTTTCTAATATCTTAGATAAATTTTCTCTTCCTTTGTTAAAATTAGAAACATTTTTAGTGATGTCATCTAATTTAGCTTGTAGGCTATTATTTTCTAATTCAACATGTTTAATCTTAATTTTTAACTCATGATTTTTAGAAACAAGTACATCATTCTTTTTCTTTTGAGTTTCAATTTCTTGACTTAAAAGTGATAATTGAGTTTTCGAATTTGAATAAGATTCTTGAACTTTTTCAAGTTCTTCTTCAAGAATTTTCTTTTCATCATTTAACATATCTCTCTCAAACTCAGCTTTGTTTTGATTTTCACGAATTTCCTTAATTTTCTTTTTAAGAATTTTTATTGTGCTTAAAAGTTCAATGTTTACTTCAATTAAATCATCGAAAGTTAAATTACTTACCTCAGAATCTTGAGCCATGAAGCATACATTTGCCTGTTCATTTTCGCTATCACTATCATTTTCGGAAGAAGATGAATCTGAATCGTCACATGTTACATAAAATGCCTTCTTTTTGAATTTTTCCTTCTTGTTTTGTTGTTGAAGCTTTTCTGTTTTTACTTTATTTGTTCTTGACAATCTTTTTGCATGTGTCCTTTCTTGTGACAATTGAAGCATTCTATATTTGAGGATGAAGGTTTGTTCAAGAAATTCTTTTTGAATCTGTTTTTGTTTCCTTTTCTATACTTTAAGAATTTCTTGAAATTTTTGGCTATAAATGCTAGATCCTCATCTTCAGACTCTGATTCTTCCTTTTCTGCATGAAAAGCAACATTCTTTCTTTCTTGAGCTTGATCTTTCTTAGCTTACATATTTACATCATACAACATAAGATTTCCAATCAATTCTTCTGGTTTCATTGTAGATAGATCATTTGCTTCCTCGATTGCTAGTACTTTTCTCTCCCATTCATCAGTGAGTGAATTTAGAACTTTAGACACAATGTCAAAATCCGTGTATCTTTCTCCTAGTCCGATTAGAGCATGATGAATGTCTTGAAATCTTGAGTACATGTCATTGATGGATTCATTTTGTCGCATTCTAAAGTTTTGGAATTGATTCTTCAGCATGGATATCTTTGTTTGTTTAACCTTGTTTGTGCCTTCATGTATGACTTTAAGTGTTTCCCATATCTGATATGCAGTAGTACGTATGCTAACACGGTTGAATTCGTTTCTATCCAGGGCGCAAAATAGCATATTCATAGCTTTGGCATTTGCACTAGCTTCATTTTTTTGAGTTTGTGTCCATGTAGGATAACTGGTTGTAGGTACAGCGAACTCTGCTTGAGTAGCATTCCAAGCTTCGAAACTTGTTGCTTGCATATAAATCCTCATCCTTGTAGCCCAATAGTTGTAGTTTAGTCCATTGAATAGGGGGGATCTTTGGGTAGATTGTCCTTCCGCAAATGTAGAACTATAGGCAGATGTTGTGCTTGTACTTGCGTTATTTTCCATATTATCAATATGTCTAATAACAGTGTTATGGTTATAGGACGGCCTTGCTCTGATACCAATTGAAAGATGGGGCTATGCGGTAGGATCGTGTAATATGGAATAGCGGAATGATATAGATAAATAACGATAATAAGTAAAGAAGACACCAAGACTTTATACTTGTTCGGACCTCTAGTCCTACGTCCAGTCCCTAAGCTTCACTTAGGAATTTCACTAACTAACATCCTCACTTCACCCGGAGGAATAGGTTTACAACTTACCCGAACAACCGAACGGGATTTCTTGCCTCAACTACCGAAGAGGACTTCAACTCAATTACTAAAAAACAATATTTGACTTGTTGTGTTCTTATCAACACTAATGAGTCTAATGTAGTACAATATTCCTATAATCTTATCATCGAGAGTATGCAATGTGTTTGTGAAGATTTAGGAAGTGTGAATTGCTATGAATCAAAAGAATGTTATAAACAAGACAGTGATTCAAGAAATAGATTGGTGATTGCTTTGAGAATATTTAGAGAACATGATCAAGAAAATAGTAAGATTAAAGCACGGGAATTCGGTAACTTGAATGATGTTAGAATCATGTATATATACTTGTAGAAGAGGTGCATTTGTTGTCAAAGGTTGCAAACAAGAGATGCTTCCATTTCCATTGATGAATGGTTGCAACTCTTGGGAGGAAGAAGGTGTCTTTTCAGAGAAAATTCGCAGGTTCAAATTCAGTCGACTGAGCAGGGAATTCAGTCAGCTGAAAATATGAAGTAAAATTTTCGGGAGCAAATTCAGTCGACTGTGCAGGAAATTCAGTCGACTGAAACTGTGCATGTTTATATATTTGTTCCAGTTTCAGTCAACTGGCTATTCCTGTTCAGCCGACTGAACTTATAAAATATGCACAGTGAAATCTTTAAGTAAACATGAAGTGTATAAAATGTTTTCCAGTGTTCGTGCAAGCCTCTTGAGGATAGATTTTAACAATAAATCTAGACCAAGACCTATATAAAAATCATACTTATGTTTGTTTGGTCTTCATCGATCTTCTTTTAGCATTGCATATATTTCTTCCTTGTTTGTTGAAGCACATTATCATTGATCAAAATCATCGCATATCAACACGCCAATGCCTGGTCATTGTATTGAATCCATTCTCCAATAAGCACCGTACGGTTTTGATTGTGCCCAACTATGTTGAAATGTGAGATGCAAGCATTTCAGCTATTTTAATAAGTATTTGTACTTAGAAACTATTATAATATCAAAGGATTTTTATGTAAGTGTTTTGGTCATCATAAAGTAAAAACCCACCGTGTTTATGTGTGGCGTGGTAATATGAGATACCTTTGATTGTCAAAGATTTTCTTATGACTTTAAAATCCAGTTGGGTGTGTTTTTCTCACGCTGGTTTTCCAGACTGACTCGGGTGTTATTTTATTATAATGCTCGGGATAGACTGAGTATATTACAATTTAGATTGGATGCTTAGAGCTACAGAAGACAAGTTAGAGGCCTAGAGACGTATTCACGTAGATGGTTATATTTTCCGCTGTAACCGTTGGTGTGTTATCAGCAATTATGAGGACAGACTGTTATAACTATCCAGGCTGAAATAGATTAGAATACTTTGATTGATGTCTGTATATATATATATATATATTACAGTTTTGAATTTGTGTAAAAATTTATGTTATATTATAGATTATGCGTTCCGCTGTGAGACTCTGTGTTGTTTAGTTTCGTCTTCCTTCTTTCTTTTCCCCTAAAAATCGGGTTTTTCGGCATTGATTTTTCGGCATGTAATACAGTGGAAGTATTAGTGTCGATTTTCGAGGGTCAAAAATCCCCGTTTGTTACATCAAACATCCACTGTAACCTTCAGAAGTGATTAACTCTAAGGCTTAAACCTTTCGACAAGGTCGATAGTACTTATGTTATAACAATATCAAAAACCTTTTGAAGTTATAATCCAATCGATGTAACCTTTCGACAAGGTCAAAATCTGTTCTTCAAGTATAAATACCTGGACTTGTAAGGCTTATCCAAAAGTGATCATTCCCATACATTCGACAAGGTTGAAACTTACTCCAAACAAGTGATCAAACCTATTGACAAAGTCGAAAGCAACAACATATCTATTAAGGAAATTGATTTCTTGCTTAGATTTAAGGAAAGCAACTACTTTAGCCTTTGATAAGGGTAAATTCTATCTGTAGTGGTCTCAACACATAGAAACCTAACTTAGTTGAAAGGTAAACCTTCATAAAGAACCACATACAAGTTCAACTGAGATGAAAGGTTTTCTAATTTAAGACTGAACCTTTTGTCGACGTCGCAAGGTCTGACTCAAGAATCAACAACAAGAGAAGCTAAATTTAAAGGCAACTCTTAAGGTTATCACATCCTTCGTTCAATCAAGTCAATCCACTCTTCTTAGAATAACTTTGGGGGTGTTGATAAGAAATCTTGTTAACATTTTTGGCGCTAGAAGGAAGGCTCGAACCTCCGGCTTAGTTAACCCCCCAACACTACTATTCTCCAACCCCCTTGGATCAATCCTACATCAAGTTATCCACTTTGGTTTGACCATGGATAGAATATTTAAGAGATCTGAACGAGGGTCTTCTGAATCATACTTGACAAGATTCTCCCAAGTAGACATCAAAAGCTCCAATCATGATAAAGAGAAAAGACTAGGGCTCAAAGCCTTAAGGATTTAAAAAAAAGAAAGTAGAATCTTATGACCCTGAAAAATAGAAGTGACAATATCATTAGTCAAATGAGAATAACAATTCAACATTATTCCAAGGGCACAATCTTTGTGGAAGAGATAACGAACGATTACAACGCCTTTGCACACAAATGGCAATCAACTGTAACAAGAGCACTTCCAACCCAAGAGATTCAAAGGGTAGCAATAAGAAAGATAATTGAAGAGCATGAAATGAAAAGGCTGGAAAAAAACAAAAGAATCATCCTCAAGAGCACGTATCAAGTTTAGACTTCCAAAAGAATGCAACTTAACCACATCAATGGAAAACATCAATTTGCTTACAAGGGAGGAACTTAACTATTAGCCATTACGAAAGAAAAAGTCAAAACATGAAAGAAACTTAGGAGGATCCTTTTTCCACTATCGTATGATGAATGGCCATGAATCCAACCGCTGCAAAGCCCTAGAGGGGATGATCATCAATTTCTTCAAACAAGGAAAGATCTTAAATTTGTAGAAAGGATCTGAGAAAAGATTAATAAAAATCTGCTTTCTTAAAAGAGGAAGTCTACATGGTTGGGAGCGAAATGCTCCTCATATTTGGATACTACCTAAGATGGTAAGAAGGCCTCTATCGCGCCAAGATGGCCAGGGCAGAGTGCCTCTTGGAGGGAGGACGGAGTAAGCCTTTAGCCGCGCCATGAGATAGCTAGGTTAAAGCACCGGACAAGCCTTTATCCATGCCATACTATGGCCAGATTAAGGCACCTCCTAGAGGGAGGATGGAGTAAGCCTCTATCCACGCCATAAGATAGCTAGAGTAGAGCACCGAACAAGCCCCTGTCCATGCCATAAAAGGGCCAGGGCAGGGCGCCTCTTGGAGGGAGGTCGAATAAGTCCTTGTTTCAAGCCTCTAAGATGAGCTAACCAATAGCACAGGATAATGGACTAAGATGTCCAGGCCCAAGAAGAGGCCCATCAAATTATGGACTAAGAAGTCCAGGCCAGGTAAGAGGCCCATCAAACTACTATGGCGTCCAAGCCCAAGAAGAGGCTCAATCAAAAATGGACCAAGTTGTCCTAGCATAAGAGGCAGCCAATCAAATACTCCTATATATATTTGAAATCTGGAGGGTTCATACATCTCAAAGAAGACGAAAGTAGAGCAGGAGAACATAACTCCACTTACAATTACCCGGATCTGGGTTTCGGGACTTTCATTTCTAAAAACATCATTTATTAATACCTCGGGTCTTTTACATCAGAATTACATCAATTAATACCCGAATCTGGGTTTCAGAACATTCATTTCAAAACTTCACTATATAGTACCCGAATAGGCATCGGGTTTCTATTAACTTCTAATTATCTTAATGTACTCGAATCTGGGTTTTGGGTCATTTTTAGGCATTAGCTGTTGATACCCGAATTATGGTTTTGGGACTTCCATATAAGAATTTCATCATATATCACTTGAATCAAGGTTTCAGGTATTCATCAATTATTAACTTATTATATTCGAATCGGGATATCAAGACTACTACTTATGCAAACCCTAATCTGGAAGGAAAAATTAAGGATTTCTATTCATCATAACTGCCCAAATCTGGGTAAGAATTTGTTGAATATGTTAGTATATAAATTTTTTTGATGATAATAAACATATATATATATATATATAGACTATATATTCATTTAAATGTATTTATTATTGTACTATTTTATTTTTCACATAATTAAATAAATATTTGTTGAATAAAATAAATAACACATAATTTAAATTCAAAAAAATATTTTACTCAAACAAATATTTTATTACAATTTTGAATGGTACAAATATGTGCTCTCACTATATATACACAATTTCAATTACATTATAATTTCGATCACATCACAAATTTCAATTTACAATGTTGACCTCACTACATATCACTCAAACACTAGTATTTGATCTTCAACTTTGTTCCAGTTTGTGTCCCACGTTTGAATTATCTGCAAAATAAACATTGACGCAGTAAAATTTCAAAAGGAAATATTTTGCGGTGCAAATTAAAGTGTGTGTTTGAAAATATCATTTGCCTTGGTTATTTGGGTTGTTCGTCGTCATTTTCGTTTGAATTCATCATACATGTACAACTTGTGACATGCAAAGTGTACCACTGTACATGTCACAAGGCCATGCACACTGATATGCACTTGCTTATTAAAATTGCGGGGGCATGTGAGCATAAGGTCAAACCTGACAAAATGGTGGATTCAACTCAGGTGACTCGAAGAAACTGCAACAACCCACACATGCCAAAGACCAGAACTCAAGAGGGAAAAACCAGATCGAGCTAGCAGTTCAGTGAAATAAGACTTCAAGATGAACCTGACCAGCATGCATGTGTAGACATATACAAATATGCAGTGATGAACATAAAACAAATATACACACGACTCAAGACTGCAACAAGACTCAAGCGAAACAAAACTACACAGTGCACCAGACCAGAGATCAATATGAAGTGCAGACTCAATCAAAGTAGACCACACATGAACCAAACTTTAAAAACAAGTACAAAGCAGTTAATTTGAAAAAACATATCTGTATGTATATACATGGAAACACCCACAATTTCGGGCAATGGAGCGGCTAGCACAATGAACCAGAAACATCATGTCTACCTCAACACAAAGGAACCACACAAACTAGACTTCAAAATTAAGTGCAGATACAACTTGAACTTGAACATATAAAAAGTGCCGAAGCAAATACAGATAACAAAAGTACACATGAACTCCAAAACACAAGCATTTAAATAGAGACCAGAGCAATGTAGGCACAACAGATACACATACAGTATGCATGTATATACATGGTGACACACATACAAACAGAAGTGGTTCCAGTCAGATGCAAAACAAAAGCACGTTCAAATGATGTGGTCAGAGCAGTGATAGCATACATGTGAAGTTCTACATGAATTGATACAAATGTTCAAAAATCATAAAAAAGGTGAAGTATTTGTATGAGTCAAAATTCAACATGATGAACAAGGCATTTAGGAATGAATCGGTTCTAACACCAGAACCAAATTCAAGTGTCGAAGGTCATACAATAGCAGTGAAAGAACAAGTTCGAACTTAAAAAATCAAGTTTCGAAAATCTAGTGGTGTAGTTCGAACAAAAATCAAGGTAGCATTTCAAACCAAGCCAAGGCCGAGATGAAAAAATTCAACAAAAGTCAAAAATATTTAAAAATGGAAAGAGCATGATAAACAAGCATCACAGATTCTAAAACCAAACGCAAGCCGTGGTGGCCAAGCAAAGCATATCAAAAAATATTCGAATTGAGCCAATCAAAATAAATCACAACTATTCAAGCAAAATCGAACTGCCAAGCAAGAATTAATAAGAATTCAAACATATTTATATGAATATATATTTAGGGATTTCATCCCTATATAACCTAGTTACATCATCGGCAAATTGGTTATTCGAGTTCAAATAAATCAGAGAGCAAGTATCGTCCAAAACTCGAATAAAATCGAGTATAAGTATAAATCGAAAAAAGGAAAAAAAACATGTCAATTCAAAGCATGAATCGATCTCGACTTTGCAGCCACAAGCAATTGAATATCACTGATTAATGAAGCAGCGAAGCAGGAACGAAAGCATCAAAGAACTCGAGCTTCCAATTTCCAAGCGGCGTTTCAAATTGAATTCCTAATAGCAGATTGAAAAAGAAATAAAACGGCCGAACATTCTGCTAAAAGGAAAAAGGGAAGACAGTATATTGGACAATTCTACTCAAAAGAGAACGACCAACATTCTACTCTTTTAATTATTATTCTGGCCAAAACTATATTGGGATTTAGTTAAAATTAGGGTTTTTGTTTTATTTTTACTTTTTATTTTTATTTTCTATTTTAAATTGTGCAAATTCTAGTCATGTGATTAGGGACAAACTGCGGGGCATAGTTTGAGAATTCGCAACTCAGTAGTTGAGTTGTGGTAGGGTTTTGAGTGTAGAGTTAGGTTAATCATTAGTGGGTGTCGTAAGTTTACGTATGTAAGCGTTTGACTACTTAATTTCTAGTAGAAACCTTGGGGGCAGTACGTAGGCAGGGTTTTGCCAAAGCTGCGTAAATCTGCGTTTTTCTATTTTTTCTTTTATTATTCTGCTATTATATGTACTGCAATTATTATATATTTATTTCCGCATGAATTATTATTATTATTAGTATCACCATATTCACCCCCCTCTAGGGTGAAATCAATCCTACAAGTGGTATCAGAGTTAAGAAGAAAAACCATTTTTTCAATTAAAAATTTGATTTTTTAATGGCTTCCTTTAGTAATTCTTTTGTTGAGGGTCAGTCCATAGTTAGGCCACTAATGTTCAATGGTGAGTACACACATTAGAAAAATAGAATGAATTTTTTTTGAAATCTATAGATGCTTGGAATATTGTTGAAACAGGATAGAAGACACCAATAATTATGGTAGATAATCAAGAAATAGAAAAACCTATCGATCAATGAACAAATTCTGAAATTAAACTGCTAACTGCTAATACCAAGGCTATGAACTCTATTATTTGCTCATTAGACTAAATTGAATTTAACCATGTTTCACGTTGTTTAACTTTGCAGGAAATCTGGCACACACTTGAAGTAGTTCATGAAGGAACCTCCTAAATCAAAGAATCTCATCTTGAATACAATGAAAAAGTAAATCACTGCTTCTCTGGAGAACTAAGTGACAGTGAAAGTAAAGAACCAAGCGAGTTGTATTGGTAGGCTAAGGAACAACAAGAATGGTATCAAAATTTCGGCTGCTCTAGGCACATGACGGGAGGCAAATCAAAGTTTCCTAGCCTAGAAAAGCACAAAGGTGGAAGAGTCACATTGACAAACAATGATAAATGCAAAATTATCGGTATAGGTAAAGTAGGTAATGGTATGTTTACCTTAAACGATGTATTATATGTTGAAAATCTACACCATAATATGATCTCAATTAGCCAGTTATGTGATAAGGGAATGAATGTTGTTTTTAATTCAAAATTGTGCAAAAATTTGGCCAATCATCAAAAGAAACCTAATTTTAGGGTAAGAGGAAAGGTAATATATACTCTCCATCTTTTGATGATCTCACTCTTTCAAAATATTTGGTAGCTAAGGATGTGGAAGTAAATTTATGGCATTGATAACTAGGACATGCTAGCATGAATCTATTAAAAAAATAAAAAAAAAAGATTTTCCATCACATGATTTCAAAACAAAAACTTTATGTAAATCATGTACTATGGGAAAATTTAAAAAATCATCATTCTATGTCAAGAACAATATAATCACTTCTAGAGTTCTTGAACTAGTTCATATGAATTTGTTTGTACCTAACGATATTGCAAGTCTAGGTGGTAAGAAATATTGATTCGTTTTGGTTGATGATTACTCTAGAAACACATGGGTATACTTCTTAGCTAAAAAATCAAAAACTTTCTTTTACTTCATTTAATTCACAAAATTAGTTCAAAATGAAAAAGGAAATTCTATTATTTCACTAAGTAGTGATTATGGTGGATAATTTAAAAATTATGAATTTGAAAATTATGAATTTTAAAATTATTGTGATGAAAATGGATTTGAACATGAATTCTCTGCCCAACATACTCCGCAAAAAAATGGAGTAGTTGAGATAACGAATCGAACATTATAAGAGTTGGCCAAATATTTATGATAAACAAGTATAACTACCCTTGTCCTTTTGGGAAGAGGTAGTAAATACAGCTTGTTATGTAACGAATAGAGTCATGATTAGGTTGATTCTTAAGAAAACACCATATGTTCGACAAAAATCCAAACATTGCATATTTCAAGGCTTTTGGCTGTTCGTGTTTCTTAATATAGGTGATCAACCGGGAAAATTTGAGCCAAAAGCTGATGAAGGCATGTTCATGGGATACTCGTCTAGAAGCAAAGCCTATAGAGTATACAACAGAAGGACGAGAATAATCATGGAGTCAATCAATGTGAAATTTGATGAAGGTATTGATGATCAAAGCAAGGAAACAATCAAAAGCAATGTTGAAGAGGAGAACGAAAAGGATGAAAATGAAAAACCAAAAGAAACTACTACCACAAAAGAAGTCCAAAGAAATATGGATCTAGAGAGATTGAAATTCAAAGAAGATCATCCTCCAGAATTGGTAATAGGAAATCCAATCGCAGTTATTCAAACTCGTTCCTCCTTTAGAAATTTGTGTGATTTGTGTCTATACAGTTGATTTATTTCAGAAATTGAACCCAAAGACATAGATACAACTCTTAATGATGAAAATTGGTTTATGGCTATGTAAGAATAACTAAATAAATTTGAGCGAAATGATTTTTGGACTTTAGCAACTAGACCTAATAATTATCCAGTCGTAAGAATAAAAATGGATTTTTAAAAATAAATTTGATGAATATGGAAATGTGATTAGGAATAAAGCTAGGTTAGTTGCTAAAGGTTATAATCAAACTGAAGGAATTGATTTTGATGAAACTTTTGCACCAGTAGCAAGACTAGAATCCATTAGGATATTGTTAGCTTTTGCTTGCTATAAAGGATTTAAACTAAGACAAATGGATATTAAAAGTGCTTTTATTTGAAAGAAGATGTATTTGTTGAAAAACCAGAAGGTTATGAAAGTCACAATACCCTAATCATGTATATAAACTTGAGAAAGCACTATATGGATTAAAACAAGCCACTAGAGCTTGGTATGAATGTCTTAGAACATATCTCCTTGAAAATGGGTTCAAAAAGAGCTGTGTAGACACCACATTATTTCTATTGCATGAAAATGATGATCTTTTGATTGTTCAAATATATGTTGATGACATTATTTATGGGGCCAGTAACAACTTGTTGTATGAGAAATTTGAAAAAGTATTACATGAGAAGTTTGAAATGAGCTTGGTTGGAGAGTTAAAATTCTTTTTAGGATTTCAAATCAAACAAAGTTACATTCATCTCTCAAATGAAATATATAAGAGAACTTGTCAACAAATTTGGATTAAAAGACGCTAAACCTGCAAAAACCCCCTTGCGTACAGCTATTAAACTTGACAAGGATGAAAAGGTAAGGTAGTTGATCAAAAGAAATATCGAGGTATGATTGGATTACTTCTTTATCTTACTGCTTCTAGAACTGACATTAAGTTCGCTGTTTATTTATATGCACGGTTTTAATCAAATCCAAAAGAATGTCATTTAAACGTGGTAAAAAGAATTTTTAGATATTTGTTGCACACCCCACGGTTTTGTCTATGGTATCCAACTAATGACAACTTTGAGTTAAAAGGATATTCAGATGCGGATTATGCTGGTAGTCTAGTTGATAGAAGAAGTACTAGTGGAACGTGTTTTATATTAGGACATTAATTAGTTGCGTGGGTAAGTCGGAAACAAAATTGTATTGCGCTATCGACCACTGAGGCAGAGTATATTTCTCTAAGTGGTTGCTTTGCTCAAAGTTTATGGATGATACAAACTCTGCAAGACTATGGCCTAAATTTTAAACGAGTCCCACTAATGTGTGATAGCAAAACTGCAATTAATCTCACAAATAATCCTATATATCACTCACTGACAAAACATATAGATGTTAGACATCATTTCATTAGAGATCATATTTTCAAAGAAAATATTTACATAAATTTCGTTTCAACCGATTCTCAATTGGCAGACATTTTTACAAAACCCCTTCCATAAAATAGTTTTTGTCGACTTCGTCTCAGTTTAGGCTTTTTAGTAATTTGATTTTATATTTTTGATTTTGATTTTAAATGCCTATGTTAACTAATTTGACTCCCTAGTGATTATCAATAGATAAATAGTGACTGAAATATAAATGATGAGTGTTGATATTAATCATATATTATGATAGTATATGTAGTAAATTTCTTTAAAAATTTAAACAAAATTTTTAATAACTTTGACTGGTAAAAATTTCATGATCATCTCTATTTCTATCATATTTCTAACGACCATCACTCATCAAAATCCAATATAGTATGTCAAAATATGGTATTTTAAATAGGCAATTGTTCGTTTTTATTTAAAATTAATTAGCAATAAAATTATCCAAAGTATTCACTCTCCCTTAAAAGAACTCACGGTTATGCATGGGTGAATTGCTTGGAATATTTGTTTATGTGCTTTCATGCTCATTTAAAAGTCCTCACAGTTATGCATGTATGGAACACATCAAAATTGATTATTAAGTAGACATGTTGATTCTAATCCCATTTAAAAGTCCTCACAGTTATGCATGGTTAGAAGATGCTTGAAATTTAATTTTTTATATAAAAATTAGGAATACTACTAATCTCATTTAAAAGTCCGAACGACTATGCATTGTTAGTAAATATTCAAATTTTTGATATAAATATACCACAAATAGACACAACTATATGGTTTTATATGTCGACATCACCCTTATCACTCTAAAGTGGAATCTGCGCCTAACAGAGTATTTATGATTTTTATTTGATTTTTTTATTGAAATTTAATATTTATACTCGATTGGGTATTAATATTGTATTAATGTCTATCACTTGATCTCTATTTACCTAATACTATTAGTCCTTTACTGATAACAAAAGGGGGAGAGAAAAGTTAAGATTTTGGCAAATAAAGGTCAAATATTTTATTTTTTCTATTCCATATAGGTTCATTTGTACATTTTTATTTATTTTCAAGCATATATGAAGGGGAGCTTTGTTGTGGAGAGGGAGCATTCAAATAGGAGGAGCAAATAGGGTTCATCAATGACAAAATATATTTAATAAATTCAAAATCTTAAATATATATATATATATATATTTGTTATCATCAAAAGGGGGAGATTGTTGAATATGCTAGTATATAATTTTGTTTGATGATAATAAACATATATATATATATATATATATTCATTTAAATGTACTTGTTATTGTACTATTTTATTTTCCACACAATTAAATAAATATTTGTTGAATAAAATAAATAACATAGAATTTAAATTCAAACAAATATTTTTTATAACTTTAAATAGTATAAATATGAGCTCTCACTATATATACACAATTTCAATTACATTACAATTTCAATTACGTCACAAGTTTCAATTTACAATGTTGACCTCACTACATATCACTCAAACACTCATATTTTATCTTCAACTTTGTTCCAGCTTATATCCCACATCTCAATTATATGCAAAATAAACATCGACGCAGTAAAATTAAAAAGGAAATATTTTGCAATGCAAATTAAAGTGTGTGTTTGAAAATATCATTTGTCTCAGTTATTTGGGTTTTTCTTCGTCATTTTCGTTTGAATTCATCATACACGAACAACTTGTGACATACACAGTGTACCACTGTACATGTCCTAAGGCCGTGCATACCGATATGCACTTTCTTGTTAAGATTACAAGCGCTTGTGAGCCTAAGGTCAAACTCGACCAAATGGTGGATTCAACTCAGGCGACTCAAAGAAACTACAACAACCCACACATACCAAAGACCAGAATTCAAGACGACAAAACCAGATCGAGCTAGCAGTTCGATGCAACAAGACTTCAAGATGATCCTGACTAGCGTGCATGTGTGGGCGTGTACAAATATGCAGTGATGAACACACAAAAAATGTATATGACTCCAGGTTGCAATAAGACTCAAGTGAAACCAAACCACACAGTGCACCAGACCAGAGATCAATATGAAGTGCAGACTCAACCAAAGCAGACCACACATGAACCAAACTTAAAAAACAAGTACAAAGCAGTTAACTTAAAAAACATATTTGTATGTATGTATATACATGGAAATGCCCAGTAAAATAGTTTCGAGCAAGGGAGCCGTTAGCACAATGAACCAGAAAAATCAAATCTGCCTCAACACATAGGAACCACTCAAACCAGACTTCAAAATCAAGTATAGATACAGCTTGAACTTGAACATATAAAAACCGCCTAAGAAAATACAGATAATAAAAATACACATGAACTCCAAAACACAAGCATTCAAACAGAGACCAGAGCAATGTAGGCACAACAGATACACACACATACCTATGTATGCATGTAAATACATGGTGACACATATACAAACACAAATGGTTCCAGTCATATGCAAAACAGAAGCACGTTCAAATGACGTGGTCAGAGCAGTGACATCATACATGTGAAGTTCTACATGAATTGATACAAATCTTCAAAAATCATAAAAAAGGTGAAGCAGTTGCATGTGTCAAAATTCAACAAGATGAAAAATGCATTTAGGAATGAATAAGTTCTACACTAGAACAAAATTCAAGTGCACAAGATCACACAATAGCAATGAAAGAACAAGATCGAACTTAACAAATCAAATTCCGAAAATCTAGTGGTGCGGTTCGGACAAAAATCAAGGTAGCAGTTTCAAACCAAGTCAAGGTCGAGATGAACAAATTCAACAAAAGTCAAAAATATTTGAAAATGGAAAGAGCGTGATAAACAAGCATCACTGGTTCTAAAACCAAACGCAAGTCGTGGTGACCAAGCAAAGCATATCAGAAAAATACTCGAATTGAACTAGTCAAAATAAATCACAAGTATTCAAGCAAAATCAAACGGCCAAGAAAGAATTAAGGAGAATTCAAACATATTTATACGAACTTATATTTTGGGATTTCATCCCTATATAACCCGGTTACATCATCGACAAATTCGTTATTCGAATTCAAATAAATCAGAGAGCAAGCATTGTCCACAACTCGAATCAAGTCGAGTATAAGTATAAACTGAAAAAGGGAAAAAAACGTACCAATTCAAAGCTCAAATCGATCTTGACTTTACAGCCGCAAGAAAGTGAATATCACCGATTGAAGAAGCAGCGAAGCAGGAACGAAAGCATTAAAGGACTCGAGCTTCCAATTTCCAAGTGGCAATTCAAATTGAAAACCCTAATAGCATATTGAAAAAGAAATAAAATAGCCGAACATTCTATTCCAAAAAAAGGAAAGACAGTATATTGGGCAATTCTACTCAAAATAGAGCGGCCAACATTCTACTCTTTTAATTATTATTTAGGCCAAATCTATATGGGCTTTAGTTAAAAATTGATTTTTTTATTTTTTATTTGTAATTTATATTTTAAATTGGGTAAATTCTAGTCGTGTGACTAGGGACAAACTACGGGGCATAATTTGAGAATTCGCAACTTAGTGGCTGAGTTGTGGCAGGGTTTTGAGTACAGAGTTAGGTTTGTCATTAGTGGGTGTCGTAAGTTTACGTGTGTAAGCGTTTGACTGCTTAATTTCTAGTAGAAACCTTGATGGAAATACGTAGGTAGGGTTTTACCGAAGCTGGGTAAATCCGTGTTGTTCTATTTCTGCTTTTATCATTCTGCTATTATCTGCGCTGCAATTAATATATATTTATTTCCACATTAATTTTTATTATTATTAGTATCACCCTATTCACCCCTCTCCAATGTAAAATCGATCCTACAATATTATCATGGAGATTGATATTAGAAGTCTCGAAGCAGGAGCTTCAAGTTTCTAATTTTTTCTAATCCCATTAATGTTAAGGAATGGGTGAGAGAGTTACTATTTTAAAATGTCAGACGTTGATCTCTGAATCAGGTTCTTTATGAACATTATATTCTAATATTATTGTCCCCAATGATAAGGCGGAACTTACGAAAAACAAATTTTGGGCATTCCAGACAAGTGGAAAGAGTTAAATTCCAGATCATCTCTCATCATGATTAAAGATGAGATCTTAACATTTAAAATGAATTACTTTCCATACATTTAGCAAAATGATTTGTTAAATCTAAATAAAGGACAAACATAGACAAATATGTCAATCTAAATCTAATAAATAGAAATATTGTTTGCGACATGTTCCTCAAGGAAGTCAGTATGGAAAGGAATAGCAAAGGATTCAGCAAGTCCATAAATCAATAAGTGAGCAATTCAAAAACATCGTTATAGAGAAGGATTGCAAATCAGGTGACACTTACAAAATTTATGTGACTTATATAAGTTATTAAGTCATTTACAAAACAATAAAATTACATATAAGATAAATTTACATAGCTCAAATACATAAATAAATTACAAATCTTGAGCTGCTTTATTAAGAGTCTTCGCTACTGAAGAGTCTACAACATGATTGAATGCTGCACGGAGAACTTCCTTTAGCTTCTTCTTTCCTACTTGTTTGGTTTTCATCATCAATTGCATCTATGTTGATATTTAGGGTGCGATTAAAAGCTCTGTTCGCAGCCTTGACTATTTTATTCTCTCTTTCTAACTCTACGACCCGCTTGTCAAGCAAGTAATTATCATGCTCTAGCTTATGATTTTTAGCAGCATAATCGTTGATAGTCTGAGAAATTTATCTTTTGCTGCTCGCCAAAGTATTTGGCGATTTCGAATTTTAACCTCCGACACCAGTTCCCCACTGCATTATCATCTAAGCTTGGGGGAGGGTTGAGCACAGGGGAAATTTTTAAGCTGCAAGAAGTTTTGATCTAGTAGGCTTGGCAGCTGAAGGAGTTGCTTGTAGGTTTGGAAACTCAATCTTTGGATTCTTGTCTCCCAAGATTAATTCTAAAGAGGCACATTGAGCCTGACTATCTTTCAATTTTAACTCTAAATCACTTAATAAATGAATGAGTTTTGACATCTTTTCATCAAAGTCGATTGTGGGATTCGACTTCACTTGTCGTTTGAGCATAGTAATCACTTCATCTTTTTTCTTAATTTCAGCTTCAAGATAGTCAGTGATCCTTATGATTACCGACAATGATTTTGTCGATAAGGTATCTTTTATGTCATTTTACGGATCTAACGTTGCCACCAAAATGTTCTAATAATACTTCACCCTTAACCATTACTACTCCACTCTCTAATAATAATCTCTTTCTAATAGCATCGTCGATGGAAAGTAAATTTTAAGAATGATGAAACATAGATGACTGTGGCTCCTATTTAAATAGAAAGAAATGAGAGAAAATCAAAATTAGGATATCTTTATTATTACAGTAATGGATTACAACTCAATTAACCACAAAGTTAAAAGGAACAATAAACACTTTCATCACATCTAAAGTTGAGAGACCACATTCCTAACTTTGGCTAAAGTAAAGCACGACCGTCGAATCAAAAGGTATATGACTCCTTTAGGAATTATAATCGATGGACATTTACTATAATCCCATTTTCAGGCCAGTGGACTATCATGATCATAAATTAATTTGGAATGGAATGTTCTGATTTCTTTTAAGAATGATTCCTTTTCTTCGCTGAGGAAGTTAAAGCGAAGACGAGGGTATTACAAGTATAATTTTTGTAAATCCCAAAGAAAGCAATATCTTGCTAATTTCAAAGTCTTTAAAATTGATGCATTTATAGAGTAAAATCTCCTCAAGTTAACATATTGACTTATGTGGTCTCTTGGGATGACACAACCTAAAGAACTGGCATTCTGAAATAGCACAGCAAAAAGAAGCTAAGCACAGAAAACATAACAAAAATATATATTCATAAATCGATTACTTGTTACATATTTACAATTATTCATTTGGTTCATACAAAATAGACTTAGAGAAAAACTCTGAATTTTTTTTATCCTTATAATACTTAAGCTTTTCAAGGGGGAGATCTTGAGGAATTAATCTAACCTACGATAATTCCAGCAGGCTCCAGGACGCAGGTCAGATCCGAATTCATCTAAGTATCTTTATGAAAACATCGAAGGAGACCCCCCCACTGAATTCGTCTAAGTAAGAGAAATATATGATAGAGTGTCAACAATATGCTTTTTACAAAAAATAAATTAAAATGTCGCTCTCTTCCATCATCATCCGGAATAGAATTATAACCCTCTATTTTAATTCAAGAGAGCGTCGTACCAGGGACGTGCTTTCTTAGTAAAGGAGTTATCCTCTAATATTTAAAAGATGCTAAAACAGAGGTACTCCTGTATAAACCATAATATCTCTCCGATAGAGCATTGTGTTCCCTTATTAGTTTATCTAACTCCCTATATAACTTGTTAATTTCCACCTATTTGATCTCAAGTTTTGTTCTATAGGGAAAATTCGATTTCTTCTTTATCTAAGACAAATAATTTACCACTAATTATTATCTTTGAAGTGTAAGACATTTCAACGGAGAAGCCCATACCTGTGAAACTGGAATGGAAGCCTAGGGAGCCTTTTCTTTTTCCTGTAAATCCTCGAAATGGGTGGGAGCCGTTTCCTCCTCTAGAAGGGAAGATGGACCAGGGGATGATGGAGGCATATCTTTTGGTGTGGATTGTTCTGTCTTAAGAGCTTCAGTTTGATCACCACTGTCCATCCCTAAAGCACCGAAAGGCCCCATTTTGTCCTCGTCAAGGCCTTGACCTCCAAAGGGGTTATCATCATTATCATCATCAAAGTCGCTATCCCAACCAACTTCATCATCATAATCATCTTTTTCCTTAGGATCATTATCTTTATCATCCTTCTCTTTATAATCAAATTCAATGTCTAATGAGGGGATATCGAAAGAAAGAGCTTCTGCAACGTCAATCGTCTCCGCCTCGCCTTCGGGCCTAGAACCCTGCCTTATTTGGTCAATTTTGTCCATAACCCTTTTGACCAAAATTGGGTCGAGAAAGGGAAAGCTAAAGTCGGGGTATTTTTAGTGATTGTCGACAGAGGCAAGCATGAAGGCATCTTCAAAATGTTTTAACATCATGGGCCCTAAGGTGACTTCAGCAAACTCAAAGACTTGCTTTTTGACATCAGAGAGGGTTTGAACAGCTAGCTTGAGTGAAGCTCTAGTCCTCTTAATCTTGTCCTTCAATAAAGTATTCTTAACGACCAAGCAAACTTTCTCTTCTTTTGAGTTTTTCAAAGCTAGCTTCGTTGCAAATTTTTCATCATAGAGATTTGGTGAGCTTGCCTCTCTGCTTCTAGATCAGCTTCAGTCCTGATGAGGGAAGCCTTGACTCACTCTAACTTAGAGGAAGTGTCATTCTGAGCGGTAGCCAAAGAGGACGGTTGATTCTTGAGTTTAGCATTTTCCTCCTGTAGCTTGAGGGATCCAGGAGGGAGCTTGGAGACATGTTCATTAAAATCTAGTTCTTGGAAATCTGCAACAAGAAGAAGTGAAACACAATTTAGCAATTAGAAAGATCCAATGATAATAGAATTAGCTAGGTGTGAGCTTACCAAAAGCTGCTGGTCCATTAGAGAGCGATGATTTTCTACCAAGTCTAAACTGAATGACAAAGAGAAGAAGAAGTGAAAGATTCTGAACAAAGAATAAGCTTGAATAGTTCATCAAAATTGGTTGATGAAGGAACAGAAGAAGATGGCTATGGCGGAATTTGCATCTTAGAAGGGGTCTCTAGAACAGCAAGCTGCATTTGCGCAAGTTTAGTTAGGGAGTCAATGATAGTAATATGAGGAAAGGGTACCAAAGTAGGTGGAGTTTGCTCCGTTGTATCTTTAGAGACTTTTACAGTGGGGCTCTTTGAAACTTTCTCAGGAGGTGTGCACTTCTCTTCCTCCTCCACATCAATAATATTTTCCATTTTCGTCAGAGGAGCATCTTTAGAAGGCATTGTCAATTTTCTTTTGAGAGATCTTTTAGACCTAGCAAAGGCCTCCAAGACTTATGTCACCTCCACAGATGATGAAGGAGGGGCAGCACCACTTGAAGGTACAATGGCCTTTAAGGAAGCAGAAACAAATTTAAGGGGTTACAAAATCATTCAAAGTAATTTAAAAATTTCCAAAGAAAAGAAGAAAATACTATGCTAATAATATACCTAAAGTGTCAGCACAGATGCGGGGCATTAAAGTAAAGTTCTCAGCATCACCTACGTAAAAGAAACGTTAGCCACGAGAGATGTGCATAATGGCAGGTGGAGTGCCTAGAATCCTTTGGTCAGGTAGTAGCAGAGAATGTTTCCTAAAATTCGAAGAGGTTAGGAGCATTAACCTACTCCTAATTTGTTCTGAAGCAGAAGTTAAAGGATCAATGATATTCTTGTCATCATGTCTAAGTTTCTTGGAATATTCACCTATAAAAGCCAAAGATTACATAATAGAAAATGCAGAGTAAAGAAAAACCAACATTAAAATAGGCTTACAGGGGAGGCAAAAGTCCCATGAAACATCCGCAATGCATTTGACAAAGAAAAATTGATTTTCCTAGTCCTTGAAATTATTGATGCCATCTGATATATTTTATATACATTGACTCTATAGATTTGCTTGTTAAGATTGCTTAACATTGCGAACTTGGTCAAGGAGTTTAGGACTGTAGCATTGAGTGTAGAAAGTATGGATTCCAACGTTGGCATTTCGAGAGACAAAAGATGGGTGTAGACTTTTGAAGATAGTTGTATTGGAGCAACTCCAGTATATGATAAATAGGAGAGTAGGAACTCGGGGAATACAAGGATCCACTGTGCCATATGTGGATGGCCATGTAAGCAAAATACCCTTCTGGAGGGTTGTCAATGGTGTCAGTTGGTTTAGGAGGGATGGCTTCGATCCCAATGATACCAAATTTTTTGAAAATATCATTAACTTAACCCTGGGTTTCGATGAAGGAGTGCTTAGCAATGGCTTCAACCTTTGGAGAGCTCATGATTCCGTCAAGTGAATTTTTTTAGTTAAATCTCTTATCTACTTACGAATTTAGAAAGCGATCAAGAATTCAAAAAAAAACAAACAAGTTTGCTTAGATAGTCTAAATGTGAAAACATAAACAAAATTTAAAAAACGGTCCAAAAAGTTTGAGTCAAAAAAAAATGATAGTTTAAAGCTTTCGACGATTTCGAAAAATTTATAGTAAAAGTTTCCGACAATGCTGAAGAGTTTAAAGTAAAAACTTTCGACAATGTCAAAAGGTTTATAGAAAAAGCTTTCAACAATGTGGAAATGTTTATAGTTCAACCTTTCGACAATGTCGAAAGGTTAGCAATTCTAGCTTTCGACAATGTCGGAATGATTACGACATCAATTTTAACCATTATACCTTGAAATTATTGAAAACCTAGAAAGTGAACAAATAATAATATAATTTCCTTAAGCTATCAACAAAGTCATATTGAAGAGATGAAATGTCAACCATTTATCACCTTTCAACGATGTCAAAAGCTCTATGGAAACTTGGATATACTTCAAGTGTAACACAAAGTCAAGTGGCAAGACCTTTCGACATGGTCGAAACCAAAACCTTAAAATTCCTAAGTTAAAAATATTAATATTGTTGATGTTGTCGAAAGATTTGGTCAATGTTGTTAAAACACGTTCTACCCATTGAAGTCAAAGGGTTTCAAGTTTTATTCATGTGTATTTTAAATGTTTCGACAAAGATGGGCCGAAGCAACTTGAAGGTTGAAGAATTTCAACCTTGTGGAAAGCTGGTAGTCGAAAGGTTTGAAACTCTCCAACCTTATCGAGAGCTTATTATCAAAGGGTTACACCATTTAACTATCTAACCTTTCAACAACAACGGTAAAGTTGGCATCACAATACCTTTCGACCCATCAAAAGGTACAAAGAGAGAAAATACATTATTGTCGCCTCAATATCTTTCGAAGGGGTAGAAAGGTCATTTTGTGTCGCTAATCTGTACACGAGGGGATTCCAGGTTATCATATTGGTTTTAACCAAACCCAAACTCGATTATAAACGTAGTTTTCAAATTTTTCTTGAAGGACAAGTAAATCTAACCAATTAACAAGATAGATCTAAATTGAAATCGCTTCAACTTGATTTCAAAAATATTGGTTTTCAATAAATCAAAAACCCAGGTAAAAATGAAAGGAAAAAATCGAACATTTTGGGTTAAAAACTAAACCTGATAAGGGGATTTTCAATAACAATCACCACCAACCTCAGAATCTGAAGCCAAGTATGAATTTTGTTAGTTTTAAAATTGATTTAGGAGGATTTTTTTTAGAAAACTAAGCTAAAATTGAATTTAAATTTGGGGTTTGAAAACTGGAAAATTTATTCAAAGCTGATAAAAGCAGAGATTAATCTAAGAATTATGAATCGAATTTGAAAAATTACCTTATTGTATGAAAGCAAGTTCTGGAAGTTTTGGAGAATTCTTTTACTTGTACGCAATAATTTTAACTTTAGGTAAAAGTGGAAGAAGGAGAGGAAGCGTGCTATATAAGAAAAGTCACCCAAATTTTCAACCATTGGATCAGATTTAAAATAAACACCCAGATTAAAGTGGAAAGGCCAAGTGGTGGGAATTTTTATAGCTTTCGACAAAGATGACTTGAAAAGTCAAGAGCATCCCTTCAAATAGGGGGGGGGGCAAATGTTACAGCAAAGACCCACCTTTCGACTAAGTCATCAGAGTTTAACAGTTCCAAAACTTTTGAAGGAGTTGAAAGGTTCCATATATTAGTATCCAAAGAGTTCTTACCTTTCGAAGAAGATGAAGAAGTCAAAGCATGTGTGAGCAACTCCATAATGACCTTTTCGAAAGCATAGCAAGCCTTTCGAACCACATGAAACACATCCAGTATACCTTTTGACAATGTCGAAAGGTTTATGCAGAAAGCAACACTCACAAGTCAGCAAACAATGAAAGATAACCTTTAGACAACATTGAAGGGAAGCACAACTCTCGTCAACAATCATGTGAAGAGCAATCTTCCGACAAGGTCAAAGGGTTCACAACCAAGTAAAGAGAAACCTTCTGACAATGCCGAAGGGTTCACAATAACCAAGTGAAAGAGCAAACTTCCGATAAGGTCGAAGGGTTCACAATAGCATATAGAAGGAAAATCCTTCAACAAAGTCGAAAGGTTCATAAAGGCATAAAGAAGAGCAGACCCTTCAATAATGATGAAATGTCCATGATGGCATATGAAGGGTGAACCTTTCGACAAAGTTGAAAGGTTTACAGCTACATATAAAAGGGTGACCTTTCAACTCAAATGAAAGCATGGAGTTGAAAGGGGGTCCACCTGCATCTATAAATAAGACCCAAGGGGTCCAGATTTAAGATCCGAACATTCTCATTCTAGTCGTGTATCTTCTTAATCAATAGTTTGTAACCCAAATTGGTTGCTAATTTTGGGATTTAATAAAAACAAAGCTTTTTCTTGGATAAAGAGGGAAGTTCTAAACTTAATTAATTACTTTACTGTTTCCTTAAATTTTTATTAGATTAACTCTAAATTTCATGTTCAATCTCATCGAAAGATTCTTGCCGACAAGGTCGACAACTCTTCTAATACCAATAACTACTTCAACCTTTTAAAGCTATTAACCCTCCGGTCTGAACCTTTCGACAAAGTTAACGATACAACTGGTTCAAACATCCACTGTAACCTTCAGAAGTGATCAACTCTAAGGCTTAAACCTTTCGACAAAGTCGACAGAAACCTTTTGAAGTTATAATCCGCTCGGTCTAATCTTTTAACAAGGTCGAAATCTGTTCTTCAAGTATAAATACCTGGACTTATAAAGATTATCCATAAGTGATCATTCCCATACCTTTCGAAAAGATTGAAACTTAGTCAAACAAGTGATCAAACCTATCGACAAGGTTGAAAGCAACAACATATCTACTAAGGATTTTGATTTCTTGCTTAGATTCAAGGAAAGCAACCACCTTAGCCATTGACAAGGGTAAATCCTATTTGTAGTGGTCTCAACTTATAGAACCTAACCTAGTTGAAAGGTAAACCTTCATAAGGAATAAATAAGTTCAATTGAGGCAAAAGGTTATCAAATTCGAAGATTGAACCTTTCAACGATGTCGAAAGGTTTGACTCAATCAACAACAAGCAAAGCTAAATTTAAAGGAAACTCTTAAGGTTATCACATCCTTCATTCAATCAAGTCAATCCACTCTTTTTGGAATAACTTTGGGGTGTTGATAAGAAATCTTATTAACAATATACTTATACCATTTTATAAGTATATGAAAAAGGTTTTCTAAGTTTTGAAATCAATGGTTTGGGAATATACGCAACCTAGTGAGATGGTATATGAATATTTTGATAAATATTTTTGAAAAGAGATTTTATTAATGAAAGATTAATTTGTGAGGCTTGGTGGTTACCATGGGAAATGTAATCTCTGTTATGAATGTTAGTTTAGTTGATATTTAAATAATCGAATATCAAATCTTGGCCTAAATATGTAATCCTTCTTAATTTGGTGGTACAAAAATATTTCCTGCTTAACACCATAGGATTTTAACTCTGGAAATATCTAGGAGAAACACACGGATTATATGGTACAATTACTGTCAGTGGTGCTATATTGTTCGCATAAACTCGTTTTTTCTTCTAGGCAAATGATTAGGAGATCCGACCACACAAACGATTAGGGTGTAATCCCCGCTCTTATGTACTGTCTGATTATTTCCAAAAGAACTGGTATTGAGAATTCTAGAAATCGATCGATCGATTCTAGAACATACGGTAAGCGAGGCAGTGTACTTATAAAAAATGACTAAAAACCATAACCACTCCAAACCATATATGGGTTCTATACTTAGAGGAGATTTAAGATCTGTTTTGGATGTTGGAATCCATGTGTGATTCCGAGATCCATTGGCGGTGGGAATCCATGTGTGACTCTAAGATATTTGTTGGGATGTAGGAATCCATATGTGGTTCTGAGACACTTTTGGATATGGGAATCCATGTGGGATTCCATGATCTGTTCAGATGGCGTTGCATGAGATGAAATGCCAAACGCAGCCTCACCAGCGGTAATGACTAAATCAATAGATAGGATGCATGGCTAGGAGTTTAGCTAACCTATAAGGGTGTAGTCATCTCCTTCCTATAGTAATCTACAATTGTTATGCATGCATGGAGCGATGCGTTCGGCTTGACAGTTTTTAGGGCTGACTATGTATTTCCTATTGTACATCACTATGGATGTATTGTTACTTCGGAAGGATAACTCTGATCCTTTTATAGGTGAACTATTCACGATGTACTGAGTGCACCTCCATGGAATCCTACCTAATTAACAGATGCATCTCAGTAGTTTTTGTTTATATACCTATTATTGTTGTGATGTAAACCGACGAACATCATTGCTACTTGATTATTGATATTTTCGCTTTAGACATTATTATAATATAATTCGATTTTCTATATGATTTTTTTTGGATATTGTAAGGTAAAAACCCATCCGTTTTAATGTATGGCATGGTCTCAAGACATACCTTTATTTTGAAATGTTTTGTAACATTAAAAATCCATTTGATTTTTGTTTTCTCCCACTAGTTTACTAGACTGATCAAGATGCTATTTCATTATAATGCTTAAGTCAGACCGAGCATATTGCAAATCTTGTTTGGATGCTTTAAGCTTCGGAGATGAGATGTATGCCTCCAAGACATATTCACGTATTTTTTTATTTCCACTGCATTTTCTTGTTTGTATTCATCAGCAATTGTCAGGACAGGTTGTTATAACTGTCTAGGGTGATGGTATCTTAGTGTATTTTGATTGAGGTATGCATATTACAGTTTTTTTGTGTAAATATCTATTGTATATTATATATTACTCGTCATGATGTAAGATTATGTTGTGTCTTTCTTTCATTTTCCCTAACAATCTGTCTTTCTAGCACTTGGATGCTCGACATGTGAATACCGTGGTTGTATTAGTATCGACTTCTAAAAGTCGAAAAGGCGAGTCATTATAGTTGGTACCAGAGCTTAGGTTGAGAAAACACCTCGACTTTGGTAGGGTTAACTCATTTAAGATTAGGCAAGTGAGACCCTGTAATGAGTTTGAGTGCATTATATATAAGAGTGCACGTTTGTTAGTGCTATTAAATGTTTATATTATGTTAATTTATATGGTGAGTGGCTTATGAATTATGGTCGAGACGTGGGATGCCACGATATCAATAAAGGTTTCTAAACACTTAGACAAGAATAATCGATACAGTATTGTTTTTGAAAATTGGTAAATGAAATAATTTTATCAAGATTTAATATTTATATAAAGGAAAATTTTTGTAGATAAAGTATAGTTTTTATGGTGTATTATTTGTTAGAGAATGATAATATTTAGTTATTATCATTTACTAATATTTAATTAGTCATGCTCACTCAGTTAGGAGCATTGGCTATTGTTTATTGATTCTGTGATTGTGCCTGACCAGTTATAGGAATTGACTATTATGGTTGATTAAGAGTAGTTTATCCTTTCCAAAAGTATGATTTGATACATAAAAGGGATACGGATGTATATTGTTATTTCAAAATAATTTGAAATAAAACCAAATAGTTAATCTTAAATTTTATGTGAAGTAACAGTATATGGACCCAAGTATCCTATGCATTTGAATAATTTGGTTTGTGCATCTAGTTTTAGGGTGTTGTTTGGTAATTTTCATTTATGAAAATAAAATGGGATTTTCGACAATTTTGGATTGTCAAAAATTCCCGAATGGATATTTAAATTTAAGCTGAGTGTTTTTATTAAAGAAGATAAGTTTTTGTAACTTATAAATTTGAGAAATAGTAAGTTAAGACAGATTTTGAATTTTTTAAATGTTTGATTTAAGTAAAAACAAATCTGAAATTTGTATATATACTCTTAGATTATAACAGAGTGTTATACAAATTGGACTTATGTTTAATGTGGATAATAAACATAAGTGTGCTTTATAAAATGATTATAATATACTTAAATATGGAAGAGTTTTAATGGTAAAGTATTGGCTTTTTGAAATGTGTATAAACTGAAGTTTTAAATAGATTAATTTACATAAGTGGTTTTATAAGATGGCCGTGAACTTAAGTAATAGTTTGATGAAATAATTCATAAATAATTTTGGTATTAAAAGAAATATACTAAAAGTGAGAATGAATGTGAATAAAAAGAATTTTTTATATTAATAAACCAGTTGAATAAATTTGTAAGTGTACATAGACCATTTTGTTCACATAACTTGTTTGATCTTGTTTCGAGTACACTACTTCGAGTGATGTACACCGGTCCAAGTTAGGATTTTTCATTCGATTCTTGACGACAAACACTTTTATGGATTTTTGATTTGATTTCGAGGATTTCATCCATAGTTGATAGCTATTAAGGAGAATGGAGGTTTCTAATCAAGGAACCAGATCAGAGTTCGCACTAGAGTGGTCATGTAGGAAATAATAGTTTGGAAATGAAATATATGTGATTAAGCAAGCGATCAAATTGGATATCATGTATGGATGGAAGACGTACATCTTTTGGGCTTTATCCTAATTATATGTCTGACATTGGAAAGTGCAAAATTATATGGTTATGAGTTATATGGTTGGATATCATTTGTAAGTAAGATGTAGGTATATGGAAGTAAAGGTTAATTTGATGCTTTTGGTTTCATGAGTTGAGTTGTTTGCCTGACAATTAATTACATGTCTGTATTGTGGTTTGGTTGATGGTTTTATTCTCCAGATATAGGAGGCCACTTGGCTTTTGTTTTCTTTTGTTTGTTTAGGCCCATAGAGGCGATTTGTAGTTTTTCCATATTATGCAAAGGAGATGCTGCGGACATTTTTTTGTAAATTTAAAGACTTAGAAATCGACTAACCCATTTCAACTAATTAATTTATAAAAATTTAAGGGTTTGACGAAGTACGTTGGAATTTCAGGGACAAAATCCTTTTAAGGGGGGTAATGTAACAACCTGGAGTTTTAGTTATTGAATTTTGAATATTTAACTAATTTTAAATATTGCAGTAATTGGATTTTGGAATTCAATAACTTGAATTCAAATATAGTGATCATTTAAACATTTGAATTTGTGAATTTAATATGAATTAAATGGACTTGTTTAAATTCTTTTAATAAATAAATAATAACGACAAATTCATTTCTGAAAATTTAATTACAGTAATAAATAGTTCAAATAAATCATTTTTGTTTTAATGACACGATTTTTATTTGATGTATTTTAATTTAATTTATTTGATTTTTTTTCGACAATTTTTAATTTGGAAAATAATTAAATCTTCGTCTGACACTTTTTACGTCAAACGTCTGCATTTTAGAAATTTAACAATATTAGATAACCAGTGTATTTTACAATTGTTGTGTGATCGTGGCACATTGTTATGCCGATTGTATTTTAATTTTTATCGTTTATCGCTCGTATGCGAAGTTTTTATTGTGTCGCATCGAACCCTAAAAAAAATCTTTTAAACCACACATACATGCACATATCATTCCCATATCCTTGCCACATCTTATCTATCCTTGCTTGGACATTTTGGTGGCTTAAGAAAATTTATTTTGTTCATAAATTAGGCAATATTCACTTAAACTATTCTATATTTCATTTTCACTTTTCTTCCGTTTGATTTTGTACCTCTTCGTCTTTCCATTTTAGCTTTTCCAATAAAGAATATAAGGCTCTGATCTTTGAAAAATTAATATCTCAAAGCACACCCCACTAAAAATCCTCAAATTTGATTCATTATACTCGTATCGACTTAGGCTTTGATTTGGTCAAGGCCTTGTTGAGTGTAGACATTTGGGTCAGTAAAATAGGGCTAGGATTTTCTTGGATTTTAGGCAACGATCGTCGCATTAGATTTGGGATCGTGGCATGAATTTGAACTTTTATAAGGCTCGCGTTGGAGCTAGGTGTAAAATTAGGTGTCTCATCATTTTGAGGTCGAGGGGCGGTAGCGTTTGGCTGGTTTTGGGAGGGGTTGGAGGTCAGGAAAAGGGTATTAGTGGAGAGAGGAGGAGGAGGGGATCTATTGGCGATGTTATGTGAGTCTTTGAGGGTTGTTTGGGTGGAAACAAGTGCACGCGTGCACCATTGTTTCTGTCACAGGGAATGTATTTTGGAAAGAAGGAGCGAAGAAGAAGATGTACAAGGCTGTGCGGGTTCGGTCTTGACGATTGTGGGCTGAGCCCAATAGCAAGTGGGGTGTGATAATATGTTTGATAATTTATTTAATTATAAAACTATTGTAAATTAAGTTATAAAATCGATTACTTGCTCATACAAGGTCCAAATCAGACGTGGTATGTCACGTTGAATTCATAGTGTCAATAACTATATTTTGGAATTGAATTAGTGGAGATTGAAGCTTGTAGAATTTCAAGCTAAAATCGAATGCTATTCGATTTTAGACAGAATCAGAATGCTTCGGCGATAACTGGAATTTCGACGAGGTTAATTAGTATGATATATAATAGAAATTTTTTAATTATTGCCTACATGGATGTTGCATTTGTTCGTTGTTTGGTTTGGATAAATTACCGCTTTCGAAAATAGTACTACATATATAGTGATAAAATAATACTGATTTAATATAACTATGTTGTTTAAATAATAACATAGTTGATTTAAGCGTACTTTCTTGGTGTTACCTATTTGGCTAAATAAACAACGTCTAATAACAAATGGAAGAGTTTATTTTGAATGACATTTTTTAGCAAAATAAATCTCTATTCTGCTATTATATTAATTTGGACCTTCATTTAAGTGCCAGTTGATTAATACTGGATAAGTGATGTGTTAACAATTAATTGTTGATTATGGATTTTATTTACATATATGCTTAGTTATGCAAATACCTATAATTTAGCTTGGGAAGTTAAAGTGAATTTAATGGTAATTAAGTACCATTGTGATCGTTGAGCCGTTTTCTGGATTTAGAAAGTTATGGACTTAAACTAACTTCAAATTTTATAATTTGAAGTAAATGTTTTATTAAATTATTATTTTTAAAAAACATTATTAAATTTCTATTTTATAAAGTGTTTTGTAAAATTATTTCTTTAGTAATGTTATTTATTATATTTATAATTTTTTAAAATTCAAAGATAATTAATTACTTATCAAGGTTGTGTGAAGATAATAAATTATTTTATTATTGATTATTTAAAACAAGTCAATTACTGTATTAGTAGGTTGCTTGAAAGTAATTAATTATATTTTGAAAGTGATTTAAAGTAATTTTATTATATTTATTGAAGTGTTTAAAAATATTTATTATTGTATTATTTAAAATGATTTAAAGATTATTGTTATATTATTTAAAAATGTTTAAAATTTATATTTTTATTTATTATAATTAAGTAATAAATTGCTTACAAAAGGATTTCTTTTATTAAAATGATTTATTTAAAGGAGTTTGCAAATTTAAGAGCGATTTGGAATTTGAAAATAGTGTTTTCAGTGATTTTAGAAAAGAGGTTTATAAATGGCGATTTTAAAGGGAAGTTTTATAAATGGGTTCTTAGTACAACGTGAACCACATTGCATTCAATCATACTAAACACAAGGTCTCACACTACGGTTTGCTTACTAACTTCTGATGAAACAACTTTCAAAAAAAAATTCTTATATTATGGGCACGACTAATCACCATACAAATTTCCTACATGATTGAACATGGATCGAATATCAATTTTATTATATTATTTTAGAGCCAAAACTCATAGAAGACAATACAAAGCTTAAGGCGAGTTCAAACTTAAGTGACAAAGATTCAGAATGATTAATGATTGTATTATTCGACCCTTGCATGGGTATTGAAGTGACAACATGCCAAAAGATTAATTTATTTATAAGTAAAATCAAGCATTTTATTGTCAATTTTTAATTTAGTTCATTTAGTATATTTTAATGATAAACATTTTTATCAATTTTATTAGGTGCGCAAATTTATTAAAGTAGATTGTTATAATATTACATATGTTCTTACACTTATAAGAATAGTTTGTTATTATTTTTTAATAAGGCACTCGCTAAATTTTACATCTCATAAGAACCCTAAATGAGATGCTGATATTCCTCTAGTGAGTGATAGGATCCATTTATCGTTTAACAACAATCTCGAGGGTTCTTAACAATTTGTAGACCCCGTAAATAGTAAATAACATGTTATTAGCCATATCTTGTATATAACTCCTAATCGTTCATTCTTTGCTCCTAATTATCTTTGTGACCTTAAGGGTGTTGAATAAATCATAAAGTTCATCAAAATGCCCGTAACCCATCATTTTCTGATTGCCTAAGGAATATTTTATAACCTTTAGGGATGCTCAATAAAGTTTCAAAATGTCCCTACTAACTTGGGAACAATATAAATGTCACAATAAATATTTTATGACTTGAGGGTGCTCAACAATCATAAGTATGCATGGTACACTATTTATATTGTAAATCATCAAGATCAACATTATTTTAGATTTGTAATCTGTAAATAATAGTAATAATAAGTATTATTATCTACAAGGAACAATGAGGGTTCACAACACTTGATGATATCATTTGTTTTGTTTTGTTTTTTTTAAATTGGTACTATTATTACTAAAACCAAACATATACTTCAATAATACGCATTATCATTACCTTATAGGCCTACCAGCCTATATGGGTGCCTAGTAAGGAAAACAAGCGCATATTACATTCATATATTAACTTACAACGTCAAAAACATATAAAATACATTAAAATACCAGAAATTACTTGAGAAATACAAAAATGTTAACATTCGTACATAGTCATACTCCTATTCCCCTGGTACAAACCTAGCCGAATCCATTTAATAATAGCTAACACACCAACTAGTTCATCTTATTTCACTCCTCTTCCAAAAAACAAAGAAACCGTAGCTTAAAAATGGCATCGCCATCAACTAGTATCGATAAATTTAACTCCCAACTCTATAAGATTTCAACACTTTGATTCCTTTTCCTATACTAATAAACTCCACTCCCATCGCTGCAATATTTTCGAATTCTAACTCTGAGAATTTCAACCTACTTCTGTTGTCCTTCTAGGTTATCTTCATATTTCATTTATGCATTTCAAATTGCAGATCCTTGAATTTTGTTCATTCCAAATGAAGTAAATCGTCGTAGTTAAAGCAGCATAAGCCATGTCTCTTGCTTGGTTTCTTTTAGAGAAATTGTGAGAAATGCGGATTAAGGATCTTAAGGCTAGAATAAACACTAGAGGGGAGGCAGGTGAATAGTGTTTTAGAGAATTGTTGAATCTTTTTGAGTTTTTGTTAATTTGAAAACAAATGTATGAAATATTCAGACACAGATATGATCACAGAATCAAACAGAGATGCAAATATAAAATAAAAGAAGTAAAGGAAAGAACACATCGGATTTTATACTGGTTCGGAGTTACCCTACATCCAGTCCTGCACACAAATACAGATTTCCTTTCAAAGAACAATCTTTACAATTACACCATCGATTTCAAGGCAACGAGGTACACCTTACAAAATCACAATCCTCTGGGTAGAGATACTTGATTTCCCGGGCAACAAGTTACCCGATTGATATCCTAAGGCTGCAATCACACCTTATCTCGCTTGATTGATTTCTAAGGCCACAATCACACCTTTTCTCGCTAAGTTGATTACAAAAAGCCTATAACTTTGAATAGCACTGAGGATCTTGTTGAGATAGTGATAGAGAATCAAACCAGAGACAATCTAGTTAGATTCAATGTTGATTTCGGCAGAGTAATGGTAAGAATATGTATATCGAAATATGAAAGAAGAAGAAGAGGAGTGAAAAACAAGAAAAACTGAATTAAAATTCGTTGGAACTAACCCCTATTTATAGAAGAACAACAGCCATGTCCATTCGTGAAGAGTTATGACGAATAGACACTTCTTTTGAAATTTAAATTTTGAACTCAACTGACACCATGTCGACATGGGGTACTTGAGTATGTCGACATCCCAAGGGGATTTTTGGTGTTTTGATTTTATTTGAAAATAACCTTTATCTTATATTAAAACTATTTTAAACTTTATAAATATACTTGACTATAATTAAAATACAAAAGTAAATATAAAGAATAATATATATATATATGTAGAATTTTACTATAATTTTATATCTAAATCTAAATATATAAATATTAAAAAAAATTAAATATACTTTTATTTTAAAAGATAGTTTAAAACCAAGAATAATTTGATTTTGAAATTCAAGATTATTTTGAGGATAAAAGTATTAGAAATCAGGATAGATTTTTTTGATGCTTTTTAAAAGGAAGGTTTTGAAATCATTTTTGAAAACAGGATATAATTTTAAAAAATCATTTTGAATTAAAAAGTTAGTGGATACAAAATAATGTTCCAATAGATTTTTCGTAGGTTCCATCCTACTTAGGGTTCCATCCCTTTAACAGGCTCGAAGTGGATTCCATTCCACGAATAAATTGGATTTTAAGATGCTAGTGCTTTTCTAGGAGTTTTGACAAAATTTCTAATTAAAAAGTAAATTACTTGAAATCTTGAACTCTTGATAATCTTGATATTCTTGTTACTCATGAGTCTTCAATTTTGATATCTTGAATTTCTATACTGTACAGTCTTCATTCTTGGTACCTGCATGGCTAAATCCTGCATATATAGGTATATCTAAACTTATACTGTTAGTATTTATATTTTATAATCTATTCTAAGGTTATTGTCATCAAAACCATCATCTCACGGACTAATAATCTCCCCCTTTTGATGATGACAACCTTTGTTTATAAAATATTACTTCTATCCTAATAACTCCCCATTAATCTATGCCTAACTACCCTATTTTATACTTCTCCCCCTTTGTCATAAAAAAACTAACTCCAAACTATATATCACCAAACTATATAACTCCCCCTCACTCTTGGACTAAAATACTTGCATTAATAAACTTATATAATGGAATATGGAATTAAGAGATAATTATATTGATAGTCACAATAATGAATCAAAGATTATATACATATCAATGTATAATTATACATGTTTTGTACAAAAACATCAATCCACACTAAATATCAATCAATATCAAACCAAGCCAAAGCAAATGAAATCAAATCAATCAAAGTAAACAATTCAAACAAAGCAACCAAATAAAATCAAACGTTACGAGGAACTTCCACCCATCCTTCTTCTCCAAAGATAGGGTCTGCCATAATAGCATCCCAATTTTCATTGTCATTGGTGAAAGAGACGAGAGGATGTGCTTCGTTATCATCCTTGTGTAGGGAGGAAATCATCCATCATATTGCATCGAAATGCCTTTCTTGCTCCTTGATCATCTGCATTTGACTCAATTCTAAGAGTCGTTGGTTACAAAGAATGAACGAGAGAATATTCTTGAACGAATTTAGAGTTTCTTCAAGATTTTCGGATAAGTTATGAATTGGATTAGCCATATTTGAAATTGTGAGAAGAATGAGAGATAGAGAAGATAAGAAATAATATTCAGATGAATTATGGAAGAAATAGGTATTTATAGGTGTAGGAATTCGTTTGAAATGAATAGATATATGGTAGTTATTCAAATTTCAAATTCAAAATGAATTATCATTTCTGACCAGTACATGTCGACATGGTCATAGGGGGTATGTCGACATGGTGTAGTGAAATTTGATGATCTATTTTGATTTTGTAAATAACTGTGTGTATATATATATATTTATATAATATAGTAACATTTATTTTGGAGATAGGACAAGCTAGATAACAGAAAGAAATTCCATTTCATTTCATACTAAGACGATACAACGATTAATCATAAAGAACTACACGAACATTCAAATCAAAATAAACTAAAACAAGTACAAGAAAATACGAAAAGTAGAACTAGTTAGAGGACGACGACGATGATGAAAAAAGTCCAAGTTTCTTGCTCACTTTGGAAATGAACTTGTTCATCTTGTATGAAATTTTGTCCAACTTCTTTCTAACGAATCGTTTAAGAATCCGTTGATTCTCAACAATCTTCTTTTGATTTTTCAAAAGGGTTTTGTTGGATGGATTAGGAGGATAGTCGATGCTTTCCAAAGAGGTTTCACCTTCTTCTTATTCTTTAATTTTCATTTCATCCCCTTCTTCTTTTTCTTCTTCCTCTTCCTCTTCTTCCATTTCCTCATGAGCCAAACGCTCTTCTTTTTCGGCAAGAGTCTCATAAGGTTGAAAAACAAATGGAATTTTCATTAGCGAAATGTTGGAATGATTGAAAACTTTTCTAGAAACAAATTCTTCGCCTTTGAAATCCACTCCAGAATAGTTAAAAATCCGAGTGAGATAAATTCCATTATACAAAGTGTTCTCACACATTTCAAGATTTTTAGGACGAAGTTCATCCAAAATAACTTGCGCCCAATTAGTGTCATTATTTCCAAAAATAAAAAAAAGTGCTTTGCAAACTTTTGAAGTAGGATCGTTAAAATTCCCCGATCTTGGGGTCAAAGATGTTGCAAAAGAGGGTTGACAATTCTTGCTTTTGGTCGAAAATTTTGATTTTTGAATTCAAAATTATCATTCCCTTCGAAAATGTGATGAAATGTCTCACGATCATTTTCATCGATTTTAAAATTAGAAAGATCCATTCCCGTACTCTTGCAATTGAGAATGGTACTCAAAAGATCACAATTTAAAACAATTCTAGTGCCTTTGACACTACTCCAAATTTCATCCTCATTTCCATTAAAAATCCACGGTTTAAATTTGCATAGAAAATTTTGACAGGGTTTGGATAGCAAACAAAATCATTTTGAGAAGCATCAATAAGACTAAGAATTTGATTGTTTGGAAAAAGAGAATCAATTTCATAAAAAGAAAAATCTTGAAAGATAACAAGCTTTTCGGGATGGACTTTGGCGTAATTAGCATAATTGATGTATGCTTTTATTGCCTCCGGATCATTGAAGAGTTGCTCTTTTATCTTTCTGGAAATTCCCTTGGTGGAGGGGTTGCTTGAAGAAGCCATTAAAGTAGAGAGTAGAAAGCTTGAAGTTTTGAAGAGAGAGTTTGAATTTGAAAATGAGAGCGAAAAGATATGATAAAAGATAGTGAATAAATAGATTCTCAAAGGACATGTTCTCTGGTCAAAAAATGCCTTTTCAAAGAATTGAATGAAGTGAAAAGGTGGAGGGAAATCAACCATTTGAATTCAAATTTTGAGTTTCAAATTCTGGTACCCATGTCGACATGTGCCTATGAATTTTTGTTATTTATTTTTCCTAAGTATTCTAATATATATGTATATTTATTTAATGTACTTATTATATTTAATGTATATATATCTGGAATATTATTAGAATTATAGTATTTTCAATATATTATTATAATAATAAAATAATAAAATAGTAGTAAAAATTTTAAAATTCAAATAACACACCAATTCAAAATCTATCAATCAATCAATCAAACATCTAATTCTAAGCACGCAATTTCAACCAATTATATTGTAAATGTGTACCTTTTTCTGAGTCCATTTCTATGATTTCGTCGGAATCGTGAACTGCCGTGAAACAAAAATTTAAATTATTTGTCTTCTGATCATCATCGCTTGAGGATGAGTCTGAGTCATCTAGAGTAGCAGTAAATGCACGCTTCCGTTTCTTTAATGAATCATTGTTCATAGGAGGATTTTGCCAATCTGGATAAGGACAGTCTCTTTTGATATGGCCTGGTTCATCATAGTTGAAACATTTGACATTATTTGGCATTACATTCTAATTTTCAGAGTTCTTATAGTTGTTTCTCTTGAGATTATTCATCTTTCTGTATCTCGGGAATTTCCTAAAATTACAGGTCATAAAGGCTATGTCTTCATCATTATCACTGTTTGAGTCTGATCCATCGGTCAATGCACTGAATGCCATTGATTTCTTTTCAGATGCTTTGCTTTCTCTTCTCCCGATCATTTGGACTTCAAATGACAGTAGATTTCCAATTCATTCTTCTATCTTTAAGGTACTAATGTCATTTTCCTCTTCGACCGCAATTGTCTTTTGATCCCATTCTGGAGTAAGTGAATTTAAAATTTTTCTGACTTGATCTTCTTTAGAAAATTCCTTTCCCAAGGATATTAAAGAATGCACAATATCCTGAAATCTACTATACATATCTGAAATAGAATCATTAGGACTTATTTTAAATAATTGAAACTGATTTGTGAGCATGGAAATTTTGGTCTGTTTAACTTTGCTTGTTCCTTCGTGAGTCACTTGCGAAGTTTTCCAGATTTCATATGCAGACTTACAAACTGACACTCTATTAAATTCATTTCTATCTATTGAACAAAGCAGAATATTCATTGCTTTAGAATTATTTTGTGCAACAGTTTTTTTCTCAGCGGTCCATTGTGCAAATTAGTTGTGGGTTCAGAATATTCAGTTTATGTAATATTCCAAGTGTCTAATCCTATAAATTGTAAATATATTTTCATCCTACATGCCCAATATGCATAGTTACTGCCATTAAAAAGTGGTGGTCTGACAGTATACCGACTTTCTACAAATGAACTAGTGATAGCGATACTAGTGTTAATAACAATACCGGTGTCGGTAGCCATTTTGAAAACTTTTTCAAAAATCAGATTATGAAACTTTGAAAACCTTACTCCGATACCAAATGTGAGAAATGCGGATTAAGGATCTTAAGGCTAGAATAAACACTAGGAGGGGGGGGGGTGAATAGTGTTTTATAGAATTGTTAAATCTATTTGAGTTTATGTTAATTTGAACGCAAATTTATGCAATATTCAGACAAAGATATGATCAAAGAATCAAACACAGATGCAAATATAAAGTAAAAGCAGTAAAGGAAAGAACACACCAGATTTTATATTGGTTTGGAGTTACCCTACATCCAGTTCCACACACAAATACGGATTTCCTTTCAAAAAACAATCTTCACAATTACACCCTCGATTTCAAGGCAACGAGGTACACCCTCCAGAATCACAATCCTCTTGGTAGAGATACTTGATTTCCCGGGCAACAAGTTCACCCAATTGATTTTCCAAGGCTACAATCTCACCTTATCTCGCTTGATTGATTTCCAAGGCCACAATCACACCTTTTCTCGCTAAGTTGATTGCAAAAAGCCTATAACTCTGAATAGCACTGAGGATCTTGTTGAGATAGTGATAGAGAATCAAACCAGAGATAATCTAGTTAGATTCAATGTTGATTTCGACAGAGCAATGGTAAGAATGCATATATAGAAATATGGAAGAAGAAGAGGAGTGAAAAACCAGGAAAACTGAATTAAAATTCGTTGAAACTAACCCCTATTTATAGAAGAACAACAGCCATGTCCATTCGTGAAGAGTTATGATGAATAGAAACTTCTTTTGAAATTTAAATTTTGAACTCAACTAACACCATGTCGACATGGAGTACTTGAATATGTCGACATCCCAAGGGGATTTTTGGTGTTTTGATTTTTTTGAAAATAACCTTTATCTTATATTAAAACTATTTTAAACTTTATAAATATACTTGACTATAATTAAAATACATAAGTAAATATAAAGAATAATATATATATATATATGTATATAGAATTTTACTATAATTTTATATTTAAATCTAAATATATAAATATTAAAAAATTGAACATACTTTTATTTTAAAAGATGGTTTAAACCAAGGACAATTTGATTTTGAAATTCAAGATTATTTTGAGGCTAAAAGTATTTGAAACCAGGATAGATGTTTTTGATGCTTTTTAAAAGGAAGGTTTTGAAATCATTTTTGAAAACATGATATAATTTTGAAAAATCATTTTGAATAAAAATTTTATGGATACAAAACAATGTTCCACTAGATTTTTCGTAGGTTCCATCCTACTTAGGGTTCCATCCCTTTAACAGGCTCGCAGTGGATTCTATTCCACGAATAAATTGGATTTTAAGATGCTAGTGCTTTTCTAGGAGTTTTAACAAAATTTCTAATTAAAATGTAAATTACTTGAAATCATGATAATCTTGATATTCTCGTTACTCATGGTCTTCAATCTTGATATCTTTAATCTATATACTGTACAGTCTTCATTCTTGGTACCTGCATGGTTAAATCCTGCATATACATATATATCTAAACTTATACTGTTAGTATTTATATTTTGTAATCTATTCTATGGTTGTTGTCATCAAAACCATCATCCCATAGACTAACAGAAATGATTCTGGAACAAATTCGTAACTTCAATAATGTCGAATACTGATTCTTATACCTCAGATAATAACTTCAACTTTATCCTACACACTGAACATAAATACCCAATATAGAACACATAAAAGTAAATATTTTTCATTAGGTATGTATGCACACACATGTATTGTTGCTTGGATTTCTTATAATAGACCACGGGCCTATTGGACAAAGGCATAACAATACAGTCCCATGCCATATTAGTAGACTGAGGTTGATTAGCTATGAGAAAACATAAGGACTAGAGCTTCAATCTAACCCCTTCGAAGCACTATCTTAGTAGCTATAAATTAGGATTCACATGCACCTGTACAAGGATTGAATTTTTTCTCTTACATGCAATGTTAGCTAAAAGCACTTCTAATATATAACTTTTAATAAAAAATATGAATCAGTAATATTACTTACCATAGTAGATATATATCTTCATCAAGGTCAACCTACTCTAAATCTTCTACTATGTACCTTTTTTTTCATTATGGTTCATAATTCCTCATTTTTCATTTCATAATATAACATTAGTAAAATACTTTTGCTAATGCCCACGTCTAATCATATTTCCAAGGTTGTCGAAAAATATAGTCAATATTTTTGCACTAGAAAGAGGGACTTCGCTAAAAAACCCTTAACTTTCACCACTTTCCTCCTTATTAAAAAATTTACTTCACTCAGAAAGTTTACCATGAAGACTAATGGTGAAAATGAAGCTAATAACTCTAATGGTCATAACACTAATGGCGTCATAAGAGCTAGCACCAAGCGTCCCATCCCACCTATGAGCAACGACATACGGCTCGGCTTGGTTAATGGGCTCAAAAGCATCGAGTAGATGTCCCATGACTTGAATGAACTTCAATCCAAGGTGGATGCCCAAGAAACCATCAACTCGCCTAGGAGTCCCAACTGTAGCGGATAGGATACCTGTCAGTGCACTATCCCTAGTACTTCAACGTCATATGCGACGCCTGCAAGAAGAGGGTATATTGGAAATCTTGTTAGGGCTTCTCCCACCCATACGAAGGATGTGCATGATTCACACGCTTAAGATTACATCTATGACGATCCCAAGAATCTATCCTACATTAGCGCACTTATGCCACTTATCCCTCCCCCTCCATTAAAAGATTTTTTGTCATCGATCGCCTTTTGGCAGCGGATAGGGGCGTGATCTTTGCTTCGACCGTCTAAGCAGCGAGCCTGAGTAAGAAATAACAAACATTGTGAATTCTCTATCCACATCTTACTGTAATGGGAAATTCGAAGGCCTTATTCTTATGGGAGGCGATGCCGGTACTCCTGATCCCCTTCTATGAGCTAAAATAGAAAGTAGCGTACCCATGTAACCCATCACCACTCGAATTCTCTCATAAGACACCGAAGAATTCTCTCCCTAAATATGGTTTGAATCGTCCGTAGAAGTGGAGGCAGGTCTCAGAGAGGAAATGACATTGATTATATAAAATTTGCTCAGGATCCAAAGTAGAAATCATAATAGAGAGGGGTTGTCCAATGATGAGAGAAGGAAGCCTTTTTTCGAGGAAATATTAAGAACTTGCATGCAGCGGAGGTGCCCTTTACCTGCCATTGGGAAATATGATTGAAGTGTCGATCCTTCTGACCATATCACAACCTTTAACTCTGTTACCCAAGTTAGTCACTTTCCAACAATGCAAAATGCTGCTTGTTACCCTTGTTTTAATTGGACTACCCTCCCACTAGTTCTTGCATCTAAAACTGGGTAGTATCCATGCCTAGCCTAACTGTGCACTGATTTCAAAATTCGGTTCTTTGCTTAGCGAACCAAAACCATTATGGCCAACAAATTATGCAATGCATAATAGGGTTCAAATGAGTCGCTCCATACCTATGCCAACCACTTTGATAAAATTGTCTACCCACACAAACGAGAAGGAAAAGAACAACCCGGTAGTCGCCCATGATGACCCATATTTTACATATTGGAAGATCGTAGAATATTTACATTATTTTTATATAGATCGTACGATTCTATAATTTTGAAAAATGACTGCTAGAGACATATTCCATCCTTAAAAAATTTCCAGAAGATTTTGAAACTGAAAATCTTGTAAATTCTATAACTTTTGATAGGAGTTTAATCAGGGTTTGAAACCACTTCCCTCAGATTAGGATGATGGTTCCTCTTTCTGTAGAGTGTCGTAATAGAAAAGGTGACTTACCATTTGAGAGATATGACTGATTGAAGTCCCACTTAATTTTGAATTGCTTAATAGGTAATTATAGGGATTAGTGGTTAAGCCCAAAGCCTATTTTGGGATTAGCACCTATAGGGGGCCAATGGGACTTCTCCTTATCATTTCACATTTCACATAATAGGTAAAGAAACCACCATTAATATTCAAATATTTTCATTAAAAGGGATTAGTAAGATTAGCATTTGGATTTAGGGATTTGTAGTCGAAGACACCTTGGATCTACTGTTCATCTTAGGATTCATGCTCTTTTCGATTGCTTTGGATTTTAGATGAGTGGTTAGAAACTCTCACTTATTAATTAGTCATTAATGCTTTAAAATGATGTTTAAAAATGTTTTTTGAAACCTTAAACATTTTTTGAGCCTTAACTAATTACATATGATTATTTCAAAAGATTTTACAAAGTTTTGTGAAATATTATTCTTATTTATCTCCCTTGTTCTTATGGTTCTTGTCTCATCTTAACCTTAGATTTAGGCTATGATTAGTGTTTGTGAATGCTTATTTATTTGAATATGGTTTTTTTATTAAATGCTTGAACATATGATGTTTGTATAGTTGAAAACGCTGATTGAATGGCGAAATTGAATTAGAAATGGTGTTACAACACATAGCGATATGGAAGTGATAGTGACCAAATTTTGCGTGAGTTTTTGGGGCAAAAGGGAGGCCTTATAAAGTTATTTTTCAAACTTCAAGTCATTTGTTATTCGTTGGCTTGAGTGAAAGTGAGATCAATAAGTGTTAGATCAAAAACTAGTATAGCACCCATGATGCCAACTGTGGTAAATTAGTACATGATCTGGCTACATTTGATGACATAATCAAGCATTACTCAATCGGTGCCATCTTACTTGTACATCAAGGACTAACTTATCACTCGAAACTTAGTACACGGCGAAATCATTAAAGAAAGGATCCATAATGTTCATAGGCCTTTGAGATAGAACACATGGAAGTTCACATGTCTCTTTGGTTCATTTGGCATATGACTCTTTAAGGCCATTTGAATTTATTATTCACATGAGTTCATACAAGCATCTACGAAGGATGTTCGAAAAGCCTGTGTCATACCATATGTCCATAAGAGGTATGAAAATGAGAAACATGTTTGCGCAGTAATCCATTGAGCTTATTAATGGGTTATGAAATATGTTCTTATGTCCAAAGCTCAATGTCCATATTATGCATATATATGTTTGTCGTAGTTCAAAACTCCTCTAATCAAGTTTCTACCTTGATGAGTTTGAATGAGTTTGAATAGGTGCAAGTCAGTCCTAATATATGCAAGCCAGTTTGAATGAGTACGAATATATGCAAGTCAGTACAAATGAGTTCGAATATATGCTAGTCAATTCGAATGAGTTTGAATATAGGTAAGTCCATATTGATAGTGTTCAAAAAGATTTATTCAAAGGCAATAAGCATATCTAAGTCCTTGTTCATATTAATCATATGCAATTACAGTCAATTAGATTTCATCCCCAATTTAATTTAGGGTTACAATGTTTTGATTTAAGAAAAGTAGGAGAGAATGAAAGATCGTCCCCTAAAATGGCACTCCTAGGTCCATATTTATAGTGGCTGAGCGGCTCAGGGTCTTCGGCATTCATTAATGAATTTGACGCACTTCTTCATTGGCTACAACAATGGAGTCATCAACGACCTCGACGACCTCGACGACCTCGACGATGCCATGCCTTATGCTTCTTCTTTGTTCCATTAGTGGAGACATGCGGTAGTGGCGAATTATGACATCGACGACATCACTCATGATGATCAGTGTCCTTTATGAGCGAGTGCTAACATCGACAATGATAACCATAAAGTAGTATTTGGGATTTCATGGATATCAATAGTGTTCACGATCAACACTGCTTCGCTTTGACAAGCGGCGTCCTCTAAATGTTGGAGAAACATGCTGCATAAACGGAAAAACGCAGTATTGGTTGAAGAGCGGCAAGGTAGTATTCCTTTGACATCATCGTAGAATAATATTCTCAAAGTGGTTGTGAGTGCGGTGCCATTTCAATGTAATGTTGATGGCTTCTGTGGATACTGACGACAAGCCTATTTTGATTATAATGGGTGAGTTTCAGCACTAATATAACTCAACTTCAAAGAAATGCGCTATGGGTCACTCCAATGTTTATTAGTGTCTTACGAAGTTGATTATATTCAATACCCTTGCATTCTTTTATTGACAGAGTGCATCATCCCAACTCTTCAATGTTGATCTACCCTCATATTCTTGTTGTTCACCCTTGGCGCTTATGATACTCATGTCACTTTGTAAGTCTTCGACTTCGTCCATCATAGCTCTTATGTTGATGTTGACTCTATTACACTAATAATACCTACTGAAGTAACGTCGATGCTAAGCAGCTGGTCGGACTCCTTTGACGACAATTGTGGTAATAATAGAATTCATTGTAACATGGAATGCTGCATGGTTGAACACCATCTCTTTATGCGATAAAACGATGCTGATCCTATTCCTTTGTTAATGAAATGCGACACTAGAGAATTGCAAAGTGATGAGGTGCAGAGTGGTTAAGGTTCGACACCGAAGAGATATTGTCATTAACTTTGTAGGAAGTGCGATAAGATAATTCATCGAAGAGAAAAGTTACTGAAGAGACCTACCGCTGATGTGATGAAGTGTGGCACTATTGATCTTTGATATAGGACCTTATGGAATTCCTCTATGACGTTACCACTTATGGAACTATTTTTTATATTCAAATGGATAACATTTAGGCCCTCGTATGAAAGAAGCTTTTTATCCTCTAAGTTAAAACCAAAAATTCCCTTGTGTTGCCCAATCTTTAATAAGATTCCCTTGCTGGCCTTGTTATTCTGTAAAATATGAAGTGAATGATACTTTTCATTGGCAATTACCCTTTTGGATTTGAATGAATTAGATTTGGTGTATATTGCCTATATTATCTGTGCAAATTTAACTTTATAATTTTATTATAAGAGATCAATAAATAACAATAAGTTTAAAGTAAAAGCCTGGAAGATTATCCGATCATGTTATGGGTAGAGGCATCCGAAATTTTCCCTAGCAGTAATATGAGACGAAAAATTTATTTAGTAAAAAATTTCCTTTCGGCAATGAGAGGAGATTGGAAATCCATATCAGACTATCATAAAAGAAGTCCAGAAATTAATGTTTGATAATAATAGAAGACCAAAAATATTTATCTGACAGTAATAAAAAATCAAAATACCTTATCTGATAATAATTGAAGACTAGAAATCCATATCTGATAGTAATAGAAGTCTTGAAATCCATAGAAGAAGAACAAAATTTCAATTCCTTTAATAAAAATAGAAGTCGGAAATTCATATCTAGAAATAATAGAAGAAGACCAGAAATCCAAATCTGCCAATAATAGAAGAAGTCCAGAAATCCAATTCCGATAATAGTAATAAAAGTCCAGAAATCCTTGTTTGAATATAATAGAAGAAGACCGAAAATCCAGATCTGGCAATAAAAATAGAAGACCAGAAATCCAATTATGGTAATAATAGAAGTTCAGAAATCCTTATCTAGAAATAATAGAAGTAGACTAGAAATCAAATTTTGCAATAATTGAAGAAGATCAGAAATCCAAATCTGATAATAATAGAAGTTCGGGAACCTATGTCAGGAAATAATAGAAGGGGATCAAAAATCCAAATCTAGCAATAATAGAAGAAGACCAAAAAATCAAAATCCGGTAATAATAACAGAAATATAGAAATCCGTATCGAGAAATAATAGAAGAGGACCAAAAATCCAAATCTGGCAATAAAGAAGACCGATATCCCTTATCTGGTGGTTGAAAATTGAATTTGCTGGAAATCATAAAAAGCTCATATTTGATGGACTTTCCTCTAATAGATTTTGTTTGACTTGAAGTGCTTCTTGGTTCGGATTTTGATAGATCTTCATCTACAAGATTAATATTAAGCACTACTTAGCTCTGATTTTGATTGATCTGGGGCACTACTTGGCTCTGTTTGATCGATCTTCCTCTTGAAGATTTCGGTGCTTTAGTGAGGCCTTTGAAAATTAGCACTAAAGGTTACTCTGCCCTCCCTTTAGGAGGTGCTTCAGTAAGGCCTTCGATGACGGTACTGAAGGCATTTCGGGTGCTTTAGTAAGCCCATTGATGTCGGTGCTAAAAGCTTACTCTAACCTCCCTCTACGAGGCGTTTCAACCTGGCTAGGGGTTGAAGGCTTTCCCGACGCTTTAATAAGGCCTTTAATGGTGGCATTAAAGGCTTACTTCGACCTCCCTTTAGGAGACACTTCAGTGAAGCCTTTAATTACGGCTCTGAAGTCTTAGGGCCTTTGATGGCTAGGGACCTCTTGCCATCATTAGCTTCTAATGGCTAAGGCTTTTAATCTCCAGTGACTTTTGTGGTCATGAGCCTTTGATGGATGGGGCTTTTGGTAGCCAGGATCCCTTGCGGTCATGAGCTTTTGATGGCTGGGGCCTTTGATGGCCTTAGGAGAATCCTAATCCTTTTCAATAAATTATTTTTATTCATCCATTGTCAGAAAATATGGTCGCGAATGTTTGGCATTCCATGTTCTTACTACGATGTTGCATTCTTGTCGGCAAAAGTTATAGGTTCCAGGCGGGATTACCTTGTGTATGATTAAGGGCCCTTCTTAATTTGGTCCTAGTGGCCCATCTAGTGGATTCTTAGTATTTTCCATGACTCTTTGGAGCACTAGTTCTCCCTTTTGATATTATTTTCCACTTATTCTAGAGTTGTAGTACTTAGATATTCTTCGTTGATACACAGCCATCCATATGGCTGCTTCATCTCTTAACTCATTGATTAAGTCCAAGGATGCTTTCTTTAATTCCTAATTTGGATTGAATGCATATGTAATCCTTTAATGAGAAGGTACTTTGACTTCAATTGGGATCATGGCTTCGCATCCATACGTTAGGGAATATGGGGTATGACATGTTGTAGTCTTAGACAAAGTTCTATATGCTCATAGAACGGAAGGTAGTTCTTCTACCATGTTTCCCTTTGCCGTGTCTAACCGCTACTTTAGAATGATTTTAACAATTTTGTTGGTTGCCTCGATTGTTCCATTTTCCTATGAATAAGCTACAGATGAAAAGCTTTTGATGATTCCATTATTGTTACAAAATCGAGTAAAGATTCACTCTAAAATTGTGTTCCAGTGTCGAATATTATTTGATATGGAATCCCGAATTTAGTAACAACATTCTTGATTACGAATTTGATAACCTTTCCGGATGTAATATTCAGAAGTGGCTCAGCTTCTACCCATTTTGTGATGTACTCAATGGCTACCGCTGCGTACTTAGCTCCTACTTTAGATATAGGCGGTAGCAAAATAAGGTAAAGTCCTCATACATCGAAAGGCCATGGGCTTGAGATAGAAGTCAATTCGCTTAATTGTAGGCACGGGATCTAAGAGACTCTTTGACATTTTTTGCATCTTTTTACATAATCAATAGCTTGACTAATCAATTGAGGCCAATAGAAGCCTTGCCTCATAACTTTCTTGGGCAATTTCATTCCAATGGAATGGACTCCATTGAATCCTTCTTAGGCTTCCTCTAGTAATTTTTCTCTTGTTTTGGATTAGCACATCTTAGACAAGGGAGTGAATATACCTTTTTATAAAGTATGCCATTTGCTAAGACAAAAGCCAAAGCCTGAAGTTTTATTCTCCATTCCTTTGTTTTATCCATTGGCAGGTTTTCTTTTGTTATGCACTCAACAATAGGAGTTATCCAATTATTCTCATATTGATTATTAGTTTACATATGAGGAAGGTTTTCCTGAAGAACCTCAGTTTCATCTTCTTTCTCCTTGCGTGCTAAGGCTTAGACCTAGTCACCAGTAATGTCTCATTTTAAGGATTATAGCTTTTCTCCTTTATATTAGGATTCTCCAAGTAACCTATTAGAATGGTCCAGGCTTCTGGTGCCCCCGGCGAGCTTGCTAGGTTTGCCAAAGAATCAGTTTGGGAGTTTTTACCTATTGGTACTTGATGTAATAAGAAATCTTCAAATTAGGTCAGCATTTTCAATATATTTTTGACTTATAGAGTCAGTTTGGCATCCTTCTTTTGATACTTGAAAAATTCTCTAATTCAATCTGTAATATACATAAAAATAAATTCAACCAATTTATTGGAGTATTCAAACATACAAATCAGTCAGAAGTGGAATAATTTTTCAACCATACATAAACACACACATAAAGAGGGAAAGGCACACATACCCACATGCATACATACCATTCTATGACATACGTATGCATACACATATATGCATGTTTAAAAACCCAATTGTCATATGGCAGTTATTAGCTCGACTTTGCAAATAGATTTTTGATCCCTCTATCATATTGTTTAAGAGTCTTTGACAATTTAAACATTTTCTTATATATCTAAATAATTCTCATTTTTAATATACACTTATGTGTATATTGCTGAACTAAAAGTCAAGCCTCTTTAGAAGATCTTATTCTTTAACAATTAAATCATGCTTACATCAACGAATTAATTTACTCCATCATATAAATATTCTACATAGTATAAACATATTAAAATTAATTGACCCTTAACTCATTTCCAAAACAAGCATAGTTCATAAAAATAATTCTATATCGTATTATCTTTTCAAATACTTCTAAATAGGTTTTAAAAATCACTAAGTAGCTAAACCTATTTATCATGCCATCTACGTGAATCATTATTTACCCTTTCAAGTTACTAATCAATTTTTGTCTTAATAACCTACTTTAAATATATGTTTTTTTACTTGCAATCCATTAGCAATTTACGCATATATGTTTGCTATCATTAACATACTCACCAATAAATAAAAATTTGTAAACCAATTTTTGTTGTTTAGTTACTTTCTAAAAGTACATGTTTTAAGCTTTAAATCTGTAACATCCCGTATCTGGAAGCCAAAAGCTAAGCGCTACAGATGCTGTAGTCATCCATAGTATTAACTTCTGGTGACAAAATACGGTAATGTTAATGGTATCCACAATATTAGAAGCACTTGAATATGAACAAAGTCACTTATTTCCAAAAACAATATTTAACTAAATACATTTCAAGACAAAATCATATCCAAATTACATAATACCATATCATTTCCTACGTAAATATAAATTATAATCATTACAAAATATGCGAAGAGCGACATATGATGATGCCTGCTTGGTTGATCAAAGCAATATAGCCATATCTGACTTAGTACAAAACAGAAATTGTTGAATATGGGAATATATGATTTTTATTTGATGATAATAAACATATATATATATATATATATATATATATTCATTTAAATGTATTTTTTTTTTGGCAAGGCCGACGGTTTTATAGTGGACCGACCACTTTTATTACGAAAGTAATAAATTTGAAGTACAGGAGTAAGGTAGAGACACCTTAGCTACTAGTTTGGGAAAGACAAAAAACAACTAGTACAGCACAGGAGTGTGACAGCTACGTCACAACTACTATATAATAAAATAGCACAGCTAGTTCTCCTCCGCAGAGGACGAATCTCCCTCTCCCACAACATCCTTGGAAGAAACCAATGTTCCACCCTCAAGAAGACCAATATAGGGACGAAATAGAGCAGCAAGGGTAGGATCATAACATTCGGTATCAGAAGTGTATACAAAGGAACGATCCCAGGTAGTATCAGCAAGAAGAGTAGAATTCATCTCAGCATACGGACCATCCATGTCTAGAACCAAGGAATCACCTAAAATACAGTAATATAGGCATCGTAGATCTAATAAATCCTCAGAAATGTATCGAAAATATGAGTTATCCACGGGGTTGAATCTCATATCAGAACGACAATCAACCCAACTATGTTCAGACCCAGCCCAAACAACATGCGGGGGATAGATAACCGGAACGACAGGGGGAACTGGAGGAACAACAACAGGATCAGGGGAGACAGGATGCACTATGGGAAGGGATGGACTAGAGACAGACGCAGCCAGAGAGGCCTTGGGAACCCATTTTCTAAGTGGAGGACGAGGAAGAGGGATCTTAGGAGCAGCAGCAGGAACAACAGAATGCACGCAATCAGTGACAACATGACCAAAAGAGTGACAAGAGGAACAAATGTCAGGGACCCATCCATAACGAACGCGAACATCCACCACATGGCCAACGGCAAGCTGAACAGGAATAGAAGAGGGAAGAGGCTTATCGGGAGTAATCTCAATCAAAGCTTTGGCATAAACAAGCTTATCACGCGTGACCGTGTTAGTGTCAAAACATTTCAATTTTCCAATATTGCACGCAAGCCAATTCAAGCCAAGCAACGGCTGTAAAGCTGATGGAATTTGGGAGAAATAAACCCAGACAGGGACAGAAAAAACTTGCTCACGAACACTAGCTATCGTAGGAGACCAGGGGGTAAGAATAAAAGGCTGACCATCAAAGAAAGAGGGATCAGACTCAAGAACACGACTGCGTTCCTCAGGGGAGGAGAACAAAAGGAAATACAAGGAATCGATTAATTTAACTTTGAGACCACCTCGCAGACCCCATGCCCTACGACATACAGCAGCGACATCACGAAGTCGATGATTAGGATCCAAAAAGAAACCAACTACATATCCTGACCAAAACTCCAAACCAGCTTGCATAACACAGGGGGGAGGGATCATAACCCCGTTTTCTTCAACGATATCAAAATCGATCGGTTCATAAACACCCGCATTACGGGGCATGGAAGTAAAAAGGGAAGACCACGTTCTGGGAACATTAGAGATATTGACAGCAGTGGTACATACCACATCACTAGATGTTGCCACAGGCTTGAGGCATTGGACCACAGTGGGAGAAGCACTCGCAAGTAAGCATTCATCTGGAGATAAAACAGAAGAAACAGTTCCAACCTTGTCTTTGGCAATATGACGAGCAGATTGAGTGCCAACCTCAGAACCAATTATATTGGCTGCAAGCGCAACCAATGGAGACACATGAATAGCCTCAACTTGTACACTATCCATAATCAACTCATCCGACATTAGGTGACCCAAATCAAGACTGGGTATAACATCAACACTTACTTTGGAGCTGGACAAAGGGGGGAAAATCGTTGTTCCAGATGAAGACGCAGACGAAAGTGCAGCATCACCACGGTATGCTACCGCAGAAGATTCATTCAAACGAAGGAGGGATGTAGGTGCTTGGAGGGGCTGATTGTTAACAGGGAGCGGAGGAAAATCTAGGGATGAAAGGAGGTCGGGACGAGCTACAATGGCATTAGACATGGGTCTAAATGAACGACCAGAGCGCGTAGATGAGGGGGAGGCGGGGCGTTGAGGAAATGAAGAGGAAGCGGACATGAATAGATGAAACCGCCAGATCTACAAATCGCCTGTAGCCATGGAAGTTATTTTATATAAATAAATGTATTTGTTAATGTATTATTTTCTTTTTCACATAATTAAGCAAATATTTGCTGAACAAAATAAATAACACAGAGATTAAATTCAAATAGATATTTTATTCAAACAAATATTTATAACAATTTTGAATAGTACAAATTTAAGCTCTCACTCTATATACATAATTTCGATTACATCACATTTCAATTTACAAAATTGTCCTCACTACATATCGCTCATTCACTCATATTTAATCTACAACTTGAATCCAGCATCTAAGCAATCTACAAAATATACACTGATGCAGTAAAATTGAAAATAGGATATTTTTGCAGTGTAAAATAAAATATGATTTTGAAAATATTATTTACCTCAGTTATTTAGGTTGTTCATCGTCATTTAATTTTGAATTCATCATACACGAACAACTTGTGACATACAAAGTGTATCACTGTATATGCCACAAGGCCATGCACATCAATATACACTTGATAAAATTACAGGGACAGGTGAGCACAAGGTCAAACCCAAATCAAAAGTCGGGTTCAACTCAGGTGAAATAAATAAAGCCACGATACGAGCACAAGGTCAAACCCGAGCTTTAAAGCTGGATTCAACACAGGTGCAATTCAAAATGCAAATAATTCTCATAGGCAACGCAAGCTACATATAGTCTCAAGTGAAAGGCTGGACAGTCCATCCAAAATAAGGTACAAATATGCATACAACCATATACAAGTTTAATGCACAGGGGCTCAAAGGAGTAGCAGCCTTAACAAGTGAATGGATAAGGAAAATAAACAGTAAAGCAACGACAATGATCGGAGTCAAGCAAATATACAACATACATATGGTTGCAGTGAAGACAGAGCACTAGGCTACACAATGAACCACATGTCCAGACCAAACTACAAACGCACTTGCAACTTACAACTTACAACTTACAACAGCAACCTGAACCAGGCACAAGAGACAAAACACACATGTGCACATATATAGGGAGTACACATGACCACTTAAACTCCAAACTCAAAACAGCATGGCACAAAGACACAATCCAACAAGCAAACCAACTCGAGCTAGCTAAATGAACCAGCTCTCAAATCCAAACCACATGAAGTATGAATACATATTTATTTGAACTAGTACAATGTGAACTAGCTCAAATGAATCAAAGTGAAGACCGTACATATATACATAGTAGACAAAATGAAAACATGTACTCGAGGCAACATGCACAAGTGAAGAATGAATGCAACAGAACTACTCGACCAGTTCAATATGTGCTATGCAAAAGAACCAAGGTCAAGACCAGTGAACAACAAGATGTTAACTTGAATGTACAGAATAGTTCAACATGAATCAACCTAATGTAAATAACATGAATGGTCAAAGGTAATACACATTGAAACATGACTATAAGCTATGCAACATGAACAAATGATCATGTGGACGATGCAACTTAAACTCAACAATTATGCAACACGAAGAAGTTAACATATATGATCAGAGGAAAGCCAGGGTCAATGTCAAGCCATGGCTGAAAAATAATTTGAACAAGTTTAAAACAATGGGACAGCAAGGATATGAATGCAAGCAGTATCACTACGACCTGAACCAAACTCGAGCAAGTTAAGACCCAACATATCAAAAACACTATAACACAATACGACATGGCAATATGGCAGTAGATAGTGCAAAGTGGTGCACATGTAACCAGAGCCAAGGCAGGAAAACCAAATTCAAGTTCAAGAGGAAATACTACAGTGCTACCACAAATCGACGCAACCAAACAATATGAAAGCAATATATGCAGTGCACAGTGCATATGCCCGAAGTCAACCAGAATGTAATCGAGCAGTTCAAATTTAACCCGTGGAGGCCAAGCAAAGTCAGAATCTAGCCGTGAAAATCAAGTAATAAAATAAACGTGTTTGAAAAGGTCAAAAATGATCACAATCATCCATACAAAATGGAACGACAAGCCAAAAATTATCAAATGAATTCAATGAGTATATACGAACCAAAATATAGGGGTTCAAACCCTATATAAACGATAAACATCATCGGCAGTTGATCATTAGCGTCTAAGGAAAAAGGAATACTCTTTCAAATCGAACCAAGATCGAGTTCAAGTATGCAAAAATAGTAAAGCAAAAGCAACAAATTACATACCAAAGCAAGTTCGAACTCGATCAAAATTGGAGGAGCCGTTTGCAAAGAGAAGAAAGCATCGATCGAAAAAGCTAAGGGACGTAAATCAACGTTCGATCGAGATACTAAAGTCGACGACTTCAATTTTCCAAAGCCCTAATTTTAGAGCAAAGAGGAACAAGAAGAACAACTATTATGAAGCAACGATATCGGGCCGAAGCTATAATACAAAAGAAAAGGGGATTAAATTTTGTCACTTATTTATTTGTAGGCCGACCTTGTTATTAAGGGCTTTAGTAAATTAGGGATTTATTGTTTAAATTGTTTTTAAAATTTTATTCTCTTTTAAACTTTTGTAATTACTAGTCGTGTGACTAGGGGACGAGCTACGGTGGTGTAGTTCAAGAATTCGCAACACAGTGGCTGAGTTGTGACGGGGTTTTGAGCGTAGAGTTAAGGTCAGTCGATAGGGGGTGTCGTGAGTTTACGTGTGTAAGCGTCTGACTGCTTAACTTCTAGTAGAAACCTTAGGGGCAGCACGTAGGCAGGGTTTTGCCGAAGTTGAGTAAATTCTATGTTGTTCTATTTATTATTCTGCTATTACCTGTGCTGCTATAATTCTGATATATCTGTGTTGAGATTATTTTATGCAAACTTCCGCAATAAATTTTTATAATTAATAGTATCACCCTATTCACCCCCATCTAGTGTGAAATCGATCCTACAAGTGGTATCAGAGCTAAGAACAAAAGCCATTTTTGTTTTAAAAATTTGATTTTTCAAAGACCAATTTTTTTTTTTCAAATTTCAATTTTCAAAATGGCCACTTTTGCTGAGGGTCGATCAAGTATTATCCGTCTTATTTTTGATAGAATAGAGTTTTTTAATTGGAAATTAAAAATGGAATTTTATTTAAAATCTGTTAATGTTAGATGTTGGGATATTATTGAAAATGGGTGTGATATAATAGACAAGAAAATTATCTCGATTAATGCTCTTGCTATGCATATATTAGATTCTCATATTAATCAAGATAATTTTAACTTTATCTCTCATTGTGAAAATGCACAGGAAATTTGAAATACTTTTGATGCAATATATTGTGCAAAAGTCAGCAGCAATGAGAAATCCTCCTCAATCGACTTAGTTAAAGAAACGAGCTTAATAGGATTGGTAGAAAGCAGTAGTGATGAGGATGTCGACGACGGAGCAGCTGAGCTAGCACTACTGATGAAGAGATTCAAAAAGTGGAACTGCAAATACAGAAATCCAGCTCTAAATCAACAATTGAAAAGTAGAATAATCAAAGCACTAGACAACCCAGAAAAATGAGAGATCATTTGTCACAAGTGCAACAAACCCGAACACATTAAGCCCACTTGTCCCAAACTTCAACACGGCTAAGAAAAGAATTCAAAAAGGAAAAGTTTGGCAGCTATGTGAAATAAAAGTAATGGTTGTGAAAGCACTGGCAGTGAGAGTGAAAATGTAAAACTGTAACTATAAGGAGATATAACTGTTAGTGATGATGACGAGCCAAGCGAGGTATCAAAACTCACTCACTCAGAATTACTTATATATTTCCACGAAGTAAATGGCTGTTTTCAAAAGACTTAGGGAGAAATACGCTAAACTTGAATCACAAAGAGATACCTTGATAGATTTAAATAAACAGCTTGATCAATTAGTTAAAAACTATCGAAGTAAGATCCCTAAGTGTGATAAATGTCCATCACTCGAAGAATCAGAAATTAAAATTAAATTGCTTGAAAAGGAAATTCTGATTTTGAAAGAGAGTGAAAATACCAGGAGAGAAAATTCTATTAAAAAGTGCACATAATTATTGAAGGAAAATGAATCACTTAAAAAACAAGTCCAAAAACTGTCAACGACTTTAGGAAAATTCTCCAAAAGTGAAATACCATTGAATATGCTATTAAGGACACAAACTATTAATACTGTTAAACAAGGACTTCGGTATAATCATTCTGAACGTGTCGAAAGCAAAACTAATCAAGTAATATCCGAGTGCACAATTTGTAGAATAATTGGACACAATCACAATATTTGTTGGTATAGACCCAAACAAGTGAAAACCATTCCAATTTGGGTTCCGAAAGGCACAAATATAAAATCACTCTAAGATAAAAAAAATTGAGTGCCAAAAGGAACATATATAAATAGTTATAGATCTCCATAAAATTATTTTTCAAAATATTTTGCCACTAACAACCAAGGACCTATAAAAACAAATAGGTCACAAAAAACTTTTATCGTGTAGGTGTGGTGGCAGGCTAAGGAACAAAAATAGTGTTATCTGGATTCTGGCTGTTCCAGACACATAACTAGCAAAAAATCAAAGTTCCTTAGCCTAGTACAAAGGTGACAGAATCACAATGGGAAATGACGAAATATTATCAGCAAAGGTAAAACAGGTAACGATATATTTATTTTGAATGATATATTAAAAGTGATAATCTGCACCATAATTTGAATTTAAATCAGTCGGTTATGTTATAAAGAGATAAATGATGATTTTGATTCTGACTTATTCTTATTTGACTTATTCGTATTTTGATTAGAGCAAAAATGTTAACCAATCATCTTTGAACTATTTGTCTGGACTATTGATGATGTTTTAATGATTGATGATTACTCTTAATACACATGGATATATTGGTTACTTTATTGTTGACACTATGGTCACCATATGCAAACTTGCATGGCTTCAATTCAATTTCATTAAAAGTTGTTAAAAATAATTTTGAGATATTTTGTTACACACTTTATGATCTAGTCTATGACATCAGTCTAATAATAATCTTGAGTGGAAGAAAAATTCAGATGCAGATTCACTGGTAATCTAGTTGATAGAAAAATTACTAGTGGAACGTGATTTATATTGAGACATTCAGTAGCTGCATCGTTTTTTCAAAGAAAATACCCGCATATTTTTCATTTCAAATAATTTTCAAATAGCAAAAAAAATTTCTTATAAAACCCCTTCTAGAAAATCATTTTTGACCTTGTTTCAGACTAGCAATTTTTAGAAAATTTGATAATTATTTTTGAGTTTGAGCTTAAATGATTACATTGACTAATCTAACTCCCTACAATTATCTAAAAGATAAATAGTGATTGGAAAAGTGATAAGTTTTGATATTAATCATATATTATAACTTGAGATGGTATAATTAGTAAATTTCTTTAGAAATTTAAGAAAAAGTTATAAAAACTTTTTGTTGGTAGAAATTCCATGACCATCTCTATTTGTATCATATTTCTAACGACCATCACTCATCAAAATTCAATATAGTTTGTCAATATGTGGTATTTTAAACAGAAAATCATTCGTTTTTCATTTTATATTTTAAAAAAAAAGGAAGATCCAAAGTATTCACTCTCATTTAAAAGTCCTCATGGTTATGCGTGGGTGAATTACTTGGAATTTTTGATTATGTGCTTCCATGCTCATTTAAAAGTCCTCACGGTTATGCATGTATGGAACGCATATCATAATTGATATATTAAATAGACAAGTTAATTTTAATCCCATTTAAAAGTCCTCACGGTTATGCATGGTTAGAAGATACTTGAATTCATTTTTTTATAAAATTTTGGAATACTATCTCGTTTAAAAGTCCTAACGGTTATGTATGGTTAGTAGATATTCAAATTCCTGAGATAAATATACCACAAATAGATACAACTATATGGTTTTTGCATCATCCCTATCATTCTAAAAGTGGAATATGCACCTAACAGAGTATTTATAATTTTTGTTTGATTTTTTATTTGAAATTTAATATTTATATTCAATTAAATTTTATTGTTGTATTAATGTCTATCACTTTATCTCTATTTTTCTAACACTATTACTCTTTTTCTGATGACAAAAGGGTGAGAGAAAAGTTAAGATTTTGGCAAATAAAGATTAAATATTTTCTATTTGCATAGTTTTATTTACATGCATATATGAAGGAGGAGCTTTGTGTAGAGAGGGAACATTCAAATAGGAGGAGCAAATTGAATGATCAAATACATTTAATAAAATTCAAAATCTTAAATATATGTTTGTTATCATCAAAAGGGGGAGATTGTTGAATATGCGGATATATGATTTTTGTTTGATGATAATAAACATATATATATATATTCATTTAAACGTATTTGTTAATGTACTATTTTATTTTTCACATAATTAAATAAATATTTACCGAACAAAATAAATAACACAGAGATTAAATTCAAAGAGATATTTTATTCAAAAAATATTTATAACAATTTTGAATAGTATAAATTTAAGCTCTCACTATATACACACAATTTCGATTACATCACATTTCAATTAGAAAATTGTCCTCACTACATATCGCACATTTACTCGTATTTAATCTTCAACTTGAATCCAGCATCTGAGCAATCTGCAAAATATAACTGATGTAGTAAAATTGAAAATAAAATATTTTTGCAGTGTAAAATAAAATGTGATTAGGAAAATATTATTTTCCTCAGTTGTTTGGGTTGTTCATCATCATTTGTTTTGAATTCATCCTACACGAACAGCTTGTGACATACATGGTATATCACTGTATATGCCACAAGGTCGTGTACACCGATATACACTTGATAAAATTACAAGGATATGTGAGCACAAGGTCAAACCCAAATCAAAAGCCGGTTCAACTCAAGTGAAATAAATAAAGCCACGATACGAGCACAAGGTCAAACCCGAGATTTAAAGTTGGATTCAACATAGGTGCAATTCAAAATGCAAATAATTCTCATAGGCCACACAAGCTACATACAATATCAAGTGAAAGGCTGGACAGTCCAACCAAAATAAGGTACAAATATGCATACAACCATATACAAGTTCACTGCACAGGGCTTGAAGGAGCAGCAACCTTAACAAGTGAATGACCAAGAAAAATAAACAATAAAGCAACGACAATGATTAGACTCAAGTAAATATATAACATACATATGGTTGCAGTGAAGACAGAGCACTAGGCTACACAATGAACCATATGTCCAGACCAAACTACAAAAGCACTTGCAACTTACAACTTACAACAGCAACCTGAACCAGACACAAGAATTTCAGACAAAATACACATGTGCACATATATAGGGAGTACACATGACCACTTCAACTCCAAACTCAAAACAGCATGGCACAAAGACACATTCCAACAAACAAAGCAACTCAAGCTAGTTAAATGAACCAGCTCTCAAATCCAGACCGCATGAAGTATGAAAACATATTTATTTGAACCAGTACAATGTGAACTAACTCGAATGAATTAAAGTGCAGACCATACATATATACAGTGTTGACACAATGAAAACATGTACTCGAGGCAACATGCACAAGTGAAGAATGAACGCAATAGAACAACTCGACCAGTTCAATATGCTATGTACAAGAACCAAGTTCAAGACCAGTGAACAGAAAGATGATAACTTGAATGTACAGAACAATTCAACATGGATCAACCCAATGCAAACAATATGAATGGTCAAAGGTAGTACACATTGAAACATGACTATAAGATATGCAGCATGAACAAATGACCATGTGGACAGTGCAATTTGAACTCAACAATCATGCAACATGAAGAAGTCAACATAGATGATCAGAGGAAAGCTAGAGTCAATGTCAAGCCATGGTTGAAAAAGAATTTGAAAAAGTTTAAAACAATGGGACAACAAGGATATGAATGCAAGCAGTATCACTGCGACCTGAACCAGACTCGAGCAAGTTAAGATCCAACATGTCACAAATACTACAACACAATACAACATGGCAGTATGGCAATAGACAGTGCAAATTGGTGCACATGTAACCAACGCCAAGGTAGGAAAACCAGATTCAAGTTCAAGAGGCAATACTACAGTGCTACCACAAATCGACGCAACTAGACAATAAGAAAACAATATATGCAGTGCACAGTGCATACGCCCGAAGTCAACAAGAACGTAATCGAACCGTTCAAATTCAACACCATGGTGGCCAAGCAAAGTAAGAATCGAGCCATGAAAATCAAGTAATAAAATACGCGAATTTGAAAAGGTCAGAATTCATCACAATCATCCATACAAAATCGAACGGCAAGCGAAAAATTATCAGACGAATTCAATGAGTATATACGAACGAAAATATAGGGGTCGGACCCTATATAAACGATAAACATCATCGGCAGTTGATCATTCGAGTCTAAGCAAAAAGGAATAATCTTTCAACACGAATCAAGATCGAGTTCAAGTACGCAAAAACATAAAAGCAAAAGTAACAAATTACATACTGAAGCAAGTTCGAACTCGATCAAAATTGAAGAAGCTGAGTGCAAAGGGAAGAAAGCATCGATCGACAAAGCTAAGGGACGTAAATCATCATTTGTTCGGCGACTTCAAACTTCCAAAGCCCTAATTTCAGAGCAAAGAGGAACAAGAACGAACAAACATTGTGAAGCAATGATATCAAGCTGAATCTATAACGCAAAAGAAAAAGGGATTTAATTTTATCACTTATTTATTTGTGGTCCGTACTTGTTATTAAGGGCTTTAGTTAATTAGGGATTTATTGTTTAAATTGTTTTTAAAATTGTATTCTCTTTTAAACTTTTGTAATTACTAGTTGTGTGACTAGGGGACGAGATATAGTGGTGTAGTTCAAGAATTTGCAACTCGGTGGCTGAGTTGTGGTAGGGTTCTGAGCATAGAGTTAAGGTCAGTCGATAGCGGGTGTCGCGAGTTTATGTGTGTAAGCGTCTGACTACTTAATTTCTAGTAGAAAAATTGGAGGTAGAACGTAGGCAGGGTTTTGCCGAAGCTGGGTAAATTCTATGTCGTTTGATCTATTATTCTGCTATTATCTGTGCTGCTATAGTTCTGATATATCTATGTTGAGATTATTTTATATAAACTTCCGTGATGAAATTTTATAATTAATAGTATCACCCTATTCACCTCCCTCTAGGGTGAAATCGATCCTACAGAAATAAACAAAACAATCTATAACTCCTAATTAGCTATCCATCAGCCACCTGCTCATCTACGGAAGCTTTATTCGTCAAAATTTCTAAACTTGAAAACCTTAACTCTCAGCTTACTCAAATCAATTTTGAGCATCCGAGAGTTTAAATGGAAACAAAAAACATTGAGTCAGACATAAAGCTTAGTGTGAATAATTCTATTACATTTCGATTTACTGATATTAAGCGAGACCATATCGCTTAGCAGAACGGGTTTCCCCTCACTAATATCCTCTTTAAAACATATTTTGAAAATCCTTTTCTGCAACCAAACTAGTTAATCAAACTAATTATATCAACTAGCAATATCCTTTATGCTAATAAATGGACTACATGTCCATAAAACAGGTAATTAGTGGACTATCTATCCACAACATAATAGCAAAGTCTATTATTCTAACTAATGAAATATCTGTCTATAAAACTTGGCTGACTGCCCACAAATTAGATTCACTGTCTGGATCAAAATGGACTAACTTTCCGAATCATTTTCTTAGGGTTAACTACCCTTTATCTTTTTCCTTGAAAACCTTTTTAAAATGATTTAACCCTTTGAAACATACTTATACAAGGAAAATTTATTCTTAGCTTTACTCTAAGCTATTTTGCCAAGTTATATATACTTTACTCAAAATAATGTTGATGGATCTAATTGATGATTAGCTATCCTTCCAAAACAAGTTAAAACCATTGTTTAAACCTTTAAATAACCTTTTTGGAACCATTGAAGGTAACCCTTCAAAATCTTTTAAAGCGACCCTTTCGAAACCATTAAAAGTGTTTCGTAAACATTGGAAAAACCTTTCCTTTCTTTTCTTCGAAAGATTCAAAACAGTAGACATCCTCCTTTAAATCCTTTAAATATTGCCTTTTGAAAACATAGGAAAAACCTTTCCTTTCAACCTTTTCGAAACCCAGGGGAGCCCTTTCGAAACCATTCATTAAAATCTTTCGAAACTGTCAAAACTCAATCCTTTCGAAAGCCCTTTGTTTTCAATTTAAAACATTTGGAAATCTTTCAAAACCATTCGAAAATTTACTCCTTCGAAACCTTTGAAAAACTTCTCATTCGAAACCATTTGGATTATGCATTCAAGTAGAGTAAAAGTATCAGAAACCCATTAAAGTCGAAAGCATCTGTTTGGAAACAATTTAAAAGCATTTCTTTCGAAACCATTATGGTATACTTCAATCATAGAATAAGGGTCTTTAAAACATTTAAGTCGAAAGAAACTGTTTCGAAACCATTTCCTATGTTAAGAAGTGATGGTGTTGAAACCATCCCTATGAAAGAATTGGAGAAGCGGCAAGAGGGAAGTCTGGAGGCTTCCTTTGAAACTAATCAAGCCTTCGTCTACATCAATAGGAAAATGAGATGCAGGTCATGATGGATTCCCTATAGGAGCAATTGATGAAAAGGCAAGAGGAAATGATGCAGACATTTTTCAGACAATTTGGACAAGAAGGAACTGCAGGAGCTTAGATCCATGGAGTTGGATCGGAAGGACTCAACCGTCAAGCGGATGGAGTGGTTCAGAAGGGGCGGCCCCAATCAGCAAACAACTATCAATCTGGATGGACCTAAACTCAGGAGCACACTACCAGGCAATGTTGGACCAATCCATGGAGGGATATCAGATAACGCTGATCAGCCTGGCGCCAATTGGAATACAGGAGTATGTGACGAGGATTATGTACCAGAATTCCCTCGAAGACTTGGAGGTGAGTTAGGAAATGGAGATGGGGGAAACCATTAGTAGATAACATTGGATTAGCCGATATTATCAGGAAAACCATTCGCGGAGGTCTGACAAACAAGGACTTGGAGGGAGTAAACAAAAGTCCGTTTACCCGTAACACTAAGATGGCAAGGAATCCACTCGACTTCAAGCTGCCCACTCTAGAAGTATAAAACGATAAGATGGATCGCACTAACCATTTGATGAGGCATATGAGACTTATGAAGGTGCTAGGGGAATCAGAGGAGGTTATGACCCGGTGTTTCCCCTTGTACTTGACTAATATAGTTGCTATGTGGTTCAGACAGCTGGAAGATGGATTTATTGGAACATGGATAGATTTGGTGGGCAAGTTTTTGAAACAGTTTCAAGTTCACATCAAGAGGCCGAAGAATGTGATGACACTGACGTCGGCGAAGCAGAAGGAGAGAGAATCGCTTGGGACTTTTTTAAATCTATTTATCTTCAATGGATTGGCTGAATCCATCTTCTATTGGCGGCGGTGTCAGTAGTCAGAGATAATTTAGATTTCAAAGTATCGTTGACACAGGACCCACCAATGGATCTCGAGGAATTCTTTCATGAAGCTGAGAGATTTCTTCAACAAGAGGATGCATTTTTGGATATGAAGTCAAAGGAAGTAAACATGGAAGGATGGAGAACCGTCTGGTGAAAGCTCGAGTAAAGATAAGGATAAAGGGAAGAGGAAGTGTTAGGGAGAACCAAAATTCTTCACTTACACAGGACTGAATGAGGCAATGGAACGGATATACTTGATACTCAGGATCGCCTTCCTTATCGAAGGCCAACAAGGAGGGAACCCTCAGAACGCGAATGGGCATCAGGAAGGCACTGTCTTTTTCATGACCTGGACGGACATGATACTAATAGCCATAGGCACCTAAAGGTTATAATCGAGGAACATGCATGGAATGGTCAGTTGCAGCAACATGTTGAAACTCGGAATGCGGCGGTGGAACAAGAGCATCCACCGCCTAACTTAAACGACGATGGCACTAGGCCCAGGAATGGTGATCGATTGGTCATCAACTAATTGCGATGGTTCGGAATAAGTAACAAAATTTAGGCTAACGATTAAGTTGCTTACTCATGTATTGGGACGGAGATAACCCCTAGGCATGCTTTAAGACGATGATAAACTATGATGCTGTGGTTTGTGAAATCTGTTTTTTCATTTTGGTTTGGACACTTGCTTTTTGTGCTTTGGTATTGGAGTTTGGTTTGAACTCTCGGTTTTGTTTGTTTTCTGATTTGGATTCTAGTTTGGACGTTTTCTTTTTGGTTTGGACTTTTAATATGGATTTTTGGTTTTCTAGTTTGAATCTGGATTTCAGATTGGATTTTGGTTCACTTTTTGTCTGGCTTTTGGCTAAAAGGTCATCGAGGATGGATTATGCTCGGCAAAGGTCTGGAGAGACCTGGATTCGGCCTAGGACATAAGCCCCATATTATCTATCGGTTACTTTTCTATTTCACCGAGTATGGACTATGCTCGGCAAGGGTCCAGAGCGACCTGGATTCGGCTTAGGACTTAAGCCACGACATTACTTAGCGTTCAGAGAAACTAAACCAGGAACACCGTGGCATTACCTAACACAAGTCTCCAAGTGTGGATTACGCTTGGGAAGAACCCGAAGATGTTACTGACTCAAATATTGGATATGAATAGCTATGGATTTGGATGTTGACCCGGAGAGGTCATGGATTTGGTTATTGGTTATTGGATATGGATGGACTAGAACTTGGTTGTTGGGTTTGAAAGGATGTGGAATTGGATAAGGATTGGGTACCGGATACGAATTGGATAACGACTCGAAGCAGTCGTGGATTTGGATAAGGATGCGACAATGGCATCTGGATAAAATGGATTGGATTATGGATCAGATGGTATGGCTATGGATGACATATGGACTTTGGACGATGGATCAAAAGCTATTCAAAACACGCCTTTCGATGCTTTTTGGGGGGGGGGGGATTTTAAAGAACCTTTTAGCAAGGCCGTAAACTGGCGTATTTAACTAAAATCAACAATGTTACCCAGCTACAAGATGATAGTTGTAGAGTATATGATCAGACACGAATGAGTATCGAGTCAGGAAAGGATAGAAGGAACGAAGGCTAGTATGGCTAGGTCAAGGGTGGAAAGTCACAAGTGGGTTGGTAGGTGTGGCTCGGTGGTGATCTGGATCGTCATTTCTGGATCGGTCATGTTGGAGTGGATAAGTAGTGGAGTGGATTGGTCATGCAGGGTCAGTCAGGGTAGATAAGTCAAAGTTGATCGGTTAAGGAGGGTCGGTCGGACAAAGGAAGGAAGTCCATGTCGTTCGGTCATGGTGTGAAAGCTAAGGTGGGTCGGTCATGGTGTAAAAGTTAAGGTGGGTCAGTCATGCAAGGTTCGATACATGTCGCTCGGTCACATAAGGTTGGTCAGGGAGGATAAGATAAAGTGGTTTGGTATAAATGGTTCTGGCCTCAAGAAGATTGGAGCATATGGATCAGCCATTCGAGCGTAGTGGGTCGGTCGGCATAGCAGGAGGTTGTGGGTAGGAAAAGGGGTTATCATTCATGGATCTTTGGACCGACGCTCATCTAACTCTGGGTGGCATGCAAGTGGCTTTGAGTCGTTGAGCACTTTACTTCGAGTCGAGGTTAGGGTCACTTTGGGTCAATACCCAGGCTACTATGGGTCGACATGCTAATGGATGGGATCAGCATCTTCTTTCTTTGAGTTCTAGCCTAGTTTACTCCGAGTCGTGAGTAGGCCTGCTTCGGGTCATGCTTAGGGGATACCAGGTTGGCGTATTGTGAACTCGAGGTTGGTCGTAGTGTTGGGTTTTGGGTCGGCTATGGTATTGATGGGCTCGGATCATTCAGGAAGGCTAGTAACTCAGGTTTATCCAACAAATACAGCATATAGGGCTTCAGAAACGGGATCTCTTCATTATGTTTCCCTTCATCTTCTTCATTAAGGCTACTCTACTATTATTGCTTCAACAACTCCAGATTGTAACTATGATTTACTCTGATATCAATAAAATGGAAATTTCTGGAGTGGACGTAGGTCGGAGTTAGCCGAACCACTATAATTTCTATGTTATTACTAATTTCTTTTTAATTTTTAATGTTCTTCATATTCATACTCTCTACATACATTCTGTCTATGATCTGTAACTGTAATTTGATGCTTTCAACGGTGTTTGGGTTTTAGTGACCAATTTTGGCTCTAACAGGATCAACCCAATTGAAACCATTTCCTTTAAATCATTTGACCTAGTTGAAAGCTATTTAGTTACAAGCAAGAATGCGCATTTTTAGTTTAAAAACAAAGTGATGCCTCAACCCCATCGGAACCCCTGGTTTGACTACATACCTTTCACCTCCTATCCAATTTGCTAGGCACCAATAAATTGATACCATGAGCATTGGTTTTGATAGTGTTGAAAGCGGAGGGACTTAGTTGGAAAACAACCAAGGCGAAAGCAGGTGATGAAAATATCGAAATAGTGAAAAACAAGTAGCAAATAGTTCTTTTCACCTAACCTGCTTTACATGTCAAATTTTGATTAGTTGTCTCTTTCTTCACCAATGAAAATTGCTGCAATTTCAGAACTAATCCTTTTGAATTATTTGCAAAAAGCCCCTTCTCCTTTTATAAATATATAAAACATTTAAGTCTCATACTTTAAATAATTTTATATACCCATTAAAAAACTTAGGAAAATTCTACAAAAATTCCAAAAAAAATCTCTTTTAATATGTTTTCCAACATATAAAAATTTCAAACCCAAATCTATTATTATTTTACCGCAAATAATTATTAACCCAAATTAACATTTTGTTTACTAGAAAATTCATATAAATTCCACAAAAATTCAGAACTTTTGAAAATTGAAACCCATCTCTAAAATATCATTTAAGATCTTCATAAAAATTCGTATGGCATTTGGATGTGAATATATCGGGTTTTCACTTTAAAACATATCATAAATTCAATATGAACAACCATAATTCATCAACAAGTATATATAATCATTCCACCATTCAAAAACATGGCAAATCAATGCAGAATATTCGAAATTCATCTTAAAACTAAAAATAATAAAAATTTAAGATTTAAACATTACTCACTTTAGCTTTAAAGATTAAAGAGATTGAGATGTAAACGAATTTGATTTGAATTAGCTTCTTTCTTAGCTTTTCTTAATCTTCTTCCTCTTTTCCTTGTTAATGGTGGTTGGCCTTAGTTTTAATTTTTTTTGATAAAATGAAATGGACATGTAGGTAGTACATGGTTAAGGGTTTAGGGTATAAGAATAGCCTCTTTCCTATTTTATCCCTCCTCTATTTCAATTTATACCCTTCATTTAATGCATTGTTTAAATAGCACGACTATCCCTTAATTAAATCAAATCTCAATCCCCTAATCAGCACATTATTTTATTTAATTTAGCCAATTGAATATCCTAAATAATGTTACCAAAAATATGGGGTGTTACAAAATCCAGAAGTTAATTATTTTTATGTATTCTTTATTATTAATATATTCTTAAATAAGCATAACAAGTTATAATTTGAATACTTCCAAGCTTTCTCAAAATGCATGTTTTTAATTTCAAATCCACAAGTGATTTATGTATATATGTGCTACATCAATAAAATGTTCATTAATATACATAACATGTTATAAATAAACTTTTTTAACTTAGAAACTTTCTTAAAATACATTTTTTTACCTTCAAATCCATAAGCTGCTTATGCACATATGCTCTCTACCATTATATTCATCACTACACACACAACAAGTTCAATATCACCTTTTATTGTTTACCAACATTCTCGGAATAAATGGATTTTGCTCCAAATCTATAAGTTACTCTATCATTAACATATTAATAGATATGCATATCAACTTATAAACCATCTTTGGTTGCTTATAGCTTTCAAAATACATGTTTTAGCTTCAAATCCATAAATTATTTGTGTATATATGTTCTCAACAGATTCATTAATATACATAACAAGCTATTAACCAACTTTTATAACTTGTTAAATTTATCAAAATACATGTTTTAGCATAAACTTCATAACCAATCAGGATAAGATCATTCAAACAATCCATTTAGCTACAAAATAATTAAAAATGTAAACTTTATAATTTAACTAGAAAAAGTAATCTTCTTAACCACTTTGCAAATCTACATAAGCTCTACAAAGCTTATAGCAATCTATATCAAATTTTGAACCACTTTCATGCTTACTAACTTCATCAATGCTTACTAACTTCATCAAATTACACATTCATGTTTACTTCATGACATAAATCCATCATAACCCACATCAAGATCAATGCCTTCAAACCAACTATTAACTTACAAAATTTATAAAGCAACATTTTTTTAGTTTCTAATCAAAAACTAGTAATATGGTTATGTTTACTTCACTAACATAAAGTCGACATAATCCAAGTCACACTCAATACCACCAAACCAACCAGAAAACTCTCTAAGTAATATAAATATCATCTTAAAGGCTTAAAATCGACAAAATCATCATGTATTCCTGTTTATTGCGTTCACAAAAACCCATAGCACCCAAATCCATTTCCTAAGATGTTTACATAGCCTAATAATCTAACATATATTGATACAAGCATGTATATATAAACATTTGATAAGAGAATCATTCCACTCATCATATAAAACTATATCAATCCAATCTAGCATGAACAGTATTACAAGAAGCTTCGTCCAATTTATGGCCAAAGTCCAAATGAGCTTAATCTTAATCCATATGAATTTGGTTTATAGATAGTATCCAAAGTGGAAATAACGTGATTTTTCCATGAATTCAGGAATTTATTTGGTTGTACTTCATTTAGTTTAATGAGAAGGCTAGGATTTGAGATCTTATTTCGAAATGAGAATGTCACGTGAATGATATGCAAGGGAGACCGATGACAACGTATATTTAGGGTGGTTGGGCCTTAGCCTAATAAATACTCCATTGAATTTATGAAACTCGTTTACTTAATAATGCAAAATCTCTAACTTCAAATAAACAACTCCTATATGTGTCTATCCACCAATAGGTCCCCAAATGGAATGAAAAACATCTCAAGCCCAAATTAACTCATATGAAAAAGTTAGTTTTTAGGTTATTAATCAGTCGACTCTCAATATCTAACTCAAAACCCGTAATCACAAATATATCCATTTTTATACTCAAAAAGCATAGATATGGCATTGTAAAGGCAATGGAAGTGGTCTCAAACACTAATCCCTTCGTACGTAAAATTTTCCTTTTTATGTCATCGACTAATCAAACTTTTTAATATATTAATTAACTATTTAAATTTCTAGGCATAAAAATATGACTTGTTACACTTATGGGGAAAAGTGAGAAAATAAGTTGGGAGATACTGACCTCAATAGCGATGTCACTATAATAATTTAATATGTTTGATTCCAACTCCACTATAGTGATAGAATCTGTAGGATCATTGAAAGGATTTTTATCTCCACCGTATATAATTATTGACCATCTTGACAAGCTCTTTAAGATGCTTCCCTTTGAGATTCCTAATCGAAATTTTCTCTCTCCCTCCTTCGAACATAATAGCCAATACCAAAAAAACTCAAGTGGAGTATGACAATCCCCCACCTAAGACCAAGAAGTCAAAAGCCTTTCCCAAATCGAATTCCATAAATCGTAGCAATGTACTAACCGACAAAATTGCAAAATCCATCTTTCAAACTTTAAAACCAACCCTCTCCAAATAGCCAACATTTTCTATAGGAATGCGAGAGGTGTAGGTTGTTTTGTAACCTTAATGTACTAAAAATAAATGTAATATCTCTATCATATCCCTTCAACGGCCTCTCATCAACTCATCTCGAATCCCTTCTTTACTCAATTACCCAGACTTTTCCAATGGGATTTATTACATAAATGGAAAAAATTTGGGTGTTATGGAACAAAAGATGAAATATCCACCTAGTGGGAGACTCTAAACAAATATGTTAACCTCTCTTTTGAATCAAATACCACTTCCTAAACTCGTAAGTTCTCATGCTTTTCTGCTAAATGCAAATACACCGAGCAACGCAACGTATGGAGAGACATTATATTAACATCCACCCTCAGTTACTCATCTTTGAACATTGAAGGTGACTTGGATATCATCAATAACTGAGATAAGCATATCGGAAGCCATTTTATTAGTAGATATGCAATAAGTGAATTTAATGCTAAAATTATCAATGCCGACTCATACAAAATTCATCACTCTACGTTAGATTATAGTTGATGCAACAAACAAATGAGTAGTAGAAGAATTTTTGTGCATCTTGACAGAACCAATTCACTTGAGTGAGATATAGGAGAGTGGAATTTCACGTATAAGGGTGAAATCCATAGATCTACGAAGGAATGCCAAAAGCAAAGGAAACTCTTTGGTAACGGGTATCGACGGGTGATTCTCTAACCCTTTTACTTCTTATATTGAACACCTACCTTGAACCAATTCTAATCACACACCCCTTCATCTTAAATTGCATTTTAATCTTAATTCGACCCTTAAACTGTTTGTTTTGTGAACATATGGACACATCACACTGACTATCATTACTTGATCGTCAATGCTTGGAAATTTAAACACCAACCCCCTATAATGTCCTTTTCCAAGAAATTTTACGATGTTGAAAAAGCTTTAAAACAATTAAACCCTAATAAATTCATAATACTATCAGTCAGATTAGAGATGCCAAAGATCAAGCTATATTAAAGGAAAATATCTATGATAATAGCCCCTTCCTTTCTAATTGCATTAAGTGGATATGTATTTTTTTAATTAAAGAACTAAAATCAGGGGAAATGTTTTGGAAACAGAAAGCAAGAATTAAACGGGAATTACGAGGAGATGCTAAAAGAAAAAAATTCACTCCATGTTTAGGAAAACATAAAACAAACTTACGTTATAAAAAATTAAAAAAGATTCTACTATATGGGTTAACTCTACCACGAACATCGAGAATATGATGTTGTAATATTCCAATCTATTTCGAGACGTAATCCTCAATAACCATTGATCCCAACATAATGAACTGCATCCCTATCTCATAAGAGACAATTAAAATGCCTTAATCTTTAAAATCCTCGACCTTATGGAAATTAAGAATATTGCTTATGGTCTAGATAAGGATATTTTAGTAGGTTTTGATTGATGGATTCAGTGGAATTTTTTTTTGAAATATGCATGGGATAAATATTGTTTGATGTCATCCTAGTCATTAAATCCTTCTTTATAGGTGGGGGATATCGAGGAGTTGGAAAAATACCAATGCCACTTTAACTCCTTAGATTACCAACCCATAAGCTTGTTTAGATTGTCATTCCATCATTCTTTACAATTTCACAAGTAAATTATCGCTAAAACACTTATGGAACGTACCAATATTGTGTTAGGGAAATCATTCCCAATCCTAAGTTGGTTTTGTCCAAAACAAATTTATTACTAAAAATAGTCTTTGTACCCAATAACTTGGCCCTCAAGTAAAAACAAAGACTTATGGATCTAACATTATTATCAAGCTTGACCTCGTCAAGGCATATGACATAATCTCTTAGATATTTATTTTGAAGACTATGAGCCTTCAAATTTTTTAAAATTTATATAGACATGATATGGATAATTATTTCAAATTATCAGTACTCAATCCTCATTAATGGTAAGCCTCATGGATACTGCAAATCAGAAAGAGAAGTAAGGGAAAAGGCTCCCTAATCTTTTGCATTTTTATCATTGACATGAAAGTTCTCATCCATGGAATCCATACCCTAGTCACTTTTGACCATATTGGGAAACATCTCCTATCTAGAGGCTATCCATTTATTTCATCACTTTCATTTGTGGATGACATACTTGCCTTAATGGATCTACCTGATATTTGAATAATATTTTAAGCATTATTGGATAATATGAAACCTTATCTTATCAAAAAGCCAATAATGACAATGTTTCTTCATAGTCACTAAACTAGCCAGCACCTCATAAAAAAATTCCACTATCAGGAAAACGATATTCCCTATTAAAAATACATCCACAACTTACCTAGGTGTCAATTTTTGTAATGGAAGAATGAAAAATAAAATTATTCACCCTTTGATAGGAAAGGATATTAGCTTGATCTGTGAAGGGATTCCTCTCTCGCCTTAGGATGGTAGGCTTATGCTTAATAAATCTTTACTGTGTTCCCTAGGATATCGCATTTTCATTTCCATCACAAACTCCAACACTTTCTTCCGTGAATTTCAAAACCAATTGCCACATTTTTTAATTCGATTCACGATAGTGGGAAACATCATTAGGTCTCTTAGTATAGAATAGGTCGACCAAAGAATGAAGGAAGATAAGCTATTCGCTCATATTAACACATGCCAAGCTTACTCCCTAAATGTAAAGACCTGTTATTCATAATACTTGAAAATCCATGCACAACCACACCTTAATTCCAAAGGTACAGAAAATGATGATTCTTAAGGGTGGTAAATGAAAGAAAATAGAGCATATCTGTTATAGGTTCTCTTAGAACTCACAATAGAAGAATAAGGTTGAATAATAGCATATACACGAGCACAACTATCATATGATAACAATATAAAAACAATGGGATCCATCACCATAATACATAAAAATCCAAACCTACGATGTTCAAATGATACGAGATCCCAAAATAACATGTCTTGTATACAAGATAAAATCTGAAGTCTCAATATATCAAATATTGGATAGATAACCACAACAACATAGCTATGATTCAATAAACTGTTCTGATTAATAATGTCTCCATATGTCTCTATTCCATAATAAGGAATAGATAAAAAGAAAAACATAGAGTGGGTTAGACATAAAGTTTGGTAAAAAGGAAACATCACTACTAAACAGGGCATCTGATATATTAGTATGACATGAATAATATTGTAGCGGCCCTGACTCGACCTTCGAAAATCGGCACCGACTACGACACTCGTATTCGAATGTCGCAGATCCAAACGTCGAATCTGGTTCGCCGGAGCTTATAACATAATTAAGTATAACAATACAGCGGAAGGAAAAAAAATGAATATCATTGATATACAACATTCGATACAACAATGATACAATATGAATAAATATCAGAGATACAAGATAACAATGCTACAACAGAATAACAAATGAATAGCGGCGGAAAATAAAAACTCCAAAACAGCAACAGAAACTCTAACTCCAAAGCACCAATCCAGAAATAGCTCGAACCACCATCAAGTTGCACCAAGATAAGCAAGTCTCGGTCATGAATCCAAAGGCCCCAATATCCAGAATCTCTAAAGAATACAACGAGAGAGCTGAGAGCTACCGGATCGATATCTATATCTACTATCTTGAAAAACCCAACTCTAGACCGCCCGTGTGGAAAAATTGTGGGCACCCAGAGTTTAGGAAAGGAACAATAAACTCCGGGTCAGTCGTGGGACTGGTGTGAGCAAACGAAAACAGTTTGGTCTTTTTAAACAAACAAAAGAATTTAAATTTTGAAATTCGCAATGATTTTAAGAAAATGAAACTACCATAAGGCCTCCCGCCACACACACAATGCAAACGCAGACTTGGAGGAGATTTCTCCTTATGATAGTCAAACATGCTTACAACGCAAAATTCAATTTTAATATTATTATTAGTGCATAGCGGAAAACATTTCAAAAGTATAATATTAATCTTAGCCAGCATAGGTACCATTATATTATGCCAGCTATAGCTACCATTTTAAATGGCAGGTTCTACAACTAAAACCGTACAGGGCTCGTATTGTTTTGTTTGGATTTCCAACAAATGGTCGGGCCAAGGAACTTTCCATTGCCACATGGGTACGCCTCTGGAGGGACGCCCCGAGAACCTAACCGGATCTCTGCAAACACAAGGCTGGGTTACCTCTGTAACTAGGTAACTACTGACACGAGTATGTCATCCCCCGGTCATAACCAACGTTTATCCCGGGATTCACCAACAACCACAAAGTAATAAATTTGCAGCAACCACATAGGTTAAATATCTGGGCTCCAACCATGATACCACCTCTATCCAGAAGGAAATGAACATACCCTCAAGGGGTGCTACCCCCAAATAACCTTGCCACATTCTTCCTGTTTCGACCATTCCAGGTTGTAAATTTGACGAAGTTTCGTCCACAAAGCTATGCTTTTCACAAAAACCATGCTTTGAGCAATAAATGATCAGCAGCACTTCGTATGCCACATTACCAAATTGGGAATGTATCACTAGTAACCATCAACTACATCACCTCCGAGCTCGTATGTTTCAGAGAAGGGTGTTAAGCTAAGAGAATAAATCTCTGCCAACAAATAGAAATGTATTTGATAGAACTTTTACATCTTAAAGTGTAACGTCAGACACACATCCATACAAGTCTGTTGTAACGACCCGTAAAATTCAATGATTTTAAAAGAGTTAATTTAATAGGTTTTCAAATTTTATTTAGAAATAAAAGTCTTAAAGTTTATATTGGAGCGAATGTAGAAATTTGATGAAACAACTGTAATTAAATGTTAACAATTTAATATTTATAAGGCAATAAATTAAAACTGAGAGGTATTTAGGAATACCCCATAAGTTGATGTAAATGTATTAAACTTGAAATTTTAAAAGATATGATATTTATAACTGGATTTTTTCCAAGATTACAATTAAATGAACTTTAATGTTACACTAATAAGATCTAGACAATAACTAAAATTGATGAATGTAACAAAATAAATAGAAATGTTAATTTTATTTCATAAGTTAACAATTGATGTAATAAAAAGAATGAAACCAAGATAAAATAATTAATTGGGATTTTAGTTTTTATTAATATGTAACATTGAAAAAAATTCAATATAAATTGAAATATAGTGATTAATATAAATAAAAGACTAAAATTGGATAGTATTAATGTAGTGAAAGACAAACAAATATTAACTATGTTATTTGTGTAACTAATGGATAGGGATGCCAAAGGCTAATTGTAATAGGGGATATAATTGAGGGACATAAGTGGTAGAATAATAAAAATTTATGATTTTATTTTTTTCAACATATGTTAAGAGATATGTTTATGATCTTAATTTGAACTTCTACTAATAGCATCATTATAGTAAGATTAAAAAAAATTATAACATACGTCTGGTGTATTTAATGACATTGTTTGAATGTAATTAATAACGGTGATTATAATAATAAATGTTATTATTAATTATTTGAATGCATGTATAAAAAGTTATGCAAATATCAATATTCAATATCGGCACACCTTTGAAACAAGGTTTTAAATAAATAACTACATTGATGTTTTATTTTGTTGGAAACCTTATGTACTATGAATGCATGCTAAGATCAGCCAACACATGGAGAAAATGAAAATGTTAATGAGAAAATGAAAATGTTAATTGAATTAAATAAGAAAGTTAAATAAGAAGAATAGAAAAATATTCTTTTGCCCTATTAGAAAAAATCTCCTCATTTTACCTTCTTTTTATAAAATCCTTCCTTCTCCTCTCCAAAAAAAAGGGCTGCCATCATCTTCATTTAAACAAAATAAAACCAATAACAATTTAATGTCAAACATCAAATTAAATAAAAATAAAGGCGATTCATCCAGCTCTTGCAGGGGTTGGGTGTGGGTCTTGACGATCTGAGGAGAAAGTGCAAATCAAGGAGTGAATTTTAGCTAGATCTAAGAGGTGTTTTCTATTTTAAAATGTTATATTAAGTATAATGTTATTATCATAGTTTGTATGTATATGCTATTTCCTCATTCGTTTTAAATTGTTATGTTATTTGAATTTTTTGTTGAATGAATTAATTTGATAAACCAAAACAATTTTTTTGTATATATATTGAAAGAATGTTTTAATTATAGATCCATGTTTTAAATCTTAAACCAAATTGCAATTTTTTAGATCTGAAAGTTTATATACATATAATTTTCATTTGTGTGGAGACATATATATTGTATACACATATTGTCACTTTATATTGTATTGAAAATATCATGAATTTGAATACTTAGTTGAACAAATTATTTGTTCTTAATCTAATAAATTATAATAGAAGTTTACATACGCTTAAAAAAATTTCGATGATAAATCTAAGCTTTGATTTTGATTACAACAATATTTAAATTTGTTACCTAATTTATTATCTCAAATGTCCTTATTTAAGGATCTTAAAGGTTTGTTACTATATTGCTTAATTTGTCGTGTTCCACTTTTGTTTTGTTAAAAAATAAATAAATTTCATTAAGTTAAAAAGGTTTAATTTATATGTGTATATGTATTTTTGACTTCCAGTATACATAAGTTTACAAATGCAATAGACAATTTAATGTGGTATGGAAGTATGCTTCGAATTAACTAATAAGCTTTGGTTTAATCTTTGTACACAAATGTATGTGTGTTTGTGTGCATGTGTACACACATAAACATTTAATATTTTAATTTCAAATTGCTAAAGCATGATTTAATTTTTATTATTATTATCAAACAATTTAAAAGTGAGGTAATATTATATACATATTAATTTATTGTTTGTTGTTTATGTTTTCTAGTCATAATACAACTTGCATGATAATTAAATGTCGTATTAATAAAATTGGCTAAAGTGGGAAAGTGGAATTAATCAATGTCGTCACCTTTTATCTCCTTCCCTAGTAGATCCTTATGTGATTGCATCTACATTTATTCTTGTTTCTTCCTATATATTGTCACCAATTAATCGTACTTGATATACGTTTAGCAATTTTGACACACAGTTAAAGTATGAATATATATGATGTATTCAAACTTTTCTGTATCTAGCACTTAATTAATTTAGAATCAAACTAATAAAACGTGACATTTATTTTTGTCCCTCCACATTCATTTCCTAATTGTAAATAACCTACATTTTATTTCTTCTTTTACATTTTGTTTCTCCTAACACCTCATATTCAAAAGCTCTTATTCTTGCAAATCCAAAAGCATTCTTTCACAAAAATGCTTTTTTTTCCTTTTTCATACACTTCCTGTCCTCATCTTAGTTGTTCTTCAATCTTTTCCTGAAGCCTCATCTTGAGAAAACGTAAGTATTAAATTTTTTTTATTTATATATATTTTTAACGCGTACTAATTTTTATTTTAATAATATTTCTTGTAACATGAATATCTTCTGCATATAAACTTTGATTCACGCGCAATTTCTTCTGTTGGATTCAAATCTATATTCCAGACAACATGAAATTGATTTAGCTGAATTTGGAGATTGTAGAGTTTTGCGTGTCTGTTGGATTTTTATGGGCCAAATATCAAAGGTGAGTGTTTTAACCCACTCACAACTTCTAAAATTTCTTATGTTTGTTAAATTAATTTGGTTGTGACTATGCATTTATTTATGTTTTTTTGTACATCTTTAATCATCATCTCAGTTAATTTCATTTATTAAATTAAATCGTTATTTAATTTATTTTTGAATATAACTTCCAGTTAAATACCTGTTTTATATATTATCAGTTATCTGTTGATATGGATTGATTGTTTTGGATGATGATTGTGATGGATGTATAATTTATGATGGATGAATGGATATTGTATTATAAACTGCAAGTTATTATGCATTTTTATTGATTCGGTATTGCGGTTTGAAATGATATATAGCCGTAATTTTTATTTTAAATTGCGGATTAAAATGATAAATATCTGTATCACTCGACCATAGGATAGAAAATTTTATACAGGCACCGCGGTCTATATATAAAAATATTTTAAAGTGATTTTCTATGGTTTTGAAAAGGAATATACGGTTTATTAAATACAAATTTTGATGTTATATAAATATTATTTTATACATATAGTTAAATTCTTGAATTTAAGCTATGTATAAAATTGTTTAATAAAAATGTGTTTAATAATGGAGTTCGATGGTTTATATTATATGGGTAAGTACCTATTTAAGGTATTATATATAGAGAATTTATAATGGTATTATATATATAGAATTTATAATGACTCAAATAAAAATTAAAGTCGGAAGATAAATATGAAATTGGGTTGAATTGAATTATTTAAGAATTGTTCTCGAATAAATTGGATTTGGCATGTAAATAAATTTTAGATTTTAAAGGTATGATTTTATAACTTTATTTTTATTTAGAGGATTTAAATTATTTTCTAATTTATTAAATTGAATATTATCAAGTTAATTTAATTGGAAGAGTATCCAGTTATTTGATGTCTAAAAGTTTTACTAAAACAAAATTTGATTTATTTAGTAACGTTTCAAATCTAAATAATAGTAGTTGGAATTGATGTATATGAAATTATCAAAGAATAATTTTGAAATGGCGTGAAAATTTAAGCTTTGAAATATACAGAAATTGAGATGGTTTATTTGGGAAATTAAACCTATATTTGGAATTTATTTTGTGAAATTTAAAAGCTATTTTATTATATAAAGTGGTTAAATATTTAAACCATTTAAGTATTAGAAAATTTATTTCAAAGCTATGGGGTTTAAGATATATATATTTGGAAGCATTATGTTTTGAAAAAAAGAGTTATATTTAAAATGAGAAGAAAAAAGATATCATAATGATTTGGGGTTTTTTTTAAAAAAACAAATGATATCGAATTTATATGGTTTTGAAATGGATATTATATTTTAGTTTTATAGTATAATTATTTTAAATGACCACGGTGTTATTATAACGTTCGGTTGTTGAAGAGACCAGGATCGGAAGTTGTCACACTCTCTGCCAACTCCGAAAACCACTTTAACAACCGTGTACGCGGTGGAGATTCCAGAACGAAGTAGGATGGCGGCGGCGTTTCCTTTGAGGTAAATACTTGGACCTGACTCCCGTGAGTTGGCATAAGGTGGCTAAAATAGGAGCCATTCTCGGACCAAGGGGGTTAGCGCCCTTTATCGGACACTCCTCTTCGATACTATGCTCTAACTTTGGATTGATTCGGTGGCCACCTTTACTTTTGATTTTGTAACATCCCGAAATTTCGTTAAATTAAAATCGTTGAATTATTAGAACTTTTAAATTTAAATGCAGATAGTTGAGTTTTAATAAAAATAAAATTGTTAAAGTAAGTTATGATAAAATTATAAAATTTAAATCACAATAATTGCAATCTAACATTTAGCTAAATAACTAAAACAAGTTTGCAAGAAAATATACAAGCCAGGCCTATACAAATAGTCATATAAATAAGAAAATGAAACAAAATAACATTTAGCAAAAGATTAAAACAACAAGTTGCAAAAAGAATATACAAACCAGGGAAATGAAATATGCAAGCCATAACATAAAAATAAAACAAATCAATGAAACATGATTTTGTACTTATAAAAACATAAAGCATGAAACATGGCATGCTGTAGATTTACAAAGTAACATGCTTCATTTAAGGCTTGTATTAAATGCTTACTCTTCAGCCTCCCTTGAAGAAAGGAGGAAAGCATGTGAAGTACAAAAGCCTGTATAAAGCCACTATGCAAAATAATGTTTCAGTACTTCGCTTAAACTTGCCTGCCTCCCTTACTTTGTATACTTCTATATATATCAACCTATACAACGCAGTATGTACACCATCTTCGTATATATATAAACATCATAGTACCTGCTTTATTTCGTTCAACAAAACAGAGAAAGAACAGAAATTTGAAAAGGAAAACAAAATAGCAAAGAACAGGAAGTTAAAAAGAAAAGAAGACATCACCTTATACTTACAAGTTGAAAGGGAATTAACTAAAGAAGAATCAAAACTGCAGATTTTCCAAAAAAAAAAAAATAACAAGTGAAAGTATTCTCCGTCTCCCAATAAGTTTCAAAGGTGAGTAAATACATCTTAGACTTGAGTTCAGTTTGAATCATCGAACTGTATGAGGTCATATTGGAAGTTATATACTGATATGGTTTTGGGTTATGCTGTGTATATATGTTAGTGGATATATTTCTGTGTTCTGTTTGAAAAAAAATAATACAGAGTTCAAACAAGTTAAAGATTTAAACTTCACTATAATCTTTGTTTTAAATCTTTAACAAATAAGTTGATTCAAACATCATCTATGAGCTAAAAAAAAACACTATCTGGAACAATGAACTTACAGTAAAAATCTTATGTATCAAGAATTTGAAGATAGTAAAATTTGGGTTTTGATTACATAAACTGTTTCGAATTTAAAAATGTTGAATTTTAATAATCAAATCAGGATTTTTAAGTGAGTGGTTAACATGTTTTGCTTGAAGATGCGTTAAACATCTATGATTCCAGAAAAATTGTTAAATAATTTTTCTAATGCGTGAATTTTGGGGTCGATTCGAATTTAGGGTTTGGGATCGTGTTTTTGAGCTCGGTTTAAATTCGTGTTTTCGGCTCCGTGTGATGATCGAGGGTCACACGGTTCTAGGTGAAGGTAGAGGAGGGCAAGGTCGAGGTATGGCCGGAATCTGGGGGTGCTTCGATGATCGGCGACATGGATGTGGGTGTGTTTTCAGGCAGTGGTTTTGGTTCGAGTTCTCCTGTGAAGCTCGATTTCGTTTTGGGTTCTACGGTGACGGGTGGATGGTCGGTAGTGGTTGTTTAATGAATCGCTGATGTGTAGGAGGATGTGGAGTTGATCGCGGCGGCGTCGAGTGCCGGTGCATGTGCACAGGCGTGTGTCAGTGTTTTGCATATCGGTTTGGACTTAAGTAAAGAAAGAACATAAGAAAAAAAGAGGAAGGAGAAAATAGGCACGGGAAGAAGAAAAGGGAATGGGCTCGAGACCCTATTTACTCGGGTGTGCTTATAATGGGCTAAGCCCAATCAAAAAAAAATGAGAAGAAGAGCGCGTGAAGAAGTGTGGAATGTCTCGGGAAAAACTGGAGGGACACCCGAGTGTTTACTCGAGTGAAGGCCTGGGCATTCGCTTTCAAAAACGGGTTAAGCCCAAAATCATTTAAAGTTGATAATGTTAAATTGATGAATGTTTTTTTTTGAATTCAATTAGTCCTTTGATTAAGTATGAAGTCAATTGACATTAAACTTTTTATAACTATAGTAAAGTGATTTCCAGAATATGAAGAAGATTTTTAAAAATGATAATTAAGGTAAATAAATTTTCTTAATTAATAGTTTTGGAAAGAAATTATAAGTGATTTATAAATTGTAACTAAAAAATGGATTTAATAAACAATTTAGTGTTTAAATTAATTTGAAATTGAGAATTTGTAAATTAGACAAATTAAGTTAATTAATTTAAATTGGCAGTTAATTAAAATAATTAATTAAGGAATGATCGATGCACCAAGATGATTAAGATTAATTAATTTATCATCAAGAATAATAAGTCATTGATTTAAAATGATCAACAAAATAATTATTTGGTTAATTTATTAAATCCTATTCACTTTGATTGGTAAACGATTAACTATTGTTGAGCACTGTATTGATATTTCTGTCCCGATTGCGATGCTATGTAATGAAGATTGGCATGTATTACACTGTGTTGTGTTTGTTCTGTATTGATGTGAAAACCCTGTTGCCCGTAAAACGGCATTTAAACCTCGATGCGACAGGGAATCAGATTTCAATTGGTTATCCGAAACCCACATCGAACCTGTGAATATTTGTGAATGACATCCACATGTTTTAAAATTTGACACTCACTGTTCGAATTAGCCAGGAAAGGACCTTTGTGTCGTATAACCCATTCCGAATATGTGATACGACGTTATGGATAGCAATTGAAGACCGGTGATGAAGACCGGGTATTTGCGAGAGCGATAGGATGACCTATCGATTGTCTCTGCACCGAGTAGCTACGGTATAGAGATTTCCTAAGTGATAGGAAGTCCGATCGGGATTGTGGATATCCGGATTGCAAGGACTTCTTTGGAAGTGCCTTCGGTTCTGTTCGAACCCGGAACAGACTTGTATGGATTGTATGTCTGACATTACAAGTTGAGATATAAAGCTGATTTCTTTCAAATATATTTCTGTTGGTGGCGGAGAATTTATTCTATTGGCTTAACACCCTTCTCTGAGACATACGAGCTCAGAGGTTATGTAGGTGATGGTTATCAGCGATATATTCCCAATTTGGTAATGTGACATGCTGAGTGTTGCTGTGAAATGATCATTGTTTGCTCATTTGTGATATGATCATTTGTTTGATCACTTATCTTTGTGATCATTTCTATGATCATTTGTTGACCCAAAGCACAGCTTTTGTATAAAGCGTGGCTTTGTGGATGAGACTTCGTCGAACCTCACACCCCGAAATGGTCGAAACAGGAAAGATGCGGCAAGGTTATTGGGGGTAGCACCCCTTAGGGTATGTGCATTTCCTTCTGGATAGAAGTTGTATCATGGTATGGAGCCCAGATACTTAACTTATGTTGATATCGTATATATATATATATATTACTTTGTGATTTGTTGCTGGGGCCCCTGTTAAAGGTTGGTTACAACCGGGAGATGGCATACTCGTGTCAGTAGTTACCCAGTTAGGGGTAACCCGGCCTTGTGTTGGCAGAGATCCGGTTTGGTTCTCGGGAACGTCCTTCCAGAGGCGTTCTCATGTGGCAATGGGAAGTTCCTTGGCCTGACTATTTGTTGGAAATCCAATTCCCAATACGAAACCCTGTACGGTTTAAGTTGTAGAACCTGCCATGCAGCGTGGCGGTAACCTGCCACAAAACATGGTGGCTATAGTAGGCATAGTTCGAAATGTCTATGCTGGCTAAGATTAATATTCTACTTTTAAAATGTTTTCCCCACTATGCACTAGTAATAATACCAAAGAATTCTTTTCTCGTACCAAGCATATTTAACTATCATAAGAAGAAATCTCCTCCAATTCTGCGTTTGCATTGTGTGTGTGGCGGGAGGTCTTATGGTAGTTCCATTTTTAAAAGCATTCCGAAAATTCTTTTTTTTTTTAAATCTTGTTTATTTAAAAGTAACTATTGTTTTTGTTTACTCATACTAGTCCCATGATTGATTCAGAGTTTATTGTTTTCTTTCCTAAACTCTGGGTGCCCATTATTTCCACACGGGCAGCCTAGTAGCAGGTTTCTGTATTTTGGAGTAGCAGTATTTTGGAGCTCTTATCTTGGAGATATCTTAGGAGCTTTTGGAGATTTCAGGTGTTTAGCTTTTGGGAGTTTGTTATCACCTCTTTCATTTGAGGATTTTTTTGGATATATGATCACTGTTGTATTATCATGATGTTGTATTAGGAGTTGTGGTGTATGTATTATATACTCTGTTGAAGTATGGATATTATGTTGATATTGTAACATTGATGATATTTATGATATTGATTCTGTTCCGCTGTTTTATATACATCTAATTGTTGTTACAAGCTCCGGCGATGCGAATTTGATGTCGTTATCGGACATCGAGTTTGGATCATCACATGTGGTATCGGAGCTGTTGGTTGAGTAAGAACTTTAGCTACGGAGTATAACACATTAGATGGCTCATTAGAGATAGGGTGAGGTATACCCTAGAATGAGTATAACCAAGACTGAAACTTTAAATTTTCTTAGTCTATTTCTTTTTACTGCTGATATTCCTTAAGATATCTCGTCTGTATATCTAAATCAATTTTCTTACTAATCTCAGATAGTGAAAATGAGCGGACGCAGAGGAAGAGCTAGGGGTCAAGGGAATGCCGCAACACCTAATCAAAATCCCCCAGCCGCTGAAGCAGTAATAGATATTCAGCAGCAGCCGGACTTGGCTGATTTATATAAGAAGTTCGAAAAGCTTGGTGGCAAACCGTTCACCGGCAAGGAGTCAATTATTGAGGCTCAAGCTTGGGTAAGATCGTGTGAGAAGATTTTTAAAGGGCTAAAACTGCAGGATGAGCAGAATAGACTTATAGCTTCTTGGCAACTCCAAGGAGAAGCTTCAGCTTGGTGGGAAACCATCATTATAGATGAACCTGAGAAAGAATTTACTTGGGATCGTTTTAAGGAAGTGTTTGAGAAACGTTACATGCCGTCGGCGGGAATTTCCAGAATGTATCAGGAATTTCTGGATTTGAAACAAGGAAGTTTGTCGTTTGAAGAATACTTAAATAAATTCAGCGAATTATCTCGGTTTGGTTCGGAATTGCTAAACACACCTCTTAAGAAAAACGAAAGGTTTATCCAAGGAATGAACCAGAAATATCATGAAAGAATGACGGGCCACGTTAAAGAATCTTTTTCAGATTTAGTAGATATGGGGAACAACGCTACCCTTGATGTGCAAGAAGCTCCGGAAGAGAAAAGAAATTCAGGTAGTCAGAATTATAAAAAACGAAAATTTGGAGGCAAGAAACCTTGGCAAGGCAATGAGAAGAAGAGGAGCATTCAGGGAAGCGCGGTAGAAAATGTCACTTGTTACAACTGCAAAGAGAAGGGTCATTATTCAAATAGCTGCCCAAAACCGAAGAAGCAAGAAACTATTAGAGGAGCTAAAGAATGCTACAATTGTCACAAGCCGGGACATTTTGTTAAAGATTGCCCAGTGATGAAGCCAGCGCAGGTGGCAAAAGTTTATACGATAAAGAAGGACCCCTCATCTTCAAAAGATGATAAAGGGAAAAGTGTTCTGGAAGGTAACCTTACTATTAATGATAGAACTGTTAGACTTTTATTTGATACAGGAGCTTCACATAGCTTTGTCTCCCAACAAACCGCAAATGAATTAGGACTTAAAACTAAATTTGTTGACGATCCTATTTGCGTGAAAAATCCGGTTGGAGGTCCCGCAAATCTTTGTTTATATTGTAAGAGAGTTCCTATTTCATATGATAGCTATCGGTTTCCTATCAACCTTTTTGTCCTCGAATTTAATGAATTTGAAATCTTACTCGGTATGAACTGGTTATCGAGGTACGAAGCAATATTGGATTGTAATAATCGGACAGTTTTAATCAAAACAAGTTTTGGAAATTTTATTGAAATCACTTGTGAGGATCCAAGTCCAAGGAGAGATAGATTGATGTATACTTTGGGATATCTTGAACCTACTTTGCAGTGTATACCTGTTGTTCGGGATTTTTCCGATGTATTTGAAGAAGTGAAATCTTTACCTCCTCACCGAGAAATAGAATTCCGAGTCGATTTAGTACCCAATTCTCGTCCTGTCGTTCACGCAAGTCGCAGGATGGCACCCAAGGAAAAGATAGAATTGGTTCATCAAACTGATGAGCTACGAGCAAAAGGATTAATTCGACCCAGTGTTTCTGAATGGGGCTCAGCCATCGTGTTTGTTCCTAAATCAGACGGATCTTTGAGATTGTGTGTAGATTACCGCGATCTAAATAAACAAACTCTCAAAAATAAATTTCCACTGCCCAGAATTGATGATTTATTTGATCAGTTGCACGGCGCTCGTTTCTTTTCAAAAATGGATCTAGCCCAAGGATTCCATCAACTACGAATCGCCGAAGATTGTGTCCATTTGACTGCTTTCAAAGGTCCTGATATGTTCTATGAATGGTTAGTTATGCCTTTCGGGCTAACCAATGCTCCAGCATACTTCGTAGATCTTATGACTCGTGTGTTTCGGGAAGTTTTGAATAAATTTGTGCTTGTATTCATTGATGATATTTTGATCTATTCTAAGACTAAAGAAGAGCATGCCGAACATCTTAAAATCGTATTGGAAATATTGAGGAGAAATGTTCTATATGCAAAGTTTTTCAAATGCCACTTCTGGGTCAATGAAGTCAAATTCCTTAGCCATATTGTTAATGAAGAAGGAATTTGTAACGATCCTAAATTTTGAATAATTTAAAATTGAAAATATTTAATTAATTTTAAATATTTGAATGATAATTTAAATTGAATTCCCAATGCTATATAAAACATTTCTATGATTTGGCGATTAAACTTTAAAATTTAATCTATACAAAGCTGAATAAAAATTTAAACTTGACTTTGGAGTTGAAATTGAATATTAAATTTGTATTATAAATTTAAACTAATGGCTTAAGAAAAAAAAACATGGATATAAGGATTATTTCTTATGTAAATTAATAGTTGAATTAAAATTTGGATTTGAAACTATGAGGCTATTTGAATTTTTCAAGTTAATATGAAGAACATATTTGAATTTAAAAATTTGAGCTTGAAGTTTGTAAATTTATTTAAATTCCCTTCAAAAATTTTGTTTAAGGAATTAGGTGGGCTTTACAACTTTCTTAGCCCATGGTTTTGCTTAAGTGCTGTAATATTATCTAAGGCTATACTCGATCCCTTCTCTATTTCATTCGTAACCCTAAAATTCTAAGAAAACATAACATTGGCGGCCACGAATCCTCTTTGATTCCTCTAAATTAAATTAGGGTTTTGAGAAAAAAATTCAAAGGCGCGACTTCAAGCTTCGTCAATCGATTTGCCTCTTCATCAAAGCGTGGTTGCTCCTCAAATTTGTTGTCGATGCTTTCGCCACCCACGTTAATGCTATTAGCTGTCCATCGTGTTAGCCTTGGAGCACCGCCGTTCGAAGCACACAAGCGCTTTCGAAATCGCAGTGTGCAACACCATTGCTGCCGGCTGCATCGTCTTTTACCCTAGCTAGAAACAGTGAGTTCTCTGCTCACGATTAATCTTTTATTCAAGTATTTAGATCTGTTTGAATTGAATGCTTGGTTGCATGCTATGATTTGGGGGTTATTCATTATCATTTGCTCGGCTACTTTGAATTCTAAACTGATAGGAACAGATAACACACTGCATGTTGGTTGTTGGTTGTTATTCGCTATCATTTGCTCTGATATTTTGATTTTTTATACTGATAAGAACAGATGTTATTTGAAACTGGTTTTTTTCTACTGATAAGAACAGATACTATGTGAAATTTGTTTTTAAACTAATAAGAACAGATGCTACCAAGTACTTGATTTAAATTGATAAGAACAGATGCTATATCAAAACTTTGCTTGCTTGTTGTTGCTGCATGTGATGATCTTGGATGGAATATATTTGCAAGTATATATGTGTAAATTTATGGATGCATGCCTGTATAGTGAAGATGCTCCTTTCTGTTTTGAATTAACAGTTTAGATTTCAAGTTTCAATTTAAAACTGCTATAAATAAAACTTATCTGTATATTTCAAGTTTCAATTTAAAAGTGTATGTTTTGTATGGCTGTTTTATGATGATATTCTGTGTATATAATGAAGTAAATATGTATCTGGGTTAGTTTAAATATACAGATTTGCAATATACTATATAGTTTTGCATGTATTAGTTTATGAGTATAGGTTACTGTTTTATGATTATGACAGTCTTTCTAAATTTCAGGTCCAAAATTTAGTAAAACTTGAGTGCTGTTGAATCAATCTTTAATAGTATATGAATCTTGAACAAAGTATGTTTTAAAAAAAAAAAAATATATATATATGGTTTAAAATTTTGTTAAGTTAAAAAGAAACTTTAGTTTACTGGAAAATAAGAAAATAACAGCTAGAAGAAAATAGGTGAGCAAACTCCCCTTGAACTTGCTTTTATGGTTTAAATGCTTTGGATTTACATTTGAAATGTTTGTTTAGTTGTTGAAATATGCTTGCATTTACTGTGCATGAGCTTATATCTCTGTTTCCAGATTTTAATGTTTACAAAGTGATTACTATATACTTATATAAGTATGTATGCTTTGGGTTGTATCAGTAATTGCTGATGTATCTGACTTAGGCATTTAAATTCCAACTTTTAGTAGTTTCATAACCTAACCATTTTTGAGAAATGGATTACAAACAAATGTGTTTGTTAAAGATAAACTGAAGCATAAGGAATTAAAATAAGGTGAATTGGAAACAGGAACTTCTTTGTAATCAAAATGTCTTGAAAACATGATTTTTAGATCAGGAGACATAATATTTAGTTGTAAATTTGGGAAGTAGTGCTGTGATAGGCTAAAAGATGGTTTTGGGGAAAATTTTAAGGATTTGAAACATTTGGGGTCTGAAGTTTTTATGAATAAATACGAAGAATCAGGAACATCATATAAATCATCAAATATGTGAGCAAATTTTTAAATTTTTAAACCCAGTTCCTATGCTCGCGAACCTGAGAATTGTTTTGTTGAGATGTATTGTTTTGGTTAGGTGCCTACTTTGCTTTAAAAGATTGACTGGGTTTGTCTCATTTACTTATTGCTATGATCCTGTAAACTAGATGGTTACATGGAAATGTGTTCACCCAAGTTGCTTATGTTTTTGCTGCCTTACACTTGTTTTCTCAAACTGTTTGGGTCACTGTGTTGAACCCAGTCTCATTGGTCTTGACTTGATTCATTGCTTTAAGTTCTCTGGCATACTTCCATGAAATTTCAACTTCCACACTACTGCAGCTGCTTGTTTGGGTACTGATCATGTTTTTTTTTTTGGTGTACTTGTATTGTTGTCTGCACAACCATATATGGCATCATTAAGATTGTCATTAAGAGTTTTTAAATTTTGTTGCATTGGTGCATTTCTGTAGTTCCACTGCACTTTGTAATTTCTGTTCATTCTTATACATACATTCATGTATGCTTTGTTTGGTCTGGTCTGGTCTGCATACATGATTGTTGCAGTCCATTTTGCTGTTGGTCTTTGGTAGCATTAAGTATCACTGTACTTGTCCTGTCCGCTGTTTCATTTAGTTGCATTGTTCACCTGTATCATGTTTTTGCTCCTCTCTGTTTTAAAATTGCAGACTCAAACTAAATAGGAAAATTAGTATCTTCCCATTTAAATGAATTTAAGTTATAAATTTTAAAAGGAATATGCTTGTAACAATATAAAAAAAATTTATTGAAGCAAAAGATTAAGTAATCAAGCAAGATCCCAGATTTAGAAATAGAAACTGTCTTCCTGTTAACAATGTGAGTAACTTCTTTTCTCAAAATAAAATTTAAGTATAAGCTGTTGCTTGTTTTATGACTGAAATGAATATGCTTGTGTTTATATACCTGATAGTATGTTAAATAGTGTGTTTATGAGTAACACTTTCTGTTTAAAAAAAAAAACTTAATATTAAATTTTGCTTGATTGATGACTTGTGCATATCTGGTTGTATGTTGATATGTATGTTGAGAGTAACCATCATAAATTTAAAAATTTAAGTAGAATTATTTCGTTACCTCTGCTGCTCCCTGTACTTGTTTCACTGTTAGACCCCTGTTGCATGCTGGCTGCTGCATGTTTGTTTGCTTCATGTTTTTGTTCAAGTTGGCACTAGTTTTGCTTTGAGCATTCCTTTGTGATCTTTGTGATTTGCACTTGCACGCTTGCTCTTGTTGGTGCACACATGTGTTGGCGAGGCAATGCACATGGGTATGAGTACACGTGTGTACTGCAGCCATACACGTTCGACAGAATTTAAAAAAAAATTGAAATTGTTAATGTAAAAATCCAAAATAGATTTTAAATTAGTTCATTTGTTTCATCATCTCTGTTACCATTTTATTCAGTTCATTGCAAATTTAATTACTTGAATTAAGATTAATCCCGACTCGAGTGTTTTTGTGTTCTGCAATAAACGCTCGGGTCAGACCGAGTATTTCTACAGCTTGAAGATTTTCTCGCAGCGAAGTTAGAGAGAGGGGGATTTCGGCATTCACTAAAGTTTTCAGCAAAATTTTTCTTGTACTTTAAAATATAAATTGTTTCCGCTGTATAAATTCAAATGTAATTTATTGTATAACTCTGATATTTGTATATAAAAGAAAAGTTTGTTTATAAAATATATTATTGTTCTGTGATTCTGTAGCTGATTCTGTTTAAATGTTATAAACTAAATAACAATCCGTCATCTTGAACGTTTCTAGTTGGTTTAATTACCGACTAGAGGCGGTTAGGGCGGCGGGTCGTTACAAAGTGGTATCAGAGCTTTGGTTTACACAAAGCTTAGTTTATGGCGTTTAATATGAATAGTTACTAGAATCACTTTAAAGAAAGTGTTTTCAAATCTAAAGAAGTTTAAAATTGTTTTCTTCAAAATAAAAGGTATTTTGAAAATTAGAATTATTTTTGGAGATTCCCCTCTCTAAATTTAGGTTTGCGACCGTTTCTCTTCGGTGAGGTCTCGTTAGACTTGAGTTTCGATCATTCGGAAACTCATTATCGAATTTTTGAGAGTTATGGAAAATGAAACATGAGTTAAGAGAATTAATGAATTGGTTTAAATTGGCTTAAATCAAATATTTTGAATATCTTCAAAGTAGTAATTGGAAAATAAAATGATATGTCAATTTGATTATAATCAAATGGATTATTGAACTATAACTTGGAAATTTAATTTTGAATTCTTTTGAAAATTGATTTCAAATGTTGTGAAGAACGATTTAGTAAATAAATGGATTATAAGTATTTAACTTATAATATGGATTTTGGGTATATAACTAAGTTATATGAATTGAATTGAATCAAATTAGTAAAGGAGATTATAAAACAAAGTTTATAAATAGAAATGTAATTTCTAAAGATGTTTATAAAATCCGCAAATGACTTATTTTGATAAGTAAATTATTGTAACTTATTAAAGGAGTTATATCTATGGTTTTGGACAATAAATGAGATATAAAAGGAGATATGAATCTAATGAAAATTTATAAGAGATTTAAATAGATTCAATGAAGAATTTGAATTTGAATGGGCATGGAAATAAGTTAAGTGGAAAACTTAATATTGGAAATTTGAAGTTGGTTTAAAACCAATATTTTGAAATGTATGCAGAATTCAAACTATGAATTAAGTTGAAGTTGAAAAACTTAAATGAGAATGTTTTTGGGAAGCAACACTATGAAATGAAGTAATCCATTTTGAAAATGTGTTAAGAATCGAAAGCATAGATTTCAACATTCGTTGTTGAAATAGACGTTTTCGAGAGTAAGAAAGGAAATGGTGGACTATAACACTGTTGTTATAGTAAATGATTTCCAAAAGGAAATGTTTTATTTAGTATTGGGATTTATACATCTATCTTAAATTCGAATCCCTATACTAGTAATTTTGAGTCGTCGTAACGATGTTTTACGCAACATTCGTTTTGACTCAAATAAATGTGTTTAAAAGAATGATTTCTTTTAAGAATGAAATATATATTTGATTTTGGTTTAAGTATATCAAATATTTTCAAAATGTTGAAAATAAATGGATTTGTAAATTACTTATTATTGAATAAGTATGGAAATATTTTCCAATATGAAATGAAAGGTTTGAAATTTTATCTTTTCAAGATAAAGTGAAAAGTGAATGTTTTGAGATTTTATCTTTTAAAGATAAATTGAAAAGTGAATATTTGAATTTGTTTCAAATGGTTAAGTGTGAAAAATTTTATATCTTGTAAAGATATTATTTTTGGGAAATTTGAACACTTAGTTCAACTTGGAAAATTTTCAAAGTGATTGAATTTTGAGTTAAATTGAGTTTAACTTTGACACCAAAAAACAATGTAAGTTGAACTTTGAATTTTAAATAGATGATTTGGATTGTATGTCTAACGTCGTGAATTGACGACATATCAATTGATCTCTATTAAATATATATCTGTTGGTGGCGGAGAATTTATTCTCTTAGCTTAACACCCTTCTCTGAGACGTACGAGCTCAGAGGTTATATATCGATAGACATCAATTATGTGTTGAGGATTGACGATGTAACGTGAAATCCAAATCGAGTGTGAAGTCGATAATAAATTGGATTATGAATATGAATTTGGTTTGAGATAACCTAAAAAAAAAAATTTCCGAATCGGCTTAGAGGAAAATTTTAAATGGATAATGAAATGGAAAATTTGTGAATCCTCTATTTGTTATGGGTATGAAATATTGTGGTTTTCATAACGTATATGTGTGAATACGATTAATTCGAAAACCAATTAGTTTGGAAAAGTAATTGTTATGGAAAACTTATGTAAGTACATGAGTATGATATGTACTAAATGTGAAATGAAATATTATATATGTATGTATAATATTATGTTTTCCAAATTGAGGATATGGAAAAGTACCTTCCATTTAAACATTTGTGAAGGTTGTTGGAACTCGAGATGAGTGTCCATTTGAAAATCGTAGCTACGTAGTATTTCCATTAGTTGGAATGACCATTTGTATTTCCATTAGTTGAAGTGACCTTTTGTATTTCCATTAGTTGGAATGTCCTTTTGGACTCGTATAGTGTGCTAGCGTAATTCGAGGGGCGAGATGCCTAGGGTTACAAGCGATTCCACTGGGATAGTGGCGTAACCGCCGTGTATACCGCGATCTAGTTACACTCGGGTGGTAGCGTAATTTGAGGGGCGTGATGCCTACAGTTACAAGCGATTCCACTGGGATAGTGGCGTAACCGCTGTGTAAACTGCAATCTACAAACCAAAGCGTAATTCGAGGGGCGAGATGCCTACGGTCACGAGCGATTCTACTGGGATAGTAGCGTAACCGCCGTGTGAACCGCGATCTTTGGCAACAACCATGGCGAAATTCAAGGGATGAGATATCCACAGTAACAAGCGACTCTACTGGGATAGTAGCGGAACCGCCGAGTAAACTGTGATCCATGGGGGAACGTGCTTTCCATATCCATTTTTAAAAGAATTTTTAAAAAGGTATTTTCACTGGGAATTGAAGCAAGTATATTTAGTACTTGGAGATTGTTAGACTTGCGCCTGGCCAACGTATGCCTAATGTCTTTAAGAACGACAGTAGACTTGTTAAATTTCGAGTTAGCAAGTATTTTCAAACTTTAAATAGAAAATCAATTATCTGAAATTAAAGTGACATAAATTCTAACTTAATAAATTAAGGGAGAGGATTTTTGAAATGTTTTGAAAGTCCACAGCTTTGGAAAAGTTATACTATGTAAATTTCTTAAATGAAGAAGTTCAAATTTAAAATTTGGGTTTTTGTAAGTTGGAAATTTTAGTAAAGATTTTTGTGTCTTGATTGTAGAAAATAATAGACAAATGAGTTAATAAACAAAGCTAGTGAGATAAAACAAATAGAATGAATCCTGCATTCATTTATTTTTAATAAGTTTCAAACTTGATAAAAGTGTGTAAAATATAAATATTAGTGAAATTTCAACAATCATTTCTCCTTACTTGTAATTTCGGGACGAAATTCTTTTAAGGAGGGGAGATTGTAACGATCCTAAATTTTGAATAATTTAAAATTGAAAATATTTAATTAATTTTAAATATTTGAATGATAATTTAAATTGAATTCCCAATGCTATATAAAACATTTCTATGATTTGGCGATTAAACTTTAAAATTTAATCTATACAAAGCTGAATAAAAATTTAAACTTGACTTTGGAGTTGAAATTGAATATTAAATTTGTATTATAAATTTAAACTAATGACTTAAGAAAAAAAAACTTGGATATAAGGATTATTTCTTATGTAAATTAATAGTTGAATTAAAATTTGGATTTGAAACTATGAGGCTATTTGAATTTTTCAAGTTAATATGAAGAACATATTTGAATTTAAAAATTTGAGCTTGAAGTTTGTAAATTTATTTAAATTCCCTTCAAAATTTTTGTTTAAGAAATTAGGTGGGCTTTACAACTTTCTTAGCCCATGGTTTTGCTTAAGTGCTGTAATATTATCTAAGGCTATACTCGATCCCTTCTCTATTTCATTCGTAACCCTAAAATTCTAAGAAAACATAACAATGGCGGCCACGAATCCTCTTTCATTCCTTTAAATTAAATTAGGGTTTTGAGAAAAAAATTCAAAGGCGCGACTTCAAGCTTCGTCAATCGATTTGCCTCTTCATCAAAGCGTGGTTGCTCCTCGAATTTGTTGTCGATGCTTTCGCCACCCACGTTAATGCTATTAGCTGTCCATCGTGTTAGCCTTGGAGCACCGCCGTTCGAATCACACAAGCGCTTTCGAAATCGCAGTGTGCAACACCATTGCTGCCGGCTGCATCGTCTTTTACCCCAGCTAGAAACAGTGAGTTTTCTGCTCACGATTAATCTTTTATTCAAGTATTTAGATCTGTTTGAATTGAATGCTTGGTTGCATGCTATGATTTGGGGGTTATTCATTATCATTTGCTCGGCTACTTTGAATTCTAAACTGATAGGAACAGATAACACACTGCATGTTGGTTGTTGGTTGTTATTCGCTATCATTTGCTCTGATATTTTGATTTTTTATACTGATAAGAACAGATGTTATTTGAAACTGGTTTTTTTCTACTGATAAGAACAGATACTATGTGAAATTTGTTTTTAAACTAATAAGAACAGATGCTACCAAGTACTTGATTTAAATTGATAAGAACAGATGCTATATCAAAACTTTGCTTGCTTGTTGTTGCTGCATGTGATGATCTTGGATGGAATATATTTGCAAGTATATATGTGTAAATTTATGGATGCATGCCTGTATAGTGAAGATGCTCCTTTCTGTTTTGAATTAACAGTTTAGATTTCAAGTTTCAATTTAAAACTGCTATAAATAAAACTTATCTGTATATTTCAAGTTTCAATTTAAAAGTGTATGTTTTGTATGGCTGTTTTATGATGATATTCTGTGTATACAATGAAGTAAATATGTATCTGGGTTAGTTTAAATATACAGATTTGCAATATACTATATAGTTTTGCATGTATTAGTTTATGAGTATAGGTTACTGTTTTATGATTATGACAGTCTTTCTAAATTTCAGGTCCAAAATTTAGTAAAACTTGAGTGCTGTTGAATCAATCTTTAATAGTATATGAATCTAGAACAAAGTATGTTTAAAAAAAAAAATATATATATGGTTTAAAATTTTGTTAAGTTAAAAAGAAACTTTAGTTTACTGGAAAATAAGAAAATAACAGCTAGAAGAAAATAGGTGAGCAAACTCCCCTTGAACTTGCTTTTATGGTTTAAATGCTTTGGATTTACATTTGAAATGTTTGTTTAGTTGTTGAAATATGCTTGCATTTACTATGCATGAGCTTATATCTCTGTTTCCAGATTTTAATGTTTACAAAGTGATTACTATATACTTATATAAGTATGTATGCTTTGGGCTGTATCAGTAATTGCTGATGTATCTGACTTAGGCATTTAAATTCCAACTTTTAGTAGTTTCATAACCTAACCATTTTTGAGAAATGGATTACAAACAAATGTGTTTGTTAAAGATAAACTGAAGCATAAGGAATTAAAATAAGGTGAATTGGAAACAGGAACTTCTCTGTAATCAAAATGTCTTGAAAACATGATTTTTAGATCAGGAGACATAATATTTAGTTGTAAATTTGGGAAGTAGTGCTGTGATAGGCTAAAAGATGGTTTTGGGGAAAATTTTAAGGATTTGAAACATTTGGGGTCTGAAGTTTTTATGAATAAATATGAAGAATCAGGAACATCATATAAATCATCAAATATGTGAGCAAATTTTTAAATTTTTAAACCCAGTTCCTATGCTCGCGAACCTGAGAATTGTTTTGTTGAGATGTATTGTTTTGGTTAGGTGCCTACTTTGCTTTAAAAGATTGACTGGGTTTGTCTCATTTACTTATTTCTATGATCCTGTAAACTAGATGGTTACATGGAAATGTGTTCACCCAAGTTGCTTATGTTTTTGCTGCCTTACACTTGTTTTCTCAAACTGTTTGGGTCACTGTGTTGAACCCAGTCTCATTGGTCTTGACTTGATTCATTGCTTTAAGTTCTCTGGCATACTTCCATGAAATTTCAACTTCCACACTACTGCAGCTGCTTGTTTGGGTACTGATCATGTTTTTTTTTTGGTGTACTTGTATTGTTGTCTGCACAACCATATATGGCATCATTAAGATTGTCATTAAGAGTTTTTAAATTTTGTTGCATTGGTGCATTTCTGTAGTTCCACTGCACTTTGTAATTTCTGTTCATTCTTATACATACATTCATGTATGCTTTGTTTGGTCTGGTCTGGTCTGCATACATGATTGTTGCAGTCCATTTTGCTGTTGGTCTTTGGTAGCATTAAGTATCACTGTACTTGTCCTGTCCGCTGTTTCATTTAGTTGCATTGTTCACCTGTATCATGTTTTTGCTCCTCTCTGTTTTAAAATTGCAGACTCAAACTAAATAGGAAAATTAGTATCTTCCCATTTAAATGAATTTAAGTTATAAATTTTAAAAGGAATATGCTTGTAACAATATAAAAAAAATTTATTGAAGCAAAAGATTAAGTAATCAAGCAAGATCCCAGATTTAGAAATAGAAACTGTCTTCCTGTTAACAATGTGAGTAACTTCTTTTCTCAAAATAAAATTTAAGTATAAGCTGTTGCTTGTTTTATGACTGAAATGAATATGCTTGTGTTTATATACCTGATAGTATGTTAAATAGTGTGTTTATGAGTAACACTTTCTGTTTAAAAAAAAAACTTAATATTAAATTTTGCTTGATTGATGACTTGTGCATATCTGGTTGTATGTTGATATGTATGTTGAGAGTAACCATCATAAATTTAAAAATTTAAGTAGAATTATTTCGTTACCTCTGCTGCTCCCTGTACTTGTTTCACTGTTAGACCCCTGTTGCATGCTGGCTGCTGCATGTTTGTTTGCTTCATGTTTTTGTTCAAGTTGGCACTAGTTTTGCTTTGAGCATTCCTTTGTGATCTTTGTGATTTGCACTTGCACGCTTGCTCTTGTTGGTGCACACATGTGTTGGCGAGGCAGTGCACATGGGTATGAGTACACGTGTGTACTGCAGCCATACACGTTCGACAGAATTTAAAAAAAAATTGAAATTGTTAATGTAAAAATCCAAAATAGATTTTAAATTAGTTCATTTGTTTCATCATCTCTGTTACCATTTTATTCAGTTCATTGCAAATTTAATTACTTGAATTAAGATTAATCCTGACTCGAGTGTTTTTGTGTTCTGCAATAAACGCTCGGGTCAGACCGAGTATTTCTACAGCTTGAAGATTTTCTCGCAGCGAAGTTAGAGAGAGGGGGATTTCGGCATTCACTAAAGTTTTCAGCAAAATTTTTCTTGTACTTTAAAATATAAATTGTTTCCGCTGTATAAATTCAAATGTAATTTATTGTATAACTCTGATATTTGTATATAAAAGAAAAGTTTGTTTATAAAATATATTATTGTTCTGTGATTCTGTAGCTGATTCTGTTTAAATGTTATAAACTAAATAACAATCCGTCATCTTGAACGTTTCTAGTTGGTTTAATTACCGACTAGAGGCGGTTAGGGCGGCGGGTCGTTACAGAATTTCAGTAGATCCTAGCAAAATTTCCGCTATTCTTGATTGGAAACAACCCACTACTCCAAGAGAAGTTCGAACCTTTTTGGGTTTAGCAGGCTATTACCGGAAATTCGTTCAAGATTTTTCTAAGTTGGCTAGTCCGCTGATTAAGCTAACAATGAAAAATGCAAAGTTCATTTGGACTTCAGAATGTGAAGAAGTTTTTCAAGAGTTGAAAAAGAGATTGACCGCTGCTCCTGTTCTCACTATTGTTAACGGGAACCAAGGCTTATCTGTCTATACTGATGCATGTGGTGAAGGGGTAGGTGCAGTATTAATGCAAAATGGAAAGGTGGTTGCCTACGCGAGTAGACAATTACGTCCGCATGAGAAAAACTACCCAACACATGATTTGGAACTTTTGGCTGTTGTTTTCGCTTTAAAAATATGGCGACACTATCTTCTGGGTAAGAATCTTTTCAGCTTTCCTAACAATTTATGAACTAATTTGACTAAAGCAATATACCTAATAAACTCTCTTTATTTTAGGTGAAAAATTCGAATTACTCACCGACCATAAATCCTTGAAATATCTTTTCACCCAGAAGGATTTGAATTTGCGACAACAACGTTGGTTGGAATTTCTGGCATCATATGACCTAGATATCCAATATACGCTAGGAAAAGCCAATGTGGTTGCCGATGCTTTAAGTAGGAGACATGCTGTTCTTGCATATCTTGTTATCACTCCTACTCTCCTTGAGAAGATCGCAAGACAACAGAAAGAAGATGAGTTTCTTCGAGGAATCCATAAAAGAATATGCCAGGGTGAAGATACTAGTTTTGAGATAGATAATAGAGAAGTTATAAGGATGAAGGGCAGAATTTGTGTCCCTGACATTTCAGAACTGAAACGTGAAGTATTGGACGAATGCCACAAGTCAAAATTCAACATCCATCTAGGAGTCAACAAAATGTATCGTGATGTTAAAAGAACATTCTGGTGGAAAACGATGAAGAGAGGCATGTCTATTTATGTGAGTCGCTGTGCTACTTATCAACAAACTAAAAGCGACCAAAAGAAAGTGGCCGGTTTACTTCAACCTTTGGAAGTACCGAAATGGAAGTGGGATCAGGTATCGATGGATTTCATCGACGGATTGCCACGAACCAAGAAAGGCAATGAAGCGATTTGGGTTATTGTGGATCGTCTAACCAAAACTGCTCACTTCATTCCAGTTAAGTCCACTCGGACTGCCGCAAGCTTCGCAGGTATTTATATAAAGGAAATTGTTCGCCTCCATGGTATTCCTAGGAGTATAGTGAGTGATCGTGACCCGATCTTCACTAGTAGATTTTGGGAAGCATTTCAGGACGCATTGGGAACAAAATTAAATTTCAGTACTGCTTATCACCCACAATCTGATGGGCAGACTGAGAGGGTCAACCAAATTTTAGAAGACCTACTGCGTGCTTGTGTGCATGATTTTGGTGGTTCTTGGGAGGACCATTTGCATCTGGTTGAATTCTCATATAATAACAGTTATCAGGCCAGTGTAGAAATGGCTCCTTTCGAAGCTTTATATGGTCGTCCATGTCGATCACCTACATGCTGGATCGAATCAGGTGACAGACTTGTTCTTGGACCGGATATGATAAAAGAAGCCACTGAGAAGGTAGACTTTATTCGAAAGAAGTTATTAACTGCCCAAAGCCGTCAAAAGAGCTATTATGACCGCCGAAGAAGAAATTTGGAATTTCAAGTTGGAGATTCTGTATTTTTGAAAGTATCTCCGATGTGGGGTGTATTGAGATTTGGGAAAACTGGAAAGCTAGCACCACGTTATATTGGTCCTTTTCCTATTCTGGAAAGGATTGGTTCTCTAGCATATCGAGTGCAGCTGCCCAGCTGGTTGTCTGCCATACATGATGTGTTCCATATTTCTAATCTTCGGAAATATGTGCACGATCCAGATGATATTATTGAAGAAGCTGCTCAGCAGGATTTAGAGATCACTCCTAACTTGGCAGTTAGAAGGGAACCGATAAAAATTGTTGATCGTGATGAGAAGCGATTAAGAAACAAGATTGTGAAGCTGGTCAAAGTTCAATGGAGTGGCGATCCAAAGGACTGTACTTGGGAGACTGAAGATAATATGAAGAAATCATATCCCAACTGCAGAATTGACATCTCGGCTTAAAAGTGTAAGTCATTTCCTTGTTTTTCTGAATTCGTATATTCTTTGTTTGCGTTCTCTCTCTTTCAATTTCGAGGATGAAATTTTCTTAAGGAGGGGATATTGTAACATCCCGGAATTTCGTTAAATTAAAATCGTTGAATTATTAGAACTTTTAAATTTAAATGTAGATAGTTGAGTTTTTAATAAAAATAAAATTGTTAAAGTAAGTTATGATAAAATTATAAAATTTAAATCACAATAATACAATCTAACATTTAGCTAAATAACTAAAACAAGTTTGCAAGAAAATATACAAGCCAGGCCTATACAAATAGTCATATAAATAAGAAAATGAAACAAAATAACACTTAGCAAAAGATTAAAACAACAAGTTGCAAAAAGAATATACAAACCAGGGAAATGAAATATGCAAGCCTTAACATAAAAATAAAACAAATCAATGAAACATGATTTTGTACTTATACAAACATAAAGCATGAAACATGGCATGCTGTAGATTTATAAAGTAACATGCTTCATTTAATGCTTGTATCAAATGCTTACTCTTCAGCCTCCCTTGAAGAAAGGAGGAAAGCATGTGAAGTACAAAAGCCTGTATAAAGCCACTATGCAAAATAATGTTTCAGTACTTTGCTTAAACTTGCCTGCCTCCCTTACTTTGTATACTTCTATATATATCAACCTATACAACGCAGTATGTACACCATCTTCGTATATATATAAACATCATAGTCCCTGCTTTATTTTGTTCAACAAAACGGAGAAAGAACAGAAATTTAAAAAGGAAAACAAAATAGCAAAGAACAGGAAGTTAAAAAGAAAAGAAGACATCACCTTATACCTACAAGTTGAAAGGGAATTAACTGAAGAAGAATCAAAACTGCAGATTTTCCAAAACAAAAAACAAAATAACAAGTGAAAGTATTCTCTGTCTCCCAATAAGTTTCAAAGGTGAGTAAATACATCTTAAACTTGAGTTCAGTTTGAATCATTGAACTGTATGAGGTCATATTGAAAGTTATATACTGATATGGTTTTGGGTTATGTTGTGTATATATTTTAGTGGATATATTTCTGTGTTCTGTTTGGAAAAAAAAATACAGAGTTCAAACAAGTTAAAGATTTAAACTTCACTATAATCTCTGTTTTAAATCTTTAACAAATAAGTTAATTCAAACATCATCTATGAGCTATAAAAAAACACTATCTGGAACAATGAACTTACAGTAAAAATCTTATGTATCAAGAATTTGAAGATAGTAAAATTTGGGTTTTGATTACATAAATTGTTTCGAATTTAAAAATGTTGAATTGTGATAATCAAATCAGGATTTTTAAGTGAGTGGTTAACATGTATTTCACATTTGAACGTAATTGGCATTTTGATCAATTTCTAAAGATCGAAGGAGGTTTAGATGCTACGGTTTTGCTTGAAGATGCGTTAAACATCTATGATTCCAGAAAAATTGTTAAATAATTTTTCTAATGCGTGAATTTTGGGGTCGATTCGAATTTAGGGTTTGGGATCGTGTTTTTGAGCTTGGTTTAAATTCATGTTTTTGGCTCCGTGTGATGATCGAGTGTCATGCGGTTCTAGGTGAAGGTAGAGGAGGGCAAGGTCGAGGTATGGCCGGAATCTGGGGGTGCTTCGATGATCGGCGACATGGATGTGGGTGTGTTTTCAGGCAATGGTTTTGGTTCGAGTTCTCCTGTGAAGCTCGATTTCGTTTTGGGTTCTACGGTGACGGGTCGATGGTCGGTAGTGGTTGTTGAATGAATCGCTGATGTGTAGGAGGATGTGGAGTTGATCGCAGCGGCGTCGAGTGCCGGTGCATGTGCACAGGCGTGTGTCAGTGTTTTGCATATCAGTTTGGACTTAAGTGAAGAAAGAACATAAGAAAAAAAAAGAGGAAGGAGAAAATAGGCACGGGAAGAAGAAAAGGGTATGGGCTCGAGACCCTATTTACTCGGGTGTGCATTATAATGGGCTAAGCCCAATCAAAAAAAAAATGAGAAGAAGAGCGCGTGAAGAAGTGTGGAATGTCTCGGGAAAAACTGGAGGGACACCCCAGTGTTTACTCGAGTGAAGGCCTGGGCATTCGCTTTCAAAAATGGGTTAAGCCCAAAATCATTTAAAGTTGATAATGTTAAATTGATGAATGTTTTTTTTTGAATTCAATTAGTCCTTTGATTAAGTATGAAGTCAATTGACATTAAACTTTTTATAACTATAATAAAGTGATTTCCAGAATATGAAGAAGATTTTTAAAAATGATAATTAAGGTAAATAAATTTTCTTAATTAATAGTTTTGGAAAGAAATTATAAGTGATTTATAAATTGTAACTAAAAAATGGATTTAATAAACAATTTAGTGTTTAAATTAATTTGAAATTGAGAATTTGTAAATTAGACAAATTAAGTTAATTAATTTAAATTGGCAATTAATTAAAATAATTAATTAAGGAATGATCGATGTACCAAGATGATTAAGATTAATTAATTTATCAATAAGAATAATAAGTCATTGATTTAAAATGATCAACAAAATAATTATTTGGTTAATTTATTAAATCCTATTCACTTTGATTGGTAAACGATTAACTATTGTTGAGCACTGTATTGATATTTCTGTCCCGATTGCGATGCTATGTAATGAAGATTGGCATGTATTACACTGTGTTGTGTTTGTTCTGTATTGATGTGAAAACCCTGTTGCCCGTAAAACGACATTTAAACCTCGATGCGACAGGGAATCGGATTTCAGTTGGTTATCCGAAACCCACATCGAACCTGTGAATATTTGTGAATGACATCCACATGTTTTAAAATTTGACACTCACTGTTCGAATTAGCCGGGAAAGGACCTTTGTGTCGTATAACCCATTCCGAATATGTGATACGACGTTATGGATAGCAATTGAAGACCGGTGATGAAGACCGGGTATTTGCGAGAGCGATAGGATGACCTATCGATTGTCTCTGCACCGAGTAGCTACGGTATAGAGATTTCCTAAGTGATAGGAAGTCCGATCGGGATTGTGGATATCCGGATTGCAAGGACTTCTTTGGAAGTGCCTTCGGTTCTGTTCGAACCCGGAACAGACTAGTATGGATTGTATGTCTGACATTACAAGTTGAGATATAAAGCTGATTTCTTTCAAATATATTTATGTTGGTGGCGGAGAATTTATTCTCTTAGCTTAACACCCTTCTCTGAGATGTACGAGCTCAGAGGTTATGTAGTTGATGGTTATCAGCGATATATTCCCAATTTGGTAATGTGACATGTTGAGTGTTGCTGTGAAATGATCATTGTTTGGTCATTTGTGATATGATCATTGTTTGATCACTTATCTTTATGATCATTTCTATGATCATTTATTGACCCAAAGCACAGCTTTTGTATAAAGCGTGGCTTTGTGGACGAGACTTCGTCGGACCTCACACCCCGAAATGGTCGAAACGGGAAAGATGCGGCATGGTTATTGGGGGTAGCACCCCTTAGGGTATGTGCATTTCCTTCTGTATAGAAGTTGTATCATGTTATGGAGCCCAGATACTTAACTTATGTTGATATCGCAGATATATATATTACTTTGTGATTTGTTGCTGGGGCCCCGGTTAAAGGTTGGTTAGAACCGGGAGATGGCATACTCGTGTCAATAGTTACCCAGTTAGGGGTAACCCGGCCTTGTGTTGGCAGAGATCCGGTTTGGTTCTCGGGAACGTCCTTCCAGAGGCGTTCTCATGTGGCAATGGGAAGTTCCTTGGCCTGACCATTTGTTGGAAATCCAATTCCCAATACGAAACCCTGTACGGTTTTAGTTGTAGAACCTGCCATGCAGCGTGGCGGTAACCTGCCACAAAACATGGTGGCTATAGTAGGCATAGTTCGAAATGTCTATGCTGGCTAAGATTAATATTCTACTTTTGAAATGTTTTCCCCACTATGCACTAGTAATAATACCAAAGAATTCTTTTCTCGTACCAAGCATATTTAACTATCATAAGAAGAAATCTCCTCCAATTCTGCGTTTGCATTGTGTGTGTGGCTGGAGGTCTTATGGTAGTTCCATTTTCAAAAGCATTCTGAAAATTCTTTTTTTTTAAATCTAGTTTATTTAAAAGTAACTGTTGTTTTTGTTTACTCATACCAGTCCCATGACTGATCCGGAGTTTATTGTTTTCTTTCCTAAACTCTGGGTGCCCATTATTTCCACACGGGCAGCCTAGTAGCAGGTTTCTGTATTTTGGAGTAGCAGTATTTTGGAGCTCTTATCTTGGAGATATCTTAGGAGATTTTGGAGATTTCAGGTGTTTAGCTTTTGGGAATTTGTTATCACCTCTTTCATTTGAGGATTTTTTTGGATATATGATCACTGTTGTATTATCATGATGTTGTATTAGGAGTTGTGGTGTATGTATTATATACTCTGTTGAAGTATGGATATTATGTTGATGTTGTAACATTGATGATATTTATGATATTGATTCTGTTCCGCTGTTTTATATTCATCTAATTGTTGTTATAAGCTCCGACGATGCGAATTTGATGTCGTTATCGGACATCGAGTTTGGGTCGTCACAGATTTTAGGGAGGAGTTTGTTCGAGGTGGGCGGTAGCTGCGGCTATGCGTTACCACCAGTCCGGATAGCAATTGGTATATCTACCCTGGCATTGCCTAGTGGTGCCGTGTCACCTACCCTATCGCGCCTTGTACGAGTTTCTATTTGTGTCGTACTTATGGAGTGTCTTCTCGTAGTCTCCCGATCAGGAGATATGCAGGCACTGTATAGACTATTGTCATTATTTGTGTTAAGGGTAATATATCGGGTCACTCCTTAACGCTATTTTAAAGTAAGTTAATTTTACAATTAGACACTATTATAATAGAGAAATATTACTACATAGTAAATAGTTTAACGGATCCTTAGGAGATGTAAATCCCGAGCATCTCTTGAGTTACTGCACTCATATTTACTTCTGTTGATTTAACTTACATAAGATCTTTTAGTTCTGACTCGAGTGTTTTGTCTTTTCAATTCACTCGGGTCAGTCCGAGCGTTTTAGGATCGAAGACTTTAGCTCTGGAGGACGAAGACGGAGATTCCTATTATTATTATTTATTATATTCCACTACACTTATATTGTTCCGCTGCATTGTTATATGGTATGTGTAACTCTGATGTATGTGTATAAGTATAATCGAATATTTTAAAACAGCTTTATAAACTGTATATTTGATTATTATATTTTATCCTTCCGCTGTGAGATTTTGTTTAGTTTTATTTCTTTCTCGTTTTCTTATTTACCCCATAACGACCCGCCCTTCCGAATGGTTTGAATTGGCACGCATGCCGATTTAAACCATGCGAAAAGGTAGGATGTTACAATGTGGTATCAGAGCTTTGGTTTAATGATAAACCTTTGCTTTGTGGGGTTTGACTCTTTACTAATAGTGTTGTAATACCCTATAGGAATCACTGAGCGTATGTATATAAGAGAGCGTATTTGTTAGTGTTATAAAAAGGTTTTAATATTGTGTTAATCTGTTCCGTTTTGTATTTATAAATTCTAGTTGGTGCATGGGACGCTGTGACATCAATAGGGATTTCTAAACACTTAATAGGACAGACCGACATAATATTTGTTTTTAAGATAGGCGAATGAAATAATTTTACCTATTTTATTTTCTATATATAAATTAAATTTTTAAATGATAAGATATATATTTGGTTGCTATATATTGGTTGTTAGGTAATGAAATTTTTAAATAATAGTTAAAATAAGATTGAAAATAAAATAAATGGAAATTGGAAATTTCAGAACTTAAGTTCCGGGGTTTTGAAGTTTCTTTTGAATAATTTTGAAATGTAATAATAATTTTATTAAAAGAAGTATTTTCTTATATAAGTATTTCAATATAATTTGAAAGAATTGTTTAAAGAAAATTTGGAAAAGAAATAAGTTTTGTACTCCCCTCTCTGTCACTGGAAAACAATTTCGGTGATAAGTGCACGCATCATCGATATTCATTTTCGAGTTTCGAAGTGGGAAGGTCATTGTAGTAGTTTTACTATAGATTTATTTGAAAATAAGAAAAGAGAAAAGTTTCTGTTAATTTCAAATTATTTTAAATATAATTGTAAGTTGTAATATACATTTATCTATTATTTTAAATGACTTGAAATTTTACCCGGTATTTAGTTCCTGAGTTTCCATTAATTAACAATTTCAGCTATTGTAGTAAAATGGAATGTAACTGATTAATAAATGGTAGCCTATGAAATAAAGGATATAATATTGAACATTAAATTAATTAAAAGTAATGAGAAAAACTTGTATAATTTTCCAATTACATTCTTAAAGCATATATATAACTTACCATATAATAAAAGTTACAATGATAATAAGAAAATGTAATGGGAAATCTTACAAGTAAACTTGAGGCAATGAAAGTATTCAATGAATTTGCTGTTATAAATAAGACTTTAATGTTATAAACCTAAGTTATGACTGAAAGGCCACTAATTAAATATAATAGAAAAGTTATAAAGAAGTGAAAATAAATGTAAGAAGTATTGAAGTTATTTATAATAAAATAAATGGAAAGATGTATACTGTAAATAAATGATATTAAGTAGTGGATAAATGAATGTAATACAATAAAAAGAAATTTCAAATTTAAATAAATAAGTTGAAGTTATTTCTAAATAAAATTGTAAGAAATAAGTGTAAATTAAAAAGATAAACCATTATATGAATGAAAAAGAAATCAAATAACAAATGTATGAATGGAATTAATAAGGATAAACTAAATCTATTGTTCGAAATAGTTGTTGTTTGTTATGGTTTATGGTTGTTTGGGTAGGGATACTTTAAAATTGTTTGGATGAATGAATAATCTATTTAGTTTCACCTAAGACTGTTGAGTGAAGGGTACACTTAGTAGTTTATTTTTCATTCCGTACGATTTGAAGTTTTGAACCCGAACAACTATTTGTTTTGTTTGATTGAATGGTTGATTTGTATATGATGTGTATGTTGTGGTTGCAAGTGATTCTTGTTGTTTGTATTGATTTGTTTGATATTGGTTGAAACAAGTAAGTATTTCATTTTATATAATTGTTAACCTTTTTGGATTATATAAGTGAAATACAGGTTATGGAAGCAATTGCTACTACTTTTGGTTTCATAATTAAGCGTAAATTGCCCGACAAATAGGTACGTTTTCGGATTTCAATTTATAACGTTATTATATTATTTTCCCGTGTTGGGATATATATTATTTTGAATTATATGTTGTATATCGTTATATTTGATATTACTATTTTCTCCCGAGCTTCTCCATACAACGGAGACACTGCCGAAATTTTTCGTAAATTTTCGACATAGAAATATTTTGAAAATGTTTTCCAAACTTTATTAATTTGAGTAATAAAAGAGTTAATGGTTATAAAATGGTATATTTTATTTAAAATAAGTAATTTTGTAAATTTATTGTTTATAAATTTAATATTTTAAATAAGATATACTGCTTTCTTAATTCTTCTTTTCCCTTCTTTTCCTTTTCGGGGACGAAAAGTTTTGAGTGGGGGAGAGTATAACGACCCGTAAAATTCGATGATTTTAAAAGAGTTAATTTAAGGATTTTTAATTTAATTTAGAATTAAAAGTCTTAAAGTTTATATTGGAGCGAATGTAGAAATTTGATGAAGCAAATGTAATTAAATGTTAACAATTTAATATTTATATGGCAATAAATTAAAACTGAGAGGTACTTAAGAATTTAACCCCATAAGTTGATGTAAATGTATTAAATTTGAAATTTTAAAAGATATGATATTTATAACTGGATTTTTTCCAAGATTACAATTAAATGAACTTTAATGTTACACTAATAAGATCTAGACAATAACTGAAATTTATGAATGTAACAAAATAAATAGAAATGTTAATTTTATTTCATAAGTTAACAATTGATGTAATAAAAAGAATGAAACCAAGATAAAATAATTAATTGGGATTTCAATTTTTATTAATATGTAAAATTCAATATAAATTGAAATATAGTAATTAATATGAATAAAAGACTAAAATTAGATAGTATTAATGTATTGAAAGACAAACAAATATTAACTATGTTATTTGTGTAATTAATGGATAGGAATATCAAAGGCTAATTGTAATAAGGGATATAATTGAGGGATATAAGTGGTAGAATAATAAAAATTTATGATTTTATTTTTGCTAACATAAGTTAAGAGATATGTTTATGATCTTAACTTGAACTTCGACTAATAACATGTATTACAGTAAGATAAGAAAAAAATTATAACATACGTCAGGTGTGCTTAATGACATTGTTTAGATGTAATTAATAACGGTGATTATAATAATAAATGTTAATCATGATTAAATTATGTGAACGTTATTATTAATTATTTGAATGCATGTATAAAAAGTTATGCAAATATCAATATTCAATATCGGCGCACCTTTGAAACAAGGTTTTAAATAAATAACTACATTGATGTTTTATTTTGTTGGAAACCTTATGTACTATGAATGCATGCTAAGATCAGCCAACACATGGAGAAAATGAAAATGTTAATTGAATTAAATAAGAAAGTTAAATAAGAAGAATAGAAAATATTCTTTTACCTTATTAAAAAAAATCTCCTCATTTTACTTTCCTATTTTATAAAATCCTTCCTCCTCCTCTCCAAAAAAAGGGCTGCCGTCATCTTCATTTAAAAAAAATAAAACCAATAACAATTTAATGTCAAACATCAAATTAAATGAAAATAAAGGTGATTCATCCAGCTCTTGCGTGGGTTGGGTGTGGGTCTTGACGATCTGAGGAGAAAGTACAAATCAAGGAGTGAATTTTGGCTAGATCTAAGAGGTGTCTTCTATTTTAAAATGTTGTATTAAATATAATTTAATTATCATAGTTTGTATGTATATGCTATTTCCTCATTTGTTTTGAAATTGTTATGTTATTTGAATATTTTGTTGAATGAATTAATTTGACTTTTAATTTGATAAATCAAAACAAATTTTTTTGTATATATATTAAAAGAATGTTTTAATTATAGATCCATGTTTTAAGCTCTTAAACCAAATTGCAATTTTTTAGATCTGAAAGTTTATATACATATAATTTGCATTTGTGTTGAAACATAAATATTGTATACACATATTGTCACTTTATCTTGAATTGAAAATATCATGAAATTTGAATACTTTGTTGAATAAATTATTTGTTCTTAATCTAATAAATTGTAATAGAAGTTTACATATGCTTAACAATTTTTCGATGATAAATCTAAGCTTTGATTTTGATTACAATAATATTTAAATTTGTTACCTAATTTATTATCTCAAATGTCCTTATTTAAGGATCTTAAAGGTTTGTAACTATATTGCTTAATTTGTCGTGTTCCACTTTTGTTTTGTTAAAAAATAAATAAATTTCATTAAGGTAAAAAGTTTAATTTATATGTATATATGTATTTTTGACTTCAAGTATACATAAGTTTACAAATGCATTAGACAATTTAATGTGGTATGGAAGTATGCTTTGAATTAACTAATAAGCTTTGGTTTAAAATTTATACACACATGTATGTGTGTTTGTGTGCATGTGTACACACATAAACATTTAATATTTTAATTTCAAATTGCTAAAGCATGATTTAATTTTTATTATTATTATCAAACAATTTAAAAGTGAGGTAATATTATATACATATTAATTTATTATTTGTTGTTTATGTTTTCTAGTCATAATACAACTTGCGTGATAATTAAATGTCGTATTAATAAATTGGATAAAGTGGGAAAGTAGAATTAATCAATGCCGTCACCTTTTATCTCCTTCCCTATTAGATCCTTATGTGATTGCATCTACATTTATTCTTGTTTATTCCTATATATTGTCACTAATTAATCGTACTTGATATATGTTTAGCAATTTTGACACACAGTTAAAGTATGCATATATATGATGTATTCAAACTTTTCTGTATCTAGCACTTAATTAATTTAGAATCAAACTAATAAAACGTGACATTTATTTTTGTTCTCCACATTCATTTTCTAATTATGAATAACCTACATCTTATTTCTTCTTTTACATTTTGTTTCTCCTAACACCTCATATTCAAAAGCTCTTATTCTTGCAAATCCAAAAGCATTCTTTTATAAAAATGCTTTTTTTCCTTTTTCGTACACTTCCTGTCCTCATCTTAGTTGTTCTTCAATCTTTTCCTGAAGCCTCATCTTGAGAAAACGTAAGTGTTAAAATTTGTTAATTTATATATATTTTTAACGCGTATTAATTTTTATTTTAATAATATTTCTTGTAACATGAATATCTTTTGCATATAAACTTTGATTCACGTGCAATTTCTTCTGTTGGATTCAAATCTATATTCCAGACAACATGAAATTGATTTAGTTGAATTTGAAGATTGTTGAGTTTTGCGCTTCTGTTGGATTTTTATGGGCCAAAAATCAAAGGTGAGTGTTTTAACCCACTCACAACTTCTAAAATTTCTTATGTTAGTTAAATTAAATTTGGTTGTGATTATGCACTTATTTATGATTTTTTTTGTATATTTTTAACATCATCTCAATTAATTTCATTTATTAAATTAAATAGTCATTTAATTTATTTTTGAATATAACTGCCAGTTAAATACCAGTTATATATATTATCAGTTATCTGTTGATATTGATTGATTGTTTTGGATGATGATTGTGATGGATGTATGATTTATGATGGATGAATGGATGTATTTTTTTTTATAAACTGCAAGTTATTATGCATTTTTATTGATTCGGGATTGCGGTTTGAAATGATATATAGCCGTAATTTTTATTTGAAATTGCGGATTGAAATGATAAATATCTGTATCACTTGACCATAGGATAGAAAATTATATACAGGCACCGCGGTTTATATATAAAAATATTTTGAAGTGATTTTCTATGGTTTTGGAAAGGAATATACGCTTTATTAAATACAAATTTTGATGTTACATAAATATTATTTTATATATATAGTTAAATTCTTGAATTTAAGCTATTTATAAAATTGTTTAATAAAATTGTTTAATAAAAATGTGATTAATAATGGAGTTTGATGGTTTATATTATATGGGTAAGTACCTATTTATGGTATTATATATAGAGAGAATTTATAATGGTATTTTATATATAGAATTTATAATGACTCAAATAAAAATTAAAGTTGGAAGATAAATATGAAATTAGGTTGAATTGAATTATTTAAGAATTGTTCTCGAATAAATTGGATTTGGAATGTAAATAAATTTTAGACTTTAAAGGTATGATTTTATAACTTTATTTTTATTTAGAGGATTTAAATGATTTTCTAATTTATTAAATTGAATATTATCAAGTTAATTTAATTGGAAGAGTATCCAGTTATTTGAAGTCTAAAAGTTTTACTAAAACGATATTTGATTTATTTAGTAACGTTTCAAATCTAAATAATAGTAGTTGGAATTGATGTATATGAAATTATCAAAGAATAATTTGCGTGAAAATTTAAGCTTTGAAATATATGGAAATTGAGATGGTTTATTTGGGAAATTAAACCTATATTTGGAATTTATTTTGTGAAATTTAAAAGCTATTTTATTATATAAAGTGGTTAAATATTTAAACCATTTAAGTATTAGAAAATTTGTTTCAAAGCTATGGGGTTTAAGGTATATATATTTGGAAGTATTGTGTTTTTAAAAAAAGAGATATATTTAAAATAAGAAGAAAAAAGATATCATAATGATTTAGGGTTTTTAAAAAAAAACAAATGATATCGTATTTATATGGTTTTGAAATGGATATTATATTTTATTTTTATAGTATTATTATTTTAAATGACCTCGGTGTTATAATAACGTTTGGTTGTTGAAGAGACCAGGAGGAAGTTGTCATACTCTCTGCCAACTCCGAAAACCACTTTAACAACCGTGTACGCGGTGGAGATTCCAGAACGAAGTAGGATGGTGGCGGCGTTTCGTTTGAGGTAAATACGTGGACCTGACTCTCGTGAGTTGGCATAAGGAGACTAAAACAGGAGCCATTCTCGGGCCAAGGGGGTTAGCGCCCTTTATCGGACACTCCTCTTCGATACTATGCTCTGACTTGGTTTGATTCTGTGGCCACCTTTACTTTTGATTTTAGGGGGAGTTTGTTCGAGGTGGGCGGTAGCTGCGGCTATGTGTTACCACCAGCCCGGATAGCAATTGGTATATCTACCCTGGCATTGCCTAGTAGTGCCATGTCATCTACCCTATCATGCCTTGTACGAGTTTCTATTTGTGTCGTACTTATGGAGTGTCTTCTCGTAGTCTCCCGATCAGGAGATATGCAGGCACTGTATAGATATTGGCATTATTTGTGTTAAGGGGAATATATTGGGTCACTCCTTATCGCTATTTTAAAGTAAGTTTATTTTACAATTAGACACTATTATAATAGAGAAATATTACTACATAGTAAAAAGTTTAACGGATCCTTAGGAGATGTATATCCCGAGCATCTCTTGAGTTACTGCACTCATATTTACTTCTGTTGATTTAACTTACATAAGATCTTTTAGTTCTGACTCGAGTGTTTTGTCTTTTCAATTCACTCGGGTCAGTACGAGCGTTTCAGGATCGAAGACTTTAGCTCTGGAGGACGAAGACGGAGATTCCTATTATTATTATTTATTATATTCCACTACACTCATATTGTTCCGCTGCATTGTTATATGGTATGTGTAACTCTGATGTATGTGTATAAGTATAATCGAATATTTTAAAACAGCTTTATAAACTGTATATTTGATTATTATATTTTATCCTTCCGCTGTGAGATTCTGTTTTGTTTTATTTCTTTCTCGTTTTCTTATTTACCCCATAACGATCCGCCCTTCCGTACGATTTGAATTGGCACATGTGTCGATTTAAACCGTGCGAAAAGGCGGGATGTTACATCTGTTCCAGGTTCGAACAGAACCGAAGGCACTTCCGAAGAAGCCCTTGCAAATTCGGATAATCTCTAATCACGTCCAGACTTCCCATCACAATGGGTGCTCAAATCTCTATACCGGGGCCCAGTCGGTGCAGAGACATTCAACGGGTTATCCTTTCGTTTTCGAAATATATCTGGTCTTCACCACCGGTCTTCAAATGCTATCCATATCGTCGTATCATTATTCAGAATGGGTTATATGACACAAAGGTCCTCTCCCGGTTAAACCGAATAATGAGCGCAATATTTAAAAACATATGGATAATGAGATTTCAGTTAAGTCACAACTTAAAGCCCATAACATTTTATTCAAATGGTTAAAACAAATTACCATTTCCAATTCTTTTTAAACAAAAAGATTCATTTCAAAAACCCTCAATGGTTTAAACAATTTCCACATTTAAATCTTTTAAACAAAAGATTCACTATAATGACCCCTTTCAATTTAAAAACAAGATTCACCAATCTTTGACAAAGATTCATTTGTAGTCTTTCAAAATGATTTCCCTTTTCAAATTGGATTAACTTATCCGGTCTTTAAGTCAAAGACTCTTTTCATAGCTTTCAAAACAATTTCCAAAGATTCATTCATAACCTTCAAAACAATTCCCGTTTTAAATATAAAACTAGGGTTAAATTCAAATTTTCAAAACCATACTTTTAAAAATGGTTTAAAAACTCATATAAACACATTTATAGCTTGTATAACCTTTTTTGGTCATAAATACCAAATACAAAATTCAATTTCTGATATTGAATTCAAATTTAAATCAAATGATTTAAATTTCAAATAATTATTAAGTTGTTCAAAATAACTTTTATTTTTAAAACACCTTTTCAAAAGTTTTCCACTTTAAACCCAATTCATTTGCAAGGCCATTTGAATTTAAAATTCAAATTCAAAACTATTTTAAAAATATGTGACTTAACCGATTTCCTCATGCAATCCATATTTGTGAGTGTATAAGTATAGTCCAAGGGTTTAACACAATAATGCACAGCATCCATTATCATAGATTCAAGAATAAAAAAAAGGATAAGCGGTATAATCTAAAACGCTTATCCATATTTACAAATAAAGTAAATTTATCAATTACAAATATTCATCATTACGATTCGATGTGGATTTCGGATAACCAACTGGAATCCGACTCCCTGTCGCATCGAATTTCAAATGCCATTTATGGCCAATGGGTTTTCATATCTACACAGAAACAATCACAAATATTACAATTCATCACAAGCAATTCATATCTCATAGCATTACAATTACAATTACATATCAAATATATCAATCCATCATACAACATTCAATAACAATCAACATCTTTAATTAAGGTGAATAAAATGTGTGGTTTTAAAATTTATTGCCTACATAATTACTTTCATTGTCAATCTTTAATCAATGATTAATTATTATTAACTACAATTGATTAAGTCCTAACTACCTCCATTAACTAATCATCTCTCTAACTAATTACTTAATTAATTAACCCTTGATTGTAATTAATTGAATCTTAATTCCAATTAATTATCCTTAATTGGTAATTCTTAATTTAAATCACCCTAATGGATTTACCACATAAATTAATAATACTTCAAAGTAATTAACCCCTAATATTTGATTAATCAATCTTTAGTCTTTAATTATCTACCCTTAATCTCTTTCACTAAGTAATTGTTAATTTTATTTAATCATTCATAAATCTCCTGAATAATTAGCTTGAATTACTAATCAATTACTATAATTACTTTCATTAAGTAATTCACCTCAACTAATAATTTTCCTTTTAACGAATATGTTAACTTAACTTCGAAACTTACTCAACCATTTTTAAAACATCATTTATGATAATTATTCTTAATTATTAATAAATTAATCTTAATTACTAATCATTAATTACTTGATTATCATTACGATATAAATTAACTTACTTTTAATTTAAAAATTTAAAACATTTGATTTTTTATATTTCTAAATCACTTATTCAGTTTCATTTAAAATAACTTATTAAAATGTAAGTTTAAAACTTAATTTTTTTTAATCTTTTATTTCAAAAACCTTAAATTTATACCTTTTATCTTAATAATAAAATCATCATTTATAAAGAAATAATTCTTAGAAATTTATTTTTACTAATCTGCTATAGTTCAAAACTGAGAAACACAAGACCGCAGAAAACACGAGTGAAACCCGAGCTCATCCCCCACATACACGATCCCTACTTCGGGTTTTTCCAAAATTTACCCGAGTGCCCCCAAATTTGCAATTAAAATTTTTTTCTAAGTATTTTTTTTGCATTAATCTTGCTTCGAGTTAAACCCCGAGTCAACGTGTAAATTCCCTGAGAACGCTTCGAGTCAAACCTACAAACATCACGCAATCGAGCCGAGCTATTCTTCCTCTTCCTCAGACCTTCAACCAATACCAGGTACGGCTGATACCTCGTGCACATGCACAGTCCATTCGACGAACTCCGATCGACTTTACTACCACTAGCAAGTCATCGTCGACTTCGCTGACCTTCTCAACCACCTGACTCGATGAACTTGCCTTCGAAACGAAAATGAGCAACTCAGCACACTATAAGGACTCAACACCTCGACCATTTTCGCCTCGTTTCGATGTTACAGATCAATGGCGACTACATGATCTTGAACCAAGCTTCACCGTGGACCCACAAAGCTTTTTTCCCCCATACTGATCGCCTCTACTCCTCCCTCGGCAATGCAGCATCCACGCGAACCCTACCCTTACGATCCTGTCCTTAACCCTATATTACCTTTGCATGGCCAACACGACGCATAATAAATTTTTCCACTATTTTTCTGACAACCACCAACCCATAACCTTTCTCCAGTCACCACCCGAGGTCCAATACAAAGGTGATCGCCAGAAAAGGACACGACCCCCAATTCAATTCATTCCAAATTATCTCAACAATTTCCAATCCAAAAATCAAGATTTTTATTTCTAAATTCATTATTTGCTAATAAATTAGATTATGAATTCAATTCAAGAATTTAAAATATTTTATTTCTGATAAAATTGATTTTTCTATTGTAAAAACATACTTTTATAATAAGTTCTTGATATAAACCCTTGAAAACACTTTTAACCTTGATGTTACAGTTTAACAATACACTTTTGTTTGGAGATCAAGGCCTATCATTAATCATATGAAGAGGAAAGGAATTATTTTGATGAACTATATGGTGCCTATAGCATAACAGAGTTTGTATTCATTTACCCCGACATGCATCCAATATATATAGCCTAATTCAATTATATTCAAGTGAAAACATCAAGACAAACACATGCACACATCATCACAACACGGATACATAACATGCATCAGTATCAAAAGACTAAAGGTCAAAAATTTGCTCACCTTTCCCTGAAGAAAACCAGAGCCTGGACTTTGCAGTTTTGAAAACTGGAACATGCAATCCCTTTTTTTAAACTGTTTTTGATCATATTTCCCTCAGGTAAAGAATACTAAAGTTAATTATGTTTTAATTGCTTCAAAATTTAAATTTTTTTTTTACTTGTGAGTTTGCTAAATTTTACCTGAGTTGTTGTTTTCTTTTTCTTTTTTTCTTCTCTGCAGATTGTTTTCAGGTTGATGGTTTGCTTTGAATTTTTGAACCCATTTGTTTGAGTTATCCTACTTATTCAAACTTCGAGCTTGAACTTGATTTGTTTCAGATCTGAAGTACTTCAGATTTTTAATTTACTTTTGCACTGTTTTATTTTAGATCTGCTCCATAGCTTCTGTTTTCATTCTAGTTTCCAAATTTTTTTCATTTTTGATTTCTGAAGCAGGTTGAAACTTGCTGAGATGAATTTTCACATGCTTTTGGTTTTGGTTTCTTTTCTTTGAATTTGTAGATTTTAGAAAAAAATAGAAAAATCCTTTTCTTTGCCACTTGTATCATTATGTTTACATTGTTAGTCTCTTATGTTTGTCTTTTAACACTTGTTAACATATAGTTATTTTATGTTTAAATCCTTTAGTTAATTTAGTTATAAATTTTGTTCAAAACCCTTTTTTTTATATTTGTTTTTAATGTTATATACTTTTGAGTGCAAACCTTTATATTTAAATCTTATTTTGTTTTTATTTTACAAATCATTTTTAATACATTTATAATTTTAAACTTAAGATATTAAACTTATTAACAAATACTTATCTCAAACTTAAGTAAAATCATACTTATTATATTTTTGTTTCAAATAAAATTTCTTTAAGTCCAATTAAATTTCAATATATTAACATTTGAATTTCACATTTTCAAATTATATTTAATATTAACATCTATAAACAACTAATATTTATTTTGAAAAACTCTATTAAATCCATAAAAAATTTGATTCAATTATCAAATTAAACTGGGTTAAAATCTGGGAATGTTACAGATTCCCCCCTTAGAAAATTTCATCCTCGAAATATGAAAGTAGGGAAACAACAAAGGATGGATACACTAAAATAGAAAGACAGTTTCCAAATGAAACTGGGTATCTATTCTGCATTTGGCTTACCAAATCAGAATATCAACTTATGGATACAAGAACGAATCAAGATACTCGGGTCACCAGATCTACGAATATACAGAGGTATTGATTAGTTCAAAGGATAACTAACCACTCGTAGAATATATCTGGATCCAACAGAATAAACAGATATATGGATGCAATCCAAAGCTTTTAGTTTAAACAACCAAAATATACCTATCAACCATAGCAACCAAAGCAAACAATTCATCCAAACAAACAGTTTTGACCCATCTAGAGTTTATGTCCCATGCAAATATATCAAAGCTTCTTCCTGGAGCTGCCAGGAATCATCAAAGAATTGAAAAGACGAGTCAAAGGAGATTAATAAAGAAAGTTGTTTCCGCTATTGCAGGGTATCGACCATTTGTAGTCGTATTTTTCTGTCCCCTATCTCGTCCTCTTCTTGCACTCATACCCACTATCAGTGGATAGTAAGAGAATTTACTGAGGCATTGAGACGGATATCTTAGGGATATACTCATTCTAGGGTATACTTCACGTTATCTCTAATGAGTCACTTAATGTGTTATACTCCTGAGCTAAAGTTTCAACATTCAGCTCTGATACCAAATTTAGCGGCCCTGACTCGACCTTCAAAAATTGGCACCGAATACGACACTCGTACTCAAATGTCGCAGATTCAAATGTCGAATCTGGTTCGCTGGAGCTTATAACATAATTAAGTATAACAACACAGCGGAAGGAAAAGAAATGAATATCATTGATATACAACATTCGATACAACAATGATACAATATGAATAAATATCAGAGATACAAGATAACAATGCTACAGCAGAATAACAAATGAACTAGCAGCAAAAAATAACTCCGAAACAGCAACAACAACTCTAACTCCAAAGCACCAATCTAGAAATAGCTCGAACCACCATCAAGTTGCACCACGATAAGCAAGTCTCGGTCATGAATCCAAAGACTCCAATATCTAGGATCTCCAAAGAATACAAAGAGAGAGCTGAGAACTACCAGATCGATATCTATATCTACTATCTGAAAAAACCCAACTCTAGACCGCCCACGTGGAAAAATTGTGGGCACCCAGAGTTTAGGAAAGGAACAATAAACTCCGGGTCAATCGTGGGACTGGTGTGAGCAAACGAAAACAGTTTGGTCTTTTTAAACAAATAAAAGAATTTAAATTTTGAAATCCGCAATGCTTTTAAGAAAATGAAACTACCATAAGGCCTCCCGCCACACACACAATGCAAACGCGGACTTGGAGGAGATTTCTCCTTATGATAGTCAAACATGCTTACTACGCAAAATTCTCTTTTAATATTATTATTAGTGCATAGTGGAAAACATTTCGAAAGTATAATATTAATCTTAGCCAACATAGGTACCATTATATTATGCCAGCTATAGCTACCATTTTAAATGGCAGGTTCTACAACTAAAACCGTACAGGGCTCGTATTGTTTTGTTTGGATTTCCAACAAATGGTCAGGCCAAGGAACTTCCCATTGCCACATCTCAAAGTGTGTTAAGATAAGAGAATAAATCTCTGCCACCAAACAGAAATTTATTTGATAGAACTGGTTTTACATCTCAAAGTGTAACGTCAGACACACATCCATACAAGTCTGTTCCGGGTTCGAACAGAACCGAAGGCACTTCCGAAGAAGCCCTTGCAAATCCGGATAATCCCTAATCATGTCCAGACTTCCCATCACAATGGGTGATCAAATCTTTATACCCGAGACCAATCGCTGCAGAGACATTCGACGGTTTATCCTTTCGTTTTCGAAAAATATCCGGTCTTCACCACCGGTCTTCAAATGCTATCCATATCGTCATATCATTATTTGGAATGGGTTATATGACATAAAAGTCCTCTCCCGGCTAAACCGAATAATGAGTGCAATATTTAAAAACATACGGATAATGAGATTTCAGTTAAGTCACATCTTAAAGCCCAAAACATTTTATTCAAATGGTTCAAACAAATTACCATTTCCAATTCTTTTTAAACAAAAAGGTTCATTTCAAAAACCCTCAATGGTTTAAACAATTTCCACATTTAAATCTTTTAAACAAAAGATTCACTATAAAGACCCCTTTCAATTTAAAAACAAGATTCACCAATCTTTGACAAAGATTCATTTGTAGTCTTTCAAAACGATTTCCCTTTTCAAATTGGATTAACTTATCCGGTCTTTAAGTCAAAGACTCTTTTCATAGCTTTCAAAACAATTTCCAAAGATTCATTCATAACCTTCAAAACAATTCCCGTTTTAAATATAAAACTTGGGTTAAATTCAAATTTTCAAAACCATACTTTTAAAAATGGTTTAAAAACTCATATAAACACATTTATAGCTTGTATAACCTTCTTTCGTCATAAATACCAAATATTGAATTCAATTTCTGATATTGAATTCAAATTTAAATCAAATGATTTAAATTTCAAACCTTTATAAAGTTATTCAAAATAACTTTTATTTTTAAAAACCTTTTCATAAGTATTCCACTTTAAACCCAATTCATTTCCAAGACCATTTGAATATAAAATTCAAATTCAAAACTATTTTAAAAATCTTTGACTTAACCGATTTCCTCGTGCAATCCATATTTGTGAGTGTATAAGTGTAGTCCAGGGGTTTAACACAATAGTGCACAACATCCATTATCACAGATTCAAGAATAGCAATATAGATAAGCGGTATAATCTACAATGCTTATAAATTAAATTTATCAATTACAAATATTCATCATTACAATTCGATGTGGGTTTCGGATAACCAACTGGAATCCGACGCCCTGTCGCATCGATTTTCAAATGCCATTTTATGGCCAAGGTGTTTTCATATCTACACAGAAACAATCACAAATATTACAACTCAGCACAAGCAATTCATATCTCATAGCATTACAATTACATATCAGATATATCAATCCATCATACAGCATTTAATAACAATCAACATCTTTGATTAAGGTGAATAAAACGTGTGGTTTTAAAATTTATTACCCACGTAATTACTTTCATTAGTAATCTTTAATCAATGATTAATTATTATTAACTACAATTGATTAAGTCCTAACTACCTCCATTAACTAATCATCTCTCTAATTAATTACTTAATTAATTAACCCTTGATTGTAATTAATTGAATCTTAATTCCAATTAATTATCCTTAATTGGTTATTCTTAATTTAAACCACCCTAATGGATTTACCACATAAATTAATTATACTTCGAAGTAATTAACCCCTAATATTTGATTAATCAATCTTTAGTCTTTAATTATCTACCCTTAATCTCTTTCACTAAGTAATTATTATTTTTATTTAATCATTCATAAATCTCCTGATTAATTAGCTTGAATTACTAATCAATTACTATAATTACTTTCATTAAGTAATTCAACTCAACTAATAATTTTCCTTTTAACGAATATGTTAACTTAACTTCAAAAGTTACTCAACCATTTTTAGAACATCATTTGTGATAATTATTATTAATTATTAATAAATTAATCTTAATTACTAATCATTAATTACTTGATTATCATTAAAGATATAAATTAACTTACTTTTAAGTTAAAAATTTAAAACATTTGATTTTTTATATTTCTAAATCACTTATTCAGTTTCATTTAAAATAACTTATCAAAATATAAGTTTAAAACTTAATTGTTTTTAATCTTTTATTTCAAAAACCTTAAATCTATACCTTTTATCTTAATAATGAAATCATCATTTATAAAGAAACAATAGTTAGAAATTTATTTTTACCAATCTGCTATAGTTCAAAACTCAGAAACACAAGACCCCAAGAAACACGAGTGAAACCCGAGCTAATCCCCCACATACACGAACCCTACTTCGGGTTTTTCCAGAATTTACCCGAGTGCCCCCAAATTTGCAATTAAAATTTTATTCTAAGTATTTTTTTTTTGCATCAATCTTGCTTCGAGTTAAACCCCGAGTCAACATGTAAATTCCCCGAGAACGCTTCGAGTCAAACCCACAAACATCATGTAATCAAGCCGAGCTATTCTTCTTCTTCCTCAGACCTTCAACCAATACTAGTTACCCCTGATACCTTGTGCACATGCACAGTCCATTCGACGAACTCCGATCGACTTTACTACCACTAGCAAGTCATCGTCGACTTCGCTGACCTTCTCAACCACCTGACTCGATGAACTTGCCTTCGAAACGAAAATGAGCAACTCAACACAGTATAAGGACTCAACACCTCGACCATTTTGGCCTCGTTCCGATGTTACAGATCACCGGCGACTACGTGATCTTGAACCAATCTTCACCGTGGACCCACGAGGCTTTTTTTCCCATACTGATCGCCTCTACTCCTCCCACGGCAACGCAGCATCCACGCGAACCCAACCCTTACGATCCTGTCCTTAAACCCTATATTACCTTCGCATAGCCAACACGACGCATAATAAATTTTTCCACTATTTTTCTGACAACCACCAACCCATGACCTTTCTCCAGTCACCACCCCGAGGTCCAATGCCATCGTGATCGCCAGAAAACGACACAACCCCCAATTTAATTCATTCTAAATTATCTCAACAATTTCCAATCCAAAAATCAAGATTTTTATTTCTAAATTCATTATTTGCTATAATAAATTAGATTATGAATTCAATTCAAGAATTTGAAATATTTGATTTTTGATAAAAATGATTTTTCTACTGTAAAAACATACTTTTATAATAAGTTCTTGATATAAACCCTTGAAAATACTTTTAACCTTGATGTTACAGTTTAACAATACACTTTTGTTTGGAGATCAAGGCCTATCATTAATCATATGAAGAGAAAAGGAATTATTTTGATGAATTATATAGTGCTTGTAACATAACAGAGTTTGTATTCATTTACCCTGACATGCATCCTATATGTATAGCCTAATTCAATTATATTCAAGTGAAAACATCAAGACAAACACATGCACACATCATCACAACACAGATACATAACATGCATCAGTATCAAAAGACTAAAGGTCAAAAATTTGCTCACCTTTCCCCGAAGAAAACCAGAGCCTAGACTTTGAAGTTTTGAAAACTGGAACATGCAATCCCTTTTTTGAACTGTTTTTGATCATATTTCTCTCAAGTAAAGAATACTAAAGTTAATTATGTTTTAATTGCTTCAAGATTTAAATTTTTTTTTTTACTTGTGAGTTTGCTAAATTTTACGTGAGTTGTTGTTTTTTCTTCTTCTCTGCAGATTGTTTTCAGGTTGATGGTTTGCTTTGAATTTCTGAATCCATTTGTTTGAGTTATCCTGCTGATTCAAACTTCAAGCTTGAAATTGATTTGTTTCAGATCTGAAGTGCTTCAGATTTTTAATTTGCTTTTGCACTGTTTTATTTTGGATCTGCTCCATAGCTTCTGTTTTCATTCTGGTTTCCAAATTTATTTATTTATTTTTGATTCTAAAGCAGGTTGAAACTTGCTGAGATGAGTTTGCACGTGCTTCAGGTTTTGGTTTCTTTTCTTTGAATATGTAAATTTTAGAAAAAAAGAAAAATCCTTTGGTTTGCCACTTGTATCATTATGTTTACATTTGTTAGTCTCTTATGTTTGTCTTCCAACACTTGTTAACATATAGTTATTTTATGTTTAAATCCTTTTAGTTAATTTAGTTATAAATTTTGTTCAAAACCCCTTTTTATTGTATATTTGTTTTTAATGTTGTATACTTTTGTGTGCAAGCCTTTATATTTAAATCTTATTTTATTTTTACTTTACAAATTATTTTTAATACATTTATATTTTTAAACTTAAGATATTAAACTTATTAACAAATACTTATCTCAAACTTAAGTAATCATACTTATTATATTTTTGTTTCAAATAAAATTTATTTAAGTCCAATTAAATTTCAATATATTAACATTTGAATTTCACATTTTCAAATTATATTTAAAATTAACATCTATAAACAACTAATATTTATTTTGAAAAACTCTATTAAATCCATAAAAAAATTGATTCAATTATCAAATTAAACTGGGTTAAAATCCAGGAATGTTACAAAATATACTAAGTGGTACCCTAGAATATCCAACATACGTAAACTAAATGTATAAATGAGCAAGAGATCTAGATAAATGTCATATCATACATAACCTTCCTACATCCAACAACTTAGCACAATGAATAATAGTGCTAATATAATTATTGAAAATATCATACAATGGCATATGCTAACCTACATGCATATGACAATATGAAAACGCTCGATTGTAATGTCATTTCATACCTATAACCAAAATAGTAGGTAAAGCCATATGGCACCCAAAAATCATAACATAAAGTAACATTGTATTGTACCTAAGCATGATGCTAAGGAAATGTTGTCTTGTACCCTGATATGGACTATAAGGTAACTCTATATTGTACCCGTTGATATATTTGAAACTGATGCTAATGAGTCATGGCTCCTTTCCATGAACTACTATATGCTGGAGAAAACAAACCAATTTTTATCGCTTCATAGAGATTATCAACATAGGCAAGCGTCCTATCTCCTTCCCACTATCGCCCTCCGTAAAAGCCAAGAATCATCACTAGTAGACTTGATGGAAAATAATAATGCCTAAGTCGTGCTTATAATCTTTGAGTGTAAGTTAGGCTGTACGGTACTAAATATCAATATGCATGTCTTTAATATCCTAATGGTTGGATATTGAAGTCGTACCTAATACCGAAATCATGTAGAATTCATGGTAAGAACAACCACCCATTTGTCTCGCACATAGGTAATATGAATACCCTGACCGATGAATCATGTCGTGATCGCAAATTTGATCGCTTCTCGGTCACAAAACATCATAGTACGTACATAAAATCCAAACACTGATCCACACATGGCCCTAAGTTGAAGAACCCAAAACATCGCTTCGTAGTTGCATCGGACCCTATGAGCCTCATCTGACTCGTCGAAGTCCCACTCAAACATTAAAAACTGGGAAAACCCCAAAATCCCCAACACAGTCCATCGCTCGACTAAACAAAGTCGATCAAACAATTGACTTATTACAGCCTATTCTTGCTATAGCTAAACAATTGATCAGTCGACTTCAACCAACTGACTGGCCTCTCTATTAGTCAATTGGTAGGATCCGACAACTCGACTTTTATATGTCTATTTTGACCTATTTCCTTTCGGCCAAAATAACCATGTACATCCTGTCAACCACAAAATTCACTCAAGAATGAAGGTATGAAAGAAGGCTTCCGAAGGCATTGAAAGAAGGCTTTCGCAAGTGTTGAAAGAAGGCTTACAAAAGCATAAAAAATAAACACATCATAGGCGCTTCACAAGTATTTAAAAGGGGTTCCACTATGGTTCAAAAGGGGTAGATGGAATTGAAATTACTTCAAAAGGAAATTAGATTAGTGCCGCAAGCATTAGACACTTCCACGGGAGTTCAAAGTAAGGGCTTCCACCAAACACTTCCCCTTTTGCATAGATCGGACCTTTCGAAACAATTGGTTCCACCACTGTCTAACTTCCACATAAGAAGAATCTACCAACATTTCCATTATACAAGAATTATAAGGAGTTTAGCATGCATCAGTAGGGTTTCCACAAGCATCAAAAGTTTTAGAGGATGAAGATCCATTGAATTTAAGTCCACCTTTGAATATGATTGATGTGATTCATGGGGGACCGCATCCAGCGGGAAATATTAAGAGAGCTAGGAACAAAAAGCTAGGGAAGGAGTGTTCTCTATATAGGACGAGCCCCCGCTTAAAAACACATGACTTAATACACAAATGCCAAATCTTATGATCACTTCACAATAGCTAAAGAAAGTAATCCATCATCCCCATAATGACCTCCTTATGATCAAAGCTCAAATCAGGCTTTTCATGGTCTCTAAGATTCTGGTATATACCAGAAGCATGGTCAATATTATCTTCAAACATGCTTTCGATCAGATGGGCATTCCTAAGGATAAACAGGAGCCTAGCCTTGAACCTATCTTTGGGATCAAAAATAAGGGGTCGACACCAGTAGGGCAAGTAAAGCTACTAGTTTAGATGGGCCTCCACCATGTTGTAGAATTTTTGAGACTCTCTTTGTGATCATCGATCAGCCTTTATATTACAGTGCATTGTTTGGCCGTCCTGCCTTAGATGAGGTGGATGCTTTTGTCTTACGAAAATACCATATGCTAAAGTTCTTGACTAAAAAGGGTTGAGGTATTATTCGTGGAAAACAATTTAGCTCCCGCCAAATGTATTTTGCAACTCTTGATCAATACAAAAGGGAGTACTCTTCTTACTATGATTCCTCTACTATTTTTTAGCCTTTGGATGATGGATTTTTACATCCAGCATTCGAAGCAAAACTAAGATCTAGTAAAATGAATAAACATGTGTTTGAAAGGTACATCTGACTTGGAGAGAAGAGGAAGATGACTGATGCTAACTTTGTAGATGAAGGCGAGATCATCACAGAATTGGATTGACATGGAGAAACGGAGAGGATAAGGCCTACAGAGGATCTTGAGGAAGCATGTATAGATCCAACTCATTCGACCTAAATAGTCAAAGTGGGAAAAGAGTTAGAGAACAACTTGAAAGTAGACTTGATTCAATTCCTCAAAGCTTGCGAAGGCCTATTTGCATGGACCCATTCAGATATGGTCGGGATTGAACCATCAGTTATGTTCCATATACTAAATAATTATCCAGTTGTGACTATTGTCCGACAAAAGAAGAGGCGGTTTGACAAAGTTTAATTCGACGCCTTGAAAAAAGAGGTTAAAAAGATACTTGAGAACAGATTCTTGGGAAAGGTTTTTTTAACCAAAATGGCTAGCAAACCCTAAGTTGGTAAAGAAGTTGAATGGAAATTGGAGAACCTACGTCGATTACACTAACTTAAATAAAGCATGCCCGAAAGACTATGATCCACTACCTAGAATAGACCAGTTAGTTGATGCGACTAGTGAACATAAGCAATTATCTCTCATGGATGCTTATTAGGATATAATCAAATCCCCGTGCTTAAGCCAGCCGAAGAGCATATTGAAAGAGGCTATACGGTAGGATCGTATAATATGGAATAGTGAATGGTCTAGGTAGATAGCAATAAGCAGTAAGTAAAGTAGACACCAAGACTTTATACTGGTTCGGCCCTTTTGTCCTACGTCCAGTCCCTAAGCTCCTCTTAGGAATTCAACTAACCAACAAACCTCACTTAACCCGGAGGAATATGTTTACAACTTACCCGAACAACCGAATGAGATTTCTTGCCTCAACTACCGAAGAGGACTTTAACTAGATACAAAGAGTATTTCTGACTTGTTGTGTTCTTGATAACACTAATGAGTCTAATTGAGTACAACTTTCCTATAATCTTATCCTCAAGAATATGAAGTGTGTTTATGAAGATTTAGGAAATATAGATTGCTATGAATCAAAAGAGTATTTAAGATAAATCAGAGATTCAAGTAATTTAAATGGTTTTAGATTGCTTTTGAAAAACTTAAGAAATCTGAAAATATGATTGAGATAGTAGAGAGATTAAAGCAATTAGAATTCGTTAATTTTCAAATGATAGAATCAGGTATTTATAGGTGTAGAAGAGGTGTATCTATTTGCAATGGATCCAGTCAAGAGATGAATCCATTACCATTGGAGAATGGTTGCAACTCCTGTGAAGAAGAAGGTGTCTTTTCATAAAAAATTCGCAGGTTCAAATTCAGTCGACTGAACAGGGTATTTCAGTCGACTGAAGCTGTGCATGTTGTAATTCTGTAACAGGTTCAGTCGACTGAAATCTCCTATTCAGTCGACTGAACTGGTAGTTTCTGCACAGTGAACATTTTACTAAAATATTAAGTTGTGAAATGTGTTCTTGTGTTTGTGCAAGCTTCTTGAGGATAGATTTTAACAATAAAACTAAGACTAAGACCTATATGATAAGTACTCATGAAATCCTTGGTCTTCATAGTCCTTCCTTTAGCTTTGCATATATCTCTTCCTTTTTGTTGAAGCGCATTGTCATTGATCAAAATATAGCGTATCAACATTCTCCCCCTTTTTGATTGATGAAAATACCTATGTTTGTAGAGATGTAATTATCTTTCCTCCCCTTGAACACATGCACTATCTTTCCTACAAAACGAAGTTAGTGACATAGACTTTTCTCCCCCTTTGTCATCGACAAAAAGGAAGTAATAATTTGTAGAAGTATATAATTGTCAAACAAAGCAACCATATGCATGCATAACCATAGTGTGAATTATACAAACCATATAGTATCCAAATAAAAAAAGGCTATTTATACAAGCCTTTTCAGAAGTGTTTGAAAATTAATAAAACGTTTCAGAAATCAAACCATCAAAAAGATCAAGGATCCTTGTCCCAATCATAAGAGCCTTCACGTCCTCCTTCTGGTTCACGAATAACAGGGTCACCAGTTGATTGTCTGAAAGATGATCCTCCTTGACCACCATTGTTACCACTAGTGTTGCTGCTCGGATTTTCTTCGGAAGATGTCCATGTGAACGTTGGAGCTGGGAGTTTACCGCGTGAGGTAGAAGCAGAAGTGGTGCTGGTGCATGAAATGGCATCACATAGTTTATTGAAGAACCCTTTTACCCTATCAAGTTTGTGATCAACCATTTTGAGACGAGTATCTAGGATTTATTGATTCCTTGATAGAATTCCAAATGATTGATTTGTAGTAAAATCTGGTTGAACAAGACGTATTTCATCATCTTGTTCAAGAGGTTCTTGTTGTGGAGCTTGAGGTTGAGGTTGGTGAGGTTCTTGTTGACGTGCTTCCCATTCGGCTAGTGACATGATACGAGGAGGCCTTACCAGTAGTTGCATGAGGCTTATAGTACAATGGTTGATTTGATGAACCATCGTATTTTCTGAGTTCAGTAGTGGCGTATCAACGTTTAGGAGGAGTCGCATTATGTACTCGCCAAAATATATCGTTATCGTTTTTCCATTGTTGAAGGAAAGAAATACATCAAGCATCAATTGCACCCAATTTACTTTATTATTTCCCCATATAGCATATAGTGCCCGGTAGTTATTCGGGTACACTATTTCATAGGAGTCTATGATTGGGGTAATGGTCCTCATAAGAGCTTTGTGTAAAAGCCTAGCTCTTGGTCTTAAGGAGGTGGATTTGATATCTCGGATATTGATGTCATCTTCTAAAAGTTGATGATTTATATTGTCACGAATATGAGGATTGAAATCTATTTCCTCAAGCTTTCTACCAACGTTTGGGAATCCTAGAATATGAGCAATGCAATCAAGTGAAAACAATACCTTTTTCTCGCATACCATACTCCAAACACTGTCATTTGGGTTTCATGGATTTTGGTGTCCGAGGTTGAGGTTGGCATAGAATAATTTGACCATAATATGGTTGATGGCATGGTCATTGCAATTAATGTCTAAAAGCGATGTCAAACTTGCCTGGTCTGTTAAGGCTTGAATATTGTAGGTTTGAAGGCCTTGAAAATAAACAAATGAGTGCTCGAAAATCCTTGACTTCTTCATCTTGTTCCATCGAGTGACCGCAACTCTATTATAAAGCCATTGAGCGATTTGGGCATCAATTGTCTCGAAGGAGGATGAAGTTGAAGCTCTAGAACGTTTAGGAGGCACAATTGTGGAAATTTGGAGGAAGAAATTGAGAAAAATTAGAAATTGAGGGCTAGGGTTTTCTTAGAAATGGGGAAAATGAAGTTTGGAACCGGTAAAAGTAAAAGTTAAAAGTGAAAAAGATGGCTAAGTAGGGTAAGAAAACTGGGTAAACTGCGTTCATTCGAGTGAAATGTTCTGTTCAGTCGACTGAACTGGAAGCCGAAAGTTTTCTGGCTAAAATTCAGTCGCTGAACAGAGATTTTCAGTCGATTGAACTGTTGGCTGAAAATTTCTATCATATATTTAGTCGACTGTGCAGAACTATTCCGTCGACTGAGTTTTGCATTTTTGGTTTTTCTTGACTTTTTGAATGCAAATGTTTTATTTAATGAAATAATTACAATTGTATTGTAATATTATGATACAACAACATTATTTTGACCACAAAATCATCATTTCTTGGGGGATGGAGTCTTCTTCTTTAATGTTATATATCACTCATTTGCCATATATTTCTTGTCCCATGAATTTGGGCTATATTGAGGTATTTGTGGTGATACCCAAGGATTTATCGGATCGCTTGATGTATGATATGAAGAAGATGGACCAAACGAATTAACTGGTCGAGGTAAGGGCTCACTCGTATCCTTTTTCTTTGAGCTACAAAATTTTAAACCAATTTGTTCAAGAAAGCTTAAGCGTTTAGCCGTTACTTTCTGTTCAAAATACAATTCACGTTGAAGATCTATTTGCTACTATTGATAATGATGAATTTCATCGATCTTTTTCTTCGTATCTGGAGAGATAAATAGCGTACGTTTGGCCTTCTTGGAATCTGGTGTATGCCCGGTTCGATAATTTTCCCATTTATGATCAGGCTCGTGTTTTGGTGTTGGCGTAGGAAGATGAGGTGATGAGGCTGAGCTATCGGTTGTTATGATGATGGGTGAGTTTGATTTGTTGGAGGACATTTTTCTACAGAGTTTGAACATTTTGTTTTGAAAATAAGTTTGTATTTTGTTTTAGTTTTTAACATGTATATATATAGGCTTAGAGTTATAAGGAAAGTGTGGTGTAGTATCAATAGGAGTTTTGAACCAGAAATTGAATTACCGGTTAATAATTTATTTGAAATGAATGGTCTTGGAGGGATGTTCTAGTTTATGTAATATTATGTAGCTAATTCAAGTGTATAGCTTAAATGGTTAAGTTATCAAACTTATAGTCAAGTTTCCTAAGTTCAACTCTAACCTTTGTTGTGATGATTATTTTGAGTTTTTTTAAAAAAAAATTGTAATTTATTTTTATATTAAAATATCTTTTTCTGATTTTAAACCTAATTCTCGACTAACAAATGAATTTTCTAAGAGTGGTTTGGTAAATATATCAGCTATTTGATTTTCGGTAGAAATATATTCTAAATTGATAATTCCTTTTTTGATATTGTCACGTAGAAAATGGTGACGAATATCAATATGTTTTGTAGGAGAGTGTTTTACCGGATTTTTAGATAAATTTATTGTACTTGTATTATCAAAATATATTGTAGAATTTGTTAAATTTATATTAAAATCTTTAAGTGTTTGTTGCATATATATGACTTGAGTACTAGCTAAGGCGACATATATGTATTCCGCTTCACAGGTTGAAAGCGAAACACAATTTTGTTTCTTACTAAACCAAGATACAAGTGATTTTCCAATGAAATGACACGTGCCACTTGTACTTTTTCTATCTGTTCGAGATCCACCAAAATCAGCATCGCTAAATGAAACTAACTCGAATGGACAATCTTTTGGATAGAAAAGACCAAAGTCCATAGTATTATTAAGATATCGCATAATTCGTTTTACGGCTCTTAAATGTGATTCTTTAGGATTAGCTTGAAAACGTGCACATAAACATACACTCATCATTATGTCTGGTCTACTAGCGGTTAAGTAAAGTAAAGAGCCTATCATACTTCTAAACAACTTTTGGTCTACACTCTTCCTATTTTCATCTCGATCGAGATGAGTTATGGTACTCATAGGAGTAGGTTTACCAGAAGTGTTTTCCATTCCCAAACGTTTAATTAGATTAGCACAATATTTTTCTTGGTTTAAGAAAATTCCATTCGTTAATTGTTTAATTTGAAGTCCAAGAAAATAAGATAATTCTCCCATATGTGACATTTCGAGCTCCTTAGTCATTATATTTGAAAATTCTTTACACAATTTTTCATTAGTTGAACCAAATATAATGTCATCTACATATATTTGAATTATTAAAATGTCTTTAGTAGTGTTTTTAATGAATAGAGTTTGATCTCCGATTTGAAATCCTGAATCTAGTAGATAGCTTTTAAGTCTCTCATACCAAGCACGAGGTGCTTGTTTAAGACCATATAATGCTTTCTTTAATTTATATACATGATTCGAATATTTTTCATGAATGAATAAAGGGGTTGTTCTACATATACATTTTCTTTTATAAAACCATTTAAAAAGGCACTTTTAACATCCATTTGATAAAGTTTAAAATTGTGAAAACAAGCGAAGGCTAATAAAATACGTATTGCTTCAAGTCTTGCAACTGGAGCAAACGTTTCTTTGTAGTCGATTCCTTCTTCTTGATTATAGCCTTGTGCTACTAATCTTGCTTTATTTCTAGTAATATTTCCAAATTCGTCTGCTTTATTTTTATAGACCCATTTAGTTCCAATAACTGATTAGTCATCAAGACGAAGAACTAACTCTCAAACATTATTTCGTTCAAATTGATTTAACTCTTCTTGCATGGCAATAATCCAGTATTCATCTGTTGAAGCTTCTTTTGAATTTTTAGGCTCAATAGTTGAAAGAAAAGCAACATGACCCATTTGGTTTAGTTGACTTCTTGTTTGAACTTGCGAATCAATCTCTCCAATTATATTTTGTATTGGATGATCTCGTAGAATTTTAGGAGGAGATCTAATTTGATTATTATTGATTTGATTAATATTTTCACTATTTTCAAAACTTATATTTTCTGTGTCGGATATAATTTCTTCATTATCTTTGATGATTATATTTTTATTAAAGTTTTCATCAAAAGATACATGTAAAGTTTCTTCTATTACATTTGTTCATTAATTGAAAACACGATATGCCTTACTTCGTTCTGAGTAACCTATAAAAATACCATGGTCAGCTTTTGGATCAAATTTTCCAAGTTGGTCTTTTGTGTTAAGAATAAAAATTTTTGACCCAAAGATTTTTAAGTGCGAAATATTAGGTTTTCTTCCATTAAAAAGTTCATATGTAGTGTTTTAGTTAAAGGTCGTATGGAAATACGATTTAATACATAGCACGCAGTTGCTACAGCTTCTGCCTAAAAACGCTTTGGTAATGTACTTCCATTTAATAACGTTCTTGCGCATTCTTGAAGAGTTCTATTTTTCCTTTCTATAACTCCATTTTGTTGTGGAGTTCTAGGAAATGAAAAATTATGATTTATTCCTTTCTTTTTACAAAATAATTCAAATGAATCATTTTCAAATTCGCCTCCATGATCACTCCTTATATTTTTGACTTTTAAATTCTTAATATTTTGAACTCTTTTAATAAAAATTTGAAATATTCAACGTATCACTTTTGTTTTTCATAAATATCGTCCATGTATATCTTGAGAAATCATCAACTATTACAAAAACATATCGATTATGGTTAATAAATTGAACCTGTGTTGGACCGAATAAATCCATATGTAATAATTCTAATGGTTGTAAAGTTAAAATAACTTTCTTAGATTTAAAAGATGATTTAGTTAATTTTACTAATTGACAATCATTGCAAATATTATTTGCTTTAAAAATTATTTTTGGTAAGCCTTTGACTAATTCATTATTCGAAAGTTTTTGAATAGATTTAAAATTAATATGACAAAATCTTTTGTGCCATAACCAAGGATCATTACCTTTGACCGTTAGACACATATCTTTATTATTATTAATTTTCATGTTTAAAACATAAATATTTCTATCTCTCTTTCCTTCAAAAATAAGATTTTGATTTTGATCAAAAATACAACATTTATTTTCAGAAAAAGTTATTTAAAACCTTTGTCGCATAGTTGACTTATGCTTAATAAATTATGTTTTAATTTTTTAACTAAAGAAACATTTGTAATAAGAGGTAAATTTGATATACCGTAGTTGTACACATCTCCTTTACCAATGATGAAACCTTTTGAGTTATCTTCGAAGGTAACAGAGCCACCATCAAAGTATGAAATATTTGTAAGCATTTCTTTGTCTCCGGTCATGTGTTTTGAGCAACCACTATCCAAAATCCATTTTCTTTTCTTGAGTGGGACCTGCAAAAAATATTAATAAATATATCGGTACCCATCTTTTAATAGGGTCATAAGAGTTAGATCTTAGGAAACTAAACCCAAGTGGGTTTAGTATCTCTTTTATATAGATAATTACTATTTTTGTGAACTATTTCTATAAAGGAATTTATATATTTGTTCCGAATTAAATTATTTTTTGTTTTCGGAACCTATATTTTGATTTCCTTTTTAGTGTGTCTTGGTATGTTATTTTTCAATACTATATTATGTTTTGAATTATCTTCCTTCTTAAAATTAGCATTTTTCTTTGGAAGATTTTTTGATTCCTTTTTAAAACCTAATCCATTTTCATTTGAAGAGAATTGAGAATTTTCGAGAATTTTAGATAAATTTTCTCTTCCCTTATTAAAATTAGAAACATTTTTAGTAATGTTATCTAATTTAATTTGAAGACTAGTATTTTCTAATTCAACTTGTTTTAGTTTATTTTTTAAATTGTGATTTTCAGAAATAATTTCATCATTCTTTGTTTTTTGAGTTTCAATTTCTTGACTCAAAAGTAAAAGTTGACTATCTGAGTTTGAGAGAGATTCTTGAACTTTTTCAAGTTCTTCTTCCAATATTTTTTTCTCGTCTTTTAACATATCTCTTTCACATTCAGCTTTGTTCTTATTTTCACGTGTCTCTTTAAGTTTCTTTTTGAGAATTTTTATAGTATTTAAAAATTCAGTGTTTACTTCTATTAAATCATCATAAGATAAATCACTAACCTCAGATTCTTAAGCCATGAAGCACACATTTGCTTGTTCACTGTTGCTATCACTATCACTATCTGATGAATCTGAATCTGAATCGTCCTGTGTGACAGAAAAAGCCTTCTTTTTAAATTTGTCTTTCTTATTCTTGTTGTTGTAGTTTTTCTGATTTCCTTCTTTAGCTCTGGACAGTCTTTTATCATATGACCTTTCTTGTGACAATTAAAACATTCCATATTAGAGGATGAAGGTTTGTTCAAGAAATTCTTTTTAAAACCGTTTATATTTCCTTTTCTATATTTTAAGAATTTCTTGAAATTTTTGGCAATAAATGCTAGATCCTCATCTTCAGACTCCGATTCTTCCTTTTCTGCACGAAAAGCCACATTTTTTCTTTCCTGTGCTTGATCTTTCCCGTGCTTGATATTTCTTAGCTTGCAGGTTAACTTCATAAGACATAAGGTTTCCAATTAATTCTTCTGGTTTCATTGTAGATAGATCGTTTGCTTCCTCGATCGCTAAGACTTTTCTCTCCCATTCATTAGTGAGTGAATTTAGGACCTTAGATACAATATCAAAATCCGTATACTTTTCTCCTAATCCTATTAAGGCATGATGAATGTCTTGAAATCTCGAGTACATGTCATTGATGGATTCATTCTGTCGCATTCTAAAGTTTTGGAACTGGTTCTTTAGCATGGAGATCTTTGTTTGTTTGACCTTGTTTGTGCCTGCATGTATGGTTCTAAGTGTATCCCATATCTGATGTGTAGTAGTACAAATGCTAACACGATTGAACTCATTTCTATCCAAAGCGCAAAATAGCATATTCATAGCTTTGGCATTTGCACTAGCTTCATTCTTCTGAGTTTGTGTCCATGTAGGGTAATCAGTTGTGGGTACAACAAACTCTGCTTGAGTTGCATTCCAGGCTTCAAAGCTTGTTGCTTGCATATAAATCCTCATCCTTGTAGCCCATTAATTATAGTTTAGTCCATTGAATAGAGGGGGTCTTTGGGTAGACAGTCCTTCTGCAAATGTAGGGCTATATGCAGTTGTTGAGCTTGTGCTTGTGTTATTTTCCATATTATCAATATGTCAAATAACGGTGTTATGGTTATAGGACAACCTGGCTCTGATACCAATTGAAAGAGGCTATGTGGTAGGATCGTATAATATGAAATAGTGGAATGGTCTAGGTAGATAACAATAAGCAGTAAGTAAAGTAGACACCGAGACTTTATACTGGTTCGGACCTCTTGTCCTATGTCCAGTCCCTAAGCTCCTCTTAGGAATTCAACTAACCAACAACCCTCACTTAACCCGGAGGAATAGGTTTACAACTTACCCGAACAACCGAATGAGATTTCTTGCCTCAATTACCGAAGAGGACTTTAACTAGATACAAAGAGTATTTCTGACTTGTTGTGTTCTTGATAACACTAATGAGTCTAATTGAGTACAACTTTCGTATAATCTTATCCTCAAGAATATGAAGTATGTTTATGAAGATTTAGGAAATATAGATTTCTATGAATCAAAAGAGTATTTAAGATAAATCAGAGGTTCAAGCAATTTAAGTGGTTTGAGATTGCTTTTGAAAAACTTAAGAAATCTGAAAATATGATTGAGATAATAGAGAGACTAAAGAAATTAGAATTCATTAACTTTCAAATGATAGAATCATGTATTTATAGGTGTAGAACAGGTGTATCTATTTGCAAAGGATCTAGTCAAGAGATGCATCCATTACCATTGGAGAATGGTTGCAACTTGTAGGAAGAAGAAGGTGTCTTTTCATAAAAAATTCGCAGGTTCAAATTCAGTCGACTGAACAGGTATTTCAGTCGATTGAAGCTGTTCATATTGTAATTCTGTAACAGGTTCAGTCGACTGAAATTTCCTGTTCAGTCGACTGAACTGGTAGTTTCTGCACAGTGAACATTTTACTAAAATATTAAGTTGTGAAATGTGTTCTTGTGTTTGTGCAAGCTTCTTGAGGATAGATTTTAACAATAAAACTAAGACTAAGACCTATATAATAAGCACTCATGAAATCCTTGGTCTTCATAGTCCTTCCTTTAGCTTTGCATATATCTCTTCCTTTTTGTTGAAGCACATTGTCATTGATCAAAATATAGCATATCAACACATATAAGTTTTGTTAATGATAGGTGAACATTCTGTTATAATGCAATGATTTTTGGACTAAGGAATGCATGTGCTACTTATTGAAGATTAGTTAATGGAATGTTCAAGGAAGAAAATGGTCGAAATATGGAGGTTTATGTGGGTGATATGCTAGTAATATCCCAAGAAGCTGGGAGTCAGCTTAATTATTGAAATTTTTTTAAACTATTACAAAGGTATCAAATGAAACTAAATCATCAGAAGTGTTCTTTCAGGGTTCATTCCAGAAAGTTCTTGGGTTATATTGTTAGGTATAATGGATTAAAGCCATTCCTAACCAGATCCAAGCTATTAAAGACATGGCCGAGCGCAAAACAAGCAAAAATGTAATGAGTTTGAATGGTAGAGTTGCAGCATTGAGCAGATTCATCTTCAAAACAACTGGTAAATGCATCCCATTCTTCAAAGCAATTAAAAAAAAGAATTTTGAGCGGGGAGAAGACAGTAAAAAAGCCTTCCAAGAAATAAAAGATCATTTGGAAAACCATCGATATTATCCATCCCTGATAATGAGAAAGCATATACTTATATATGGCAGTCTCTTAACTTGAGGCTAGCTCGGATCAAATTAGAGAAGAAAACGAAATTCTGCTTCCCATTTATTATGTAAGAAGAAGATTGAAGTATGCCAAAGTCCGATATCTGATTATAGAAAAGTTGGCTTATTGTTTGATACTTACAACACTGAAACTCGGAGCATGATTCCAAGTATATCCGATCAGAGTATTGACTAAATTTCCACTCAAGCAAGTTTACAGTAAACCCAAGACTTCGGGTAGGCTAGTAAAGTGAGGAATTTAACTTAGCCAATATGTCATCAAATTTCAGCCATGAGCAGCAATCAAAGGGCAAGCATTAGCGAATTTATCAATGAATGCGCTAGCCTTGTTAAAGAGCTGTCAGAAAAAGAAAAGGATCAAAAGCCTAAATAGCAACTACTTGTGGACAGGGCATCAAATAAGCAAGAAGCTGAAGCAGGGTATTTCATAATCACACCAGATGGACACTGCCTACACTATGCAATAAAGCTAGGATTTCCTGCAACAAACTACGTAGCCGAATACGAGTCAATGGAGGCAGGACTAAAATTTGACCTACAACAAAAAATCCCTTGAATTAAAATCTTTAGTGACTCTCAACTAATAGTAAATCATATAAAACATATTATCAGACTAAAGATGCTAAACCATCCTTATATGTTAAGAAGGTGCAAAAAAATGCTTACCTTATACAAAGGTTTTTCTGTGCGCCATGTCCCAAGGGGGTAATTCTCAAGTAGATTAATTAGAAAAATTGGCTAGTTTAGGAGGAGCTCCCGAAACCCGTATTATACCAGTAGGGTGTTAAGCAAGTCCCAGTATCGAAGAGAAATACTAGAACTAAGGAAAGAACTATTGGTTTTAACTAGATTCTAAGTTATGACACAAGTAAGAAAGAAAGAGAAATTGATAAGGAAATTCCATGTGAAGATCTCATTTATTCAAGAATAGATTACTGCTATAAGAACACTTGGATGACAATTATTGTATGATACCTTACTAATGGAATACTACCATCTGACAAAATGGACGCTAGGACAGCCGGACGTAAAGTCCCAAGCTTTACTATAATGAGTGGAATTCTTCACAAGGAAATGCTCTTCCTTACTTAAGATATGTAAATTTTGAAGATTGGTTGAGATTACTAAAAGAAGCACATGCAAAATTTGTGAAGACCATTACAATGCTATAAAGTTAGCCAAGAAAGTAACGAGACAAGGTTTCTATTAGCTTCAAATGACTAGTTAAGCTATAGAGCACGTGAAGAAGTGCGAAAGGTGCCAAAAATACTCAAAGATTCCCCATTTACCACCAAGCCAATTAACCCAATTTTCATTCCATTGCCCTTTGATGTATAGGGAATCTATTTGATTGGACTATTGCCAATTTCTAGTGGAGGGGAAAAGTATGCGGTAGTTTCCATTGATTTCTTTACCAAATGGGTAGAAGCAGAACCACTTCCTAAAATCACTTCTGGGAAAGAGCATAGATTTGTTATTAAGAATATCATCGCTAGATTCGGGATCCCATACAAGATTATATTTGACAATGGAATGCATTTTGAAAGTGAAGTGTATTTTCGATTTTTCTGTAAGAACGAAATCATCAAAAGTTTTTCTTCCATAGCACATCCAAAGGCTAATGGAGCCGTCGAAGCATCCAACAAGATTATTAAGACCATTTTGAAAGAAAGACTGAATAAGGCTAACAGAAATTGGGTGGAAGAATTTCCACTTGTACTTTGGGCATATCGAACGTCCACTAAAACTGCTATGGGTCATACCCCTTATTCTCTAACACATGGGTGCGGAGCAATGTTATCAGTTGAAATACTTTCACATCGAAGAATCACATAAGCATTCGATCCAAAGCAATAGTTGAAAAAAGAGTCATTGGATTTGATACATGAACTAAGAGATGAAGTAGCTATTTGAACTGCCGGATATCAAAGAAGAATCTCAAAATACTACAACTCAAAAATGAAGACAAGATCATTTCAAGAAGGATATCTAGAGCTCTGAAGAGTGATGGAAAATGCTAAAAATCATGTAGATTGACTGCTAGGACCAAACTGGGAGGGTCCTCTAATTGTATACAGATTAATTCCTCCGGTAGCTTACAAATTATGTCGACCAGATGGCAATATGTTTCCTAGAAAATGGAACATGTAACATTTGCAACTCTATTTTCCAACATTGGATGAGTAAAGCGTCTTTTTAAGAGAATCTACAGAGTTGGGAGTAGAATTCTCTTTAAACTTGGAAACCACCTTAAACGGTCATAAGCCTTTATCACAGCCAAGATGGCCACGTCATAGCGCCTCCTCAAGGGAGGTCAGACTAATCCTTTATCCGTACCATGCTATGGCCAGGTTAAAGTATCCGCAAGTCTTTGATCGCACCATGCTATGGCCAGATCAAGGCACCCCCTACAGGGGGGATGGTTTAAGCCCTTGAACGCACAACACAATGGCCAGTTCAAGGCACCGACCAGCCTTCATTCTCACCTATAAGGCCTAGCTGTGGCACCTCCTGGAGGGAGGATGTGGTAATTCCTTGATCCCGCTATGCCATTTCCTGCTCAAATCACCAGACAAGCCTTCAGTCCCACCTATAAGGCCTGGCTGGAGCGCCTACTGGAGAGAGGTCGGGTAAGTCTTTAAGTTCTGCTTGTGGATAAGCTAACAAAGCACACCAAACAACAACAGACTAAGACATCCAAGCTCGACGATAGTACAGAAAGCATTAACAATATACGAAGCCTAAAGGATGTCACATATCAAAAGAATCAGATACCTAGAACAAGGAAGGTAACACAAAGCAAAAGATTCGAACAATCAAAATCAATGAGTGGTGCAGAACAAAATGCTCAGATGAGAATTTCTAAACTTCCATTATTCAAATAATGTTTTCTAAACTTTCCTTCTTATTACTAGGAAAAGATTTCTGGTATTCTATTATTTCCAGATGATAATTCCTAAACTACTTTCATTAGTTGATATGAATTTACAGCCTTCGGCTAATTTCTAGGAAGATAATTTTCGGACTTCACTTATCAATACCTGAATCTGGTTTTCGAGCTTATATGAATTTTTAGTCTTCCGCTGTATTCAGAAGATGATTTATGGACTTCATTTATCAATACCCAGATCTAGGTTTTGGGTTTTCTATTATGAATTTTTGGTCTTCCATTATATCTAGAAGATGATTTCTAGACTTCACTTATCATTACCAGAATCTGGGTGTTGGGTCTTCTATTATTGATTTCAAGTTTTATATTATGGACTTTTGATCTTCTACTAATTTCCAGATGATAATTTATGCATCTCTCTTACTAATACCCAAATCTAGATCTCGGGTCTTCTACTATTACTTAATGGGCTTCAATTATCAATACCCGAATATGAGTTTAAGGTCTTCTACTATTACCAAATTTGGATTTCTGATCCTCCATTATTCCCAAATGATGAATCCCAAATCTCTCTTATTAATACCTGAATCTAGGTTTTTGCACTTCTTCTATAATGGATTCTTGAACTTCCATTACTTACAGAAGATAATTTCTTGACCTTCCTCGTTAATATACAAATCCAGGCTTCAAGTCATCTTTCATTATTTCCAGGAGATAGTTTCTTGTCTTTTAAAAGTAAATTCCAAAAAAATTATTTTACTAATATTAGAATTAAACTCCTAGATTCTTATTGTCAAGAAGGATTTAATGATGTAAATTAACGAAAAGGAATGTTATTAACTTTGCACTTAAAATAGGATTCAATAGGAATTCTTAAATTTTTTGTCCTAACGAACAAAAACTTCTGGCATACAAGGTAGGGCTAAATGTTAACCATAAAATTGACTCAGGAATGAATGTATGAAAGAAGGCTAATGAAGGCATCGAAAGAAAGGTTCCGCAAGTGTTGAAAGAAGGCCTACGAAAGCATCAAAAATAAACTCATCATAGGGGCTTTGCAAGTATTGAAAAGGCGTTTTGCTATGGTTCAAAATGGGGAGAAGGTATTGAAATTGCTTCCGAAGGAAATTAGATTGGTGCAGCAAGCATTGGACACTTCCATGGGAGATGAAAGTAAGGGCTTCTACAAAATACTACCCCTTCGGCATAGGTCGGACCACTCTAAACAATTTTTTCTGCCAATGTCAACCATCCATAGAAGAAAAATCTACCAACACTTCCCTTCCGTAAGCATTATAAGGAGTTTCGCATGCATCAATAGGGTTTCTGCAAGCATCAAAATTTGGCTCCCGGACTAGTCAAAATAACACACTCTAACTCCGATGCAAGGTTTCAAAGGTGACAAATGGGTCAAAAATGCTTCTGCTTATACTCAAACAGCATAGTGAAGTACTGAAATCCATTCACTACCAAAAAGTACACCTTTTGACGGTGATGAAAGACTTTAGAAGTTTATGTAAGTGGTAATAATGAATGTCAGATCAATATCCATCAATAGCATGCCTTCGATAGAGATGAAAGGGCTTATTCAAGCATGTAAGAAGACCCGAGTACTTACCAGCAACTTTGAAACCATGAGAGCGGAAGGATGAAAGTGGAAGGATGGACGTGAAAGGGTTCAACCTGCCACTATAAATACAACCCTAGTGGTCCAAATTCAAGGAGGTTTTTTCATTCTCCCATTTCTAGATTAATTCAAATTATGGTAACCCTATATAAATTGAGGACAACTTCTATTACTTATAATTCCTTTATGAAAAATAAAATAGAGAACACATGGATTGCATCGTTCATGCTTACATGAATAAGATTATTTTGAGCTATTTGAGGATGGATGCTTGATAGCCTATGAATATTGAATTTGAATATGAGATCAATCATTTCAACCATTAACTTGCTTAATGATCAATTGCACTTGATAATCTTATCATCTTAAATATATATTATATCATAAAACAAATTTGGATATCTTGACTCCAATGCAAATTGTTATTACAATTAAAGCCCTTGTGGAATCAACTTAACGTGACAATGAAAATCCAATATCAATGAATCCAATGGACTATGATATTCCTTCCAAAATGAGGCTCTATGGCATTATTGAATCTACTCTTTACTCAAATATTTATACATCGAGTTTCGAATGCTTTCGGTAGGCACCAGACCTTCGAAGGGGTTTCATCATAAATGTTGAATCAACTCCTTTGAGTGGACTTATTCGAAATGCATTTGAATGTTTTCGGAAGTATCTTGGCTTTTGAAGGCGCTCCTTTCATAGTTGTTGTATCGACCTCTTTGGAGGGGTCCTTTTGAATGAATTCTCTTATCCAAAACCCACTTTGATCCCTTCGAAAGGGTCCGTGGATAAGACTGCAACATTGAATCATAGTTTTGTCAATACAAGCTGTTTTGAAGTCCTTTGAAAGGGTTCTTCTTTTGCTTTACTCTCAATTCAATGCACCTTTGGATGTTGACGATTATTTCGCTAACACATCCCGCGTAAATAGTAGACCGGTACCACTCGATTAGTCTATCGGTCACTTGTTGTAGGTAGCAAGTACCTTGATGGGATGAAATCCCCAACAACAGCCTGTTGGTTATAAGTAGTTATTTAGGATTTTATAAAGAAAATTAAATTAATCGAAAGCATTTTAAATAATAAAATATAAAATAACTAAAGTAATATAGAAAATTAATTGTAAATTTTTTTTATAAAGCAAGAAAATTTTATCTAAGGGGCTTTTGATTTTTATAAATGCAGTAGATATTAAGAAGCCAAAATGATTTATTTTAAATATATTAAAAGTGGATAAATAATTTTTATAAAATCAAATATTTAGAAAATAAGAGTTAGAAATTTACTCCCAAGAGGAATGAATAATTATTTCATTCAAATGAGCAAATTGAAAAATATTATTCAATAGGCTTTAAAATGCAATTAAGAGAAATTAATTAATATTGGAGAAAACTAAAGGAAGTAAATTTGTATAAAAATATATAATGTTGCTTAAAGACTGGTAGAAGGTAAATAAGATTTTTATGTTGGAATTAAAAGAGTTGAGTGCTAAGTATAAATTAGTTTCTGCAAAGAAAGATGGAAAAAAGGGACTATTAATTATTCCAAAGCCAAATATAGCAAAACCCTAACACCAAAAATATCCCAACTGCTCTATTCTCTTGATGACTCCAGAACTTATGCCATCTTTCAAATACCTCATTCCATATTCCATTTTGAACACATATTAAAACATTTTCTATTTCTAGTGAAAATAAAAAACCATAGCTTCATCTTTAAAATTCAAAAAAAAAACAAAATGAAATCCTAAAAAATCCTAAAATAAAATATATGCTTCTCAATATGATTCTACACCATTGGAAAGATTTCAAGTTCATGTTTTGATTTGCTTGGAGTTGGGTTCTTACATTTATAGAGAGTGAAAAGGGAGAAAGAAGAAGAAACATGAGAGCTAAATGAAGTTTGGTCTACTACTATATTCAGGTGAGTGAATCTTCACTCATATACCTATATTTTAAATGTTATGGGAGATGTTGAAAGTAATGCTTCAGTCTAAGTATAATTTTGTTGATGTTCGTAAATAATATGAACATTATTTTGCGATTTCTTTATGGATCTTCACTGTATAGTTAATAGAATCCATTCTTTCCTATTTTACCACTTTATTAGATGATGATCTTGTGATGCTTGTAATGTGAAATTGGTTGTTGAATTGTTGCATTAGTGTGTGCTTTAGGTTAAGTTGGTCGGAGAAGTTAATAGGCTAAGAATTGATGATGAACAACAACGAGGTGAGGACCTAGAGCTATAAGCTCCAAGCTCAACTAGGATAGTTGACACCACCCATCATGAGTAGTCATCCACTCGTGACTTCATGTCGTCCGCTACGGTCAACCAATGTTAGAGCTTGAAATTACACGTTTTTGAACTATATACTGTTTAAAAAATTAATTTCAAAAAATAAATTAAAATTTTATTTTTGAAAGTAGAAAAATGATGTTTTCCAAGCATAAAGTTAGTTTGTAAAAATTGATTTACGTTCATTAAAAATAAATTAGCAGAAGAATCAATAATCTAAATTAGATAAGAATTAATTTTCGGCTTTAAAAATTCATTTAAAATCAAATAAAATTCTAAAAAATTTATGATTTGATTAAAATAAATATTATCGATTTTAAAAAGGTATCTCCATGATTTTTAAAATGAGAAAGAGATGTCTAATAATCATTTCTGTAGTAAAAATCCTTATTTTGGATTTTATTAAATTATGAAAGTTATATATTCACTAATAAATTAAACATAAAATTTTGAGTTAAAAGAATATACGTTTCCTAAATAAAATCACTTTTGTAAATATTTCGAGCGATTGTGTGATTATATCTTTTGTGTAATGAGGAAATTAAATGAACAATGTTGCAATACTAATTGGCATGAGAGTTTTGGTATATTTCTCTGGTTATTCTTGGACTTGTTACATTGAATATTATGTGCGGTTGAGTGGAGTTTAAATACTAGTAAACATGTAAATAGCACTATGTGGTATGTGATGCTGCAATGGTTATTTATATGATTACCTCTTAAATGTTATCGTCACTCCTTATTAATATAAGAGGTACAAATAGTTGTTATTTACCATAACATGATATGTGTTTTGTGCTTTATGGTTAAGTATGTCTATTGGCCGTGCGCCTATTTTTGTTGTGTGCTAGGTGTACAAATAGACTAGTATCTATCCTAGTTGATTGATCGCAGGGTCGCTCCATGGATTCATGGCATCACTATTGCATGTGCTTATACAAGCTGCGTGTTGGTAGTGCTATGTGCAAATATGCCCAGTTGCCAAATTAGCCAAGCATTTTGTTACCATTGGGCAGTCAGCTCATGATCATTCATAGTGTAGGCTTACAGCATGTTATGATATGAAAATCGAAATGTGTCACGATGACCGAGAGTAACTTAAGACCATGGAATATGTAGTGTATTCGGTGTAGATTCTCAAAGTAGTGTTGTGAGCATGTCAGTCTGCCATCTACAACGTATGATTGAGGTACATAAACATATGATAATGTATTTATGGTACCTCATTTGGCTGATTATACTATGTTAGAAGTCATTTGGTTGTAAGACTTATTGTATGCTTGTATTTATTGTTTTTTATTTTGATTATTCACATTACCAATTATTCCCATTATGATATTATTACATATGATGCATTTTTTATTTGTTAAAATGGGTGATAGTGTAGGTGCATGATGTGTGATAACCCTTTATATTTACGATGATCTTATAGCACCTTGAGATTACATGATATACTATGCTAGTTATTGTCACATATTGACATTTACATTTTAGACAAAGTTTAAACCGTTAATTATTTTTATAAAACTCGAGTCAATCTGAGATATTTTAGGACTAGGGACAAAGTAGTCAGCTAAGTATATTTGGATACCTTTTGGGAGGCTATTTACATAGTTGGATTACCATTCCTTTGCACATTTTTGCAGGCTCGTTATGTGTGACGATATATAAAGTATTTATTATACTATGTTTGTTATCCACGAATCCTCCTAAGAGTAAAAGTATGAATAAAGAAGCCATAATACTAATGTTGTTTCCTTTCGTAGGCGTCAAAGGAGATGCTTCCATTAGAGTTGAAGAGTCGCTTCGGAAAACATCGAAGGAGAAGCTTTCATCATGGTCGAAGAGATGCTTCAGCAAGAATCAATTCGTCTACTGAAGCCATCCCTTCTGCAATTGTTAAAAGATTCCCTTCCATGAGTGTTACCAAAGTATTCCCTACCATGATCATTAAACTTCAATACAGTCATCCTTCCATAAGCAAGTATTTTCCTACCGGCTTTCCGCAGGCACCAAGCTACCAGCCTCCACAAGAATTGTTTTCTCGAAAAGACGCCCTTCTGCTAGCATAGTTTATATCGATGGCATGACTCCTTTCACCAGAAAGCCCTTCGAAAGGGGTCCTACCATCACACTCCTTACAAGCTCTCCGCAATTCTTTAAAGAATACTCTAACTGTGGCACTGCCATGGTTCAACAACAATGAAGGGCTTCAATGTGCCTTCAGCAGCATAGTGCCACATCAGTTCCCCTCCACTTCTCAAAAGAGTTCCTTTCGGTGGTGTCAAAATCTCCCATTTCATATATAAAAGTGGCATTTAAGGAATTCCTTGCCAATATCCTTAAAGACATTGCTTTCTACAGTGACCAAAGCATCCATTTAAGTGTGGCGGAAGCGTTATACAAAAAGAATAAAGACGCTTCAGCACCAACATTAACGGAATGAAAGGATTGACACCGACAATGATGGAGGCGGAGCTAGAAGAATGGCAAAAGGTAATGAAGGAAAACCTTCCGACAATGACGAAAGAATGGAGGTGGAAGGACCTGGTCTCACATCTATAAATAGGACCCTAGGGTCATGTTTTAAAAAAGTTTTTCATTCCATTCTTCTTTTCTAATCTCACACTCTTGTAATCCTAAATGGGGACAAATGCTACCAAATTATAACCATTTTGCACTTAATAAAATCAAGGATATGAGCTTGATCGTTTATGAACTATTCATTTATGCTTCTTCGAATGTTGTGGGAGTGAATGAACACACACACACACACACACACACACACACACACACACACATATATATATATGAATATTGACTTCGAGCATAAGAATGATCTACGTGGTTATTAGCATGTCCAATGACCATTGCACAAGACTTATACTTATCTCCTTAACTCTCTATGAACATATATTGTGTCATAGAATCAATTTGGATGTTGGAGCCTTATGGTGACCTATACCCATATGAACTCCTTTGGCCTTTATCTCATGTGGTTATAGGGACAAAGTGCCCTTAAGTTCTATGAATTTAAGGAGGCCGGTCTATAAAGGAGTTTATGATGCCACGAATCTACTCTTTAACAATTCAAACACATATTGGATCCACAAATGATAAATTGGCTCTTTATACATGATCAAAAAAAATTAAGTGTTAACTTATCACAAATAACATCTTAGGCATTAGATTATAGTTTGGTTTAACATTTAAGGAGGGCTTAAAACTCTGGCTTATTATTTCCTTTTCTAGAAACTAATTATATTAAGTTTTGTTGTTGGAAAATGGTGAGACCAAAGAAAGTTATTGCTCCAAACAAAAATGTAGTCGTGCATACAAAAAATCTAGAGGAAAATGTGACTCCTAATTTCAACATTACAACCTCAGAGCCCGATCAACCATCATAATCGGCACAGCTCACCGGCAATGAAGCTAAAATAAAGGGCTTAAAGTAATAGTTAATGAAAGTTAAGGGGCTATTAGAATCGGTGCTTACTTAGAAGTCGTCCAAAACTGCCAGACCTGTTGCTTGGGAAGAAGAAACTTAAACACCTTTTTACTCAAAAGCAAAAGTAAGCTAAACTCACCAATATAGAAGATGAAAGATAATTAACCTTCCAATCTGAATTACTAGAGAAGAACTTATGACAAGTCTAAAGAGCGATCTGGGAGCTCAACTTCTAGCGAGTATCAACCTACAAGACACAATTACCATAATGAAGAAGCTTACTTAAAGGATATGGTGGAGAAAATAACCAAAGATATGCTTAATGTTAATGGAAAGAGAACCTTGGATGAAAGAGCTAATGACAATCATCGAGAGACTCCATTCACCGATGAGATTATGTCCACATAATTCCATTGCATGTCAAGATTCTATCTTCGAGACATAATGGAAACCATGGACCCTGATGATCACCTAATGGTGTTTGAGAGCTAGATGTAGCTGTATAATGCATCCAATATGGTTCGATGCAGAATCTTTCCTACGATGCTCCAAGTAGAAACTGGTAAATGGTATCGTCGGTAATGTGAGAAAATTATCTACTCTTCGAAGTAGTTCTCTTACGAATTATCTACACAATTCTGTACCTGTAAGGATCTGGCCATCAACTATACAGTGCTGGCAAACACAAGACAAAGAATAAGGGATCTACTGGGTGACAAACCTCAACAGATTTAGTTTGGAAGCACTAAAGGCCAAGGACATGAATGATAGGGATAAGCTAATGACGGTGCATTTTGGATTGATAGGGAACACCCCATTCTCGAAAGAGCTTTACGTCCATGAATGTAAGGACCTTCAAAAACTTCACTTTCAGACTGGCGAATTCATTCGAATTGATGAAATGCACGACACTAGGAGAAAGAAACAACCTAAGAGAGAAGTGGGGAGAGCTAGCTTCGATCGTGGTCATAAGAGTTCAAGGTGGGAAGATAACTCAAATACTAACTATGTTGCCTTGAATAAGCCTTTATCCTACATCTATGATATGACTAAGGATAAGGTTAGTTTCCCAACCTTATTCAAAGCCATAACCCTTTCTCGACAGAAGAAAGGAGGTGACTGTTGCGCCTATCACAAGACAAACGAGTGCCATGTGTTGACTGATATAATTTAGAAGCTGATTTGTGAAGGACATTTGAAATAATTCATCAAGGAAGGAAAGAAGGTTCCATGAATTGACAATATGTGACAAAATCTTTCTAACAATGCCATGGACATCCTAAAAGAAAAAGATCGGCTAAATCTAAGCTAACCTCTTAACAGAATTGATGTGATCCATAAAGGACTGCATCAGGCCAGAAGCAGCAAAGGAGCTAGAAACATGTATATCAGAGAAGTTAAAGAGGGAGTTTTTTTTTATTCAAGAGGAGTCCCCACTCAAAAACCCTCAATATAACATCCAAATGCCTAATCTTACCATCACCCCACAAGAGCTTAAGGGAATCAGACACCCTCATAACGACCTGCTTATGGTAACTGCTCAAATCAAACTCTCCATAGTTACAAAGATCCTCATAGACACTGGAAGTACTATCAACATCATCGTCAAACATGTTTTTGATCAATTGTGGATCCTTGAATAAAAGGTAGAGCCAAGTCCTGAGCCAATCTTTGGGTTCAACAACAAAGGGGGTCAACTTTAGTGGGACAATTGAAGTTACTAGTACAGATGGGCTTGTCACCATGCTGCAGCACTTTCTAGACACTATTCGTGGTCATCATTCAAACCTAATATTATAACACTTAGTTTGGTCATCCTGCTCGGGGCAAGGTGGAATCTTTTTTCCCTCCTAAAGACTAAATGGTGAAGCTCAGACGTGTTGCAGAACTATTAAGGGGAGCAATTTAGCTCTTGTGAAATGTACTTTGCCACTCTGGAATAATACAAAAGGGAACATGCTTCTTATTATGAATCGTCTACTATTTTTCAGCCTTTGGATGAGGGTTTTTTACATCTACCATCCAAACGAATGCATGACCCAGTAGTATGACTAAACATAAGATTATGAAGTACAATTCATCTGAAAGGAAAAGGAAGATAAGAGATACTTACTAGGAAGAGGAGGAAGTGGATAATGGAGAAATTATCATTGATTTAGACCACCGTGGAGAAATGGAGAGAATAAAGCCTATTGAAATCGTGAGGAAATAAATGTGGATCCAACTGACCTGACAAAGATGGTCAAAATTAGGAAAGAATTAGAAGGCAACCTTAAAGCATACTTAAGTCAATTCCTTTAAGCCAGCAAGGATGTATTTGCATGGACTCATTCAGACATGATCAGAATTGACCCAACAGTTACATGCCACGCTTTGAACATTGATCTGAGTATAACTCCTGTTCCACAAAAGAAAAGGCAGTTTGACAAAATTCGATCTGATGCCTTGAAAGAAGAGGTTAAGAAGTTGCTTGAAAAAGGATACATTAGAGAAGTATTCTATCCGAGATGGCTTGCTAATCCAGTATTGGTTAAGAATTCGAATAGTAAATGAAGGACTTGCGTCGATTCCATCGACTTAAACAAAGCATATTTGAAAGATTGTTAACTATGACCCAAATAGATCAGTTAGTTGATGCAACCAGTAGACACAAGCTTATGTCTTTTATGGATGCTTATTCAAAATATAATCAAATTCCCATGTTTAAGATAGACAAAGAGAACACAGGCTTTATCACAAATTGGTAAACCTATTACTACACGGTGATGCCCTTTGGGTTGAAAAACGTGGGTGCCACTTATCAAACACTAGTGCATAGCTAGAATGTTTAGAGAGAAAATCGGCCGTAAAATGGAGATTTATGTGGAGGACAAGTTAGTAAAGTCTCGGTTGGCTGGCATTCATTTGAAGGATCTTGAAAAAATGTTAGAAGTGTTGCACAGACATCAGATGAAACTTAATCCACAGAAATGCTCTTTTAGAGTTTAGTCTAGTATATTTTTAGGGTATATTATTAGCGCTCGAGAAATTGAAGTAAACTCTAACCAAATTCAAGTTATAAAGGACATGGTCAAGCCTGAAACTAGCAAAGGTGTAATGAGTTTAAATGGAAGGGTAGCCGCATTGAGTAGCCTAAAGCTACTGGTAAGTACATTCCATTCTTTGATGGAATCAATAAGAAAAGGAATTATGAATGCGGAGAAGATTTTCCGAAAGCCTTCAAAGAACTAAAAGACCATCTCAAAACGCAACCGATATTATCCAGTCCCCTGAGAGGGGAAAATTTGTACCTATATATGGCAGTTTCTGAGCATGAAACGAGCTCAGCAATTAGAGAGGAAAACAGAATTTAACTTCATACTTATTATGTTAGCAGTATATTGAAGGATGTTGAAGTCAGATATCCATTCATATAAAAGTTAGCTTATTGCTTGATACTCATAGCGTGAAAACTGAGAGCTTACTTTTAGGCACATCCGATCGTAGCATTAACTAACTTTCCACTTAAGCAAGTCTTTAATAAGCCAGAAACTTCAGGAAGGTTAGTGAAATGGGGAGCAGAACTGAGCCAATATGACATTGAATTCTGTTAACAAGAAAACTTGCCAACATCCCAAAGTAGAATTAATGGTGTAGAAATGTTTTTCTAAGCTTCTTTTGCTTACGTAGGAAAAGTTAGGATCTTATTGCTTTTTTGATTAACCTTTCGAATAGGTCTTTGTGTGAAAACTCTTCCTCATTCAACCTTTTGACCCAGTCGAAACACTTATATCCCTTTATTTTAAGTCCTTCAAGCTTGTTGAAGTTGTTTGGCTATCCTTTCAAAACCTCCTTTCGAAATGGTTGTGAAACACTAAAGGTTGGCACTAAGGGTTACGGAATATGGTTTGAATGGATAGGCTTTGACTTCGTCAGAAGCTATTCTTCTAAATCGCTTGGATTCAATCCTGAAATCTAAGGGAAAACAAGCTAAGTTTAAGATTTCGACTCACTATAAAATGAGCGTTTGGGGGAGTAGTAGTTTGGAGCTAAGGACTTAAGTGTATCGGTAAATGACAGGTTTTGACTCACCCAAAAGGTATCCTTTTGATTAATTTGACGCAAGCAGAATACAATTGAATCAAATAAAAGTCACAAAACATTGTGTAATCACCAACATCAAAATCTTGCTTTCGTTAAAATAATAATATACAAAATATTTAATTTCCTGTAATATGATATTCAAATTAGGGTTTACAAATCTACAAATTTAATAATGTATAAGAAGAGGTCGAATGAATTCAGATCCACAAAAATAGACCCCTAGTATTTATGGCGTGGGTTGACACCTTTCAACTCAGAGTTTTCGACTTGGTCGAAAGGTGAATTTATAAACCTTTCGTATCCTTTGACACTTGTGCATCCCTTTGCATTGCATTTGAATGTGTTTGAATGCCTCTGTCTTCGTCGAAAGGGGTAGTTGCGCCTTTTCCCCTTGTGTTGCTTTATTGTTGTAAGTAAGAAGAGGAGCTTTCGACTATGTCGATAGGTAGTTTTATGGGGTTTCAAAGTTGTTGAAATGTTGAGGATTTTGATGTGAAATGTAACTTCTGAATACATGCTTGCAAATTGATGTGGTACCCTTCCCGATTGTTAAAGGCTTCGACCGGTTCGAAAGGCCTGATTATGCTTTAGAAAAAGGTTGTCCTGATCAAGACACCTTTCTGAGTTGTTTGAATGAAGGCGGAATCTTTGGTTTCGAAAGGGTTGGTACTTATGTGAGGGGTTGTTAGCCACTGCCTTCAAAAGGTGTTCCTCCACTTATTTGAAACATCTTTATATAGGCGAAAGCATCTGTTTCGAAAGGAAGACATTGAAGCGAAAGTGAGGTTTCGACCACTTTAAACCCTTCGCAAGTTTATAACATATCTGGCTTTTGGCTGTAGCATCCCTTCGACTCCTTCAAAGTGCTTTATTAGTGCTGTCGTCTTTCTTCCTTTTCCCTCTATTCATTTCGGTTTTAACAAGGTTGAAGTGAAATTTGGTGGTAACACTTGCAATCTCTACGAAGTAACTGGAAATCTCCTTCTTCCCCAAACTCAATTTTAACACAAAACATTAGAAAATCAATAACTAAGTTGATTTAAGTGCAAATTTACAGTCGACGATCTTAAAAATCCCCGAAATTTATTCTCGAACCTTCAAAAAATAAAAATAATAAAATTAAAAATTAAAAATTAAAAATTACTTTTCGGATGAATTCAAAAAATGAATTGAAGTAAGAAATGAAATAAGGGAAACTATAGAAATAAATCGACGGATATTTTCATGAATGAAAAACCTAAAATTATCTATATGAGATTCAAGCATATTTTCGAATTCAAATTGGGCGAATGCCGAAATCGAAGTTTAATATGAAAAGTTAAGCAGAAATAATGAAAACTTACTTTGAATTCGAATCTTTGTTTGTTGGAAATGGGAGTTATCTATGAATTCAGAACTGAAGGTTAAGTGAGAACCTTGGCTTTGGTAGGGATTACTCATTAGAGATAGAGTCCGTTGTACTCTAGAATGGGTTGAGCGTAATAATAGGTATGAGCACATATTTGTTAGTAAACATAAAATGATTTTGTATTGTATTGATCTATCTGTTAAGTGGTATATAATTTCTAATCGAATAGTGGGATGCCACTAAATCGATAGGAGTTTCTAAACACTTAAACATGGTAAACCGACACAGTATGATTTTGAAGTGGGTAAATGAAATAATTTTACCCAAATTATATTTTTATATAAAGGAAATAATTTTCTAGAAATTATTATAGTAGATTGATGTGTTTGGTTATTACTATAGTACCAAAATAAGATTTTTTTTTTTTTTAAATTTAGGATGGTAATGAAAACCAAATTGGATTGTATAAGGATGAATTATACAAAGTGAATTAAAAACTACAAACGGGTTCAAACCAGAATTTGAAAAATTTAAATCCCAGAGGTTTTTGGAAGTATTTCCCAAAGTGTTTGAAGAAAATAATAGTATTGTTATTTTGGAGATATGTTTGAATAGAAAAATGGTTTTAAAATGGATTTTGGTAGTGATATTGCACCGAACTCTTTTCAATTGCTGGAAAATAATCTTGTTTATAACTGCAGCATCATCAGTATTCATTTTCGAGTTTCCAAGTAATAAATTGCTACCGTAGTAAGTTAATATGGAGATTTTCGATGAAAAACAAGTGTTGTTTTGAAAATTCCAAGGGAATTGTTCTGAATATAACCAAGTGAATTTTGGAAATTCGAAGAAAGTGGTTTGTTAAACCAAAAAGAGTATGTGTATGTGTGTATTTAATTTCAAAGTAATTTGAAATAATTACTGGGTGATTACAAATTCTGGAATCCTATGGAAGATGAGGCGGGAGTGTGAAAAATTGAAGTTGGAATAAAAATTTAAAGCAAGAAAGCTAAAGTGGAATTTAACTTAAGTTAATTTGGAGGAATTAAATTTTATAAATTTAATTGACCAGATTTGAATTAAATTAATATAGTGTACTAATAAAATAGGAGTTAACTTAGCAAAGTAATTAAATATATGATAAAATCGAAAGGATTGAAAAAAAGAATGGTTTGAAGTGGAATTTAATTTAAATATGGTTTTGGAATGATGGTAAGAAGAATTGAAATTTAAATTAAATTAAATTGATTGGATTAGAAATAATATCGGATTGAAGTAAATATAAATTTTGGCTTGTGAAATAATTATATAGCCTTAAGGTACAAAAATTTGAATGTGATAAAGTTTAAGTGAAAATTGAAATTGTGAATAAATAAATTGGAATAACTTATAAAAATTGAAATAAATGGAACAAAAATATACTCAGGCAATAACTAAAATGTATAATCTCAAGTTAAAAGAAAAATGTGAATATATTCGAGTAAAGAATTGATGGGAATGTGAAAAATAAGTTGTGTGACTTATGAAATTGAGAAGTGTAGTAGAAACCCAAGATAAAAATGGTGTATTATTTTAAAGTGAAGTAATAAAGTCCAAACTTGAAATTTAAAAAGAATTTGAACTCAAGAAAATTTCAATAAAGTGATTTTTGAAGTAAAATCAGATATGGGATTATAAATTGGCAGTAAACTATTTGGATAAGTAATTAGTTAATTGAATTAAAAAATGGAACTTTGCTTGGTTGAATAAAATTGGATCATGGATTAAAGTGAATACTGAATATGGAACTTGAGTTATAAATAGTAAAATTTGTCTAAATGGTAAGCGAATTAAATAAAACTGGAAATGAGTCGAGGAAAATAGAAATTGTTTGAAATGGTGATAACTCTAGTTATATATAAATTCAATATGAGTGTAAATAAATTGAATATGGCCTTGATATTATGAATCAGTGAATAAATTAGTGGATTAAATGATTGAACTAATTAAATTAATTAGTAAATGGAATGAAATTGATTTAATAAGAATCAATCCAAAATGGAAATGGAATGATTCCAAGTTTAATAAAATGGATTGGATATAATGAATGTGGATATTAATGAAACATAAATAAATTGATTGAGGATAAATTTGAAATGGAATAAAATTTAATATAAATTGATTTGAAACCAATTTAAGATAGCTATAAGCTTAAAATGTTATTTTATAAAATGGATAGCGCCAAATTTGCATAGAAAAGTTGCCGTTCGACGAAAATGAAAGTAAACAGATTCTATGAATTAATAGAGAGTGAATAAAATTGATTTTTAAATCAATTTAGAGTGGATATGAGTTGGTTTGGTATAAAAGTAAATTAAATGCATGTAAAGTGAGTTATCAATTGTTTAAATTGAATGAAATGGTAAATAGATTGATTAGATGTGATTAAACAGTTGTTGGAACCTCATAATTGCTTATAAATATATGTTTAACGTGCATTGCTTGTTAAGATTGTAAGATTTGCGTTGAAGTAAATCCTTGCTTAATAATGCTAGATTTGGGTTGTGAGATTTGCGTTGAAGTAAATCCTTGCTTAATAATGCTTAAAAATGCTAATATAAGGTACGTTTTCAAATTAAATATCGCAAAATATAAATATTGATATATATATATATATATATATATATTATTTTCTGACCATGTGGGTCGATGTATATATATTTATCCCTCTTGTCATATTGCAAAAGGTCCTCCGTATAATGGGGACTCTGCCAAAAAAATTCGAAAATTTATGATATTAGAAAATTTTTGGGAGAATTTTTGTTAATGAAAATTAGATTTCAAATTGTAATGGAAACAAAGGATTTGGAATTAGAATTGAAAACTAATCATTTTGGTTGAAACTAAAAGATTAGAAAAGTGAAATATCGAAATTCCACTAAGTGGGTTTTGTTATGTTATGGGTTTGGAGTGTTATTCATGCCTTAGTAATTATAGGGACGAAATTCTTTTAATAAGGGAGAAATGCAACAACCTGGATTTTTCGTCGTTTGATTTTGAATATTTAAATGGTTCAAATATTGAATTTGGGATTATAATTGAGTTAGTAAGATTTTAAAACTATAATTTCAAGAGATTTGACAATTTGTGAAATTGTCGATTTAATCAACGCCTTAAAATAGCGATCCGAGGCATAGTCTCGAAATTCGAAGAAACTAATTCCATTGGAATCATAATAGTGTATTATTATCGAATTTCAAATTTCGTAGTGTTCGGAGTTAACGTTTGGTCGTATAGGATAGAAACGCATTGAAATTAATATCGAAATTTAATATAATAATTGAGTCCAAAAAGCTATCTTCTCCATACGCTCGAATTAGGACTCGAAAACTTTTCCATTGTGTTCGGAATAAGGGTATAACATTATAAACACCTAGTGGCACACCTCAATAGGGGTTGATAATTTCGAGATATGTGATTTGAGATATTTAAAATATTAAAAACTTAAGAAAAACAAAACAAAGGCAAACCTTCTCCAGTACGCCATTCCTTTCCTTCCAAAACACGATGCCTCGTCTACCTTTTAAATCATGTCCTCTTCCTTCCTAAATCAACCGTTCGACATCTCACAAAATTAAAATTAAAATCTCGAAAACGAAAATTACTCAAGAAAAAAGAGAGAGAGAGGATTAGAAATCCTTTTCTAGGGAATCAAGTGAGATAACTCTTCCATCTTCAAGCCGATGTCGTGCTGAGGGGCGATGGGTCTTTGGGAAGGTTCGACACGATTCATGTAGGTAAATTCAAATTAGGGTTGCGGTCGCGATGAAGACTGGAGTTCACGATGAGAGGGGAAGAAGCTATGGTGCTCACGCATGACTTGGGATGATGGCGATGATAGGAAATGACAGGGATGGTGCAGGCGGCGTATGAGAGGAAGCTCGGAGAACGTGATGTATTTTGTATGCGCACGCATATGGAAGAGAAGGGCAGTAGGGAAGCGTTTGCTGGGGGGTCACGGAGATTGGCCGTCGAAGAGAGGAAACTCACGATGGTAGTGGGAAGCGCGGCGACGTCTGGTGAATAGTGGCAACTCGTGGCTAAGGCACCTCCGTAGTCGATCTATCCTTGTTCGATATGAAAAGGGGAGGAGAATGAGAAATCGCATTCTGGGATTTATCATGTGTTGCGAAGGAAGAAAGTAAGGCAGTTAAGTTTTAAATTATTATTATTTTATTTAAATTAAAATGTTTATTGATTTTATCGTTACAATAATATAAGTATAATTTTTTCATGCGAGATTGGATTTGAGTGAAACGAATTGAGTTGGAACCGTATCAGACATTGTTCGATTTAGGTGGAAACTGGAATGTTTTAGCGACTACTAAAATCAAGGTGAGGAAATTCTCACTCATTTTGATTATCATATTTATTTTAAAAATAGATAAAATTAATTATTGGATGCCTGGTTGATTTAATAGTTATTATCTGATAAACGATATATTATATATGTAGTATATATATTAGTATTTGGAGTGATATCCTAGCGCATTATGGAGGACGAGACCCTATGCCCCCCGCATAATAGCGGATGACCCTATATATTACGTGATTACGCTCTCGAAGTGGGATTTGTATTTTTTGTTGTATTAACATCTGTGGATGCAGGGAAACCGGTAAAAGGGATCCAACTGGACTCCTTAATTTCATATATTGTGATATATGAATTGTGTAGAATAGTCTATCATAGATTATTGTCATGATTTGAAGTTTTGGATTCTATAGTAGCACTGGCCTTAACTATGGTATTTTAAATACCATAATTATTATTTTGAATTTTTTTTAAAGGAATTAAAAGAAGGTTTTTTTGATATAAGAATATTTATATTGGAATTGGAAGTATTTTAAAGAAATAGAGTTAGTAAAAAATATATATGATTTTTGGTTATACTTAACTATTTGTGAATTGTTAAAATAGAGCTTTTAAAAATGAATTATATAAAGAAATTTATAAATGATATTCTGGAAAAAATGAAAGGATTGAAAGCAATATTAAAAATAGATTTGAAATAAAATTAGGATTTATTAAGGAAGGGATTTATAAAAATGAAATTTTATAAATAAAATTGGTTTTATAAATAAGTGAAACTCATAGGAGTTTATAAATTCACAAACGAGAATTATAAATAAGGGAAAATCATATCAGTGGATAAGTTAGAATATAAGTGTACGATGTGAATTTATATCGAGTTATGGGAATCATTTTGGTAAAGGAATAGTGGAATCTATTTTTGAACGTGAGAATAGTGATAAAACTGAGATATAATCAATGTGATATGAATCGAGAGGGATTTATAAACTGAATTTGGCAATATTGGATTTTTATAAAATTGATTTTTTGTCGAGAAATTAAAAATTGTTTAAATGGGATTTTAATTACTATGCTATAAAACTTAAACTATTATTTAGATTTAGAATATTCCGAAAAGTGGTTATTGTAATATTTAATATTTATTGAAATAGATTCTAATTTTATTAATCAGCTTTGTGAATTAATTAGTTATTAAAAATGATTTGGATATGAGTTATCGAAGTTATTTGTAATGTTTTGGTTTACTTAAACATATTTTAAAAGTAAACAACTATTCCTTAAAAATACTTATTTTATATGTATAGTTTTTACAGATTGAATTTATTTACAAATCCTCTCGAGATTGGTAGCGAAATTTGTTAAACGAGTATGATTTTATAAGAAATCTATAGTGGGATTTTGGAAGCTTAAAGAAATTTCCAAAGTGTTAAAAATTTGAGGAATTCGGAAAATGAATTAGAATTCATAAAAGAAGTTAGGAATGGGCATTTGGAGATATAGGCAATTGCCTTCAACCTTGAAAATATCAAGGGATTTACAAATAAAATTCGTAAAGAATTTTGAGAAATAAGTTATAAATGGACTACTTCCTGAATATTGGAAACAAAAGATCTTAGTGAATATGCTTATATATATTCCTAAGTATTGGACTAGAAGAATTTGGAAATAGTTAACTTTGAGATTTTAAATATAGAAACTATTTTCAAAGTGATGAATTATAATTGGAAGCGAGAAAAAATATTCTAATTATGGAATGACTTGAAAATATCATGTTAAGGATATAAGAATTTATGTTTGGTTTCCACTATGGAAATATCGGAAGGGTTTGAATATATATATCTTATAAAGATACTTTGATAATATTTTTGGAAAATTATGATAAGGCTAGATGATTGCTTATGGAGGTTTTATCGATAGTTATTTACTGACTATCAATATTGGCCTATTTTGTTAATCGTTTTGAAGAGACCAGGATCGGATTTAATTATCCAAAAACCACTTCGATCTGGTTTGAACATTACGAATGAATACCATGATGATGATGAAGATGGTGATTTGGTTTGTCTAGACCCAGGACAATTTGTATGGGTGAATGTTATCAAAACATGTCATTGGAGGACGATGAGCATTCTAAGAAGAATTGTTTCTTGAAAGGTAACGCTCAGCCTCGAGCCTCATCAACCGGGAATGACTAAAACGGGGGAGTTACAACAAGGCTAAGTAGGTCGCACCCAATTAGGGTATGTTATCACTTTTCTGATTGTCCTCAAAAACCTATTTATTATGGTTATGGTTGTGCATGAAAGAAGGAGCGCTCGATTGTAAGGGTGGGAACACCCGGGGTGATAACATATTCAGTCTATCTAGGTCAGGGGTAGGCCGGTCTTATGTAGCAGGGAATCCTTGCGATAGTCCTCGGTACATTGTTCTAGAGGTGTACTGTGATGGACGGTACCCTAGTGGCCCAAACATTCGTATGGGGTCCATTCTCCATTTTGAGCTTACAGTTTTGTTTGTAGAGCCTAGTTTGTTGGAATTTACTTAATGTAACATTTTCAGCTATTTGAATATGTATTTGTATTTAGAGACTATTGTAATATCACTTGATTTTCTATAAAATGTTTTGGTTATCGTAAGGGAAAAACCCATCGTGTTTATGTATGACGCGGTCTTACAAGATACCTTTGTTTTTCAAAGGATTTTGATAACTCTAATAATTAAAATTGAGTGTGTTTTTTCACATTGGTTTTCCAGACTGACTCGGGTGTTATTTTATTATAATGCTAGGGTCAAGCTGAGTATTACAGATTTAGGATAGTATACTATGGTGCTCAGGAGATGAGCTGGAGGACAGAGACGTATTCCTGTATTTGATTTATATTTCCGTTGTGTATGCTATCCACTGCAATCGTGAGATTCTGTGTTACTGTTTCTGTTTATTTTATTCTATCTCTTTCTTCTTATTTACCCTAATTATTCGCTCTTTCGTACAATTTGGGTTGAAGAGGAGTGATTTGTTATCAATTCAAAGGGTATAGAATTGCGTGTTGCTACACCTTACATCATTTAGTTCACTAATCCTTACAGCATTCAAACAATTAAGCCTTATGTTATATAATCAACTTAGCCTTATGACATTCAATATGTATAAGCTTTCGACATTTAGTCAACTATGTCTTCAACATTCGATCGACAGTAGCCTTTGGCGTTTAGATTCCCAAATACTTGCTATATAGTAAGGTAGGATTTCTAAATCCTTACTATACAATGAGGTTAGACCTTCAAATTCCCACTGAACAATAAGATTTGATCTTTAAAATTCTCACTATAAGATGATTATAGATTTTTAAATTCATATTCAAATCATCACTATACAATAAAGTCCGAGATTAGATTTTCAAATTCATGCTCTAATCTTCGTTATACGATGAGGTTATGTTTGCAAATTCAAATCCAAATCCTCGCTATATAAGGTTGGATTTTCAACTTCATATTCAAAACCTATACTGTGTAACAATGTTAGATTTAACAATTTTGATCAAACATTAATCGATTTATGGGAAATTAATACAAATTAGAGAAAGAGTAAAATAATTAAGTATAATATTATGATTTAAAACTCCTTTCAAAACCCAAAGTTCACTTTGTATTCATCATACGAAGTAAACTTTGGGGGTCATGTGTTCTCCTTAATTTTTTCTTGGTTATATTTAACTTCTAAACCCAAAATCCAAAGGAAAGGTTCAAAAGTATTCATTATACATGTAATTGAAGGTTTTAATCTTCTATCACATGTTCTGAAGCTCTAGTCTGTTTTAACTTCCAATAAAGTAATGAACATCAATGTAAACTTTGTATATGTCTCCATATAGCTATCTTCGGTATCAAAGCCTGAAGGAAAAGCTTAATTACTAAATCATAAATAAAAGTCAAATCTATTACCATTGGTCACCTAATTGACTTTAACTTGAAAGCTCAAGCCCCGGATAGGCACCAACCAAAAGCTTATCTAAAATAGTGCCTTAGAGATGAAAGCGCTTCAATATACAACCAAGATCACCTACTAAGATAGCCCTTAAACGTATCAATAGCTCCGAAAGCCTAAAGTATATGCTAAATTTATGGATCAAAGCACCTAGAAGCTATATATCTAAAATGATATGTCAGTAATCCACGTCTATTGGCAAGTGAATCAAATGTCAACATGTGTGCAAATTTCAACTCTTTATGTGGGGCTAGTCAGCAATCCAAAGGAAAATATCTCCACCAATAATCAAGCTACAAGATGCCTATAAGTAGGCATAGATCCCAAAGCATAAAGGATTATTTTTGGCACCTTTATAATTCAAGTACTAAGAAAATTTACTTTCCTATATTAGTGCTCTTTATAAAACTCATTAATGGAGGACACCTCCAACTCAGCACTGTAATAACCATCCTACTTTTTCACAAAACTCCAAAGAAGAAAAGGACAAAGTGGACATAGGGATTTAACCTAAACCACTATAAATCATAATCTTTTTTTTGCATTTTTTACTTTTGGCATTCCTTATTTAGTGTGTCCTCATCCCATCCTATCTCTATTCCTTTTGGCATTTACTTAAAAGACTTAATTTGACTTCCACCAATTTTGTTAAAACCTTTGGTAATTAACCTACTGAGATATTAATCAAAGAAATTGATTGAAGGTCACTCTTTAATTTTGCGATGTTGGTGTTTGACAAAAAATCCGACCAACACCATATATGTGTCTGCATAAAAAAGTTAGAGGCTATTATTTACTCTTATTAGAAAGGACAATATGGTACCATAGACCACCATAGTGGATGGAGATGGAGTAACACACCATCCCACTCCCGCGCATGCATCTTGGGAATTTAAGGTAGCTTGTAGACGCACTTGGTACTTCACAATTGGCTAAGTTGGGTTATACGGTCCTAATCCTTTTAATTTTTGGTCTTCTTGTAACTATCAAATAATACATAAATGTTTTTATTTGGAATTTTAATGTTTGCCAAACATTGGCCATGATGTTTGGTCAAAGGATCACAACTTTCCCAAACAGCGTGACTGTTAAATTTGGGCCTATAAATAAACTGTTAGGAAAAAGGAAATACAAAAGAAAAACTAAAATTAAAATACCTTGAAAAATAAAAGCTCCTCCTTCCCCTACACAGTTCGGAGTGCATCATCTTTTGAGTTCGTCATAACACAAGCTACAAGGATTGTATGTTTCATCTTGAGAAACAATTTCTCAAAGCAATACTATTTGAAGGAAACAACAATATTATTATTGGACCCAAAATTGACACAACACCTCAAACCTTGGATCTAATAAATATAAGATGAATAAAAAGATAGAAACAAGAACAAACATGTGATTTTATAGTGGTTCGACAAATACTCAATCCTACATCCACTTTACTCCTTTTTATTTATTTATTCGCTAAAATCTAAATCCGACCACAATCTAGTAGATCTCAGATTTGATAACGGTTTTAAGAGAAGACGAGAAAATGGTCCAAGAAGTCTCTTTCTAGTTGATGTCCCATTGCTATTTACATACAATTCCAAACACAAATCTCGTTATCCAGGGTCGAATATATCTAGGTTTAAATATCCAGCATGGAAAATAGGTCACCATGCATAAAAATCGAGAAAGTCAATCATGCTGGTACCGACATGAATTTTTGCATCATAATCCATTTTTTCTTGAACTCGAGCTTTCTTCCAAGTCTTCACTATTTTCAGGTCCATGTTCCACTACCAAATCATCTAATTATCGATTGGTCGACTTCACGTTACCAACATTATTTGAATAGTAAGTGTTTCTCCATATCATTGTCCTTGATATTCTTCAAGTCTCTGGTTCAATTCCTTCGTTGTCCTCTAGTCCGTTTTATCTGTTTACGTCTGTTTTGAGATTATGGAAAATTCATCAGTAACACTTGCTCCCAAAGTACTCCTTAGGAATATAAGGCTTGCTTTCTTGCTTTGCTCAAGAATAAGTATTGAGATAGAGAATTGTCACTGTTTGTCCTCTTAGGCTATCCATCGATCCTAATCGTGGAAAATCATCCAGGTCATTCGATTCCAATGAAATCTAAGGTCACTCTAGATCATCCTTGCTTAGGTGTTGGTCATAAATCATAATCATTCCTCAATCACTTAGAATTTAGCATATCACATAGTAATATCGTCTCGCATTTTCCCCAGATTTAACTATCATATATCACTATAATTATCGTCCTCTGTTCACCCACGATTTAAGTTATAATATATTAGGTAATCATTAATCATTAATCATATTGGTGCATTACGATCGATTGGAGTATTGCTTATGAATTACCTAGTATCACCTAGCATCCCATCATAAGTGCATCTAATTGAGTCGAGGAAAGTGAAATTCCTTGATTATTTAGTAATCATTATCGAATCATAAGGTGTTCAAATCCTTAGGTTAAGTTCAGATCTCTTTGGATCACATTATCATTAATCTAGATTGAGAGCAACCCGCTCACCCTCCAGCGATGGGACCTAGTATTCAAGCACATCGTATGCTCATCGATGAGGGACTTTCAATCGGCCAGATTCATCCACTCACTCTTTAAAGAGGGACTTTCTATCATGTAGAAGTCAATCCACTCGCTCTTCGACAAAGTAACGTGCACTTCATGTGTAACAATCCACCCCAAAACAGGCTGACAAACCGATCCAGAAAATGCCCATCGAAACATAGACCAATTCCAAAGCTGGATATTGGTTGGTATAAAGAACAATACAGAGCTTTTTATGTGTTCATTTAGAAATCATAGTGGAAGGACAAAATATAATAGTGTAAATAGTACATATTTTATTTCAAATTCCAAATGTAACAAAACAAAACCATAACTAATGTCAACAATGACCATTACTTCATCTTATTCAAAATATATTTTTAAATTCAAATGGATACATCAGAAAATACAATAAATAAATAAATAAACTACTACTACAAGCTCCTCTCATCGTCATCTCCATCTTGATCATCGTCTCCTTCCCTAACCTACATTGTAATGAGGAGGGAGTCAGAACAATATGTTTGGTGAATAAAAAATCTCGAGCCTCTCTATATCATTATTTGGGCCGTATAATTTAGATAAGGATATGCCTTTCAAATTTTAAACTATATTCAAAACAATTTAGTAATTTATGTAAGGAAAATATATGGGCCCTTAAATAACACTTAATACCTTCAATCCCCGAAGCTGGTTTTCCCTTAATCAATAACACTTTACCATCGTTATTAATGTCTATCAATGCGAGAGATAGAAATCAAGCCACTTAATACCTTTTAATGGAACACTTACCATTTAAGACAGCAATCGAGGTATGCCTCCATCATTTAATACCTATTCCCAAGGCGGACTCCATATATGTCTCTATCAAGCTGACATTGCATGGAAATCTCTTCGGACACTTAATACTTCAATTAAAGCAGACTTTTCCAAGATATCCTCAAACGTGCCTAAACCTAATCCCGACCATTTAGTACTTCATATAAGGAAAAGAGGTAGGCTCCAAAATAGCCACTTAATACCTTCAATTCCCCAAAGCATGTCCTTTGTATTATAACCTGTACCCCATGAAGATGCCTCACATTAGTCGTAGGAATTGGTAGATTAGTTAGGCAGATTTACCCTATAGAATTTAGACTAACCTTGTGTCATCCGTAGTTACTTATTATATGCGATGTCTCATATCAGGCCCAAAGTCACATGGTTGGTAGAAAATTAGCTGGGCACACTTCGGTGTGCTTTTAACTGACCCCCATTCCTATAACCTAGTCATATTTAATAACAATCTCTAAGTGTATTATCATACATATCACAATATTCATTATTTAGGCCTTAAGAAATCCTTTTTATTTCTCATAATTTATTACTTTGCTGGAGGGAGGTGTTTGAATGATAATTATTATCCTAATTAACTACATCATTAATACGTTACAATTGTACGTTATTTACGTTAGCTTTAATGTATGCATGTGTACATGTGTCTGTATGAATGTATGTATGTATGCATTTATTAATTTCTAGGCGTGCGGAGATTACATCCTAAACTAACATTTAAAGGTCAAACCTTCTAATGTTATGCAAGTTTTATTTCCATTATAGCACTTTTACCATAACCTAATATTCCAAAAATCAAATCAGTTGACTTTTACTTGGAATCCAGCTCCAACTTATTTTATGTTAAAACAATAATAATGAAAATCTAAAATTTAGTTAATTTTATGCTTTGTTCAGCTCCTTTTTATAAGAAATTAGACAAGAGAATTTCTATTCAATTTGTACAAAATAGGCAGTGAAAACTAAGAATTCGTACCTTACACATCATCCCTTAATCAAATCCAAAGAAAAAAGAATAAAAAGTGGAATAGAAGGTTAAACATATGTATTACAAAATCCATAAAAGCTCTATTATTTTAATACAAACAATTGAGATTCCAACCTAAGAATTGATATTTCAGTTTGGAATAATTTTGGGGATTTTTATTGTGACATTTTCGTAATACAAAACTACCCAAGGCATATATCAAACATAAATTACTTTATTTAGTTACTAAAATAGAAAAACTAATATTTCCACTAATAAAGTTCCTTAGGTTTTTCTTCACTTAGATTTGACATGCCTTCATTGAAAACTTTTAGATCTCTTCTTTTTGATAAATACAGCAAGGAAATTGTATATACGTTAGATTTAGAAAATTATAGGTTTGGAGGAGAAGAGATTGAAAAAATAAACAATAAACAAAGATATGTGTGTGTGTGTGTGTGTATGTATGTATGTATGTATGTATGTATGTATGTATTCTTACTTAAAACCCTAACGGAGTTTTTTGAAACTATGAAGAGATGAACTGACAGAGCTTCGCTAATTTTCCTAAAATATCGTGTGAATAAAACTGAGAGGGCTATGCTCTTATTTGTACTGGTTGGAAAGCACCAGAACCATCGGATGAAAGTTGGTTAAAGGTAATAAAATCTGGTACGTTAAAATAAACTAAACCCAAGCCGACACTTACAAGCAGTGGTCGATGGCCAACATCTACTAGTTGGCCGCCAGCAGTCGAGCGATCATGGTCAAGGGGTTGAGTGCTCCTCTTTTTTAAGAATGTTAGAATTGCTGCCGTTTGTTAATTTATTTTCTACTTTAATTGTCATTCAACGTTAACATTATTTTTAACTTTTACTTAACCTCCAAGTATAATTACACTTAACTTGGAATTTCAAATTTGAGAATTAATTATTTATTTGAATTTGAGTTCTTTCAATTATTTTAAAACCGAAAACTTCAAATACCCATAACTTCTTCGTTTGAGCTCCTTTCTCAGCATATAATATATGGAAATTGATCGGAATTTTACCATGAATGCAATGGCATAATTTACAAGATCAATTCTGACTTATAAATAATTTAAGTTCTTTCTCCTATCTCGTTTAAATTAATTTATCCAATTTATTAATGGTTTATTTTACAGGGTATTGCATTCTCCCCTCTTAAAAGGATTTCGTCCTCGAAATCTTCCCAAGGGGAAAACAACGTACTGCATAATAAAAATCCATGTTATATAACCAAGTTATCCATGCAACCATCTACTCAACCAAATGTTCAATGTGATTATGTGTTGTAGACATACTATAAGTGAGCTCAATCCTAGCATGTGCGTGTGATTGTGACATACAAGTATGTATGCAAATACCCTAAACATGAATAAATATTTCTACATGAGTGCAAAGTGATAGTGAAAGGTGTAGCAACCATCTATTATCATCCAATCTAGCAACCACGATGGAACAAAAAACCTATTTTTAGAGAGAAAAGTCTACAGTGAAAAACCCAGGATGAGAGCTCCCCATCATTACCTAGGTTGTCTCCCCATTGTACTCGAACTAGCCTAATCTCTTTGTTGCAGAGCATCGTAGTTCCACATTCCATAATGCATGCGGCGACACATGATAATATTAGCTCCATCTCAGTATCACTTAAATGATCAGGCTCTACTGCAACGGTTGTATCATGAAGGCATTCCCTCTAATGTGAGATGTGAAAAACGTCATGGACACCTGCCAATCTATCCATTAGCTCCATGCTATAAGTAAATCTTCCTATCCTTTCCAAAACTCGGAAAGGGCTATCAAATCTTAGTGCCAATTTCCCCAACTTGTCAAACCTTATGGCTTTTCTAAGATAGGAGACTTTGATAAATACCTAGTCCCCAGTCTCAAACTTTAAATCTCTCCTTCTCTTGTTGGCATAGGATTTCTAGCGATCTTACATTGCCTTCATACGTTGTTTGATCAACTTTCTTTTTTTGAAGTATTATGAATCAAATCTGGTCCAAGCAGAATTTTTTTGATGATTTCACACTAACAATTTGGTCATTTGCATGGCCTCCTATAAATCGCTTCAAAGGAGTCATAACAATACATTGCTTGGTAACTATTATACGCGAACTCAACAAATGGTAAATGCTGCCCCCGATGTCCTCTAAAGTCCACGATGTAAGCTCTCAATAAGTTCACTAAGAACCAATTAACCCATTTGGTTTGACCATCAGTCTATGAGTGGTAACCAGTGCATTGATTCAATGAAATTCTCAAAGCTGCATGCAAACTTCGCAAAAACTCGCTAGTGAGTAAGGGTCCCTACCACTAGCAATGCTCACTAGAATTCCATATAGTCGAACCTTCTCCGTGATATAAATATGTGCGGGAAACTCTGTGGTCCTATTGTTCCTAATAGTAATAAAATGGGCTCTCTTAGTGAGTCTATCTTTTAAGACCCAAATAGCTTCATTGCCCCTCTAACTCCTAGGAAATCCTTATGTGAAGTCCTTAGAAATAGGCTCCCATTTGAAAGTCAAAATCTTTAATGGTAACAACAATCCTCCAGGTTTCCCTTGCTCAGCCTTTATTCTCTGACATGTTAAACGACTACTAACAAACTCAGCTGCTTTCTTCTTTATTCCTAGCCAAAAGAAATTTCTCATCATATAATGTGCATCTTGTCAGCTCCATGGTGTATGGTCACCTTTAAGTGTTGACACTCTATAAGCACTTCCTCTAACACACTATCAATCATTGGGATACAAAGGCATCCATCCCTTCTTAAAAAACCCTTCTCGTCAACTGTATATCTACAAATTAGGAAAATTTTCTCCTTTTCTCAATTTTTCCGAATTATCCTCTATTTTCTCATCCGTCTTTTGCTCAAGGCCAATGCGGTCAATCAGAGCCAGCCTAAACTCCATTATTACCATAAAGCCTTGGATGGGTTCATTCATATATAGAAGCTAAGGTAGCATGCCTATGATTGAGGGAGTCAAGGATGATGTTCACTTTTTTGGGGGGTATAATATATATTAAAGTCAAATGATTCAGTATACTTCATCCACCTTTTATACCTAAGGTTTAAAACTTTTTGAAAAATAAGCATTTGAGTGATTAATGGTCAATGAAAACTCAAACCTTTATCCTAAAAGATAATACCTCCACACCTTCAAGGCAAAGACAATAGCTGCTAACTCCAAGTCATAAACTTGGTACCTCTTCTCATGGCCCTTTAGTTGCCTACTAGCATATGCTACTACCCTTCCATCTTGCATGAGAACTGCTCCCAATACCATACCGCATGCATTCCTGAAAAATGTAAAAGGCTTTGTCCCATTAGGAATGGTAAGCACAGGTGCACTAGTCAATAGTTCCTTGAGTTTCTCAAATGCTTCAGTGCATTCATCATCCTAAGTAAACACTAGATTCTGCTTAGTCAAGCGGGTTAAAGGGACTGCTTTTTTTTGCAAAGTCCTTTATGAACTTCCTATAATAGCCTGCTAACCTGAGAAAGCTCCTAACTTCTTATTCATTCTTTACAACTTTCCACTCATTAATAGCTACCACTTTTGTAGGGTCCACCACCAACCCATGCTTAGAAACGATGTGCAAAAGAAAGAAACCTTACCTCATTTTTCCAAAACTGGCATTTTACAAATTTGGCTCTAAGAAGGAGCCTTCTCAAGGTCCCTAGTATCTCCCTTAAGTGATTATCATACTCTCCTTTACTCTTGGAAAATACTAAGATATCGTCTAAAAACACTGCAACAAACTTATTTAGTTGTCCATTAAATACTCTACTAATCAACTCTATAAAGTATGCGGGGGAATTCCTTATTCCACAAGGCATTACCTACCACTCATAGAGTCCTTCGGTTGTGCATAATGCAGGATTTGACTTGTTGTCCTCTGTTATCTTCAAATGATGAAATTTAGTTTCCAAGTCCAATTGGGAGAAGACTTTAGCTCCCACAGGTTGATTGAACAAATCATCTATCCTATGCAAGGGATACTTATTTATCCTTGTCAACCAGCTAAGTTCACTATATTCGATGCATTGTCTCAATGTGTCATCTATAAGTCATCTATCCTATGCAAAGGATACTTATTCTTCCTTGTCAACTAGCTAATTTCACTATATTCGATGCAATGTCTCAATGAGTCATCTATCTTATTGGCGAAAACAGCAGAGGCTCCCCATTTTCGAAGTACTCCGTTAAATGAATCCTTTCTACAACAGCTACGAGATTTGCATGTCCAAATCATGCCTTTCTTTAGGGGATATGTGCCTTAATGGTAGAACGACTGTTCTAGCATCCATCTCTAAATAAATTCTAAACTCGATCTCCCTTAGGGGTGGAAGACCTGTGAATTCCTTAATGACATTAGGAATTCTAAGACTACGAGTATGGACAAATGCTCAATAAGAGATAAGCTTAGCGAGTACAAATAACTTGACTCGACTGAGTCTCGGGGGGTACAGTGAACCTCTAAGTCTCGCCCTCTACAACTCTTTAATTGTCCTACCCTCCTATCATAATCTAAATTTTCCACATAGTATGATAACCAATCCATTCCTAAGATAAGTTAATACACCAAAAAATTTAGAACGAACGCATTACATATGAAGTCAATGTCACATATGTCCACAGCTAGGTCTTTGTAAATTAAAGAGAGATGTGTCGACCCCTCAATAGGATTAGACGATACTATTGGGTTGGTGACATGTTGGGTTTGAAGATTTAAGGAGTTAACAACATTCTTAGCTATAAAGGACTGTGATGCCCCATAATCAAATAGGCTATGAATTGTAGCCCCAAAAATAAAAGTTATACCTTCCAATGCCAACTTTCCTTTGTCTCGAAAGGGTGTACTACTCAAAATAGGGGCAACCTCAATGGAATAGGCATATCCAGTTGGCCTTTCCTTCACCAGCTTCAAACATTGGTGCTCGATGTGGCTTCCTCATAGCAGCAATAACACTGTTCCCTAGAAGTTTCCTTTACCAAACTCACCCTACAATCTTTGGCTACATGACCCTTTTTGGCATCTCTTACACATCCTAACCTCTTTCTTGAAATTTCCTTTCAAATACTTATTCGCCCAAAAGTTCCCCTTCTTGGTTTTATTTTGAGTAAGTCATGACTTCTTCATCTCTACCTACTTTTCTTCCTCACTAGCTGTCTAAAGCAAAGCCATATCAACTAACATCTCGTATATGGCCCCAGCAAGCCCTTGGGTTAAAAAAATTCTCTAAGCAGGGAGTTTGGGCCCTTCACAAACTTCGTTGTCTTTTTCATAGGTGTATCATTCAAGCTCATCTCGAACTTAGCCAACTCTGTAAACTTACTAATGTATTCCTTTAAGATGGAGTCGCCTTGCCTAAGATGTATAAATTTCTTCAGTTGTAAATTTACTTCAGTCCTTTACATAAAGCTTGACCCGAGAATGTCATTTAGTTCATCCCAAGTGAAAATCCTACCATAATTATCCTCAGCTACAATACTCCACCAATCTGGGCTTCTTCCTTGAAGTGGCAAGCTGTTATTCCCTCTTCGGCTGACCTTCCCAACCGAGCACCGGAGATTTTAAGAGGTAAACATAAACTTCAAGTCAGATATAAAGCCTAGTATGAACAATAACCTACCATCTAGAAGCAATTAGATATATAGTGAGATCACGCTACTTAGCGGAATGGGTTTTTCCCTCACTAGTTTATTACCCAAAAATTTATAATAACCATATACTGTGCACATGCAACCACAATGGTTAAAAACATAGCAATTTAAATTTATGATGATATGCAAATGAGAAAAATAATTTAGATTACCCGTCCCCATTCATTTAACTATTAGTCTCAGTAATAGTTTCTAGAGTCACTAATAACCTATTAGTTTTCATGGGCTAACTAATAACCTGTTTAAATCTTATGGACTAACTGTTCGGTCTTACGGTTTCCATGAGATCAATAAGAACATATTGGCCCCTGTCAATAACTTAATTTAATTATTTCATGGGTTCTCCCTAAATCTATTGGTATCTCCAATAACTTCTCTTATATTATAGTTTTCATGGGTTGACTATAAACCAATTGACTTCTGTCAATAACTTTATTTATATATAGTTTTCATGGGATTACTATGAACCTATTGTCCCTTACAAATAACCCCCTCCAAACATATTTTTCATGGATTTACTATGAACCTGTCTAAACTGACAACTAGATCAGTCTTTGGGCATCCTATGTCCTGGTCTACCTGGCCTCCTGGATGTAACTCTATTCATTCAGGAATTAACTCAACTTATATTCACTACTGGTCAAACAAGCTAGTTGTTCTACCCTTACTCCCAAAATATGGTTATGGGTCTATTATATAGTGAATATGTTTATAGAAGAAGCATATAGAATAACTGATCGTAAAATAATAATACCACCATTATAGTTTAAAATCCTTGAAATCATTTTCACAAAAAGTACAATTAATCTCTTTAACCTATTATTCTTGTCAAGGAAAGCTTCTTCAAAAACTCCATAATTAAAAGCCATTTCAAAGCTCTTTTATATTGCAATGGGTTTTCCATTTAAAAATGAGATTGGGCTCTTTGTTTTGAAAACTAAGACTTTCGAAACCTTAGACCTTTACTTTCAAAACCATTAGAACATTTCTTTTGAATGCATTCAAATCTTTTCTTCAAAGCACTTAAAGATATGCCTTTCAAAACGCTTTATATATATGATGTTTACTGTTCTGTGATGTGATATGCATTCTGTTATTGTATTTTGTTCTGATAGATCCATTAGCCACCTATAGTTTTGTATTAAGCATTTATTGGATATATCGACCCATGAGAGATAGAAAAAAATATAGAGCATTTATCGAAATATTCAGTAGATGTTTAAGACAAGATTATAGATGGTCGCTTCTAATCAGCCCTATTCTCCGCATTAGCAGACAGAATTACATAGTAATTCTCTTTTTGATGCAGGTCTCAAGGTGGGCGTTATAACTTGGACATCTTTTTCAAAAGCATCAAAACCTTCCTTTCAAAACGATCAAAACATTCCTTTCAAAAGTATTAAGGCATATCTTTCCAACTTGTAGAAGCATAGCGTCGAAACAATTTGAAAGTACCTATTCCTAAACAATTGGGTTTATCCTTAAAAATAACTTTTGAGTCAAAGTGAATATAAACGAAAGTAACCCTTTCAAAACCATTGACCATCAAGTAAATGAGTTTGGGGAAAACAGATGGGTTCGGAACCATCTTTTCGAAAGCTTTATTCTTTAAGGAAAACAAATGGAAGGATAGCTGTGAAAACACCGTTTGAAGTCATTGCCTTTGAAACCTTTAGTTTAAATGGCTACTGGAGCCCTTTTGATAGCATTAGGCAGCGGCTTGTTATATTTAGAAAACAAAAGGTTGCCTTTCGAACTCATTGAAAACTTCAATCTATTCGAAAGGTATGAAGACGGTAGCATGGTTTCGACTAAGTTCAAACTACCCTTTCGAAAGCTCTATTTTAAAACATAAAGCACGACAACTCATTTAAAAGCTACCTTTTCAAAAAAGGAAGTTGGCAACCCCTTGTAAAGCAATATTCAACCCCTTTCGAAAGCATCTCATCGAAATTAAGGCAAGTGACATCTCTTTTTGAAAGCAAACAAAGTCCTTCAAAAGCTATTTTAAATGGCCGACTCCTTCGAAAGCATGGTTTTGACTCTATGCCTTTCGTTTTTCTCCAATCCACTACGTACCATAGCATTGATACCATGTGTATTGGTTTCGACTTGGTTTGGGGCGGAGGTTTGGGGTCGAAAGATTGCTACTGGAAGTGGAGAAACAATAAATCTTTGCAAAAATGTTTTGTTGCATTTTTAAGTAAATGCTTTTCAACTAACATGTCTATTTATAAAAATACAATTCGTTGACATAACCTTTACAAAAATATTTTCTCAAAGTCTATCGAAATCATCCAAAATTAATTAAAAATAATTAGCAAAGAAGCCCTTCCCTTTAGCAAAACAATTAAGACATTTAAGTCCTCCAACTTAATTAATTTAATTTCCATTGTAAATCACATAGGAAAAATTCCCAAAAATCATCATAATTCACTTTTACTGTGTTATTTAATATATATAAATTTTGGACCCAAAATCCTTATACAATAGCCAAAATAAATTTTTAAACCCAATTATTTATTTCTTCCTTCAAAATTTCATAATAAATTATCCATGGCTTAGATAATTACGAAAATTTAAACCCATCTCCAAAATAATATTTTACATGACATAATAAATCATCATTGCATTTGAAACCCAATAAATATGATTTTAGCCTTAAAGTCGAATAAAACAATTATTAAACATACTTGTTTGAATCAACATATCATGTAATCCAAGCGTATCTCATAAAGCTATTAAACTTAAAAGCCGAATTCAAATGCTCTTTAAAAAACAAAAATGAGATGGTTTTGATTACTATTCACCTTGCTTTGGATAAGAAACTTGAGATTGGATCTTGATTAATCCTCTTTTGCTTGAATCCTAAGCTTTAGTTAATTTTTAATCTCCTTTCCTTCTAGGTTATGGCTAGCTTGAAGCTCCCCTTTTCTTATGTTTTTGAATTATGAATGTATGGAATTAAAATGGGAATAAGGTTTAGCGTTATGGTGGATGGCTATTCCCCACAATACCCTTGCCTTATTCCCTTATTAGTTAGCTTATAAAACCATTTCTATAAACTCATTCTTTTAATCTTATTTGGTTAAGCACGGCCTCTATTTTAATTTTCAAATCTCAATCTCCTTATCTCTTTAATCTTTACATTATTCTATTTAATTTATCTAATTAAATATCCTAAATAATGTTATTTAAAACTAAGGGTGTCACACCTTCCCTAACCCGTGTTGTAATGAGGAGGAGTCAGAACAACAATGTTTAGTGAATAGAAAATCTCAAGCCTTTCTGTATTAGTGCTTGGAGGTTTAATTTAAATAACGATTTTCTTTCACATTTAAACTATATACAAAACCATTTAATACTTTATATAAGGAAAAGAGGCAGCTCCTCAAACAACCACTTAATACCTTCAATCCCTAAAGTAGGTTTTCCCATAATCAATAACCCATGAATAATGTTATTAATGTTTAACAATGAGAGAGATAGAACCCAAGTCGCTTAATACCTTTTTATGGAAAATAGGCAGACTCTGACCATTTAAGACCTTAGTTGAGGTAGGTCCCCATCATTTAATATATATATATATATATATATATATATAATCATAAGATGGGCTCCACAAAAGTCTCTATCTAGTTGACATTGCACATAATCTCTTCGGACATAAAATACTATAATTGAAATGGACTTTTCGAAGATATCCTCAAATGTGCCTGAACCCAATCCGGACCATTTAATACTTCATACAAGGAAAAGAGATGGGCCATCAAACAGCCACTTAATACATTCAATTCCCTAAAGCAAGTCCTTCGTATTTTGGTCCATAACCCATTGAGGCGTCTCACATTAGTCCGACCATTCGTAGGAACTGATAACCAAATTAGGTGGGTAGATTTCCCCTGTAGAATTGGGACTAATCTTGCGTTATCCATAGTTACTTATTATAAGCGATGCCTCAAATTAGTCTCAAAGTCACATCATTAGTAGCTAGATTAACTAGGAATAATTCTGTGTGCTTTTGACTGACCACGCATCCCTATAACTTAGTCATATTTCATAACACTCCCTAAGTGTATTATCTTACATCTCACTGTATTCATTATTCAGGCATTTTAAGAAATCCTTTTGGTTTCACCTAACTTATTACTTTCCTAAAAGGGATTTAAATGATAATTATTAAACTAATTAACTATGTCATTAATACATGACAATTGTATGTCATTTTCGTTAGTTTATACACACACATACAATTATGTATTAATTGTTAGACGTACAGAGATTGCATCCTAAACTAGTGTTCAAATATCAAATCTTCCAATGTTATATAAGTCTTATTTCCACCATATCATTTTTACCATACGCTTAGTTTCAACTCCACTAAGCATTCCGTCGCTTGCTACGCCCTTCGTTGTCTCTGGATGCCTAGGTATCCACCGTAAGCCTTTCCTCATTTAAACCTCGCCATTAATGTTAAGGTCATGCCATTCTAAGGTATCCAATATTCTAAAATCAAATCGATAGGCTTGTTCTTAGAATTCAACTCCGATTTATTGTATATTAAACAATTGGATAAAATAATAATAATGGAAACTTGAAATTTAATTAATTTTATGCTCTATTCAACTCCTTTTTACAAGAAATTAGATAAGTGAATTTCTATTAAATTTGCAGAAATAGGCAGTGCAAACTACGAATAATAATTCATTCCTTACACATCACTCCTTAATCAATTCCAAAGAAAATGAATAAGAAGTGGAATAGAAGGTAAAACACATGTATTGCAAAATACGCAAAAACTCCATTATTTTAATACAAAACAATTAAGATTCCAATCTAATAATTGACATTTCGCTTTAGGGGAATTTTAGGGATTTTTATTGTGATGTTTCTTAGTCTAAAATTTCCTACGGTATATATCAAATCCATATTACATTATTCAGTTGCTAAAATAGAAAAATTAATATTTCCACTCATAGAGGTCCTAAGCTTTGCCTTCTCTTAGTTTGACAAGCCTTCAATGAATCCTTTTAGATTCTTCTTTTTGATATGTACAACAAGGGATCTGTATATTCGTTAGATTTAGAAAATTAGAGGTTTGGAGGAGAAGGGATTGAGAAAATAAACAATAAACAAAGATAAATATTTAGGATTTCCTACCTGAAACCCTAACGGAATTTTCTGAATCAATGAAGAGATGAACAGATAGTGTTTTGCTAATGTTCCCAAAATATTGTGTGAATAAAAGTGAAAAGGCTGAGCTCTAATTTATAGTGGTCTAAAGGCATAAGAATCGTCAGATGAAGGTCAGCTAAAAATAATAAAATATGGTACTTTAAATCAAACTATTCCTTAACTGCCACTTATAGGCAGCAGTCGACTGCCAACATCTACCGGTTGACCGCTGGTGGTCGACCGGTCATGGTCAAGGGGTTAACCGCTCCCCTATTTCAAGAACTTTAAAATTGTTAATTTATTTTTTCCTTAACTGTTATTCAAGGTTAACATTAATTTACCGCTTACTTAACCACCATGTATAAATACTGTTAACATTGAATTTCAAATTTAAGAATTGATTAATTATATGAATTTGAATTCTATTTAATTTATATTAATCCCAAAAACATAAAATGCTCATAACTTATTCGTTTGAGCTTCGTTTTAAGCATATTATGTATGGAAATTGATCGAAATTTCACCACGAAAGAAACAACATTACTTTTATTGTCAAATTCTAACTTTTTGCAAAAAAAATATTTTTATTTCTATCTTATTTGAGTTAATTTATCCAATTAATTTATAGTTGATTTAAGGGTGTTACATTCTCCCCTTAAAAGGATTTTGTCTCCAAAATCTTCCCAATGGGCGAACAACGTAAAGCACAATAAACATCCATATTATATAACCGTGTTGTCTACGTAACCATTGATTCAACCAAAAGTGCAATGTGATTATGTACCATGGATATACTATAAGTGAGCTCAATCCTAGTGTGAGTGTTTGATCATGGCATGTAAGTATGTATGCAAGTACCCTAAACATGCATAAAGTCTACATAAATTCAAAGTGATAATGAAAGAAGTAGCAACCATCTCCTATAAACCAATCTAGAATCCACGATGCAAACAAAAACCTAATTTTGGAGAGAAAAGTTTACCGCTGAAAAGCTTTGGATGAGAGATCCCTATCTTTTCTTCAGTTTCCCATGTGCTTTCTACCGAATTATCTCTCCATTATACACAGAGCAGCCTAATTTATTTATTGCGGGGCTTCCTAGATCCATGCTCCATAGTGTGTGCGATGACGGGTGATGCTATTTGCTCCATCTCGGTATCCCCAAACTGATTAGGCACTACCACAATCGTTGTGTCATGAAGGCATTCCCTCAAATGTAAGATGTGAAAAACGTCTTAGATTTTCGATAATCTATCTAGTAGCTCCACGCAATAAGCAAGTATTCCTAACCTTTCCAAAACTCAAAAAGGCCAAAAAAATCTTGAAGCCAATTCCCTTGACTTACCAAACTTTACAGCTTTTCTAAGAGTTAAGACTTTGATAAATACCGAGTCTCTAACCTCAAACTTCAACTCTTTTCTTCTCTTGTAAGCTTAGGATATCTAGCGATCTTGCATTGTCTTTGTACGTTGCCTGATCAACTCTACTTTTTTTGAAGTATTGCGAATCAAATCTGGTCCAAGTAGAATTTTTCCGTTGTTTCACACCAACAATTTGGCAATTTGCATGGATTTCCATAAAGCGCTTCAATGGAGGCTATACCAATCATTACTTGGTAACTATTATTATGTACGAACTTAGCTAATGGAGATGTTGCTCCCAGTTCCCTCCAAAGTCCATGATGCAAACTCTCAATATGTTCTCTAAGATCCTATTCACCCCTTCAGTTTGACCATCGGTATGTGGGTTGTAAAAAGTGCTAAGATTTAGCGAAGTTCTCTAAGCTGCCTGCAAACTCCTCCAAAACTCGCTAGTGAATAAGGGGCCTCAATCACAAACAATGTTAAATAAACTTCCATGTAGTCGGACCACCTCCTTAATATAAATCCATGCTAGAGATGATGCGGTCCTTTTATTCCTAATAGGAATAAAATAGGCACTCTTAACGAATCTATCTATTACGACCCTAATAGTTTCATTGCCCCTTTGACACCTAGGCAATCTTCTTGGAAATCCATCGAAATGTGCTCCCATTTCCAAGTCAAAATCTCTAATGGTAACAAAAATCCTCTGGGTTTCCCTTGCCCAGCCTTTATCCTCTGACATTTTAAACATCTAGCAACAAAATTAGCTACTTTCTTCTTCATTTTTGGCCAAAGAAAATTCTCTTTATATTCCTATACATCTTGTCTCCTCCGGGGTGAATGTTCATCTTTAAGTGGTGACGCTCTGTAAGCACTTCCTCTAACACTCTTTCAATCATTGGGAAAAAAAGGTGTCCATCCCATCTTAAACATCCCTTCTAGTCAATTGCATATCTACTGACGTGGGAAAAGAGTTCTCTTCTTCTCAACTTAACTAGAATCTCCACCATATTCTCATCTTTTTTTCTCAAGCCCATTATGATCCATAAGAGCCAGCTTAACCTTTATTACTGCCAAAAAGCTTTGGATGGGTTCTGTTGGCCATTAGGAATTGAAATTTAAGTCAAACTCCAAATGCCTTCATTTATATATAGCACCTATAGAAGTGTGATTTTGACTGAGGGAGTGGGCGACGACGTTCCTTTTTGTGGGGGTGTATTGTATACCAACTCGAATGATGCTACGTACTCCATCCACCTTTGCTACTTAAGGTTTAGATCTTTTTGGAAATATAAGTATTTGAGTGATTTATTGTTAGTGAACAACTCCGACCTTTTTCCCAAAATATTATGCTTCCACATCTTCAAGGTAAAGGCAATAGTTTCCCACACCAAGTCATGAACTGGGTATCTCTTCTCATGTTCTTACAGTCGCCTATTAACATATGCTACTACCCTTCCTTTTTGCATGAGAACTGCTCCAAATCCCGTGCCGCGTGCATTCGTAAAAAATGTAAAAGGCTTTATCCCGTTAGGAATGGTAAGCATAGGTGCACTTGTCAATAGTTCCTTAAATTTCTCAAATGCTTCAGTGCATTCATCATCTTAAGTAAACACTAGATTCTTCTTAGTCAAGCGGGTTAAAGGGACTGCTATTTTTTGCAAAGTCCTTTATGAACTTCCTATAATAGCCTACTAACCTAAGAAAGCTCCTGATTTTTGTTACATTCTTTGGAACTCTCCCCTCTTTAATAGCTTCCAATTTTATGGGGTCCACCGCCAATCCATGCTCAAACACAATGTGAAAAAGAAACCTTACATATTGCTTCCAAAAGTGGCATTTTGCAAATTTAGTTACAAGTTAATGACTCCTCAAGGTTTCAAGTACCTCCCTTAAGTGATTATCATACTCTCCTTCACTTTTTGAGAACACAAAGATGTCATCAGCAAACATTACGATGAACTTATTAAGTTGTCCAATAAATACTCTATTCATCAATTCTACAAAGTATGCGGGGGCATTTCTCAATCCAAAAGGCATTACCTCCCACTCATAAAGTCCTTCGAGTGTGCATAATGTAGGATTTTACTTGTTGTCCCTTTTTATCCTCAAATGATGAAATTTGGTTTCCAAGTCCAATTGGGAGAAGGCTTTAGCTCCCACAAGTTGATCGAACAAGTCATCTATCCTAGGAAAGGGATACTTATTCTTCCTTGTCAACTTGCTAAGTTCACTATAGTTAATGCATAGTATCAATAAATCATCTAGCTTAGTGGCGAAAACAGCAGAGGCTCCTCATTTTTGAAGTACTCTGTCAGATGAATCCTTTCAGCAATAGCTCCAAGATTTGCATGTCTAACTCATGCCTTTCTTTAGGGGCTATATGACTTAATGGAAAAGTGTCTAATTTAGCATCCTTCTATAAATCAATTCTAAACTCGATGTCCCTTAAGTGTGGAAGACCTGAGAATTCCCTAAAACATTAGGAAATTCTTAGACTACGGATATGGATGAAAGCTCAATTTGAGATAAACTTAGCGAGTACAAATAGCTTCACTCGACTGAGTCTTGGGTTATGCATTGGACCTCTAAGTCTAGCTTCTGCAACTCTTTAATTGTACTACCCTCCTATCGCAATCTAAAATCACCATGTAGTATGATAATTAATCCATTCCCAAAATAAGTCCATATCCCCTAAAATTTAGAACGTACACATTACATATAAAATAAACGTCACATATGTCCACAATTATGTCTTTGTAAATTAAAGAAAGATGTGTCGACCCTTCAATTGGATTAAAGACTACTATTGGACTGGTGATTTATTTTCTCTGAAGATTTAAGAAGCTAACTACATCCCTAGCTATAAAGCAATGCGTTGCTCCCGAATTAAATAGTGTGTAACGACCTAAATTTTATCACATAAATTTGAAATATTTAATTAATTTTAAATATTAAAATAATTGATTTTGAATATTAAGTAATACATTTTGATTAATTATATAGCGATAATAATTCATTTCGAATGGTTTATAAATATATGAACCCATTTTAGAAAGAAAGCATCGTTGCATTTTTACAGTTAGAAAATATGAGTTTTTAAAAATTTATTAAATGTTATAAATATAATAGCCCGAATAAACTTTATGTAATTGTTATACAATGATATTAAGTGATTTGTAATGGTTCTAAAAATATATATACTTGTTTTAGAAAAATATATAAACTTCATCACATTTTGGCAGATCGACATCGTATTTTTACAATTGGATTTTTATGTTAGTAAATATGGTTTTGTAAATTAAATAATCTTGTTTTAATTATTTAGTAATGGTGAGAAATTTATTTTCAGTTTTTTTACATAAATAAATAGTTTGATTAAAAACTGAAAATGTTAATGGGATTCAGCTTTTGGATTTTCGACCTTACATCAAAAGGAAATTGTTTCAAATTCATTGCAACGTTATTTGATACACTTATTCACATTCATGTACATACATATACATACACATATGCCTTCATAATTAGTCAAATCAAGGCTAATGAAAATATCTAGAATAAACTATACATATTTATATATAAACTCCTCATATGTATATAAATGCAAATTTCCCCGAGAGTCTTAAAAGGCAACCCTCAAATTAACTTTCCATCAGCTACACTTCATTACATGAAGGGGACAAAGGCACATGGGGTACAAGGGGGGTAATGTGTATGACATGATGGGGTGGGTGTATTTTGGTCCATTCGCAAACTTAAGGGCTATGGCTCCTAACCCTATAAATGCACATCCATATCTTTACAAATTCATTCATTCCTTCTTCATCTTCTTCTTCTCCTTCCTAAGCTCTAATGGCTTCTTCTTCTCTAGAAAATTCATGGTAAAAATATAAGCAAGGAAAAAATAAAATATACTTACACTTCCATTATCATTCCACTTCCAAAATATTGCCAAACCACTCCCTTCCTCCTCTATAGTGCATGGTCACACCTTACTTCCACCTTGATCGAGCATTTACCTCTTTCAAAGCCAAGGCCGAGCATCCTAAGGAAGGGAAGCAGGTTCCCAAAGCTTCGGAGTGGAGAAATCAGAGAGAAGTGGCGTCGGGGTACTGCCGAGATAATTTCAAGGAGTTTGAAAGGGAAAGCTATAATAGTGAGAACATATTATAATTTTAGGTTCTTGAAATATTAAATTGATTTTAAATGATTATATGCAAGATTAATTTGTTAATTAAAATATTTGAATAAATGTTTTGATAAATATTGGTTGATTTGATTCGTTGATAACTTTGTTATGATTGGTTGATAACTTGGTTGTGACAAAAAGAATTATTATAACTAATGATGTGAAAATCATATCCAATGGAATAGAAATGATTACTTTAAATAGCCATGGTTAGTTAATGAAAAATAATCCATATTGTTAACCACAAAATCCAATCAAGAGTGAAGGAATGAAAGAAAGGGCTTTCGGAATCGTAAAAAGAAAGCTTCTAAAAGTATCAAGGGAAGGCATTCAGATGCCTTGGAAAATGTTCTTCAAAGGGGTTGCACAAGCGTTGAAAAGGAGTTCCATTATGACTCAAAAAGGGGGTTTCCAGGGCATTAAAATAGCTTTCGAGGGAATCAGATGGGTGCCGCAAGCAATGCGCACTTCCATAAGAAATGAAAGCCAAAGCTTCCACCGACACTACCCGTTTTGCATAGGTCAAACCTTTTGAAATGATTGTTTCCTCCACTGTTTACTTCTCGTAGAAGAAAAGTCAACCAGAACTGCCTTTCCACAATTATTAAAAGTTGAGCTTCCATGATAGTTAAAGAAATTACATTCATAAACAATTTTTCGCAACCATCATTTATCGATCAATGAACTCCATCCACATGAAATAGTCCTTCCACCAACATTACAACCTTTTGAACCAATTCAAACAGCCTTCCGCGCATGTCCAAATAACCCACCCTAACTATGATTCTAGGTTTCAAAGGTGAGTAGGCGTCAGAAACGCTTTCGCTTATATTCAAATTGGAATAATGAAGTACCATGATTCGTTTGCCACTGAAAGAAGCACACCTTTCGACGATGTTGAAAGGCTTCAGAAGTATTTGAATTCTGTATTGATGAATATTAGATCAATATCCATCAATAGCATGCTTCCGATAGAGACGAAAGGGATAATTTAAGCAAGCCAGAAGACCCGTATACCTACCTACAACTTTGAAACCATGAAAGCGGAAGGTCAAAGTTAGAAGGATGGATACGAAAGTTACGTGAAGAGACCTTTTGACAGCTTCGGAAGGATGGACGTGGAAGAGTCCAACCCGCATCTATAAATACGATCTTAGGGTCTAAGTTCAAGACTGATTTTTCATTCCTACATTTCTTTGTTAAATTGAATCCTTGTAACCCTAAATCAAATTGGGGATAAATTTTATTACTTGTAATCCATTTGTGCGACATAAAAAGAGAGGATGCGTGGACTTGAAACTGATTTCGAACATGAGAATGTTCATCTTGGCCATTAGCTTGTCTAATGAACAATTGCACAAGATGCACACTTATCTTCTTAACCTCTTCTTAGCATATGCTACACTATAGAACATATTTGGATATTTGGACTTTAATACATATTATCGTTACGTCCAAATCCCTTGCGACACTAAAGTAACGTGATGATGACAATTCAACATTATTGAGTCCCTTGGACTTATGACATTTATCCAGAATAAGGCTTTATGGCATATTGAATGCACCCTTTGCTCAAATTCCTATATATTAATTTTAGAATCCTTTCGAAGGGTACTGGACCTTCGAAGGGGTTCTCTTTGTAACCATTGAATCCAACCCTTTGGGAGGACTTCTTCAAAAGGCATTTGAATACTTTTGAGTATATCTTGGCTTTCGAAGGAGATACCCCATTGTTACTGTATCGACACCTTCGAAGGGGTCCATTCGAATGGGTTCTTGACCGCATTTTGATCCTTTTGAAAGGGGCAGTAAATAGGATTGCAACATTGAATCTCGGTTCTGACAATACAATCCATTTCAATGTCCTTTGAAAGGGATCATCTTCTGATTCACTTTCAATCCATTGCACCTAGTGATGTTGATGATTATATCATTAACCTTTTGGCTCTGGAAGCAAGGTTTGATCCTCTGACCTTATTCTTTCCATATAGTCTGATTATGGAAAGTTAGATTTGTCGTAGGAAAATGAAATTAAAAAGACTTAGTCGAATGGATGAAGAAGTGGTTCATATAATGGTTCTAGAGGAAAATATTACACCCACCTTCAACTTAGAAGGCGCTATGTTAAGACCACCATCAACTCCAGCATAACCTGATGATAATGCATCTAAGATAAAACATTTATAGCAATGACTACTGGAAATGAAAGAACTCTAGAAAGCATCCCTTACTCAAAAATCATCTAAAACCGCTAAGCCAATAACAGAGGACGAAGTGGTATCCCCAAAGAGGAATATGAAGGCTCACTCATTTAAGGGCAAGAGCAAGATTGACTTAACATCATCAAAGAAGAAAGAACGTTATGCAACTAAAGATGATAACCGAGATAGAATGCAAGACAAATCTTTGGAGCGATCTAGAAGCTCTACCTCAAAGGAATATGATCCAAATCGAAAAGGCTATCATAGTACTGATGAATATTTGAAGGATGTGGCATAGAAAGCTGGAAAAGGCATGTTGAATGCTAAAGGGTAAAGAACTTTAGACGGGCAAGTAAATTATAACGATCTGGTAGCTCCGGTTATTAACGAAATCATATCAACAATAATTCCATCTGACGTTAAGGTTCCAACTATGAAGTACCAATGTACGACTAATCTTGATGACCACCTAATGGCTTTTGATAGTCAAATAGACCTTCATAATGCTTTGTGGGCAGTGCGATGCAGATTATTTCTAGTAACACTTCAAGGGGATATTGCAAAATGGTACCGCCAATATCAGGGAAAAACTATCTACTCATTAAAACATTCTCCTGTGAATTCTCTGCTCATTTTTACATATGAAAAGATCAAAAAATTGACTACACAGTTTTAGCATACATCAAGCAAAGGCATGGAGAATCGTTGGGTGATTATCTCAAAAGGTTCGATGTAGAGGCATTAAAGGCCAAAGAAATGAGCGATAGAATAAGATAGTCGGGTCAGGATTGATAGAATACATGCCTTTCTGGAAAGAGCTCTTCGTCCATAGATGCAAAATTTATAGGATTTTCACTTACAAGCTGATAAATTCATTCGAATGGATGAATTATACATTGCTAAAAGGAAAAATAAACCCAAGAAGGAAATCGAAACATATGGATTCTATCGAGGACACAAAAGGTTAGCGTGGGAAGACTCTAGTACCAATTCAGTTGCTTTAAATAAACCTTTGTCTTATATCTATGCCACAACTAAAGAAAAGGTTAATTTCCTAACTTCATTCAAGGCCAAGAACTTCCCCGAGTAGAGAAAAGGGGATAATTATTGTGCTTATCATAAGACGAATGGTCATAAGACAGACGAATGCCGAGTGCTAGCAAGAATTATTCAAAAGCAAATCCATGAAGGACATCTGAAAGAGTTTGTCCAAGATAAACAGAAAGCACCACAAATTGACAATGAACCCCAAATTTTCCTAGTAATCCTCCAAATGTTTGAGAGTATGAAGATCCATTGAATTTAAAGCCAACTCTGAACAGGATTGGTATGATTCATGAAGGACCGCATCAAGTAGGAAATAGTAAAGGAGCTAAGAACAGATATATCAAGGATGTTAGGGAAGGAGTTTTCTCTATATTGGAAGAGCCCCCGCTCAAAAACTCATGACTTAATATACAAATGCCAAATATTATCATCATTCCACAAGAGCTAAAGAAAGGAATCTATCAACCCCATAATGAACCCCTTATAATCACAGATCAAATCTGGCTTTCCATAGTATCCAAGATTCTGGTAGATACCGTAAGCACAATTAATGTCATCTTCAAGCACACTTTCGATTAGATGGGCATTTCTAAGGATAAATTGGAGTCTAGTCTTTGGGTTCAATGATATGGGTTCGATACCGGTAGGGCAAGTAAAGCTGCTGGCACATATGGACCTGCTACCATGCTGCAGAACTTTTGAGACTCCCTTTGTGATCATAAATCAGCCTTCATATTACAATGCGGACATTGCTCTTCCTGCGCTGGATGAGGTGGATGCTTTTTTCTTACCAAAATACCTGATGGTAAAGTTCTTGACTAAAAGGGGTTGGGGTATTATCCGAGGAGAACAATTTAGCTCTCGCGAAATGTATTTTGCAGCTCTGATCAATATAAAAGGGAGTACTCTTTTTACAATGATTCCTTTACTACTATTCAGCCTTTGGATGATGGATTTTTACATCCAACATTCGAAGCAAAAGTAAGATCTAGTAAAATGAATAAACGTGTGTTTGAAAGATACATCTCACTTGGAGGAAAGAGAAAGAGGACCGATGCTAACTCTGTAGAAGAAGGCGAGATCATTACATAATTGGATTTCCGAGGAGAAATGGAAAGGATAAAGCCTACAGAGGATCTTGAAGAAATATGTACATATACAACTGATTTGACCAAAATAGTCAATATGGGAAAGAATTAGAGAACAACTTGAAAGCATACTTGATTCGGTTCCTTAAAGCTACTAAGAATGTATTTACATGGACTCATTCAGATATAGTCGAGATTGACCCATCAGTTATGTTCCATGCACCAAGTATTAACCTAAATATGACCCATGCTCGACAAAAGAAAATGCAGTTTGACAAAGTTCGATCTGATGCCTTGAAAGTAGAGGTTAAAAGGGTACTTGAAAACGGATTCATTCGGGATGTTTTTTTATCCGAAATGGATAGCAAACCCTACGTTGGTAAAAAAAGTCGATTGGAAGGTGAAGAACTTGTGTCGAGTACACTAATTAGAACAAAGCATGCCCAAAAGACCATTACCCGCTACCAAAAATAGATATGTTAGTTGATGTGACTAGCAGACATAATCTATTATCTCTCATGGATGCTTATTCAGGTTATAATCAAATACCCTTGTTCAAGCCAGATGAAGAACATACAAGCTTCATTACCGATTGGGGAATTTTTGTAATAAAGAAATGCCTTTTGGACTAAAGAATGCAGGTGCTACTTATTAAGGATTAGTCAATAGAATGTTTTGAGGAACAAATTGGTCGAAATATGGAGGTTTACGTGGATGATATGCTAGTAAAGTACCATGAAGCTGGGAATCACCTTAAAGATCTTTAATAAATGTTTAAAGTGTTACGAAGATATCTAATGAAGCTAAATCCTCATAAATGTTCTTTTAGGGTTCATTCCGAAAAGTTCTTGAGTTACATTTTAGTGCATAAGGGATTGAAGCCAGTCCTGACTATATCCAAGCTATTAAAGACATGGCTAAACCCACAACAAACAAAGATGTAATGAGTTTGAATGGTAGAGTTGCAACTTTGAGCAAATTCATCTCCAAGGAAACTGGTAAATGCATCCCATTCTTCAGTGTAATTAAGAGAAAAAAGGACTTTGAGTGGGGAAAAGACTGTAAGAAAGCCTTCTAAGAAAGCCTTCTAAGAATTAAAATATCATTTGGAAAAGCCACTGATATAGCCAGCCCCAAGAATGGAGAAATCTTATACTTATATATAGCAGTCTCAGAATATGCGGTTAGTTCGGTTATGATTAGAGAAGAAAATGGAACTCATCCACCGCTTATTCTGTAAGCAAACGATTGAAGTATGCCGAAGTTCCATACCCGATCATAGAAAAGTTGGCTTACTGTTTGATACTTATAGCATGAAAACTCAAAGCATACTTCCAAGCACATCCGATCGGAGTATTGACTAACATTCCACTCAAGAAGGTTATTTGTAAACCTGAGACTTTGGGTAGGCTAGTAAAATAGAGAATTGAACTTAGCCAATATGATATAGAATTTCAGGCACGAGTAGCAATCAAAGGGCAAGCATTAGCAGACTTTATCAATGAATGTACAAGCTTTGTTAAAGAGCATTCAGATAAAGAAAGAATCAAAAGCCTATATAGCAATTGTTTGTGGATATGGCATCAAATGAGCAGGGAGCCAGAGGTGGGTATGTCATAATCACACCAGATAGACACCGCATACACTATGCAGTGAAGCTAGGATTTTCTGCAACAAACAATGTATCTGAATACAAACTGATGGTGGCAGGACTAACTCTAACCTTACAATTCAATATCCTATGAATTCAAATCTTTAATGACTCTCAACTAATGGACTAAAGACACTAGACTATCCTCGTATGTTAAGAAGGTGCCTGTTTGAAATTTTTTCTATACACCAAGTCCCATGGGGAGATAATTCTCAAGCATATTCATTAGCAAAATTGACCAGTTCAAGAGGAACACCAAAAATCTGTATCATGCCAGTAGGGTATCAAGCAAGTCCAAGCATTGAAGATAAAATGCTCAAACTAGGGAAAGAACTATTGGTTTTAATTAGATCCCAAGCCATGACATAAGAAAAAGAAGTGTTAACCTGCCTTTTAGCAAGGCGGTACACAGGCAGATTTAACCCAATAGACTTCATGATCATCAAGGTGGGAAACTCGAAGGAACGGCTACCAAGTTCGAAAATCAGCTATAAACGAGACTATAGATGATGATCGAGGGGATTCAGTTAGATCCCTAATCAAGGTGAAATTGTTATGAAGTGATAAGGAGGGACTTATGAGGCTATATTTTAAATTTAAAGATGATCGGAGTTCATATGCTCGAGTTATGGACAAAAGAAGAGGGATTGGGTCATATTCAGCTCAATAGCACAACTCAACAATTATCGCTTCATAACTCAACAACCACAAGGAGGATTGATGTGAAACTTTAAAAATAGAAAGAGAGGACCCTAGAGAGGCAACTCTAGGGATAGGATGGCATTTTGAGAGATTTGGAGGGATCGGCACCCATCCCTTAATAGGGATAAGCTCTCTTCACTCTTAGCGATCGACTAAACCCAACTTTGTAGCAAAGATTAATCAATATCTCAACATCTTCACATTAAATTGACATAAATCTTGGAGGATAAGCTAATTACAGCATATGAAACAGAGAATAGATCACTTGGAGCAAGTTGGAGGGATCGGTACCTATCCCTTCATAGGGATTGGCAATAATCAACCTTCACAACATATAGCAACAAAGATTGATCGATAACTCGAGTTTAACTAATCAAATTGGCATAAAACTTGGAGGCTAAGCATAATACAACATGGAGAAGCATCCTCAGGGCTCTCATGGCGTTTGGAAGAGATTGGAGGGATCAATACCTATCCCTCTAGAGCGATTGGTAGAAATCAGAATTCAAGCAACACTACTTCACGGAATATGTGTTATCTCACAAACCGTACGTCGAAATTGCATGAAATTTAGGGAGCTGGTAGCTAACATCATAGGGCACCTTTCATAGGGTTCGAAGCCTATTTGGATGCAATAATAGGGATAGGTACCGAACCCTATTCTAGGCCACAATAGGCTTGGAAATTTTTGTGTGGCCTCGTCTTTGTCTCCCGAACCTTTTGTCAAAATTTCATCTCGATTCGTGCACGTCTTCCATTATAACTACAGCAGACATGGCATCATGAAAGAGACTTCTTTCTGGTTCTCTTTATCTTCAAAAAGGATACACTCTACCAATTTTATTCTTGGATTTTGGATTGTAATTGTGAACAAAGTTTAGTATGATTAAAATGATGATTTGGGAGTGGACGTAGGCTAGAGTTAGTCGAACCACTATAAATTTTGTCTCTTTTTACTTGTTGTCCGATTATTTTAATTTTTTTCTTCATTTATTTCTCTTCATATTTATATGATTGGATTGGATATCGGTAATTTTACATAATTGGGTGTTGGTAGCCAATTTGACGCCAACATTTTGGTGCTTTCACTAAGAATGCTAGCCCCCATGGATTTGGAGTTCAGATTTGGAATCAATTAGAGTGCTTGGATTTGGTGCGATGTTGAGACAATCAACAAGGAGACAAGTAGCGTATGAGAGCCAACATGAAAGGAGTCATGAGGCTTCCTCAGGAACGGGAACTAATAAAACATCTATCTACATCACCAGAGACAATGATGGACGCTTTGTAGGAACAGATGCTGAAAAGTAAGGAGAAGATGATGTAGAATCTATTTCGACAGATCGGGCAGGCTAGAGCCATAGGAGTTGTTGGAATGCAAAAACAAGGAGTTAGAATGATAGGGACTACTAGAGCCATGGATCAAGGAGTTAAAGTGGCAAGATTCGTTGGAAATCAGGACCGGGAGAATTGAGACAGAGCTATTGAACAAAGGAGTGGAATAGTGTAGCACGGGGTAGTACACTCCCATCTTAGAGGGATAGGGACTGATCCCTCCAGTGGGATTGGCACCGATCCCAAAAGACATAGGGGCATGCCCCTAGCTCTAGTCGATCGTAATGCTGGAGGATCTATGGTCGATCCCATGGAGCTTAGTGCAAATTGGAATTTAGATGCTCGTCCAGAGGAGTACGTTCAAGAATTCCCTCGTAGACTCGGGGGGCATCTTGGACATGATGATAGGAGACTACCACTGGAAGTCAATGACAGGTTTGTAGAGATGATCAGACGAGCTATGCATCGAGGATTAGTGAATATGGATATGGAGGATGTAAATAAAAGTTCATTCGCTCCTAATATCAAGCATGCTAGGAATCCATCAGAATTAAAACTACCAACACTAGAAGTTTATGATGGAAAGTCGGATCCAACTATGCATACGATGAGGTATATACAGCACATGGAAGTACTGGGTGCGTCAAAAGAAGTCCAGGCACGACGCTTCCCTTATACTTAGTGGATGTAGCTGTGTTGTGGTTCAGAAAGGCGGAGCGCAGTTCTATTAGGACATGGATGGAATTGGTCGATAGGTTTATGAAGCAGCTTCGGGTTCACATTAGGAGACTCAAGAATGTGATGACATTGACATCAATAAAGCAGTGGGTAGGAGAATCACTCAATAATTTCTTAACCAGGTTCAACGCAGCAGTTGTTTCGGTGGATCGACCAGATCCATCAGTGGTTTTGATGGCGGCAGTGTCAGGAGTTGCAGATAATTCAGATTTTAAGATATCACTGATATGGGATCCACCGATGGATCTCGGGGAATTCTCCCATGAAGCAGAAAGGAATCTACGATAAGAAGATGTGAAAGCTGATAAAAAGGCAACGGAAGTTAATACGGTACAGGGTGGAGAACCGCCCGGTGAAAGCTCAAGAAAGGATAAGGGTAAACGAAACATGGATAATAGCTTTGATGGATAAAAGAAACAGAGGGGGAAACCAAATTCTCTTCTTACTCACAATTGAATGAAAACATATAAAGGATATATTTGGATACTCAAGTATGCCTTCCGTATCAAAGGTTGACAAGGAGATAACCCACCGAACGCAAACGTACATCTGGAAAGCGTTGCATATTCCAAGAGCTAGATGGCTACAATAAAAATAACTATAGGCATTTGAAGGATATCATTGAGGAACACGTGAGGAATGGTCAGATATAATAATATGGACTCGGGCTACGGTATTGGAATAGGAGCAACCACCGTCCACCTCGAATGAAAATGGCACTAGATCAAGGCATCATCATCAACTTGTCATCAATTGATTAAGATAGCATAGAATAAGTAACAAACTCCGTAGTAGGACGGCCAAGTCAATTACACATGTATAGGATCGAGGACAGTCCCTAGGCATGCTCTGATGATGATAAACTATTATGCCCAGGTATGTGAAATTTTTTTTTCTTCTTGTTTGATTCGAACTCTGATTTATTGGTTGTTCGGACTCTTATTTTATGTTTTGGAAAATGGATTTAGGAATGTCTAAATTTGAATCAATGTAATAAATAATACTGGTCGTCAAGTATGCCTATGCCTGCCAAGGGGTAGGTCGCTATGCTCGAAGTTGATGAATCGGCCTCCTTAGGTTGTCGAGTATGGATTGTGCTCGACAAGGATCTTGAGAGATCAGGGTTGCCAGGTATGGACAACGCCTGGCAAGGGGAAGGTCGCTTTGCTCGAACATGATGGATCGGCCTATTCAAGTAATTAAGTATGGATTGTTCTTGCTAAAGATCCGGAAAGATCAAGGTCGTTATGTATGGACTATGCCTGGCAAGGGGTTGGTCGCTTTGCTCAAGCATGCTGAATCGGCCTACTCCGTTCGTCGAGTACATATTGTGCTCGGAGAGGATCCGGTGAGATCGAGGATTTGGATTTGGATAACAACCTAGAGAGGTCATGGATTTGGGTATCATCTTCGAACAACAATGGAGTTGGTTTTGGATGGATGCAGATTTGGATTGGATTCTGGATTGGAATATAAAGCTATCAATGGATTATGGATTTTTTATTTTATGGCAATTCAAAACACACCATCCTGTTACAAGGCAAGTTATAGGGGCAAAGGTTTAATCCGCCTTTTAGCAAGGTAGTACATAGGCAGATTTAACCCATAGGACTTCGTGATCATCAAGGAGTGAAGCCCGAAGAAATGGTTACCGGCTCGAAAATCGGCTATGAACAAGACTATGGACGATGATTGGGAGGATTCGGGTTGGATCCCTAATTTTTGTCCCAATCAAGGTGAAATTGGCATGAAGTGATAAGGAAGGCCTTGTGAGGGTATATTTCAAATTTCAAGACGATTGGAGTTCGTATGCTCAAGTTACAGACAGAAGTAGAGGGATCGGGTCATGTTCAGCTCAACAGCACAACCCAATGATGATTGCTCCATAACTCAACAATTACAAGGAGGATTGAAGCGAAACTTTAGAAATAGGAAGAATGGTCCCCAGGGAGTCTAACCTTGGGATTGCATGGCATTTGGAGAGATTTGGAGGGATCGACACTTATCACTCAATAGGGATCGGCCCTCTTCACTCTTAGGGATCGGCTAAACCCAACTTTATAGTAAAGATCGATCAATATCTATCAATATCTTAACATCTACACATCCAATTGACATAAAACTTAGAGGATAAGCTAATTACAATATGTCAAACATACCATAGGGATCATATATGATTTGGTGCAAGTTGGAGGGATCGGGACCTATCCCTCCATACGGATCGGCTATAATCAGCCTTTACAACATATTGCAACAAAGATTGATCAATAACTCAAGTTCTACTAGTCCAGTTAGCGTGAAACTTGGAGGCTAAGAAAATATAATATGGAGAAGCTCCTTTAAGGATCACATGGCATTTGGAAGAGACTGGTACCTATCCATCTAGAGGGATCGATACCAATCCCTCTAGAGGGATCAGCAAAAATAAGAGTTCAAGCAACATTGCTTCGTGCAAAATGCGATACCTCACAAATCGTACATTGGAATTGCATGAAATTTGCAAAGATGGCAGCTAACATCATAGGGCACTCCTCATAGGGATCACAACCCATTTGGATGGACTAATAGGGATCGGCACCCATCCCTATTATGGGCCCCAGCGCATTTGGAAATTTTTAGATGGCCTTGTTTTAGTCTCTTGAACCTTCTGTCAAAATTTCTGCTCGATCCGTGCACATCTTCCCTTATAAATATAGTAGGTATGGCATCAAAAAAGGACTTCTTTCTACTTCTCTTTATCTTCAACCTAGGCTATACTCGGCCAATAAAAAGGAATTTGGGAGTTCACGTAGGCCGGAGTTAGCTGAACCATTATAAATCTGGTCCCTTTTTACTTGCATTCTAATTATTTTAATTTTGTTCTTTATTCATTTCTCTTCATATTTATATGATTGGATTGGATATTGGTATTACATAACTGGGTGTTGGTGACCAATTTTGATGCCAACAAGAAGATAGAGAAATTAATGAATAAATTCCATGTGAAGATCCCATTCATTCAAGAAAAGACAACTGCTATGAGAACACTTGGATGACACCTATTATAGAATATCTTATCAGTGGAATAATACCATCTGACAATACAAAAGATATGAGAATCAGATGTCAAGCTCCAACCTTTACGATGATGGATGTAATTCTTTATAAGAAGGATATGCTCTTCCTTACTTAAGATGTATAAATCGTGAAGATTGGTTGAAGTTACTAAAAGAGGCACATGCAAGGTTTTATGGAGACCACTCCTATAGGATAAAATTAGCTAAAAAGTAATGAGACAAGGATTCTATTGGCCTCAAATGACTACTCAAGCTATAGAGCACATGAAGAAGTGTGAAAGGTGCCAAAAATACTAAAAGGTTCCTCATTTACCACAAAGCCAATTAACCCCGATCTTCAGTCCATGGCCCTTTGATGTATGGGAACCGATTTGATTGGACCATTGCCAATTTCTAAAGGAGGAGCAAAGTATGTTGTAGTTTTCATTGATTACTTTACCAAATGGGTAGAAGAAAAACCACTTCCTAAAATCACTTTTGGAAAAGTACTTAGATTTGTTATTAAGAACATCATCACTAGATTCGAGATCTCATACAAGATTGTATCAAACAATGGAACGCTATTTGAAAGTGAAGATTTTTATCGATTTTTCCATAAGAATAGGATCATCAAAAAAAATTCATCCATAGCACATCCAAAGGTCAATGGAGTTGTCGAAGCAGCCAACAAAACTATTAAGACCATTTTGAAAAACGACTGAATAAGTCTAAAGGAAATTAGGTGGAAGAATTGCCACTTGTAGTCTAGGCATATCGAATGTCCACCAAACATGCTATGGGCTATACCCCTTACTCTCTAATGTGTGGGTGTGAAACAATGTTACTAGTCGAAATTGAAACACCTTCACATTGAACAATTGCATATGCATTCGATCCAAACCATGAGTGAGTCATTGGATTTGATACATAAACCAAGGGATGAAGCGGCTATTCGAACTGCCAAATATCAGAGAAGAATCTCAAATACTAAAACTCAAAATTGAAGACAATATCATTTCAAAAAGGAGATCTAGTGCTCCTAACTATGACGACAAATATGAAAATTTCTGTAGACGGGCCGCTAGGACCAAACTGGGAAGGTCCTCTAATTGTATACAAAGTAATTCCTCTGGGAGCTTAAAAATTATGTGGACCAAATGGCAATATGGTTCCTAGATAATGGAACACGGAACATTTGTGGCCACATTTTTCAACATTGGACGAATAAAGTGCCTTTTTAAGAAAATCTACATAGTTAAGAGTAGAATTCTCCTTAAAATTAGAAACTGCCTTAAACGGTTATAAGCCTTTATCCACGCCAAGATGGCTAGGTCAAAGCACCTCCTAGAGGGAGGTCAGAGTAATCCTTTATCGATGCAACGCTATGGCCTAGTAAAAGTATCTGCAAGCACTTGATCTTGCCATGCTATGGTTAGATCAAGGTGCCCTCTAGAGGGGGGATGGAGTAATCCCTTGATCACACTATGCTATGCCCGGTTCAAGACACCGACCAGCCTTCAATCCCGCCTATAAGGCCTGGCTGGATCACATCCTGGAGGGAGGACAAAATAAGCCCTTGATCCCACCACGCCATGGTCTGGTCAAGGCACCGGACAAGCCTTTAGTCCCGCCTATAAAGCTCGGATAGAGCGCCTACTAGAAGGAGGTCGGGTAAGTCCTTGGGTCCAGCTTGTGGATAAGCTAACCAAGAGCATCAGACAACGACGGACTAAGACATCCAAGCCTGAGAAGTGGCACACAAAACATAAATAGTATATGAAGCCTAAAGGGTGGTGCATATCGAACAAATCAAGTACCTGGAACCAGAGAGGTGACACAAAGCAAAAGATTCAAACAATAAAACGTCCAAAGAATGGTGCAGAACAAATGGCTCAAATGAGAATTTATGAACTTCCATTATTCGAATAATGATTTCTAAACTTTCCTTCTTATTACCAGGAACAAATTTCTAATCTTATTTTGGGATAATAATTCCCGGATTACATTCATTATTAGACACAAATTTATGGCCTTCGCTAATTTCCAAAAAATTATTTTTGGACTTCACTTATTAGTACCCGAATCTGGGTTTCGGGTCTTTTGCAACTATTTTCTAGACTTCACTCATTAATAACTGAATCTGGGTTTGGGGACATCTGTTATTGATTTCAAGACCTATATTACGGATTTTGGTCTTCTACTAATTTCCAAATAGTAATTTCCGGATCTCTCTTACTAATACACGAATCTGGGTCTCGAGTCTTCTACTATTAACTTTTGGACTACACTTATCAATACCCGAATCAAGGTTTCAGGTCTTCTATTATTTCCATATAAGGTTTTTGAACTCCTAATATTTGTTCCCAAATGAGGATTCCTAGTCTTTTATAACTTATTTCCAAATGATGATCTCTAGACTTTTATTATTAAATGATTGTTCTTGGTCTTCTATTAGTTATTTTTAGAAGAAGATTTCTAAACTTCTACTATTAATGCTAGATTTGGATTTCTAGCCCTCTATTATTAATTCCATAATTAGATTTCTCGTCTACTATTTAACAAGAGTCGAATTTCTGGTCTTCTCTCATCATTATCAAAGTCGAATCTCAGGACTTCTATTATTGTCAGATAAGAATTACAGTCTTTAATCGTTCCCAACTATGGATTTCTCATCACTTATTTATATTCAGATGAGGATCTATTAATTTCCATTATTCTCATATATAGATTTTTGGAATTCTAAAACAATCTCCAATAATATGGACAAATTATTGAACATATTCTTATATAAATATTAAATAACAATGAGAAATGTTGTCTACTTTGTACTTTGTAGGAGAATAAGATTGATAAGGAAGACCATTGATAATGAAATGATGCAAAAGAGAATTCTTGGATTTTTGTCCTAATTAAAAAAAAACCTTCTTTTATACAAGAGAGGAAAATTTTAGCCACAAAATCCACTCAAGAGTGAAGGCATGAAAGAAAAGGCTTCCAAAATCATAAAAAAGCTTCCGGAAGTATCAAGGAGAGGCATCCAAAGGCCTCGAAAAATGTTCTTCATAGGGGTTTCGTAAGTGTTCAAAAGGGGTTCCATCATGACTTAAAGAAGAGGGTTTCAAAGGCATTAAAAATAGCTATCGAGGGAATCAGATTGGTACCGCAAGCATTGCGCACTTCCACAGAAAATGAAAGCCAAAGCTTATACCAACACTACCCCTTTCACATAGGTCGAATCTTTTGAAACGATTGGTTCCCCCACTGTTTACTTCTCATAGAAGAAAATTCAAGAAACTACCATTCCAAAAGTATTAAAAGTTAATCCTCCGCGATAGTTAAAGAAATTACCTTCGAAAATGACCTTTCGCAACCATTATTTATCCACCAGTGAACTCCATTCACATTAAGTAGTCCTTCCGCCACCATTACAACCTTTCGAACCAATCCAAGCACCCCTTTGCACTCGTCCATATAACCCACCCTAATTCTGATTTTAGGTTTCAAAGGTCAAGTAGGGGTCAGAAATGCTTCTGCTTATATTCAAATAGCACAATGAAGTACCATGATTCATTTGCCACCAAAAGAAGCACACGTTTCGATAGTGTTGAAAGGCTCCAAAACTATTCAAAAGCGGTATTGATGAATTTTAGATCAATATCCATCAATAGCACGCTTCTGATAGAGACAAAAGAGTTAATTTAAGTATGCCAGAAGATTGAATACCTACCTACAACTTTGAAACCATGAAAGCGGAAGGTTAAATGTAAAAGGAGGGATACGAATGGTCAGTGAAGAGACCTTTCGACAGCTTTGGAAGGATGGAAGTGGAAGGATCCAACCTGTATCTATAAATACGACCCCGGAGGTCCAAAATCAGGACCGATTTTTCATTCCTACATTTCTTTATCGAATTGAATTCTTGTAACCCTAAATCAAATTGAGGACAAATTTTATTACTTGTAATCCATTTGTGATAAATCAAAAGAGAGGATGCATGGACCTAATATTGATTTCAAACATGAGAATGATCATCTCTGCCATTAGCTTATCTAATAACCAATTGCACATGATACACACATATCTTCTTAACCCTTTATTAGCATATGCTACGCTATACAACCTATTTGGATATCTTGACTTTAAAATATATTATCATTATGTCCAAAAGCCTTACAACACAAAAGTAACGTGATGATGATAATTCAACATTATTGAGTCCCTTGGACTTATGACATTTATCCAAAATATGGCTCTATAGCATATTGAATCCACTCTTTAATCAAATTCATGTATATCAAGTTTCGAATCCTTTCGAAGGGTATTGGACCTTCAAAGGGGTTTTCTTTGTAACCGTTGAAACAAACCCTTTAGGAGGATTTCTTCGAAAGGCATTCGAATACTTTTGCATATATCTTGGCTTTTGAAGGAGATCCCCCTATTGCTGCTATGTTGACACCTTTGAAGGGCTTCATTTGAATGGGCTCTTGACCTAATTTTGATCCCTTTGAAAGCGGCGTTAAATAGGATTGCAACATTTAATCTCGGTTTTGACGATACAATTCCTTTTGAATTACTTCGAAAGGGATCTTCTTTTGATTCACTTTCAATCCAATACATCTTTGGATACTGACGATCATATCGTTAACACATATTATACTTCGAAATAATATATTTATATGGAGTATTAAACCTCTTTGATTTATAAATCAAGAAAGCGTCATCTTATAAAGGTTGGAATTTTGTTCTGAAATAAAAAATTTGGAAATTAGGAGTTTTGGATTTATTTGTAAAATTATTTTTGTGATTTTTTTTGAAAAATAATGGTTTTAAAAGATGAAAATGATATGAAAATATCATATGGATTATATAAAAGAATTGTAAATGGGAAAATAGAAAATTGAATATTATAATGATATAATATTATAATATTTAGAAATAAAGTGAAAATGGATTTCGGAATCAAATAAAATAGTAAATATGGGTTTAAAATTGTTTAAAATGATGTATAAAAGTTTAAAAGTGATTCGGTAAAGTTTGGTGAAGTTTGAAAAATTGAGTAAAAATGAGTTTGTCACGTAGCGATAGTTCACGATTTCGCGCAGAAAGCTAAATCAACCTGCAGAATGAAATATAAGTCGAATTTATTGAAAGAAGAATTTTTTAGCCTTTTGTAACTATAGTTTTCAAATGAAAAAGAAAATTCGAGTTTTCATTTAATCAATTTTTAGATATGTCCAAATCAAGTTTTCAAAATAGTCGTGTTTTGATAGCTCATAAAACATGGTTTTCAACTTTTTAGTTTGGATATTTTTAAATCTTTAAAAATATGAAATAAATTTTATAAATATACTAAAATGGTTTAAAAGGAATTTGAATTATAAAAATGGACATATATGTAATGGAATTAGTGTTTTGATCAATAAAGCTTTAGAATCACTGTTCACCGGCAATTTAACAATGCATTTGGCAACTTCTTAAATATACAGTTTCTTTGGTTTTCCTTTCAAATTTATTGGAAATGATTTTTGAATGATAAATCAAATATTTTTAAAGGTTTAGAGTTGATCAAATATTGTGATCGCCTTATGGGTGAAAGAGAGACAGTCTCTAGGCTGAAGTTTGGGGAACCAGTTACCTACTCCACCTAAGTATCCAGAGTGGCCCTACAAAAGGGATAGTTAAATTGATTTACTCAGATTGCATTTTCCTAAGATAAAAGAGAAGAGATCTAGAGTTTTCCCCCAAAGTTAAACAAGATTTCAAAATGAGGTTTTGGAAATATTTTTCGAAGTGAAAGACGAAATGATTGGTATTCCAAAGTTAAAAAGGGGTTCATATTAGCCAAAGTATTTGGTAAGAGGCTTAATAACCCATATATACTGAAAGAAACAAAACTGGTTTAAAGCTTATATCTCTGATGAGATATTTATTTGGATGAAAATATTTATAAATTGGTTGATGTTTAATAATCACCTATATGCCTGACATCTTTTTATCGATGATTGGTTCGGAGAGCCTGGGAACGGATTTAGGTGATTCCTATCCGAAAACCACTTCGAACCAATATATGCATTCGAAAGTGAAGACATGTTGAAGACAATGACTTTGAAGATGGAGATCTTCATAATGTAGGACTGCTTGCCGATAACCTCTGAGGTGATTCCTATATTATATATATGGTGGCAGTAGTGCCTTCGTACTGAAAATCTTCGTTTGGCAAGGACTACTCGCTACTAATCTTAGGGATGATTCTCAAATCGGATGTAGTTGGAGGAGTGCCTTCGGTTTGTCCTTCACTGGACAACTTGAATGAATGAATGCCTGACTTTGCATTTCTAAGACCATGTACATTAATTTTTACAAACGTACATCTGTTTGGTGGTGTAAGAGGTAATCCCTCTTGTACTTAACACTCTTCCGTAAGGAGTATGAACTAGGAGATTGTACTTTTGTGAAAATCAATAATGTGTTGTTAGAAATGGAAATGTGGCATTCTAACTGGACTAGGTGTTTATGACTATTCAAGCTAAGCTTCATTCTAAGGAGTATGAACTAGGTGTTTATGACTATTCAATCTAAGCTTAGGTAAACTCTGATATATGTATTTCAAATTTTCCGCTGTAAAGATTATTGATATTATAAATTATTCCATTCGTGTGAGATTCTGTTCTGTCTTTATTTTCTTTTACCCTTAACAATCGATTTTTTCGACACTTGAACGCTCAGCATGCAATATAGTGGACGTATCAGTGCCAGTTTTTAGGGTCTTGTTATGTAAGGTACAAATTGTAGCCCCAAACATAAAAGTTATACCATCCAATGCTTACTTTCCTTGGCCTCTAAGGTGTGGTCTACTCGAAATAGGGGTAGCCTTAGTGGCATAGGCTTGTCCACTTGGCTCTTCATTCGCCAGCTTCAGACATTGATTCTTGAGGTGGTCTTCCTCGTGGCAGCGATAACACTTTCCCTTAAAAGCTTCCATCATCAGACTCACCCTACAATATTTAGCTACATTGCCCTTCTTTTGACATCTCTTCCATATCTTACCCCCTTTCTATAATTTTCGTCTCGACTTCTTACTGGCCCAAAAGTTTCCCTTCTTGGTTTGATTTTGAGTAAGTCCTACCTTCTCCTTAACCACCTTTTTTCTTCCGCACTAGCCATCTACAACAAAGCCATATCAACTAACATCTCATATATAGCACCAGTGAGCACTTGGGTTAACAATAATTCTCTAAGTGGGGAGTTCAGGCCCTTCACAAACTTCATGGCCTTTTTCATAGGCGTATCATTCAAGCTCATCTTAAAGTTAGCTAATTATGTAGACTAACAAATGTACTTCTTTAAGGTGGAGTCTCCCTGCATAAATTGTATAAATTTCTCCAGTTGTAAACTTAAATCTGTCATTGACATAAACCTTGACTCGAATCTATTCTTGAATTAATCCTAAGTGAAAATCCTTCCAACATTCTTCTCTGCTACAGTACTTCATGAATATTGGGCTTCTTCCTTACGGTGCCAAGCAGTCATTCTCCTCTTCGGCTGATCCTCCCAACCGAGCTCCTAAAATATCTTCTTGCGGTCATTTGTCTAAGTAACTCTATTAAACCCTCCATTCTATAATATACTCTTCCTCTCGTATTGAGAATGTCCTTACACGTCTTTGGAAAGTCGGTGGGATGGGGTGCTGTGTCGGCAAGCAAGGTAGTGGGTGTCGTCGGTGTAGCTTGAGGAATAGGGACTTTACCTACTTGCCTATGGTATTGTTTAAACCATTTAGGAGTCCCTTGAATTGGCAGGTCTTCCCCGGGCAAGGTTCCAAACCTCAGAAGAAGGATGATTTTCAGCCATATCAATTATCTATAGATTGATCTTTTAGTTATAACTTCCTAAGATAGTATTATATGCAAAAAAAAAAAGATTTTCCCATTGTATGAGCGTATATTCAAAAATAGTATATATACAATATGGGTTTTTTGGAAATAATTTTCAAAAATAACAATTTGCCACTCATACGTGTACTTTTATCGGTTGATCAGGTAACCTATGCTCTAATATAAAATGTAACATCCTGTCGCCAAACAGGCCTAAATCCCAATCAAGGAAAGGTCGCTCGAAACTTAGAATCGTTCAAAAGCTGGACTCTGGTTGGTAAGAAGAACACTATAGAGCTATTTATCAATTCATTCAGAACTCACATCAAAAGGATAAAATATAGTAATGTAAATAGTGCCCATTTTATTTCAGGTTCTAAATGTCACAAAACAAAACCATAACACAATGTCAACAATAACCATTACATCGTCTTGTTCAAAATACATTTTTAACGTATGTTGGGTACATCAGAAAATAGTATAAATATATAAATAGACTACTTCCATAACTCCTCTCATTGTCATCTTTATCTTGATCGTTGTCTCCTTCCTTAACATGTATTGTAATGAGGAGGATGTCAGGACAAAAATGTCCAGTGAATAGAAAATATGGAGTCTTTCTATATCAGTACTTGGGTAGTATAATTTAAATAAGGATACATCTTTTGCATTTTAAAATATTTGCTAAATCATTTGATACTTCATATAAGGAAAAGAGGTGGGCTCTCAAGCAACCACCTAATACCTTCAATCCCTAAAGAAGGTTTTCCCATAATTTGGCAAAGCCAACCGACTTTATAGTGGGTCATGCCACTATATATAAATGTAGAAAAGGTGTTCTGCACATGCACAGAAAAAACTATATGGTTTTATAGTTGTCATTCCACTTAGAGTACATAACATGAGAGATGCTAGGTACTTTTGCAGCTATAATAATGACCAAAGGAAACATCGGTTCCTCCTCCCGAGAGGAGGATTAATCACTTCCCATAATTAGTAACCTATAACCACTATCATTATTGTCCACCAATGCTAGATATAGAACCCAAGCCACTAAATACCTTTTAATGGAATATAGGCAGACTATGACCATTTAAGACCTCAATTGAGGTAGGCCCACATCATTAATACCTATTCCCAAGGCAGAATCCATACCGACCTCTATCTAGCCGACATTGCTTAGAAATCTATTCGGACACTTAGTACGTTAATTGAAGCGGACTTTTCGGAGATATCCTCAAACGTGCCTAAAACATATCCAACCATTTAATACTTCATGTAAGGAAAGAGGTAGGCTTTTAAACAACCACTTAATATCTTCAATTCCCCTAAGCGGGTCCATTGTATTATGAACCGTATACTATGGAGACGTCTCACATTAGTCCAACAATTCGTAGAAACTAGTAGACAGACTAGCTGGGCTGATTTATCCTATAGAATTGAGACTAACCTCGCATCATCTTTAGTTACTTATTATAGTCGATGTCTCACATTAGCACTAAAGTCACATTATTGGTAGTCAGATTAGCTGGACAAACTTCCATGTGCTTTTAACTGGCCTTGCATCCCTATAACTTAGTCATATTTCATAACACTCTCCAAGTGTATTTTCACATATCTCACTATATTCATTATTTAGGCTTTATAAGAAGTCCTTCTTATTTTTCCTAATTAATTACTTTCCTAAGGAGGATTTAATTTATAACTATTAACCTAATTAACTACACTATTAATACATTACAATGTACATAATTTATGTTAGTTTATACATATATATAGGCATGCGAAAATTACGTACTAAACTAAAGTTCAAATGTCAAATCTTCTAATGTCATAAAGTCTTATTTCCACCATAGAAGTTTTACTATAAATCCATTATTCAAAAATCAAATCAGTAGACTTGTACTTTGAATCCAACTTCCAATTTATTTTATATTAAAATAGTGGAATAAAATAATAATAATGAAAACATATAATTTAACTAATTTTATGCTATATTGAACTACTTTTTATGAAATTAGATTACAAAATTTCTATTTAATTTGTAGAAATGGGTGGTGCGAACTACGAATAAGAATTCATATCTTACACACCATTCCTTAATCAAATCCCTTAATCAAATCCAAAGAAGAAAAAGAAGAAAAAGAAAAAGAAATGGAATAGAAGGTAAAGCATGTATGTTGCAAAATCCATAAAAACTCCATTATTTTAATACAAAATAGTGAAGATTCTAATCCAAGAATTGATATTTCGCTTGGGGGAGTTTTAGGGATTTTCATTGTGATGTTTTCATAATCCAAAACTCCCAAAAGCATATATCAAATCCAAATTACACTTTACTAAATAGAAATAATAAGGTTTTCACTCACAAAGGTACTTAGCTTTGCCTTCACTTAGATTTGACACGCCTTCAATGAAACCTTTTAGATCTCTTCTTTTTATACATACAGCAAAGGAATTGTATATACGATTTAGAAATTTGAGGTTTGAAGGAGAAAAGATTGAGAAAATAAACAAATATAGATATATATGATTTCTTACTTGATGCCTATTGGAGTTTTCTAAATCTACGAAGAGACAAATTGATAGATCTTCGCTAATGTTTCCAAAATATTGTGTGAATAAAAATAAGGAGGGTAGCCTATTATTTATAGTGATTGGAATGCACCAGAGCCATCAGATGAAGATGGATTAAAAAAATAAAACTTGGTATGTTAAATTAAACTAAACCCTAGCCGCCACTTATAGACAACGGTCGACCTGTCGTGGTCAAGGGGTTAACCGCTCCCCTATTTTGGGAACATTAAAATTGTTGTCGTTTTTTAATTTATTTTCATCCTTAATTATTGTTCAACATTAATGTTAATTTTAACATTTACTTAAACCCTAAGAATAATTACCATTAACTTTTGAATTTCAAATTTGGAATTAATTATTAATTTCAATTTTAATCCTTTATTATTTTAAACTCGAAAATTTTGAATGCCTATAACTTCTTTGTTTGTACTCCATTTTCAACATATTATTTACAGAAATTGACCAGAATTTCGCTACGTACGCAACGACGTAACTTTCGTGGTCAAATTCCAAATTTTGCTAAATTTTCATTTTTTTCTGCTATCTTATACAAATTAATTTATCCAATTTATTTATAGTTGATTTACGGGGTGTTACATCGTGGTTCATTGCCCATCTCGCCAGTTGAGGGAACCAAGTCCTATCAATTTATATATCAGATTTGAAGAATAAATACATTCCGATAGCACCCAATATCAATATTGATTATTATGTTTGAATGATTTCCAAATAACCATCAATTACTTATTTATAAATTTTAAATCAAACGCAACGCAAAAATAAAAAATACCTTGGGATCGATCATGATAACATATAGAAGACTTTAACCTAGTGGTAATCCTACATAGTTTATTCAAAGAAAAATAAAAATGAAAAAATTAAACCTAATTCCAATCCGTTTTGATTATAGGAAATCATTCTCGACCCAAATGCATGGCTACAGTCGAGTACATCTGCCGTAGATAGTGACCGCTCCTGTTGCACCACTACGGTTTGTTTCCTTACATATTTTTGAAGTAGTTTTCTTTGAACATAATCCTCTGTCTAGTTGCATAGATGTTTGCATTCATTAGTCTCGTGCCCATTCTGCTCGTGGAATATGCGGTATTTTCTAAAATTTCTCTCTTGGTCAATAGGCTCTATCTTCACTGGTATTCTACATAGAATTGGCCCTTGTATCCAAGTAGGTCCTCTCCGAGAATTCTGTCAATTCAGTATAAGAGGAAAACTTTGGTTCTCTATTTCATCGCTTCAATTCTCCAAAGCCATCAGCAACTATCGATTTTCTCTTATCTTTTCTGCCTCCTTCCTTAGATGGTCCTCCATCCTTCACGAGGTTAACTTTTTCATTTTTATTTGTTTCAACATCCTCTTGGCGTGGAAACCTATAAGCTTGGTAGTAGAAATCTGCAAGGTCCACTAGTGGATCACTTCCTAAAGCAATTTTGAAATTAGTTCTACTTGCAATCCTGAAAACCATCGCCGTTAGAATTGTCGATAGGTCTAGCTTTTGCATTGTAAGGGCTGTTGTGTTGAATCTAGTAAGATAACTCCACGGGGTCTCTCCAACCTTGTGCTTCACATTTTAGAGCGTAATCACATTCTCGGTCATGCTATATGAACTTTGAACTATTTCATAAATCTATCCACTAGTAGGGTTCACATGCCGACGGATCCGTTCTCTAGCTGTCGTAAACAAATTGCTGTTAGATTCATCAATTATAACAAGAAACACCATCCCATTACTTTCTCTGAAGCACCTAACACTCCTATATCTTGGATATATCTCATCAAGCGAACAGTCAGATTTATCCTTCCATTGTACATCTCCAATATCAGCAGTTAAAAATCATATGGGTTCCTGGCATATCAGATGTTTGGGGTGAATGGATTTTTATTCATATCCTCCAAAATTTGATCTAGGGACCCACTTCTCAAGACCGGTCTTATCATGTCAGCTATCCTATGGTTATCATTCCATGGAAATTTTTGGGGCACTCCTTGAACTTGCCTCAAATTTTCATCTTTCCCCCGTTCTTACGTGGAGTTTCTGGCCCCAACCCATGTGATTGTACACTTGTATTCTCGTTTGCATCTCTGACTCCAACATCGCCTGTTACCGAAGTAATAATTAATTTGAGTTGATAATAGTAATTTGTTTAATTAAATTGGAAATTGGAAATTTAGTCAATAATTTTTTTTGAAATTATTAATAAAATGAATTAAATTGTAAAAATAACATAATTGAATTTAATAAGGTTAAAATATGGAAAATGTTCTAAAAGAGGGATGCACTGGGAAATAAAAACAAATATAAATTGAGTTTTCTTATTACATTTTAAAGTCCAAAATTCAAGTAACTAAGCCCAAGCTCTTTTCTAGATATTTCTATCCCCTATAATATTACATGAAAAAAATCTATTCTAAGGTAGGAGGATTTTTGTTTTCCTTTCTTTGGAAGCTATTAATCCAATCATTCCCTTGAAGCTATCCTGCATAAAAGAAAAAGATTAAAAAATATATAGCTATGTCTCTCCATTTCGAATCTAAGAAGAATTACATTAATTAAGAACAAGGTCAGCAAATTTGAATGGGAATCTTCATATTAATATGCGACTATGGTGAGGAAGTAATCAGGCTATGTTGTGATGGAGAGTTGCTAGGACGATGTATGCGTGCTCAGATCAGAAGAAGATTATGTTGAATAGTTTCCTACGGTGAGTGCTTTCTACTCACATAATTATGTTCTAATCTTAAAATTTTATGAAATATGTTGTTTGGTTTGTAGTGCATAGAATTTCATGTCTTTGTTTTGTTGTGTACTAGTGTGCTTGTGTATACCCATGTGTGTGTATTGGTATATGCGTGCGTGTGTTATAAAGGGCGTGAAGTTGCATGTGTGTGTGTGTGTAAGTGTGTTTGGATTTTTGTAACAACCCATATTTTTAGTAACGTTATTTAGGATATTTAATTCGTTAAACAAAATAAAATAATCTAATAAGTAAGGGAATGAGATTTGTAATAATAAGAGAGGTAGTTGTGCTTAGATAAACTAATGAACTAAAGGAACTAAAATTGATTAAGTTAAGGTAAATAGACAAGGGTAAAATAGGAAAGAGAAATACCCTTGTACCCGAAACCATCATACTCCACGCATTCATTTTCAAAAGTCCACATATAAAAAAAAATAGAGGCTGAAACTAAGCAATATCAAGAGGAAGAAGATAATCAACATAGATAAAAGATCAATCTCATTTCCTTAACATTAATGCAAGGTGAATAGTAACTACATCTCATATTTTTGATTTATTTCGGATTTAGATTGATTGCGAAAGTATTTGCAAATGTTTTATCATGTTTTGAATGATACATACACATACACACACACACTTGTTGATGATTTGTGCTTATTCATATAGATTTTATGATATGTTTTAATATAAAAACCCTACTATATGACATCCAATTGCCTTGCAAATTTAGATTTAGATTAAAAATGATAATCTAGAAATGTAACAACCAGGTATTTTCAACCATTCGCATCCATTATAAGTGTATGGGTAGACACTCATGCCGAAATTGAATTGCTCAAAATACCGCGTTGTAAATAAAAATTTGGCAAATCTCAGAATATACAGTAAATAAAATCATAGATCACAGACACAGAGTAATGATAATGCAGTGAAAGTAAAAGAGGAGATAGTAGTTCATGAAGCTACTATATAAAATATGAGATACATCAGAGTTAAATAAGATACAACAGAAGAGTAACAGGATACATCAGGTACAAATCAGATACATCACTGAACCACTGGATACTGAAACAAAATAGATGGCTGGATCTTCAAGAAAAGCTCTAACGCCGAAGGTGAATCTTGAATGCTAACTCAATCAATCTGACCCGAGCGTAAAGCAAAACACAAAACCCTCGAGTCAGGACATAAATACTTATAAACTGTAAATCAACTCAAGTGAACAGTAACAAAATGCATCAGTAACTTAAAGGATGCTTGGGACCGCCCATCCTCTAAAGATCCGTTAAACTATTTACTATGTAGTAATATACGCTATATACGGTAGTGTCTAATCAGTAAAGTATAATCATATAGAAAATAGCGTTAAGGGGATGGTGAACCTTAACGCGGTCGGATCTTTAAAACCAAAATCGTAGTGGGCTCGATATAAGGATATGACACGGCACGCGAGGCAATGCCAGGGTGGATACACCGTTTGCACTCCCGGACCGATGGTGACGGTAAGCCAGCAGCTTCCGCCCACCTCGAACAATACCCCCGAATCAAAGTGGCGCCACCGAATCGAATCACAACAGTAATAGAATGGTTTCCGATGGAGCATGCTCGATGAAAGGGTACGACCCTTTGTGTAGCCCGGTATAGCTCCTGTTTTAGTCATATATGCCAACTCACGGGAGTTGGGTCCACGTAATATACCTCGAGAACGTCGCCACCATCCTACTTCATTCTGGAATCTCCACCGCGTACACAGTTGTTAAAGTGGTTTTCGGTATTGACCGGCTATAAGACAATATCCGATCCCGGTCTCTTTAACAACCAATCGTTATTATAACCCGTAGTTATAACTTTAAAAATATTTTATACTTCAAAATAAAATACCCTTTTCAATCCAAATCTTTATCAAAATAAAGATTAAATCATTTCCAAAACCATTTCAATATATCATCGTAAAATATCTTTCAATTCAAATATTTATCAAAATAAATATCAAGTCATTTCTAACCATTTCAATATATTAAATTTTCATACCCTTTCAACACTACCTTTCAGTTCCAAAATATCATATCTTTCAGAACTTCTTTTTAAATCATGTTAATATCAAAATGTCCTATCTTTCAAACTCCGTTTTTCAAATCATTTAATATCAAAAATATCATATCTTTCAAAACTTCATTTCAAATCATTTTAATATATCAAAATATCATATCCTTTCAAAACTTCATTTTCAAATCATTTTAATATATCAAAATATCGTATCTTTTCAAAACTTCATTCATTTCAAATCATTATTCATTTTATTCAATCTAAAATACCATTTCAATTCATATTTTAAAACAGTTTATATTCCAAAAATTCTTCTTCTTTTTTCATTTCAATGAAGTTATTATGCTTAATAATTAAATTATTAAATTTCCAAAAATTTCAACTTCCAAAGTTCATTTATTCACTTAAGTTTATCAAAACAGTGAAAATTCACTTTTCGCATCATTTAGAAAACTTATACGGAAAGTTACATTCAAAACAGTTCAATTTAACAAAAGACAGCATTTTAAAATGTTACAATAGGTTTACTTAAATTCGAATAACTTAGTTAAATTCAAAAATTATAGCACTTACAAAGATTGTTATAATAACTTTTAATTTAACTTAGCTTTTTAGTTCATTATCATCAACTACAGCGTTTACAAATGCTGTAATATCATTTACATTGTAATTAATAGCATTTTAAAAAAATGCAGTCAATTAACTTCGAATATTCAATAAAATTTCTCAACCAATTATATTTTTATTAAAAACATTTTTAACTTATAAAATCATACATTTTAACATTTATAACATCATTTAATTTTCCTCAAGTTCATGATTTTATAAAGTTAAATTTCCATTCAAAAATCAAGATTTAATAATAATAATTCACTTATTAAAATGCAATGTTGAATTTTTTAAAATCCATTACATTAAATTTCAACTTAACATTTAAGTTCAAATTCTCAAATATAACTTAGTTTTATTTTTATTTACTTAACTAAAAGTTCACCTTTACGTCAATTTCATAAATTTCCAGTTTTAGTTATATTTCAAAATTTCAAATTACAATATTCATTCATTTCACATTTCACCTTTATTAAAATCATTAATATGATATAAAAATCACTTTAAATTTATTTAAATTCAAATTATCATAAATTTATCATAATTTCATATTCAATTAAATTTCCAATTATAATTAAATCAAAATTTCCAAAATAACTTACGTTCAAAATTTCTAACTTTTTCATTAATTCATTTCACTTACAATTATTCAGAAAATCAATAATAATTTACAAAAATCCTTTTTTTTATTAAATTTAAAATCAAAATATTATAATAATTAAATTTCTAAAATATTTAAAATTTTAGAAAAACATATTTTAACTACGGGCCTGTATATAATTTTCTACGCTAGGTAAAGCGATACAGGTAATATATCATTTCAACCCATAATTTACAAAGAAAATCCGGGTTTTATCATTTCAAACCCACAATCCCAAGTTAAAATAAATTAAATAAAATAAATCAGGCCTATCATTTCAGCCCGTAATGATTCTATTCTAACAGGGAACTTGCAGTGTAATCATATACAGGAATAATATAAACAAGGTCAATATCACAATATACAGTCATATATCAGATGTCAGGTGAAAATTAACAGTTTAAACATGGTAATAACATGGTAATAACATGGCATAGCATATCATATGATCATCATTATCTTGCATAAACATTTTATATTACTAAACACTTGTCATCAATTCACTTCTCATAAGTATAAATGTCAGAGTGAGAAAGACTCACATTTTTCAAGCTGAAGACCAAAACAACAAACACAAGAGCGATTCCAAAAGCACGACAAGCACGATATAACATGACTTTTGATTTGAATGAATGGAGAGCCTTGATATTTGTCTTGTAAACAATAAACAAAACAAGACAACACACACATAAATATTCAACGCAAAACAATGTTGAAACAATGAAAATACGAAGCAACAAAGGAATAGATTACTTGACCTTGCTTTAACCATTCAAATGCTTGGCCTAGGAGGTTCTTGGGTTCAGCCATGATGATGATATGCTCAGGTTTGGCATCATAACTCACGGCTAGAAGGAGTATGGAGTGGTAGGGTTATAACATGAAGCATACAATTGATCAAGGCAACATATACGAAGTTTTTGAGCACAACAAGGCTCGGCCTTGGGTCAAGTGGGGCTTGGCCATACTTGTACAGGTTTGGACAGTAGATGGAGGGTTGTGGGGAGGTCTAGAAAAGGTGGTGGTGGCGGCCTATGGTGGTGGCCAAGGTGGTGGATGAAGATATGAAGTGATAAGGTGGCTATCATGAATGTTTCAAGGCTTTATGCATTGTTTTTATGGAGTTTTGGTTCATGGAGTCTTGGCCATGTCAATTTCAGATCTGGACAGAGGCTAAGATGAAGTGTATTGGTGGTAGCAAGGTGGTGGTCATGGCTAAAGGTGGTGGCCATGGTGAAGTATGAAGGTGGTGAAGTAATAGTGGTGGCTAGGGTATTGTTTTGGACATTATTTGCAATTTTGTGGAGTTTTGTCACTAAGGGAGGTGTGGCCATGGATGGATCTGAAATGATGGCTGGAGATGATGACAAGGAAGATTGGTAGGGGATGGTGGAGAGTATGGTAGTGATGGTGGGTGGTAGAGGCCAATCCAGAAAGCATAGAAAACTAGGCAAAATACATAGAAAATGAGAAGAAAAAGGTAGAAAAAAGATGTAGCCATTACCAGATTTTTTTCTCAAGATGGAGGCCATGATTTTTAGGGTTTTGGAGCTTTAAAATTCGTGAATAATATGAGCGAGTCGGCTGCAAAGGATGAGGAAAGGAATGGCTAAGATAAATTAATGTATTAATTGCAAAAAGAAACGGATAAAACGTCTTTACGTTTCAGGCTTTTAAGATCTCTTAACTTTCTAAACCTTTTGCATTTCCTTCTCTTTTTAATTTTATAAAAACAAAATAAACTCAGAAATGTTATTTAAAATCGAAACTAAGTAAGAATAAAATAAAATAAATAATTTATTTTAAGTAAAATTGAAAAAGGAAATAAGAAATTGCTTAAAAATAACAACCCTGACATAAAAATTACAAGAAGATCTCCAATGACTTTGAAAAATTTATTACTTCATAAAAAACTATTAAAACACAAAATTTGAATTAAAAATGGTTTTAAAACATTTTCAAGGTAAAATAATAATTTAATTTTTATTAAATAGAAAGATAAATAAAGAAAAATGCAGTAAATACCAACTAGGCTTTATAAATTGAAATAAATTCAAATAAACTTTAGAAAAATTATACTATCATTTTAAAAATACTTAAAAGTCAAAATATACATAATATAACATATTAAGAAGAAGTAATTTATACAATTTAAAATAGTCATTGTTAAATAACCCTATATACGTACAATATTGTAAAGGGTATAACTTTCACAATTTACATCCGATTTCAACGAAACGAAAAGTGGTGTTCTTAGAATTTTATGTACTCTCATAATAAAAGAAAAAATTAAAATTTTAAAATTTTAAAATTTTAAGTTGAAAGTCACAGTTTGACTATTTTGACCAAAATCAGCATTTCAGGCAAATATTCAACTTACATAAGTTTGGAATTATAACTCATATAAAATCAAGATTATATTTAAATAATAAATTTAATCATTTCAAATAAGTAAAATAAGTTTTTAAATCAAAATCGTACATTAAAAATAATTAAAATATACAATAAAATAATTACAAAATACAGGGTTGTTACACTCTCCCCCACTCAAAACTTTTCGTCCCCGAAAAGGAATGATGTATGTAAGGGCATAGAAAAGATAGAGTGAAATAGGATTAAGATAAGGTGACAAGAAGATCGAAGTTATACCTGATAACTATTGTTATAGGTAAGTTTAACAAGGTGGAGGTGATCTTTTCAAGATCCTCTAGAATCAAGAACACAAGCACGAAAAAGGTGGATTCAAAATGATTACCAAATGTCTATCAAAGATTATAGAAAGATTTCTAAACAGAAAGATTATAGAAAGATGCCTATACAGGTCTACAGCAAGATAAGGATGATAAGGACAACCAAAAGATAGTTTGAAAAACAAAATAAGGAAATGAATTTGAAAGCACAGAAATTTCAACTTAAATAGAGAATAAATCTGTACACAAGTTAAATAAATCTTAACTATATCAAATTCCATTATCTTATTATCCAATCATCTAAAAATAAAAAAATTTAAAACCCATAAAATAATCATTTATTGCACTCACAATGTACTTAATAAATTTAATTCTCTTTATTCCTCTCATTATATTTTTCACTTATGTTAGACATACTTACACTTATTATAACTGCTTTCTTTTATTCTTAGTTCTTTTAACATTATTTTATTGTAAGTTATTCAATTACCCTTTATTATATTTACCTCTGTTAATCATTTTATAATTAAAATTTAAGTGTATAACATTTATTATAACCACTCAAATTTTATTTATAAAATCTTTTTATATCGTATATTATCCAATTACATTTTTAACTTCTGAAATTTTGGTAAGTTATATTGGAATGCAATTGTATTATACAAATAAAACTTTCGAATTCAATTATCTCAAGTTTGAATCATTTATCCAAATTTTTGATTTTCTTTTTACAATTAAAATTATTCTCCAAGCTAAAATTTAAGAATTAAATTTCCGATTACATTCAAACCATTTAGAGATAAGTAATAATATACACATAATATGTCAAATCAAATTTCAATCATATATCTATATATATACATATATATTATAAATCAAGTCATATTTCAAAAAATTCAAACCAAATTAAATTCCCCAAAACAAAGCTGTAGCAAGACTACAGAACAGTCTCTTAACTTCGAAACTCGAAAATGAACGTCGATGATGTCGCGATCATCACCGAAGTTATTTTCCAGCGACAAAGAGAAGAGCACTATAAAATTCTTTGGAAACAAATTCTATTTGAAAATACTTTAAATAATATATCCCCTTTTTAAAACTTTAAACACAAAGTTCGAAATAATCGAAATTTAAATCCTCAAATTCTTGTTTTAAATTCATTTCAGTTCCCAAATAAATTTATAAACAAATATTTACAGATCTATTTGTAGAACAATAAATGATAAATCAAGTATTATCATTTCAAATTATCAATTTAAATCATTTCATTAAGTTCCATAAATTTACTTATATATCAAAATTTATTTCATTAACCAATTTTTTTTTCAAAAAAATATATTGTGTCCGTTTGTTCTGTCAAAGTGTTTTAGAAATCCTATCGATAGCGTTGATCAGACGAATCGATCAGAAACCCAAATCAACATCAACAACTCAAACAACACAATACATAAAACATTTTAATTTTAAATATTAGTTTACAAAAACACTATACATGAATAGATTTTCAAAGAAGGATAGAGATTCAAATTTTTGATTAACACAAATCAAAGGAGATTATGATTTAAAAATAAGTTGGAAACAAGGATGACATGATTAAATAACAGAATAGGAAGATGGATAAGCTTATATAAATCACGGGCAACCTTAACTGGGTTAACCGTGACTTAAAGAATAAGATCAATGTTGATTTTTCTAGGGTAAATCTACATTCGATCTCAAGAGTTAGAGTTTGAAATAACAAAAGATATTAGCATCTAAACCAAGGATAGATAAGAATCTCTGGTGAATCGATGCTAACTGCAAAGGAGTTTTCCCCCTTTTCAATTAAATTTGAAATTGGCGTGACCGCCGACTCACTAGAAAGATCATTCGAAGCGGAGTTATGGAATGCTCCAGAGTCAAGAGAAGATGAATAGTGAGGGATACGAATGGATTTTGGAACCGTAGGGAACGTTCCAAAATTCAAAGGAATCGAGTCAAAAAGGAAGAGATTCAAACTCTAATGAAAGTGATTCTGTAAATACATTCACTCCATATGCTGAGTTTTGCCTAGAGCTACCAACCTGGCTCTGATACCAACTGTAACAACTAGGTATTTTCAACCATTCGCATCCATTATAAGTGTATGGGTAGACACTCATGCCGAAATTGAATTGCTCAAAATACCGCGTTGTAAATAAAAATTTGGCAAATCTCAGAATATACAGTAAATAAAATCACAGATCACAGACACAGAGTAATGATAATGCAGCGGAAGTAAAAGAGGAGATAGTAGTTCATGAAGCTACTATATAAAATAAGAGATACATCAGATTTAAATAAGATACAACAGAAGAGTAACATGATACATCAGGTACAAATCAGATACATCACTGAACCATTGGATACTGAAACAAAATAGATGGCTGGATCTTCAAGGAAAGCTCTAACGCCGAAGGTGAATCTTGAATGCTAACTCAATCAATCTGACCCGAGCTAAAGCAAAACACAAAACCCTCGAGTCAGGACATAAATACTTATAAACTGTAAATCAACTCAAGTGAACAGTAACAAAATGCATCAGTAACTTAAAGGATGCTTGGGACCGCCCATCCTCTAAGGATCCGTTAAACTATTTACTATGTAGTAATATACGCTACATACGGTAGTGTCTAATCAGTAAAGTATAATCATATAGAAAATAGCGTTAAGGGGATGGTGAACCTTAACGCGGTCGGATCTTTAAAACCAAAATCGTAGTGGGCTCGATATAAGGATATGACACGGCATGCGAGGCAATGCCAGGGTGGATACACCGTTTGCACTCCCGGACCGGTGGTGACGGCAAGCCAGCAGCTTCCGCCCACCTCGAACAATACCCCCGAATCAAAGTGGCGCCACCGAATCGAATCACAACGGTAATAGAATGGTTTCCGATGGAGCATGCTCGATGAAAGGGTGCGACCCTTTGTGTAGCCCGGTATAGCTCCTGTTTTAGTCATATATGCCAACTCACGGGAGTTAGGTCCACGTAATATACCTCGAGAACGTCGCCACCATCCTACTTCATTCTGGAATCTCCACCGCGTACACAGTTGTTAAAGTGGTTTTCGGTATTGACCGGCTATAAGACAATATCCGATCCCGGTCTCTTTAACAACCAATCGTTATTATAACCCGTAGTTATAACTTTAAAAATATTTTATACTTCAAAATAAAATACCCTTTTCAATCCAAATCTTTATCAAAATAAAGATTAAATCATTTCCAAAACCATTTCAATATATCATCGTAAAATATCTTTCAATTCAAATATTTATCAAAATAAATATCAAGTCATTTCTAACCATTTCAATATATTAAATTTTCATACTCTTTCAACACTACCTTTCAGTTCCAAAATATCATATCTTTCAGAACTTCTTTTTAAATCATGTTAATATCAAAATGTCATATCTTTCAAACTCCGTTTTTCAAATCATTTAATATCAAAAATATCATATCTTTCAAAACTTCATTTCAAATCATTTTAATATATCAAAATATCATATCCTTTCAAAACTTCATTTTCAAATCATTTTAATATATCAAAATATCGTATCTTTTCAAAACTTCATTCATTTCAAATCATTATTCATTTTATTCAATCTAAAATACTATTTCAATTCATATTTTAAAACAGTTTATATTCCAAAAATTCTTCTTTTTTTTCATTTCAATGAAGTTATTATGCTTAATAATTAAATTATTAAATTTCCAAAAATTTCAACTTCCAAAGTTCATTTATTTACTTGAGTTTATCAAAACAGTGAAAATTCACTTTTCGCATCATTTAGAAAACTTATACGGAAAGTTACATTCAAAACAGTTTAATTTAACAAAAGACAGCATTTTAAAATGTTACAATAGGTTTACTTAAATTCGAATAACTTAGTTAAATTAAAAAATTATAGCACTTACAAAGATTGCTATAATAGCTTTTAATTTAACTTAGCTTTTTAGTTCATTATCATCAACTACAGCGTTTACAAATGCTGTAATATCATTTACATTGTAATTAATAGCATTTTAAAAAAATGCAGTCAATTAACTTCGAATATTCAATAAAATTTCTCAACCAATTATATTTTTATTAAAAACATTTTTAACTTATAAAATCATACATTTTAACATTTATAACATCATTTAATTTTCCTCAAGTTCATGATTTTATAAAGTTAAATTTCCATTCAAAAATCAAGATTTAATAATAATAATTCACTTATTAAAATGCAATGTTGAATTTTTTAAAATCCATTACATTAAATTTCAACTTAACATTTAAGTTCAAATTCTCAAATATAACTTAGTTTTATTTTTATTTACTTAACTAAAAGTTCACCTTTACGTCAATTTCATAAATTTCCAGTTTTAGTTATATTTCAAAATTTCAACTTACAATATTCATTCATTTCACATTTCACCTTTATTAAAATCATTAATATGATATAAAAATCACTTTAAATTTATTTAAATTCAAATTATCATAAATTTATCATAATTTCATATTCAATTAAATTTCCAATTATAATTAAATCAAAATTTCCAAAATAACTTACGTTCAAAATTTCTAACTTTTTCATTAATTCATTTCACTTACAATTATTCAGAAAATCAATAATAATTTACAAAAATCCTTTTTTATATTAAATTTAAAATCAAAATATTATAATAATTAAATTTATAAAATATTTAAAATTTTAGAAAAACATATTTTAACTACGGGCCTGTATATAATTTTCTACGCTAGGTAAAGTGATACAGGTAATATATCATTTCAACCCATAATTTACAAAGAAAATCCGGGTTTTATCATTTCAAACCCACAATCCCAAGTTAAAATAAATAAAATAAAATAAATCAGGCCTATCATTTCAGCCCATAATGATTCTATACTAACAGGGAACTTGCAGTGTAATCATATACAGGAATAATATAAACAAGGTCAATATCTCAATATACAGTCATATATCAGATGTCAGGTGAAAATTAACAGTTTAAACATGGTAATAACATGGTAATAACATGGCATAGCATATCATATGATCATCATTATCTTGCATAAACATTTTATATTACTAAACACTTGTCATCAATTCACTTCTCATAAGTATAAATGTCAGAGTGAGAAAGACTCACATTTTTCAAGCTGAAGACCAAAACAACAAACACAAGAGCGATTCCAAAAGCACGACAAGCACGATATAGCATGACTTTTGATTTGAATGAATGGAGAGCCTTGATATTTGTCTTGTAAACAATAATGAAAACAAGACAATACACACATAAATATTCAACGCAAAACAATGTTGAAACAATGAAAATACGAAGCAACAAAGGAATAGATTACTTGACCTTGCTTTAACCATTCAAATGCTTGGCCTAGGAGGTTCTTGGGTTCAGCCATGATGATGATATGCTCAGGTTTGGCACCATAACTCACGGCTAGAAGGAGTATGGAGTGGTAGGGTTATAACATGAAGCATACAATTGATCAAGGCAACATATACGAAGTTTTTGAGCACAACAAGGCTCGGCCTTGGGTCAAGTGGGGCTTGGCCATACTTGTACAGGTTTGGATAGTAGATGGAGGGTTGTGGGGAGGTCTGGAAAAGGTGGTGGTGGCGGCCTATGGTGGTGGCCAAGGTGGTGGATGAAGATATGAAGTGATAAGGTGGCTATCATGAATGTTTCAAGGCTTTATGCATTGTTTTTGTGGAGTTTTGGTTCATGGAGTCTTGGCCATGTCAATTTCAGATCTGGACAGAGGCTAAGATGAAGTGTATTGGTGGTAGCAAGGTGGTGGTCATGGCTAAAGGTGGTGGCCATGGTGAAGTATGAAGGTGGTGATGTAATAGTGGTGGCTAGGACATTGTTTTGGACATTATTTGCAATTTTGTGGAGTTTTGTCACCAAGGGAGGTGTGGCCATGGATGGATCTGAAATGATGGTTGGAGATGATGCCAAGGAAGAGTGGTAGGGGATGGTGGAGAGTATGGTGGTGATGGTGGGTGGTAGAGGCCAATCCAGAAAGCATAGAAAACTAGGCAAAATACATAGAAAATGAGAAGAAAAAAGTAGAAAAAAGATGTAGCCATTACCAAAATTTTTCTCAAGATGGAGGCCATGATTTTTAGGATTTTGGAGCTTGAAAATTCGTGAATAATATGAGGGAGTCGGCTGCAAAGGATGAGGAAAGGAATGGCTAAGATAAATTGATGTATTAATTGCAAAAAGAAACGGATAAAACGTCTTTACGTTTCAGGCTTTTAAGATCTCTTAACTTTCTAAACCTTTTGCATTTCCTTTTCTTTTTAATTTTATAAAAACAAAATAAACTCAGAAATGTTATTTAAAACCGAAACTATGTAAGAATAAAATAAAATAAATAATTTATTTTAAGTAAAATAGAAAAAGGAAATAAGAAATTGCTTAAAAATAGCAACCCTGACATAAAAATTACAAGAAGATCTCCAATGACTTTGGAAAATTTATTACTTCATAAAAAAATATTAAAACAAAAAATTTGAATTAAAAAATGGCTTTAAAACATTTTCAAGGTAAAATAATAATTTAATTTTTATTAAATAGAAAGTTAAATAAAGAAAAATGCAGTAAATACCAACTAGGCTTTATAAATTGAAATAAACTTTAGAAAAATTTTATTATCATTTTAAAGATACTTAAAAGTCAAAATATACATAATATAACATATTATCACATATTAACATAAAATAAAACCAAGAAGAAGTAATTTATACAATTTAAAATAGTCATTGTTAAATAACCCTATATACGCACAATATTGTAAAGGGTATAACTTTCGCAATTTACATCCGCTTCAACGAAACGAAAAGTGGTGTTCTTATAATTTTATGTACTCTCATAATAAAAGAAAAAATTAAAATTTTAAATTTTAAAATTTTAAGTTGAACGTCACAGTTTGACTATTTTGACCAAAATCAGCATTTCAGGCAAATATTCAACTTCCACAAGTTTGGAATTATAACTCATATAAAAATCAAGATTATATTTAAATAATAAATTTAATCATTTCAAATAAGTAAAATAAGTTTTTAAATCAAAATCTTACAATAAAAATAATTAAAATATACAATAAAATAATTACAAAATACAGGGTTGTTACAAGAAATAGGTTTCAATTTTCATAATTTAATGAATTTATTGGATTTTATATGAATTTTATAATGAAGAAAATTCTATCTTGGGTTTAAAATTAATTACGGCCAAATTATAGCGGCTTAGGATCCCAAATTTATATATGTTAAAAAACATATTAAAAATGATTTTTTAGAATTTTTATAGAATTTTCCTAAGGGTTTTAATAGATATATAAAATTATTTAAGGTATGGGACTTAAATGTTTTATATATTCATAAAAGGAGAAGGGGTATTTTGGAAATAATTCAAATTGTTATTTTTAAAATTTGCAGTACTTTTAGAAAAGTAAATTTGCAACCAATCAAAATTCGACAGACAAGGCAGGTTAGTTACAAAGAATTAATTTAAAAAGTCAAATCAACATGCTTTTTCTTGTTACGTTGCTTTCGGCAATAGGCTTCCGACTCCTTAACCCCGCCTCCATCTCAGTCGAAACCAATGTGCATCGTATCAGTACATTGGTGTGTAGCGCATTGGACAAAGGCAGAAGTTATTGGGTCGAAACCAAGGATTTCGAAGGGGTCAAAGCACTTCCTTGCTTTTAAATGAAAATGCGCCTGCTTTAATTTCGACTAAATAGCTTTTGACACGATTGGCTTTTGATTGGGTTAAATAGTTTTAAAAGAATGGTTTCAAATGTGTTGCACCTTTGTTTTAAGTATATGTTTTTGACTAGGTCGAACCCTTAGCTGGCGTTTTCTACCTTTCGAAGCAATGCTATCAAAAGGGTCGTTTTGTTTTAAAAAACCCTACCGCTTCTCCAATGCTTTTGAAAGTGATGGTGTCAAAACCATATACTTTCTTTACTTAGGAAAAATATTTTTTAAAGAGGGATTTCGACTCAAATGCTTTATGACCCTTAGTTCGGTTGAAAAATAAACCCAAATGGTTTCGACTTAAATGGTTTTGATGGTTTCAAAACTATGTTCCACAAGATTTTACTTAAACCTAATGCTTTCGAAGGAGCTGTTTTAAGTAGTATACTTTAATGCCTTTGAAAAGAAACTAATATAGGTTTCAAAGGGGAGGTTCCCCAATGTTTTCGAAAAGTATTAATTATGGTTTCGTAGGGGATGTTTCCCTGGTATTTTTGAAAGGTATGAATAATGGTTTTGAATCCACATAGTTTACTTAAACCCAAATGCTTTCGAAAGGTTTGCGGCTTTAATGCTTTCGAAGGGTTTTTAATGAAGGTTTCTAAAGGGTAGTTCTCCTATGTTATTGAATGGTTTTGAATGAATGGTTTCGAAGGGGAGGTTTTCCAATGGTTTCAAAAGGTCTAAAAGGAAAGGTTCTTCGACTATTTCGAAAGATTTAAAAAGGAAAGGTTTTCTAATGGTTTCGAAAGGCAAGTTTTTTATTTTGAAAAGGATATCTGAAGTTTTAATGGTTTCAAAAAAGAAGGATATAGTGTTTTCGAAAGGGATTTTGTAAATGGCTTCGAAAGCTATGTTTTGGCCTTTCAACTTAAAGTTATAATGTAAAGTAGTTTACTTGTATCAAAAGTGGTACTTTCAATGTTTTCAAAAGAGTTACTTTCAATGATTTCGAAAGAGTTGCTTTAAATAGTTACGAAAGGGGTACTTTCAATAGTATCGAAAGGGTTATCTAAAGGTTTTAAACAAAGATCTCGAACGAATATCTTTTGGGCAATATAGCCTAAGTGTTTTTAAGTTGAAAAGGATTTTAACTTATTTTTGGGGGGATGGGAAATCCTTAATGTATTTCATCAACATTATTTTGGGTAAGTAAATATATAACATGGAAAATAGCTTAGAGTAAAGCAAAGAGTATATTTTCCTTGTATATGTTTGATTTAAAGGTTTAAATCATTTTGAAAAGGTTTTCAAAGAAAATTTTAAAGGGTAGTTAACCCTAAGAAAATGACTCATATAGAAGACCAGATAGGACTGCTGTATGGGCGTGCCCTATACATTGGGTTTTGCCCCAGCTAATTAGTCCAAATTCCAGTGTGCAGGGCTTAGTCACAAGTAGACTTAAATGATGATTGCACATAGAAATAGAATATGTGTACAGAAAAGAAAAATATTATTGGTGATCCCACAAAACAATTAGGATCAGGAGACCCTGGGAGATGTAAGTTTAGGACAGACCGTCCAGAAGACTTATCTAACGGTTCTTAGATCATATTTATTATTTGGTCTGGTATGCCCGAGTCAGCCAAAGGTTAGTAGTCAACCAAACAAAACTACATTTTTTTGGACAACCGGTCCAGTAAATTACCTGTTTTTAGCATAAAGCATATTGCTATTTTGATATAATCGGTTTGATTAATCAGTTTGATTAGTAAGGGAATCCCGCTCCGCTAAGCGGCGTGGTCTCACTTAATACCATATAATTGAGATATACTGCATTATTCATACCAGGTTTTATGCCTGACTTGGAGTTTATGTTTTCCCCTTAATCTCTTGGATGCTAAAAATTGATTTGAGTAGGCTGAGGGTTAAGGATTTTCAGGTTTTAGTAGGTTGATGAATAAATCTTCCGAAAATGTGCAAGAGGCAGATATCTAGTTATTATATAAAGAGATGTTGTTTTAAAATTCCGCAGTATTAATTAAGGTAGTCAGTCTAGTATTTCTCTGATCATCCAAGGAAGCATCTTCATATGTCGATCTTGGCGTAATTGTAATAATTATATTTGATCAATGCCTAGGAAGCGTTATGGGATTATGTAACTTGGATATGAAATTATGATTTGAAATTTAATGAGAAAAGTTTTTTTGAAATTTGTGATTATATTCATATTCAAGTATTTCTGATATTATAGATACCATTAACCTTACCGTATTTGGTTACCGGAAGTTAATGCTATGGGTGACTACAATATCTGTAACGCTTAGCTTTGGGCCTCTATATAGGGGATGTTACAACTTGGTATCAGAACACGGTTTAAAACTCAGCTAAAAATAATTTTTGGAAATATAACCCTTAGGAATTAAAGAAAAGATTGGGGAATGGGACAACGCTATAGTAACGTACTTGTATTTAATATACATGAGTATACACTATATCTCTAGTCTCCTATCTATGTTAGGATATTCTTCTATATCTCATGAGGCTCGAATATAGATATGGATCCTGGAAGAGTTAACCTTGGGGGTAGCGCCATGATAAATGGAAATGCTAGACCAAGTACTAGGAGAAACTCAGGTCAGGATCAAGCAGAAAATGTGGGTGCTGGAGTCTCACAAGTTGGGATGGAAATTATGTATTAGTTCTTCACAGACATGGTACAAGCAGGAATTAATGTTGGAGTTATTTGAGGTAATGCGGTAGGAAGGAATCCGGAAGTTACAGTGGTGACTAACTATGTCATTTTGAGTGGAGATTATACCCGGCTAGGAGGAAACCCATTTATTGGCACAGAAGATGCTATTGAGGTAGAAAATTGGTTAATGCATTGTGAGAGAATCTTTGCAGATATGGGGCTCAATGATGAACAGAAAAGAAGTCTTGCTTCAAGATAGTTGCAAGGAGCGGCACTGCATTGGTGGAACAACATTACAGTCGGTGTTAATGAAGAAGCAATGATATGTGATGAATTCAAAGGGAGATTAGAAGGAAGGTTCATGTCTGAATTTGCAAAGTCTACTTTGCTCAAGAAGTTTGCTGAGTTAGAGTAGGAAGAGATGACTGTTCTAGAGTATACCAGGAGATGCCATGGTGGATATTGTGAAGAAGAGGAACAAGAAGTTCATAAGAGGTATCAAGCCTGAGCTTGCTAGAGTTGTACACATTAGAGATCCTAGTTATATGGTTGTAGACATGGCTTAAGGCAGGAGGAGGTGCAGGATCTTTTGGAAAAGAATAAGGCCAAGAAAGCTCAAGAAGAGCAAGATTAGAAAAGGAAATTCTTCCACAAGAAAGGAGCTCAAAAAGGAGGAGCTGCTAAGAAAGGGAAGTCTGATGTGGTTTGTTATAAGTGCAATAAGAAAGGCTACTATGCTCATGAGTATCGGACATGCCAGGGAAAGAAGGCAGCTGAGAAGAAAGGTGTTATATGTTTCAACTGTGATCAAGTTGGACACAATAAGAATCAGTGCAAAGGGCCAGCCAAGGAAGGGAGAGGGCAAGTATTTGCATTGGAACCAGCTACTCGAGACCAATAGCATATAAGAAAGGGAAATCTGTGTTGGGAGGTACGCTTCAGATTCATGGTATGTCTATTAGCCTTTTGCTTGATACTAGTGCATCACATTTTTATATCTCATTGTTTGATAGATAGCTTAAATTAGAACTCTCATATTTAGTTACTTCCTTAAGGGTTGCAAATTTCGATAGGTGGATATACAACATTTGGGATGTGGTGTGACCACTTAAAGTTTGACTTGCTATGTTACACCTTTTTTATAGTTGGCATGTATTTGATTTCGTAGATTTCAGAATTATATTGGGTATGGATCGGTCAAGTAAATACGATATTAAAATATTCTTCCATGATAGAAAAATATCACTTAGACACCCCAACTGTAGAGATCAGATAATATATTCCATAGAAACCCCAGTTGTGAGGTTAAGGCTTTGTTGGGTGCTATAGAGATAGAAGATGAGTTAAGATGAGTTTTCATGATTAGAGGATTCGCAGTTGTTTTGAGCCTATAGTAGGATTGCCACCGAAATGAGCCATAGAGTTTCAGACAGATTTAGTACCCATAGCAGAACTAGTGAGTAGATGATGTGCACGTAAATATGCATATTTTTACCACCATATTTAATCTATTTAAATTAAATAAATGATCATATTGGGTATTTTAACTTGTTTAAACCAAATTCAAATTATTTTCAAATTGTCACATATTCATCTTCATACAGGGGCAAAATGGTCATTTTTGTATATTTATTAATTTGTTAAAATTTACTTGGAATTTTCTATGTTGTTTTGTAGGAATTTTAGTGAATTGTAAAAGTGGTTTCATGATGATATATGCATGCACAAGAGCGAAGAGAACGAATGAAAATGGAAATAATTCATGGTGATGATCATGGAGGACTCCACTTACCCACCTACCTTAATGCACATTTAGGAGCTAATGCACATGCTAAAAGGCTATTAAATCTTCATGCACACTTAATGGATGATTAGTGGAAGCTAATGATAACTTGGCCACACTACATCCTACAAGGGATTTTAGGCATTCCCCTAAAAAATGAATTAGGGTTTCTAACTTGTATAAATACCACTTATGCTTCATGCAACCTCCTCTTCCTCTTAGTTAGTTTTAGGCTCAAAATAAAACACAAACTCTCTTCTTTCTTTTCATGGCTACTTAGCCACATTTTTTATTTTATGTAACCGTTCTTTCTATGCAATGTTAGTTAATGTTCTTTTACATCTACATGCTGTCTTTCTTATGTTGTTAGTAGCTTAGTGTTCATTTCTTTTTACTTGGCTTTTCTTTTCATTTTTCTCTCTTTTTCCTCTTGTTTATTTCATGTTGCTTTCTACATTTGTTGATTTAATAATAAATATGAGAAGCTAATCCCTAAAATTTAGGGGTAATGAAGCTCTCTTGAATCATGTAGATGCAACATAATTTTTCATTTATGTCTCTTTTATGCTTAATTGAAAGTAAGATGTTTATGTGATTTTGTGTTTAATATTGAAGCTTATGTTGTTCAAGACAAATAGGCTATGCTTAATCACGTGCCTCTTCATCTACATATGATCATGGTAATGGAAATAGAATTAGAATCAAAATTTAATGGTTTATGTTTCTAATTCAATAATTAATAAGCCATGCTTAAAATAGATTCTACATTTAATTTCATGTCATTTTCATCAAAATTAGTAAGTGGGTTTGAGGGTGCATTAAAGTTTGATGGTTTAAGTGTATTAACCCATAACATAATTAGGCCATGCTTATGATAAATGCATCAACTAAACTCACAAATGACCATAAAGATATCATAATTTCATTATGTATATTTATGTGATCATAAGAGGGGATTTTCCTCTAAATTGCTCTTTAATGTCATATTTTTATTCTCCTTAGTTTTAGTTTATTTTTACTTTCTTTTAATTAGTTAACGATCCTTCGACTTTGGTTTAATTTAATTGAATAGAATTTCAAAATCTAAACAATTCCCTGTGGATCGACCCATACTCATATACGTGCTACAATCATACGACGTGCGCTTGTGGTTATTTTTATTATAAATATTTCCGACGGTTTTCTAAGTCAATAGAAATTTCGTCATTAAATAAGTTTTTGGCGCCAATGCCAGGGAATAGTTTTGATTTTAATTGTAATGACCTGATATTTTCAACCATTTGCATCCGCACATGCCGGACTTGAATTGCTCAAAATATCATATGGTTAATTTATAATTGGCAAAACTCAGCATATACGATAAATAAATCGCAGAATCACAGACACAGAGTATTACAACAGTAATATGCAATGGAATATATAAGTAACAGATTTGAAATAAAATACAATAGAATATCTCAAATACAATGTAGTCTCGAATACAACAGATGACAAGTCTGAACCAAAACTACATAGCTGAAAGCTGGATAGATATAGATGGATCTCTAGATGAAGCTCCGACTCCAAAGGTGGGTCTCAAATGCTGTGTCACTCAGTCTGACCCGAGCGTAAAGCAAAACACAAAACACTCGAGTCAGGATTAACATTCTTATATCAATAAATCTAACTTAAGTGAAATATCAATTGAAATACAAGTAACTCAAAGGATGTTTGGGATAACCATCCTCTAAGGATCCGTGGAACTATCTACTATGTAGTAATATACGCTATTACAATATGTCTATAGTAAAGTAAACTATTAAAATAGCATTAAGGCGTTACCCATATCCCCCTTAACACATTTTATATAATGCCATAGTCTATACAGATACTGTAAACTCCACCCATGGGTGGGCCATCAGGGAGCACTCCATAGGTACGACACAAAAAAAACTCATAGAAGGCGCGCTAAGGCATGTGAACGTGGCACACGAGGAGATGCCAGAGTAGATATACCGTTTTCAGATCCGGACTGGTGGTAATGCATAGCAGCTACTACCGCCCACCTTGGACACACTCTCATATCAAAAATTGAGGGGTGGCTACCAAAACAATCACAAAATCAAAATATAGGATCGAAGAAATGTGTCGGATCGGAGGAATGGCCTCACTTGGCCAGGTTATAACACATTCGAGACCAAAACACTTTCCTTTAAACAGTTTAGATATTAATAATAGTATATATAATAAAATAGTTTATAAAATAAAATAGTTTATATATGAAATAGCTATAAGTTAAAATAATTTATATTAAAATAATTAATATAAAATAGTTAAAATATTTTTATATTAAAATGATTTATAATACAGTAGTTTATATTAATATAATTTATAAAGTAAAATAAATAAGGAGTTTTAAATATAAATTAAAAAATATTTTATATAATAAAATAGCTTCCTCCAATTTCACAAATCGATTCAAATTAACTCAAACTCCAAAATTCCAATTTAATTCAATCTCAACTCTTCAATTTCAATTCAATTCAGTTTTTCAATAAATCATTTCAAATTATATCAATATCAAATACAGTTTTGAACCATAGAATAAACCATTTCGATTTCAATATATTTCAAACCTTAAACATTCAAATATTTTCAAAACTAGATTTGGTAATTTCACATATATCAAAACTTAACTTTATTATTATTTAGTTTGAAATGTTTACTTAATAAATCCAATATCATTTAAATAAAACCTCACATTTCAAATAACTCAATATTCCTTCAGTTTATTTAAACTCGAAATATTTATTTAATCACCTTAAACCAAAAATCAAGTTATAAAATCATATCTTTAAAAATCTCAAATTCAATAAGTTTCAAATCGATTTAATTTAATAAAATTCTTAGTTAAATACGATTTCGAATAAATTTCAAATTTATCTTCCCAACCTTAATATCATACATTAATTAAATCAAACTTTATTAAAATAAAGCTTATTATTAAATCTACTTTATACTAAAACTTATTTATATATATAAAATATTTCAATATTGAATAAAACCATATATATTTCCTTTCAAAACCATAGAAATAATTTTCAAAATATTTATATATAGACCTACGGTGTCTGTATGTAATTTTCTATCCTATGGTCAAGTGATATGGATATTTATCATTTCAATCCGCAATCTAAATATATATACGAGTATATATCATTTCAACCCGAAATCCCAAATTCAATTCAATTGAAAATCACTTGGGTTTATCATTTCAACCCATAACGATTTTCTCATATTCTACAGATCGTTCGGGTATGTATCGTTTCAACCCATAGGGAATTCTATACTAACAGGGAACTTGCAGAGTGATAATAGATATGATAATAACATAACAGGCTTATATCATCAATAACAAAATAATATAAACAATAGGATATATTGTCATATCCCATAGGTGGACAGTTACGGATAATAGCATATATAACAAATTCAAATAATTATAGCAGTATATTTCAGTTGTCATTTCAATTGAAACAAATTTAATAAATATAAGAACGTTAATCGTGAGTGATTGCTCACCTTTCGAGGCTAGAGGAGGTTGATACACAACAAGCTACGAATTGGATCATGATTTAGACAATCGAACAAATCCAGACAATAATCTCAAGTGAAGTAAGATGAAAGTGGATTTGACGGGCAAAGCTGAAAGATAGGGATTGATGGAAACGAATCAGAATCGTCTTAATATAATCTAAACAAAATATATGTATATTATATGTTTTTTTCTTAAAATCAATATTAAATTTAAAACACCAATCCAACTAAATCTTTTATATATTATTTTTAAATCATTATTTCTTTCCATAAATTTTCAAATAAATATTCTACATATTTTATATATAAGAGTTATTATAAAATCAACTTTAAAAGAATTTTATACATTGAATAAACATTTAAAACATATAATATATAGCATATAATATAAATGTTTACACGGGTAACAAAATATTAAAACCTGCTAGGTACCCCTAAATTTGTAAGTATAATTGACTCTAAAAGTTTTATTTATGCAGGACTCATACCATCATAACAAAATAAGACCAGGCATATATATAATTGGAATCTCCTGCGCTTTTTTTCTAATTCATACATGTCTAATCTAAGGTATGATAAAATATGGTGTACTTGAAACAGCTAATACATCCGTATACATGAAACTGATGTATATATGTAAAACGGTAAAACTCCTTTTTTTTTCTTTCGAAATATATATATATATATATGAAACTTTATATACTCCTTTCCAAACCATACGTGAATTCAGATATTCAAATCTTGATGTAATTGAAACTGTACACATAAGAAGCTTCGTACATATAACAACAGATCACAAAATCATATGTAACTTATATAACATATATATATATACACAAAATTTATACACATTTACTCAAACGTAAGTACATAACTTACATATATTAACATATATATAATATTTACAAACTAACTTATATGAATAAAATATATATATACACACATACCACCATATATAAACAAACGTGGCCTATACCCTATATAAATTAAACTGTTATATATATATTGGCAAATTCAATGTTTTCAAATAACAAGTACAACATATATTACACAACCGAGTATATATAAATAACCTTTATATATATAAAACAACATATCTTTTAATATTTGTGTATACTATATGTCCCAAAGACAAATATATATATATATATATGTATGTATGTATGTATGTATGTATGTATGTATGTATGTATGTATGTATGTATATGTATATGTATATATATCTTTGTAAATAATTATAATGTCCTTATATAAAGCATATATAACTTGAGATCTGCGAAACCACTTATAACATACATATATATATATATATATATATACTTACATTATATTGTGTCTGTTCAGTTGAAAATATCGACGTACATATTCAAAAGTCGGTTCGAACAAAAATCCAAATTAATATTCAATCCAAACACATAAAACAAAGTCTCCATCTATAAATTTAAAACCAAACTACAATATACAATTCTTCACTTTGCAGCAAAAACCGAACCATTGTATATAACTTACATATTCAAAATAAGATATATATATATATAACTTACTTTGGTAATATCTAAATATGGACTCTAACAGATCTCCTAATATTGCTATGAACTCATATATATAACACCATATGATACATAACTAATATGAATTTAAAATCATGAAGTACATGTCACATATCCCAAATGCAGACTTATAGAAAATATACTATACCACATATATATGCAGCGAATAACAACATATCATAAAACAAAATACTTAACTTATATATATGTATAAATCCATATTGTTTCATATACAAACTTATAGAAACTATGAATATATTTATAAACTATCATATGCATAGTTTATAAAAGCTAACATAGCATATAAATATCGCATATAAACAATATATAAATAACATATATGCTATAACCAAATCTTATTATACCAACAAGCTTTTAGACAAAATCATTAACAGTATACATATCAATACATACATACATATATATTATAAGTATAAACTAACCGATAAAAGGAAGGCCTGGAGATGAGGGGATCAAGTGCGCTGCCGAGGAGAGGGGATAAAGCAAAACGTGGAGGAGTAGGAAGAGGAAGGGACAGGTTCCGATGGGTCGTGCGGTTGTCGGTCGATGGTGTGTTGGCGGAGAAGTGGAGGAGGAAGATGGCTACAGGCACACACGACCAAGGAAGAGGCACAGTCTTAATGTCTAGGCTTGCAGCAAAATGAGGGTGAGGGGTGGCAGCTTTGGTTCAAGCGAATGGGAAAAATGAAAGGGAAGAGAAGGACATCAAAAATAGACAACATCTCATGTTTATATATTCTAGGCTAGAAGAGAATACACAGGGCCGAAAGTTAGCAATGAAAGGGTACCAACAATAAATTAGAGATATAAAAAGGCAGGGACAAATCAATAATCAAAACCCGAAATTCAGAGAATAATAAAGATGAGCTACTGTTTGGTCTTAGCCGATGAAAAAATTAAATGGGCAAATAAATAAAAGTAGCTGTAATTGTCGAGTCCCCTGATTTCATGAGAATTATTGAAGCAATTAATTATTTGTTTGGGCTGCACGTTAGAGATTTAAAAATCAAGAGAAAGTGTAAAGTCAAAATGTGGCAACGTTATAACGAACTGTTTTATCGCTTCCGTCGTGTATCGTACCTCAAAACACAGAAAAGAATATACATAGAGATTAGCACGACGAGACGATCATAACGATATATAGATATTAGTGGTACGATCATCTTATCAAAAGTTGATATGGGTACCGAAAATGCTGCAAAAATATAGGAATTAAGATAAACGGAGCAATAACAGTCCAAATTTGGCGAAACGAAATATGATGTCTCATTCAGAAGATGATTTACAAATTTTCTATACAGAATTATTCAGGTTTGGAAAATATTTTATTACCATATAATTTAACTGATTTGAATTGAAATAAAACTACACAATAAAATAAAATTCCATATTATCTGATGAAAATTTACCATCTGCTATTTTAAAGTAGACGTATTTTAAATATCAAACTTTTATTTTAAAATTCAATTATTTAAAATTTCATTAAAATTTAGTTAATTACGTTATTAAAACAGTTAAAATTTATGGGTCGTTACACTCTCCCCACTCAAAACTTTTCATCCCCAAAAAGGAAGGAGGTAGGAGACTAGAAACAACCAGAAAGAAAAATAGATCTGAAATACTAAATGCAACAATTTATTTAAACCATATAAAATTCATTTAATTTAAAATTGGTTTATATCCAATTAATTGATTCCAATTTTATCTAGTCAATCAAATTTATGGTGTTCATATTTGATTGATTTCATTTCCATATTTTTTTCCAACTGATTAACATTTATTGCACAAATTTTCACAACAAATTTTGTTTTATTTAAGCATTCAACTTAAATTATTCAAAACTATTTAGATTTAAATTTTAAATAGATTATTATTAAACAATTTGATTTAATCGATTTTATTAAATCAATAGCTATTTATTATATCCATATTTTATTGATTCAATTTAACGTATTTCAATCAATGGACTTGATTTCAATTTATTAGCATTTGTTAAAAAACTTCCTTTTCAAAACAAAATTTATTTGATTTAACTCATTTATTTACCCATTTATTAAATCCATTTAACCCTAGTTAAGTTGATTTCTTTTGAAATTTCAATTTCACTATTCTTAAATTTATATTTATTTTCTTAACTAGCATTTTCTTCCTTCCTTATTTATTTTATTCCACTTAATATACATTTTGCAACATACATTACGTGTATAAACATCTTATAACCATATATTATTCAGCAAATAAATTTCTCCTTTTTATTATCAATTTATATATCCTATTACTTATCATAGTGTATACTATCCAACTACATTCTAATTACACTTAACTTTTCTAGGTAAATTATATTAATGTTTTAGAGTGTAATTGAATATTTTACAAATTTTCTCTTATTTACAACATTTATATTAAGCCAGATTTTTGGTTTGAACAATTTATCACTTAAGTTTCTTCTTGTACAACCGTATATTATACCCTAACATTTTAACTTTTGAATATTTTTGGCCAGTTATATATGTATTGAAATGCAATTTAGTATTGTACAAATAAGTTTTTTTTCAACTTCAATTATTTCTAGTTGGTTAAATTTCGTTTATCATTTTAGATATTCTACTTATTCAAAAATTTCATTTTATTTCAGTAATTGAAACCATTTTCTAATATAAACTTAATATTCAAATTTCTGGTTTCACTTCAAGTTAGTCTGAAAATAATTATATACATATATTATATAAATCTATTTATATACAACAAATTTTAAATCAAGTCCATTTTTTTTCCAAAAAGGTATAGCAAAGCTACTAAGGGACCTCCCAACTTCGAGACTCGAAATGAAAGTCGATGATGATGCAGTCGTCACCGAAATTATTTTCCAGTGGTAAACGAAGAGAGAACCGATTTAAACATTTAAAAATACATTCAAATAAATAATCTATTTTGTATTTTTTCTATAACTTTGAAACCCAAATTTGAAAAACATCAGAATTTTGAATTCTCAAATCCTTAATTCATTTAGATTCCAAATCAATTTACAAACCATGTTTTATTATTTCATTTATTTAGGCCAAGTGACAATAGTCAATGGTTTACAAAACAATTAATGAATATCAAATATTATCATCCTTAACAACCAATTTATTTAACAATTATCTTTTAGAAAAATTTGTACTTATATATAAAAATATAATCATACAAATTTATTTCATTTACCAATTTGATAATATTATGGTGTTAGTTTGCTTTGTTCAAGTGTTTTGGAATTCCTATTGATAACGTTGATCAGACGAATCGATTGAAACCCAAAATTCAAACTTAACAACTCAAACAACACACAATAAAACATTTTAATGTAATTTACAAATACACTCCCCCACTCGATGATACAAGAATAGATTTCCAAGCAAGGATAGAGATTCAAATACAAGGGGACTCTAACCAAAGAGAACTCTAACTAGGAGACGATAGGCTCGAAACGAAGATAAGATGATTAAATAACAAAAGGGAATAGGTGGATAGACTTATATAAATCGCGGGCGACCTTAACCGGGTCAACCGGGAGTTTAGGAGTACGATCGATGAAGAATTCTGAGGCAAATCGACATTTCGATCGCAAGAGGTAGAACTCGAGCACAGCAAGAGATAGCAGCATCGTAAACCGAGGATACAGAAATCTCCAGTGAATCAATGCTTGTTGTAAAGAAGTTTCACCCCTTTACAAATCACATCGTGGAGCTATGGGATACTCCAGAATCAAGAAGAACACGAGTGTGGGAGAGATAAGAATGGATTTCAGAACAAAGGTAGGGTTCCAAAGTTCGAAAGAAATCAAATCAAAGAGGGAGAAATTTAAGCTCGACGAAGGTGATTCCGTAATTAAATTTACTTTATATGCTGAGTTTTGCCTAAAACCGGAGCTCTGATACCACTTGTAACGACCTGGTATTTTCGACTATTCGCATCCACACATGTCGGACTTGAATTTCTCAAAATATCAGATTGTTAATTTATATTTGGAAAAACTCAGCATATACAGTAAATAAATAAATCACAGAATAACAGACACTGAGTATTACAATAGTAATATGCAGCGGAATAGATAAGTAACAGATTTGAAATAAACTACAATAGAATATCTCAAATACAATGCAGTCTCGAATACAACGGATGATAAGTCTGAACCAACAATTGGATAGCTGAAAGCTGGATAGATATAGATGGACCTCCAAATGAAGCTCCAACTCCAAAGCTGAATCTCAAATGCTTCACTCAGTCTGACCCGAGCGTAAAGCAAAACACAAAACACTCAAGTCAGGATTAACATTCTTATATCAATAAATCCAACTCAAGTGAAATATCAATTGATATACAAGTAACTCAAAGGATGTTTAGGATAACCATCCTTTAAGGATCCGTGGAACTATCTACTATGCAGTAATATGCACTATTATAATATGTCTATAGTAAAGTAAACTATTAAAATAGCGTTAAGCGTTACCCATATCCCCCTTAACACATTTTATATAATGTCGTAGTCTATACAGATACCGTAAACTCCACCGCGGGTGGGCTATCAGTGAGCACTCCATAGGTGCGGCACAAATCAAATCGTAGAAGGCGCGCTAGGGCTTGTGAACATGGCACATGAGGAGATGCCAGGGTAGATATGCCGTTTGTAGGTCTGGACTGGTGGTAACGCATAGCAGCTACTACCGCCCACCTCGGACACACTCCCATATCAAAAATTGAGGGGTGGCCGCCAAAATAATCACAAAATCAGAATATAGTATCGAAGAAATTTGTCCGATCGGAGGAATGACCTCACTTGGCCCGGCGTAGCTCTTGATTTGAGTCACATCTAAGTTGACTCACGGAAGTCAGGGTCATGTCATACACTATAGGATCGTCACCAAGTCATCCTACTTCATTTCTGAAATCTCCACCACGTACAAAGTTGTTAAAGTGGTTTTCGGTATTGGCAGAGAGTATGACAATATCTGTTCCCAGTCTCTTTAACAAACAATCGTTATTATAACACCGTGGTCATTTCAAAATAGTTTATACTTCGAAACCAAAATATCATTTTCCATTTCAAATATATCCGTTTCCAAAAATCATATCACTTTCAAAGTTTTTACACTTTCGAAACCAAAACACTTTCCTTTAAACAGTTTAGATATTAATAATAGTATATATAATAAAATAGTTTATAAAATAAAATAGTCTATATAAAATAGTCATAAGTTAAAATAGTTTATGTTAAAATAATTAGTATAAAATAGTTAAAATAGTTTTATATTAAAATGATTTATAATAAAATAGTTTATATTAAAATAATTTATAAAGTAAAATAAATAAAGAGTTTTAAATATAATTTAAAAATACTTTATATAATAAAATAGCTTCCTCTAATTGCCCAAATCGATAAAATTAACTCAAACTCCAAAATTCTAATTTAATTCAATCTCAATTCTTCAATTTCAATTCAATTTAGTTTCTCGATAATTCATTTCAAATTATATCAATTTCAAATACATATTTGAACCACAGAATAAACCATTTCAATTTCAATATATTTCAAAGCTTAAACATTCAAACGTTTTCAAAACTAGATTTGGTACATTCATATATATCAAAACTTAATTTTATTATTATTTATTTTGAAATGTTTACTTAATAAATCTAATATCATTTAAATAAAACCTCATATTTCAAATAACTGAATATTCCTTCAATTTATTTCAACTTGAAATATTTATTTAATCACCTTAAACCAAAAATTAAGTTATAAATCATATCTTTCAAAAATCTCAAATTCAATAAGTTTAAAATCGATTTAATTTAATAAAATTCTTAATTAAATACGATTTCAAATAAAATTAAAATTTATCTTCCCAACCTTAATATTATACATTAATTAAATCAAGCCTTATTAAATTAAAGCTTATTATTAAATCTACTTTATACTAAAACTATTATATATATATATATATATAATATTTCAAGATTAAATAAAACTATATATATTTCCTTTCAAAACCATAGAAATCATTTTCAAAATATTTATATATAGACCAATGGTATCTGTATATAATTTTCTCCGATCCTAAATTCAATTGAAAATCACAATCTCAATATTCACTTGACCATAGGTATATATCATTTCAACCCGCAATC